>CM053789.1:127329321-128803488 GCA_028749045.1 Cupressus sempervirens | reverse complement strand
ATAACAAAATTTTACACAATCTATGTCGCTTTCACTTTGGTGTCTTTTCACTTAGAATTCTTGATGGGTAGAAGGTGGCTTATGTGAACTACAAAGATGTTGCAATGATCCTAGTGGCTTCCAAGATTGAAATGGCATCAAAGACACAACTTACTACTTGGCATTCTCCCTTCACAAGGCCTTACTTGTGTTTTAATCATCAGTCAACAATCACAACTTATAACTTCCTCATCCACATGGACAATTAGACTTGATGAGTATAATTCATGGGCCCTCCACAATCATTTCAAATCCCTCTAATATTAATTATTCATGTAATCCCACATATCCATTTTCAAATGAGAATATAATGTGCATGGTGACACAAATGACTTCATTATTTGGTTAGAAAAGGTTTATCCTCATGCCTTAATCATACCAATATTACTTATATTGTCTTTTCATTGTGACATTTTAATAAATCATATTCATTTTAATCTCATTTATCCATATCGAGAACCTCATCATGCCTTATAGATGTGTTGTAATTAGTTGGGCTCCAAAGGGGGTCTAGCTAAAAAAAAAATATTTCCAAAGAACTAAATCCTCAAGCTAATCCATTAACCATATGGTACTAATTTGATCAAAATTCAATCATTGTCACATCACTTAAAATTGACCTTCAACCTTTCCTGCAAACTACCAGTTTCATGACAAGAGGTCCTTTGATTGGCTTAAAAAACTAAAAAAAACAACTGACTAGGCTCTAAAATTAGTAATACTAATTCTTTGTTCTACATTTTTGCACCATGTCCAATCTCATCTCATGATGAATACCAAATCAAAAGATATCAACCATCAAATTTTCCCTCTCAGAACTACATGCAAGCAACAATGTTAGAAAAAAATAAATCACATTTGGTTTCGGTTTTGAAAATTGGGCAAACTGACATAGGAGAACATGACCTCAAGCATTGGTTCACTATGATGAGGAGAGTGTAAATCTATTATTAAGCCTCATAATGAATAACCGGGCATATTTGGCATGCAGTTAAAGAGGGATACTTAGATTTGCAAATTGGAAACAAATGGTAGAAAAAAGGTTTTTGTAAATAGATTGGACCTAGAAAAGTGTGCAAATAGATTTGTCTAATTTGTTTGATCTCACCTACCATATATTTAGAGTTATGACGTGCTAAACAAGGGTACTAATGAATCTATGTTCCTTGACACTAGTATAAAGTTACAAATTACATTTGGAATCACAAAACTGATCAAATGGATTCACCATAAGCTCATATATAAAGCATAAAAAGTATTTGATGCCTAGAATGAAATGCAAAAGGAATCTTCTCATTTTTTTCAACTGGGTCAAAGTTATAACAAGTCAAATATAGACTCCTAGAGTTCTAAGCAATTACACAAATGCATGACAACAATGAACAACCAACTTTGAGAGGTCTAAAACCTAATCAAAAAAATTTGAAATGAGTTAAAAATTAGAACATAAGTTTTTTGATATGCATATTAAACATACTCCAAGTGGAAAGTCATAAAACATTTTTGGGTAAAAGATATTCAATGACAAATTAGGCTACTATACACTATTTGACACCTTGGTAAAATGGAGTTCTGGACATTGCTCAAAATGGAACTTCAAAGAATGACTCAAAATATAAATTTATCTTCACAAAACACATAGGTTTACTAAATGGAAGGTATTAGAAACATTAAATAGATATTAGGCCTCACAAGTATAGTCAAGTACACATGCCTCAAAAAGTGGTTAAGGTCTTGATTTTTTTCAATGGTACTCAAAATCAAGGTTTTGAATTTTGAGTCACAATAGTGGCTCTATCTAGAGATGCATGTCCCTTGTGGGAATGATAAGGATTCAAATATTTGGAAGAAGTAGACCAAAAACCTAATAGTAAGAAACTTCTCTTGCACAACTTTATTGAAAGCAAGAAATCTACTACTATGTACAAATGATGCCCCCAGGCCATCAAATATCAACAATTTTTTTAACCTCTATCATATACCTAATTTTCATTCCTTACATCATTAGGTAAGCTAGACATATTTATTCTATTAGTTTTGCCAACTAGACTAGCATTATGAATCAACTTTCTTGGAAAAACTAAATCTACAACTTCACTTTCGTAATGCATATAAAAACTACAATCACTCTCTACAACTTGCTTGTTAGGAAGGTTCTGATCAACATGCTGAAAAATATCAAACTCAAATAGAAACTCCACCTCATTTTATGAATCATGCATGTTATTTCTGTCAAATATGAAAGCTTCATAATCAAATTGGGGAAGAAGATGATCACACATACTTTGAAACTGTGTATCCTTATGTATATTGGATGGTACTCAAATGAGCAGTCAGATTTATACTAACAAATGCAATGAATTTCAAAATCTAAAACTAATATAGGGTCCTAAATAGTTCTTTGAAATCAACAAATGTATTAGTTGTCACATTTAAGCATTCATCATAAAATTGATTACAAGATGCATGCTGATTTTCAATGACAACTTCATCAAATACCTTGTTATCAATCTTGTTGGTGTTTTAAAATGTTATAGGTTTTAAATTACCCAAATGAGAATATGGTAAATCTAGGGGAAGCTAACTGCCATTTACAAAATATTATTTTAGACATCAACCAACTATAAGGCTAGACCCTTCTTCTACTTCAGGCTTTGCAAAACCTAGGTCGGGTGGACCTCAGATTCAATTCATATGGTACCAGTACGAAACATATTCCTAAATCTCACAAAGTAGATAAAAACCCTTATTTCTCCTAATGACTCATGTAATAAAAAATAAGTCTAGTAGCAATTTTGCAACTCTATGAAATGCACAAGATAAGTGAGGGTTAGACTATTCTAGCTCTTCAACATAAAATGTAAAGATGATTTTAGTTTGATTTTATTTTATGTGTGTGGGGAACGTGGATGAAAACTAGGTATGAAAAACAAGCTTATGATCCTATAAAAGATTAGTGCTTCATCCATGGGGCAATTCATGAATCTCCCTCATGAATTTTGGGTATCTAGAACATATATCTTATGCCAGGACTCTAGATCTATCCATTTATCTTGTAAATTGGATGTCAATGTTTGATCTAAATCCCATTCTTACCTAATATCCTCCTCAATAAACCTCCAACCCTATTGATTTCCTTGAAGCATTTACATAAATCCTTGAATTACAAGAAACAATGAAGCAACATATAGTCTTAAGTAACTGCAACTATGACCTAGGCTCTCTGTTCAAAGATCATAAAACATCATAGCTCATTAAAAAAGGAGACAAGATTTAAACATAAACTCAACATTTTTTGTCCTATATATTAATTTCCTTGAAATAATACATAAAAATGCATAAAATTAACTCATAAAGAACCTAATAAACTAGACTATACAATGAAAAAATGTTGTCATAAAAGAGAGAAAATGGTAGGAATGAGAAACTGATGTGATGGAAAGGAGGTTTCATAGCCAAAAAAAAAGCTTCATGGTCTAGAACCAACACATCCCAAATCTTGCATTTAGACTTCATCAATCCTGGGGCCAATTATACTAACTATCTTCATTCCAAAGAAACTTTCCAATATTCTAACCCTTACAATGAATGAAAGAATGAAAGATATAGCAAGAAGTGAATTCATAGATTTGTTATGACACTGACATGTGTCCACTCAGAATTCTTTCCCAAGAAGTTAAAAAAAAATTCTCTCTACCTTCTCTCTACAACTGCAAATCAAATCCCCATTATTTTGGCTCTTAAAGGCAATAAAGGATCTTAGAAACTTGATGATGAAAGAACCTAACTAATTTTTGATGTTAAAATGAACTCAAGGTAAAGAGTGAAAATTAGTTTAAATGGCCTCTAAAATGCAAGAAAACTTATTGAAGTTGATTTTCTCCACATTCACACTTCAACAACCTTTTACATCTACCTCATGACCAAATTTGATGCTCCTTCATGTATTTTTCCCATTGTACTAAGAATGCCTTTGGAATCACAAATTGGCCTATAGAATGAAGTAGTGAGCACATGTACAAAAATTGACCTTAGAAATGGAAAATTAAGATCATCCCACTTTTGACAATATATTGGAGTAGCTATTTTAAGAAAAAATTGCCCCAGTTATGCCCATTTGAAGTTCTGGCCTCTGTCTCATGGCTTCCATAGCATTATGCAAATATTTATCCTTTTATATAGTTTGAACTATACTAAAAGTTTTAGACTTTATTTCAAAAACTCTGACCTTGCATGTACTTTAGTGGAAAAATATCAAAAAATTAATTTTTTTAAACATTTGAAATTCCCCTCATACATTCCATCTGAGTCAAAACTAGTTTGACCAACCATGACACTTGGTGATATGTGATTGGCTCAGACCTACACAGCTGGTGCTACATCGCATCATCTTATTCAACCTTGTCATTGCCATGTTAGCACACCACCTAGATGCCATGTCTAATTTTCTATGTTTCTATATTAACTAGCGTCCAAGTTCTCCTTAGCGACATAGTGACATCCATCCAATCTACCACATAGCACGATCTAGTGTGTCTACTAGATCTGTTCACCACATCACCATCTACCTTGAAGTCCATGCTATGTGGGACCTTATGGTTGGTCCAAATTTTTCCACATCATAGTCTCCTTGATGACACACTCTTTGGTTGCCACTTGTCACTTACTGGTTTGTGCTTTGTATCCAGGCAGGACCCACATGCCAATTTTACCTTTGCTAGATTTTTGAGTTTTATGGTGAGTCACTAGCTAGAATCTCCATTTCCTAAGAAGTTGTCATGTCACTATAGGTGAGTCCCTCTAATTTTCTAGTGGCAACATGGAAACCACTTGAAACTTTAGCTTTTCTAGCACTTCATCTTTCGCAAATTTGTTTTGTGTTCCACATCAAAATTTATTGCCTATGGCCAGCTAGTTGGCCAAGGGCTAGGGTCTACCATAGAGATCTATGGCTTGCAAAAGCTTTTTGTCTTTTGTAAATTCTATTGTGTGTAAGCCTTTGTATTTAAACATAATAAAAGTCTTCTATTTTGTGAATGTGGGATCAATAGTTTAACTTTTTCCCTCATTCACAAGCTTTCCTTATACATTTGGCAACTTCACTTGTTGTTCTCTATGCATTTTTTTTAGCCTATGGCTTCCTCTCATATGCAAATCCTTCTTAATGCATCGAATTTGACTTTGGCCAATGGATTTATTCTTGGCTTAACTCTTCATGTTCCAACATCATCCTTGCAATGTGGCTCCCATCTTTCATGCGTTGGCTTTCTCTCTTCAAAGGCTTGGACATCTACTACTTACAACTAGTAGATTCCCTATCTTAACACGATGGCTTCTTCAATCAACTTCTCCTAACTTTACATTAGATGGAGCCACTAATTTGGCAAGGTCTTCCTTAACTTTTATGCTCGGTGGGCTCCTTTTTTGGTTTTGGATTGGCTTCTTAGCATACTCCCCTTCTATGATGCATGGGTGTGGTCTCTTTCCTTGCATTCCCCTTTATCACATGCGGCTTTTTTTGCCTCTCTATGCATTTTCCTTTGTGCGCGAATTGTTCCTCTTAGTGCATTTTTTCCTTTTTACATGTTCTCTCTTTGTACAAATCTACTCGAAACATGGATTTTCTTCAATGTATTTTTGGAGTGCTAGTTATACATGCCCATGACTCCTTTTCTATCCTCCACTGTGCATCCCCTTGTTCCTTTTTAACACAAAGAAGTTGTAGTCTATGCTTTATGTCCCTCAAGATCTATCACACAAACTTTTAACATTAGATGCATGAAGACTCTACTTACAATCCAGATAGGCAAAATTCTCTATCAAACAAGCCCCCCCTTCAGACATCTAAGTCATTACAAGCTAATCTCTATAAAAGATATCCATTCTAACATGCCTTCATAAATTTAAAATCAATGTCAAAATTTCCACTTGTATGCAAATTCAAGAAAAAACTAAAGAGTACTTCAATACCTACAATCATTTTTCATTATGCTTAGGAGAATGCTGACGGGGTCACATGCAAGCATCCTTAGAGCGGATCCTAGGGAGTCCATTCTTTGAATGCAATTGTCCATTCCTCTTTTCACAACCTTTGTAGAAATATCTTTGTTTATTTTGGATGGGATGCATTTAGATATTTTACTCTTCTATGTTTAGAGCAAGCAGCCCTTGACAGGCACCAAGTTTATAGAGGATAGCAACTTTTTTGGCACAATCTTGACCAAAGACAACAATGTCAAGAAGGGAATTTGTACCAAGTTGATTAGCACCATGAACTAATGCACATGCTAATTCTCAAGCAACAATCACTCTAGGTAGCACACAATCTAGGTTATCTCCTTTGATATCCAACACCTCACCAAGGTGATTTGATGGAGTGCCACCCATAAGATTGTTCATAACACACATCGTGCAAATTTGAATGCTCCCAAGACCTTTTGCACTACCCATGGATTCTTCTCCACCTCTTTTGCAATTGTGATGGGTCTAGAGACATTGAGAACTTCAATGCTTTTTTTTTAATGAGCACCAATGCATAAGAGAATAGTTTCTCATGAGGTAGAAATCATACTTTGAAGTTGACCAAACAATATTCCTTAACTTAGCATCGTATTGATTTGATGACATTAGTCAAGCCCCAAACTGGGTCCGACTAAAAAATTTTTTTTTTTTTCTAATGCCTGATCCTTAAAAATGATCTACTGAATGCCTAATTAGAATTGGAATCAATCTTCATCATTAATTCAACTTTTGAAAATCACTTTACACCTTTTTTACCAACTATGAATTTCATGCTAGGAGGTCCTTTGACTGGTCTTAAAAAGTAATCCAAACACCTGAATAGGGTTTAAAAGTTGGCACACAAATTCTCTATTCAGCATACCTTTATTCTTCTAAATTTCATCTCATGATAAATGCTCAGTCAAAAGATATTGACTATTGAAGTTGTCCTTTTAGAATTACCTGCAAGTAAACATGTCCGAAGACAACAAATCGCATTTGAAATTGGCTTCAAAAACTAGGTAAACTGATACTTGGGAGCACGAAAATTTGGGTGTTGATTCTCTGTAATAAGGAATATATAAATTTGGAATTTGGGCTTATGAAAAATAACAGGACACATTTGGCAAGTGATCAAAGTAGGCTACTCAGAATTTGTAGATTGAAACAATGGTAGAAAAGCTTTTTTTACAACTAGAATGGACCTAGAAAAGTGTGCAAACAAATTCATTAAGATTTGAAAATTAGAAGACTTAAAGTATTTTCAGAGTACAACATAGTGGTACAATCCATTTGATCTCACCTATCATGGCTTAGGAGTGATAACATCATGAAAAGGGGTACTGACAGATTTGCATACATTGAAACTAGTAAATAGTTAGAAATTGCATTTGGAATCATGTTTGAAAATTGACCAAATTGATTCATCATGAGTTGAAACTTAAAAAATAACAAGTCTTTGACCTCTAAAATTCAATACAAAATGAATTTTAGCATTTCAATCAATTGGTCAAAATTTATAACTCATCAAACAGTGCTTCTTAGAATTCAAAATAAATTGCATCAGCATGACATCAGTAAAAGACCAAATTTGAGGGATTCAAAACCTAGTCGACCAGACTCAAAATGACTCAAAATCTGAGACATAGGCTCTCAATTATGGACACTATACACTTCAAAAGTGGAAAGTCATGAAATAGTATTGGTTGTGAGATATTCACTTGCAAACATCGCCTCCAATCACTATTTGACACTTAAGCAAAAATGCAGATTTCTCAAATGCTCAAAACTAGAGTTCACGAAATGGCTTGGAATGTCAATTTAAGTTCATGGAATGAGTAGGCATACTAAATGAAAGATGATAGAAGCATTAAACACCTCATAAGCTTCTCAAGTACCATCGAGTACATAGGCATCAAAAAGCATTTACAAGGCTTGATTTTATCAATGGTACTCAAAATTGAGGCTACAATTTTGAGCTCCAACAAATCTCATGAGATGCAACATCATCATTTTTTCTATCACATCTAGAAGAAGAATAAATTTATCTCTTATAGTGGGTGGATAATGTCTTATAATTAAACTCATCCTCAACTAAATCTAAACATTCCATGTGCTCTTCAAAAGGTGGGTTGATAATTCCATGCAAAGCTCCTTTATATACATTATAATAAGTGATGTTTTGATCAACATCCAACTCCTCACTATACAATAGATTCATGAAAACTTTGAAATCATTTCTAACATCACTAAGTTATGGACACTTTTAGTATATGAGGAAGAAAAGTCAGAACCACCACCCAAAGACACACCATCCACTCCATTAATGAAGCATGTACAAAATAGATCAATATTACTTGCATTGTCTTCATTAAGATGATTCAAATGTCTTGCAATCCAATCATCCTTCATTTTATCAATAGATTTTAATACATTAATCCTTAAATAATTTGCATATTGTTGGTTACTGCTACATGCATCTTCAAGCCATTCATCTAAACAATTAGAAAGTCTATCCTTATAAATAATCTCTTTGTCTTCATATTGTGTATACAACTTCTCTTCACAATTTTCAACCTCAAGTTGACTTGTGTAATTCCAAAATCAAACTTCAGTTTTAGATTTAGAAAAAGAGCTCATACCTTTACTGGCATAAGAGTAGTCACTTCTATCATTACTTTATTCTTCCCAATTCGCATCAAATTCATATGAAGATGAACATGTATTATCAATTTCCTCTTCTTGACTTGAGAAAAAACTCTCATCATTGTCTTCACATGATGCTTCTTCATAATATACCAAATCAACAATTTCATCTTTGTCACTTGAAGCATGACTTTTAGCTTCTTCACCCTCATACTATGATGAACATCTTTCAACTTCAAATTTTATAAAATTCTCAACATAATGCAATCTATCAATAAGATAAATCATTTATTGCATATGTAACTGATCAAGTGAATCCACCTTATCATCCATTGCTTAAATACTACAAACATGTGCACTCTATTCACCAAGAATAGAATCATCTCTTCATTGAAACCAAGAAACTTCTTCTACACATTTCTTTAATTCTAAATTTTTGACAAAATTACCTATCATAGCAGGGGTACCTACTTGCTTATCTGAATTTGAAATCTCTACATGACATTGATTTCTTCTTTGAACCTTATCTTGCTAGCAAACACTTCTAGAGAAATGACTCCTAGTTAATCTATACTTTATTTTATTTTCAATCTCTATTGCTATCATGAATACATGATGAAAAGTCTTAGGTTCTTTATCTCTTAATAGACAACTTATCTTCTTATCAAATGTGTAAAGATACACAACCAAACACATTTGATCATCTAGCTTACCATTTTTATGAATCTCATTTACAACCTATGCAAATCTAATATTAAATTTAGTAATTAAATTGTCACTCCTGATTTGAATCTTCAAGAACTTATCAAAAGAACCAAAGATGCTTATTCTTTCCCTAAATTACTTCATGAAGGCTAAATATAATTCATATCAGGATGAAATAGAATATGCTAGCAGAAAGGAAAACCAAACTCTAGCATCACTTTGTAAGTTTGAATGAACAACTTCATATTCATATCTTCATGAGCAATTTTAAAATCACCAATCAAATCACTAACCATCTGAATATGATGGCTAGCTAAATTTTCATGTTTCCCATAAAACATAGGAAAATACTTTTTAAAATTATATGGCATATGGTTTTAGAAACCATAGATGTCATCAAAAATTAATGGAGTGTATCTCCTAGTAGAAACAAATCTATAATTCTTATCTATGAACTGCATAGTAGGTGAATGAAATTTTTCATTTCTTTAAAACTTTGAACATGATTCAAAATATAAAAACATTTGTTGAATCTATCCTTCACAAACTATGCTGAGATATATTAAATCATTCTCCTACTTTGTGCTGAAAATAGCACTCAATTGAAAATCTCTTGTGAAACTTAATTTCATGGAAAATAATTCTCATGAAAGTGGAAAAATACCTTTATGTGTTGGTACATGAAACCTTAATCTACTGATTTGGCATAGGTGCAAACTTCAATTCTTCACACCATTGATCAAATCCTTATAGATCCACCCCCTCCTTGAGGAGAAACGAATGAAATCAGTACTATGATTCATTTTAACATTCAAAATTTCTTATGGTAGCAAATCAAACACAACACTTCAAAACTTATTAGTCAAAAGCTCATATATTCTCTCTTCTTTCCTAAATCTTATTATAACTTTTGGATTTGCACAATTCAATTGAAAACTCTTGAAAGAATTTATATAGAACCAATTTTTACTAGTACAAAGATCTTTTAGGGAGTCACCACTCACAATAACGAGAAATATTTTAAAGCATGATTCATAGCATGACAAATTTGACCTAGATTTTCAACTTATGGGACTTGCATATCATCAAATACTTTGAAGAGAGAAAACATTTTTCAACAGTTTTTAATTGATTGAAAATAAAACCTCATAGCAACATAATTTATTTTCAACTTTGAAAGATATCATCATCATGAATAAAACATTGCTGGGGTGCATGATATTTGAGTTTGAAAACTAGAAAACACATCAAAGAACTTACTACTACAACTTTTTTTCATGCACTTCTCATGTTGTGTTGAATCTCCTTTTCTCAAATTCTCAAGGTTTATCTACCATTCAAATTCAATAAATTCCCTAGAAAAGTCATCGTCTTGTTAGCTCTTGATTTAATAGATTTGAAAAATAATCAAGAAGCTAGACCAATACATCTAAGGCTAGAAAGTTCCTACGGTGGATGCTCTTTACTACCAATCTTGGGCCAACTATAAGGTATAAATCCTTCTTCACTTCAAGCTCTAATAAACCTAGTCAAGTTAGCTTTGAGGTTTTGATATATGGTACCAGTGCTAAAACACAAAATCTGAACCTATTACCAGTAGATGAAACCCTTTTAACTTTTGATTCTTATGCAATAACATAGGAATGAAATAGTTAGAAATCTTTACCTATGAACCCATAAGCTAAGTGATAGTTAATTCCTTTTAGCCCACTACAAAACATGAAAAATTGAAATGATTTCATTAAAATATTTGTGCAAATGACCTTCATTTCAACTTACATCTGATTTAGTGTTCAGTACATTATTGATTGCAACATAGAGTCATTACCAGTAGGATGAACTAACTTGATTGCCTTACAATTAATTTTATCAACTAAAATGCCCAAATTCCATTCTTACTAGCATCCCCTCCATACACCCAAAAATACTATCAAATCATTGAAGAATTTACTTAACTCCATGAATTAAAAGAAACAATAAATATAACACACGACTTATCCAAATTGTCTTAAATTGAACAAACCTTATTCATTCAATTACAAAGTTAATAGAATATGAAGAATTAGGAGACACAATGAGAGAAAAAAAATAATTCATTATCCCCTTTTGTGTTTATCCTTGGAAAGACTAAATACATTGAACTAGTAATATCAAATGAAACTCAAGATATGTCAGATGATCTATCATCAATTTCCATTATCTTAGAGAAACAATATATGAAATGAAATGAAACTTGCACAAGAATGGATGTGTGGACTCCATAGCTAGAGTTCTACTCAATTAGTCATGAAGAAAAACTATGACAACTTGGTCTCATAGTAAACAATTGGAATCCCTCTGGTTTTACAAATAAAATTGCCAACCTAGTATCATAGTAGTAAGAAATTTATCCAAAATTGTAACTCTTGCAAAGAATGAGAGAAAGGAAGACATAGAAGGAATGAATTAGTACATTTCATCTAAAGGTGACATGTGTCCACTTGAATCTCCATCCTCTGCAATTGTAAAACCTCTTTCATCTTTCTACCCATGTGTTGGCTCCTGATTTAACAGTGATTATTATTACTAGCAAACAACAAAATTTATTATACCTAGAGGTAGCTAGTGCTCATATTTAGCATAATAAACTATGTTTCTAGGCCAAATTCTTTCGATGCTTCTATCTCTACAAGACCAAGGTAGGAGTACCTTAGGGATTCAAATATCTTCTTGACTCTTACCCTTAATCCCTAGAAATAAAAAGTGTGGTCCAATTTCTCTAATATATTGTGAAACAAAGATGAGCTATAGTAGCTAACAATAACTCATAAATTTCCATAGATTAGATGATGACCACCCTTATGCACTTCATACAATAATTGACTGATTTAGATTTGAATATAAATTGGATATATGTTGCAAAATTTACTATAGTTGGTTTATAATTTATATGACTAGTGCCTTATCAATTGTAACATAGAGTCAACTACTAGTAGGGGATCTAATTCAAATAACTTGTAAGTGAATTGCATCAACTATAATCACCAATTCTCATTCTTATGAAATATCCCTATTATAAACTCATAGACCATACTGATTCATTAAAGCACTTCCTTATGTCCTTGAATTAAAAGCAACAATAGAATCAATATACAACCCATCTAGATTGAATTCAATCAATCAAACCTTATTTAATTGATACCAAAGTAGACAAATTCATAAAATATAGACAAAAATTGATAACACAGATGTAGTGTAAGTACCATTTTGTATTATCTATTCAAAAGATTGGTATATTAAGTGATAGAAACTTAGTGAAACTTAGAATATCTTACTAGTTCTACCATTGATATGAAAACATTAGGAAATTACAAAGCTAGACAATAAACTCAGAAGACTACACATAAAAGTGGACTGACTATACTTTAGAACAAGGAAAAATTACCAAATTGGGAACCATTTCTCTAGGCTTGGGATCTCACTTATATAGGGTGAGATGCAACAAGAATTAGGCATAGAGAATTAATAGTTGTCCTTTAGACAATAGATATTCACATTTGTTACTATCATAAAGGACACAAATTTGTGTAACAATAAAAACATTACATTTTAACATTCTTTTTGGTGGGCCTATTTTCTATTACACTTTCTAATGCTATAAATTTCATGATTGGCTCTTTTACTATTCTTGTTCCTTATAATATTTAGCCATTATGTTTGCTACTAATGTGTATGGTTTTGATTCATGCAAGTTCACTTTAACTTGAGGATCTCCACTTGGTTCATCATGTATAGATAATACAACCATTATATATGATTCTTTAGTTGCTATATCATCAGTGAGAATTGTTGTTTTTATCATTGAGGGTAATTTTTCTATTTTATATTCTTCTAACAAGTCATCAGCCTGGATTTCTGTGCTAGCAATTGTAGTTGATTTCTCACTTTTGTCATCTTCTTCCTTGTAATCTCTTGATGAATTTTCAATTATCTATATTTCATATTGTTAAAATTCCTCATCATCATCAATCTCAACTTCGTTTAATTTCTTTTTATACCTTAATTTTGCCATCCACTTGTCAAAAATGTGTCATCTAGCCAATTAAATTGTAGAATGTCCTGATGTTTCTTTATAACATATTCTACAAGTTTATCAATCTCAACAAAATCTTTCCTTAAAGAATCAAAGAATAATTGCATTTTTACAATTTCCTTAGTTTTGGCTGCCCACCATGTATTTCCATTCTCATGAATGACTCTATTCATTCTCAAATAGAATAGGTCATTCAATTCTTGGGTCAATTCGTTTCTACTTCTCAATTTGTTCTCTTTATCTATAGCATGTGGGAATAAATCAAATTTAACAATCCTGTATTTGTCCAAATATCTAAAAATCCTCCTTTGTATCTCAATTCTCCTATCATAAAAAATGGAAAGGTCATGGAAAACATCATAAGTTTTCTCTATATGCTAATTAGATGAACAAATCACATAAAAATATAAAAAGGTGACTTTTTGATTCCTCTTAATCCACTTATTTACAATTGGCTTTAAGGCTTGATCATTTTCCTTTATCTCATCCCACACATTTATTGTTTTTCCTATTTTCTCATAAAACTAGGGCCAATCAAATTTATTAACTACATACCTGAGGGCTTGCCTCAGCTTATTCTCATATTGTAATTCTAGTTCCACATGCAATGCCCATAGTTTACTCTTTTCCTCTTTAAAATCCTTTGTAGAAAAATGTTGTGGCCTTTGTGGTGTATCTGGTATCTCAATGAGAGGAGTGGATTTAAAAGGCTCCAGTGGTGGGAGAGGTAAACTAATTCAAGGCTTGTTGGGTTGCCCTGTCAATTTATTCTCTAATTCAATCCTCTTTTCAACTTCATTATTATATGTAGTAACAATCTTCTCATATTTTTCTTGTAGCTCCAAATTTTCCTTTTCATCTCTAAGAGTTGTGGCTAAAGTAAAGTGGGCTCATCCAATGCCAAATTGTGTAGCTTCTACACTAGTAGTTTCTTCAACTATTTTCATAGTTATATTTCCTATCAACCCAATATCATTAAGCAAGGAAGAGCTAGTGTTGGATCCTTTCTTTATTGACCAAATGACAAATGCAGCCTAGTCCCCACTAAATTTGGTTTCCATCATTTCTTTCTTCCCTTGATTATCTATACTTAGCCTATCTACAATAGAATTAAAAACTAAATCATATGCTATGTGCCAATTGGATAGCAACAAAACACCAAATGCTTCTATCATTTGTCTCCTTTCTTCAAGGATCAAGTTCTTAAATTCCTACATCATTTCTTCTTTGACCTGATTTTTTAAATCTACTTACTCCATTTCTAGATGCTCTATTCTTAGTTGATTACATCTGTTTTAAAACTTTCCCATGTTTACTCTCTAAGAAAATTTGTAGAATGCTCTAGTTTTAACAAAATTGTCATCAGATATAAACTCATGACTGTCTTGTTCAATTATAGAATCAAGTTCCTTTCCTTCGTTTTGCTACTATCAACTAAAGGCTTTGAATTGAGGCTTCCTATAGATTTTCCTCTTCTAATTTTGCTTGACTAGTGAACACTCCACCTTGAGATCCCAATTGCTCCATCTACTCTCTGGTGAGTTGTTCATCTCTAATTTACAGTGGGGATTGTGTAGGTCAATATTCCTAAATGTGAGGTGTTTGTTTTATTTTTATTTTGTACCTCTTGGGGAAGGGCTCATTAGGTCTTTCTTCAAGAACAACACCAGTTGATCCAATTAATTGTTTAGCTTTATCTATAATAACTCTTTTGTTTTGGATCACATTATAGGTAGGTCTCTTCTAGAAAACTAACTGCTTTGATCTTAATTTAGGAGTGAATGCCAATCTCCTCATGACCTCTCTAGCTGTTTCTAGAGAATAATTAATAAAGAATAATTTGTTTTCATTCATAGCCTCCATGATTTAAGGAAAATTAATCATGAGTTTACTCAACCTATCTACCTCTATTTTTGCATTAGAAAGAGCTTGTAATTATTATAAAAAAAATGGATGAATTCCAAAACTCTAGAATAAACTTTCCATTTCTCTTTCTTGATCTCTTTCTCTTTCAAAGAAAATTCATTTCTTATTATATCCTTAGGAAAGTAAGGTTTGTTTTTTTTGGAGCCAAATTTTGCCCTTAGTCTAAATCTATCAAAAAATCCCTCAGTATCATAAAAATAGGGATGAGACATAGCCATCTTATATTGGTCTAGAAATGTTTATAAGAACAACCAACTACCTTTTGTAATTATTGTAAGAATTTGGGATAGCTCTAATACCATATAGGAATTTTCCTTAGGGAAAAATTCACCCAAGACCAAGAAGCACAATAACTAGCACAAAATAGACCAATAGTGTATGATCAAAATAACAATATGATATTCAACTTATTGTATAGTACACTAGAGCTTCTTGTAAATAAAGGCCTCTAAGATGCATCTAGAATGTCTAGGAGTTAGAAAAATGATAAGCCTCACAACAAGCCCATGTCCACTAGGAATGGATTATCCTCCATTAAGCATAGGAGTTAGTGCAATGATGAGAGGATAAGCCTACAAAGGTGTGTCACATAAATTTATGTTGTAGACACCACATGCTAAATTAGAGTTTCTTACTTATGTGTTGTCAACATGACAACTCATTTGAGTATGTAATCTCTTAGATTTCTAACGTAATAAATAATAAGATAATTTATTTATCCTAAGTGAACTTAAGTAAAGTGTAAATAATAATTATTTACACTAGCATCCGCCTTAAGTGCAACTTAGAGGAATGCAATTAAGCTCACAAAACCTATGGCAAAATACATAATGGGTCTTGACTACTTGTCCCAAAGTACAAATGCAATGCTAAAATGCAATGAAATCTCTCTATAAATGGAGAAAGAGGGAAAACCTCATGGGAAAAATCCTCCCTCGAAAAGAGAGATATGTACAATAGAGAAGAGAAGGATCATGTTAAACCCTTAAAGAACAATTCCTAACCCACAAGAGATCTCATAAATGAATATGCTTGACCTTTTTGAAGGGCTTGGCACCTGAAGATGTCAGCTACATGTTTCTCAATAGGAAAATACAACAATGCAATGATCTACTCATGGATCATCTCTCAGATGTAGTGCATATGAACCTCAATATGTTTGCTTCACTGATATTGCACTAGATGTCTTGAGATCTCAATAGCACTTTGGTTATCAAAATGGATGATTATGGCTCAAGATACATCAAAACCAAACTCCTTAAAAATTTGCTATAGCCAAATAGCCTCTATTACTAGATTCATAGCTCCTTGATACTCAGCCTCAGCTAATGAGAGAGCAATGGTGTTCTACTTTTTACTTTTCCAAGAAATGGGGCTGGAAAGAAGATGAAGAAAATATCTTAAAGTAGACACATAGTCTGGTGTTGTATATCCCACTAAGTAAACTCTTGTACCAATTTCATAATGGATCACACATGTATGTTTACCCTGGATATAGTGCAAGATTCACTTGATTGTCTTCCAATGAAGTTCATCTGGCTCTTGCACGAAGCAAGAAACCATGCCAACTACAAATGAAATGTTAGGGCATGTATGTGTCAAGTAGATAAAGCTTCCAACCAAATATCTATACAAAGTTACATCAATTAGTGGAGTGGAACACTTTTTTTCTAACTTAACACCTGAAAGAAAGGGAGTAGGTGGAATCTTGTAGTCACTCATGAAAAACTGAGCAAGAAGATCAAGAGCATACTTGGGTTGTGATAATGTAATCCCTAATGAAGACTGATGTATCTTGATACCAAGGAAATAGTGTAGCAAACCCAAGTCTATCATCAAAAGCTTGTCCTATAAAGTAGCCTTGACATTGTTGATGATGGATGTAATACTTCCTATAATGATCAAGTCATTCACATAAACTACAAGAAGCAAATGTGAATCATCCCTTTGAAAAATATAGACATTTAGATTAGAATGATATCTGGTGAAACCTACTAAGAGAAGAAAAGAGTCCATATTGGCATACCAAGCTCTTTAAGATTATTTAAGTCCATAGATAGACTTCCAAAATTTGCAAGCCAAAGTAGTATACTATATAAACCCCTATGGCTGCTCCATATGTATCTCTTCATGAAGATCCCCATTCAAAAATCCACTCTTCACATCCATCTGATGAACAACCCATCTCTAAGGTACTACTATAGCTATTGTCAAATGAATGGAATTCATCTTTTCCACTAGTGAAAAGGTCTCAGTGTAGTCAATGCTAGGTACTTGAGAGAAGCCTTTTGCAATAATTCAAGCTTTATGTTTATCAACACTTCTATTCACTACAAATTTCTTCTAATAAATCCACTCACATTGAACCAATTTTCTTCCTGTAGGAAGAGAGACTAAGTCACATGTATCATTTCTCATAAGAAAGCTATATTCTTCCTCCATTTCTCTATCCTATTTTAAAATACTTAATTCTTCTTTGAATGATTGTGGATCTAAAGTAACTATAATATAAGCATGTGGGAGTGAGTTGTGCTACTATTGTGTCCTCCTTGAATCTGAAGGAATTTTTGCCAATGGTCTTGCCACATCCAATGTCTACTTAGCCCATCTAGGTCTAGTGGATTGAGATTTAGTAGGATTATCCTCAATCTCAAATAGTTGATGCCTCTGTGTTGGTCAAGGATGAACATTTTCCAAGTCATTGTTATCACTATCACTCTCTTTAATGGAGGAAGAAGGAGGAGTTGAAGAAGTAAAGCTTGAACAACTTTCTTCAAAATTAACACTCCTCTCATATAGTATATCATGTGTCTCTAGATCCATTAACTTATAGGCTTTATGTGAGTTTTCATATGCAATAAAAATGGATGGTTTTCTTTGAGTTTCCAATTCCTTGCCATTTTGTGAAGGAATTCTTCCCCATGCTAGACAAGCAAAGACTCTAAAGTGCTTAACCATAGGATTCTTTCTAGTCCATTCTTCAAAAGGAGTTATATCATTCAAAGCTTCTTGAGGACTCCTATTCTGAATATAGTTAGCACAATTCATAGCTTCAGCCCAAAAGACTTGATCAAGAGACTTGTTTAGTAGCATGCAAGTTGTCATCTCTTTGAGAGTTCTATTTTTCCTTTTAGCAACACCATTTTTTTGTGGCATATATGGAAGTGAATTTTGAAGATCAATACCATCTTGAGTGCAAATGTCTATTAGTCTTGTGTTCACATACTCCCCCCCATTATTTGTTTGTAGAACTTTAATGGCTTTTTCTGATTGCTTTTCCACTTGTTCTTTGAAGTTGAGAAATTTTTCAAACACTTCACTCTTATGAGCCATGAAGAAAACCCTAATAAAATGAGAGTAGTCATCTATGAAGGTGAGTGCATGGTGAGACTTGCTAATTGATGGCACTGGAAATGGTCCCACCACATCACTTTGAACCAATTCAAGAACACATTGCACTCTCCAAGACTTCCCCTTTTCATACAATTTTTTTGGATGTTTTCCAAGTGAGAAACCTAAATAAACACCTCTAAAAAACTAAACTTGAGGTAGACAATTGACCTTTTTCTTTCTAGTAAGCCACTTAAGACATTTGTAGTTGAGATGTCCAAATCTCTCATGCCATAGTTTTCTTTCTACATTTGAATATAGTAACAAGGCTTGTGAATTTTATTTTGGCACAAAGTAGGCAAAAGTATAAATCCTTGAATCATGATTGATTTCACCTATTGCAATCATTGAGTCATCCTTGATGCTTTTCATTACAACTGAATCTAGAAGAAATTCATCTTTATTTCCACCTCCATAGCAAGTCATTTCGTAGGTTAAAAGAAGGTTAGAGTTAAGATTAGGAACATATAGAATATCCTTGAACACTCCATTATTCATCTCAATTTTACCTTTTCATTCAACTTCTACCTTAGTATCATCACTTGCAAAGATGTGTGGTACTCTGAATGTGTCATGGAAGAAAAATCTTAGTTTGGGGCACCCATATGATGTGTGGCACCTGAATCAATGATCCATTCTCCCTGACTAACACTGTTTGTGAGTAAAGCATGCCCTTTGCCCTTAGAATCTGAAGAAGAAGATCCTTTCTTCTTATATACTTTAGGTAGTGGAAAATTGTATCTCTTCGTTATGTTCTTCAACTCATCAATCTTCTTGTGCAAACATTGAAGTTCATCATGACCCATAATCTTATGATAGGCACATTTTTTCTTCTCCTAATTAGTGTCCCCATTCTCATTTGTATTTGAGAAAGACTTGCCTTGTTGATTAGATGTTGGTGTTGTCTTTTATGTATCCTCTTGTTTTTTTTTATTCCACTTCTTCTTCGTGTCAATTCCTTTCTTTGAACTTTGAGAAGCTAAATTTTGAGAACCCTCATTATTAGCCACCTATGCCTTAGACTTTGAAGACTTGAGAATCCCCATTATTTGCAACTTGGTTTTTTCATCTTCTAATAATTGAGCATAATTATCAAAAGTGATTTTCTTAAAGTCAACCCCTAATGTAGTATTTTTGGAGTTGTAAGAAGAAACAAATGGGGACTACTCAAATGGAAAATTATTATGAATGAGATAGATCAACCTATCATTCACCTTAATGATAAAATCCTATATAGAATCAAATGTCTTAGGATCTTGGGAGACTATCTCATCTTCAATTTTGTAAATATCCCCCCGAGTCACTTTACCATAGAGGTTTTTGAGGGCATCCCATGTTTCCTTGGTTTTATTATCCTACATGATTTGATAAAAGATCTTGTCTTCAATCTCCATCCTAATATGACCTATGGCATTCCTATCTACTTGTTCCCAAGTAGTAATATCACTTTTAGATACTTGATCACCTGTTAGTTTAGGAAGGGTACCATCTACATATTGAGAAACTTCATTATGCATTAATTGACACCACATTTTAATAGACCATGTGGCACAGTTATGTGGAGTTAATTATAGAAACTTAAGATTTCCCACAATGAAAGAAATGAAAGATATCAGTAGGAAAAGAGGAACACAACACCAAGACACACCCCCCTCCCCCTTTAACTCAATCAAGAAAGCCCCCCAAATGAAAGATATTGGCACTTTATACTTAGTGCATTTACAATAGCAGCTTGGCAATTTTGGCCTTAGCAATCTTCTAATTTTCTATTTACAACATCAATTTGGAGTCCAAATTTGAAATTAAGGAATGTACAACAATTTTGAAGCAATAAAATGAAAAGAAAGTACCTAATTTAGATAGTGGTATTTTTGTCCATAAAATCCTATAATCTAACTATAGATATGGAATGTAGACAAAAATTTATGCACTTTCAAAAAAAATGGAACCTAATTTGGAGTCTAGATGAGCCTACATGGAGTATATGAAGTTGCAAAATGTAGGATTGGATAAGTAGATTCACCAAAAACTAAAACTTCTAAAAAATCTATACATTAAAACCAAAATATTATAGCACCACTAAAAAGTTTAGGAATTTCTATCCAAAAAAAAAATTTGCACCTAATTCTGAGCTGAAATGACTAAGATATGGCCTCCCAAATTTATACTATCAAATAAAAACTAAATCTAGAGAGGGATTTGGGCAAAAAACTACCAGGTTGAATTTGATGTGCAAAGAGTGTTAGAATTCTTTAGAATAACTGAGAGGGGGGGTGAATCAGTTATTCAAGGTCCAAAATTTCCTTTTAATACCTTTTTACTACTCTTATTGAATCCATACACTTTTCATCCATTCAAACTTAAATCAATCATATAAGCAAGTTACTGTAAATCAACATGCAAAGATAAAACATTCAAGATCAACACAGGACACAATGATTTACGTGGAAACCCAATTTGGGAAAAACCACCAGTGACATGCTACTTGATTCTCAATCTTCTGAAGTGATGCCCTATTAAAAGCCTACCGTGTTAAAGGCTTATAACACACTATTAAATGTGACCCTGTTAAAGGATTTAACCAAACTGCTACGAATGGGTTTGGTTAAAGGTCTTTGGAACATTCTCTTGGAATGTCAGCCGGTTAAAGGATTTATCTAATGGCTATTAAACCAACCTAAGTCTATAGGATTTAGACTTACCGTTACAATTGCTAGAAAGTAATGATAATGGTCTTTTGATCTGATATAACTTACAACATACTTTGCAGATTTTAGTTCACACTTTTAGTTGAATCCTTATGCTTGGCTTTAATCACTTCAGCTCTGACTGCTTGTTTTCCCCTCAAGCTTTGTCTCCTTGAGTCTTCTTACTCATTTTTCCAATGCAATCATCCTTATGGTCATCTATCTAAATAGAGTTCCTGTGCTTTCTTCTCCTTAGCAAATCCTTCAGCACTTCATGCTTTTTATGCTTGACCAGCTCTCTCTCTTTTTGTCCACTCTTTTTCATTAACTTTTGTCCACTCTTTTTCAATTCTCCCTCTCCATTTTAGGGTTTCAAAATGGATTAGGTAGGATACAATGTATCTATATATCTTGTTCTCTTCTAGAAATTTTGTTAGTTATATCCTTTAAAAATGTTCTACATGGTGTTCTGTGCCACCAGCTCATCTTTCCTATCTTCCTTTTAATTCAAAAATTTCTAGATAACAACCTTGTTAGCTTAGATCTGGTGAATCTTCAATTTCCAAAATAATGTAGCAGCTCAGCATTATTGAGTTACTGGTGCTCAGCACCTTTGTGTTAATCAGCACCTATACCTACTCGGTACTTGGTTATGCTCAACACTTGGTTTTGCTCGGCACTTGGTTCTACTCGGCATTTGATTCTGCTCTGTGTCACTTGGCATATAAAGTTTACTTGGCATCTTTAGTTTACTCGGCATTAACTAGGAAATTGCTCGGCTCTTACTAGCTTTCTCAATTCCTTGTCTCTAATGAACTTAGTTTGAGCTTTACAAAAGACTTAGCTAAAACCTTAAATATTTGATATGTTTTAGTGTTCCCATTCTTTGTATCTTATAGTATGTCATAAAATACACTTTTTCATCAATGACTTAGCTGATCCTTGTACTTCATTACAACATCATAACTTCAACCTTTCTCTAGGTGTTCTAGTTACATCTTATTGATTGACTCCACCTCGACAATGAACTAATTGATAGTATTTGGATCACTAAAGCAATTGTCATTCTTGCAAGTAGCAATTTTGACATCAATGACAAGACAATGACTGAGGACATTCTTTACTAGTTTCATATATTATTCCAACAACTCTTCTTATGATCATTTCAATCATTTCCAACAATCTCCCTCTTTGGCATTAATGGCAAACCAAACTTATCAAGTAATCAATTCAATTACCACCAAGATTGTATACGTTGTCTTGCTTCATTTTCACTACTAATCTCATATATCTCCCTCTTTCATATATATGTCCCTCTTTCTTTGTATTGGTAATTTTTATACATATTTCTCCCTCTTTGACATAAATGCCAAAGATGTAGCATCTTTATAATGCAAAACATAAGCTTTGGCTTCTTGTTATTTTTCTCCCTCTATCAGCATGCTTGTGACTGATTTGGAGTTTTTGTTCCTGCTGTCATCCTTTGCATCAACCTATTAATATTTCAATGATTTATTCTTGTTGGTGTAGGACAACTTCCTTGTTGCCTTAAACTGCTTGAGTTAGGGGTATTACCCCCAACTTGCCTCTAAGATATTCATAGGCATCCTTGGGCAATGGTTTGGTAAAGATATCTATAGTTTGTTCATTTGTGTCAATGTATTCCAACTTTACTTGTTTGTCTTCTACCAATTCTCTGACATAATGAGACTTGATTGCAATATGCTTGGGTTTGCATGCATCACTGGATTTTTGGATATGTTTATAGCACTTGTATTATCAAAATACAATATCACAGGTTTTGTTACCTCTTCTTTCATTCCTTCCAATAGATGTGTGAGCCATACAATGTTTGTGCAATTGACTATGGCTGCCACATATTTTGACTCTATAGTGGACTGGGATATACATGTTTGTTTCTTGCTAGTCCAGGTAACCAACATTTTGCCTAGAAATAATGCACCTCCACTTGTGCTTTTTCTATCATCAATGTTTCCTCCCTAGTCTGCATTTGTATATGCATTGAGCTCAAATTTTCCATTCTTTTTGTAGTACGGACCAAAATTATCAGTTCCTTTGAGATATCTCATTATTCTTTTTACTGCTATGAGATGATTTTCTTTAGGATTAGCAGAGAACCTAGCCACTATTCCAACTGCTAATGCTATGTCTAGTCTACTATGTACAACATATTGTAGTTTTCCAATCATAGATCTGTACATTGTTTGATTGACTTCAGCCGACTCATCATTTTTGGATAGCTTATTTCCTATGGCCATTGATGTGCTGACTAGTTTGGATTCCTCCAATCCAAACATTTTGAGAATTTCTTTGATGTATTTTGATTGTGTAACAAATATTCCATGTTTGAGTTGATGTACTTGCAATCCAACAAAAAATTTGGTTTCTCCAAACATAGAAATCTCAAATTCATGTTTCATTTTGTCAACAAAGCCTTTGCAAAGTACTTCCTTACCACCAAACACTATGTCATCCAAAAAGATTTTAGATACAATAATGTCTATACCTTCTTCTGCTTTGATGTATATGGTGTTGTTATCATCAGTTCTTTCAAATCCAATTTGCACTAGATACTTGTGAAGTCTCTCATACCATGCTCTAGGTGCTTGTTTCAAACAATAGAGTGCTTTATGTAACTTACACACCATATCCCTATTGTTTTCATCAACAAATCCTTCTGGTTGTTCAATCTAGACTTCTTCTTCTAGTATACCATTTAAGAAAGAAGATTTTACATCCATTTGATAGACTTTAAAATCTTTGTAGGCAGCATATGCAAGTAAAGTTCTTACTCCTTCCATTCTAGCAACAGGAGAAAATTTTTCCCCATAGTCTATTCCTTCTTCTTGAGCATAACCCTTGCATACTAGTCTAGCTTTGTTTCTGGTAATCTCACCATTCTCATCTAGTTTGTTTTAGAATACCCATTTTGTGCCAATCACATTCTTTTTAGTTGGTCTGGGAACCAAACTCCAGGTTTTTTTTTTTCTTATTTGATCAATTTCTTCTTCCATAGCTTTATACTAGTCATCATCTTGTAATGCACCATATACAATCTTGGGTTCCGATTTGCTGATCAGACATGATTCATGTCTTAGTCTATTCCTTGTCATTGGTCTTGCATCTTTGTCACCAATTATTAGTTTAGTAGGTTGATGTCTTTTTACATATTTGGATAACCTTGGCTCTGTCCTTGTTTCCAAGTTTGATCTTTAAGATTTAGGATCACTATGCACTTCGTTGTCAGGTTGTTCTTCATCATGTGTACTATTTTTAGAATCAAATTGTGCATTTTCTTCATTCTGCAACTCAGCTTCTAAATGCAACTTGACATTCATTGGTTAAGACTTGGTTGATACTTAAATTTTTTGTTGAGTTTCAATTTGATTGACATCATCCTTATCATTAGTCATTCCTTCATAAGAATACACAAAGGTTCTGTACTCTTCCATTTTCTTTGGTACTTCAGCTTGGACTTCTATGTGCTCATCAAAATTTACATTTGCACTTTCCACAATTTTGTTAGTGTTAGTATTCAAGCACTTATATGCCTTACTTCTAGTGGAATAACCAAGGAATATGCCTTCATCACTTTTTGCATCAAATTTTCCATTTCTAACATCTTTGAAGATAAAGCATTTACAACCAAACACTTTGAAATGTTTTACATTGGGTGAGTAACCATACCATAATTCAAAAGGTGTTGTATTTGTACCTTTATTGACTTGTACTCAGTTCAGTGTATGAATAGCTACACTTACAGCTTCTCTCCAGTATTTTAGAGCAACATTTTTTTCCATCATTAGTGTTCTGGCACAGTCAATCATAGATATGTTTCTTCTTTCAGAAATTCCATTCTGTAGGGGAGTTCTAGGAGCTGACGTTTGTCTTTTGATTCCTTTGTCATTGAAAAATATTTCGAATTCATTTGATGTAAATTCACCACCTCTATTTGATCTTAGGCATTTCAAGCTTTTTCCAGTTTCCTTTTCAACTCTAGCCACATACCACTTAAACATTTGAAAAGCATCAGATTTTTGTTTTAAGAACATAATAGTCATCATCCTGAAATAGTCATCAACAAATAGCATTATGTATTTATCTCATCTATAGCTTAGTATTTCCATTGGACCACATAAGTCAGTGTGAACTAACTCAAGTATCTCTTTAGATGTATAGTTTTTGCTTTTGAAACTTGACTTTGTCATCTTTCCTAGCTGACATTGTTTACACATGATATTATCAGGCTTCTTCAATTTTGGTAGACCTCTGACTTTTTTCATTTTACTAATGTTGACTAGATTTTCAAAGTTGACATGACATAATCTTCTATGCCATAGCCATTCATCGTCAAATTTTTCAAATAGACAAGAAACATCATTCATATCAAGGTAAAACAAATTACTCTTTGTTTGATCTCCTCTTCCTATCAGTTTACCATCAATATCATAGATTTTTGCAGTTTTGTTTCCAAATTCCACTTTGCAACCTATATTGCCTAACTGTGAGACACTTAGTAAATTTTAGTTTAATCCTTCAACATAGTATGCATTGTCACAAAAAATTTGTTCTATGAGCTTAATGGAACCTTTCCTTTGATTTGACATGGAGCATCATTACCATATCTAACACTATTTTCATCATACTGAGTAAAGTTATCAAACTTACTTTTGTCTCCTGTCATGTGGTGTGAGCATCCACTATCTATGATCCATCTATCATTCTTGTTTATACATGTCACCAATGCTGTGGTCTCTTCTTCATCAGATTGGTCCTTCATGGCTACATAAATGACTTCATCATCATTGTCATCAGAATTTTCTTCAACAATATAACACTTCTTACCTTTGTCTTTGTAATCTCTCTTGTCATCATCTCTTCTATTCTTGTATTTTTTGCCTTCCTTGGAATCCTTTTTCTGTGGACACCTTGCAGCAATATGACCTACTTCATTGCAATTGAAACAAATGATAGGCATCTTACCTTTGAAATTTTCTTTGCCCCTGTGAAATCTTCTAGCAAGCAATGCTTCCAATTGTTCCACATCTTCCTCATCAGTGCTACTGTCACTGGATACATACTTCATTTTTCTTCCTTTCTTTGATTTCATCTGTTCAGCATCTTTTAGTGATAACTTGGCCTTAAAAGCATATTCAACATTTTCAGGTTTGTAGTTGTCAAAGTTAGATAACTCAAATGCAGTGAGTCTACCGATTATACCTTCAAAACTTAGATTATTTCCTGGTATACATCTTAGCTCTTGTATTGCTGATACTCTAATAGCATAGATAGGGAGCAAGGTTCTTAAGAACTTACTATTAACAGTATCTTCATCTAGTTGACCACTCAAGCATCTTATTGCATTTACCACTTCCTTTATTCTTGCACCATACTGAGCAACATTCTCATTTTCTTCCATTTTCATGTCATCAAACTTTCCTCTAAGATTTTCTCTTTTTTCTCTTTGTACATTCTGATCTCCTCCATAGATGTCTGATAGGGCTTTCCAAATTTTGAATGCAGTGTCACATCCTTTGATATCACCAAATTCAACATAGTTGAGTGTAGAGGCAATTTCCAGCATTGTATGATTGTGTTCTTGCTTGTTTTTCATGTCTTCTGCAGTAGGAGCACCTGTTGAATCTACAAGTTCAGTGACAATTGGATTTTAGGCATAATCTCCTATGAATCCAAGATGTAGCTTCATCAAACTTTTCCATGCAACAAATTTGTCTTTGTTGAGCTTGGGAACTTCTCTCTTTGCCATTTTGATCTTTTCTGCTTGTAGTCTTTTTAAACTGAATCAGTAGTCAGGCTCTGATTCCAATTGTTACAATTCTTTAGAATAATTGAGAGGGGGGGTGAATCAGTTATTCAAGGTCCAAAATTCCTTTTTAATACCATTTTACTAATTTTAATGAATCCATAAACTTTTCATCCATTCAAACTTAAATCAATCATATAAGCAAGTTACTGCAAATCAACATGCAAAGATAAAACATTCAAGATCAACACATGACACTATGATTTACGCGGAAACCCAATTTGGGAAAGACCATCAGTAACATGCTACTTGATTCTCACTCTTCTGAAGTGATGCCATGTTAAAAGCCTACCCTATTAAAGGCTTATAACACACTATTAAATGTGACCCTATTAAAGGATTTCACCAAACTATTAGGAATGGGCCTGGTTAAAGGTCTTTAGAACATTCTCTTGGAATCTCACCCGGTTAAAGGATTTATCTAATTTCTATTAAACCAACCTAAGTCCATAGGATTTAAACTTACTATTAAAATTTCTAGAAATTAATGATAATAGTCGTTTGATCTGATATAACTTACAACATACTTTGCAGATTTCAGATCACACTTTCAGTTCAATCCTTATGCTTGGCTTTAATCACTTTAGCTCTAACTTCTTGTCTTCCCCTCAAGCTTTGTCTTCTTGAGTCTTCTTACTCATTTTACCAATGCAATCATCCTTGTGGTCATCTATCTAAATAGAGTTCCTGTGCTTTCTTCTCCTTAGCACATCCTTCAGCACTTCATGCTTTTTGTGCTTGACAACTTCTCTCTCTTTTTGTCCACTCTTTTTCATTAACTTATGTCTTCTTAAATAGGGATTCAATTTTCCTTTTCCACTCAATTCTCCCTCTCCATTTTAGGGTTTCAAAATGGATTAGGTAGGATACTTTGTATCTATCTCATATATTGTTCTCTTCTAGAAATTTTTCTAGTTGTATCCTTTAAAAACATTCTACATGGTGTTCTATGCCACCAGCTCATCATTCCTATCTTCCTTTTAATTCATGAATTTATAGATAACAACCTTGTCAGCTTAGATTTGGCGAATCTTCAATTTCTAAAATAATGCAGCAACTCAGCATTATTGAGTTACTAGTGCTCGACACCTCTGTGTTACTCAACACATATACTTGCTCGACACTTGGTTCTACTCGACACTTGGTTCTGCTTGACACTTGGTTCTACTCGGCACTTGATTTTTCTCTGTGTCACTTGGCATCTGAAGTTTATTTGGCATCTTTAGTTTACTCAGCATTAACTAGGAATTTTCTTGGTTCTTACTAGCTTTCTGAGCTCCTTCTCTCTAATGAACTTAGTTTGAGCTTTACAAAAGACTTAGCTAAAACCTTAAATCTTTGATATGTTTTAGTGTGCTCATTCTTTGTATCTTATAGTATGTCATCAAATACACTTTTTCATGAATGGCTTAGCTGATCCTTTTACTTCATTACAACATCATAACTTCAACCTTTCTCTAGGTGTTCTTGTTACATCTTATTGATTGCCTCCACCTCGACAATCAAGTAATTGATTGTATTTGGATCACTAAATCAATTTTCATTCCTGCAAGTAGCAAGTTTGACATCAATGACAAAACAATGATTGAGGACATTCTTTACCAGTTCCATATATTATTCCAACAACTCTTCTTATGATCATTTCAATCATTTCCAACAAAGAGCTATCACAGTAGTGTAATTTGACCTAAGAATAATGATCAAATGGCCATCAAATTTAAGATAGTGTTGTGATGAAGTTAGTTAGAAAATCACCCCTAGATGATGTGGCAATGTGTACTATAAGAAATTGGTAATGTGTCACTACTAACATGTCCCAGGTTGATGTGGAAAGTCTAACATGTCTTGAGCTAACATGGTAAGGTTGACCTGGCTTGGGCACTAACTTAGCAAGGCTAACATGTCTTTACCTAACATAGCAGAGGTTGATTGGTTAAGTAAAACTATTGTGGTGATGACACATTTCATGGCCCTATGGTGTGTGAAGATGATTAGGATGGTTCTATTGTCATGCTAAAATAAAATTTGATTGGTGGGGAGTCATATAGCCAAAGAATTAAATGCACTGAGTGCCAAAACAAAATCTTAGGTGTCGATGGGTTTGTATCTTTGGTGATTGATAAAATGGCAAGGTGATAATGCAATGGAGCTAGAATCTTTCAAGCACGGCACTAGAGCTCCCTTCATGCTGAAAAGTGTAGAATGTTGGCTTTAGTGTCAAATTTTGTAGAGGGCCACTGGGATTTGATGAAAACAATGCTCGAGGGTAGATTATATATCCCACATTTCCACAAGGAAGAGATGCAAAGGGCTTTAAAAAGCCAAGGCTATGGGTTCAATGCATTTTTTTGTAAATCAATGATTAGATCTAGGGTTCCAAATTTGTTGTGACCCACAATAGTAGAATGGAATATTTTCTTGATCTTGGAGATATGTGTAGAGAATATTTTTCCTGGTAAATATCCTGCAAGGGCCAAGATTTCACCACCTAGTACCTGGAAAAAATAAATTCTTTGCAAGTGTAGTAGGCCTAAAAAATAATTTCACGAAATTGCTCCAAAAATAGCAAAGAAATATAAATGTAGATCTTAAACAAACTAAATGTGTAGATCTAATCGATCATACCATGTTTGCAAATCCGGCCTTTGGGTGATCGCTTCCAAAGAAAAGATTGCTTCAAATTTGAATGTAGCCCAACATAGGTGAATTTATAGTCAATTTTCACCAAATTCACACTCTAGATGCAATTGTGAGGTCTGCTTTGTCTTTAGATGCTCTGAATATCTATGGATATTCTAGATTTGGATCAAGGTGTCCTTAGAGAGGTGAAGCAAGATTGGTCTCCAATGGCTATGAAATGACACTCCTATGGCTCTAATACCATCTAAGAATTTTTCTTAGGGAAAAATTCACCCAAGACTAAGAAGCACAAAAAGCTAGAACAAAATAGACCAACAGAGTGTGACCATAAAAATAATATGATATTCAATTCATTGTATAGTACACTAGAGGTGCCTGTATATAAAGGCCTATAAGATGTATCTAGAATGTCTAGGAGTTAGCAATATGATAAGCCTCACAACTAAGCACATGTCCATTAGGAATGGATTATCCTCTATTAAGAATAGAAATTTTTGTGATGATGAGAGGATAAGGCTACAAAGTTGCATCACGTAAGATTATGTTGTAGACACCATGTGCTAAATTAGAGTTTCTTACTGCTATGTTTTCAACATGACAACTCATGTGAGTACACATACTCCTAGGTGTGTAACCTAACAAATAATAAAATAATACATTTATCCTAAGTAAACTTAAATAAAGTGTAAATAATAATTATTTACACCAATATTTATGAAATAGTGAGCCATAGTACAAGTGGAAACATTTGAGCCTCTACTTCTTCTCGCCAAATATGCCTCCTTCAATCCCCCTATTTGCCACAACATCTCAGCTATTACCACCTTCAGTGGTACATGGTAGGGCAATACATGAGGGATACCCTAGAATCCATAAACCCTAAAAGCTATTTTAATAGGTGTAACGCCCCGCCAAGGGATCCAAAAGAATTAACCTAAAGTTTCACTAAGTTTGCTAAACATTTTTTTTTTTTAAAGTAAGAAAGTATGACATACACATCAAATAAATAGTAGCAGAAGAAATAACATGTAATCATCGACAAACATACATTGCAAGTTACATTTCTTAAAGATCCCAAGACGTTGAGTCACATTTAAATTTAATTAATTCTAAGTCTAACAACTAACGAATACATATAAAAGAATAATCAAAAACTCCAATGTCCATAATATACATTTGTTCCGAATGCTCCTTGGCAAATTAATTCGGAATGCTCATTCATCCACTGTACACGTCACAAGGTATGAAAGGCTTAAAAGAATATACATATGTAAAGATCAAGATACAACATCCTCAAATCCATGATACAAAGTACAGTAAAAATATATGAAACTATTCACCATACATGATACATCCATACATCCATAATGATAAAACATCTATCATAAAATCTAACCATCCATCATACTAATCCAAGAACATAGTGTAGGTAAATGCCAATCACGAAATCTCCAACCATGGTGACCACAGAACGGATCTCAATGGTAAGAGTAAAAGCACTACCACCCGACCGCGTGGAACCTAAATGGTCCACTCCCACCGCGCTGAGGAGATAGTCTCAAGTCCCAAATAGGATAACAAAACCTATAATCATAAATACTCTCTAAGTCCAGGAAATCCTATAAGTATGCTAACTCAAGGGTTCCTAAAAAGATCGACATCTATATCCCAGAGGTACCACAAGACACGTAGGAAACCTAATATGCAAGTGGGAAAGTGTCATCGCAAAAGTCATGTAGAAGTTACCCGAGCAATCCCTTAGGAATCCTGGGTCCCTACTGATCCTGCAGCCACTAGTATCCTCTCGTACTGACGAGGCATACTATGGAATGCAAGGTCGTAACCAAGCATCCTCTCTACCCCATCCTAGTTTGTACTAGCACTCATGGCATGGGAGAGAACATACAATTATCTTGTTAGGTTCATTTTCTCTCATTTAGTGTAAATGTTTTCACTTATTAAAAATGACTTACAATGGGTTTCTCAAGGCAGCCTCTTAGGGCTCCGACCCCCATTGCAAGCCACTTCCCGACTCTACACATAGATAACCTACCCTAGCTCATGAACTCATAAATCAAAGAATCATAATAAAACCATCTCAGTCCTATACGAGCAACTGAAAATATCATAAAAAGATAATCCACAAAATATATCAGTTCTTCATGAGCAACAGATAACATCAAATAGTAATCATGTAATCACAACAGTTCTCTATCAGCAACTGAAGGCATCAATGATAAGTCACAAAATCCAATGGTTCTCTAATGAGAAACCAGAAAGTAATACAAGTATAACTGATCGAGACTCAGAAATGGTTATCAAATATCACTGATCAAGACTCAAAAATGGTTAAGTTAGGTATTCTCAAATACATACACCTCAGCTTCACACAAGGAAATTGGAAACCAATCACAAACAGTAAACACAATCATGTCATAGAGCACTTCATCACATTACCATGGTCGGGTTAAGAAAGATCGAGACCAAATCATCATGACATCACCTTCACAACCCCGAGCCTCTGGTAACAACCTGAACTGGTCAACGCTAAACCAACCCCAAAACATTCAAAGTACAAAGACAACATCAAAGTCTCAGAGATTGGATCTGAAAATATATTATTTGAGTTAAGGTAAGGTTTATGTTTCAGTTTAATGTCGAATTCAAGTAACAAAGTTTTCATATTTACCCCCTTTACGATTAACCCTTTCTATAATAACTTCCATTAAGTCAATCTTCCAAATCTACTATCTAATCAGATAGTATTCATTATTAATTAACTTTAATTAAACTAATTTTAGTTAAAGTAATCAATAATCATTTGATCTAATTACTTATTTTAATCTATCCATTAATTGTTAAATTATTAATATTTAACCAAAATTATCAATAATTTAATATTTACCATTTATGTGAAATACATTTAATATTTATTATTTAAGTATTAATAAAATAAAACTTTTATTAAATAAAAATATATAATAATTTTATTAATTAAAAATTTTAATTAATAATAAAAATTATTTTTTGTAAATAATATATTAAAAAAATAAATAAATAAATTTACAAACTATATATATATATTTTTTAAAAATAATAATAAAAAAAAAAAATTCAAACTTTTTAATATAAAACCGCCGGCTTAAATAAGCCGACGGCCTGCCGCAGTCCTGCGGACGCAGGGCCTGCGGTAGCAGGTACATCGTACCTGCTGTCGCAGTACCTACGACGCAGGTCTGTCGGCTGAACCAACCGTGGGGGGTGGGCACGGGGTAATTCCCTCCCCCCCCACAAACTTATAAAAATTATAATTTTTTTTAATTTAATTTTTTTTTAAAAAGGGGGTACAATCAAAATATATATATAAACATTTTTAAACTATATATATATTAAAAATAATTAATTAATTAATTTAATTTTTTTTTTTAAAAATATATATATAAATATATGCCTTGAAAGATTGTTTCCTCCTCTATCTTGATATAGAAAATATAGTCATTCATCCAAACGTTTAATCTAGAATCTCGGTATTAAATTCAACCCTTCCCATTTAAATCTCATGTTTGAAGAAGTTTATAAACAAGTAACTGATAAATACCAATATCGTAATGTTTAAGTATTCTTCACAAGGAATTTCAGATTTACCAACCCCAGACACGAAGAAGACAGGAAAGGATAATTGCGTATTAAATCGATAATCGAAAACACCATACCCTACCTGATTCTGATGCTATTATGCAATCTCTAGGAACTGTAAAAGAATTCACTCCTCTCAATAACCTTCCTCTGGAAAACTTTCTTGGTATCAGCTTTCTGAAATTCACTTCCAAAATTGTCTTCCCCCAAAAATTCTCGTCCAACTTCGTATCTCCCAAAAATGAACCCCCAAAGTTGTGATAAGAAAATTCTCCTCAATTCGGGGCACTAATTGTGCGTTTACCCGAGAAGACTCTTTGCACAACTCAGTTAACTCCAAATTAACTTTTATTATCTTTTCTAATTCTTTTGCATTCAACTTTCATGCACATTAAGTTGAATGATTAAATAACTTTATTTAAAATTTCACTTGACTTCTATTCTTAATTAATTTATTACTTTAAATCTTATGTGCACTTTTAAGAAATTAAAATAACATTATTAATTTTTATAATTTAATCTTTTAATTTAATTCTTATATTTAAGTCATGTTTAGATCATGCGATCTAGAATTCTTAATAAATTAATATCTTTCAACTTTTTAATTTATTTTAGAATTTAATTGATAACATATTTAATTAATTTAAATAACAATAGTATTTAGCATTTATTTAAAATGAACTCCAAATATATTATTATTAAATTAAATAAATATTATCCTGTTCTAAATATATCTTGAACTTTAATTTCCAACTTTAATTCTTTTATTTAGTTAATTAATTAATTAATTAAATATAAAGATATCATAATAATTCCTTATTAAATTAAATCATTAATTAGTCTTTTTTAATTAGACTTAATTAATAGAAAATACACCAAGGACTCATAAAGCAACATACGAAAACCCATCATAGAAAAATACATACCAAATCAAACAAAAGGGTTATAATCACAAAATTGCATCATTTGATGCATTCAGAGGGTACTTAACTCAGATACTTGTCCTAATTATCAATTAGGACAATTGGCTAAAGGGTTTAGGATTTGGACTTAAGAGTTTATCTCCCCTCTCTTACCATTGAGACAGTGCGATAGGGTACGCTCATCCTGACAATTCAGGGAAGTCGATACTCGGTACCTGCAACCTGCATAAAATCCACACATGTACAAACACAATATTCTAAGCTAAACAGGCAATGGCAGGAAGTGGTGCATCGTGTAGATCCCGACTAGCAGGTGACTACGACTCCCTTCCTTAACCATATCAGAAACACCATACATAAATAAAACAACACGCACACCATACACATGTAGTATGGGGTAAGTATCCATAAGAGGCACATGAAATAATAAGCCATCTAACTAATCATCATCGATAACTAAAACCATTGAATAATCATCATACATGCACGAAATATAGAGTACCAAGTAATCTCATCATATAATAAACTGAGTGTAAACATCCTCTGATAATCTCTAAAATAATGATACTACTCATCAAACATAAATTGGCCTAAAAGAGTTTGGCAATCATATCATAAATGTAGCTCGAAAAATGTAAACTAGGGGCAGGCACTACATCCACCCCCCCTAGACTTAGGCTTACTCCTGGAAGCCTATAAACAAATAGGGATATAAATCCCGTAATCTAGATGTATCCTCCCATGTAGCTGAAGAGTCATCAGTAGGGTCCCATTGGACCCTTACCTGCTCTATGGTTCGACCCCTGAGGGTCAACTCCCGCTGCTCCAGAATACGTATTGGCTCCAAAGCCAGCTGCCCGTCCTCTACCTGTAATGCATTCCAATCAAGAATATGTACAACATCAGGAATATACTATCTAAGTACTGAAACATGGAAAACATCGTGAATGTGAGCAAGGCTGGGCGGTAAAGCAAGACAATAAGCAACTGGACCAATCCTCTCAAGAATATCGAATGGTCCCACAAAGCGAGGTGATAGCTTCGAGCCCTTTCCATAACGGATCGGACTCTTCTGCGGACGCACTCTCAAGAAAACCTTCTCTCCCACAGCAAACTACTTATCTGACCTATTTGCATCAGCATACTTCTTCTGCCTATCCTGTGCCGTTGTCAAGTGCTCTCGGATACGCACCACCTGTTGCTCCATGTCACGAAGCATCTCTGGGCCCAATAGGATGCGATCCTCAAGGCTATCCCAAATCAAAGGTGTACGACAAGGACATCCATATAAGGCTTGGAAAGGTGCCATGCCAATAGAACTGTGATACCCGTTGTTGTAAGCAAACTCCACTAGGTAGAGATAGTCCTCCCAATGAGTCTGCCTATCCATCACGTACATCCTCAACATATCTTCGAGAACCTGATTCACTCTCTCTGTCTGCCCATCTGTCTCTGGGTGATATGCTGAACTGAAGTTCAACTGCGCTCCAAGATCATGCTGTAGTGATGTCCAAAATGCGAAAGTGAAAACATGATCCCTATCCGAAATGATCTTTCGGGGAATACCATGTAGTCTCACAATATCATGCATGAAGACATTAGCTACTAAAGCTGTAGTGTAGGAAGACCTGATTGGTGCAAAATGTGCCACCTTGGTCAACCGATCAACAGTGACCATGATAGCATCATGACGATGAAGAGTCATAGGTAATCCTACTATGAAATCCATAGAGATGATGTCCCACTTCCATGAAGGAACAAGATTTGGTTGCAAAAGTCCTGCCGGATGCTGGTGTTCTGCCTTGACTCTCTGACACTCAAGACATCTAGCCACAAAATCAGCAATGTCACGCTTCATCCCGGACCAATAGAATAAACATCGCAAATCTGCATGCATCTTCTTGACACCTGGATGTGCCGAGTAAGGTGCACGATGGGCCTCTGATAGGATCAATATGCGAAGATCATCCAGTAGCGGCACATAGATCCTTCCTGAATGTCTCAAAAGGCCATCTAATTCTAAGACATAGCCTGAAAACTTACCCTCCAAGGATCTTCCTAAATTGATCTCACTGCACACCTCCAAATACCATGAATCAGTGGGGAGTGCCTGAAGTATCTGACACCTCAAATCGACACTAAGGGTCATAGATGATATCACATGTTTCCTGCGACTCAAAGCATCAGCTACAACATTCTCCTTCCCCTAGATATACTTCACCTCAAAGTCGTACTCGCACAAAAAATCCATCCAACGCCTTTGCCTAGCATTCAGATTAGGCTGCGTGAATATGTACTGAAGACTACGATGATCGCTATGTAGTTCAAATCTATGTCCCAACAAGAAATGTCTCCATCTCACTAAGGCATGAACTACTGCTGCTAACTCAAGGTCATGTGTAGGATAATTCAACTCATGATCCTTGAGTTTGCGTGACTCATATGCAATCACTCGACCATTCTGCATTAGAACTGCTCCAATACCCTCAAGGGAAGCATCTGTACACACCATGAACTCACCTTCTGGATCAGGTACTGCTAAGATCGGTGCACTGGTCAGAAGCTCTTTGAGTTTCTGAAATGCTTCTACACACTTTTCTGTCCAAAGAAACTTCTTTCCTTTCCTCTGAAGGGAGGTAATAGGGTGTGCTATTCTGGAGAAGTTTTGAACAAATCTGCGATAATACCCAGCTAGACCCATGAAACTATGAATCTCTGACACAGTAGTGGGTGTAGGCCAATCTACTATTGCCTGGATCTTCGCAGGGTCTACAGAGATATCTTCGCCTGAAATAACATGTCCCAAATACTGTATCTCTGATTGAAAGAAATCACACTTTGCCGCATTGGCATAAAGTTGATTATCTCTCAAGCACTGCAAAACTAAACTCAAATGTTCCTCATGTTCCTTTTGGGACTTAGAATATATCAGAATATCATCGAGGAACACAAGAACAAATCTATCAAGATAGGAACGAAACACCCCATTCATTAAGCACATGAAAACTGATGGAGCGTTCGTCAGCCCAAAGGGTACCACTATGAACTCATAATGTCCGTAGCAAGTTCAGAAGGCGGTCTTATGAATATCAGCCTCCTTGATGCAAAGTTGATGGTACCCTGACTTAAGATCAATCTTAGAGAACACTGTAGCTCCCTTGATCTGATCAAATAAATCATCAATCCTTGGTAAAGGATACCTGTTCTTTATTGTCACCTTATTCAGCTATCTGTAATTGATGCAAAGGCGCAAAGAACCATCCTTCTTCTTCACAAAGAGCACTGGAGCTCCCCATGGTGATACACTAGGTCGAATACTACCCTTGGCCAAAAGTTCCTCTAACTGCAAACGCAACTCACTTAGCTCTTGAGTGGTCATACGGTAAGGAGCTCTAGAGATAGGTTCCGCTCCTGGAGTGAGCTCAATGCTAAAATCAATGTCTCTCTTCGGAAGCATGCCTGGAATCTCACTTGGAAAGACATCAACATACTCCTGTAAAATAGGGTGATCTAGGGTCTTCCTCGTAGAGTCTTCCTCATCAAGCTCATTTACTATAACGGCAAATACCTGACACCCCTTACGAAAGCTTCGCTTAAGTTGCATAGCAGAGATCATCCTTAGGGATATAGGTCTCGGTATCCCCACAATCTCAACATCCTTCCCTTGGTCATCCTGACACATAATGGTCTTCTTTCTACAGTCAATACTAGCCCTATGAGAGCCAAGCCAATCCATACCTAAGACTACATCGTAGGAGCCAAGAGGAATAACTCAAAAATTGACTGAAGTCTCAAACCCTCCTATGCTAAGTCCACACTTATGAACTACCAAATCTGTGGAAACTTTAGCGCCTGAGGCTAGTTCCACTTGCCAACCATGGTCTTTCTTAACCGACTCCAGCTTACACTTGTCAACTAGAGATGGAGAAATGAAAGAATCTGTAGCACCTGAATCAAATAATACAGAGAGAGGTGTACCTCGGATAGCTACTGTAGTCTCAACTACTATCCCCTGATGGTCTGCCTGACGGTGATCCACCGCTGCAAATACTCTATGAGATCCACCTGTATTTTCAACTGTAGGCTCAGATGCCGCAGGCCTGGGTCCTGAATACTGAGATGCTCACTGTGGGCAGTATGCTGCAATATGACCAATCTGTCCACATGAATAACATCCCATGCCTCTACCAGATCCTCTCCCTATAGGTGGTGCATTCGACCGCTGGTGGCTACCCTTGCTAGCAAAAGACTAGTTGCTCTGTGCAGGCCGAGATTGATGATTCTGTCTATTACGTTGAGCATTGCGATTGATCCTAGAGTTGGATCCACCGCCACCACTCTGTGCCTGAGGGTAAAATCCCTTATGCTGCTGAGGCTGCTGCTGAGAATGCTGCTGAGAGTGTTGTTGAGAATACTGATTCCTCCTAGGGAAGGGAGGCTTCCTGATTCCACCAGAATTATGGTTGCCCTTAGATCCTGCTATAGTAGGTGCTCCCACAAATCCTCCTTGCCCAAAGTTGACACTCTGCTCTACCAGGATAGCTCGATGTACCGCATCCTTGAGGGTCTTAGGCTCAAATACCTTAACACCCCCAATAAAATGGTTCTTCAAGCCTCGAATGAAATGTTGTGCCAACTGTGCTGGGTTGTCACTGAATCCCGAAAAAGGCATGAGCTCACAGAACTTGCGCTCATACTCTACAACAATCATAGTGAACTGTCTCAGGTTATGGAACTCATCTGCTCTATGCTGCTTCCATTCCTCTGGTAGGAATCGCTCATGAAAACTCTCCAAGAAAATCTCCCAAGTGACACTACCCATGTCAATGCCCAACTTCTTCTCCTCAATAGTCCACCAGGTGGCTCCAAATAACTCTAGATTGGTAATGGAAAACCTCGCTTTGACATTACTGTCAAAGTCCTGCATAGCAAAAATCCTGTCAAGGGCAATAAGCCACTACTCAGCTACATACCCAGAACCTTGCCCATTAAAGGGCTTGATCTTGGACCTCTGAAGATCCTTCATCTGAGAAGATACTATGAATCTATGTCGATCCCTCTGAGGACTCCTATATCTGCGTCTATGCTCATGTCCAACCTGGTGTGCTCTATCCTGCTCAAGAACAGGAGGTAAGCGATCAATAAGGGTTCGCATCATTTGCCTCAGATCAACCTCCTCAGAGTCGGCATGTCCCTCATCGTGGTTCTCTTCCTGATGCTCACTGACATGCTCTTCCCTATTCTCTTCCTGAATGGGGCTCTCATGGATAGACTCATGAACACTAACATCTCTGCCTCGTCCACGACCTCTGCCACGGCCAAGACTATGGCCCCTAACGGAAGATCTCATCCCAGATACCATCCTACAATAATATCCAAGACACAAGATGCTAAAAATAACCATGAAACATACTACTGAAATACATAGATAAAAGACACATGTTTTGCAAACAAGATATTTTTAGTTTTCAGTTTACCTATAATTTCAGTTTAAGTATAATTTCAGTTTTGAAGTTTTGAGTGTTGAAGTATGAATAAAATAGGCAACTAATAGTTTATATACTGTTTTAGTTCAACTAGCTTCAAGTTTTAGTTTAAGGTTTGCATTTTTATTCAACTAGTTAACACTAGTGGCGTTTCCAATATACCCAGAGCTCCCAATGTAGAAACTTGGGCTCTGATACTAGATGTAACGCCCCACCAAGGGATCCAAAAGAATTAACCTAAAGTTTCACTAAGTTTGCTAAACATTTTTTTTTTTTAAAGTAAGAAAGTATGACATACACATCAAACAAATAGTAGCGGAAGCAATAACATGTAATCATCGACAAACATACATTGCAAGTTACATTTCTTAAAGATCCCAAGATGTTGAGTCACGTTTAAATTTAATTAATTCTAAGTCTAACAACTAACACATACATATAAAAGAATAATCAGAAACTCCAATGTCCATAATATACATTTTTTCCGAATGCTCCTTGGCAAATTAATTCGAAATGCTTATTCATCCACTGTACACGTCACAGGGTATGAAAGGCTTAAAAGAATATACATATGTAAATATCAAGATACAACATCCTCAAATCCATGATACAAAGTACAGTTAAAATATATGAAACTATTCACCATACATGATACATCCATACATCCATAATGATAAAACATCTATCATCAAATCTAACCATCCATCATACTAATCCAAGAACATAGTGTAGGTAAATGCCAATCATGAAATCTCCAACCATGGTGACCACAGAACGGATCTCAATGGTAAGAGTAAAAGCACTACCACCCGACCATGTGGAACCTAAATGGTCCACTCCCACCGCGCTGAGGAGATAGTCTCAAGTCCCAAATAGGATAACAAAACCTATAATCATAAATACTCTCTAAGTCCAGGAAATCCTATAAGTATGCTAACTCAAGGGTTCCTAAAAAAATTGACATCTATATCCCAGAGGTACCACAAGACACGTAGGAAACCTAATATGTAAGCGGGAAAGTGTCATCGCAAAAGTCATGTAGAAGTTACCCGAGCAATCCCTTAGGAATCCCGGGTCCCTACTGATCCTGCGGCCACTAGTATCCTCTCATACTGACAAGGCATACTATGGAATGCAAGGTCATAACCAAGCGTCCTCTCTACCCCATCCTAGTCTGTACTAGCACTCATGGCATGGGAGAGAACATACAATTATCTTGTTAGGTTCATTTTCTCTCATTTAGTGTAAATGTTTTCACTTATTAAAAATGACTTACAATGGGTTTCTCAAGGCAGCCTCTTAGGGCTCCGACCCCCATTGCAAGCCACTTCCTGACTCTACACATAGATAACCTACCCTAGCTCATGAACTCATAAATCAACAAATCATAATAAAACCATCTCAGTCCTATACGAGCAACTGAAAATATCATAAAAAGATAATCCACAAAATATATCAGTTCTTCATGAGCAACAGATAACATCAAATAGTAATCATGTAATCACGACAGTTCTCTATCAGCAACTGAAGGCATCAATGATAAGTCACAAAATCCAATGGCTCTCTAATGAGCAACCAGAAAGTAATACAAGTATAACTGATCGAGACTCAGAAATGGTTATCAAATATAACTGATCGAGACTCAAAAATGGTTAAGTTAGGTATTCTCAAATACATACACCTCAGCTTCACACAAGGAAACTGGAAAGCAATCACAAACAGTAAACACAATCATGTCATAGAGCACTTCATCACATTACCATGGTCGGGTTAAGAAAGATCGAGACCAAATCATCATGACATCACATTCACAACCCTGAGCCTCTGGTAACAACCTGAACTGGTCAACGCTAAACCAACCCCAAAACATTCAAAGTACAAAGACAACATCAAAGTCTCAGAGATTGGATCTGAAAATATATTATTTGAGTTAAGGTAAGGTTTATGTTTCAGTTTAATGTCGAATTCAAGTAACAAAGTTTTCATATTTACCCCCTTTACGATTAACCCTTTCTATAATAACTTCCATTAAGTCAATCTTCCAAATCTACTATCTAATCAGATAGTATTCATTATTAATTAACTTTAGTTAAACTAATTTTAGTTAAAGTAATCAATAATCATTTGATCTAATTACTTATTTTAATCTATCCATTAATTGCTAAATTATTAATATTTAACCAAAATTATCAATAATTTAATATTTACCATTTATGTGAAATACATTTAATATTTATTATTTAAGTATTAATAAAATAAAACTTTTATTAAATAAAAATATATAATAATTTTATTAATTAAAAATTTTAATTAATAATAAAAATCATTTTTTGTAAATAATATATTAAAAAAATAAATAAATAAATTTACAAACTATATATATATTTTTAAAAGAAGTAATAATAAAAAAAAAAAAAAATCAAACTTTTTAATATAAAACCGCCGGCTTAAATAAGCTGACGGCCTACCGCAGTCCTACGGACGCAAGGCCATCGTACCTGCTGTCGCAGTACCTGCGACGCAGGTCTGTCGGCTGAGCCGACCGTGGGGGGTGGGCACAGGGTAATTCCCTCCCCTGCCACAAACTTATAAAAATTATAATTTTTTTTAATTTAATCTTTTTTTTTTAAAGGGGGTACAATCAAAATATATATATAAACATTTTTAAACTATATATATATTAAAAATAATTAATTAATTAATTTAATTTTTTTTTTTTTTAATATATATAAATATATGCCTTGAAAGATTGTTTCCTCCTCTATCTTGATATAGAAAATATAGTCATTCATCCAAATGTTTAATCTAGAATCTCGGTATTAAATTCAACCTTTCCCATTTAAATCTCATGTTTGAAGAAGTTTATAAACAAGTAACTGATAAATACCAATATCGTAATGTTTAAGTATTCTTCACAAGGAATTTCAGATTTACCAACCCCAGACACGAAGAAGACAGGAAAGGATAATTGCGTATTAAATCGATAATCGAAAACACCAGACCCTACCTGATTCTGATGCTATTATGCAATCTCCAGGAACTGTAAAAGAATTCGCTCCTCTCAATAACCTTCCTCTGGAAAACTTTCTTGGTATCAGCTTTCTGAAATTTGCTTTCAAAATTTTCTTCCCCCAAAAATTCTCGTCCAACTTCGTATCTCCCAAAAATGAACCCCCAAAGTTGTGATAAGCAAATTCTCCTCAATTCGGAGCACTAATTGTGCATTTACCCGAGATGACTCTTTGCACAACTCAGTTAACTCCAAATTAACTTTTATTATCTTTTCTAATTCTTTTGCATTCAACTTTCATGCACATTAAGTTGAATGATTAAATAACTTTATTTTAAATTTCACTTGACTTCTATTCTTAATTAATTTATTACTTTAAATCTTATGTGCACTTTTAAGAAATTAAAATAACATTATTAATTTTTATAATTTAATCTTTTAATTTAATTCTTATATTTAAGTCATGTTTAGATCATGCGATCTAGAATTTTTAATAAATTAATATCTTTCAACTTTTTAATTTATTTTAGAATTTAATTGATAACATATTTAATTAATTTAAATAATAATAGTATTTAGCATTTATTTAAAATGAACTCCAAATATATTATTATTAAATTAAATAAATATTATCCTGTTCTAAATATATCTTGAACTTTAATTTCCAACTTTAATTCTTTTATTTAATTAATTAATTAATTAATTAAATATAAAGATATCATAATAATTCCTTATTAAATTAAATCATTAATTAGTCTTTTTTAATTAGACTTAATTAATAGAAAATACACCAAGGACTCATAAAGCAACATACGAAAACCCATCATAGAAAAATACATACCAAATCAAACAAAAGGGTTATAATCACAAAATTACATCATTTGATGCATTCGGAGGGTACTTAACTCAGATACTTGTCTTAATTATCAATTAGGACAATTGGCTAAAGGGTTTAGGATTTGGACTTAAGAGTTTATCTCCCCTCTCTTACCATTGAGACAGTGCGATAGGGTACGCTCATCCTGACAATTCAGGGAAGTTGATACCCGGTACCTGCAACCTGCATAAAATCCACGCATGTACAAACACAATATTCTAAGCTAAACAGGCAATGGCAGGAAGTGGTGCATCGTGTAGATCCCGACTAGCAGGTGACTACGACTCCCTTCCTTAACCATATCAGAAACACCATACATAAATAAAACAACACGCACACCATACACATGCAGTATGGGGTAAGTATCCATAAGAGGCACATGAAATAATAAGCCATCTAACTAATCATCATCGATAACTAAAACCATTGAATAATCATCATACATGCACGAAATATAGAGTACCAAGTAATCTCATCATATAATAAACTGAATGTAAACATCCTCTAATAATCTCTAAAATAATGATACTACTCATCAAACATAAATTGGCCTAAAAGAGTTTGGCAATCATATCATAAATGTAGCTCGAAAAATGTAAACTAGGGGCAGGCACTACAATAGGGTATGGTATGATATCAGCCCAATTAGATGACACTTTTAAATTAGAAGGACTATTAATAGGTCTAGTAAAATGCAATAGTGCCTTGGAGATTTATGGATTGTCCCTTGATAAAGCGCTCCTCAATCTAGAAGCAAAATATCAATCAAACATTACAAAATTGGCTCTTTTTGCATCCTCAATCATATCTACACTCCATAGCTAGACTGGTATGGCCTCTCCTTCATGCTCGCTATTAAGAGCCATCTCCTTTCCAAAATATGTTACTCCTTTAAACACAAACATGTGCATCAACAATGATTAGTTGCCAAAAGTGTTTTCTACCTTGCTCTTGGCAATTCTAACTAACCCTATATGGATTTTTTTTGCTATATAGGATGAAAAATTAAAAATAATATGAACACCAAAAGAAAAAATCTAAGCCATCATAAACATAAATTTTTCTGGCATAAAACTCTATTCATCCTTGCCAAATACCCTACATAGAGTCATATATATTTCTAGAGGTCTAGAAGTGAAAAACTCCTTAAAAAGCTCTTTTGTAGATGTTGTGACCAATGGTTGGTTTTCGATTCAGGCCAAATGTGCCCTCAATGCACCTTGCCTAACCTTATCCTTCTTTGATAAGTATTCTATTTCTAGTCCTAGAAAGTCAATGGCTATATGGTAATCTCAAAATTGCTCCAAAGAAATGACCTTTCAAATTTCTTCAGCATGTATACTTATCAAGTACACCCCATCTAATATTCTCATTATCCTAGTTGTACAATCATAGCTTTGGGCAATGGCCATGAGTAGGTCAGCATCCATGGATACATTAGGGACCATTAGTTTTCCCAGATCAACATTCCAAATGTTTCCATGGGGAGTAAACAATCTCCTCTCGAAAAACCACTTCTTAAAAAGAAAAAGCCTTGAATTAGTAGTAGTAGCATCCTTAATCCAATTCCCTTTATCATATAAACCATCTGCAATCTTGAGCCTAGGGTTTATTGTAATTAACTTTTTCATCTAGGTAGACTCAAGTAATAATTCAAGGAAATCATCATGTATATTTCTACTTGCCTAATCTAGTTATCTTGAGAAAACCTTCATTAGAGGAATTTCTACTACTGAGATAGAATACCAAAATTCCTCACTTCTAATGGATTCAAATACTTACTTGGCTAAATGTTTCTATTTCACTACAATTCCATGACACACTATGAATGATAGAAATTCTTTCACACTCTGATCACACCAATAAAATTTCTTCAATGGCTCTAAAATCTTTAAAAGTCTAAAATTTGTTTACATAGAGAATAAATGTTGAAATATTTGTAATATAATTTGTTTCTAGTTTGCATGGAGAATCTTCAGTCTTCATAAATGAATCATAACGAGAAACAAGGTGCTATCACTTCTTTTTTTAAAGCACATCATCCATCCCAAAAAATCTAATGATCTAGGACCAAAATCCTAAGTGACTCACTTTCCACTTTCCAAGTTTGTAGTCACCAAAATTGAGTTTCTCTACATAAGCTTATCTCTCTACTACTGGTAACTTGGACTAAACCCAATGGCATTCATAGACTCATGTTGCACTCTCGCTATGTTTCTATGCATAAACATTAAGAAACTCTTGTATGTGATGTTTAAACCACTATTGATGCACTTCTAATCAAACAATGTATACTTTTATGAAATTTTTGGTGGTTCCTCCTATTTTCCCTTTCATTGTCATGTTGTGTCTGCTAAAACTTGAACAAATTTTTATAGAGACATGGTACCTGTTGTTGATGTATCTCTTATCTAATGAATCCAACTAGTGCATATCTTTCCTCTGAGTGTGAATCCACATGACAATGTGACACATCATCATTTTTATACACTAGGAAGGTAATTATAACATTTAACCTTTGGCACTACTCATTTTTAGGTTCCATCATGTCTTATTTTTCACAAGAAGGTGCTACATCATTATCAGCAAAAACCACAAGTTTTCTAGTCATGAATAATGACCGTGGTATTCTTTAAAGGAATGTAGCAACATGAAATTCACATGTTCTCATTGTTGTGACTGTATTTACTATTCTTAATGTTCCATAATGATCATAGGATTCACTGTTGATGTAAAACTTTATGGTGCCCATCTTACATGTTAACGGTACTATTTTTATTTTTTGCATAAGGTGATATGTCATTATCGAAAAAACCATGAGATTTCTGGTCATGACATAGTAACCTTCATGATTTGGTAGAAAACTAACATCATGAAAAGAAATTGAACATTCTCTCTTTGTTACCTCCTTTACTATACCTAACAACATCTGACACTCATCATGCCAACAAAGCTTATTTTTGACATACAAAATCCCAAAACCATATCCACTATTGGGCCCATCATGTTTCACTTTTGTGGGAGGTTTCCATGTTGCTATTCATGAACACCTTCCTTCTTTTCAATCATGACATAGCAACCATTGTTGATCTTGGGAGTTCAAATGACATGGGAAATTTACCCTTTGAAACCATGTTTAGGAACTAACTAGGTCCCACTTATTTTCCATGTCACATGTATTAAAAACCATGCAAATTCTTATAATGACTTGGCACCTACTATAGATCTCAAAGAGATTTGATGATGCACATTTTTTTAGGGAACTATGGAATCAAAACAAAAATTCACAAAGAGGTTCCCAAAAAATATATGTTATTTCAAAATAATTTTCCCACTAAATTTAAAAGATGGGAACATATATGACCTAAAAGGCTTTATTAGGGCACAAATCTTGTTTGAATTAGAGTTTCTCCTAGAGTTAACAAATTTGGACAGATCCAAAACCTAATTTGTAAAATATACATAAATCTATCTAATTCTCAAACATATTTTAGGAAAAAAATTTGCATTGTGGAAAATCAGAATATCACCATGAAAACTGATTTGATTTTTATCATTACTTTGTAACAACTTGAAATATCTCTTGTTTAGTAATGAAAAACCTTATGTTGCTAAAATATTTGTAATGCATTTGGGATGCTAATAAAACCTCCATTAATTGACTTAGATGTGACAAATCTTGCCCATAATTGCATTCATATTTCCTTTTACATTTACTCATTTTGTCATTTCACTAGAAATTAAATCTAAACTGCCCCAACTGAATTAAACTAAAAATTGGCTACCTGAGACAAATCCGTACATAATTTGAATTTGCAACCACTTGTGTAAAAAAAAAACTCTAGAATTGGAAATGTCATCTTCTCCTAGTTCTAGTGATATATAATATCACTATGTGGACTTACTAGAAACTCCTAGGATCTAAAAATGAAAAATCGGCTCCTTCTAGGATTCAAAACCTAAACTTTCCAAATATTTAATCTTCTCCCAAAGTATGAACTATAGGATATAAATTCAAATTTACTTAAAAATTTTGACTTGCACATGCTTTTCTAAGAAAGATATTTTAAAAAATGATTTTTTATGCCTTTTGAGATTTCCCTCCCAAATTCTATTTGGGTGAAAGATGTTTGGTCGACTTGTGACATGTGTCATGCTCTGATTCACTAGATTCCTTCTTAGTCATCTGACCCCTACGACTTGGGTGCCATGTGGCATTATATTTGTGGCCACATATTGTGTTATGTCATCATACCACATCATTGGTCACTATCTTGCTATTCTAGTTAGCATTTTGCCACATGATCAAGACATAACAAACTTGAGGCACGTGTCATCTTCTACGATGTCAGCACCTTGAGAATTGTGCAATATCTAAAGCCTCCACCACATGTCACTTTTTGTCTCATCCACCTCATTACAAAATTGTGCCAACTCACTACCATTTGTCAACTTTTGGGTGGTTGATGGGTCCATGTGTTCTACTAACATCACTAGTCACCATGTCACATGATTAATCTCCTTGCAACTTTCCTTTGGTGACATAGTGACCACAATTGGATCCCGCCATGTATTTCCATCATGCACCTCAAAAATTTGATTATGATATGTCATCATGTCACCATGTGTCTTTCTCTAGACCACTCTTAGGTTCCACATCATTAGTGGCATCATTTCTTTGGCATGCATGTCAATCCAAAATTTATCATCCCCTAGCTAGCTATTTTCATCATCTATGGTGGACCCTGCACATCACACTATGGCTTTCAAAAAGCTCACATCTTATAGAGATTAACCATATTATGTTCTTTTATATTTAAATACTATAAGAAATCTCTATCAACTCAATGTGGGACTAAAGACTTAAATGAATATCCATGCTATGCTCCAAAATTTATTTTAGCAGCTCCCTTTCAAGCACAAATCTCTCCCAAACAATTTCACATCAACACTTCTCCATCGCACTTTGTTGCTACCAACTACTCTATAATCTGATCTTTCCTACTTTGAATATCATTAAGTTCTACAATATATATTTCTTTTCTATTTTTAATGATTTCCATGAGGTTGAATTTTATTTCACTTTTAGAATGCTTTTCAATACATTCTCAAATTATAGGTTGAACCATCTTCAACCATTCTAAGTTGTCTCAACCTCCACTTGAAAAGGAACAACAAGCCATAAACTAACAAAATATTGCTTAAGGATTCCAAATGGCTCTTCAACATAAACTCCTTTGACTTCCATATGTTGAATAAGTTCTATGAACATGTTAGGGCTCAACTCAATAGTGCACCAAGAAATTTTGAAGATTAGCATTTGACTACACTAGGAAGATCACTAGCAATAATTTTATACACTAAGGAAATGTTGCAGAATGTTGTCCCTTTAAATTTAACACATAACCTATCAAGCCTATTGTTCTACTCTTTCCCATCTCTCATTAATGCTTTAAAAATCTAGAGTTTTGTTTATCTTCATCAAATTGAGAGTAAGGTTTAGTAATGGAATCAAGAGAAAAATCTTCATCTATTTCATCAACTTCTAGAGACTTCATGAAGAACCATGTATCTTGTAAAAATGGTGATCTAGAATAGCTTCCTAAAGAACCAAGATCTTCTCCATTTGTTATATTTTCTATAGTATTTGAGAGGCTAAAATTATAAGGCAAGTGCCCAAGCAATCTAAGTTAGTCCCTTGGTTTGCTACCACTAGCTTCTATAGCACCTTATAATGTACCTACTCCATCTCAATTTCCTATATCTCTAGACATGAATGTAACATCAAGAGACATGATATTCATACCAACTATTGACATATCCATTGGTTTGAAGGGAAAAGGTTCACTTGATATGTCCAAAGCTAGGCTTGATGGTATGTTAGTCAAAGATGATACACAATTGCAAGGTGAGTATGTAGCACATGATACTTCCATGGAACTCTCTCCCATGTTATCTACTATAGGTCTTTTAACAATTTATTGAAAACTACCTTGAGCAAGATGTCCACTTGCTATAGGACTACATGCTCAACCTATAATGGGAATCATATGATGATGTCTAGCCACTAGAAGTAGAAGTTATTGTAAGACTAGATATGCAATTGGTGGATCTTGAACTACAGAGTTAGAGGATGCATGCCATTTTACATTGAACTAAATGGTGCAATAGGTATCCCCATTTTCATAAGCTATTTCTACTACTCTATTAAATTATTGAATAGTGTTATCTATTTCTTTAACTTTAGCCTTGTTTGATAAGCTTTAAAAAAGTCACAATTTTGTTCTTCTAATTTCTCCCACACAAGACTTGTATATCATAGCTCTATTTTTTCTTGATTCATTAAAGTCTTTTATTACTTTATCCTAGTTCATATATAATTGTAGCCACCTTTCTATCAAATTTTGCACAAGTTGAATATCTTCAGAAGAAAAATTTTGAGAATTGGCTATTGAAGTTACTTCAATACTTGACTTAATAACCTCAGCTTCACACTATGTCTTATGTAGCTGGTCTTCTTGCTTCTTATTAAACCCATTAGTTTAACATCGAGAACTAACATTGAGGCTAAAAAGGCCCATCATCTTTTGCCTATTTACATTCCAAAGGTTCCTACCATGCTACTAATTGTGGCAACGTTAGAAAAAAGAGAAGCCATATGGTCACCACATCCTAGTTTAAAATCCCCTTGGAGACTAAGTTTTTAATACAACACTTTGGCTTCCTCCTGATGGTGTGAATTTTTTTCATGCTACTATAGTAAAGGGACTCTTCTCTCATGCATATATTGTAAAGACTTTAGCTCATGTAGCCTTCTATTCATAGGTGAGGGATAACAAAGCTTTCCACAATCTATATTGCTTTTGCGTTGGTGTCTTGTTACTTGGGTTACTTAATTGGTAGAAGGAAGCTTATGTGAAATATAAATATGGGGCAATGATTGTAGTGGTTTGCAAGATTGAAATGACATCAAAGTCACAACTTACCATTTTCTATTATGCCCTTTACAAGGCCTTACTTGTCTTTCAATCATCACTCAACATTCACAACTTATAACTTTCTCATCCACACTAAAAATTAGAACCAATGAGTATAATTCATGGGCCCTCCCTAGTCTTTTCAAATCCCTCTAGTATTGATTATTCATGTAATCCCACATACCCACTTTCAAATGAGAAGATAATGTGCATGGTGAAAAAAATGACTTCATTATTTGGTTAGAAAAGGTTTATCCTCATGCCTTAATTATACTAACATCATCTATATTGTCTTTGCATTGTGACATTTTAATAAATCAAATTCATTTCAATCTCATTTATCCATACTAAGAACCTCATCATTGCTTATGGATCTAATGGAATTGCTTGGTCTCTAAAGTGTGTCTGGCTAAAAAAAAAATTTGTTTCCAAACAACTGAATCCTCAAATTGATCCATTATTCATCTGGCACTAATTTCATCAAAATTAAATCATTTTCATATCACTTAGAACTAACCTTCAACCTTTCCTGCACACTATAGTTTCATGCCAAGAGGTCCTTTTATGGGCTTGAAAAACTAACAAAAACAAATGACTAGGCTATAAAATCAACAATACTGATTCTTTTTTCTAAATTCTTACACCATTTTGAATATTGTCTCATGATGAATCCCCAATCAAAATATATTGACCATCATAGTTTCCCTTTTAGAACTTCCTACAAGTAGTTGTGTTAGAAAGCAATAAACTGGATTTCGTCTTGGCTTTGAAAATTGGGCAAATTGACACTTGAGGCAATTAGAATTAGAAAATTGGTTCACTATCATGAGGAGAGTATAAATAAAAAATTAAGGCTCATGATGAATAACTAGGCATATTTGGCAAGTGGTCTAAGTGAGATACTTAGATTTGTAGACTACAAAAAAATGGAAGAAAGGTGGTTTTAGCAAATGGAATGGATCTGGAAAAGTATGCAAACATATTTTTCAAGACTTGAAAATTGGCACACTTAAAGTATTTTCAAACTAAAATGTAATGGTAAAGTCTATTTGATCTCACATACCATAGATTCAGAGTTATGACATCCTAAACAAGAGTACTGACTAATCTGCATTCCTTGACACTAGTAAAAAATTACAAATTGTATTCAGGATTGTGTTTGAAAATTGATCAAATGAATACATTATAAGATCAGCTCTAAAGTGTAGAAAGTATGTAACACCTAGACTAAAATGAAAAAAGAATCTTCTCATTTTTGTCAACTAGGTCAAAGTTATAATAAGTCAAATAGGGTCTCCTAGAATTTTGAGGAATTACACAAATGCATGACAATAGCAAACAACCAAATTTGAGGGGTCCAAAACCTAATCAAATAGAGTTGAAATCAGATAAAAATTAGAATCTAGGTTCATTAGCATAAATATTAAACATCCCCAAAGTGGTAGGTCATGAAACATTTTTTGGTAAAAGATATTCAAAGGAAAACTAGGCTATTGTACATTGTTTAACATAGGTAAAAATGTAGTTTTGGACATTGCTCAAAATGGAATTTCATTGAATGACTCAAAGTGACAATTTATCTTTATGGAATGCATAGATGTACTAAATGAAAGGTGTTACAAATATTAAACACATCTTAGGCCTCACAAGTACAACTAGGTACACATGCATGAAAATGTGCTCAAGGGCTTGATTTTTTTCAATGGTACTCAAAATCAGGGCTTGAATTTTGAGTTCAAACATACCCAATATGAATAGTGAGAAAAAAATAGTATTGAAAAGTCTAATAAAGCTACACTTAGGAGCTCGTGGAGACCATGAAAAATCTACCATCACCACTAAGCATGCCAACCCTATTAGATCCCTAAATTGTGATGATTTCAAAAAGAAGAAAGAAAATAATCAAGAATTGTTGGAGAATACCTCCTCCCTAAGTTATTTTTAGTTTTATTACATCAAGCATTGTGATATTGCAAAGAATATGTTAGATTCTCTTCATACTATTTACGGAAAAATCTAAAAGTCTTAGAGGTAGATTCAATGACATGATGGAGCAAGAAGGTGAGAACATTGCTCAATATTGATCTTGAATAAAAGATGTTGTTAATGATACAAGAGGAGCTAATGGTAAAATTGATGGTGAAACTATATTTAGAAAAGTATTGAAACACTATTTCCCATCTATGCTATTAGTGTTTTTTTCATACAAGAATTAAGATGCATACCTAGTTCTAATATTGTTGCCTAGTTATAAAATTGTTTCAAATTTTATAAGCCATGGTTGATTTTTGAGACTTGCCTAGTTTTAAGCTTTAAATTAGCCATTTTATCCCTAAATCTTTGTGAGTTTCTGAATCTTTATGTCTCTGACTCATTCTCAGCTTTGCATAGCACTTAAAATTTATAAAATCCAACTTTTGAGCTCCAACTTATCACAGGTTAATGAAGAGACTCAAAATACATGTTTTCAAGTTTATCATTAACCATTAACCTCTCAAAAGGTTAATGATAATGTCCAAAAACATGTTTTTCTTAATCTCTCAAAAGGTTAATGATAACATCCAAAAAAAAAAAATCTTAACCTCTCAAAAGGTTAATGATAATGTCCAAAAACATGTTTTTCTTAACCTCTCAAAAGGTTAATGATAACGTCTAAAAACACAATTTTCTTAACCTCTCAAAGTAGGTGCCTAGATAGGAGGCATATTGAAGGTTAGAGAAGAAAAGTAACATACTGACAGATTTTGTAAATCTATTTACCAACAGAAGAAAAAGTTGAGTTCAATAAATGGGTGAAGCTCCAAAATGTATCATTGGTTCTAGACCTTATTACAGAAGATAGCATAGGGGAAGTGACATATTATCTTCAAGCAAAGTTGGATGAAGGGAGCTCTATCCTTTTGATAGCTTGAAGTGTAGATTTTCTATGAGAGAAATTTAATATTAATGCTAAGTAATTCATGGGCATCCCAAGCCTTACAGAGGAAGAAGCCATGGTCATCTTGTTAGAAAGAGCATCTCTAGAGAAGTCTACTCTATATCATTTCTACCAGTATGCTTTAGGCATAACTACCATTTTAGGTGATTCTCATCATGATATAGAAATGGTGCAAGCAGAGCGTAGAAATTTGCTACCAGTTGTTCAAAAAATTGTTAATTTTGTGTATGGTAGCTCTTCACGTGAAAGAGTCGAGAATATGCTTTCAGAAGGAGAATGTTGCTTAGTTGCTTGAAATAAAGCATGAGTTGGTTGTATGATGTTGAAAAATAGTATTTCTCAGAGCTGGTTTCATTTTCACAAAGAGAATCTATTCTCACAAATGCATTGTTGGACATATGGGTTTACATGCGAGGAATAACTCGAGACAATGTAGCTGTGCTTTTATTGAAGATTGCAGCTTGCCATCTATTGCATTTGAGGATGGCCGATATCCAGTTACCATCCATGAAAGATGAATGCCTAAAAAATTATACCATTGCCCAAGATGATCTGCAAAGAAAATTGGCCCTATTTTTGACAAGATTCTATAATGTAATTCATATGTCTGCATCACAAACTGACTTATATCCAAACAGGGAAACACATTTTAATTCAAAAGCTCAGATTGCTTCCTTTTATATGGGGTAACAATGCACATAGAAGGAGGGCCACAAAAAGACTTCTAGTTCCTTGAGGTGAAAGTGTTGATTTTATATTTCAGCGCATCAGAATGTTGTATTCCACGATTTGTGTTCAACATGGAGAAACTCAAATTCCTCATAATATACAATGGCATTGTACTACATGGAAATGAAAAATGCCTTCTCACTAGATTGTACAATTTTGAAGTATTTTCTCAGGTAAAAACTCTAAATCTTGACTTACTAAAAGTTTCTTCTCTACTTGAAAATTGTAGAGGCTTGAAGAGTTTGGAGAAAATTCACCTCTGTCAATGTGAAGGTCTTAGTAGGGATACAATGTTTGACCTTCCTGGGCTTCTAGAATGTTATGTGGATTACTACATTGATCTCAAGGAGTTCCCAGTACAAATTTGTTCTTCAAAATTCCTAGAAGTGCTATCAATTACACATTGCAAAAACTTTGAAAAGATACCCAAGTAGCTGGATAAGGTGGGATCACTTAAAGTGATAAGATTGTGTGGAGGTTACAGTGTGAAGGTACTGCCACCTTTTATCAAAAAACTTCCCAAACTAGAAATCCTTGACATTTCAAATTGGTTAGGTCTGAAAGAACTAAAAATCATGTAGGATTGTGAGGTAGTGGTTACAAAATGTGCTAGACTTTATAGGTATATGCTCAGTGATGTTGTCATAGTGACTAGATTTTACAATTCTACTCTACAATACTCATACATGTGCCAAATGAACCTCCTCCTCACATTAAACATTGAAAAGATCACAGAAAATATTTATGAATAGCCGTTGAGAAGGCTACTAGACTAGTGAAGGGAAGGGCTTTTCTTCTAAGCTGGTCTCCTCAAATAGAAGTACTCTCACATCATTTTTGTGGGTGTTTTCTTAACATACAATGGATGGAATTCCACATTAGAAAGAATAAGTGTAGACATGCCAATGATTTGTTGGTCATTCTACGTAGAACAATATATCAAAAGGACTTATGTGAGTCAGGTTTGGAAAATTGGGATTTTAATGAATGATTAAGTGACATGAGAGAGAGGAGTCAAATAGAGCATCCAGATCTTCAAATGGTAAAGCAAGAGAAAGGTAGAAAGAGAGTAATAGGCATGGGGAGTCAAGATTGTAGTATCATTATTTAGATTGCAACCAGTGCATGAGGAATGGATGTTGCAAAATATTATTTCTTTGCCCATATTCAATATATCCAACTTGGCAATAATCATGATGAAGAGTTTTATCAAGTAACACAAGTCAATGATTCAACCATCAGAAGACATGTTCCAAGCTATACATTTCAATTAGTGGTCATTTTTATTTGAGGTTAATTTTCTTAAGGTTAACTAACCTCCCCAAAATTATATATTTTGGAGGTGGTTATTAACCACGAAGAGGTAGTTATTAGCCTTTCTGTCTATATAAGGACTCTTTTGGGTTTTGTAAAAGGACTTTCTGGTTTTAAAAATAAGAGAACACTATGCTGAAATTTTTATCTAGAGATAAATTTTGGAAAGTATGTACACTTTTTATCTTTGAATTTGAAAATCTCTTTTGTCTTCTTGGTGCAACGAAATGAAATGAGGCGTGCTTTGGTTTTCTTATTCTAAAATCAAAATTGTTGTACGTGGTAGTAGACATTCTGATGGTACTATGCAAGTGTTTATGAATGATAATGAATGTTCTTGGTAATACTAGTTACTTTCAAGCGTAGTTCTTGATCATCTTTGTTATCAACCTTATTTACCGAAGAAGGTTGTGAGGGCATGTGGTGCATTCATCTTGAATGACTTTCTCTTAATCTTTAAATTTTTAAATTTTTTATTTCAAAAATCCTTTAAAAATTATATTATATGAGGGAGTTTCCCCTCTAAATGCAAAGGAAGGCCACATACCAAGAACCTCTCCAACTATTGTGAACAGTTTGCCACACACTCTATTGGGAAAATTCTACTATGATAAATCTATTTACCAACAAATATGACACTTGAAGCTTTTGTATGTAGGCTCACTATCTTTGAACTATCTAATTTTGATAAATTCAAAATCAAGAATGTTGAATCTACTTTCAAACCTATACTATTATTGAAAGAACCTAAAGAGAAGAAGAAAAAGTTTAAATATGTTTCTAGTGATAGTGATATGAATGAGAAATATATAGAATATCTAGAAGCACTACTAGCAAGGATATTTCACTAAGGAAAAATAAAATTCAAAGGTAAGCTACCTATCATGTATTTTAATTGCAATGAGGTTGGTCATATTGTTGCTAGATGTCCAAAGAAGACAATTACATAAGTAAGAGAGATGACGAGAAATGACATGTTGAGTGAGAAATGACTAAAATAAATATACATCTACCTAGTAAGAGGGAAAAAGTACTAAGGGAGATATAAGAACAAATCAGAGAGAGATAGATACCTAAATATTAGAAAGAAGGAGATATAGGTGAAGGGGAAATAATACAATAAATAGTAAAGGAACTTGACAAAGCCCACATTACCCTACATACAGGAAGGACATATACTACACTAATAGAGGGAAATTTCCAAGATTTATTTTCTTTTTGGTATTGTTTTTGGTATTGGTTTCTTATTAATCCCAAAGAGGGAGATTGTTGATATAAGATTGTTTGAAAGTGAAGAATCTATAATGGCATAGTCATTATTTTTTCAATGATGTGAAACCTGTTGAAGTTGATAAATGATGAACTCCATAGCTCCCAAGAATCACCTACATGCAAACACCTATTGCAAAAGAGAGAAGCAAAAACCTTTGGAGGCTTGAATGGCTAGATCCATAGATGAGACATTCTTGATGAGAAAAAAATGAATTTCTATAATGCCCCGCCAAGGGATCCAAAGAATTAACCTAGAATTTCACTAAGTTTGGTAACAATTTTTTTTTTTTTAAATAAAATGGAAGTAAATACCACATATAACTTGTACATAATAATGGAAGCAATAGCAATGTCCATGTAAAAGTGATTTCATTCTTTAAGAATCCCTTAACGTTGAGTTACATCTAAATTAACTAACATACATGAATCCATCTAGTACAACATCCACATGAAATAATAATGATAAGTCCAATGTTCATACATTACATTTGCAAATGCTCAATCATCCTCTGTACATGTCATAGGGTATGACAAGCTCAAAGAATATACATATGTGAACTAAGGTACATCATCCTATTCTAATCCATGATACATCAAACACAATCACATGATACTCATGATACATCATCATAGAATACATATACATCCATCATAAGATCAAACATAATTAAATAAGTGCATGGTTTCTCCCAACCATTAATAGCATCATTAGACCATCGTGGGCCCTAGCAATCCCTCCATGCATAACATCCCAAATCACCGAAGAGATCATCGGTATTAACATAGTAGGAATGTCACTCCTAACATATACAACATCATATGTAGAAAGTAATCTAACATGCAAATATAAGCATAAGATAACATCATCTAACATATGCTAATCATCAATGAAAGGATACATATCCACCATCCCAAAGGATGCATCAGCCATGATGTCTCAATGAATCTCAAATGATAAGAGTGGAAAATACACTACCACCCGACCGCGTGGTACCTAAATGGTCCACTCCCACCATGCTGACGAGATAATCTCAAATCCCAAATAGGCTATCCATAACACATAGCACAAATCTCTATAGTCCAGGAATCCTAAAAGTATACTAACTCAAAGGTTCCAATCACGAAACTAACATCTACTTGCTAGAGGCACACAATGACATGTAGGAACCTACTATGCAAGTGGAAAAGTGTCATCACATTTATCACGTACAAGTTACCCTGGTAGTTAGCTAAACTCCATGGGTCCATACTGATCTCATGCGGCCACTAGTATCCTCTCATATTGACAAGGCATACTATGGAATGCAAGGTCACAACCATGCGTTCTCACTACTCCCATTCTAGCCTATACAAGCACTCAAGGCATGGGTGAGAACCAAAACTCTTATATTTTTAGGTTCATTCAATTAGTATTAGGTGTGAATGTTATCACTTATTAATCCAACTTACAATGAGTTACCCTGGCAGCCTCTTAGGGCCCTGACCCCCAATGCAAGCCACTTCCCGTCACTAGATGCAGATATCCTACACTAATGCTCATGGAATCATAAATCTCAAAATCACAAAAATAATCCATAATAAAATCATCAAATAAAAGCACCAAATCTCAATGAGAAAACATCCATAGAAAATCTTAACCACAATAGCTCTCTATTGGCAACTGAAGCATCACTGATAATCAAAAGTATCCAATGGTTCTCAATTACCAACAATATATCTCAAACACACTGATCGAAGACTCCAAAAATGGTTGAGTCAAACATGTCACAACATGACATCATCAAGAATAAATCCACATCTTAGTCCCATCATGGTGACTAGAAAATAATCAAGGATAACTGATCGATGACCAAAATAATGGTTAGGTCAAGAATCTCAACTATAACAATCAATAATCACAACCAATATATAGAGCATTCCATCACATAACCATGGTTGGGTTTATAAAGATCGAGATTAAAATATCATCAAGACATCACAATCACATAACCCCCAAGCCTCTGGTAGACGTCCTATAACTAGTCAACACTAGTCAACCCAAAACCCAAAACAATAGCATCAAGAATACACAATGCAAACACATGTTTTGGTTTTGCTAAGTTTTCAAATTTGAATTCAAAAAGTCTCAGTTTATGTTTCCAAGTTTAGAGGAAGAATTAGAGGAACATTTTGTACGTTTTTCCATGTATTGTTTTTGGATGGATAAAAAGTTTTCCTTTATAAATCCAATTTCCAATTACAATATTTTATTGAAATCATTCCCCACCAATCTTTTAATTAAATTTCATATACTTTATATATTTTATAATTTAAAACTATTAATTAAATCTTAATAGTTAAATTATAAAATTATTCATCATTATAAAAGATGAATTCTTAAATCTTTTATCAAATAATTTTAAATCTTTTAATAACATATTTACGTATTACATATATACATATATATATTTATATTTAAATATATATATATATATACATATACATATACATATACATATATATATAATATATAAATATTTATTATTTCATAAAATTGAATTAATAAAATTCGATTCATACCATATGAAAATTTATAACAATGAAATTTTGATTTCAAAGAATTCGTAAAAACATTTTTTCTTTTTTCATATAACATAACGTTTTAACATAAAAAATTTTTTTATTTAAAAAAATGCATATTAAAATTTCCCCCCCACCTTACTGCAGTACGTAGTACCTGTGGTCGCAGGCACTGTGCCGACAGCGGGTACATAGTACCCCTATCATCGCAGACCTGCGATGGCAGGCCTCTGCCTTCCGCAGGGATGAGGTACGAATCCATGCCAAGGGCAATTTTATATATATATATATATATTTTTTTTTTTTAATGCGATTTTCAATAACATTTTTTAATAAAAACATTCCCATGTGATAAAAAATTCATTAATATGAATTTTCTACTATGATTTGATATTCAAAATCCTCAATATATATATATATATATATATATATATATATATATATATATATATATATATTCATATATGTATATAAAAATTTTGTGTCACAAATAATGCATATATATATGTGTGTGTGTGTGTGTGTGTGTGTGTGTGTGTGTGTGTGTGTGTGTGTGTATAATATATATATGTATGCAAATTTAAAGATATAAACATATATATTCACAATATATATGAATTCTAATTTTTGAAGTTTTCCTATAAACTTTTAAATCTCAAATTTATTCAATAAATAATCTAATGGTTTGGATACCATTTAAACCCTAGCCCTGTTTTCCTTTTAGATCTATGCATATAAAATTCTGAAATAAATTTAATTACCCATATTGAGAATGGATACAATAAAAATATGAAATTCCTCAGAAGACATATGGAAGACACGAAGAAGACAGGGAATACATGATGCGAAAATAGCATAAGTAAAATCACAAGAATCTACCCAGATTCTGATGCTAATTCGCTTTTCCTCAGAAAACCCGCAAAGCAAGCTCCCTTCTTCAGAACTCTCGAATCCTCCAATGCTCCAATTGCACTCCAAACGCTGTCTCTAAGCTTCTAAGAATGCTTGAATATAAAAAGCTCTCAAGAAACCTTTGGAATGCTTCTTGAAATAGCTGGAAGGTGTCACCAACTAAGCATGGGTCTTTTTCAACCTTTTTGATGAGTCATAGAGTTGTAGACACCTTGTGCTTAATTGATGCACTAACCCCCGTGTTGTTGACACATGTTAATTCCCATGAAAGCTTATAACTCCAATTTACTTTTTAAATAATTTCTATTTAAATTTTATAACTTTCATTTTAATTTTTATAACTTTTATTATTATTATTTTATTTATTACTTTATTATTATTTTATAATTATTATTAATTTTAATTTCTAGTTTTCTTTTATTTAATTACTTTCGTCAATAATTCACATTTAATTAATTACAATTAAAATATCAAAGATCATGATATTTTATTAATTTTCTCAAATAAATAATTTCTTAATTAAATCTATTTATTAAGACTTAATTAATGGAAAATTCACCATAGACCTCCAAGATAAAATATGAAAACTCATCATAGAACAAATCGTACAAAATAAATCTAAAGGTTTAAAAATCATGAAATATGTCATCCGACACATTCGGTGGGTGTTCAACTTTGATACTTGTGCTAACTAACTAGGACAAATGGTTTTTAGGTATGGGATTTGGACTTGAGAATTTATCTCCTTTCTCTTATCATTGAGATAGTATAATAGGGTACGCTCATCCTGGCAATTCAGGAAAGTTGATACCCGGTACGTGCAACCTGCAGAAAAATTATGCATGTACATACAATATATAATGCTAGGCTAAACAAACAATGGCAAGAAGTGGTGCATCGTGTAGATCCCGACTAAGTAGGTGACTATGACTCCCTTCCTTAACCACATCAGAAACGCCATACAATAAGAAAACATGCACACCATACACATGCAAGTATGGGGTAAGTAACCATAATAAAAAACATGAGATAATAAACCATCTAACTAATCATAATTAATAACTAAAACCAATGTAATGATCATCATACATACATAAAATGTAAAGTCTAAATGATCTCATCATATATCAATTGAATCCCTATCATAATATCTGATAGTATCAAAACAACACCACTAAACCATCAACATAAAACTAATCCATCAAATTCTGATAATAATAGCAACAATAAGTCTAGAAAAGATGTGAACGAGGGTAGGCACTACAATTTCTATAAAAAATGAATTATCTCAAGTTAATGTTTACAATGAGAGATCATCCGTATAAAGGAGATCAAAGCCCCAAAAGGTAATGTAAAAATTCTAATTTAGAGGAGATTCTATAGATGAATAGTTTCTTTTTGACAGATTTTGTAGCTTCTTCATGCTTCCATGGTTTTCTTCATGATCACTCTTTGTTCCTTTCTTCTAGGACATTCCTCTAGTTGGAGGCTTCTCTAGTCCTTCACTAGGTTTTTAGCTATATCTATTGGAGTAGATCTTTTCTCACTAATTTTTATCTACTTCTCCGTTTCATAGAGATTTTGTTGTGCTTGGGTACCTCATCAGACCTTATTTGCCAAGACTCAAATCTTATTTCAATAGTAGTTTTTAGGTATTTAGCTACTCCCTAAGTTTATCTTAAGGGGGAGTGTTTGAGTAATTAGATATTTTCTAATTAACTCTAGTGTACTTAAGCTAAACTTTAGGTATATAATAATTAATTTCTTTTATAATTTTTATGATAGAACCTATATTAATTTATTTTCTTGTATTCCATAAGTATCTTGTAATTATTAAATACCTAGTTTAAATATTTTTCATTTATTTAATATTTATCTTCTAATTATTAAATACTTAGATTATATACTCTTCCTCTATTAAATAATTATCTTGTAATTATTAAATACCTAGATTAAATACTCTTCTTATATTTAATAATTATCTTGTAATTTTTAAATACCTTAAAGAGTTTTACATTACCTTTTGGGGTTTTGATCTCCTTTATAAGGACAATCTCTCATTATAAAAAATAAATTATCTCAAGTTAATGTTTACAATGAGATATCGTCATTATAATGGAGATCAAAACCCCAAAAGGTAACATAAAACTCTTAAGGATATTTAATAATTACAAGATAATTATTAAATATAGGTAGAGTATTTAATCTAGGTATTTAATAATTACAAGATAATTATTAAATACATGAAAAGTATTTAGACTAGGTATTTAATAATTGCAAGATAATTATTAAATACTAGAAGAGAATGTAAAGAAACTTTCAACAAAGAATATAATCATTTCCACATAACCCATAATAGATCCAAAATAAACACAAAATTAAAATCCATGTGCAAGAGAATAGACAACATACTGACAAAATTGTGACACATGATATACCCTAGGAAACCCTCATTAAGAGAAAAACCCAACCTCCAAATGCATCTGTCATCATGTATTATTTATCAAAAATACCATTGTAATACAACCATAGAAGCCTTAAAAGCCATAGCCACTACCAAGCAATCCATGTGAACAAGCATGAATCCACACATCCCATGCCATGCTTCTAACCTTCACAAATTCTCCCTTGGCTAACTTGTCAAGCCTTGTCTTGCTCAACTCTTTCCTTTTGTCTTCTCCTTGTCATACAACAACTAACCTTGTGGTTGCTTATATAGTAGCAAGTTCCACAAAACACCAAGTGGTATTACATAAACCATGTGCTACCTAAACCACTGACCCCACATTTAATATGAAAAATTAACTTCTTTTCTCCAATATTAAATAATTACATGAAATATTATCACAATGTTACAATACAATTCATCAAGTATATCCCATGGGAATCTTTCCATGTTCCATGTCCATCTAAGTACAACATTACATAATAAAATAATAATATTATGCAATGTGTGCAACACTCAATATCTCAACAATCTGTCACTTGTTGTATACATTGCATAGGGTCAATCTATACCGACATAAATGAACAAGGAAACAATCTCTCCCCACAAATCCACCATCATGAATCAAAGTACATGAAGTGCTCCATCTTGGTACCCAGTACAAAATAAAAGTATCTAGCATCTCAAACATGAATCGTCTCACCTCCTATTGTGTCACTGCCATTGAACATACATAGAAGTCATCTAAAGAGAAAGCCACCCAACATGTTGTATTAGAAGATCATAAAACCTTGTTATAACTAAAATACCAGGCACAAAAACTTGATCTAAATGTAATCACATGTATCTATAGTTGTCAAAATATTCATAGCTGAAATAGCACCCACAAAAAGTGCCAAAACTATCCAACTATCCACACCTCCAAAGGTGTACCAAGTGAATCTTACATCATCAACATATCCAATCTGAAACCTATAATCACAAGCCTCAAGAGCAATACCTACCACATATTTACCATGGAGCTACCTCTACAAAAGATAATGTCAAATATATAACTAATCCACTCACAACATCTCAAAGAAGTGAATCCATGTAGTCTCAAGGACATCCACAATACATAAACCAATAACCTCCAAGAATGACTCTCATAAAAAGTCACCAAAACTCTCCCAAGTTCTCCACAACCAACAAAGGAAAAAGATAAAGGAATAACCATGTCATATCTCATATGACATACATGAACACAAAACTCGTGATCACAATATCCAACTAATCTCAAATCTAATGTAAGTGAAACTAAACATCTAGGGAGATAACCACGACCAAAGAAAACATGCAAATTATAACATGTATCATGTCCTTCTACACACACCTCTAGATGTAAACTACTTAAGTATGATCTCCAACATAAAACCTCAACCAAGAAGCCAAAACAACACCCAAGCCATACCATATAACTATTCATGGATATAAGCCTCTCACAAGAAGATCAAACTCATAAAACATTCCTAAACCAAGGTATATGCTGAAAATAAAACCATCTCCCAAATTCAAGTAGCATAATGACATATGAACATGGAGATAACCAATTTTAAACCATCTCTAAATGAACCCCTCTAGAACTAACTCATGTACCATAGCTCAAAATCCATATCCATGAAAGACAAACATAAATATAATGCAACTGAGAGAAACAATGCGTTATACCTCTCAAGTAGCAATTTTGCAAGTAGACCAAGAGTGGGTAATGAAAATGTTCATCAAGATATCCAAGTTTTTGACCAGAATTCATCTTAAAAAAATCTCCTCTCAAGTCCATATCAGGTGAATTCCCCTCAAACTTCCTACCAAAATCATCAACTATCCCAACAAAAACATCTCTAATCCAAGAGGAATCAACATCACCACCATATTTAAGCATCCACGAGCACCTGTAACCAATCAATCCATGCCAAATCCAAATTCAGCATAGCAATATCATGAAGTATCTAGCTTATGATCAATGTACTCAATACAAAGAAACTAAACCAAGATCAATGTCAAACTTCCAACCATGGCCTTAGGAACATAAGCATGACAACATGATCTAAACATCTCAACCAAAGATATAACATGCTCCATAAGAATATACTATAACATGTCACAACTCTAAACATGTATCAAGAGTATACCATGAAATAATAATGAAACCATCCTCACACTAAGGATAACATGCCAAAGAAAAGCATAAACCACACCTTACCAAGAACTACATGAGTCCTTAAAATGGAACCATCTCCATACTCCATGAACAAAATAATCTCCACATACCATGAAGATAACCAAGAACTCCATGAGTCCTTAAGATCTAACCATCTTCATACACAATGAAGATAACAAGTGTACCATACAATTGTCAAAGATGTTTCCATAGCAACAGGATCTAAGATAAACCTCCAACATCTACAAGCACTCAATAAATACATCAATGCCAATAACTCTCACTTAGATGTGGTATCGAATAACCCATGGCATCATAAATTCCATCTTCTACATAAAAATCCTCTAGATCTACACTCACACAACAAAATTTTTAGCACTAAGTTAAACCAAGATCTCCAAACTAAGAAAATACAAACCAAACTAGGAAATAACCCTACACTATCACCCCATCACTACCACAAGATCCCACAAAACCATGCATCCAAGCTATCTATGACATCATGATGAAAAAATAACCATCCTCTAGCCATAAGAATCAACCAAGGCATCAAAGCATCGAGGAACTCAAAGTGCACATCATGAGCAACTCAAAAGAAACAAAATAACCACAATTTTGAACCAAGAAGATATACCACCATAACCAAATCAATAATTCAAACTAATGAACATCAAGGATGTAAATGTATATCCAATCATGTCATGCCAAAATCTATGGCAGCATGATCACATCCATGAACTGAGCATCTCACTCTTAATATGTCCAACTTGTTAGCATAAAATAGTCAATCACAATCATCCACCATGAATATAATTGGTAAAAGCATCTCATCCCTTCTACATGAAGAAAAAATCAGCAAATCATGTGATTTAGTGCATAGAAAATACAAATCCAAGCTACCAATCTAAATATGAATCAATAATGAAAGATCAATGGGAAAAGGCAACCCATATCCAAACCATAAATGCAACTTGTAAGTATAGACCTCTTACAAGATTGCACAACTTGTAGACCCAACAAGTCATCATACATATCCAAACCAAATACTAATAACCATATCATCATGAGACCAATTTGAAATATGAATTGAGTATACAATGACATCAAATTTTAAATCTCTAATGCCATAAACTTATAAGTTTATCATAGTCAAAATATAACATAAGCTATTTAGATCAATATATCACTAAATAAACCATCCCAAACCTACACCAAATCTAAACCAATATGTAGAGCTCTCCAAGAGCTTTCTATTAACTACTCGAGCACAAAATTTGACTTCATATGTCCAAGTTATGCCCTAATCTATGCTCTAGATAAAAAAAATCTAACTTTTTGGGTTCTTAAAACCAAACAAAATTTCAAAATCATAGAACCAAACCTAAGCCAAGTTGTAGTTCTCTGAATTAGTTTTCCAACGCTTCTAAGAAGTCTAAAATGTGATATCCTGAGAGAATGTTATGGTCATTTTACTAAGACAGTCCTTTTACCATTTTCACTAAAAAAAATTTTGTGACAAAAATTTCCACAGGATTAAATTTGATGACCATCACAAGCTGAAACAAAAAAAATCTTTCATTTTCTCTTAACATGGCCAAATTAGGGCATGTTATATATCAAAATTTATGGAAATGTTACTCCAAATCCAATGGTGAGATATATTTTTACCCAAGAAGTCATTTCTACAAGCTCCCACCTAAAACCCTCATTTAAATGAAACATCCAAAAAATCCTTTTGACCAAAAAATTTTACATGGCCAAATCTTTTAACATCCCATCATAAACCCAAAACCCTAAGATCTGCAATATCACTCATATATCGTGCCCTTTCTTTTATCCTTTCATGCATTCGCATGGATTCAATCTAGGGTTACAATAATAAAACCATAGCTCTAATACCACTTGTAAGGAAACTTGCAACAAAGAATATAACTCTTTCCAATTAATTGATAATAGATCTAATATAAACACAAAATTAAAATCCACATGCAAGAGAATAGACAACATACCCACAAAATTGTGACTTAAGATATACCCTAAGAAACCCTCATCGAGGGAAAAACCCAACCTCCAAAACCATCCATCACTGTGTATTATTCAGCAAAAAAACCATTCCAATACAACCATGGAAGCCTTCAAAGCCATAGCCACTACCAAGCAATCCATGTGAACAAGCATGAATGCACACATCCCATGCATTGCTTCCAACCTTCACAAATGTTGCTTTGGCTAACTTGTCAAGCCTTGTCCTGCTCGACTCTTGCCTTTTGCTTTCTCCTTTTCATATAGCAACTACCCTTGTGGTTTCATATACTGTATCAAGTCTTACAAAACTACCAAGTGGTATTACATAAACCATGTGCTAAAACCATGCACTACCTAACCTACTAACCCCACTTTTAATATTAGAAATTTAATTATTTTCTCCAATAATAAATAATTACATGAAATATTATCACAATATTACAATACAGCTCATCAAGTATATCCCATGGGAATCTTTTGATATTACACATCCATCTAGTTACAATAGTACATAATAAAATAACAATACAATGCAATGAGTGCAACACCCATTATCTCAATAGAGAAATTAATCTAAGTTGTATCATAATAATTAGTAAAAGAAATTAATTACTAGATACCTAAAGTCTAGCCTAAGTAGACTAGAGTTAATTAGAAAGTATCGAATTAATCTAACACCCCCACTTAATGTAAACTTAGGGAGGAGCTAAAAATATAGAAACTACTACTAAAAGAAGATTTGGGTCTCGAAAAACAAGGCCTAATGAGGTACCCAAGCACAACCAAATCTCTATGAAACAAAGAAATAGAGAGAACTTAGTGAGAAAAAATCTACTTCAAAAGGAGATGGTTGAAAACCTAGTGAAGGACTGAAGAAGCCTCCAACTAGAGGAATGTCTGAGAAGAAAGGAACAAAGAGTGATCGTGAAGAAAACTAGTGAAGCATGATAAAGCTACAAACTCTGTCAAAAGGAAATTTCTAATCTATTGAACCTCCTCTAAAATAGATTGTTGCAACTAACGTAGGAACAAAAAGAAGAGTTTCTATATGGTAAATGGTCCATCTCACTAAAATGCATAGGTATCTAGTGACGAGAATCACATACTACATAAGATCAGATACTAAATACCTAGCTCACTCCAATGAACCAAGAAAGCATTAGAAACAATAGAAGGACTCCCCTAATGTAGTCAAGGTGAGGTGGAAGGCAATTGAGAAAGTGGGCCAAAATTGTCTTATAGAAAGAACCAAGGACATCAAGAGTGAGGAAAAGGTACAAAGACCTATAAAGCCATGTCTCATTGACACAACAATGGGGTAATATCATGGAAGATACACTCACTTAACAAAGGAAGAGGGCACTAAGAGGAAAAAAAATATCCCCCCCATGGCACTTTATAATGTAGTGTGAGTATAATATGTCACAATGATTAAAAAAATCCCAAGAAGTTAGGAGTGGCACTTTATCTTAGTGCATTTGCATTAAAAGTTCTTACAAGTGATTAGAAAGAGCAAAGAGCTGATACAATAGATAGTATAGCCCAAAAGAAGAGATTCCATACCATGAAAATGATCCCTTGACTTGAAACACCCAAGATATCAACCATAGTGCAAAAAAGAAAAAATATGATAGAAAGAGCATGGAGTTGAATTTGGAAGAAATTAAAACATTTTTGAAAAGTAGAAGGAACTAGCTTTCCAAAAATAAAATATTTTTGAAAAACAAATATGGGATGCTCAAGATATACCCTCCAGAGTGTAAAACCTAACTCTAAATTTTGACAATAGAAAAATAGCTTGAAAATAGCATGAAAATTAAAAACTACTTGTATGATAGTGACCATCTCGGAACCAACTCTAGTGATATGTTGTTTGCAAAAAATAGACTCTATATGCCCGATATATGAGCAAAAAAAGTGAAGGTAGGTCTAAATAGAGGATGAGGAGGTGATAGGAAGTGCTGATGTGGTGTTGATGTCAACAAGTGGCAAGCCAAAATGTGATAGTCAAACAACCATCAAGGTAGAAAAATGCCTAAAAGTGACCCCTATTAAAAAATTCATTCAAAAAGTGGGAGTACAACACTTGACATGGCATACTTATGGCAAAACATTCTCATTAATAAAGGGTGATGCCAAGATTTTTTAAAATCATCACAGTTAATCAAGCATGTCATTGGATAGTACGACACTCCCCTACCCCCTGCTAATTTTATGACAAGTGTCCTCACGTGTCAGACTAGTATGAGTTAGGGACTGGAATACGTCGTAATTATAAAGACTATGCAGTATTAGATATAATTAACAAAATTTGCAAACTTATAAATGAATAATAGTTTGAAAATGTTTATACCTGCCAAGCGGATTGTCACATGCTCCAAAAAAAAGGTTGTAAAAATAATGTAGATGGCAGCATCCATTAGCATGTGCAAATTTGATTGAAAACACAAAAACGTAAGTATGTAGAAAGTGAGTGGATGGAAGATTAAGAAATGGAGTGAGGTGGGTGGATGGAAGATTAAGATATGAATGGAAAGAAATATCATGAAAATAAAATGGACTTTATGTGAACATAAAGTTATTATTATGGACATGCAAATTAGAATTAATGTTGAAGAAGAGCATGCGGATAGGTTTTCACAATCGGCTATAGGAAGAGATACTTGAGTTGTTGTTGGATCTGATTGTTCAAACTATTGCATGAACTTTGTTTTTGTTTGAGGCTATTTGTAAAGTTTAAGTCGATGACCGTTGATCAGCATTTTGAAAGGCATATCATCAATTTTGGTTAGTTGAACTGTTCCACTGTCAAAGACATGGATGATTTGATATGGTCCTAACCATCATGTCTGCAGCTTCCCTAGCATATCCTTAAAGTGGGAATCATACAATAGTGCCCAGTCACTAGCTTTGAACTGTTTGTTGAGGATATCAGAATCATGCCAATGTTTTCTCTATTTTTGCACCAGTTTAGTATGTTGTAAAGCGGTCTTGCACATTTCATCCAAAGAATTATGACATAGGAGACGGTCTCTTTGTGCTACAGGAAGATCAATATCTAAGGTCAAGGCTGTTCTTAAAGTCTTGTGTTCAAATTTAATTGGAAGCATTGCCACATTCCCATACAAAAGCTCAAATGGTGTGAATCTAGTAGTGGTTTTCCAAGTTATTCTATAAGCCCAAACAGCTTCTTGTAACCGGCTGGTCCAATCCTGACGATGCAAATGGACTGTTTTAGTTAGAATATTTTCCAGCTCACGGTTGGTAACTTCTGCTTGTCCATTGGCTTGTGGATGATAAGGACTGGATCTGTGATGCCTGATGTTATGTTGTTTCATCAATTCTGAAATCAAGTTAGAAGTAAAATGTGTGCCTTGATTAGTAACTAATTCTTTAGGAACTCCATAACATGTAAAAATATCTTCATACAGGAATTCGACAACTTTTTCATCACGGGTATGTTTCATAGCCTAAATCTCAACCCATTTGGTTAGGTAGTTAGTACAAACTAGAATATAAGACTTCCCATTGGATGGAGGATCAATAGGATCGATGAATTCCAGTCCCCATTTGTCAAATGGTGTTAACACCATTTGAGGGTTCAGAGGCATTTCATCTATTTTGGTTGGGCGACCCATTCTTTGGCATTGGTCACACTTCCTTGTATAATTGATTGCATCTTTATGAAGGGTAGGCCAATAGTAACCAGTGGCTAAGATTTTGAAAGCTATTCTTTTGGTTGCAAAATGTCCTCTGTAGGGCTCATTATGACATGCATGCAAATATCATATGTCTCATCTTCTCTTACACATCTGCACATAACTTGATCAGGTCCAGTATAGAACAAAAAATTTTCTATCCATGAGAAATGAAAGCTTTTCTGTATGAGCAGCTTTCTCTCCTTATAAGAAAAATGCGTTGGTGTCTTATTAGTTGCAATGTAGTTAGCAATATCTGCATACCATGGAACTTTAACAAAAATATGAAACAAATGTTCATATAGAAATGCATCATCTACCAGAGTAGTGTCAGTATCATGATGATTGATTCTTGACAAATAATCAGCTATGACATTTGTTTTTCGAGGCTTATCTACTATGGTTATGTCAAATTCTTGTAACAATAGTAACCATCTTGCTAACCTACTAGTTATAGCAGGTTTGTTCATGAGATACTTGATTGCTGCATGATCAATATGAACATAGATAAGATAACCTGTGATGTAGTGCCGAAATTTATTTAGAGCATAGACTACTGCTAACAATTCTTTTTCAGTCACTGTGTAATTCAATTTTGGACCATGAAGACTCTTACTAATATAATAAATGGCATTCTCAAGATTTGAGTGTTTCTGTACTAAAACTGCTCCTATGGCATAATCAAAAGCATTTGTATATATGTGAAAAGGAAGGTTCCAATCAGGGCCTTGTAAAATTGGGGTTGTGGTCAAAAGTTGCTTAAGCTAGAGGAAAGCTTTATCACACTCAGGTGTCCATTTGAATTCAGTTTTTTTTGTAAGCAACTTATACAAGGGACTGGCTATTTTACTGAAGTCTTTTATAAAATACCTATAATATCCAGCATGTCCCAGAAAAGATCTTATATCTTTTAATTTAGTGGGTATGGGTAATGTTTGAATTACCTCAATTTTAGCTAGGTCTACTTGTATACCTACAATAGATATGAAATGATTGAGTATCACACCCTCTTGCATGAGCATGAAACACTTTTCACTATTTAGTGCCAAATTATGTTCTTGACATCTTACCAAAACTTTTTCAAGATTTATCATTGCTTCTTCAAAAGTAACTCCAAATGTTGTAAAATAGAAGGATTAAGGTCACACCAACTATTTTGTATATCCTATGGGTACACAGTGTAGGGCTTAATCCTTTCATATCATCATAATCCCAAAAAAAAGTCTTCTCATTGTTCTGAAGTAATTATTTTTATTGTTCCATCTGTACGGATGTCAATTTGGGGTTAACATATAGTTTATGGCCTTTACTCAGTTCAATAGGAATAGTAGATTCTACCATAGCAATTTCAGAGATTGGGCTTCCTTCTAATTCACAGGGAAGTAGTGAACAAAGATTTTTAGGTTCCTTAAGTAAAGTACAACTTTTATCACACTCCTCATATGTAATCAATTCTAATACAAAGCTTTCAGACACATCTTTTCCTACCACATAGGTGTTGATAAGGATACTCTGGATTACTAAATCTTCTTCTTGTAACTTTAGAAAAGATTGCCTATGTAGCATCATAAGTTGTACAATAGAATTTATCTCTTCTTCTTCATCTCTTAAATTTGGCCAAAAAGATGTACTCAAATCTGGTAATGGTTGTGCAGAAGGATATAGATCAAATTGCTTGGTTGCTTGGCCATTTGATATGGTCATATTCTCTGATCTACAATTTATGTTTGCATCAGCTGTGGCCAATCATGGTCTACCTAGAATGATAGGATAGCCAGATAGGTTTACTTTAGGGGACAAAATTATGAAGTCTGCAGGATATTCTAGGGAATCAAAGGTCACAACAATATTTTCTATCATTCCATCAGGAGTGACAGTGGAACTATCTACAAGCTGCAAAATAGTTGGTGTGACCTTAATCCTTCTATTTGTAACTTCTTCATGGTTTCTTTAGTCATCACATTTATAGTAGCTCCCAAATCTATTAAGGCATTTTAAAAAAATTGACCATTGATGTTGACACTTAGTACTGGATTCCCTGGGTTAGAATATTTTGGTGAAATCATTCTTCCTAACATGATATCAGCTAAATGTCCAACAAAATGAACTGTGGTGGGATCCTTCTTCTTCCTTACAGGTTTCTTTAGACAAGCTTCCCTTATAGCTTTTCCATAAGCAGGAATATCCTTAATAGCTTGGAACAAAGGTATTCGAACATGCATATTCTGCAACTAGTTAACAATGTCAAAGGGTTGTTCCTTGCTTTGTTCCTTTTGTATTAGTTGGTCTGGAAAAAGAGGCTCTACTACTAGTTGATTTGGTATTGGTATGGTAACATTAGTTGGGTCAATAGGTTCATCAACCAAAGGTTTTGATGCTATAGGAGAGTCTGATACTTTAGTTATAAGAGGTGGCCTTGGTGCTAGTAAGGTTGTTCCAGATCTCAAATGTATATCTGTAACATCTAGGGCATAAGCAGGGTACTGCTGGGTATCAGTACTATACATGGGCTGTTGTGGTTTGCTATTTGAACTTGGCTAAGGCTATGTAGGTAGCTATGTTTGCTTTTGAGGTCTACTATTTGCAGGTGGTGGCATTAAAGTAGGTTGCTGAGCTGGAGGGGGTAATTGTGGAACAAAAGTATTTTGGTTAGGCCATTGTTGAGATCCCTTCCATTGGTTTAGAGATTGCCAATTCCCTTGGTTTGGAGATTGTCAATTCCCTTGGGGTGGTTGCCATTTTTTCTGCTAGTTCTAGGGCCATTGGTTATTCTACTAGTTAGGCCAAGGTTGTTGGAAATTTTGAGACCATTGAGAGTGTTGTGGGTTATTTTGCCCAACATTATTCCAATTGGGTTGGTTCTATGGAGGACCTTGGGTATTGCGGTTTTGCCATTGATTACCATATGAATTTGAATTTTGCAAGGGGTCTTGAGGCATACCTTGACATTGGCCGATGTTGAGCAACAAAGAATACTTGCTCATCATCCCCATCTATCTTTACATATTCAATTGGAAGATGCTGGTTCTCCATGCTTGCGACCAATTTATAGTGGCAATCCTTCTTTTTCTTTCGCCAATGAGGACAGTACTCAGCTAGTTGTAACTTAGCCTCTTCTTGCTTCTTCTTTGTAGTCATTGTATCCAACTGTGTAGCAACATCATTACTGATGTCTTGTTTGAAATCTAACAACAAATTGGATATTTCAAGTTTTGAAATGCCTTGACTAATTCCTTTTGTAACCATAGAATGGGGTCCTCGACCTTTCTTCATGGTTGACCTTGAGTAGTTCTGACATATCATTTTGAGGTCATCCCATTGAGCTTGATATACATCTCCACTGGCCATTAGGTCCAATGCTTCCAAACAGTCTTCATTCACTCCTCTTAGAAAGACTAGTTTTTGGGAATCTTCAGACAATGTGTGCTGAGGATTCTTTTGTAGTGTATATAAAAATCAAGAAACATAGTCTTCTAATGTCTCTTCCTCCTTCTGTGATATCCTAAAGATATTATCTCCTCTTGTGCTAGATGCTTTGCAATATTCTTTATATTTTTCCAAAAACAAGGCTTCCATTTCATCCCAATTTACAGCTGCATTGGCTCCTAAGCCCATGAACCATCGTAAAGTTGATTCTTTTAATGTGGCTAGAAATAATTTAAGCTTATGAGCATCAATGTTGTAGTCAAAAATATGACAAATAATGTCAAACTCAAAAAAGAAGGTATCATGGTCTTCAGTTGCAAGGCCATAGAACTTCGGAAGAGCAGTGAGAGGTATATTCTTGAGATTGGCATTGGTTATGAGACTTGGAAGTGGAAATGGAAAAGTGGGTTGTGCCATGATTGGTGGGATTGGATTATTAGGTTGCTGCTGAAAAGGAAGGTTAGGCACCGGGTGATTAACAACTAGTGGATTCAAGGTAGTGTTATCAAGAAAACTGGTCAATATTTCAGTGAAAGGTTGGAGACCAAATATATCTAGGGATTCAACTCTTGATGATGATATTGTGGGGAAAACAAGACTTGCATCTTCAAAGGGAAACTCAACTTCTTCTTTAACTTCTTCATTCAAATTAATAGATTCTTGTGGAAGAAATCTATCATATTCATCTCGTCGTCTTCCTCTTTGATGCATGCAACTAAAATTTTGACACTAGTAAAAAGAACTTAATCTAAAAACTATGACTCAAAAATGCTCCTAGCTTGACACCATCCCCAACAACGGTGCCAAAAAATGAACCACCTCACAATAGGTGTTCCATAGTTATGTGCTAGGCTTGGCTTAGGAATAATCTATTCAAGCTAAGGACTACCTTTCCCCTACCATGAGGTGCATTTAGATTGTCAATCTAGGGACGTGTACTTGAAATGGTTGACACAGTATGTGTACTAGGTACCTTGATGAGTCATTACACTTGTGTTGCAGGAAAGTAAAAATGCAAAGGAAGGAAACTACACTACTGCTATGGAAAGGAAACTACTAAATCTATGAATTTTGAAAACACAATGACAAGATAATAGAGATTCCATCTTGAATCATCCATTAGATTGTTCTCGTAGATGTTGCAGGAGCGTTCATGAAGTGTGATGCTATAAGAAGGAATTAACTTGCTATGTCTTACTTAAAATACTACTAATGCTTAGTAAAATGAATCTATTCTATCCTAATCTAATCCACCTTCCAAGTGGGCCCCCTTGGTTGGCTTCTCTAATCTACCAATGTAGGATAGAAACTAAAGAGAACTAATTCATTTCATTAATCAGTCATTACATAATTCATAATTGTAAAACACAACTGTAACAAACTGTGAATCAGTTTTCTCTCTTACTCAATAAAACTTATCAAAACCAAAAACTAAAAACTTCACACATAGGAGTCGATCTCGACATATATATGGAATCTACTCTTTATTACATAACAAAAAAGTAACTATCCTAAGTTAAGTCCGTAGAAGAGAATATAGGAGAACAACTGAAAGCGAAAAGGAAGGATAACGGAATTGAGGAGGGAGCAATGAAACCGTGGCATCTGCTTGTTACAACATAAATGTAGAGAAGGTAATGGCTCATAAAAGCTCCTCCTTATTCACTGCCATGTTTCCTGGAGTGGTTATAACTTCCTTTTCGTGGTTTTTCCTTGATGCTCGTTTCTCCTTGAATTTTGTCGGCAACCAACTCCTGGATTCTTCCGCTCATCCTTTAATCCTTATCATCAGGTTAGTTATGATATAAGACATATTTGCAAATAAACATCCATCAAACTAAATTCAAGCATAAGAATGCACATTTGGATATTTATATGAAATATTGCATATTAGATATAATTTAGGCAAAGGATGACATAGTTTTTCTACCCCATAAATCATCAAAGCTTTATCAAACATAGGCTTATAAGTGTTAAAACAAGGATAAACGAAGTATCATAAAGTATCTTAATCATAACAAAATAAAGGCATTTTTAAGACTCATCAAACTATTCAAAATTCTAGTTACCTCAACTCAAATCTATAATATAAGAAGCTCGTGATTCATTGCAAATGTGAAAAAATAGTTACAATCATGCATGCATGATTTGACAGAATTACAATGATAAATACAAATATAGTACTCAAAGATCAGTGGGAAGAATAGGATTATTCTAAATAGGGAGAGAATGAAAATTTTGAAACATCAAAATGAAATTGATTTCATAAGCCACCTATTGAAGTTGTTTATTCTCCTAAACATCACCATCAACATGGGCATCAAATTCAAGTAAATCATAAAAGTGTTTTCATATTTTGAGGGGTGGTTGGGATAAGCTATCAAGTCTCAAGTTAACACAATGGGCACTCGTGATGTGTAGATTACCAATCATGATCCCCATGAACAAAGCATAGTGGAAGCCACTGAGATGTATTGTAGTCAAGAACATAATGTATAAGATGTCAACACCCAACACCCACGTCCTCTTAGTGAGAATGAATTATTTAGGGAAACACTCCAAATAAGTATCAAGCCTTGATAATAAAGCTGCAAGAGATTTCTTCGAATGGTGGACTTTGTAACTTTGGACATGGTTTGAGAGGCCAACACTTTGAAGCCAATATCGTAGCAATGTTGCCGATGATCAAAGGAGGCTTTGGGTTTTAGCATTGAGACCAATGTTGTGATCATGTACACAAACTATTTGATGAAATGAGATCATAGTTGTAATAGAGGTGTACCAACAGTGCTTCTATACATGCAAGACATCATCATGAGGGAGTATGCAACCCACTAACTGAACAACTAAGCTCATTCCTCAAATAATGATTGATGCAAAGGATGGGGAAATGCTCTATTTTATGAGCATTGCATTCTACACTCCACATCATCTTGGAGGAGGAGCACAAATTTCCTAATGAGATGTTTGAAGAAATGGTGGATATTGTTAGATCATGAGAGCCCAAAAATAATGGGATTTTCCAATACGATGAAGCTTGATCATTCAGATTTTCTCAAAATATGCTATGATTAGAAGGTAGAGATAACCTATTCTAGTATGTGTTGGTGGAAATAAGAAACCACCATTGTTCATAAGGTTGTAGCACTAACTTCCTCAAAATATTAGGTTAAAAGGGGCTTTGAAATATAAAAGCATCACATGAAGTGCATGAAGTTGATCATGCTAATACAGGTTCTAGTAGGGGAAATGAAGATCTGAAACTAAGAGACATATGTAAACATATTGAATTTGATTTATGTCTCTACAACATAAAATTTATATTTTTTTCTCAAATAATTTTATGAGGGAGATAATTAATTGAGTTAATTAATGGAGAGATGGAGAGAGAAATAAATTATTTTCCACTATTTAAACAATTTCTCTCTCCCCATACTTTAACTTCTAGAGAGAAGTTTGGGGTTTGAGTTTAGGTTTCCATCCCTCCAACATTTTCTCTCTCCCCATACTTTAACTTCTAGAGAGAAGTATGGGTTTGGTTTGTCTTCTCATACTTAATCCTTTTCTCTCCATGCACTAAAATACTCTCTCAATATGCACTCTAACTTTTCAACCTAATTCTAACTTGTATCCATTACAAAGTGTAAGAGCCTAGCATATTTTGTGTGGAAAAGAATCAGTTGGCTGGAAAGTTGCCTCAATTCTAAGTTAGCTTTCAAAGTTACAATATTTGTATGTTACTTTCAATAATCTTGGAGACAATATTCCAAAATCACTTGGCAACTACACAATCTTATTGAAATTGAATTGTTAGACAATCAATTCAGTGGAGAAATACTATGGGAGTTTGGTAAATGTAACAGTCTAACCACAACTTATGCCACTCAAAACTAGCTCACAGGGAGAGTACCTTCATATCTCTACTCTTTAGGACATAGACAAGGCATCTGTGTTGTTCTATTTAAGATTAATCTTATGCAACCCACAACCATTTCATGGTACTACGGATAAGGCACATGAACTATTCAATGATTTATTTTTATGTCAATAAGGCCATACGTAAAGCACATGAGTAGGCTACAGGAAAGGAAATTTAAGTGCGAAGGAAGCTTCCAAGTGTTTGAGAAAATGTTCCTAGTTCATCCTGAACATGGTAAGAAGGGAACACTTATGCTTAACATGGGCATACCTATTTGGAAAAATACCTTAACAAGCCATGGGTGGAGAGTGCAACTAAGTGTTTGATAAAATGATTAGACTCGTATCTCACCTTTGTTAATGGATATACAATAATCATTTGGCATAAAATCCCAAGTGAACATGCATAGCATAACATGGAAGCATACACATAGGCTATGACATGTAATTTTCTGTGAAGGAAATATTGTACATCATCTTTCTCTAGTTTGCTAGCCTTGCTAATGAATCCCTGATTGATAGGTCGATGTCCTTCCATGTAGGGTAAATATGGATAGGATATGCATGTGATAAAACATAGAATAAAATTATATGTTTGACCAAAATGCTTCGAATACTTATTTTCTTAAATCAGTGAAGTTGTGGGCATGAAGATTATACCTATCTACTAAACATGGAGATAAATGCATGGCATGGAAATATATGATAGACGATTGTTCATGAAAGTATCAAACATCAAGAATGTTTTTGCCTAAATATTTAAGTTAACAAACATGATTTCCATCATTATTTAGCTTCCAAGAACTACATGTAGTATGGAGAACTTGTTAAATGCATATATGTAGGTAAAGAATCCTTCTTGTGGCAAGTATTGACCAATGGTATCGAGACACGAAGAATTTTGAGTAGTTCTTATTGCATCTATATCATGGAGATATTCATAGTAATAAAATGTGTTGCTAAGAATATTGCATTTAGAGGATAAAATATCATAAATATATGATCATCACACAATGGAAACTATAGGCTTGAATAGTATTGATAAAGTTTTAGGAACCTCTTGAGAATGCAGCAGTTTGGTGTAAAGTTTAATCTCATATGCACAATTTGATGCTTCACGATGAGGAATATATATATGGAAGAGATGAAGGCCTAAGTCACCAGAATCGGTAAGATTGCAAATTGTCAAAAGAATCCAAAATTGTTGAAGAAAGTATATTTAATGTTGGAAAGTGACATGTGTCTCTTATTGTAACCAAAGTTAGGATGTTGTGTTTCAACTTCGTAAAAGTTTGGAATTGGTTGTGAAATGCTTTCGCAATGTCCAAATCCTAACGTTTTGAGTAGTTATGAACCCAATAATGTAGTTATGCCTAAATAGATTATAAATTCATCAATATCAATGTAATGGAGGATTTTTTGGGCTTGGAGATAGGGAACAGTTATATTTTGATAACAAGGTAATTTTTGAAAAGTGTGTACAATTGTTGTTCTTTTAATCAATCATTTCTCATGTTCTTGGTGCTATGGAATAAAAAAAGTACATTTTTTGTTCTCTCTTTCCACATATCTAAAACATTGAAATGTTGATTCTTTCTTTGTGATGGTTTTTATCATGGTATTGTGCAAATGCTTATGAATTATCAAATCAACATTGTGTTAGTGATAGCTCTCAAGCATAGTTCTTGATTATTTTCATTAACAATTTACATTGATTTTATGGAAACATTGAAGTCGTGTGGTGCATTCTCTATCAATAGTTTCCTTTTTATTTTCTTAGTTCTAGTCACCTTTATTGAAAAATTAAAAATTTTAATCTTACGAGGGGGTCGCCCCTCTAAACGCAAAGGAAGGTTGGATACCAAGGGACTATCCAACTATTGGAGAAATCAATTTACCACACATTCCATTGGGAAAAATGATATACTTTCTAAGTGACAAATCTGTTTACTAACAATATTGAAACTAGAATTACTCAAATTCCATGGTGCACTTGTTGTTTAATGAAATGCCTCCAAAGAAGTTGCATAAACAAGTATCCCAGTAATGCAACTCTTCTACTGGCAAGTGACACTTGTCTGAGTGAAGTCATATTTTGCTTTAGACTTGATTTTGGTCTTTGTATTTATTAAGATGACATGTTTGAAAGCAAAGGTTATAGAGATATTTAATATTAAAGAAATGAAAATGGATCAAACATTGTGTCCATTTGCCAACATATAACACAATGAAGAAGTAGTTTCTCCATCATGTCAAATAAAGAGAGATACATTAATCTACCTATCATAAATTAATTCAAAGAGGGATGGGATTACAAAATAAATCAAGGACTGAATAATATTGTTAATCAAGAATCAGTTATGTTAGAAACTAAAATGAGTCCATGAGGGTATAATTATTAAAAATATTTTCTCAAGTAGGGGATTCTTTTTACTATCAACAATCTTGAGGCTTTAGAAAATAGGGAGAACACACTTTCATAGTGCTCATTATAATAGGGGGAAGATACAAGGTTTTATTAGTCCCTACCTTAGAAGGTGGGAGACTAATGTTTTCAACCTATTTCACTATATTAGTTCATTCATTGAAACTCGTGCCTTTTCAAGCTATAATGTTTTCTACTATAGTTTGCAAGAATTAATGAAATATTTCATTTCATATATAGAAATTATTATTTTTTCATTGGTTGTTATCATTTTTGCCAATGGTCTTTTATTTTTTCTCTACAAATATTAGGATAAAATTGTAAACATGAGAATTGTCATTTCACTAGGAGACCTACGCATCCACCATTACAATTTCCGAAACATGCTATATGAATAGAACTTGTTTTGAAGACATTCCTTGAACGACATGAGGTGTAGATTTTTTTACAGAGTTAGGTATATGAATCTTTGTGTCCAACAAAAGGAGTCTTCATAGAAGCACATTATAAGATTGTGCGATTAGAGAAAACATCACTCATTCTCTATCACATCCTGTGTGCTCAGAGTATATGTTTTTTAAGGTAAAAGAAATTTTTTTATCTCCTTATAAATAGAAATTATCACACTCTCTCAATATTGAAAAATAATGTCATTTTGGTTCTACGTTGAAAAGATATTTTAGAAAAGCTTGCTTCCCTTGGAGTAGTTTCTCCTACATAATCAGGACTTAGGTATTTACTTTCTTCCTATTGTTGCATAATTCTTAGAGTGGATGTAATGATTTTGTAATTTATCCTTCTTATTAGTTTTGTTAAATAAGATGAAACCCTAAATTCTATTTGTTTTAGTCCTTCACATTTTCATTTTTCCATTCTAGAATTTGAATATGCGCAATGCTATAATAGTTTTTTCCTCTCTAATGTTTCTCATTACTTTTTGAAAGCTAGATTAGTATTTTTCTATGATAAACAAGAGACTTCTGAATACATATATAGTTTGCCTATCTAAAAACTATAATTGAGCTTTTAAAATTTCATTTTTTTATGTGAGGCTCCATTTTTTGAATTTTCTTGTTTTGGTTTGTGAATGATGGTGATTATTAGGCTTTTCTATTTGGAATGCTACTTTTATGTTTAGAAAGTTGTAACATATAGTAGTTAATATTAGGCTTCTATTTTCAAGAAAACCTAAAAAATTTTGAGTTCAGGCTTAAAAGAATTTTCATGCCTTTGAATTTTATGTTTTCATTGAATATTAGGCTTCTATGGCTCTTGAAGTGTAAAGACATTTATGGCCATTGTCTCTATGCAAATTTTCCCTGAACCATATATTTGAGAGTATATAGGCCACTTTCACTTTATTTATTTTCTTCTTTACTATGGTGGAGAAATTAGAAATGTAGATAGAAGAACCTCTTAGCATTGGAAGAATGAGTATGGATTAGTATTATGTTCAAAGCTTTGGTTTACAATTTTAAAAGAAACTTACCTGCTAAAACTAGACAACACAAGTAATTTACCAAAAAAAAATCTCCCACCAAGAAAAAAAAAAGAGTACAAGGGGTAATTCTTAGGTTAACCATCTATTCTCATTCTAGGGCTAGTAAATAGTTCTAAAGTCTTATGCTCACATGTATCATCTACATGCTTAAACAAAAGCTTTGAATGCTAGCTATACCAATAATGATGCTGGTAACCTTACATGTTGGTTCTCTTAAACAATCCTTTAGCACTGTAAATTCTCATGGAAGGGTGAGGGTGAAATTTCTTGCCATTTGGAGTGCCAATCAAAAAATAATAATTATTAATATTTAAATTACTTTTACACTATCCTATAGTGCATTGCAAAAGTTCTAAATTAGTGTGTCTTCTCTTGTCTTGGTATCAGTAAAGTTTTGTTGAGATTTTATTTCCACCAAACATAATCCAATGAAATCAATGAAAAAATATTAATAATGTACTTTAAAATAAAAATCTACTAATAATCTACAATAGTAATTTTCTCATAAAAAATATAGGAATTGATAGATCACTCTATTATTAACTTTATTTTTGTCATCATGAACAGTAATTATGTTGTCACTTGTAATTATCAATGGGATATATTGTGTTTGGTTGTGGAGAAGTAGATGCTTAGTCAACTAGCATCTATCTATTTCCCAAGCCTACATAAACATTTTGTTTGAATGTTGGGAATATGATTATTTCCTTTTGGTTTTCGATATATTGATTCAAAAATATACATAGTAATGCTTTTATATCTATATATTTTCTCTATTTGATGTGTATATATACTCATATAAGTATAGATAAGCATGCCTATCTATTTGCATATTAAAACAAGGGGTGTCATGCAACACAAACCCCTATCTACCATGAGGAAGGGAAAAACTCTATAACCTTTATCATTATTAGTTTAGGCTATGGAAAAATTGAATAAAATTGTTTACAACAAATTTAGAGTTACATACAAATAGAATTGAGTGATTTCAAGAGATTCTTCAATGGGTATAACTATGTAGGAGCCATAAAATGGTTCAATGAAAAGAGCATATGCAACTTTAATCTACAATAATGTAAATTGTGGAAAAAAAATTGAGAAATGGTCCACTAGGAAGTGAGCTCGAAAGACAATCCTCTAAATAAAGATGCGAGAGATCATTATGATTCTATAATTACAATTCCTATTGGGGTGGAGAAAAGAAGATTATATACAAATCAATTTTAGTTTAATGCTAATTGTTGATGAATATATGAGACTCTTGTAAAAGGAAAATGTCATGGAAACGATCTTCTTCATATTACTTACTATGTTCTCATCCTTGCAAGCCTACATTTTCTATGCTTCTAGTTGATGTATTATATGGTATTCTTACATTAATAGATGTGTTAGTTCATTTTATCTTCTTTTATTTCATCCTTTGTAGACTTATATAGCTCTTGGGGCTAGTAGTATCTATGAGCAAGGTTCACAATTTGATTGCATATAGCCTTAGATATTGTTCATCACACTAATTTCCATTTCAACCTTGTCTAAGAGAATGCAATTTGTATTGTTGTTAGATTCTTCTCTTTTAGAGTTTTCCTAGTCACATTGTCATGAGGGTGCTCAAGAGCCAAGACTAACTACCTAAAAAATTAGCCTTTTGTTAGCTTTGCTTGTTCTAGAGATCAAATTAGTGAGAGGCTAGTATACTCTTTTGGCAATGCAAGGGAGAAACCACTTATGGTGCTCCTTACTCTTTGAATAGGCTGGGAGAAAATGGTCCTATAGGGCTTTGGAAATCACTCATTGATCCACTCTAGTTCTTCTTTTGGAAAATGTATTTCATTGACTAGAATCTCCAATAAAATTCTAGGAAAATCATTGTGTAGTTGTGATAAAAATTGTGTCTTAACTAATGATGTGATTTGGTAATAACTAGAACAATTTAAGTCATTCTCTTTATACAGTTCACCACAAATTTTAATTTATATTTAATTTGTTATCTATATAATGTAATCCATTGTGATTATAATTTGTTAATTTATACTTATTCAAAATTGGATTTTTGTAGATAATTAAGACTATTGAATTTTCTACTATTCACATTTACTATTTGCAACAAAGGAATGTTGAGTTTCTACCTATTCACATTGGCTATTACCAACAAAGGAATTTTCATACTCTCTGCATTCACTTGCTTATTTTCATTTATTATGCGAGAGTTCAATTTGGTTTATTATTAGAATTCAATTTATTCTAAAGATAATATTCAAAGTGGTTTTTAATTAAAGTTCAACTTAAATTCATTAAGGTTTTACTTGAGACTGCAATTAATTTTGTGTTTTGTTAGGTTTAAGGTTGTGGTTTCTAGTTTGGTTTAGAATTAGGTTTATGGTAAATTTTTGTTGATAAATATACTTTATATTTAATTAAGAGTGAGATTAGAATTACAATTATTTTTTTGAAAGGTTATGACTCAGTTTAGATTAGTGTTGAGATTGTGACTTGATGTAGTTAGGTTCAATTTTGATTAGACCAACATTTCATGAAACACCTTGGTCTATTTCTTTCCTTCTATACTTTTCAAAAACAATATTTGCATACACAATACATATTTTTTTAGAACTAGCCAATAGGGAAAATCAAAAGTATTAATCATATTAAACCATCTATGATAAGCACTTAAGATTAAATAAGTAAATCTCCTTAATTCCTAGGTCTTTGGTTTTCTAGTTCAAATGTATACAATAGATATAAAGGAAACAAAAATGACAAAATTGAGGTGAAGTGGTCTTTGAGCATCAATTGAGATACCCTCAAAACTAAACTCCTTTATAGAATAGTCTGAATGCTTTGAGCCAACTAAAGCTTTAGGGCACATTTAATAGTCATTATTTTTTTAAAGTTTGATTCTCCTTTTCTTTGAATTTTTCCTTAAACTAAAGCTATTACACTTACCCAACGTTTACTACCATAGTGATCACCAAATGTACCATTGAAAAAAATGGCAATATGCTAGCATTCAAGACTAGATTAATAATTTTGAAAGAAAAAAGGTACAATTATATACTCTCAAAGGCTTACTAAAAGAATATCTTTGGATAATCAAAAGCATTGTATCTAATCCGATTATACTCTATTAACATAAAACAATTTTAGTAAAGAGAAACATGTGGGTCTATAATTAGCCCTTCATTAGTCTAGCTTGGATACAATCATCGAATGTTACTTTTGCTCATCTAATCTCCTGAATAGCACAATAAAGTCTAAAAATAAGATGAATTACAAAATATAGATAAGGTGAGTTAGTTAAAGTATCTTGGATTTTATAATACATGTCTCTAGTTTCTAATCCTAAAGAGTAGGATGAAGTGTAGAAATTGTAGATTACTGCTACTAACTCCTATTCTATCATTGAGTGTGATCTAGTAGTTCACTACCCAAAAACAAGGACTAATTAAAGAAAATGTCAATCCAAGATTATCTCCATCATTTATGCTAATTAAAGTATCAATTAGTAAGAGTTGTGTTTGAGTCTTCTCCAAATGGCATGCCCATGCAAGAAGATCAATTTGAGAACTTAGCAATTTGTATTTTTTTGAGCTTCCTCCAATCTAGTAGATATCCATTGTTTTAGATTTAAATGACTAGTTTAAATGAGAAAATTAGGCTAAATAATATGCAATTATTTATAATATAAAGAGGTAATGTAATTAGATTATTTAGTGTGTGTATGGAATAAAATAAATTTCTCTATGCTTAGCAAAGCTAGGCTCATGTAAAAAATCTCAATTTTTTTCTATTTTCTTTGTGTGGATACATTTAGATTCTACAATTGGTATCTAAGCCATAGATAAGATCTCGAACATATGGTTGTGTAGAGGTTTTCAACTTTTTCATCCAAAGGATGTTGTATGGGTTGCTTTTAATAGCGTGCAACTAGTCATGCTACCCAAATGAAGGGTGGCTTCAAGATGAGAGCTAAGTCTTAGATTTGTCAGCAATGCCTAAAAAAAAGTATAAGGTTTCTAATTTAGCCAATATTAGGAGAGAGAAAGTTTGTGCTGGTATCCAATAAGTCTATTTATTGTCTTTGGATGACTATGTCAATGAGGATGTTCTACATAATCTTGGATTTTTTCCCAAATTGGGACTAATTGGATGCTTTATAGGCTTCTACACTAGTTTACAACTACATAATATATCTCTCTTGTAAATATGATTGTAGTATTTTACATAATTTACCACTCAATTTGACTTTAACCAAATCAGTAGCAATGGTATCAATTGGAGTAATAAAAAATGTGCATCACTTTATTACACTTAGACAATGACCAAATTGATGTTTAGTTTCTTTATTGGGTAGATTTAATACATCTTAAATAAACTCTAAACAGACCTAGAAATACCAACTTTCTCTACTCTCCTTAAATTAACTTGGAACAAGCCCCTAGTTCTAGAAATACATTCATTTTCATTTATTTTCTCAACTTCCATATATGGTGAAAGCTTTTTTTCCTCCAACAAGGATTCAATAAAATGTGAAAACATGGCACAAACTTGAATTTATGTAAATTATTTTTTGGGTCACATTCTAACAATGCAAGTTTTGTACATTACTTTTTGAGTCACATTTGAACAATGCAAGATTTGTTCCTAATGTATTCCAAACTCCAAATTAGCTTGTGCAACATTGAGTTTCTTGTCACCATGTTCCATGTTAGTCCTTATAGGACTGATTTATTTTACTCTATCATGCTCTTTCAACACTCTTATTGGTATAATGATTTTTTTTTTCTTTAGATATTAACTAAATGTATATATAGATAAGTGGAAACTAATATAGCAATAACAAAAAAATTGTTACCTTCTAAGCTATGACCCTTATTTTGAGGTCAATGAAGAAAATGGTAGAGATAATTATGATTATGATCTCTTCAAATATGCATAGTTCTTAAGGATGCAATTACAAGCTTATGTGTGCTTCCTTTGAAAGTCACAAATCCAAAACAAAAACATTATTCAAAAACTACATTCTACTAGAAAGGTGTATACTTTCTCATTCAAATCAAGTTCAAATAATACCATCACAAAAAAGAAAGATGCTACAGTCATAAAGATGGAAGAAATATAAACTATCAAATAAAATAAAAAATAAAAATATTTAAGAAATATCTTTATGTATTAATGTAGAGGTTTAGAAATGATTTTCAATTGTCTCTCCTCTTGTTAAGCATGGCATCTTACAATTCTCTTTCAATGCTGATTTTTTTAATATTTTTCAGAGCCTTCATATTCATAGATGATTTCAATGATGATGCCATGATTGAAATTTTAAAGTTGAACAATATGAACATTGATGAGTACATAAATTATGGCATTCCTCTAGCAATTCATAAATTTCAAGTTTCATTTGTTTTCTATTAATTCTTTTTGGTTATTACTTTTCAATGTTGGAGTTTCCAGTTTTAGGGTGCCTTTATTTTTTACATAGTGTTGTAATGGTTCTTGGTGATAATAGAGAGACTAGAAAAATTCATGGCATGTGATTAATTTTTTTTATGAAAATAAAGTACAGTAAAAGAAAAAGTTATATTTTATGATTTCATTATAAAAATTTCATGATAGGTGATTCTTTTGTGCATAGAATGACAATGGACAAACTATATTGTGTGTTAAATATGAAAATTAGATACCACTTAATTTGAACACATTATTATTTGAATTTAAAAAATTATATTTAGGTGAGAATATAGCAGTGTTTTAATACTAAATCAAATAACCTTAACTTCTATATAGATGCATCCATTTATTGATTTTGATTTATATCTCTATTTTTAGTATTTATTTTTTCTTTTGTTTAAAAATAAAAAATTTCAAATAAATTTAATTAGTTCTATTATATATTAGGGCCAATTACTATTATGTTCCAAGTTTTATGTTTCAACTCACATAACATATTGAATCAATTTAATAAAATATGATACTTTTATTTTTTATTTTCTTAAATTATGATATTTAATATATTTGAAACATTATTGAAATAAAAAAATATTATGCCAAATATAATTAAAATAATGAATAATGTTAAAAAATAGGCTCTCTAGTTACACTTCTTACCAGTTGATTTTGAAACAATTTGAGGAAACAAAACCTCTATAGGAAGATAAGCTTACATGTAGATCGAATTTGGGATGGTATTGAATTAGAAGAAATTTAAAATGTGATAGAGGTATATGTATTTCTTGCACTAGTTTCTTTTACATATGGAAAAATTTTCATAGCTTTTCCAAGGATTATCTTCAATTGGTATAGTTAATGTCTTTTAGGTTCTCAAACCCAAAACTTATATAGGTATGGTTCTTAGTCTACGGACATTGATTCTTAATTTATAATAGTTATTGCACATTTCTTCCTGTACTAGTACAAAGATGTATAAGAAAACATTCCAATATTAGGATTGAGAATAAGCTTCCTTCTTATGCTAATATCATTGGCATGCCTATTTCATGTAGCGAACCAAGGCAGGGGAACCAAAAATCCATAGAAGGATTCCTACCCAGTCATGCAATCAACACATTAAAGCAAGATCACGTAAACAAACACCCCCTACAAAGTTGAAAGTAGATGAAGAACCAATGTTGGATAATGAACCACTTGTACAAGCTATCAAATGCCTAAAATCTAAAAGGAAAAAAAATCTAGCTTAGCCTATCCATTGTCTAGAGGTGGAAAAGAAAACTAAGACTCACAATGCTAACGGAAAACACTCAGTGATTAGGAACCTCCCCTTTGGCTGTGGGTACAGTTCTCCAATACTTTCTAAGGAGATAATTACTAAATACAATAGAGTCCATAGTGCCATCAAATCTAACTCCAGCATTGACAAAGAAGAAGAGCCTAAAGAGGAATTTGAAGAAGAGATGACTTTGTCATAGTTAGGGCCAAATTGAACTATATTTACCAAATGAACAAATATTAATCATTAGTTATGAACACTTTTTTCTCAAAATCTATTTCCAAAACAAGACTATATCTTCCTAATAAGCACTAGATGCATCCCAACACTAAATGGTTAAATGCTATGGAAGTTATTTTCTTCCATGACTTCCACCAAAGCATTGATTTCTTCAATGTTGACGTTGTTCATAGAAACATTATTCTAATGTATTCATACAAAAGAAGAATTTACAAGTGAAATGGTAAAATCAATCATTTGAGTTGCTTAGCAATATTCTCATTTATGGCCCATGGTTTGCTTTTGTATAGATGTCCAAATATGTCATTGAGAAAATCCTGCCCACTGATCTACCTTAGATTTCAATATAGAAAATTAGATGTCCTCTATAGAAAATGATTTATTTGTATAAGAATATACCATGATTAATCCTCATAGTGACTGGATCCATCCTTAACCAAATATTTCATTTTTTCTATATTTATTTAAACCCAAATTTGTGAATATATCCTTTAGATGAAATAAATCCCCACTCCGCCACATATTATACTTATTCAAATTAAGAAAAAATTCAAACATTCTAATTGACTGAGTCAACAATGACTATTCACATAGTAGCTAAACTTAGTCTAAACTTTTACTATGCAAGATACATTGGTCAAAACTTAGATAAACAAGGGCTATGTGTAGCTTAAGTTCAAACATTCTAATTGACTAACTCAACAATGACTAATTAAATTTGAGCTAAACTTAGTTTAAACTAATAATATGAAAGATACATTGGCCAAAACTTAGATAAATACAAGCTTTGTGCAGCGTGAGTTCAAACATTCTAAATGACTAATGAATCACTACTAGTACCATGTCCAAAAGGCTCTCTAAAATAATACCCAGTGTCATTAATGCAAAGCTAGAGCCAAAGAAAAGAACATGAAAACCATAACATCTACTCCTTTGATGAAACATTTTAATTTTCTTGTATAATAAATGTTAGATTGATACAAAGATATTATTTCCTACTTGCCAAAAGAGATGCTTACTTTCTTCAATTCCCTATTTGTTACAACCATTCTAAATACAATAACCATAATATCATGGCAAGTATTTCAAACTTAAGAGTATAGATAAATTCTCCTATGTGATAAAGTTAGGTTCATTTACTTTTGTTGGTCATTATCTATCCTAACAGTTAATTTATTAGTACAAAATAAATTGTAATCTAATTAATTGAGTGGTTTTCTAGAGGGCTTTCTATTTATTACTACAAAATAAGAGTTAAATACAATTAATTTGGATACAGGCTAAAGATATTTGGATGGATATTTTTATTCTTTTTATTATTATTATATTTCAATTTGCTTATACATTCTCATAGTTCTATTTCTCTTGACTAACAAAATATATTAATTACTATATTATGATTTTTTGTTGATGTAGAATTCCCTTTCCCAAGCTGAAAATTTCCTCATTATATATGTGTAGCAGTGCTCATTATGAAACAAGCAACCATGCTTTCATAGTTTCCAAGGTATGTAATCACTTTTTAACTAATCTTGCCAAATTATTCTATGCATTTTTCTACCATTGGGACCATTATTACATTACAGGTGCTCATATTCTTTATGTTCATCTATTTCCTTGCTATGTTTATGTGGTCTCCATAGTGATAGTAAAAGAAGGAAAACTATTTGTAGAGTAAGTTGGCATCTACAACCAATAGGAAAGCATTTTCCCAAGTATCTCTCACAAAATTGAACACACCCTTGATGACCCAATTATAGTGGAGACATATAGGCCACATGACCAATCAAACATAATATTAATTGATGAGGCCCTTGAGAAAGTACATTGCTTTTATATTAATACAATCAACATCAAAGTTAGTGATTTCTTATTTGACACTATCCATGTTTTACTACATGGTTGATACATGCCAAATGAACTTCGCAATGCAATTTTCAACTCCTTCTTGCCTACCCTTCAAAATGGTTGTGTTGAAGCTTTAGCTTCTTAAGAGAATGACTTGCACCCATAAATTCTTTATGACTTACATAGGATTCAAGATGAACAAATGTACCTACATAGGATGAGGGTTTTGGCAACAGAGGTCAACAAACATGGTGAGGTAGGCCTCCAGAGTGAAATATTTTTTATATGATGGCTCATACATTGGTTGAACATCTTCATATGTGTTTGTTCCTCAACCCATGAAAACCCATATTTTCATTTCAACAAAGGCTCATCTCATCTTCTTATATCGATAATTTTTCATGATGCTAACCCAATAGTTGGCCATTATGAGCCTATTTTCTCAAGAGTTTGAGGTCCAAAAAATGCAACTAGCAATCCTAGACATAGATTGTTATGAATCCAACACCTGGGACACAATTGTGGATGCATTTAGTATACTTGGCATCAATCAAGTTTTGACATTTTATATTTCATATGGTGAAAGCATGTTTGCTACCATAGCTTTCTTGCTTGAAAAGAAATTTGATGCAATATCTTTACACTTGTTTCTACCTTAATTTTTAACAAGTGCACTATAAGTGGGTGAAAAATTTGCAGAACCTCCCACAATGCATAAAAACAACCTCATCCAATTGTAGTTGCTACTATCAAGGCTTAGATTGCCGTATGCTAAAACTAGCATAGAGAGTTCTGAATGTTCCTTATTATGGATTTCACACACATTTGATGCAAATATGCATGTATGGCAAGAAAATCCACCACAAAAATATAATTTATTTATCCAATGCCACAAATCAAGAAAGCTCGTCAACTTAATTTGATTCAAAACAAACAAAGGACATTGTCATTACGAACCACTTCAAGCAATTGAACAATTACTAAATAACATGAACAAAAGGCCAACCATGCCAACTAAAGTTATGCCTAATACATGTGGTGTAAAGAATTCAAACAAATCCTACTTAACATGTATCAAAAACACAAAATTTCTAAAACTATTTACAACAAAAATGAATACAAGACATTCATTGCGAAAATTGAAAGTATCAATACATAATATGGAAATCCACCAAACATCCATTGATAATGTTGATGGAAATAGAATTAAAATCATAATTAGACAAAAAAAGCCATGCTCACAAATGAAAAGACGATGTCCATTCTATAAGACAAGACCATGTTGCCAACCCAAAAATGAATTCCACTCAAATCCAAAAGAAAACACAATTGATAAATCTATTAACCAATACCTGAAAACTATTAAGGATACTCCTACAGAATCATGTACTTGGTGTGAGATGTTATATTTCCAAAAACACATTTACATAATTGACTCAATATTTATTAATGCTCTATCCTTGTTGTTGATTGATAGAAGGGAAAGAAATTCCATTAGGTCACCCCATTTGCAAGAAATTTGTAAAAGCCACCACAATTGGCAAGATCCCATCTTTAGCAGCTCCATGGAACATCATTCGTAATAACTATATTGATGTTCTTTACCCATTGAATACTTTAGAAGAAACGCTTATCTCCCTTTTCACTACTTTTGTATAGATTAGACAACTAGCATACAAAAGAGCTTAATATGGCTTGAGTGGTATAATCATCAATGTCCTTATGGATTTTGACAAGGTCCAAGTAGGTCTTCCTAAGTAGATTGATGAAACTAAAATAGTACTGGTGAGGTTAAAACACAAGCTACAATATGAAAATTCATATGAGCAAGGAAATGTTAGGCCTTCTTGTACCATTAATCCTTTAACAATCCTATCAAAAACTCCCTTGTAAATACAAGAAAAAATTTCAATCAACAAAGATTGGGAAGTCAATTTTGTAGAAAATAAAGAGCACAACCAAGTGGAAATTTAAACTGAAATGGACATGGATGATATCTTGTCTAACCTTGAAGACAAACCTATTAAAGAATCACTCATGCATTGGTTTAATAATCCCCATTTAATCAAAGACCTAGACATAGCTATTATTGATATTGCACCATTAGATGGTCGAATCCTCTAAGCATATTCCAAGATGTCTACTTGAAGGAAATTAATTTCTCTACACTTTTATATGGTTTTCCATGACTAGAGGACATAACTAAAACATTTACCTATCAAAAAATAGCAAAGTAGGAGCTCATGCATAAGGACGGAGACTTTGAAACCCATATATTTAATATTTTCTTTAAAGCCATAAAAAACATTATTTTCCAAATAGTTTCATTATCATGGGCTTTCATATGAAAAGTTGAACTAACAGGTAGAAAATTATGTGCTAGAGATGTGCATGATATTGCTAATCTAGAGGGAATATTATGATCCCCCTTAGGCTTTAGATCCCTAAAATGCATCCAAATATTTTTGGACTATTTTGAAAACATAGGAAAATATATTTGCTATGATAAGACAATTGGAGCCTCCAACTTTGTTCATAACATTGACTAGTGCTAAAAGCCTTTGGGAGCCATTGTAAAAAGCATTACAGTATCCCTATATTCTAGAATACACTAGACACAATGAAACTATAGAAAATAATGACTTGGGCATTGAAATTTAAAAAAAATTGGTGCTATGTAGTTGCTACTTCAACCATAGGATCAATGCATTCCATAAGATGATGCTGAAAAATCCTAAGCTATTTGGTAAAGTATCTAACTACTTGTTGTCATTGAATTTCAAAACCAAGGAAATGAACATGTGCATGTCATGTTTTGGTTAGAAAATGCACCTATATATGGGCATTGTAAAGACTATGAAATGGAGAACTTTGTGGATACATATGTCTCATGTGATTCCACATTGCTAGATGAAACTCTTATGAAAATGAAAACATACCATCATACATGAACATGCAAGAAATATTAGACCTCTAGTTTCTGATTTAGTTTTCCCATACCTCCCATGAGGAAGGCAACCATATTGTAGCCCTTGCCAACTACCAATGGGGAGCTCAAAGAAAAAAGATTCTTCGAAGAATTAGAAACAAAACACTATACAAGAGACATAACTTTTGATGAGTTCCTTCACACACTCCAAATAGAAGAACTAGACTACCTTCAAATGTTACAATCAACATTGTAACAAAAATTTGTCTTGTTAAAATGGCATCCTATTGATGTATGGATCAACGCATTCTCTAGAGAAGTGCCACCCTTATGGTATGCAAATATTGATATGTGATCCATACTAGATGTATATGCTATTGCATCCTATTATAGCTCATACATAACTTAGCAAGATACAAAACTATCCCTTGAATTTTGTTGGTTATGAGAGAAAAGTACTTATGCTTACAATGAGAAGCCTCAATACATAGAACTAGGGAACACATTACTAAACTACCAACAAATTTCTAGTTGTCAAGCCATCCACATTGTTTTATTATTGCCATTAACTTGAAGTTCAAATAAAATTGTTTCCATTAATACTGCACCTCCTAAGAATAGAATCTCAATGCTAAGATGGCCTATAGTATTAGCTAAAGAAAAAGATGACTCAAAAAACATGATGTGTGCCTCCATAGTCAAAAAATACACACAACACCTAGAAATATTAGAAAGCTTATCATTACCTAAATATATAGCATTCTACTATTCTAAATCAATACGACCATGTAAAAGATCAAAGGCATTGATTATACTATATGTAAAATACAATCCTCATATCGATTCTAAAAATTATTCTAGGGAAAAAATCTTGCTATATGTGTCATTTCGAATGAATGAAGGAACCTTGTTAGAGCGGCACGAAACATGGAGTTTAGTATTTGACACAAACAAATAAAACATTTCAAACTATTAAAAAGGTTTACTCCTCATTTTTATAGTAAATGGGATGATATCAATCAACAATAGAAGCTATCCATGACAACTACCCATTAATAGACATTGGCCAAGACAAGTCAGGAAATGAAGTAGAAAAATATGACATAGTGCTCGACCTTAAACATGCAAAGTATTTGAAACCATTAAATGACAATTATAAATATCAATTGTTAGAAATATCCCACCCATTCCTACTTAGAAATGTTGACTATTTCAATTTGCAATCATAACTAAATAGATAGTAAGAGTCAATACTAAAAGGCATGCTCATGAAAAAGCAACTTTTTCCTGATAAACCAATGCACTTGTTCCTCATAGCCAGAGCTAGCACTGGCAAAACTTTCATAGCTAAAGTCATCTTTGAAGCAATGGTTTAGATATATAACAAGAAATTAGATAGTGATACCATCATAGTAAAAGGCTTCATTGTGGCTTCAAATGGAAAAGCTACATTTAATGCTAGAGGGATAACTACACAGTCCATATTTTACCTTCCATGAAACTCTTCCAAGATGCTACCACTAGACTTGAAGACACTAGAAAACCTTAGAAAAAAACTAGAATAGTTGAAAGTCTTACTTATTGAAAAAGCCTCATTAATTGGTGCTAAAATTTTGTACAATATTGATAAAAGGCTTCGCTAAATCAAGCATATGCCAATGAAACATTTTGGTAACATTGACATTATATTCTATGGTGACATATACCAAGCTCAACCTGTATGTGATTCTTTGATATTTGAAAAAAAAAAAATCAATAATGATCACATCCCATACACATTTTGGGTTGATAATGTCCTTTTTCTTTAAACTTCTAATTGTAGTTAGGCAAACAAATACATAATTCATCTCCATTTTAAATCATGCTAGAATTTCTCAACTAACTGATGAAGAAATCCTATTTGAATAGAACATGCTTGAAGCTTGCTCCCACTAATCCAAGATTTCCATACTTATTTCAAAAAAATTCAATAGTTGAACAACAAAACAAGAGAATACTTGACTACTTACCTACTAAACTCCATGTATTTGAAGCCATAGATAAGAAGGACACTCCATCGGTTACCACGTTGATAAGTCTTCCCTACACAACATGATCTTCCTAAAAGAAGGATCTTTGGTTGAGCTAATCACTAGAAACTTGGACACACATGTTGGTCTAGTTAATGGTGCTAATGGTATTTTTCAACCACATACATCCAACGAACGAGATAGTCTATGGATTCATTTTACTGACCCTACAATTGGGAGATTATGATGGAAAAAATATGCAAAGGCTCTACACAAACTTTGTTTTTCCCTCTTGGAAACAAATCATGAGAATAGCTAGAGGAGTCAAAACAAGCACCAAAATAGTTACAAGACTACAATTCCTACTTCAACTAACATGTGCATGAACTATTCATAGAGCGCAGGGCTTGAAAATGGATGCAATTTCTTTCGAACCTTTAAGATTCCACCAACATGGGCTCTCTTACACTACCTTGTCTCATGTATGCGATATTCATTTGTTGTATCCCATACAAAAATTAAAACATAAAAACTTTAAAATGTACAAAAAGGTCAAGGAAGAAATACAATGTTTACATAGTTGGGCCCATTGGATAATTCAATATAGTATTCAATCAACACTAGTAGAATATTTCACACTATGTTCTTTGAACACTTGAAACTTTTCATTGCATACATTGGACATATCCTATGATCATGACTTGCTCCAATAAAAGGTGCCTTTCCTACAAGAGGCAAGGCACAAAATTCATGGATGTATTGATTCCCTAAACACCAAATTTAGCTACCACTCATCATCATCCATTCATGGACTCCTAAAATGTAATGCAAAAAAAATTACATTAATAAAACATGATAGTTTCACAATAAAACATCTTGAATCTATCACAACTTATCTTCTATGTCTTGGACATACCTTGCGCATTACAAATCTCTACCTCATGTCTAGTGCACCCATTAGAGAATTACTATATGTAATACAGAAGACCACAACCACACTACTACTCAATTAAAAACTCTTCATTGTCAGAGACATTAACATTGACATGCTACAATAAAAAAAATCCCAATCCACACTTCTCAAGTTTATGCTATACCATAAACTAACCCAAGTTGTGAACATGCCAATAAAACATGTTGGCACTTTGGTGGATCATATATGGATACAAAATATTTACTCAAGTCTTCCCACGTTCACTCTACTAGATGCTTATTGGTTAGATCATTTGGCAGTATCCTTAAGGCTCCCTCTTCAACACAAATAACAACAATAAGCTTAAAAGTATGGAAATTCGTCATGGCCATGGAGTTCTTCTTAGTAATTATTTATCTTCCATCCTACATCTCAAATAAGTTCTATGCCTATTCTTGAAAATACATTTGATAAAATTAAATAAACAATAAAAAACATATTATTTCATGTACAACTACCATTTTTCCTATACAAATGTAACAAATTATCATGTGTTTATATCCTTAACTATGCACTTCATCATTTATGAAATGCTCTCCCTATTTTGTTTTACAACTTTCCAAAAAGGTTACCAATTTTCTACATTATACAATTATGTTTATGATCCTTTCTATTGTTTGCAACACTGTATACCACAGTAATACTTTTAAACAGTAGATGTTTGTAAAATGCTCAACACATTTTGTTAGTCTTTCATTGTCACATTTATCGCTTATTCAAAGTACTCAGTGTTGAATTATACTATCATAATTTCTCCCTCATATGTGAACCTTTGTCATATTAAAAAAATTTCACATGTAAGAAGCCATTCTGATGGGTCACACTATTTCCTGTCTTTTATAGAAATGTTTAGATCTAGATTGTGCTTTTTAACATTTTTTCCACTTACATCATCTTGCCTTAGTAACATACTACAATACGGTGTTCCTCTTTGCTAATGACATATTACTTTCATAATGCACAACCTCATTTCCTCTATTCAATGAAAGTGAATCACAAAATATTTTACTTGCAAGCTAGATCTTATTCAAACACAATCTTCATAGTTATGGAAAATGTAAAGTTAACATACTTCTATATAGATGGTTCACATAATTTTATATGACTTGATTGCTTACTCATATTTGAAAATCCTAAAGGTCCACAGAGTTGCCATCTCTACAATCTTTTAATTTTATATCTTCCAAACATGTTTCACTACCACAAAGGAAGGTTATTGACAAAGCCACAATGGATGCACCAAAAGAAAACAAAGAAGATACACAACAGTATTGTCATTATATAATTTGAGTTCTATCATAATCATTTATTGTTTCTATTACATACTTTATTTAGTGCTTACTTGATAATGCTCACATAAGACTCAATTATGTTATACATTTGTTCAATAGGTTGCCAGTGCCTCTACATGAAGGCAATTGCCTAGATGATGGGGAAAAGTCAAGCACAAACCAAAAACAAAAAGTAGCTACCATGTCCCAAGCACCTTCTATAGAAAACAATGACCTAATTTATAAGAAACAAGCTAACACTAACTCAAAGTACTATCACCTAGATTCAAATTTTGTTTTCTTCATTCTTCAATCCATAACATTTTGTACCTAACATCCACAGATTATATAATATTAAATTGTAATACTAAATTTGTTACATGTTTGTTAACAACCCATCCATATCTTCAACTAAAGTTGTTATAAATCTAATAGTTATATAGGGTATTATATAACAACACTCAATTAAAAGAGTATCAACCATATGTGAATCTAAAATTAGTAATAATTACTAGAATTTAATGATGTCAGTTATGTGACAATAGATAAAATGACTTATCTCAATTTCTTTAGCTCAATATTTTAGTCTAATCCTATATCTATTTGTTTCTTGCAACTGTTGGAAAGTATCTTTTCCTTGGAAATTTTTTTTGATAAGCTCTCTAACTCATTGCTATCTAAGTTTCTAAAAAAATCACCATTGCTATCTAAGATTCTAACAAATTGCCAAATAAAATTCCCTATACCAGCCAAAAGTTTCAACTCTCTGCTTCACCTACCTATCTTGACTTGACAACATCGGAAGCTGAATTTATAATATCACCAAAATCAATATTTACATCAATTGCCAACTTGCACTTTTAGTCACAGTCGAATTCAAAACAAGCTTGAATGATTCACATGGAATGACCCAATACATGTTTGCAGCACTGAGTGCCATTTTATCTCATCATTTCGTCGGTACTAAAAAAATAAGAATTATAGTTTCGTAGATATCTAATAACATTTTGTGTACAAGAGTTTGCATAAGTGTGTTGGAAACACTAGGTTTCTAATAGGACAAGAGCCTGCATAGTTTTTCATCTACATTTTATTGTTGCGTAGAATTTATAGTCATCAAACAATATCTTATGATATCAGTTATTTTGGATTATCTACAACTATACATTGACACAAATTGGGTAGGCTACCCAAAAATAGATAAAATATCCCAAGTTTACAGTATCTTTTCAGCTTAGAAGCCACATTTTAGGTATTGTTTTTATCCATCACAACTTTGTCAGTGATTTTGGTAAACATCATCGTTAAATGTACAGAGGTATACCACTTCTACATACCTCTTTAACTTCAATCATGTTTCTTAATTGATGTCTTGCACCTTGGTGTTAAGAAGGTATGTAAATGTTTAGGTGCAATGACCTTTATTTCAATTATTGTTGTACAAAATGGTGATCATTAAACAATCTAGGAGGTTAGTTACTAGGATGTAACAAAACAAATGAGAAGTAGTTAAGTAAATTAGCAATCAATATGCTTTGAAGAGCATATAAATAGAAATTATGTTCATTGGCCAATGTATACCTAATATTTATAAACATGTGGTTCAAAATGTATAATTGTAGATCCAATTCAAAATTACAAAAAAGGCATAGATAATGCCTAAACCACATAAGTTAGCTCTACCCTATGAGGCATCCAACTATTTCAAGGTTAAATGTGTTAACCTTCATAATGTTTTTGATATTCCATACAATTAATTTGGTGGAAGTCTCAATTGAAGTTTGAATATTAGTGTCTCTTTTATAAGATTTAGACACCACCTAGAGTACATTTAACCCTAGGATAATTGGCATAAAAGATAACCACCTAGAGCACATTTAACCCTAAGCTAATTAGCATAAAAGATTAAGCTCCCTACAATTGGAAGTTATGCTTGTGTCACTACATTTGATCTGACTCCCTATGGAAGCCCATTATTTGATCCACTAGGCAGATTTCTTACAGAGATAGACTTCTACAAATAATTGATGAGATAAGGCTCCTTGGCCAAAGTACTGGGATTGGTTTCTTGCACAAGTTAGTCTCCCAATGAATATCCTATGTACTAATAACTTGCAGACACTAAAGGCCTTAGAGCATTCTGACGAATCCACTCCTTTTTGTCTAAGTCGAATGTTAAATTAGCACAAATAATAAGTAATGTATAGCTATGATTCAAATTTTCTTTGACATTTGACTATGTATAATTTTATAATAACATTGGTTATTTAAAAGGTATCTCTATATTTGTTTTGTAATTCTTATAGTTGAAGCACTAAGAGCTAAAATTGTAGTAACTTCATGGATTTGAATACTACTACAACATTGTATTTTTGTTTCACCTATTGCAATCTATTTGTTGGTGCATTAGACCTTTTTAAAAAATATTTGATTCATTGTGCTCTGCCTAGAGTGACACCATTTGACCTCCAAATCATAAGAGGACAAGTACAATTTTGGACATTTACAGACACCAAATGGTAAATTATTACTCCTCTATGGACCTACGATTACCAATTTTCACATCTTCTAATGGCTATTAGTAAAAGTCTTCTTTCAATCCTCATTTCAATATTATGTAGGAACAATGATTTACTAAAAATATTTCCTTCACAAAAGAAAGACTTGATACTGACCATCAAAATGTCTAGCTTCTATTCAATTTGAAGGCATTAATTAGCCTATATACATAGTCATGACAAGATCATAGGATGTATTTGCTGAGAAGAAAAAATGTTATTGTAGTGGATAAGAGAAGTGCCACTATTATTTAGCATTAATCATGGAGTGCTTATAGATGTCCTAGTTAGACATTGGAAAGAGTAGAAATAGAGCATTCTAGATTGTTTTCATAGGTGCACCTGGTAATTATCCATTTCTATGATAGGCTCAATAGGAACAAGATTCATTGAGCTTAAAGTTGCCTTTAGAACTTTGGAATGATATAGAATCCACTATATTAAATTTTTGTTTTTTGTTTTATCACTATATTAAAATTATACTTCTATTTTATGTTTTATAATTATATTAAACTTATGTCATGCTATAGGTAAATTATTATAAACTAGAAGAAACTATAATTTTAATAGAAGTAGGGTAGAGATGGTGCATTGTTGTTTTTCTTTTGCAAATTGTCTTTCCTAAAAGAAGAATTCAATGAAACCTCTATCTTGACATTGTCTTCAAACTCAAAAATGAGGGGAATGCAACACTACTCTATGCTTACCCATTTTTGATACATGTGCGAGAGCATTTCTAGCTATTATATGTGATGAAAATTCTCTATCATTCATTTCCCAACATCTATTCCAAAGCTCTTATTTTCCCAAGAAAAATAGGAATACTCGCAACTCCCATAGTCACACCCACATAACTAAATACAAATATTGTTACAATGCTAGACACAATCCTTACTAGTCCAACAACACACCACTCCAACAAAACAAAAAACACAAAATTGGCTAAACTATTGTGTTCATCACAAACATTATTGTACAAGTTGCCATCGATTTATGTCCATAAGACAAGTAAGCCCTTCCTACAATCTAGACATCGCTACAATTAATCCCTCCTATGCTTTTGATAACTACTACACCAAGAATAGCATGAATCTTGGTAGTTGTGACTTTGGTGGAAAGTAACTTATAACTTCCTACTATTCTATTTAATTTTTCACTCTTCTAGATGTCTCGTTTCATATAATTATAAGAAAATTTTGGTTACAAATCATTTACTAATTATGTTTGTTTGATGTCAAAAAAAAATGTTTCAAACCATTGGACAAATGATCTTTGATATGCTTGTTTGTTTGAGGTCTTCTTTTACCTAAATTTTTTTGTTTTATAGATCAACTACTTACTTGAAAGTTCTCTATGTCAGATATTATATCTTTGATTTAAAGAATTCCCACTATACAAATTAGGATTTTCTAGATTTGATGTTGGGAAAGACAATAACAATTCCCTCCCATGAGGATTCCCTATAGCTCATAAATTTCTTATATTTCTCTTCCTTTTTATTTTAGGAATTGTGAAAGAAAGGGTTGGCTAGAAGTGCAATCCATCACAGCCGAAGATTAAAAAGATATTTTTGAAGATTCATAGACTTCAACACTACTAAGGAAGACAGAAGCATTATAAAGAATGTCAACCCTTTGACATATTTTCTTACAAAAATGTAACCATCTTTTTTTTGTACACTTGGAGCCTTACAAATACATTAACTACTGTAATTATAGTCTATGAAACTAACATGCTAAGAAAATAATACTTAATACTATTACTAATAAAATAGATAAAGTGTTCCTATATATGATTCTTAATTATTAAATTCTTGAGATAGTCATTAGTTGTTCATCTCTGAAATTATTATGAAGATTCAACATAGACTTTACAAATTTAAGTTCATACTATGAAATTTCATTTATATAAATTTTTTTTCAAAATTATACATGAAATTACTCCTAATAGAATTTAATTTTATTTAATGATGAATTAGTATTTAAGGATTAGTTATGGGTATACAATTTCTTAAATCTAAGATTGTCTTTTTCTTGTGATGACTTTGTTGCTTGACAATTAGTCCTTAGAGTTTCATAATAATATCGGGTCAAATTTATGTTTATCATTTGAATATCCATTTTGAGTATAAAACAATAAACTATTAGGTCTTTACATTAGCTGTGACATAACAACTACATCTCCACAATCTTTACAATCATGCCATCTAAATAGATAGCCATACTATTGAACTTGGTTAAAATAGTCGTAGAACTCAATTCATGCCATCTAGAGAGAGAATAATATCTTTTAGAGGAGACAAACACATTCAAAAAAATATTATATGATTTGGGGTACTACCTACTGATCTTGAGTCCAATAGTGGAAGGTGTAATTTAAAGTTACAAGGCCACCTGAACACATTCAACAACCATTGTATTGTGTTCCAATTCATATTTGGTTTGGCTTTAGCCAAAATTAATTTATACAACAAACAGTGTGTTCTCTATGAAATGCTTCTTTACACGCTTCTTAAGTTTATATTTAGCATAGCTGCAATTTTCATCATAGGGCACCCCCCAAAAAAACTATAAGGTGCAATGAAAAAACTATATTGACATCGTTTTCCATCTAAAATACACTTTTTCAAAATTGTTGTTTACAATTTTATAATGTTGCTTCTTCCATGGATTTAATCATGGTGAACATTACAGAAAATTGGCTTGTGCATGCAAGATGTTACTAATAGCTATCTCCTGCTTTAGAATGACCATGATTCCCAAAGGACATCAAAACTAGGTAGTACCTCATCAAATCAGGACATTGCTATAGACATGGATGGTCAAGCCTCTCGATTAGGATACACAAAAATACGTGGCCCTTCCAAATGCTTTAGAAAAGGATACTAGTTTCAACATTTTACTCCAATTGAAAGGATTACGATTCACGTAACACTAAATACATTCGAATCTCGAAGTCCTTTAATTTTTTCTCTAGGAATCACTATTCTTAGAAGCCTTGTATTCACGGCTTCGTGCCTCCCTAAAGGAAACTAGTTTTTTTTCTTGCGAAAATACACATTAGATGCAAGTAACACCAATTTACATTAGAGATTCTTTAATTCATTCTCTAGATTTATTATCTTATAATTAAGCTCCAACTCTTTTCGATGCAGGCAGGTTTCACACCTCATGAATAAATCTATGTTCTGTGTTGATATTTTATCCACTGTGCTATTTGAAGTTCCTACCACTATTTTTAGCTTTATTCCATTGGCAACAATTTGCACTTGAAAGATTACAGTTAGACACAGCAAGCCATATCGTATAAGAAAATTACACATGAATTTTTTTTTTCTTTTTAGTATCTTATACAAGCCATATGTTTTCAATTTCATGATATACAACCAACAGATTTCAATATCAAAAAAAGATTTGTATGTGATCATGATTTAGGTAGCTTTTTGATCCCTACCAATTTATAGGTAGTGAACTAATGTTCGTTGCATTTACTTTTAATTTTTCTAATTAAAACTACTAATTTTTAAGGTTAAAATTTCATTTTATTTTTAAATTAATTTTTAATTAGTAATTCCTCTTTTTGGATTGGTTGGTTACAATTTTAGTAGAAGTTACATAAAATAATATCTAGAAGCTTTTTCCAAACACTTGATTCAAGAATCTCTAGAATTATGTTCAATCATCCAAAAAATTGTCAAGACCAATTGCAAACTCAGCATCCAACCACCTACTCAAGATCCAGAGTCCAAACTTAGCTGATCATTCCAGCTTAGCCGTGCAATTCAATTACTTAGTCCTTTGAAAAGTAAATTTTTTCTTCTGGTTTGCATTGGTTTTTTTCAATTAAAATGACTTTTCTTATTTATTTTCACTTTAATATATTGACTACTATTTTGTGTGAAATTTTTATTTTTCTTTAAATAATAATAATCCTAATAGACACTAGAGACACTTGCACTTATAAAATATGGAATGCTACCAAAGTTCTATTTAACATTTGAATATTATTTAAAATTATATTTATTATTTGTAAATTACTTCTATTTTTTAATTGTAATAATCTATTTGATAACATAATAACAATAAACTATATTATATTCATATTATATACTCTAAATATAAGTTATAGAAGGAATAAATATTTTTATGGTAAATAATAAAAGTAAAATTTATTAATGTAAAACATTATTTCAGTCAATATGTCATTTTTTTAATAAAATATTATTAAAAATTTCATTTTGTAAATCATCAAATATTTTGATATTCAGTATAAATATTTTTCTCTAAATAGAAATTAGTATTTAAATATTTTTTGATCTATTAAAAATTATGAAAAAAGTAATGATCAAGAAAAAATTCATATCATCATTAAAATTTAGGTGTTAGTATATATTGATTTATACAAATCAAAGTCTAACATCAATTTGGAGTTTTTTCTCAATATATAATAATAATAATCTTCAAAATCTTTATTTCTTTTCTATTTAAATAACTCATAAAAGCTGAAGTTATGAAAGTAAATGCACTTGCATTTCAATCAATTCATTATAATTGTTGGGGACTAGATTTGTCAATTACCTATTAAAAATTGTTTTCATATACAAGCTCATCCTTTTAAGATTCTTCACTTGCTTTAAAATAAACTATACTCCTTGTTAATGATTGGCAGGGACTCCATCTCTATTAGAGCTCTTGCTTTATATTTTACCTTCTGTAGTCACGAGTGTACTAAAAGGTACAAAATAGTCTTATGATTATTCTATTATGTTTTTTAAATGAAGAAAAAAATGTATATATTAGATCTTAAGATTTGCATGTTCTTCACCTTTTTGGTTGGAAAAGATCATGCAATATTTTCCTCCTCATTTTGAATATAGTTATACATCATTACAAAAAGTGATCATATGATTTTGAATCAATTAGTTTGCAAATTGATAATCTACAAAATAAATCCTTTTACATCCTATGTTATCTGAAATATTTGATAAGAAATCGTATGATTGTCTGTTGATCTTTCTCTTTGTGATTACTACTTATGAAAGAATGTCAGAAAGTGTTAGTATATTTAGGTTAAAGATAAATGTTATCATTTAATTCATTGAAAATAATTTTATGAGGGAGTTGTACCTCACAACTTGGAGGAGAGTTATCAATCAATGGTAATTCATCTTACTATTCGTGTCTTTGTTCTTATATTCTCTCAATTTTGATTCATATTCTATATTTATTTTCAAAGGGAAAATTTGTTTACCAACATAGTGTAAGTTGGAATAGTGTTACTGTTATCATTTATGGAAACATATACTTTTTGAAAGAAGATATTATTTATAGATGAAGATTCCACAAATAGACATGGAAAATTATCTAAGTATTAGTTAGCTATCTAGAAGAATAGGGATAATTTTGATGTGTACAAAAGACAAAGATATTATTGGAATGTCCATAGTTGGATATAGATAGTATGAAGTATTAGGATGAGGTATGTAAGTGCACAAGGTAGTGAAGATAATAAAGAATAAGTTATGAATTAAATACCAATAAAGGTAGTGTACAGGTAGGACAAAGTATAACAAAAAAGTGTGAATTACATGTTAAGGAACATTTTGTTTTACAAAATATTTAATGGACAAATTAGGGATGATATTGTATATGTTCAAACTCAAAGAGAAAGAATTATTTTTACATTTATTGAAGCATATGAATACTTGAAGGCTAACATGACTTTTGTAAACTTTAAAGGTATAAAGGAAAATTGATGATATGTGAAGTTGTGTGTAAGTTGAACATGATATGAAAACTTATGTGAAATTTATATGTATGATATATGAACTCTCTATCATGCAATTTTTTCATGCATGATTAGAGGTCTGCAAAGAGAAGCAAACGAAATAACAAATATTGAAGATATCAACATTGTAAAGAGGTTCTTATATCTATCTCTTTTGGATAAAGAGCTATATTGTGTAATTTAATGTTTGGGTCGTTGGATCATCTTGCATACATTTTGTAATTGTATAGATCAACTCCTAATGGGTTTGAGCCTTTTAATAGGAACTAGTGCTCGAACAAGGATCAAGACACTACATGTATGTAATAGACTCCTAATAGGGTCAACGTCTTTAACCAGATACTTTTTTTTAGTGGATGATGTTTTCAGTATCCCCACCAAGATCTTCTATGTTATAAAGTAATTAACAATATCTAGTTTTGGGAAAACATTTATAGAACATTGATTCACTCCCCCACACCCTCGCTGCTAGTATTACCTATTTCTAAAAATTGGTATTAGAGAATAGTTACTCTGAAGAGGCTTAATAAGATGAATAAGATCCCTATGGATGTGGAATAGTTGTGAAAGTATCTTAAAGAATCTCTTGAGAAAATTGATCTTCTTATTGATGAGAGAGATAATTCAAAAGAAATATATGAAGATGCAAAAGACTACGTTGGGAAATTGAAAGATAAGATTGATCATCTCAAACATAGAAAGGAACTTAAAGATTAGATAAAAGATCATAATGAAGAATCAATATTAAATAAGAAAATTGAGATTATGAAACATGAATTGAAGATAGTTGAATTAAATTAATGTTTGAAGAAAGATGATTGCAAAGTTGAGTCACATCTTAAATCTGATAATGAAGATCTAAGATCCCATCTTACTAAAGTAACATCTAGACTTGAATCCATCACATTAGAGCTTGTAAAATTTAAGAAGTGCAACACAATTGTAAAAGGTGATTTAACCTAGACCAAGAAAAAAATAGAAAATTTTAATCTTGTTGTGAGAAAATTGATGAAAAACTGTATTTTTAGAGACCTTCCTATAATAAGATTGGTCTTGGATATTTCATTGGAGAAAATTTAGCAAAGAAATATGAAGAAATGAAGGACCTAGATCCATTTGATAAAATGCTTGACGAAAATAAGGATGACCGAGATAAGATTGAATTAATTAAATGGAAAGATGCACCAAAAGAAGTTGAGCAAGAAAATCAACTTGAGAAAAGTGACGGACCTAAGCAAACAGAGAATGTTGAATCACCTAAAGAGGTAAGGTATGAATTTAAAGGTAGATTCTTTATATGTAATGAAGTTGGTCAAATAGAGAGAGACTATATAGGTAAGTCATTCAAACCTATTACTAATTATTATTATTATTATTGTCATGGTTTTGTTCATAAAGAAATTGATTATAAGAAACCTAGATTTGATAGTAATAATATAGCAATAGTAGAATATTTAGAGATACTAAACCTATAGGTAATTAGAGAAGGAGATCTAGTGAAAGGACATCTAGAAAGTTTGATGAAAGAGAAATACCTAATGGAATAATATGGAAGACATTACTAATCTTAGATTGGTTTTCACAAGTGAGTGTCAACACACCTAAATTATTTTCTTAGTTTATGCCAAACAAGTAGTACATGCTAAGCACAACATGTATATACTATTGAGCATGTTGAGTCAACAATGAGTGTCGAGCCATTCATGTGTCGAGTCACTCAAGCCCAAATAGATAGTGTATGTTGAGTGACATAGGAGCTAAGTAAATAGTGGATGTCAAGTGAGTTATAGCATAGAGAATAGTATATGTTGAGCATTAGAGATGTTAGATGGTGAGTGACACAATTTTGACATATTTGTTTGTAATGGCACAAACAACTATGTAAACCATTTATGAGCCAACTTAGGGATGAATTACAATATTTTTGGAGATAAAGATGAATCTTAAGTTGGATTCCAAATGAAATTACATGCAACTAATCAGAATAGGGAAGGTTTAAGTGGAAAAATGGGGGAATCGTAGCCATGGATTCATACCTAACACAATATCACCAAAGTCTTTTTAAGGAGGATAGACCCTGAACTATGTATGTTGTGAAGAGAGTTGTTTACATGTGCATATAGAGAATTCATGGTGTCTAAGGCATTATGAAGTAACTCTACATTGTAGAATCAGTTAGAGCATAACAAAGGAAAGGAAAATAATACAACAAAGAGACATTTGATCAAGGAGCATCAAGAATACATAAGTTTAGAGGTTATCTATCATCAAGCAACCAAGTGCTAACTATAGGATCAATGCTGAGACATTCTAATAGGTGATTTCAGTCAAAATTTCTTAACAAAATAATCCTAATAGGATTTATTGAAATCCTTCAAACAACATGCTTACTTAATTGTGAGTTAAAGTAGTTTTTACCAGACACACTTCTAATAGGGTATATAAATATTTTAATAGGGTAAGACCTAACTGTGTTTGTAAGCCTTTTAATAGAGTAGACCTTTCATAGGGTAGATCATGTTTCATGTTCAAAACATTGTAACCTTTATTGCATACATTTTATTATTGCAATAGTGAAGATTTGTGGGTATCATCCCCACCCTGGTTTTACCTTGTCATTGGAGGGTTTCTAAATAATCATACCTGGTGTTAAATTTTTGAATGTTTACTTGCATACATGCTTTAAATATATATTTCTTACATGGTATTTTAGTTTACTTTCTAAATGAATGAGATCAATGTGTGGTGAAAGTTTTTATGGGTCTTAGTGTAAACGATTGATTCACATTACCCACCCCCACCCGCCCCCAAAAATTTTACCTTTACTATTGTAATTCCAACAATTGGTATCAAAACCTTGTCCTCTAGAAAAGAATCTTTGCATCTTTGAGGAAAGATCTTAAAATAGAAGCCTACAAGTTGGAAAAAATTATTGAGAATTGAGAAATTGAAATAGAACTCATTCCAAATCAACTAGATGAAGCAAGAGAAGAACTAAATAAATCTTTGAAGAGAATGATACACAATACAAAGAGATAAACACTACTAAGAAATTTTCTAATGAAGACTCCAATGAACCTAATGTAACAATTTTAGATCTAATGGAAAAGGCATAGTCCAAGCTAGGGAAATTAGAAATCTCAAGTTATAGAAAAAAATCACAAGCCATATTGTTAAGTGAGGTTACTAAATAAAAGAAAAAAGCTATGGTAGAAAAAACCATGATTGAAGAAGACAAAATAATTTTAACCAATAGACTAGAAGAGATGTCAATAGAGCTAAATAAGATTTCCAATGTACAATTGGATACTCTAAGTTGAATGATGAAGAACAACTATGAATTGAATGTCAAAGACATTGAGAAAACAACATTGAAACTGTAGAATAGGCAATTACAAAATGATCTATAAAGAGAAGAGGAATCTCTTTAAACCTTTAACAAACCAAACGAAGCTAGAAAATACTTTGAACAATTATTGAGATCTCCTAAATTGAATAATGATACATCTGGATGGGGACACAAAAGTACTGAAGAAAGAGAGTCAACCAAAAATCTTGAAGAAAGGAACAATAAAGCTAAGAATGCTAAACCTACTTGTCATAATTGTGGTAAGAAAGGACATACTACTAATATGTGTAGGATAAAGATTGTAAATTAGAATGTCAAATATAAGAACATGGTTTACTGCCAAAATTGCAACAAACAAGGTCATCAACCATATGAATCCAAAACCAAAACCATGTTGACACAAAAATTTGAAGGATATTGCTATAAATATCAAAAGTATGAACATATAGCTTTTGAATACAGATCCAAACTCATGTGGTCATCAAACAAGTAAGAAAAGGTAAGGAACAATGTCAACTCTTATAATTAGGATTATAATACAAGATATAGTTGTCATTATTGTCAAGAATATGGACATGTTTTGAAAAATTGTATTAGGACACACTTCAAAGGTAACTAAAAAAACTAGTTATGTCAAACCACATGTTTTAGCTACTTGAAAACTGGTCACATTAGTCAATATTATCCAACAAGGTCAAAGGCACCAAGCCATGAGTTTGATAAAGTCAATGGTAAGGTAAGTGTTGAACACATTAGAGATTAGATAAACAAGACATGGAGGAAAAAGGATGGTTGTGGCACATCACATGGGGAAGAGATCACTTCATTCAATGGGCTAGGTGATCACAACCCATCAAACTAAGCAATCAAAAGGTGTGTGGGACTGATATTTAAAGATTATATTATATATTAGTTCCAAAAGTAATTTCATATTGAAAAGATCAACTAAACATGAACAAAGATGCAAGATGTTCAATAAAATTCTTTATGTTTTTCATGTCTCTGCTAAGTATGAAATACTTCCTATGTGTGCCAAGTAGAGTACTAGAAGATATCAATCTAATAGACTAGATAGTTGATGCCAAGCTTATAGTGGTTGCCAAGTGATTGAAATGTTAATGGATTCTATGTTAGCCTAAAATTAGTTGATGTTGAGCTTATAGTTGTGTAAGAACTCAATATTTAGTGTAAGGTTCCAAAGGGTATTTGATGAAGTTTTACCTCATTTTCATCATTTCAAAATTGAGAAAGAGATAGGAGAGCAAGAGGTGATCTAAAAATCCATCCAAAGCAATTATAGAAGATCTAAGTAGAAATTCTACATCAGTTTGACAGATCTTACAAGGTATTTATCAAGAGTTGAGGTTCATAGTTTATATTCTCATAAACCTTATATTCATAAAATGGCATCTAGTTAAAAGAATGTAGAGCATAAGGAGGTTGCAAACATTCAACTAATTAGTAATGAAATTAAACAACTATTTTCAAGGCTATTCCTGACATCAGTTATAAGCAAGACCCCTCCAATGCATTATCCATGATACCACTAAATATTTTAATGTTACAAGCTGTTAGAAAATGCTATAACTAAAAAATTAGTATCATTGGTCATGTGAATATTAGGGAAGCATACAAGATACTATGTGATAATGGTATTTTGACAGAAGAATTCAAAATTGTTGAAAAGAAAGGATTAACATGAACCCTAAATTTTCCAATTGTGTTCAAAACTGAATGGATTAGAACAATCCTAAGTAGAATACATGATAGTTCATTATGGCTAGATAATGGACCTATAAAAATAACCAAGAGCATAATTCATAGGGTTATTGGTTATCCAAACCTAGATCGGCCTAAGACACTGAGAAGTGATTTGAAGGAAGTGATTGAGAAGAACACATGAGCTATACAGAACAAGAAAGGCATGAATATTGATACAATTATTTATGCATTGATAGAGTTTATTGTCAAGCTCATTTCACATGAGTTTTACCAATCTAGTAGATTAAATAGTATGCCCTATATAGCAGTAGATGTGAGATATAAAATTGTCATGAAAGATCATACATATGATCTAGCAGAGCTACAACTATAGTATCTAGTTCAGAACCTTGGAGCAATCAAAAAGACAAAGAGTGCACAATGTAAATTTGGTTCTATATTGATATGAATATTTATTTATGTTTGAAAAAATTTTCCTACTTTTAGAATAGTTGCATGGAAAAAAAATAGATTAGTGGTAGTAGAGATTGGTGAATACATTGAGCAACTAGGAGAGAATTTTGAATTAGTGATGACTAGCAACTTTAAAGACCTAAAGTAGTCAATGAAGAAAATAATAAGAATACTAGTATATCTAGTAGAAAAGCATTATGATGATTTCTATTTTCTAGTAGATACTAATTATACATATGTCCAAGTTGATACATTTAGGGCAAGATGGTTGAGACCCTTAGAATATGAAATCAATGTGGATGAAGCTTCTGCAGCTATAATAATCTTATTGGTAGAAGAGGTTCACAAAAATGCAAAGGCACTTGGAAATTACAAGATGGAAAAGTTCAAAATCTCAATGGAACTAAAAACTACTTCTGTAAATAAGAAGAAAAATAAATTGGTGATGAAGTTGAAAGAGAAAATTAGAGAGGGTTCCAAGAAAGAAGAAGAAGAAGAAAAAGAAGAAGATTCTTAAGCCCAAGCACCACTTGCACTTACATAAGGTATGGCAAAAGACTAAGGAGAAGAGGAGACAAAAGCTACTGAAGGTATTGAGGAAGAAGAAGTCAAGGAAGCACCTACACCCACTAAAGAAAAGAATAGGAAGGCCAAAGCCCAACCTATGACAAGGGCTAAGATAAATGTCAAACCAAGCTAAGCCAAGCCTACTACACCTACTACAAGAGATGCTACATGTGAAACTACATAAAAGGCCAAGGAAAGGACCAACCTAGTATAACAAGGAGGTCCATTGCAGAAAAGGACAAGGAGGAAATTTGTGCCACAAGTATATTCTAATGAGGAGAAAATAGAATTATATGACAATAGACAATTCAAAGTGGTGAGTCACAATCCTCTATCACATTCAGAGAACCTTTGTAAAAATGTTAAGAATAGTGTAGATCTATCAGGATTTTCTCATGTAGATTTAAAAAATCTTGGTAAAGTGAACAAGAATCAAGTGGAGGAGGCTATATATGCCATGATGGAAAAATTCAAGACTATCATACTAGAGATTGCCAACTCAATACCTAAGAGTTTGTATGATAGAGTTTAGCAGAAATGACACTATTGTCTAAACTTGGAGAGACAAACTATAGAGACATCTCTTGCATAACTAATGCTTGAACTAAGTAAGAATCAAATTGCTAAGGCTATGAGAAATATGTAGTTAGGTTTGTACCTAAATACAAAGCATTTAGCATTTTTTTAAATAACATTGATGATGTAGTTAAGAAGATTGCTTAGATGTGGAAGCTTACATAAGGGTTAACTATAGCAAAGGAAGGTTAGGAAGAGGACATAGAGGTAAAAGATGATGAAGAAGAAGATGATCATGATGACATTGTTGAGGGAGGAACTAAAATGCACACAAATGACAAGACAACAGCCAAGCTAGAGCAACAAGAAGAATAGAGTGTGCAAGATGCACAATTTCCTAACATCAACCCCCAACATGAAACAAATGAGAATACTAAAAAAATAACTATTAAGGATTTTTTTTAATGTCATAGCTTAGAACATCAATCCCCTTTTAGAGGAAGATATGAAAAGGATATTAGATTAGTCCACACTATAGGAAAAACTATGAAATAATCCTATATTGATGAGTATCAAAGAATTGCAGAAGATAATGTCTCATAAAAAAGCAAAAATGTGAATACACAAAAACTACCTACAATGCCCACTCAATTCACTCATATAAACTATTTTGGCAAAGTACTTGAAGCTACATTAGAGAAGCTTGATACACTTGGAAAAGATACAATGGAAACAAAGATCACTATTGAAGAATGATAAGAAATAAGTAACATAGACTTAACTAGATACCTATAGCACAAGATCAAGCTGCATCACAAGTCATTGTAGAAGCCAAGGGAAAGCCTAAAGAGATAGAGCTGACACCTAGATTGAAAGAGCAAGCAACTATACAAGCCCTAGTAACCTTACCAACATCTGGCACTCGTTCCACTCAAACTATTTAGAAGATGGGCACAGATGCAACTCCATTGTAGATATCATTGCTAAGCCTGAGTACATCAAGGAAGAGGAAGTATTCCAATATGGAGATGTGAGCCACAATGAAGAAATTGGTCTTCCAAAGTCCGATTCTGATACATTGACTATAGAACAAATTGGCATACTCCAACAAGCCCTAGCATGGAAGAAGCATCAAGAAATGCTTAGAAGGGAGCTAGGTAGAAGGAAGCACTATATTATGTGAATGACATATTTTTAGATGCACTCAATCTATCAACTCTAGATGACACCAAACCACTCATTAAACAATTGAAAAACATAGTGGAAAAATGCAATCATGCCAACCTAGATACAAATGAAAAATTGTTAAAATGGTCATATAAGGTTATATAGCACTAGCACAAGTTTTATTTGAAATAAATGTAAAATGTCTGAAGAAGGTACTTGAAAATATCTTCTCATTGTACACAAAATTGTGCAATCCAACACTCTTCACACAATAGACTAGAATTCACATTTTGAGTTTTGAAAGTTATATAAATTCATCGGGTGGACAACTACCAATGACACTAGCTTAGAGTGAAAAGCACTTAAGAATGCTACTACAAACCCAAATTCAATTAGCTACATTGACAATAGATGAGGCCAACATAAGGGCAAAATTAATTAGCATTCACACAACTTTGACCCCCCATATTGAAATTTTGCACAAGGAACTAGGTTATGTTAAAACTGTATTGATGAAAGACCCCAATATTTCAAAATTAGATAGCCTAGTCCACCTTGCTGCCAAGCTTACTATCTAAATTAAGTCTTTGGATGTTGCATGTGAAAATTGGGATGCAACTCAAAAGATAATTCTAGATGTCCATAAATCTTTTATGGAAAAACACACTATAAGTGTATGGCCCATCGACATAAGTGTCAAAAAAGGGGACAGTATCAAGTAGGACAAAGGAGAGATAGAATAAAGGAGGAGAGAAAAATGAGGGAATTTTGGAGGAGATATAAGGAGAATGAGAAATGGGAAAGCAATATGGGAGAGTAAGAAAAAGAGATAGAGACAACACAAATTAAGCTAAGATAGAGAAAGAATCACAATCATCAAAATACAAGAAGTTTTAGATAAAAGAGTATGAGTTAAGACACATTTAATCAGCAAGAGTACAAAATTTTGGATACATAATAGACCCATCCACTTAAGTGGAGTTATCATATTATTGATGTACCTAAGTTGTTACAATGTTTTGAAATTTTGATGTTTTGTGCATAAGCCAAGTTAGAAATACTTTTTTTCTTGTGAGATTAAGGATATTAATGTAAAATCAAGTGTTTTTGACACTCATGTCAAAGGGGGAGATTTTTGATCTTAGATTGGTTTTGACAAGTGATTGTCAACACACTTAAGTTATTTACTTAGTTCATGCCGAAGTTGTAGTACATGTTGAGCACAACAAGTATATACTATAGAGTATGCCAAATCAATAGTGAGTGCCTAGCTATTTATATGTTAGGTCACTAAAGTGTTGAATAGATAGTGTATGCCAAGTGACACAAGAGCCAAGTAAATAGTTCAAGTCAAGTGATATAGATGTAGAGTCATAGCATAGAGAATAGTATAGGCTAAGCATTAGAGACTTTAGATGCTGAGTGACATAGTTTTGCCATATTTGTTTGTAATGGCATAAACAACTATGTAAACTATTTTTGAGATGACTTAAGGATGAATTATGATATTATTGGAGATGAGGATGAATCTTAAGTTGGATTCCCAAGGAAATTACATGTAGCCAATCAGAAAAAGGGAAGGTTTAAGAAACAAAATAGATGAATCATGTGCATGGATTCATACACAACCCTAAGTCACAAAATATTTTTTAAGGAGGATAAATGCTAAACTATCTATGTTGTGAAGAGAGTAGTTTGCATGCATAAATAGATCATTAATGGTGACTAAGGAGTTATCAAGTAAGAGTACATTGCAGAATTAGTTAGAGTAGAGTAGAGGAGTGGAAAAGAATATAGAAAAAAGACATTTGATCAAGAAGGATAAAAGATACATCAATTTAGAGGTGATCTATCATCAAGCAACCAAGTGCTGACAATAGGATCAATGCTAAGACATTCTAATAGGTGATTTTAGTCAAAATCTCCTAATAGAGTAGTCTTAACAGGCTATATTAAAATCCTTTAATAGGGTGCTTACTTAATTGTGACTTAATGTTGTTTAACAAGTTAAGACCTAATAGTCTTTGTAAGCCTTTAATAGGGTAGACCTTTTATAGGGTAGATCATGTTTAATGGTCAAAACATTGTAACCTTCATTGGATACAATTTATTGCTATAGTACTAAAGATTTGTGAGTCTCATCCCTAGCCTAGTTTTATCTTCTCATTGGAGGGTTTTTGGGTAATCATATTTGGTGTTAAATGTGTGAATGTTAACTTTCTTACATGCTTTAGATATACATTCTTTACATGGTATTTCAATTTACTTGCTAAATGTATGAGATGGATGTGTGGTGAAAGTTTTTATGGGTCCTAGCATAAAATATTGATTCACACTCCCCCCAAGAAGTTTACCTTTCCTATTGTAATTCCAATAAACTTATATGGTTATACCAAACCATACAAATCTATCACTTGCTAGAAGTCCTTTCTAATAGGACATAGAGTTTAAGAAGCAAGTAGTTCATACTTTAACGATTTGAATGAAGTTGCAACATATTAACAGATGGAATTGAATATTGTATTGTATGTTTGGCATGGTTCAATTCAATTTTGATCATTTTTTGTAAGAATTTATGGAATTTGGTAATTGCATCAGATACATAATTCTAACCAAAAGTTTAACCTTTTTCCAATCATTTCATTGTGTAAGCAATTTTATAGCATTCTAACATTATTGTACTCACTAGGTGTTTAAATGTAAAAAGTTATCTCTCTCATATTTAGTTTTCATGATAACTATCTATGTTAATGTCTACCTATATATTTACATAGTGTGGATCATCGATCTACATTTAAAAGTTAATAAATATTGCATTTGCATTATGGTTCTTTACATAGACATCTTACTAACAATTTGAGAGCATTTGAAACTCATTTTACATCATTTTAAGAAATCATTAATAAACTAAAACATTAAAACAATATGTAGAAAGATTGCTTGGGATGTATTTAATGAAGTTCCTTGAGTCCCTAATTTTGAGGCTGAATTTGGCAAGGTATTTTTTAGTGCTATCAATGTGTGAGCTTGCTATCTTGTAGGCTAAAGAGAACCTGCAATACTTCACCATCACATGGGGATTAATTTTCCTCCAAATCAATATACAAATCACTTATAAACTTTTCTTGTTAAGAGGAAGTAAAATGATATTTCAATAAGCATAGAATAATCTTGATCAATATTTTTGTTCAAACATCAAAACAAAAAAAATATTTGAGCTCTATAGCAAGATAGAACTAAAGGATAATAAACAACAAACTACATCCATTTTCATAAGATTATATTTTATTAATACACTTGGAAGAATATTAATTATTCATAATATTTAACCATATGTCTATGAACCCCAAATTAGGAGCAAAAATAACATGAAAATTAAAAAATCAAGTTTAAATTTACCATGAAGGAAAGAAGTCATGTTAGAATGTTGCACTTGTGTGTTCACAGTAAACAATAATAAGTTAATTATAATATTGGCACATAAATGAACTATATTTCAATCCCCAAATTAGTCACATATAAAATTCATGTGAACATAAACATTTAATAATATTGAATTGAAATTAATATATACCTTGAGATGGACCACATGGGATTCCATGTTTTTAGATGAACTCAACAATACAAGTAAAGATAATAATGAAATTTTAAAATAAATAAGTAACATTTTAGGAAGAATAAAAATAAGAAAAGTTTGTTACAAATTGGATCATGCAGAAAACCATTACAAAAACTTACAATCACTCATAGACATGTATATTCTCTTTTGAGTTGCAAAGTAGTCACCTAGTCTAATCATGTTGCAAGGGAGGTGAACAAAAATGTTGTAATTAATGCATCAATTTATTGTGAATTATTTTGAATTCAAAAATCTTGAAACAAGGAATCAACTATTATTGAATTACATTCATCAACAACTAAATTTCATGTACAAGGATGTCACATTTAGGAAACAACTATTTTATCCAGATGCAAAAACTTATCTTGTAAGTTCTATGGAGAGAGTGATTGGATGAGTTACACTAGAATGGGGATAAAGTGAACTTCTACTCTCTAGTTGAAATTGGTAAAGATGCTTTATTTGTGATTGAGAAAACTTACATTTCTAGCTTTGTACATAGGTATTTGTATAAGCTATACCAGCATAGGAATGATAGTACCTTGCTGTCTCTCGCTATTTTCAATCACTCTAGAACAATGATCACATTAAGAATGATGACCCAAATCTGGAGCAGAATTTTTTTGTAGTGTAATGATACAACATAGGGGTGAAATATTACTTTCATGAGACATTCTAAATCTCAAGAAATGCTTTAAAACTATATAAAAAAACATAGAGAAAGGAACATAAAATGGCTATTTTCGTATCATATGCATCATTATGCTAGTAATATATAGAGAATTCAAATTCAAAATGATACCCTCACTAGAGCTACACCTCTCAATAATCCCAAATAAATATACCTAATGAACATGAAAACTTCATTACCATATTAAGAGCTTTCAAATTTCTAGTGTTCAGGTTCCCAATTTTTGATGAGATCTTTAAACTACCAAACCCTTGTATTGCTGAGTGTTCTCTTGCTAACTACCATAACTAGTTCCTACACTGCAATAGACTATCTTTCCTTCTCTCCCAAATGGTTCTTTAGTATCTTTTGATTGAAAGAAACCCCTAAACATTCATGTAGCTCCTTTACTTACCTTTGCCACCTCCATAAATTCCTAATTCATTATGTTATTCTTTTTAATAGCAAGAATTTCTAATTCATGACATCTCCATTAAAAGATGCCATGATATTGTATTTGAACTCATAAGAAGGAAAACCAAAGAACCAATAAGAACCTTTCAATCTTCCCAATATTCTACAATGATAATATGTTGTTACCTATTCTAAAAACTCATGTAACTCCCTGCAACCTGAGAATATAGATTATTTTTCTATAACAATGTTATTAGTTATATATAGATGTTGCATCAACCTTGAGCCATGCCTTCGATAAATTTCATAAATAAGTTTAATAATAACCAAAACCATGAGATAGTAAGGAAGAACATACTATTGTAATCAAATACCCGAGCATCCAAATTTTACTATCTAAGAAATGAATACAACAAAGTATTCTCATAACTCATGCTGTTAGGAAAACATTTAGGAATGATAAAGATACTCATGTCAATGTCATATAAAAGAGAACTTCAAAAAACATTGCAATCACAACTCCAAAGATAAGATTTTAAGGCCGTATGTGTGTGTGTGTGTGTGTGTGTGTGTGTAGATTCCACCAAACAATACCACATTTTTACTATCAAAATCATACCATAATCTATAATTTTCTACTCCATATCTCTTCTCCATTATAGATTCATAAGAGATTACATAGTTTTTATATCCACAATCAAAATGTTTCACCTCCCTAAGAAGTTCAAACAAGATGAATGACTATTCAAATTTTACACTTTGTGCTCACAAAATCTACAAACTACATAGCCTGTATCCAAGATGTCTTCATATTATTTCATACAATGTAAAACTTATTCAATATAAAAAACTACATAATAAAAGATGGCATGCTACATTAATTAGGCTAACAAATATAGCTTAAGTCATAGTTTGTAAAAAAAATCTTTATTATTATACAAAAATACATCAATTCTACCCAATACAGATAATTCATAGAACAATCTCATCTATTGGTATCCCAGGTGAGGTCAAACTAGAACATACCTAATTATATTTCAGGATTTCAAGATTTCCTTTAGGCTTAGGTGGGTGAGTTTTAATAGTTGGAAAGTTATGAGTTGATATGATGCATGCTCTAATTTTGGTAATTGGGTTGCAACTGGATTTGAAATAAGATTCAAGAAGGAAGACTATTACTGTAAGTTTATATTTTTAAAAAATTGTTGGAAAAATATCATATAGTGAGAGTATCATATAGAGGAATTCAAAATATAATGGTTAGTGTGGATGTGTAATTGATAGTAATATCAAGATCAAGCTTTCATTGAAAACGTGATTACAATTGAGTAGAGGAAGCGTGTTTGCTAACAATAAATATATGAAGAGGTAGTGTTTTTGAGTGTTGTGTAAATAACTATTTGTGGGAACATTTATGTCCAATTCTAGAGACCTTGCGTGCAACATAGAGATTGATTTATGATCTTTGGAAATGGGAGATATTCATGATAGAATCAATCAAAAGATTTTGTAGTGTTTAGAACATTTGAGATAGGTCAAAGCTAAGAGTTCAAGGAGTGTTTCATATCTATGAAGTTGTGACAACACCAACATCATTGTGAGACATAGTCTGAGTTTGTGATAGTTTTATGCCTTGTCAATTGCAAATGCATGGTGACTGACATTTATATTGAGATTTTTGTAGCATGTTGATTTCCTGATAGGATGTGTGATGTTGAGGAGTGATGTGTAAAGAATGACAAATATTGGGAGTTGACAATATCATTCCAAGGTATATAAGAATTGGAAACTCTTCTCAATTGAAATGGTTAGTATTATTTGCTAAACAATTTCTAGATAAAATTGAGCACACTACTAAGGACATTTTTAGCCTTCTAGTAACTCTCTACATTCTTTTCAAATAAAAGACATGAATGTGGTTTTACATACTATGTAGCAATACATGTTTTCTTAGTATGGTGAATAAGATAAACTAAACATCATGGAATGAAATAATTTTTAGTTATGTTGAATTGCAATTTTGTCATCTAGTGTTGATTGATTGATGTATGGAAGAAATTACTCAAAATCTAAGCATCTAATTGATATATAGTCAATATTTAAAAAAAAAAAAAAAAAAAAGTGCCCTCTGAAGTTTTAATATAGCACAATGGTTAGAAAAGAGATATTTTTAAACCAAGACAATACCGAGAAGTCCTGTCCCAATCCACCATTACATCTCTATTTGTAAAGACTATAGGAATCCTATTATTTTGTTAAACCATGTAATATTTAGCATCATTGTCCATTCTAGCTAGACCACTAGATAGAGTGGTTCCTCCAGGCATTGGAGATAATCTACTTTCTTGAGTTGAAAGATCCTCTGACACTAGGAAAACATCAAGCAACATCTCTGAAAAATAAAAAATCTTTATGAGGTGCAATATCCTTAAGAAATTAGAGCTTTTAAATGGGCTCAAAAAGTTCATTTCTCATAAGAGAAAACCTGCTATTACACATTATTACAGCACTTATGTATAGGTTATTATAATTTTGGTGTATAGTTGGTAAAATATGTCACTTGTAAGAGATATCTTACTTAGACCACATTTAATTTATACCTACCATATCAATAGAGAATAACAGTTATTATGAAATTTTACCCTTGCAATTAATATGAAAGACTTTGCAAGAAAAAACCTTGTTAGGCATTCAATATGTTATCCCTTATGCTTTTTATCAATATTTTCAATTTTATTTACATTTATTTGAAGAATTTATACAAGTTTGTATTTTCTAAGTTTAAATATTCAAAACTTGGAGTCTAAAGTTATTATCAGAGTCAAACTTCTTAAACTATGGTAAGTAGCCATCTTGAACCAACAAAATAAAATTCTAACTATTTTCATTACTTCTATTCTCATGGCATACCTAAAGGCCCCATCCCTTTTTTCACATGCCTTAAGAACAAAGCATTTTCTAGAAGAAAGCCTAAATGTGAACCTATTAATTGTTTTATCTATATACAGGTAGTTTATGTTGAGCTATCATTTTGCACAAAGCTTAACAACAAGAATCCTTTAGAAATTCCTCCCTTGAAAAGTTGATCTGGGATAAACTAAAACATTCCAAGTGATCTTGTGATCTACTAGAATCTACTCAATTGAAGATAAATGTGTTTGTTCATGAGGAGTCTTTTGCTGGTTTCAACCAATTTTAGATCAAATCATCAATCTACTTGTTCTTTGAAAATTAACCACAAAGAGATGTTTTTTGTTATTTTCTATTTTTAACATGGGTGCCTTGTATTTTGATATGACTTTCCAAGGCACCTATTTTGGTTCATGGATCCAACCTCTATATCTTTGATCTTTTTATTCTCTCCAATTTTCTTATCCTTCCTAGTGAGAGACTAGGTGATCTAGATTATCCAAAATGATCAAATGTTTGAAACTTTTTCACAAGATTTTCTAGGCATTTTTAACTGGCTTTTTTAGTGGTCTTTTGCTCAAAATTTTAACTTTAAAAGCTTCATCAATTCCTAAAACTAGGTAGTCAAAGGCTCACTATTTTAGGGATTGGAAATAGATTTTTAGTTCTTCTTTCAAATGATGTAAATGGTTTTGAATTCAAAGCTCTAGGTCAAAAGTGATGACCCCAACAAGTTAAGGATATCCTTTTTATTTGCACAAAGAAGCAAAAACTAGTTTGTAAAGCTAAAAACTAAAACCCTAAAAAAATCCTAGTTATGACAAAAAAAATGACCTAGAACGTAATTAAAACTACTAAAAAACACCAAAAAACCATATTTCTAACACTAATTGGCAAAAAAGAGTGCACCTGGTGCACCTCAAAGGTGCACAAGTTGTACCTTTTTCCCTATGCAAATTTTAAAGAATAATGGTGGGTACAACTTGTAGACATCATGGGGTTCACTAAATGTGCATCCTTACTACACATGGTAAGTCAAATACAAAACAAAAGGATGTGCATTTAGCGCACCTCATGGGGTGCACTAAATGTGCACCCTTTACTTCCCTAAGGGATGATTCTTCCTAGTAAAGGTGCATAGTTGCATAACTTGGATAGGTGTATAGCTACATACCTTCACTAGGTGAAGTCTTAGTGAGATTTTAGGTTTTTTAAGGTCTTTTGAGTTTTTAAGTTAACGTAAAAAAGGAATAATGCACATCTTGCACACCTCATGAGGAGTGCTAGGTGCACACCTTGTTTTAGAGGTTTTAACTTATTTTTCTTGATGTTGTGTGCAAGTGTGAGCTTGAGGTAGGGTAGAGGCACACCTCTTGGAGCTACATAGCTGAGCACTTCCAAGAGGAAAGTGTTTTCCCATGTCACTTAGTGCACCTTGATGAAATTTGATTTTCTCCTTCCAAAACAATGTTTTTGACATTTGGGTTTTCAGCCAGAGACCCAGATTAGGCCAAAACACTAGGACTTAGACCCTAGACTAGGTATCTAAAAAGCTAAGAAAATAAAGTAGGGGGTCCCCATTTCCTAGCAAAATAGGGCTTATTTTGTGAAACCACCATAGTTTATGGCATCAAAACCTCATCCATCCAACTTATTAAAATATAAATTTCCATCATTTATTTTTCTAACATTGTAAATTTATATATTTGATTTCATCCAAAGTTTAAAATATATGTCTATCATTAATAAATTAATATGAAATAGCTAAGAAAAGTATACCTCCTCTTAATCCACCATAAGTATATATTTGACTTCCAATAGAAGTGTTAGCATGTCATCAATGCTTTAGTAGATCCAAAGATTAATTATATTCTACATGAAACTTATTTGTTCAAGAGGATGTCACAACTCCATTTCAATCAAACCACAATCTAGTAATAGTGTCTAGCACTGTGAACAAGTTAAACATAAGCAAGACTATTAATTCAAGAAAATATGTATAAAACAATAAAATTATACAATGTAAACAAATCATAGGGAGTACAAAAGTACTTCAACAAAAAGTAAAACCTAATGTTGGATACAATTGTTCAATTGTGTATTTTCTTTAATATCACACAAATATCATATCAATCATAAGAATAGAATCTAATGAGGCCAAAAGGTAAGAAAACAAAAACTTGTAGTGTCTACTGAGTAAAAAGTTCTTATTGAGCTCACTCGGTCATCAAAGGAAATTTGGCAAACACAGTTCTTACTGAGCTCACTCGGTCATCAAAGGAAATGTGGCAGACATAGTTCTTACCAAGCTCTCATGAAGGGATACAATTTTTACTGAGTCAAATCGATATCCAAAGGATTCTGCAGAAGTTACAATGTTAATTGAGTTAAGAAGGTTAACTCAAGAAATTTCTGAAAGTAGTATCTATTGAGTAGGATTGGCCAACAAAGGATTGCATGAATTTATAAAATAATGTAACATATGTAGATGACTGGTGTATGATTTATTGGTAAATGTAACAAATGAATGAGCTCACTTGATAATCTAAATGGTATAAGTAAGAGGTCAAGTTACGAATTCTAAGTGTGTGGTGCAAGTGAAATTAATATGATATGAGGACTGATTATTGTGGAAGTGAATTTGAAGAATGATCAGAGATCATTTAGGAGCAACAAAGCCATATTCGATCAAGGAGGATCTAATAATGCAGAATAGAGACCTGTAAATTAGCAAATATAGTTTCATCTTGTTTAGGTTAATTCATTGTTACATTTAAAACATTCTAGTAGTGATTTCAAATCTCTTAACTAAGTTGGTTTAATAGCCATTTTTGTAAATCCTCTAACAAGGTGATAGTTCTATTGAATTGTTCAAAAAACCTCTAGCAAGGCCACTCCTAATAGGGTGATTAAAATTGTCTAACAGGGTCACACCTAACAGTGTGTATTGTAACCTTTAACACGGTTGGCTCCTAACAGGGCTTACTTTAGAAGAGTGAAAAATTGGAAGCTAGTTACATGGTGGTTTTTCCCATATTGGGTTTCCACATTAAATTTGGTGTCACTTGTCTTCATTTTGTTTTCAGTTTCATGCATGAATGCCTAAAGATAAGTAATAGTTTATTACAACATTTGTTTATCAAGTATCTAACCAGATTTTCAAGACATCTAAGGGATCTATGAATAATAATAATTTGTGGTAACTGATTACCCCCCCTCTCAGTTACTCCACCTCTAATTCAAACAATTGGTATCAGAGCTCTTGGTGCCTGCAGGAAAATATTTCAAAGATCTAAGCCAAAGATTAGGATGTCTTGTAAGAGGAAAATTCCAAGACTTAATAGGGACATCTTTTTAGCATGGCACGGATTGATGAGGCTTCGTCTAGCTTTTATTGGTGATACAGGGATAAAGTACCTTGATGAAAAATATACGAAACCTGTCGGTACATTATCTATCAATGATATTGCTAAAAAGATGGCCCACAACAATATGATGATAGATATAGCATCTACTTTGAGTTATGAAGAATTTGATGACATCAAGGATAGAAAAACTACCTTTGAAATCTGGAACAAGCTAAAAGAAATCTATGGAGAAGATGATAATGTAAGAAGAGCCAAAGCTTAAAGTCTGAGAGGACAATTTGATCAAATGAGGATGAGGGAGGATGAAAACATTGTAAAGTATGTTGAAAGAGTTAAATCATGTGTCAGTGAAATCAAAGCATCGGGAGGAGATATCAATGATGAGACAATTATAAGTTAAGTTCTTAGAACTCTACTTTCCATTTATGCAATTAGAGTCTCTGCAATTCAAGAAAGAAGATGTGAAGCAAATCATAAGATAAATCTAGACGCCATAGTTAGAAGATTTACTACATTTGAGCTAGACAACTATGACAATTATGTTCTAGTTGTTGAGAACATTGAATCAACATTTGAAGCCAAATGTTCACTCAAAGAAAGAGGGAAAAAGATGAAGGATCCACAATCAGACAGTGATGAAGAATCAGAACAAAGTTCAGATAGTGATCTTGAAGTAGTTGAAGCTCTACTAGCAAGAAATGTTCAAGAGGCAAAGTGAAATACAAAGGTAAGGTTTCTCTAATCTATTTCTCTTGTGAAGAAATTGGACATATCCCTGCTAGGTGCCCAAATAAGCAAAACAAGGATGAGAAGAAAAGTCACAAGTATAATGGGAAAAGGCACTTCAAAACATTTAACAAAAAATGCAAGAAAACATGTTTTATGGCTAAAGATTCAAATGATTCTGATGATGAAGAAGAAGATGAAATTGTTTACATAGTTGTTAAAGATGAATCTATAGTGACGAAGAAATGACACTTATTTTTCACATAAGAAAAAATGATACATGAATTATAGATGGTGGTTGTTCTCATCATATGATTGGTGATAAAACTAAGTTTGAATACTTTGAAAACTATGATGGTGGTAGTGTAAGGTTTGGAAACAATGAACCTTGTTTTATAAAAGGAAAAGGAAGAATCTCACTAACCAAGGAACTTGTATGTGATCATGCATATTGGGTAGAAGGAATAAAACACAATTTGTTAAGTGTGGCACAACTACTCAATAATGGATTCAAAGTAGAATTTGTGCATGGAAAAGCAAGATTTTTGGATGGCAAAGGAAAGCTGATTGGATCAGGCACTCAAACAAAAGGTAACTTATTTTATCTTAAACTTGGTGAATGCTCATGTTTCATTGCTCAAATTGAAGAAAGTTGGTTATGGCATAAAAGATTGTGTCATGTAAACTTTGACAACTTAATAAAGATTAGTAAATTCAAGAAATTAAGAGCTATTCCTAACATAAAGAAACCTAAGGTTGGTCTATGCAAGAATTGTCAAATTGGTAAAATGGGAAAGACTAGCTTTAAAAGCAAGAACTATCAGACTGAAGAAGTACCAGAAATTGTGCATACTAATTTGTGTGGACCTATTGGGATTGAAGGTTATAATCATGAAAAATTCTTTATTGTATTTTTTGATGATTATTCAAGAATGATGACTGTGATGTACCTTAGAGAGAAATCATAAACATTTGAAAAGTTTAAATGGTATTTAGCCAGAGTAGAAAAGGAAATAGGGAAAAGACTAAAATTCTTAAGGTCTAATAGAGGTGGTGAATTTATTTTGCATGAGTTTAATAACTTTTGCATTGTAAAAGGAATCAAAAGACAGGTTTCAGCACTAGGAACTCCTAAACAAAATAGAATAGCAGAAAGAAGGGATAGATCTATCATGGATTGTGCAAGAACCTTAATGATTGAGAAAATAATTGCTATCAAATACTGGAAGGAAGTTATCAGCACTATAGTTCACACCTTGAACCAAGTACAACTGAAAAAGGGCTCATTCAAAATGCCCTATCAATTATGGTATAGCTACAAAACAAATGTAAGTTATCTAAAAGTATTTGGAAGGAAATGTTACATTTTGAAAGAATCTAGAAAAGATAAATTTGATGTAAAGAGTGATGAAAGAATATTTTTTAGATACTCTTGCAAAAGCAAAGCATATAGATGTTTGAACTTATCTATTCACAAAGTCATAGAAAGTGCACATGTGAAAGTTGATGAGTTTGTAGAAAGATCTAAAGAAGAAAGAAAAAGAGAACCTGAAGACTATAGGAGATTTGTTTACATTGAACCTAATATAACACCAAGTATACCTGTTAATTAGGCATCCTCAACTCTAGAGTCTTCAGTTCCCAAGTCACAAGAAGTTCAAACCAAGCTAATGCTTCCCAAGTTGCAAAAACCTGAGTTGCAAGAATTCGAGTTGCAAACAGAAGCTACCGCGTCAACATCTACCAAGCCCAAGCAACCAAAATCAGAACCTAAAATTGAAGCACAAAAGGATAACAATGCAAGTCATTCAAAACACAAGGAACCCATGTTAGCCAAGTATGTCAGAAGGCATCATGCATCAGATCAAATCATTGGAGATAAATTAGAAGGAATAATGACAAGAAATAAGTTGAAAGGCACTTGTTTACTTGCTAATTTTGAACCTAGAAATGTCAAAGATGCACTAGACAATGAAAGTTGGATTGAAGCTATGAATAAAGAAATATAAAAAATAGAGAAAAAAAAAATGCAATCTTGTACCTAGACCTAAAGGAAAAAATGTGATTGGAATTAAGTGGGTTTTCAAAAAAAGGCTAAATGAAGATGGTAAGGTATCAAGGAGTAAAGCTAGACTGGTATGCAAAGGATACTCTCAAGAAGAAGGTGTAGACTATGGGGAAACTTTTGCTCCTATTTCAAGATTGGAAGGTGTCAGAACCTTACTTGCATATGCTACATACAAAGGATTCAAAGTTTATGAAATAGATATTAAGTTAGCATTTCTGAATGGCATATTCGATGAAGAGGTTTATATTGAATATCCCAAAGGTTTTGTTGATCAAAACAAGAAAGACATGGTTTGCAAACTACATAAAACATTATATGGACTGAAACAAGGCCCTAGAGCATGGTATGAAAGATTCCATAACTATCTTATTCAGATTGTTTTTCAAAGGACTAATGATAACAGTAGTTTGTACATAAAGGATGGACAAGAAAATAAGATTTTTTTAGTAGATATATTTGTAGATGATACTTTGTTCATAAGAAATTATGATCTTTGCAAAAAAAAATTAGAACAAATGAACAAGGAATTTGAAATGTCAATTGGTAAAATCAAATTCTTTGTTGGTCTTCAAATTTAACAAAGTAAGAATGGCATCTACATCACTAAATCTAAATACATCAAGGAGATACTAAAAAATTTTGGTATGGAAGACTACAAACCGGTTGGGACTCCCATGTGTACTGGATTGAAACTTACCAAAGATGATGAGTCCAAGGACGTAGATCAGACATTGTATAGATCCATGATTGGAAAGTTGCAATATGTAGTGCACACAAGACTAGACATTACATTGCAGTAGGAATTGTAGCAAGATTCTTAGCAAAACCAAAAGAAAATCACATGATGGAAATCAAAAGGATCATGAGATACTTAAAAGGAACTAAAGATTCTAGATTATGGTACAAATTTTGAGGAAATTTGGATTTAAAAGTATTCACTGATGTAGATTGGGTAGGAAATATTGATGACGAAAAGAGCACAAGTGGAAGAGCTTTCTTTCTTAGAAAAAGTTTGGTTTCTTGGACAAGTAAAAAGAAAAATTTTACATCTCAATCCATAGCAGAGGTTGAATATGTTGCAGCAGTAGTAAACTGCTCAAACATTGTACGGTTCAAACAACTATTGGAAGGTATGAAGCAAGAAATCAAAGAACATATTGTTATGTTTTGTGATAACACAAGTGCAATTAATATCTCCAAGAATCTAGTGATGCATTCAAAAACCAAGCATATTGTCATAATGTATCACTTTGTTAGAGAATTGGTGCAAGAAAAAGAAATTAGATTAGAATATGTTCATACAAAGGAACAAATTGTTGACATATTCACAAAGCCTTTACCTAAGGATGCATTCTTTTATCTTAGAGGTAAGTTAGGGGTTATTCCCCTATCTAAAGCTCATTAAAATATAGTTCTAGTGATGCATCACCAAGAACAGAATTGAAGATCTCTCAGTTGATGCAGCGAACCAATGAAAAAATTGCATATGAATCAGTACATTAGGTACATTTCTATTTAATTGTTTTGAGTTGTCTTTGGCATGTGATGTCAAAGAGGGAGAGTATACTATCATATCGTTCTGAAATCTGCAAAACAATAAAAGTTTGTGTAAGATGGTGAGATTGTGATGAAAGAGGGAGTTTGCTATATTTAGGAAAGTATCTTATCAGTAAAGACTTGCTTTCAAATCTCATTTTGCTATGACATGTTGTGTTGCCATCAATGCCAAAGAGGGAGATTGTTGGATACAATTGTTCAATTGTGTATTGTCTTTGATGTCACGCAAATATCATATCAATTAGAAAAATAGAATCTAGTGAGCCAAGAAGGTAAGAAAAAAGAACTTGCAGTGTCTACCAAGTAAATAGTTCATACCAAGCTCACTTAGACATCAAAGGAAATTTGGAAAATGCAGTTCTTACCAAGCTCACTTGGTCATCAAAGGAAATTTGGCAGACGTAGTTCTTACTAAGCTCACTTGGTCATCAAAGGAAATGTGGTAGACATAGTTCTTACCAAGATCTCCTGAAGGGATTCAGTTCTTATCGAGTCAACTCGATATCCAAAGGATTCATTCTGTAAAAGTTACAATGTTAACCGAGTGAAGAAGGTTAACTCAAGAGATTTTTGAAAGTAGTATCTACCGAGCAGGGTCGGCCAACAAAGGATTGCATCAATTTATAAAAAAAATTAATATGTGTAGCTCACTGGTGTATGATTTATTGGTAAATGGAAAAAATGAATGAGCTAACTTGACAATTTGAATGGTATAAGTAAGAGGTCAAGTTTCAAATTCTAAGTGTGTGGTGCAAGTGAAATTAATATGATATGAGGACTAATTATTATGGAAGTGAATTTTAAAAATGATCAAAGATCATTGAGTAGTAGCAAAGCTATAATTGATCAAGGACGATCTAATAATGTAGAACAGAGACCTATAAATCAGAAAATACAGTTGCATCTTGTTTAGGTTAATTCATTGTTACTTTTTAACCATTGTAGTAGTGATTTCAAATCTCTTAACCAAGCTGGTTTAACATCCATTTTGTAAATCCTCTAACAAGGTGATAGTTCAGTTGAATTTTTCAAAAGACCTCTAACAAGGCCACTCCTAATAGGGTGATTAAAATCCTCTAATAGGGTCACACCTAACAGTGTGTACTGTAACCTTTAATGGGGTTGGCTCCTAATAGGGTTCACTTCAGAAGAGTGAAAAATTGGTAGCTAGCTACTTGGTGGTTTTTCCCATATTGGGTTTCCACATTAAATGTAGTGTCACTTGTCTTTATTTTTTTTTTCAATTTCATGCATGAATGCCTAAAGATAAGTAATAGTTTATTACAGCATTTGTTTATCAAGTATCTAACCAAATTTTTAAGATATCTAAGGGATCTATGAATAATAATAATTTTTTATAACTAATTCATTCCCCCTCTCAGTTACTCCACCTCTTATTCCAACACCTAAGATGGTGGAGAATCCTTCAATTATCCAACCACCACTCAAAGCTCCTCCTCATACACGCAACCTTGCATCTACAAAAACCTATTCAAAATTTTATTTGAGCAAGGAAACAAGAGTAATAAATACTTAGCACATTTTTTTTCATTATTTTGATCCATTGTATCTTCATCGAAAAGGCTAGCAACTTGACAGTAACCATGCCTAGACAACTAAGCTAAAGTTCCAATGAAAACCATATAGGTATACTACCCTTGGCCTGTTATACGAATCATAATTAATAATATTATGTAGTTGATGTGGAAAATTCAAATTTTTTAATTTCAATTCAACCCACTAATTGAAAACCCTCTCTTACCCCTACATGTTGATATTGAGGCAATGAAGATACTCTAGGAGCAAGAGTCTACTCCCATCAACCATCTCTATGTCTCAATGACCCATATACATTAGAAAGAGGTTGCCAACATATATGTGACTTACCATTAATAGATAATAACATGCACACTAAAGTCTAAAAACATGTCAACAAGCATGCTTCCTCAATGTGAAGATAGTGGCTTAATAAGCATAACCCTTGTCAATAAGTAAAGCTTATTATTGTTTACAATATTGATATACAGATCCTTCTATCTACTTATTATATGTACATATGTTTAGATTAGATAATTCCAAGTTAACTACATCTTTGAATCTCTCTAATATTATTTATTACCCACAAATTCAAAAAACCCTCAACATTATACTCATCACTTGATGTCATTTCACTTATTAACTAGTTAGGCTTCATATAATCATGCATATGTTGGAAATGAGAATGAAGTAACCGAGAGGGGGAGGGGGTGAATCAGTTACCACAAAAACATTTCATAGTCCCTTAGATGTCTAAAATCTTGATCTTGGTTACAGATTACTAAAAATTGATAATGCAGCAAATACTAATAATTATTAAGAACTAGTAACCAAAACAATTCAGCAATCATGAACACTAAAGACACCAGATTTAACGTGGAAAACCAATATGGGAAAAACCACCAATGTAACTAGTTATTATTTTTCACTCTTTTGAAGTGAGCCCTGTTAGGAGCCAACCCTGTTAAAGGTTACAAAACACACTGTTAGGTGTGACCCTGTTAGAGGATTTAATCACCCTGTTAGGAGTGGCCTTGCTAGAGGTCTTTAGAACAATTCAACTAAACTGTCACCTTGTTAGAGGGTTTATAGAATGGCTGTTAAACCAACTCTATTAAGAGATTTTGAGTTCACTGTTACAATGGTTAGAAAGCAACAATGAAGTGACCTGATATAATGTGCAACTTATCTTTGCTGATTGCAAATCTCTGTTATGCTTGACTGGATCCTTACTGATCACATACAACTTTGCAGCTCCTTTAATGCATCTGATCCTTCATCACACTTCTTCAATATTCACTCTTATGTTTAATATTTGTTCATTCCATATCCATACATTCACACTTCGTATGCATCCAAATTCTTACATCTCACAAATTTACAACTTGATCTTTCATATATACCTTACAGATTATCTTAGTCGGCTCTAATCACTGACCAATAAACAAATACAATAGTTGGCTAGAAATAATTAAAATTACAAACTAACAAATCCCTTTACTGGCCAACACTGCTTGGTTAATATTGTTCAGAAAATAATTCCTGTGTTAACCGATTGAGCTCGGTTAATACAGCGAACTCCGTGACATCCCTTCAATCGTCGGGAGAACTCGGTAAGTATAGATGACTGAGTGAGCTTGGTAGAAACTGTCTTTGTCAAATTCCCTTTGGACATCAAGTGAACTCGGTAAACACTGACTTTCCTTTTTTTACCTTCCCAGATCGGTAAACACTAACTTTTCTTCGGTTACCTTCCCAGCTCGGTAAACACTAACTTTTCTTCGGTTACCTTCCTAGCTTGGTAAAGACTAACTTTTATTTTCTTACCTTCCCAGCTTAGTAAACACTAACTTTTCTTTGCTTACCTTGCCGGCTCGGTAAACACTCTGTCACAGTTTCCTTCGATCACCGAGTGAGCTCGGTAAGTTCTGAACTTCCTTCATTTAACCAAGTTAGCTCGGTAGAAGCTATCTTTATAGTGTAATATACAGCAATGCTCGGTAGACTTTCTAAACGACTATGCTTACCTTCTGAGCTCGATAGACTCTGTCTGATGACTGATATGACATTTTTGTAACATCAAAGACAACACTCAATTAACCAATTGTATCCAACAACATAAATATGCATGTAGGGTATCATGTGAAGCATCTCCTAACTTTGAGCCTAAAATGTGCAAACTTATCATCGAGCATTTTCCTTTAGAGGGTAGGTATGGCATGTACTACTACTACCATATCCCATTTTCTATTCACATTTAGAATAAACATCTTATCTCCATTCCTTTCTTTCTACTAAACTCCTTGGAAAATATTTTCAATGATAGCATTATGGCCATCGATCTTGGTAAGAATTTGGTGACCCTTCACCAAGGGCTTATTTTCTACCTCTTTGAGTTTCACTATGTGCTTTCACCCCACCTCCTTCTAATATCCTGCTCATTTCTAATCATTCTAGTAACACTCACTTGACCTTTAATTAAGTTGCAAAACCAAGCCATATTTCTTTTGTTGACTATTTCGAGGCTCCTTGCTTTAAAAGAAAGTATGAGGAGTTGCTAAAACTTGCTATAGGATCAGGAAAAAAAACATAAGAAACTTACCATAAACCTTTTTGCATATTGACAAGGTGATTTTGCAGTGCTATTATAATGCTACAATAAGCATAAACTAATAGATTTGAAACAAAGAACAAGAACCATAAATGTAACAATTTTTTATTTATTATATCAACTTATTACAAGTGCAAATACGCAGATTGAATCACTATCAATCTGAAATTCTCAAAATTAAAGATGATATCATTAAAGTACATATCCATTATAATGTGAGTACATATAGAGTTCAGTACAATAATGAAGTACAACAACATTTCTAAACACCTATGTCTAACATAGGGACCCTAAATGTTGTTTTCAAGAAGTAACTGCAACAATCATCTTTAGTTACTTGCTAAATGACTTGGAAGACCTGGAAAACACACAGAAATGCAACACAAGACAAAAAGAGGGCTCAGTACACACTGAATTGAAAAGCATAATCCAACTGCATACACATCAGAACAAACATATACATAACCATAAGCAGATATCTAATTCATTTTAACATAGTGCAATTCCATAATTAATATGCAAGAAGTAAACATTTACTTAACAATGCAAAATTAAACTCGCACTAAGAATAACCCATAAATGAATCATATATATAATGAGGTGTCATCATTATGGCACTAAGATTATGCATCCATGTATGGTATGCTCATAGTCAACACATAACGATATTCTCTATTATACTTGAGATATGCCTTGTTCTTCGTACTTAACCATATAGGTTTAAGTCATAGGTAAGGCCAATTATCTTTTAATATGTAATTAACCCACCCAATTCATTTTAAATTTATCACTGAATTAATTAACTGAATAGGATAAAAAAAATTCAGCCACCCTGATATATGTTTATCATAGCTATTCTTAAAAGACACGTCAACAGATTTACAAAATAATGTACATGCAATAGGTATAAAATCAGTATACAACATGTTACTACATCCTTTAGTCCATCTATAACACATCTTATTCTTCCAAGTTCAAAGGTAAATATAGGTAATTATAACAATAGAAATAAAACCTATAATATCAAGATCTCTCAAATACAATTGAACTATTGTCCTAGCTCAACGATACTTACAAAATCTTCATATTATACATTCAATTCCCTGCCGACCTAACCATCTACACTTAACTTCAAACTAACCAAGATAAAAAATCGAAAAGCACATGATATTCTTGTTTTAAATGACATATCATCAAACATATATCATAAGCTGCCTCAATACTTACAACTACTTTCATTTAAATTATGAACTGAAAACATCTTTATAATAAAAGAATTCTGTGTTAAACATCTTATCTCAAAACAATCCAACAGTGCTAATAAGAAACTTCATAATCATAATAGAATCGAAGTACAACCAAAAAGCAATGTTATTAAAATAAAGAGGTGTTTATAGAAGTAACATTTCTGTTTGACAATAAGCCACCACCCAATATAACTACAACAACATATAAAGACATAATATCTGAAATCAATTTAGAATATGATTCACAACATGCAATATGACTTTCAGGATTCCAACATCCAAAAATGATTTAGGATTTAAAATTCCTAATCTATAACGTACATACTATCTATTCATATAATGACTATCTTGATAATGAAACAACAAAATCTACCAATGTGTTTTGTTTATAAAAAACTATCATATTTAGTTGCGTACTATTTCACAAACACCAACTAATTATGACTCAATTTCCATCATGTAATAATGAACAAATTAAGCTATCTCTATGTTACTTCTGTTAATTTTGAGTTCCATATAACTATTTGACAAAATCTCTGCCCACGGTATCATTCAATGATACAATAATTTGTCTTTGCTATTGGTTTCTTGCAACTCGCATTCCATATTCATTTTTAATACTAGTGTTCTAATATTACCACTATGGGTCGGATAGCACATCAAACTCGTACTCAAATTTTCACAAGTGAAGCTTGAGTTTTACACGCATGCAAACTGTATATACCATGACAGTACCAAAACTTCATACAACCTATTTAATATTAAATCTAAATTCATAATCCAAAAGAAAGTCGTAAGCACATATTTCTTATAGAATCCACTCTAATTCTTACAACGACAAAGTTCATATAAAAATTGCATAACATAAAAATTGAGTTCAAATCATAACCATTTTATTGAAACTGTGACCTATGTCGTATGTCAACCATATGACAAAATGCCATTATCTCACGCAAATATGAAACACATAAATAATCCTCAGATTTATATATCTGAAAGAGGAAAAACTCAATTCAAATCAATCATCAAAATCCAAATGCAACACATTGCATGCAAACATATAATACCCATAATCCAAACATAGATATACACAGAACCAAGCACCATTTTTCCCAATCCTGCATACACCCATACTTGGGTTTTGATATATTTTAAAGAAAACTACAACATCTACTATTACCTTCACACACAATCAACACCCAAACAACAATAAAGAAATAGGTTAGGAAATGCCCCCTACCTCTTATAACAGTAGGTGCCCAAAATGCTCGATACAGAGCTCTGTGATAAAACTCACTGCCACAGCCCCAAATACCAAATTAAGACCACACTTCCAAACTAAAAACATTGATAATGATTGATACTACAGAACCCAACAATGCATGGCTTCATAAGCATGAATGCTCTTCTGACTAATTGCTCCATGATGTCATTTCTTAGCAACCAACATACCAGATGCATACTGAACAGAGCATTGCCGCCAAGTTTCTGGCCCAATTCAACAAATCCAAATTCACATATAGAAATGGTTGACCAAACTTCAGTGACATAAATCCTCATAAATATGCATTTAATACAACTACAACACTTTCTCTATGCCGAGTACAAATGACAATCACAACCCACCACCATATATTGCTTAGAAAACAAAAGATTTATATATTACCTTTCATAGCATTCGAGACCCATTTAGGGTAACAAGGTTATAAGAGATATTTAGATTTTTTTAAAAAAAAATTATAAGAAAATTGAAAATTTTTATGTCCATCATAACTAAGGTATAAAGACCTTAAAAATAAGTCATTAGATGCAATGCCAAATTTACTCCATAATTACAAGTTATCATAAGTCAAATAATCAATACCAAATCAATAATGCAACACCTTTTCAGTCACACATATAAAAAATATATAGTGACAGTTTCCCAACACAGAGAACATTTTAACATACATTAGTATTTGCAATAACAAGTTCACATTAAGACATAAAACTTTCTTTTCAATACATTCAAACACATAATGAAGTTTACATCACGTTTGAAACCTAATAATCATAATTGTTACCAGACAGCATGCAATAATAAATATATAAAAGTGCACTAGTTTCAAATCATGAAATCTTAAGTATCATTCAGCATATCTCGAGATCCAAAATGACACATAATATAACCAAGTTCTGCAATGAAAGACAAAATATCTACTAAAATGAACTCTAAACAGAAAAGTCTAAAATGCTAATGAATAGAAGTAGTGGTCAGGCATGACACCCTCGCCGACTAGGATTCAACTTTCTCCTGGAAGTCAACAAACAAGTGCAGATGAGCTGCTCTCATCATTTCAGTGTCCTCCCAGGTAGCAGATGTTTTATCATTGGGGCCCCATAGGACTTTTACCTGTCTTATTTCTCTTGCTCTTAAACTCATAGTTCTACTTTGCATGATCTGTACTGGTTCCAGCATGATTTTTACCATCCAAAATCTGCAAATTTTTATAGTCAAGCATGTGAGCAATATCTGGTATATACTTATGAAAAACTAAAACATGAAACACATTATGAATGAGAGAAAGACTCGGTGGCAAGGCAAGTTTGTAGGCAATAGGTTCAATCCATTCCAGAATTTCAAACGGACCTACAAATCAAGGTGCTAACTTGGATCCCTTTCCATAGCGAATTAAATTTTTACGTGGCCTTACCTGGAGAAACACTTTATCACCAACCAAGAATTGATGTTCAATTCTATACTTATCAGCATATTTCTTTTGTCTATCTTGAGCAGTAATAAGGTGCTCTCTGATCCTTTAAACCTATTGTTCCAAATCTTGCAACAAATTAGGTCCTAAAAGAGTACTGTCTTCCAAATTATCCTAGCTGAGAGGCATCCTACAAGGTCTACCATAAAATGCTTGGAAGGGTGCCATACCTATGGAACTATGATATCCATTATTATAAGTGAATTCTACCAAGTGTAGATACTCCTCCTATTTATTCTGTCTATCCATTACGTACATCCTAAGCATGTCTTCTAGAATCTGGTTGACACGTTTAGTTTGTTCGTCTGTCTCTGGGTGATAAGTTGAACTGAAATTTAGTTGAGTACCTAACTCTCGCTGCATGGATTTCCAAAGAGAAGAAGTAAACATTGGATCCCTATCAGAAATATCCTTTTAGGAATTCCATGCAACTTAACTATTTGCTCTATATATATCTTGGCAATCGTTGCTGCATTATAGGATGATCTAATAGGAATAAAGTGAGAAACCTTGGAAAAATGGTCCACTACCACCATAATAGCGTCATGCCTATGAGTTTTAATAGAAAATCCAGTAATAAAATCTATAGAAATGGTGGCCCATTTCCATTCTAGAATACTATGTGGCTGCAATAATCCCGCAGGGTGCTGATGTTCAGCCTTAATCCGCTGACATTCTAAGCATCGAGCCACAAATTTTTCTATGTCTCTCTTCATTCCAAGCCAATAGTAATTCTTCTTAAGGTCAACATGCATTTTGTTGACACCTAGATGTGCTGAATATGGTGTTTTGTGGGCCTCAAACATAATCAAATTTCTCAAATCACCCAACTCAGGAATGTACACACTCCCTCTATACAGTAGTAAACCTTCATGATTCATTGAATACCCCTCAAAATGCCCTTCCAAGATGCTTCCACTATCCATAACAACCTTAACATCTTGAAACCAATGATTTGTGAAAAGGTTCTGTAAAATCTTATCCTTAAGATCCACTGTTAGGATCAAAGAAGATAATTCATGTCACCTTCTGCTAAGTGCATCAGCAACCACATTCTCCTTTCCTTGCACATACCTAATCTCGAATTTGTATTCACATAGGAACTCCATCCATCTTCGCTACCTAGCATTGAGGTTTGGTTGTGTGAAAAGATACTGAAGGCTTTGGTGATCAGAATGTAACTCAAATCATTGTCCTAGAAGAAAATGTTGCCACTTGGTCAAAGCATGCATGATCGCAGCAAGTTCGAGATCATGAGTAGGGTAGTTCACCTCATGACTCTTTATCTTTCTGGACTCATAAGCGATAACACATCCATCTTGCATCAACACTGCCCCTATGCCATCCAAAGATGCACCAGTGCGAACCACAAACTCCTTAGCTGAATAGGGACTGCCAAAACTGGTGCACTATTCAAATATTCCTTAAGTCTCTAAAATGCTACCTCGCATTCATCATTCCACACAAATTTCTTCAGTTTTTTCTAAAGAGATGTGATAGGATGTGCTATTCTGGAGAAATTTGACACAAATTTGTGGTAATAGCTTGCTAAGCCCATGAAACTTCGAACCTCTAACACATTCGTAGGTGCTGGCCAATCAACAATAACCCAAATTTTTGATGGGTCTATAGAAATTCCATCCCCTGAAATGATATGTCCTAAGTAACAAATCTCTGATTCAAAGAATTCACACTTCTTAGGATTGGCATACAGTCTATTCCTACGAAGGCATTCCAAAACTTGCTCTTAATGTGGCTCGTACTCCTGAACAGAGTTAGAATACACTAAAATATCATCCAAAAATACCACTATGAACTTGTCTAGGTAAGTTCTAAACACACCATTCATTAAGCTCATGAATACAAAAGGTGCATTTGTTAACCCAAAAGGTACCACTATGAATTCGTAGTGCCCATATCTAGTGTAAAAAATTGTCTTATAAATATTAGCTTCCTAGATTCTAAGTTGATGATACCCAAAATTTAGATCAATCTTTGAAAAGACTTGGGCACCCTTAACTTGGTCAAACAAGTCATCAATTCTAGGCAAAGGATACCTATTCTTAATAGTGACCTTGTTTAACTGTCTATAATCTATGCACAGTCTTAAGGAGCCGTCTTTCTTCTTGACAAAGATTACTAGAGCGCCCCATGGAAAAACACTAGGATGAATCAAACCTTTCTCCAAAATCTCCTCCAACTAGAATTTAAGTTTGACCAACTCTTGAGCTATCATTCTGTAAGGAGTCTTAGAAACTGGTTCCGTTGTTGGCACTAAATCGATTCAAAAATGAATTTCTCTTCTCAGAGGCATTCCAAACATCTCCTCAACAAAAACATCTGAAAAACACTACAAGACTGGATGATTGAGAGAAGAACCCTTAACTAAAGAATCTTCTAAGTCATTTACCGAAATGGCAAACAAATTGCAACCTTTTCGAGCACACCTTGCCAATTGCTTGGTAGAAATTGTCCACAACGAGATGGGTCTCTTGATTCCTGCAACAACCCTAGTTGATCCAAAATTATCAAAGAAATTGATTGACTTATTCTTGGAATCCATAATGGCTTGATGAGGTTCTAACCAATCCTTACCCAAAACTATATCATACGATCCTAAAGGTATAACCCTAAGGTTCGTGAAAGTAGTAAAAGATTTCATACAAATCTTACAGTCAGGAGCAATAATATCAACATTCACCTTCAACCCTGATGCTAATACTTATACATGAATCTCTCCTTGAAACATTCTACAAAGAGTTCCCATGTAACAAGTGAAATGTCAATGCCAAATTTCTCCAACTCCTGTTCCCACCACAACAAACCAAATCCCCTTAAATACATAACCATCCATCCTACCTTTACATTACTTAAGTAATGATGTAAGACAAAGCATCGCTCAATATTCAGCCGCCAAGCTTCTATTGTTGTACCCTATTTCATACCATAAAATAATGTCCCTTTCATCTTGGAAAGATCCTTGAGCTAAGCACTTGCCACTGGATCATCCTCTACAGGAAGGTTATTACCCTGCACAACAGGTCTCCTATCATTTTCTCCCCCACTAAGAATTTGGTTGTTAGCCTCAATATTATCGAGACATTCCAGTATCCTTTGAAGTACCAAAGCTTGGTCTGCCTGATTATCCTGGTTGTTTCCAACCCTAGCATTCTGATCAAACTGACCAACCCCAGCATCATTCTAGTGCCTACGACCTCTACCACAACCCCTGCCTCTGCCTTTGCTAGCAAGGTTATCCTCAAGAATGTCGCATCGTCGAGTTCCTCTAGTGAGGGGAGGCATGATAGCTACCTAAAACAAATAACTATTAATAGGCATCGATAACAGGTTAAATCCTATAACCCAAGAGTCCTGGTTATTCTAACTAGGATCCGATACCAAATGTAATACTACACTAAACATAAACTGATAGATTTGAAACAAATAACAAGAACCATAAACGTAACAATTTTTTATTTATTAAATCAACTTATTACAAATACAAATACTCAAATTGAATCACTCTCAATCTGAAAACCTCAAAATGAAAGATGATATCATCAAAGTACATATCCATTATAATGTGAGTACATATAGAGTTCAGTACAATAATGAAGTACAATAACATTTCTAAACACCTATGTCCAACATAGGGACCCTAAATGTTGATTTCAAGAAGTAACTGCAACAATCATCTTTAGCTACTTGCTAAATGACTTGGAGCACCTGGAAAACACACATAAATGCGACACAACACAAAAGGAGGGCTCGGTACACATTGAGTTGAAAAGCATAATCCAACTGCATACACGTTAGAACAAACATATACATAACCATAATGCAGATATCTGATTCATTTTAACATAGTGTAGTTCCATAATTAATATGCAAGATGTTAACATTTACTTAACAATGCAAAATTAAAATTGCACTAAGAATAATTTGTAAATGAATCATATATATACTGAGGTGTCATCGTTATGGCACTAAGATTATGCATTCATGTATGGTATGCTCATAGTCAACACATAATAGTATTCTCTATTATACTTGTCAAATACAGAATAGAGATATGCCTTGTTCTTCATACTTAACCATATAGGTTTAAGTCATAGGTAAGGCCAATTATCTTTTAATATGTAACTAACCCACCCAATTCATTTTAAAATTATCACTGAATTAATCAACTAAATAGGATAAACCAAATTCAGCCACCCTGATATATGTTCATCATAGCGGTTCTTAAAATACACATCAACATATTTACAAAAGAATGTACATGCAACAGGTATAAAATTAGTATACAACATGATACTACATCCTTTAGTCCATCTGTAACACATCTTATTCTGCCAAGTTCAAAGCTAAATATAGGTAATTCTAACAACATAAATAAAACTTATAATATCAAGATCTCTCAAATACAATTCAACTGCTATCCTAGCTCAACGATACTTATAGAATCTTAATATTATACATTCAATTCCCTATTGACCTAAGCATCTACACTTAACTTCAAACTGACCAAGATAAAAAATCAAAAAGCACATGATATTCTTGTTTTAAATGACATATCATCAAACATATATCATAAGTTGCCTCAATACATACAACTACTTTCATTTCAATTATGAACTGAAAACATCTTTATACTAAAAGAATTTTGTATTAAACATCTTATCTCAAAACAATCCAACAATGCTAATATGACACTTCATAATCATAATAGAATCTAAGTATAACCAAAACTTATTAAGTGATCATTAGCAATGTTATTAAAATAAATAGAAGTAACATCTCTATTTGACAATAAGCCACCACCCAATATAACTACAACAACATATAAAGACATAATATCTGAAATCAATTTAGAATATGATTCACAACATGCAATATGACTTTCTGCATTCCAACATCCAAAAATGATTTAGGTTTTAAAACTCCTAATCTATAACGTACATACTAGTTGTTCATATAATGACTATCTTGATAATGAAACGACAAAATCTACCAATGTGTTTTGTTTCTCAAAAAATGTCATATTCAGTTGGGAACTATTTCACAAACACTAGCTAGTTATGACTTAATTTCCATCATGTAATAATGAACAAATTAAGCTATCTCTATGTTACCTCTATTAATTTTGAGTTCCATATAGCTATTTGACAAAATGTCTACCCACGGTATCATTCAATGATACGATAATTTGTCTTTGCTATTGGTTTCTTGCATCTCACATTCCATATTCATTTTTAAATCTGGTTTTCTAATATTACCACTATTGGTCGGATAGCACATCAAACTCGTACTCAAATTTTCATAAGTGAAGCTCAAGTTTTACACCCATGCACACTGTATAAACCATGATAGTACAAAAACTTCATACAACCTATTTAATATTAAATCTAAATTCATAATCCAAACAAAAATCATAAGCATGTATTTCTTACAGACTCCACTCTAATTCTTACAATGACAAAGTTCATATAAAAACTGCATAACATAAAAACTGAGTTCAAATCATAACCATTTTATTGAAACTGTGACCTATGTCGTATGTCAGCCATATGACAAAATGCCATTATCTCAGGCAAATATGAAACACACAAATAGTCCTCAAATTTATATATCTGAAAGAGGAAAAACTCAATTCAAATCAATCATCAAAATCCAAATGCAACACATTGCATGCAAACACATAATACCCATAATCCAAACATAGATATACACAGAACCCAGGACCGTTTTGTCCAATCCTACATACACCCATACTTGGGTTTTGATATATTTTTAAAAAAACTACATCATCTACTATTACCTTCACATAAAATCAACACCCAAACAATAGTAAAGAAATAGGTTAGGAAATGCCCCCTACCTCCTATTATAGTAGGTGTCCAAAATGCTTGATGCAGAGCTCTGGGATAAAAATCGCTGCCGAAGCCCCAAATACCAAATTAAGACCACACTTCCAAACTGAAAACACTAATAATGATTGATACTGTGAAACCCAACAATGCACGGCTTCATAAGCATGAATTCTCTTCCGACTAATTCCTCCATGATGTCATTTCTTACCAACCAACATACCAGATGTATATCAAACAGAGCAATGCAGCCAAGTTTCTAGCCCAATTCAACAAGAAAATCCAAATTCACATACAAAAATGGTTGACCAAACTTCAGTGATATAAATCCTCATAAATATGCATTTAAGACAATTGCAACACTTTCTCTATACTAGGTACAAATGATAGTCACAACCCACCGCTGTATATGGCTTAGAAAACAAAAGATATATGTATATATATATTACCTTTCATAGCATTCAAGACCCATTTAAGGTAACAAGGTTATAAGAGATATTTAGATTTTTTTTTTTTTTTTTATAAGAAAATTGAAAATTTTTATGTCCATCATAACTAAGATATAAAGACCTTTAAAAAAATTCATTAGATGCAATGCCAAATGTACTCCATAATTACAAGTTATCATAAGTCAGATAATCAATACCAAATCAATACTTCAACACCTTTTCAGTCACACATATAAAAAATATATAGTGATAGTTTCCCAACACAGAGAACATTTTAACATACATTAGTATTTGCAATAACAAGTTCACATTAAGACTTAAAACTCTCTTTTCAATACATTCAAACATAGAATGCAGTTTAGATCACGTTTGAAACATAATAATCTTAAGTATCATTCAGCATATCTCGAGATCCAAAATGACACATAATATAACCAAGTTCTGCAATGAAAGACAACATATCTACTGAAATGAACTCTAAGTAGAAAAGTCTAAAATGTTGATGAATAGAAGTAGTGGTCAGGCATGATAGCTATACCTATTTCTCTAATAGAATTTCTAAGGAAAAAAGGGAAATAGGCTATCTAGAACTTAGCCATTAAGGATGATTCCTCTTAAGACACTACTATCAAGTAGACCCTTTAAAGTGATATTGAGGACTCCTCTAAGGAAACCCAAAGCTCAATGAGATCTTTCGCTCCTATGATCATTCCCTCCTTCCTCATTCACCCCCTACCAAACCACACCCCCCCACCCCCCCTCCCCCATACACATCTCCTCTCCACATTCTCCCTTGAAGACTTTTATTACATATGATAAAGACATTATATGTAGCTCCAATGGTGGGATGCTTGTCTCCCTTGGTGTCAAGAAGGAAATCAATAAGCTCAAAGATGAAATGGTAGTGTGAATAGCTGGTTTAGAGATGTGAGCAAGTTCACTCTCAAGATCAAGCATGCTTCTACCACCACTCTATGTGTGATACAAGATAAGGTTTTTGGTATAGATATTAGTCAAGAGAATGATGCTAAGGATTTTTTCTAGTTCCTTACTGAAGAATGGGTTGCTACATTATTGTCTAAGATTTTGAGTGGGAATTATTTTGGTCTACTATGCGATCTATTTTTTGGCTAACTAGCCCCACTAGCTTTTTTACTCTTTTGTTAGTTGTTTTAGAAACTCTAGCCACATGTGGCCTTTTAATTTGGTTAATTTTTATATTGTGATGAGATCTCATAGTATGATGTTTGGTTTTCTAATGGATACTTATGCTAGAAATATGATGCTTAATACTACATTTAAGATGGTTTTGGATATAGGTAAATAGCAGTAGTTTACTCTCTACTTTGCTCTTTCAAATGTTATTAATATTGTATCAATGTGCATCTAAAATGTTGATTGTACCATATGCCAACACCTTCTTGTTGATGCTAACTCAACAAGTGAACCTGATCATGGGTCTCTTCTCACCATGTTAAATTGGGAAAGTCAACAAGTGGGTGAATAGAGATGTGATACGTGAATCTACTTAACAAAAATATTTGAATGAAACCTATAATCTATTGTTTGATGAAATTTGAAAATTTTGTTGATGCTAATATTGACAACAATTTTCATTTTTAATTTTAAATAACTATGAAAGTTTTTCTAATGGATATGCAACAATACTTTTGAATGAAATGAACTTCTAAGAAACTTTGACCTTTACTAATTTTTGCAATGGTCTAACCTATATACCAATAGATTGAAAATTTACAATCATTCTGATGGAATCCTAGGATAGAAATATCTAATGCCCCAAAGAGGTTCTTCTTTCTACATCAAGCTTAATTATATTTGTTTCCTTACAACATCAAGAACAAATATGCATACATTCTAATCAAGAAATTCTACAATTTCTTGACTCTCAAGATGAATTTTTTAATTTTGAAAATTGTGTACTAATTACATCCTAAATTCTATCATTTAAATTTTCCTTTCAAGCGTGGTGATTGTAATATTTGTTGGAACATATAAACATTAAATGTCTTATAATACTAGTGTAGGTTAGGAGTATATATATTTTTACAATCTATTTAAATTTTACATCTTGAAATAAAATTGTCTATGAAACCAAACATAATCACATGGTATCATCTTACCAAAGCAATGCATTAAGCATCAGATAATGTTGTCATGCATGATAACATCAAGTTATTAAGGCAAATTTAGAGTTTTATTTGCAAATGAACATTGAGACAAATACTAAAATAGGAAATGCAATTCATATAACCTTGGTTTACTACTTACAACAAAAAACTCCCTAGTTACCTAAAAGCACCTAGGTCAATAATGGGGCTTTTCACACTCATTGCTATTGCATTCAATGTAATGCTATAGTTATCAAAAAAATTAAGGCATAATGAAAAGGCTAAAACAACTGCAAGTGAAATGTTCATGATTGTTTACTACATTTCCTATGGTGTATGAATTTTTTTTTAGAACATGTAACATCCCCTTCTGGGATATAACAAAATTTTCTTTAAAGGATAACAAACCTAGACACACACCTTATTTGAAAGAGTATTCTTTCACTCAATTACATAGTAGTTATTGAATCTAGGAGAGGAATCAATCATTGAAAGAAATATAATGGATCTTTCTATTTGTAAACATACATACTAAAGCTTCTACCATATTAGAAACACGAGGGAAAAGAACCATAGGACGCTTGGAGACTATCCTCAACAATTAAGCCTAATAGCATCAAACAAGCAACTAATTCAATCTAACCCCTTAGCCCACAAGCAACCAACTCAATGGGGGCCCACACATAACAAATTCAATTCAATGCCTACCTAATGGATATGGCCTATATTCTTGCATCCCTATTGTGTTTCCTTGCCCTTTTCTAATAAGATTGTTGTATTACATCTGATGAGTGATTATGAGTTAGATCTCATTGGTGGATTGTCAAGTTAATCAAATAAATAAATCAATAATTCATATAATAGATCAAGTAATGGACTTAATCATTTACACACCAATTATTTTTCTAAATAAAAATTTCTACTTTATTCTCAATGCAATTTATATCTATAACTCTATGATATGATTAAGCCTTCGCTCCAAGAAGTGGTCTGATGTATATAGTCCCTATCCTTTGCCAATGTTAACCATTCAAAAAAAAGGCATGTCTATCTAATTGATTTCTCCTCCCTCTTATATCTTCAAGAGATGAGTCACATCCTTTCATTAAGTCTATTTCCCTTTCAAGGGATACGACCCTTTTAAGTGATGCAAAAGTGGAGATACATGTGTTGGTAGCCCTTGATAAATTTTTGGGTGAATTTATGTCATGAATAATCAATGTAAAGGGGTGATTAATATGAACTATGTGGTCATTTTATTCAAAATTGGTTTGTCAAGGCAACGGACACTTGATGATCCCAATAAACTATTATGAACATCACCATGGTCATTTACCAACCCACTCAATTTGAAGCATTTTTTTACAACTTGTATTGCATATCTAAGTGCACTTGAAGCATATTTTCCTCCAAGATTAGATAGTCTTACTAATCTTGTAACTGGTCTTTGTGTTAATAATCTTCAATAATAGTATGATGGAAAGACAAGAAACTGTAATCAACATTTCTTGAGGTATTTTAGGTTTGCAAATATTTCTAGATTGTGCTAGATGTCTAGTTCTATGTACATAATGGTAGATGATTTGTTTGTTATCATCTCCTTTGATTGTGCTTGTATTCACTATTGTAGAAAAATAATTTTCGAGGAATAACTTAGCAAATTAGACAAATCAAAGAGTTTTATGCCAGCTTTCTCATTATGCCAGATTCCTCATTCTATATTAAATTGGGAAAAGCTTGAGGGAAAATCAGCAAAAGAAGGAAAATTCCAAGAAAGTTGAGGAAAAGCTTGCCTTTTTTTGTTTCATGCTAAATAAAAGCTAGAGAGAAAATCAAACAAAATGAGTTTATAATATGAACAATAGAATTTTTTAATTAAATTAGCAACTACACTACATAATTCAACAATGAAGTTGAAGCCTAGAAGTTGATTTCAATTTATAGAATATAAATATATAGTGAACCAACAAAGTGACAAGATGGGAGTTGCGTATATGAGGTTGGTTGCTATGATCTAGGGGCTACAGATCATGATGTTGAACATTTAGGATTCAAAATCCCAAATTGATTGATCTCAAATTGATCATATGTGTCCTATGAGATACTAGACCTTGAATATTTGTGTCAATTGTGAATCTTGATCAACCTTTTCAAGATCACACATAAGACTAAAGAAGTAATAAATATAAATAATTTTGGGAACAATTAATAAACTAGGTGAGTAGGCTTTTAAGAAAAAATGGGGAAATTTTTGGATTTACAAAAACTCAAAAATTTGAAGAAAAAATAGTCAAAATTTTACTTTTTTTCCTTGAATATTAATATGCATTTCCACATCATAATACATTGTGAGAAAGTAAAATATAGAGTTCAACAAGTAGATTATAGAGAATAATGTTTTATCATTTATATCCATACTGCTAATTGCATTGCACAAAACATACCACAATATAATAAAAAATAACTAGATGGAGAAAAATGTCATAATGTCAGTTAGAATTTAGTTTGTGACTTTATACAAAGTCAACCTATAAACTATATTTAGAAAATTTTGAGTTCTCAATTATAGTTAATGACAAACAAAAGAAAGTGAAATAAATACCTCAACCCACACTCTCAATGATGAATCCAACTCTTCACTAGGTGACTTTTCTTTGATCCTCACTACAAGGTATATAAATGAAATACTTTTACTTGTTATCTTCACAAATATTTCATTAGGAATGTATGCAAAGTAGAATAGCATTAAAATTTTTTATAAATGTTAATAGATTTTTTATGTGGTCATGAAATTGATCCCTTTACAACAAGTAAACGAGAGCAACAACTATATATTGTGCTTACTATTGTAAAGAAATGAACAACAACACTAAAAAAGTCAAAGTCTTAACTAAAAGATTAGTGGGTTCTTAATTGATTTTGTAATTAGTTCAATGCATTAACTAAAAGATAAACTTAACTAAATGAGTTTAAGGGTTAATTGATAGGATTTTTGTTTAAAATATTTAGAAGTCAAATTCACAACTTTTCCAAAAAGTTTTCCCTAATCCTAACCTTTTGCAAGTTAGAAAGCTAGAATTTTAACTTTTCCAAAAAAAATTCCTTAATCCTAACCTTATGAGATTTCAAGAAATCAAATCTGAACCTTGAACTTTAACTTTTCAGCTTTGCTTCTAGGTTTAGTATTACAAGAAACAATAATCACCTATTGGAAACTTCCAAGAAAATGGGTTACAAGATGAATGCTTTAAACATGATATTACAATTTATCATAAGGAATTATAGAGTCTACACAATATTATTATGTATATGTAAATGCAATTGGAAGGGCACAAAAGCCATAAGACTCAATCGTTATCTATATTGAAACATACCCTTATTCATGTTGAGAATCATGAAAAAGGAGTATCAACATCTATAATTGATTGATTTGTTTTGAAGAGCTACTTCTTTAGGATGGACGAAGCTAGAAACAAAATGGAGACATCCTTTAAATCATAATGAAGGTAGATACTACAAAGATTTATGCTCATTATTAGCACCTTGCTTAAATACCCATGTAAAAAAAATAAAAATGGATGGAATCATACTCAAAGGGATTTGAGTTATTTATCAAAGTGTCCCAAGGAGATGCAATCATATATAGTGGAATACAAATGACATTGTAAAGATCAAAACTTTGGACAGTCACTTGGTGAAGCGGGTATGAAATGGATAGATTAAAGTATGTAAAATTTTTATGAGAAAGCTGATTGGTGAATCTAGTTGACCACTGTCAGGCTTACAACATGCCCATTCCATAGTACAAGCTTTTGAATGTAAAGAAAATAGACATTGTGGTTATTGTGTGCAACCTAGATTTGGCATGTGACTTGTTTGATATAATGTGCTATGTCAAAGATATTCATATCAGCCTATAAAAAAATTGCATGTACAATGTGGTACTATAGGAAAATTTGTCTATCATTTGAGAGAATGTAAAAGATGTGTTATCTCATGAGATCTTTGACAATAAACTAATGGGAAACATGGTATGTTAATTATTTGACATGATATCATAGAAAGTGCAACGATGGAGTTTTTAAAACTTTTAGGAAAGTGTTATTGCATGTCTAAGTGCAGTTAACAACACTAGTCAATAACTACTTTTTTATAATAAGGAAACAATTCATGGTACCAAAAGAAGCCTTATGTTTTATTGATCTAATGGTGTTTCTTACTTCAAGGAGAAAATGGAGATTGACTTTTAATTGTTTCATAGATTAACTATTCCAATTTCAGATGTTTGAACTTGAAGATACTCAACTAATAGTAGTTTGTAGGTTCATGGATTTGCAAACCTAAAACAAATTCACAAGTCCTCCTATAGCTATAGCTTCCATATCCAATTCATAATCAATTATGAAGCACCTTTTCCCAAATCTGGTTGTATCATCTCCTATTTTATTTGTTATGAGAATTCAAAATTTCATTCTAAATATTATGTTATTGTAATGCCCTGCCAAGGGACCCACAAGAATTAACCTAAATTCTTTCTAAGTTTGCCAAACAATTTTTTTTTTAAACATGAAAGTAAAACCATTCATAACATTTGCAAAAGCAATAGCAACAATTCAAGTAAACATAACATACATAACAAGTTACATTCTTTTAAGATCCCTTAACGTTGAATTACATCTAAACTAACTATTAATCTATCATTACATCCTTAGTAATGATACATCCAAAGTTCTAAAACAATATACAAGTGTCCTTTTTGAAATTTACATTTTAGTTTAGCTCAATTATCCACTATACATGTCACAAGGTATGAGAGGCTTAAAAGAATAAACATCCATGTAAAGAAAGTACATCATCTTACTAACTCTAATCCATGATGCAATAACATAAATAAAACCATACATGATACATCATCACAAAAGATATAAACATCCATCATAGAAGATAACCATATATCACAAACATAACTAACTAAGTGCACGGTGCGTAACATTCCTAACCATGCTAGACATCCCTCCGTGCATAACATTCCCAAAGCACTGAAGAGATCATCAGTATTAACATAGTAGGAATGTCACTCCTATCATACTACATCATATGCATAAAGTAATCTAACATGCAAATATAAGATAACATCATCTAACATATGCAAATCATCCATATAAGAAATATACCAGTAAATACATCCATCATAAGGTATATCATCTATCATAATGATCCAAGAACAAAATGAAGATAAATACCAACCAAGGATACTCCAGTCACGGTGTCTCGGACGGATCTCAAATGATAAGAGTGGAAAAACACTACCACCCGACCATGTGGAACCTAAGTGGACCACTCCCACCGTGCTGAGGAGATAATCTCAAGTCCCAAATAGGCTATCAAAATCACATAGCATAATAATCTTTAAGTCTAGGAATCCTAAAAGTATACTAACTCAAAGGTTCCAATCACAAAACCGACATCTAATCCTAGAGGCACAACAATAAGTAATCCACCAGAGGTACACAAAATCCATAGAGGAGACTCAGGCTACATACTAGGGAGTGTAATCACATGGTTGCTTGAGTTACCCTAGACTGGTCTCTCATTAGACCCTGAACCCTCAAGCATTGAGTTACCCTAGACTGGTTACTCTGAACCCTAGACCCTCAACATGGCATATGTGGAAACCAAGACCCTTCTCAAGAAGACGAGGCACTCATCCCATACTTAGCCTATATAAGCACTCAAGGCATGGGTGGATCAAATATCTCTAACTTATCTTTTTAGTATGTTTCCCCCCATAAATTTTAATTACTAGAATATCACTTATTACATAACTTGCATTAGGTTACCTTGGTACTGACCACTTTGGGCCCTAGACCCCTATGCAAGCCACTCCCAAAGTCATGTACCTAGACAACCTCTCCTAAGCACATAAATCCATAGTTGTGTCCCATACCACAACACTCATAAAGATCAAACTTGGTTACTTAATAGGCAACCTGATAATAAGATGGTTCTCCCATTCAAGAACACATTAAAGATCCACAAAATAAACCTCATAAATGTAATCTCCAATATGAATCACAATATCCATTGGTTCTCAACAAGCAACCAAAGAATATCTCAAAGCAATACTAATCAAAGACTCGAAAATGGTTGAGTCAAAACATATCACAACATGACATCATAAATCAACATTTCAGTCCCACCATGGTGACTGGAAAGTAATCCAAGGATAACTAATCAATGACTCAAAAATGATTAGCTCAAATGTCTCATACACATACATCTCATATTCACACATGAAGACCGATGAACAATAACAATCAGTAAGTACAAACATTTCATAGAGCATACAATCACATTACCATGGTTGGGTTTATAAAGATCGAGACCAAATAAGATCAACATGCCATCACTTCTCATAACTTCCGAGCCTCTGGTAACAACCTAAGACTAGTCAACACTAGATATCCCAAAACCCAAAACAAGAAGCATATAGAATACACAACGCAAACACATGTTTTGGTTTACTAATATCACATGGATGAGATAAGTGTAGAGGTTTCCAATTTTCTTTTCAAGTAAACTAAGAGTAATCATTTGACCTACAAGTCAACCCACTTGTTCCTCGATAGCGTTATTCTTCCATTAATTAAAAATATTATTCTAAGAATAACTTTAGGGATAAATACTTTACTCATTAAACTAATCTTCTTGACCCTTAATTAAATAATTCACTTTATTTGACTAGGATCCATATTCTAATCATATAACTCTTCTTTAATGTTACTCCAACTTTTCAACATACTCAAAGGATCATTATTCATTATATTATAAGAGAGCCAATTATCAATCTTTGAATAAGAAGATAACATCAAGACTAACTAGCCTTACTTAAAATGCCATGCTTTATTAAATCATTAAATTAAGTAATAATGCACATAGGTACACAATCCATGACCCTATATTATTTAATTAAAACTTAATTAAATATTACTAAAGTTTGAGCCTTTTAATTTAATTGTTATCATCATTGACAACCATATAATATCCAAAGTTAATACTCAAGTCATTAGAATAAGACTTATCAACTTCGATTTGGATAATTTACGACTTCGCTAGAAGAATCGGTATTGATTCAAATTCTATTACATAACTTAATTATTAATTGAATCTAATTAACTCTAATTAATTAATTTAATTAATAATTACATAACCATGGTAACATTCCAATTAATATCAGTTGACTAATAACTACTATAATTTGTAAGTTAAAAGTCAACTATAATTCAAATCTGTATTATTCATATTAATAGTTCAATAACAACTTGTTACTATTAGCGAGTTATATTGGAAATCTATAATGACCACATTCGTCACTTTTTAATGAATACTGGTATTTCCTTAAAAAATTCATATTAATGATAATTGTTTCTAATAAGGCTCTATTGCACAGCTTAATTATCAACTATACTCCAAATCCAAAAAAACTAATATCTTTTACAAAACTTCAATCATTAAATAATCTCCACTAGATTAACTCTAATCGAATTTATTGATAACTATTTAAACCATTTTTTTTTAATAGTTTGTTAGACCCAACAAACATTAATAAACAATAAACTCATCAAAACCATTATTAATCGATCTAGAGAAACTTTTCATAAACTTCATTAGCTAACTCTAGTCACCATTAAGATATATCAATAATTAATACATAATGTATTAACAATTCAGATCATAACAAGGTTATCAGATGCTATAACAATGATTATGACCCTTGTCAATTAAATCCAATATCATTTAAAGTCTCGTAACATAAATTACTATCTCATAATTATTTAATATATATATTAAATAATATTTAGTATAAATTAAATAATTAATATTAAAAAGTCATCCATTCTCTGATGAATTCAATACCTCTTTCCATCAGTTCTATCTACAATTGTTCCCATTAAAATCTCCATTAATTCATTTAGAACATTCTTATTAGTCTTTAGACTAATCAATTAATTATTAAATTCTAACTATATTAATATCTCTCCTTTAAAAATAATACTTTTTAAAATCATTTATCAAACATATAATTTGTTATTAAATTATAATAACATATTACATTATGCACAAATTTACATATATAAAAAAAAACATAAACCAAAGTCAAAATTTCAAACAACGTGCATACAAAGTTTTAAAGTGATTATTGAATCGCTGGGCAGTATTATATGTGTCGTGCGATCACTCATACCCTCCCTCTACAGTCGAGTACACTATGATCGTAGTGTTGACATAGGGGTAACCGCCAAATGGAAACAGTAAGAGGGAGGTGGGTGCGGTGGGTGTAAACCCCACCCACCCCAAATTATAAGTTGACATATATATATATATATATATATATATATATATATATATATATATATATATATCTCTGTGTGTGTGTGTGTGTGTGTGTGTGTGTGTATATGTATGTATGTTTATAAAACACGATTTTAAATAGCATTTTTCAATAACACTTCATGCGATACAAATTTGATAAATCTCCACTACAATTAATATCGATAATTTCATAGCAAACTATTATATTTACATATATATATATGTATATATGTATGTGTATATATATGCATATTAACAAACTACGCATATGCATATATAGTTTGTGTATATGCATATATATATACATACATACATACATACATATATATATATATATGTACATATATATATATATATATATGTATATATATATGTACATATATATATATATATATATATATATATATATATATATATGTACATATATATCTATATGTACACATATATATATATATATATGTACATATATATATATATATATATATGTACATATATATATATATATATATGTACATATATATATATATATATATATGTACATATATATATATATATATGTACATATATATATATATATATGTACATATATATATATATATATGTACATATATATATATATATATATGTATATATATATATAGATATATATGTACATATATATGTACATATATATACACATATATATATATATATATATGTACATATATATATATATATATGTACATATATATACATATATATATATATGTACATATATATATATATACACATATATATATATATATATACACATATATATGTGTGTGTGTGTATATATATGTATATATATATACATATATGTATGTATGTATGTATGTACATACATACATACATACATACATACATACATACATACATACATACATACATACATATATATATATATATATATATGTATATATATATGCATATACACAAACTATATATGCATATACGTAGTTTGTTAATATGCATATTAGTATTCAGCATTGAAAATACATAATTATATGTATATATGTATTCCTATATTTTTTATAAAAGTATGCAAATTCTATACATTTAAAAGGAGAACACACATATAGCTTTTAAATAAGAAGTGCTTTCAAATTCCTTAAATTAAAAATTTTCCCTTTAAAAATAATTGTTTTCTAAACCTATCCATTAATCCATCCAATAGGTTTAACTATCATTTTTCGAATTGATTCTAATTCGAACCCAAACCCGATTCAAATCTAATTCTTTCTCATTTGGAACTAGGGTTTTCTATTGTTTTCTTTGCAACCAAATAAAATCTCTAGATTCCAATTCAAATTACAGATTCCATCATAGAGAAGATTCAGACACATATAACAGGCACGATGAAGATAGGAAGAGAAAGAGCGCAAATAGATTATGTGATTATCACAAGTGCACCTGGACACTAATGCTAATTTGCCATGCCTCAGAAGTCCATAGAAAATCTCTTCCTTATCCAACATTCGCAATTCCTCCAAGATCCAAGCTAACCAAAATTCCCACGTGACTAGAAGTGCTTGAAGAAGCATAGGAGCATGTAGAAACATATGAGCATGTAGAAGCATATGAGCTTCTCAAATGCATGTAAGCTTTGAAGCTTGTCCAAACACACTAGGAGAGCCTCTATTTAAAGGCCTCTAAGATGCATCTAGAATGTGTCTAGAAACAACTAGAAGATAAGCATGACAACCAAGCATGAGTCTTCTCCAACCTTCTAGATGAGTCATAAGTTTGTAGACACCATGTGCTCAAATAAAATGCTAACTCCTAAGTGTAGACAACTTTTGCATACCTAGAGTGCAAACTCTTGTGTTGTCTACATGACAACTCCCAAGAATTTGCCAACTCCTATGTGAGCAAATATTAAAATAATGCACATTAATTAATTTAATATTCACTTCACTCTTTTCAATTTAATTTATTCATTTTTAAATCTCATGCACTAACTTTAATAATTCCACATATTCTTATCTTAATATATTTATATTTTAATCACATTGAATATAGAATCTTTTAATAATTTTAATATATTTTCCACTTTTAATTTCATTTTCAAAACTTAATTGCTCAAATATTTATTATTTAAATAGATATTATCACATTTTAACTTTTTAAAATTATAACTTTTATTTTCATATTTAATTATTTTATTTAATTAATTTCTCAATTAATTAAATAAAATAAATATTAAAATATCATATTAATTTTCCATTTAATTAAACCATTAATTAAATCTTTTAATTAGGCTTAATTAATAGAAAATACTCCAAAGACTCACAAGGTAAAAATATGAAAACCCATCATAGCCAAAATACATACAAAATCAAGCCAAGGGTTAATATCACGTATTACATCATCCGATGTAGTCGGAGGGTACTCAACTCAGATACTTGTCCTAATTTCCAATTAGAACAAATGGCTTAAAGGGTTGGGATTTGGACTTGAGAATTATCTCCCCTCTCTTATCATTGAGATAATGTGATAGGGTACTCTCATCCTAGCAATTCAGGAAAGTCGATACCCGGTACCTGCAACTTGCATAAAAACCATGCATGTACAAGCACAATATATACTAAACTAAATAGGCAATGGCAGGAAGTGGTGCATTGTGTAGATCCCGACTAGTAGGTGACTACGACTCCCTCCCTTAACCACATCAACCATGCCATACATAAGAACAAACACACACACCATACACATGCAAGTATGGGGTAAGTATCCATAAGAAAACACATATGATGATAAACCATCTAATCTAATCATTATCCATAACTGAAAGCAATGTAATAATCATCATGTATACATGAAATGTAAAGTCTAAGTGATCTCATCACATATCAACTGAATCCGAAACAATATATGATAATGTCAAAACAATGCTACTAACCATCAACATAAAACTAACCCTAAAAGAGTTCGACAATGATAGCAAAAATGCAAACTAGGGGTAGGCACTGCAGTTATTGTTTCAAAATTTAACATGTAGTTTCTTATTAAAATGCATTGATTCATGTTTCATAAACTCATATGTTATGAGAATGAATGACACATTTCACTTATTTCACCTAGGTGATATTCACAAAGGTGAATTGGAACTTAGGTTTTAAGATAAACTTTTGATGATAAAGAATTCTTGTCCAATCTAATAGGTCAAAGTGATATTCATCTCTCATGGTCAAAGTAAAATTCATAAGATTAGTTTATATCACCATTGCTATCACAGATCAATATGTAGTTCTTATTCAAAATCATTGATTTATACAAATTGTGAGTATCATGGTCTTAGATAAAGAAATCTAGTAGGATGCTAAAACTTCTTGATTCTCAACTCAAAGAATTTGAAGAGGCTAATTTCTAAAAACTACAAGTGAAATATTTTCTTGAGCTCTCTCACACCATCTAATAAAATTTGAATATATTCAATCAGCACTTATGCACCATGCAAATTTCATGTCTTTATAGGTAGAAGTATAGTTTATTTTATATTTTAGATTTCAACTAATCCTAAATATCATAAGAGGAGAAACCTTATCTATTGTTTCACTCAAGGACTCTGGCAGTGAGAAATGAAAAGTTGGAGAGAATTGTTGCATCAAAATGTTTTATTATTTAATCTTAATGTATAGTTAAATCTTAAAGTCTAGAGTCACCAGAGGTAAGATTTTAAAATTTTATAAATTCTCTTCTCTTATGACATTTTTATGTCTATATAATTTTGAAAAATAAGACTTTCTAAGAAGGAAACCCCCAAAAGGGATCTTCCATTTAATGTGATTCCCCCAAGTGAATTTGGAGCAAGCTTTCAGGACACTAGAGCCCTTGATCAAGTAAGAGAACCACTTAAAGACTTGATAATGATTCCCTTAGAAAGGCCTGGCCTATTTTCTAAAGAACTTTTAAAGGTCATATTTTATTAAATAGATTTAAGACGGTGAAAATTGTAACCTATTTTAAATAGATAATTTGATCGACATGATTACAAAATGGGTGCAGGATAATTAACTATAATCAGTTGTAAGCTACATGATAAAGGGACATGATGAGAAGAATATCACCTCTTAAATGAAGAAGTAGACATCAATTTTCAATTGGATCACTCCACATATAATATTGTTGTTAATCTTTACTATAAGAGAGGTTCCATGGATAATGTTTGGAAGCTTTAGACAAAGATGGTGCAAAGATAGCTTTTGATATGTTTAGTTAACTATTCCTATCCAAGAATTTTGCAAACTTAGGGAAGTATATGTTAAGGAAGAGACTGATTCAAATAATAGGTAATGGTTTCTATTTATACAAGTAAACTTTTATTTTTCATAATTTAATTATTGTCTTTTTCCCATCATTTTTTTGTAATGTTTCTTTGACGTTTTTGTATGTGCTTTTTTGCAATGTGTCAAACTTTAGTGCTAAACCCAATATATGGATCTATTTTGTGTTAGGATTAATGCCAGATTCTATTGCCACTCTTGGAGAATTTATAGCTATACATACAAGACAGAGAAGAGGAGATTGTGATTTAGAAGAGGCATTAAAGATTTGAAGAAAGAGGTAGTCATGAAGATGTTTACTTCCATTGTTGCATATAACAGAAGAAAATGCCTCTAGAGCTTGCTCTTTGGGAGTATTTGGTTGCATTAAAATCTTTAGATGCAGGAAAAATGGGTTGCTCCTAGTATCTTTTTGCATTATTGATGAGAATATTATTTTTTGTGATAACATCTCCAAGATACACTATGAAATCTGGGTTGCCAATTACAATATAGATCATTTATTCATTTTCAAGCATCAATGAACTTGTGATAAGAACATAATCAAGTAACAAGATCTTTTTATCTATTTTCAATTCTATAACTACAATGGATTTTTTATTTGATAGATAAACTAGGAATACAAGTCCCACAATACAAAAATTCCAATTTAATGCTAATATGTTTTGATTTGCATAAATCACAAGTATGAGTTCAATATTCATTGAGCAATGTTATCTAGCTTTCAAATCTATGAGATCTATTATTTAATTAAAGTGCTAGATAAAGGAAAAAGTACTAAAATATGCCAAATATAGAAAGGTTCCATGAATTTGTCAATAAGAAAAATATACTAAAATATTTACTCACATATTGAAATAAACAGTCAAGATATACTAAAAAAGTATGTCACATATTAAAATATTTAGTCAAAATATACTAAAATATGTTGCATAAATGGGGCCATAAATTACCTTTTCATACATCACAAATAAGCCTAGGGCACTAACTTGAAAATAGCTCTCATGTTGTTGTAGATTGTGGCCAAAAGCACACAATGCCAAATAAAAAAATAGCACGTTCAATTTTTTTATTATGGGCCCAATTTAGTTGAAATTTTGACCAATTTGAGAGAAAAAAAAAAAGGGTATTCAAGAAGCATATTTAGGGATTCATTGAAATAAAAGGTTGAAAAGTGACCTATAATGTACTGGTGGTAATCAACTCTAGTCTACTTAAGCTAAAGTTTAGGCATATAATAATTAATTCTTTTATAATTATTGTGATGCAACCTAGGTTAGACCTTTTTAGGGATTTTGATCTCCTTTATAAGGATGACTTCATTGTGAACTTATCGAGATTAATTCATTATTAATTATAACAATCTACTTAAATTCCATTCTCATCAAGAATATCTCACCAATGGATCTAGCAATATTTGTCTCAACAAATTTTTCTTCTCTCTTTTGTAATAGGTATTTGAATGCATGTGATTCTTCAAAGTTATGGGATTGATCTTTCATTAGCTTCAACATGGCATCAAAGCCAAGTTAAATTTTTTTTTATTGGATTTGGGGTTCACTAAATTTTTATGCACTTTGAGAAAAAATGAACATCATTTTTGAGTTCAGAGTGCTCAAAAAATCCCATTTCCATATTAAATATATCTAGTTTGGATGTTATTGAAATATGAGGCAAAATTAAAACACAAGTCAAGGTGAATTTTTTTATTGTTTTTTTTACAAACTAAATATTTTCTAGTGTATATGGGAGGAGACATTTCTTTTTTTTCATTCAAAAAAAGGACAAAGGTTCCCTTACCATTTTCAATGCCGTTTTTTATGTAAAAAATGGGGAACAACTATTTTGGGAGGCCTACAAAGTTTTTGGGTCTCACATAGATTTGACGCACCCAAACACCTTGAAGGTTGATTGTATTGCATTCCTACCCTTGGTTCATACTGATACCTTGGCTCTCATTTGGTAGGCCCTTTTACAATTCCTACCAAGTTTCCTTTCCCAAATTCAAAAAGGATGGTGGTATTTGTTTCCACCTTCGAAGCACTACAATCATCTTGGAAATGGTGGTCTCTTTCGACGTCTTTTGGGAATCTTTTGTTTAAACCCCGTGCTTCCTTCAAGGACACTTACCCTTTCCACATGGTGTCAACCCTCTCCAATGTAGACACACATGACACTTAATTTCTAGATGAAATTGAATTGGGAGACTCCATTTCTGGTACTAATTGCTCTATTTTGTCATCACACATTTTAGCAGGGGGTCATTGATAGTGGAAGGCAACATGTCTCCATCTTCATGCATGTATGGACATAGTTTTTATAGCTTTCAATAAAGGATTTATTAGTGTTAATATAACATGTGATCTAGGGTCTTCTAAGGTGAAATCCATTTTTGAAGCTACACACATGTGTGCTAAAAAATGCACACAACACCTAAGAAGAGATGATTCAACATTATTTACATTTAGATGGGCTAGTATCAACAACATTTTCCAGCAAGCCTCAAGCAACTTACCATTCAAATATTTGGGTCATGTCTGCAGTTTTTAAGTCAAAATTTGATTTTGGTGGATGCTTCCCTTGTGTTGGCTAGTGATTGTTTGATTGATGTGGCAATTTAAGCTAGGAGATGTCTTTTGTTTGATTCGGAGTGTGTATGGATATTTTAGTGACACTTTAGTGACTATGTGTTTCTCATTGTGATCAAGCTCTTGATTAGTAACATTGGTAGGTCTATGGATAGTTTAGTGATAGTGGTTTGTCATGCCATTTTTGGGTGGTGTTATTTTTATGAGTGCAATCACCACATAATTTTCATAGTTCATTTTATTTATTGGTTTGAAGGTTTTGCTAGTAGTAATGTTTTTTTTCCTATTTTTCCATGATTTGTGGATTTCATAGTTTGTATTCGCCCATAATTCAACATGATTTGTTATTCACCAATGTGTATATTTGGTCCTATGAAAAATCTCAGAGACATAAGATCAGTTGTTTTATCTTTGTGATGCTAGTTTTTATTGTCTTATTTGAAAATATTTTTCCACACATGCATCTTTTTTCACATGCACATTTGGCCACCAAATTTCTCATCTTGCACCAACTCTTTTATCAATGACAATGTTTTTTATACATTGTCTTGTTTCTATAGATTGGATACTTATTATCTGGTTGGAATCATTTTCTTGGCATTTTTTGCATCGACGGTCATTTGACCATCAAATTTGGGCTTGTGATTTGCTCACATAAGCACCATGTCAGCATTGCATCAAGACTTCTGTCACCACTTCAAGCTCTGTTTGTACCTACCTTCATAATTTTGCTCACACCTTAGGCATACGAAGTCTATTTTGTCCAAACAAGATATTGTCAAAAAGTTATTATAGAGCCTGTTAAGTTAGTATAGTTAGTTTTTAGTTTTGTTACATTTTTTATGGCTTTCTCTATTGTCAAGTCAAGACTACATTTTTCCACTCTGGGAGACATATCTTGATTATTCGATCTCCAATTTGAGAATTGTTTATATTGTTGGAAAGGTCTTTCCAAGCTCTTTTTAGTGATACTAGTTGTTTTCTTGGATTCTTCTCAAGGAATATTTAATTTAGCCTTTTGCATTATTGCATTTTGGTAGATATCTTGGTTTTTTAAAGTTCAAGATCAATTTTGTTGCTCTAGATGTTTCATCATGAATTGTATAATCTATTATATAGTCTTATGTCTCTTTTGGCCTATTTAGATATCATTTTTATGCATTCTTGCAAATGTAGTGAGATAAAGTGCCATGCTGCATCTATATTTTTATTTCAATTGTTTTGCCCTTGTTTTTCTTCTAATTTGAGTAGTGTCATCAAAGGACACTCATTTAGATTATTTTTTACTCTAGATTCACCATATTTTGGGCCTTATTTTAGATGCACTACTCATGATTAAAGTGTCATGAGGGGTTGATTTTTTTTCTTTGTTTGTCATCTTCCTTTGTCTAGTGAATGACCCTTCTATGACATTGGCCTAATGGAATTTTTGAGATTGATCACCTCAAAACACACATATGTACTCTTTTGTGCATCTTCATCATGGTTCCTTGACTTGCAATACTTTTTGCCCACATTTCTAGTTGCCTATAACCTCACCCTTATCTACATTAGGGGGAACTATTCTATTATTTCCCATGATTCATTGGTTTGATTGATCAACTCTTTAGGCTTTGCTATTTCAAGCCATTTGTGTCTTATTATTTAGTTGTTTGTCTTTGTGTGCCTCTAGATTCGATGTAGATTAGAGTTTTCTCTACATGTTCAAGTTTTATTTCAGCTAAGGTTCTTTAGATCAACAATTACTTTTGGTAGAGTTTTGTAGCTTCTATATGCTTTAGTGGTGTTCTTCGTAATAACCTTTTGTTCCTATCTTTTGGGACATTCCCTAGTTTGGAGGCTTCTTTAGTCATTCACTAGTTTCTTTCAACATGTTTTCCATCTCTTTTTGGAGTAAAGTTATTCTTGTGTTGTTTTCTTTATTTCTCCTCTTTTGAAAATTTTGGTTCTACTTGGGTACCTCATCAGGCTTTATTGTCATAGCTCAATTCTATTTTTAGTAGTAGTTTCAAGGTTTTTAGCTACTCCCTAAGTTTATCTTAAGGAGGTTGTTAGAGTAATTTGATATTTTCTAATTAACTCTAGTCCACCTAAGCTAGGCTTTAAGCTTATAAAAATTAACTCTTTTATTAATTATTATTATGCAACTTAGGTTAGACAATTTTAGGGTTTCATTCTCCTTTATAAGTAGATCTTTCATTATAAAATTATTGAGATTAATTTCATTGTTGATTATAGAAATCTACTTTTTGCTCAGCAAAAATGTCTCGTATATGGATTTGGCAATTTTTACCTCCATAGTTTTTTGCTTCTCTCTTTTGTAACATGTGTTTGTATCCAAGTGTTTATTGGGACCTACAGGTTGACCTTTCATCAAGTTCAACACTTACTATATCAAAAATTAATTATATAACACTTCTTAAATTTAATTAATTTTTATTGGTAGATAATATTAAAAATCTTGATCACTAGTTAGGATATAGTGATTGCAATAGTACTATGCATACAACAATTACTAATAATATAAATCTTAAAAAGATTAATTTCTTGATTAGATCTTGTAATGTATATATCTAATAGTTTTGTGGGTGCTACCATCAGATATCATTTTATATTACTATCACCTTTAAATTGTATGATGTCAAACTAAAACTCATTTACTTATGTTTCATACTTCTCATAAGATGTCTTAATAATTAATATGATCTTTGCATGAAGAGATAATTTCTTTAAATATATTTTATGTTTTCTCTTACTTTAGTTTGATTATTATTTTGTTATTACTAAGTTCATATTTAACAATTTTTATTTTGTTATAATCATAAATTTTTTGATTAATTATGATTACATAAATTGGGAAATTAGAAAATTCTCTTACTTTAGTTGTTAAATTATTTTGGTATTATTAATTTCATATTTATAATTTTTTACTTCATTAAAATGATAATTTTTTTGAATAATTATGATTAGATAAATTGGAAAATAGAACAAACGATTGAAAAAATATAACATCATGTCCAACAAACAAGCAAAATGGGATTGCTAAGAAGTGAATCCTTGTAACTAAACTAAGAAAAATAGGAAATTATAATACCAATGACAAAAAATAGATAATAGCGATATGACACAAGGGACTAGAAGACTCCACAAAATTCAAGGAACAAGTAGAAATTACAAGCAAATATAACTAATAACATAGAGGAATAAAGAATATATAACTAGAATAGAATACACATAGATTGAATATGGTTCATCCAATGAGTGAGCTACATCCACAAAACAAAGAGTCGAATTATTGGGTAACTTCAACATGCTACAATCCTCAATCTCCTTTAAAGCTCAATACCTACAAAAATCTAGATATGCTCTTTTGAAAATGCTAACCCTTGGCCAATGTTACTAAACTTATGTGGATCTAACAATTTAATCCTAAATATATTGGATTAGTCATCCTTGAAAAATGGTTGGTGACGTATCTCAAAAATGTTTGATGAGATAACAACTAGAAAGAAATTAAAGGCTGACACTCCAAACCTTATTACTTATTAAAAGTTTACACTACTTTTCTGATTAGTCCCTACAAATCAACAAGAAGCAAGCTTAAGAGACCTAGTAGGAGCAATATCATTAGAGGTTGCATCCTTCTTAGACATAACCTACATATTGTCTTCCATCTTCTTTCTTTTTATTTTTCTATCTTGCATCTCTTTCCTTATGGCATTGATCAATTGATTAGTCTTTTCATTGATGTTTTCTATTTTTATTCCTATCAAGACATCTCTTTCAATTTGATACTCAACATAGCCTACTTTTCCTTCATATTAGTTAGGGTATTGATAATTTTTATTTTCTCCTCTTCTATTGGCTATGGCATTGATAACTTTTATTTTCTTCTCTTCTAAAAGCATTTGAATTTTTAGTTCAACAATATGCTCTTTGATAATCTACCAACTGCTCAACTTCTTCCTAAAAGTCATCCTCAACTTCCTAGATATTGCTATCGCATTTACCCATTGTCCCCATTTATTTTTTGCCTATGCTACACCTTCTAGCTTATCACATTTATTTTTCTCTACAAAATTAGCCACTTTGTCATCTCCTTCTGCCTATTAGCAAAAACATAAAATCAGTCATTTTTCCTTTGCATAGCCTTAAGCGCCCGTTTCGTGAGCAGAATAGGAATACATATTCTGGAATACGTATTCCAAAAATTGTGAATTCCTTGTTTGGATGCACCAAAACAGGATTGGAATACAAAGCAAAAATGGAATATGTATTCCATTTTTGGTCCAAAAATGGAGTTTTGCAATTCCACCACAATAGGTCGTATTGGAATACGTATTCCTATTCCATTTTTATTTATTTTAGAAAACATAAATTTTCGGGTCCGCGAATTCCCATCAAATATTCGCTGAATCAAATAGAGAACAGGAATACGTTCTATTCCAGAATACCTATTCCGGAATACGTATTCCTATTCCGCTCACCAAACGGACCCTAAGGTCATACCTAGTATAGGAATTGGAGAGTATCGTGGGAGAAGAGGAAGAGGGAATCTTGTAGTATCTCGGATAACTTAGTTGGATTTTGGAGAACTGACGAAAATTCATAGGGATAAGGATTTGGTCGTGGAATTTTCTGGGGTCTCTCCAGATTTGATGGATAAGGATTAGGCTGAAAATTTAGAAGTATGAGAAAAGTCCACCAATATCTCTTTAGACTGCTCACTATGGAGGCTTTTATTATCCAGTAGTAGATAATGATTTAGGACTTTATCTAGGTTAACCCTAGTGGAATCATTGGCAGAGAAAATGGATTAGATTTTGTTGTGGCACCTAATGGGGCTGAATGATGGATTATTGAGCTTAATAGATAAGGTGGATTAGGGCCCACTTGCGGAGACAAACTAAGATGGAAATTATACAGCCTTGGAACGATTCTTTGAGATCTCGATTCAAGGAATCCCCTCCTTTAACCTTAGCTTTAACTACAAATTGACATAAAGCGATGAAAATCCAAAAAGAAAATTTGAAATTGCATTTTTCTATTTTAGTTTTATTATTTTGAAATTTTGTTTTTCTTTTGTTCTAATACTGCAACTTTCACCAAACATAACAAGTTTGTGAAAGTCCTTGAAGGTATTTAAGATCTTTATATGGTGAAACAATTGTAACGCATTCATCATTAGTTATTCTTGACCATCTCATTACAAAGCTTTTAGAATCTTTCAAATCAATTAAATAGCTTTACTGTTTTTCAATTTTGTATTGTTTCAAATTGCTGAGCACTTGCAAAGCTTGATTGCCACATCATACCATGCTAATCTTAAATCACCGTTAACGAGTTTTTATTTAGTCTTCTATGATTGCTAATATAGAACAAGTGGCTCATGGAGTAAACGCTGCGGAGAGATAGACCATTTTTCAACGCCTGTGGAATTTTCGGCACATTATTGTTATAGCATTTGTGTTTATGTTATTAAGTCTTCTTATATATTTATATTTATGAATAAATTATTCTATATAAACAAGTAAAAAAATTTGTAGTTCGATTATGAAAGAATTAAATACATATTAAGCATTCATTTATCAACTATTTAAAAGGTTTTTTAACATTTCTATTAGATATATGAATAGATGATTCAAGATTGTATTGAGTTTTTTTTTTTTAAATATCTATAATTAATGTTTTAAATGGGTTGCTTTAATACTAATATATTTATACTTTCTTGTGTGCTATTCAGTTTCTATCATGTGTCTTTTTAGAGCAATGACAATTCTATATGGGTGTGTGCAATTTCTAAATACTACCATGTTTGATTCTAGTACTTTTGAATTAAACTCAGTACAAATTTCCATTGTGAAAGTTTCATATCATACAACATGACCTAGCTATCCATGTTTCTTGCTCTCTAGCTATTGTTGCATCTTGATGGTGGATCATAAATTATGATCCAAAATACTAATGATGAAAAATTGCACATAGTTCAATAAAAAATGTAAGAATCTAGTTCTATCAAGAACTACGAAAGATAACTCTGAAATCACTGATTTGTTACAATATAAAAAAGGTTTCAAATCAATTACTTTTACTAAATTGATTGATAGAGGTCTTGAATCCTTAATATTAAAAAATTAAAATAGTGTCTAATGGAGAAAAAAATAAAACAAAAAGTGAATTGCAGCAACTAATAATAAATGGAGAAAATAGGAAAAGTGAGAAACAAATCAAAATACTCAAAAGAATAACTTACAAGAGACACCAATAACAACCAACATAACACTAGACTAGAAACCTGCTCACTGAACCGTAGCCTCATAAAAAAATCTCCTCACAAAAAATAACAACTATTTGTTTCATTTAATGACCTTCGCCTACAAGAAATCCTTCTTAAAAAGCTTGGAGAAGGCCATAACACAAATTCTGAAATCCTCCCCCAAACCCATCTAGACACTATCCTCAAGTCTCTTTCCCCTCTTCCTCCTTAGATTTGACTTAGTCTAAATACCACTAATAGCCTAGTTAATATTCTCTTACATCTGATTTCTCTAATTTTCTAGATCCAACATCTTTTCTACCAATTATGTCTATGAATCCTTCATAGTGGTAAGGCCATTAAGGATTTCCATCTCCACTTCATACGGCACGTAGTTTTTGAACTACATGATATTTTCCTCGATAAACTCCTAATTTTTTTTTAACTATTAACCAAATTTCTCACTCATGCTCTAGTTCTTAAATCTCCTTTAAACTTTAGTAGCTACCTCAAACTTCTTTATTTTTCTTCTCACAATGTGGAGTTGGAAATGAAGTCACTCAGTGAGTAGTTTTGTCTTATAGTAGAGGATACACATTTTTTCTACTTTACTTGCAAGATCCCCCCATCAAGATATTAAGAATAATTTTGTGGGGTATTCAAGGGCAGAGGCTTTAGAATGAAGGGATTCTTGGGATAGTAGAACTGGATCTTGGGACAAGGTGGGTCAAAATATGTGGAGGTTGAATACAATATGAGATGGGAATAGACATATGACAAGTCTACTTAGACAAATTGGACCAAGAAAAGGTTGTGTATTTTCACAATTCAACTAGACCCTTAACAAAAATAAAAGTACTTATGACCTTTCTAATTTGATTAATTAGGGTGGACCCCATTGTAGGGGAAACGTCTTTGGTTTTGGAGGGGGGCATAACCTAAATATTTTAATTTGTTGAACTAAGCTTAAAAGTAAGATTGTTGAGCTCAATAAATAGAGGCATCAGTGGGGCTAGACTATGGAGTGAGATTCAAATACATATCATAAAATCTTAAAAATTATACCCTCATGAGAAAGGGACCCTCCCTTTAACTATAACAATACCCATTGCAATAGATGTGGAGGAAAGATCAAAGATGAAAAGTAAAACATAATATCTCTCCAAAAATGATTTAACATTAAGAAAATATTGGAATAAAACATATTATATCTTCTTTATAGCATCTTGAACTTACAAAGAACCATTACAACTACCTTCCATTTCCCACAGAGTTGCTCTATATTGAGCTTTCAATATTTTCTCCATGGTCCAAGAAATTGTGATGTCCCTCCTTGTAAACTACCTTAGGAATTATAGGCAACTTACTATTGTTGGAATTTTACATTATTTGCATTACTTTTATAGAACTTATTTTTTCAGATTAATGTAATAAAGGGGCAATGTTTGAATTTTATATTAATCAGTATTTGTTTTATAGTTTAAGTTAATAAATGGATGTGGTTACTAAATTAGTTATGAGAATGTGCATTCCTCTAAGATGCTAGTAATTATTAATATGGCTTTTCAAATGTATGAAGTTAAAAACATAAATATGGTTAGTAAATTAGTTATGGGAAGTTAAATTTTTGTTAGAGGCTAGAAACAAGAATTTTGCCTTTATAAATCTAACACTAGCCAATGTATTTATGATTAGATTGAATGTAATTTTATTAAGTAATATAAATCTATTACAATTTTCAATTCTCTCTCTTAAATATGGTATTAGAGTAATTTTCTCCTCTTGTTGCATTGACACACGAAGAAATTAAATGGTAATTCTATGTGGGTGATAAATGTGGCATTATGATGCAGAGTGGTTAGTGGAAACAAAATGCACTAAACTCAATCTACTTTAATCTTTCAACAATGGGTCAAGTATTAGGCCCACCCTTGGATGAACCAATCCTTCAACCTTAGAGTGGTCATACACCCACAGTAAAACACACTGAAACTAGAAAAGATAATACAATGTGCTCTTTTATTAATTCAATGGGATTCTTGTTACATTCAACATCTATAGTTTATTAAGCCATAAAATTCTCATGAAATACTAACTTTAAAAAAGTAAAAAATAAAAATTTATAAACCTAAAACTAACATAGTTAATGTAATACTCCATCATTCTCTCCATTAATACCTTAATTTGAAAAGGAGTGGATGTTACAAGGGTTTTCACCCTACCCTCTAGAGATTTTGATGAAGTGCACTCACCAATTTTCCTTGATCTTCAAGAAAAATTGAACTAACTACATCAATGGATGTTTTAACTATAAATCCTAAAGCTATATTTACAACATGAGTGTTCTGACCTCCCCTACATAATGAGAAACATTTTGTCTAAGATTCCACATCTCATCTAAGTGTGTCTAATCCCTCCTTCAGTGCTAGACACGAGATACCTTTTATCAAAAATTCCACATGTCCTCTGATTGTGTCTAATGCCTCCTCAACTGCTTCACTTATCATACTTGAGTCATGTACCCTCTTGCCCCATTGAAGAATGATCACACAGCTAAGCCCCAACTTTATAGGGATAGTGATAGTTGTTTATCATGCAATAATCATCTCTAAGAAAGAATCTAGCTTGAGATGACAAAAATTCCTTTTGACGCCGATCTTTTGTAGTCTTGTAAACTCTTAAACAAACAACTTGTTTCAATTGCTGTATTATCACATGGACTGTCACCAATAGATGAGTCATTTTTATGCACTGCAAAACCACAAAACTTGGCCTCACTTTTTGTTGCAAGAAAAGTTTTATCTTTCTTTAACTTTCCATTGATGAAATATTTGTCACATGTTGAATACATATCATCCACACATGCCTATTTTTCTTACAATAAAAGCATTTGAATTATCTTCTATTACAAACATTAGATTTCTTTATAGGAGTTAAAGCACATTCCTTGCCAATTTGATGACCTTTATTATCTTTACTTCCTTCATCAATTAGAGAGAGAATTACAATTAGACACACTATTGAACAAGATATCTTTGACATCATCATCATTGACTTTAAAGTTTATTGATGTAAGCTGATTAACAAGAGAATGAAAACTGCCTATATGTAGGACTATTTTTTTCTTCATGCAATTTTTATCCAAATAATTTATGCTTGATGCACATTTTTGCACTAGAAACATAGGAACCACACTATGAGTTGAGCTCATCCAAAATTTCTTTGGACACCTTCATCAGATCAATGTGATACTAATATGCATATTATAGACAAGTCAAGTTAATGTTGTAGCCTTATGATCTTGATGAATTCATGTGCATCATGTAGCTTTTTTAACCAACCCACATATAATATTCCATTGATATTTTACATTTAAAAGAAACTATATCTTAATTTTCCATGTGTTGAATTTAAAACATTACAGCATAGCAATACCAATCATTTTATCCATTTCGATTTCCTCGAACCTGCACAACTATTGTAGTTATCAAAACTTCTCTAATATAAGACCATAACATAATTCTGTAACATTGCACGACTGGATTGAGTGCTGAGACAAATCCTGTTTACTATACAAGATCATAACATAATTCTGTACCATTGCACGACTAGATTGAGTGCTGAGACAAATCCTCTTTACTATACCATAAACGTTAAAAAGGTATCGGACGCTGTATAATGCTGCGATGGGCCAAAAGGTATTGCAATAACAATTTCAAACTATGGAACATGTAACATTACGCGATGGCTATCTTTGTCTATACAACCTCTAACATTAGCAAAGTGAAAAATCACACGTTGCACATGACTCCACCATGGTGAAAATCACTTGCAGCGGTCAGCGTTTGAACGAGTGATGGCATGCAAGACATAGATTACTATATACCTTAAAACAAGATATGATAGGAGTACCAAAATGGCAATCTCATAAAGACTCCACGAAACCATTGAGAAGATGACTCCAACATGAATGGAAACTCGATGGATAGTTTAATGTGACCAATCGCTAGTTATGAATTACACACAAGTAGAACAAGTTGCTGTTCATGATCTTCACAAGCTCCACCAACGGATCCCTTTTGACTAGCAGAACATGTTTTTGCTCTTCTATATTCTCCATTTATGTAGATTGAGTATGGCTCTCACAATCACTGCCCTCGACTTATTTCAGACACCACACTATTAGATAGGCAGGTCCTCATACCACATGAAGCCATGATATTATGCGGATTTTATTGATTCAATTGGATTCTTATTACATTGAGCCATAAAAGTCTCGTGAATAACCTTTGTACAAGGTGAAATCACGTATTCATCAGATCTTAGTGCAAAGTGCAATTAGAATAACATTGAACTAGTCTAGACTGAAGAAATCACTCTTAAACAAAGACTCTATGAACGTCTCATGTTTCTCTAACTGCAACTGTTAAAATTGTTCTTAGACCGACATCTTAGTGATAGTTCTAGAATGGAAGTGTGCTGTGAATGCAGATTTACAAATGCCTATGCAAGATCTATATGAAAATGTTGATTATATTAAGATAATAACACTAGAATGCTAGAATGTGTTTATACATGAGACTAAATGCTAAATGATGCTAGATAAATGCTAGAATGGATGTGATGTGAAAATTAGCCTTGCTCTTAACCTAGCTTCCTCTAGTGTCACCTTAGATCTTCCACTTGACTTAAATAGGGCTTCTATTTATCCCAATCTCCTTAGGCACCTAGCCATGAGGTCCTAGGCCATTCAACTAGTGCACACCAATCAACAAACTTACCAACTCTCCCACACCACAATCAACTCTGAACACCCAAATGAGACTTCAATGGCTGAATAGTCATCTATCAAGGTATTTGGACTTCTTTCAAGGTCCCCTATCACAATTAAATTTGAAACCCTAATCAAGTTCCAAAAATCAAGCAAGAATGCACTCAAATGCTGGTAATAGCTTGACAAGGAATTAGCCCTCCAAATGCAATAAAACCCAGTATCTTGCCAAAATCGATAACAAGGGGTCAAAAAAACCAGAAAACCAAGGACCGTTTTTAGAGATCTTATGGATTTTGGTTGTCTAGGGTTCTAAACTTGTCCATATAGTATGAGCACAATTTTAACCTTAAAATAAGAGTTTAGACATTTTAACAAGTTGTCTGATGAAAAGATTGTTTTTCCTTTGATAGGGCTTCCACCATGGCAATCCATTGAGGTTGTAGTTTCATTACACCTTCCCCTAACAAATTTTGAGCTTCGATTGAAGTAGAAAGCACATTCAATGACCAAAACACCTATGCACTTGACTATGATATGTAGCCTTGCATCTCTAGCTCACCTAGGGAATTCCTAAAAAATCACTTGTTTTCTTTCCAAGGACCCTTCTTTGTTGTATAATAGTTAAAAGGAGTCCTCTCCAAAATTGCAAGTGGTCATACAAATACTATGGTTGGAGATGGAGTTATGACTCTATATTGCCCAATCACTTGGTTCAGAACAATAGGATATCAAAAATCAAAACAATTTGTTTTGTCAATCAAAAGCTCATAAAATCTCAAACTAAAACTATACAAAAAGAAAAAGAAAACTCCTTTACTTATTTAATAAATTATAGTTTCATATCTAATCCATTAAAATGCCAATAAGCTTCCAAATCATAAAGCTGTAATTGTAACCTTTTGTTAAGTCCGTACAACATAATTCTCTCCAAGTTTCAACCTTGCAAAAAGGACAAGAATGACCTTACAAACACATCTAAAGTCTCTCCCTAACTATTTCAAATAGATAGAAGAATCTAACTACAAAGTTTCTCGAATGCAACAAAAAGTTATCAATGTTGTCATTCACAACATTGACAACTTTTGAGCAATTTTTGAAATTTTGAGTGTTTGACCCTTGAAGTTGCTCTAAATGTTATCAAACATTGCCAAATACCTTAAAATATTATTATTTTTTTAATAATTTTTTTCAAATATGTTTTTGGTGATTCTGCCACTGAAAATAGAAAAATGGCCTCTATAGACTAATTGAGCAACTATGAGCAGCTTACCTTGAACAACAACACATTAGGGCTAGGCTAGCCCGATTATTCACCTAGTGTTGTGGCTAGCACCACTGCAAGATAAAATACCCTAGGATCCCAAGGTCTTCCTTTGGCCCACCTAGGTGCACCTATATGATATCGCCCCACAAAATAAAACTATGTCACTCTTGTGGAGAAGAGGTCTTCTAAGTTAGAGATACCTACTTGTTGTAGGTGCTACTATAGGCTCTAAATATATGTTGAACCCATGGCTACTCTAAGGTAGTGGAACCTTCATCTCAACTAAATCTTTCACATTGAAAACATGAGAGATGCCCAAAGCTCATGGAAAAATAAGTTTATAAGAATTTGTTCCTCGCTGCTTCCATAAGTAGCTTGGTTGGCATACACTTTTGTAGCCTGGACTTGTTCAAATGCACCATTACATAGTCACCAACAACAAACTAAATGTCTTTCTTGCTTTCATCCACATTGACCTTTAGTTTTTGTGTATTTTCTTGAATAGCCTTCTTGACTTGTTCTTTGATTTCTTTCATTGTTTGGGCAAAATCCTTGGCATGTGCAATCCTATGCTCTATTCCTCCAAGATCCCTCAACTCACACACACCTCTAGTATGCATTCCATAGATAATTTCAAAGGAGCATATGGTTCTATTCCTACTATCATTTTAGGCATACCTTATTTGTAGAATGAAGACATCCCAAGTATGCCTATACTCCTTGGCTAGGCACATAAAGAGATAACCTAGCACCTTGTTAATCACTTCAGTCTTACAATCTATTTTGGGATGGTAGGCTGATCCAAATCAAAATTTTATACGAAGTCTTTGCTACAAATTCTTCCAAAAGTGACTCATGAATTTTACATCCCTATCTGAAACTATTCTTAATGGAAGGCCATGAATCCTCACAACCTCTTTGAATAAAAAATGTTTAATGTGGCTTCCATTGTTGGTAGTTTTTCATGGAATAAAGCACCCCATCTTGTTGAACCTATCAACAACTATATATACACTCTCATAACCCTATTTTGTCTTAAGAAGTCCCACTATGAAGTCTATGGTCACACATTGCCATGGCCTATTTGGAATTGGTAAGGAATGATAGTGACCTACATTACTCATCCCTCCTTTAGCCTTCATACATACCATGCATATTTTTGCATACTTAGTCCCATCTCTGACTAGTTTAGGCCAACAGTAAAATCTTTGGACTAGTTCTAAGGTTTTTTTGACACCAAAGTGTCCACTCAGACTTCCATTGTGCTTCTCATGTATTAGATTTTTTCGTATTGAACCTCTTGGTACACATAACTACTTACCATAGCAATCCATTTGGTAATGTAAAATTAGAGAATTCTATGAAAGTGATTCTCAAAGTTAGAACGTACCTTGCATGCTTTAGTAAACTCCTCATCATCTTTATAAAGACTATTGAAGCTCTCTATCCCAATGCTTTGTAACTATACCTTTTGAGCTATCAAAACCCTTCTATTTAATGCATCTCCCAATTTATTCATCTTCCCTTTCTTTTGGTTGATTGTGAAGTTGAAAACTTCCAAGTATCCCATCCACTTCAAATGTCTATTACTCAACTTTTCTTTTGTGTTAATGTAGTTGAGAGCTTGGTTATCTATTAAAACTAAAATTCCTCAGGTAATAGGTAGTGTCTCCACTTTATAAGAGACTAAACTAGGGCATATGATTCTAGGATATAGGATGAATGGTTTTTTTTGGCCTCATTAATTTTTCACTAAGTAAGGCTACTAGCCTACTTTGTTGACTAAACACTCCCCATAATGCTAGGCCACTTGCATCACATTCTAGGGTGAATAGTTTCTCAAGGCTAGGTAATTTCAAAATAGGTTGGGTTTTTGTTTCTTTTGCATCTAAAATAACTTTTCAGCCTTCAAGGTCCATATAAAATTGGACTTGATCCCATGCTTTATGGTATCTAGTGAAGATGCACAAATGCCACTAAAATTCTTAATGAATTTACCATAGATTTGAGCTAAACCATGAAAAATCCTTACCTAAGTAGATGTAGTAGGTGGTGGCTCATTGAGGATAGCAAAAAACTTATCTTGATCCATCTTCAAGGATCCCTCAAACACCACAAAGCCTAGATACACAAGTTCTTTCTTGAAAAAGACACACTTCTAAAGATTGATGGCAAGCTTCTCTTCATGTAACCTCTACAATATTGCTTCCAAATGTTTGATGTGGTCCTCATTTTTTTGGCTAAATATGACAATACCATGTAGATAGAAAACCACAAACCTTCTTTTGAAATCTTTTAGCACTTCATTCATGAGCCTCATGAATGTTCCAAAAGCATTAGAGGGACCAAATGCATCACTAGCCACTCGTATAGCCCATCTGTTGTCTTAAATGTCATTTTCAAATCATCCCCCTCCGTAATACTAATTTGGTGGTATCCACTCTTCAAATCCAATTCAGTGAAGTACATATCTCCTCCAAGACAATCCATGAGATCATCAATCCTAGGTATGGGGAACCTATACTTGATTGTGATCCTATTTATGGCCCTTGAGTCAATACATAGTCTCCATTTTCCTCCATTTTTAGATGTTAATACCATAGGGACTACACATGGGCTTATGCTCTTCCTGATCACAACTTGATCCATTAATTCATGTAATTGTCTTGCCACTTCCAAGTTTTGTTCTAGACTGATTTTTTATGATGCTTTGTTAGGTAGGGAGACACTAGGAGAAAAGTCTATTTTATGGATTACGACTCTTCTAGGAGGTAGAATAGTAGGATTCCATCAGTCATAATGTCTTCATACTTGTAAAGAAATTATTGTACTTTTATAGGTAATGGCTCCTTTATAGTCTTCTCCTCTCGATTGGATCTCAAAACCAACACATAACCTTGAGTCTCTTCATTTTTAAGGTCCCTAAAAAATTTCTTTGTATCACATAGAAATCCACTAGGTACCTTAATACTACGACTCTTCTCCCTCCAACAAATACTAGATGATAAATTTATAATACTATATACTACCAGGGTACCTAGTGGTATCTTAACTACATACTATAGTATTTTCTATAGTAGATGATAAAGTTTCTACTAGCAAAGTCACTTAATATGGGTTTAGATCTGATACCTTGGTTATTTTAGTTTTTTCAACTACCTCCTCTAATATTATGTTTTCAATAGAGGGTAAAAGTACAAAGCTATTTCACATTTTAGGCTAACTTATTAGAATGACTAAATTTGAGTATTTCTATCTACAAAATCAATTTTATTCAAACATATGATCTAGTTAAATTCATTCTAGCTAAGTTATTTATGGTCTCACACTTTTCCAATTGGAAATATCTATTAAATGGATGTTTTATACTAGTTTGCATCCAATTAATAAAGAAATATAATTATTTCAGAAAACTGGTGTTTCAATAACTCTTACTATATTTTATGATATTCTTTTAATAACTTATAAACACCATTTTATAGAACTTAGAGTCAAGAATATTATCATATATAGTTTATAGTGTTTTAATTAGATATAGTATATTATAATTAAAAAGCCTACAAGTACATATTTTAACACTCAGAAAAATGTCATTTTTGAGAAACAACATATTAAATAATATTTAAAAAATTTGAAACTTATATGACTTTCTAAAGGAGAGAGATCTCTTCAAGAATGTATAATTTTTATTCTAGCCAATTGATTTCAGGCAAGTTGAAATTTGAATCATTATAAAAGAGAAAATATATGTCTAAAACCAATTTTTATTTTTGAATGTTCTAGATATATATGTTATCTATAACATAGTCTAAGATCAAAGGGAAATATGTTTATTTCCATATAGTTTTGCAATGAGAAGTAGAGCTCTAATTTTAAGATTTTTTTAGTAGCTTAAAATTCTCTATAAAAATTATGAAAATATATCAATTGTTATTCCCAAAAATTGTTAAAAATTATAACCGTAAACTTCATCAATTTCTAAAAATTTTATTAGTTTACATCACATCCAAATTCTAAATAATATTACTAGTTTTATATCATTGAATGTGGCTAGTTATACATTTTTGAGGCTTTTCATTTAGAAAAAGGTGACACAATTTTGTGCTTTTACTCTTTCTATCCTAAATCCACAACAACCTTGCAAAATTTTTGAATTATCTTGCATCTAATCCTAAGTAGAGTTATCCTATACTTATTTTCATTAGGAGAAGGTTGTTTGATTAGTATGCTTGTAAACATAAGGTTCTCACCTATTTCTAACTCCATGTAATCTACATCAATCTCCTTGTAGCTAGAGTTATCTTCTTGTGCATATGCCACTCTCTTGTTAGGGGAAGAAGGTGAGGGCTTGTTAGAGAATTTATATGTAGTATATCCTAATTGACCATAGTTGTAACACTTCTCTAGCAATGTATGTGTTACTTCTATGTGATCCTCTACCCCCTATTAGAGCCTCCACTACCACTCCCTCTTCTATAACCCCCTCTAGGAGTACTTTCAATGGCTTTCTCTGTCTACTTGTTTTCACCTTGATTCCTCTATTCATTTCATCTAGCTTGGTAACCTCCTCTTTGTCTTCCCTAATTTCTGGCTTTGCCTCTATCCTTGATGTTGGACTCTGTTGTCTTCCTATTGTTTTCCTCCACCTTTATGGCTATTTGATGGAACCTTTAAAGTGTAGTAGGTTTCCATAAATTAATCTCCTCTTGGATGTTCCACTTCAAACCTCCCAAATACCTAGCCACCTTTATTGGCTATTCCTCTTGGTTCTTGGATCTAAGGCGTTGCCATTGAAACTCCTTTTTATAAGAGGCTAGATCCAAATCTCTTGATTTTAGTACTTTTCTTATTTTTTGGAGTTGGATTTCAATGTCCTTTGATATGAAGTTCTCTTTCAACTTGGTAACCATTGCATTCTAGCTGGCTATAAGATACTTTGTGGTTATGATCTTCTCATATTATACATACTTCCACTATGGAAAAGATGACCCTCTATGTCCTAACTTAGCCACTTTGACCTTTTGTGCCTCTAATACCCCTTCACACTCAAAGTAGTTCCTTATGTTATCAAACCAATCTATCACTGCATCTATATCAATCTTTTCAATAAATAGTGACACACCTTCCAAAGCTTTTCCACCTAGGGCCTTAATATCTTTTAAGAAAGGTTACTAATTTAAGAAAGGGTTTGGCTTAGGAACAAAATCCTCTTTTTCTATCTCCTTACCCTTCTCATTTTCTTCTTCTTCCTTACTTTTAGCTTTAGCAACAACTTCCTCCCACTTTATCTTCATCTCTTCCAAGGCTACTTCAAGGATTCTATTCTTCACCCTTTTCTCATCAACTTCCTTATCTATCTATACATTCACCACCATGCTTGACTCACCCAATCACTTTCTAGTAGCTACAGACATATGCCTTCTTCCCAAGTCTTTAACTCTCTGACACAATTCTAATTTGACAGTTAGTCTTTCTCTTACCTTGTCTTCCTCTAGGAGAACCTTAGATCTTCTACTAGACCTAAAAAAAGCTTATAATTACCATAATCTCATTAGGAACCTAACCATGAGGTCCTAGGCCATTAAAATAGTGTACACTAATTAGAAAACTCACCAACCCTTTGACACCACAATTAACTCAAAATTCCCAATGACACCCCAATGGATGAAAGGTAATCTAGGAAGTTATTTGGACTTCCTTAAAGGTCCCTTATCACAATTAGACATGAAACCCTAATCAAGTTCCAACAATAAAGGAAAATTACACTCAAATGCTTGCAATAGGGCTACAAGCAATTATCCCTCCAAATGCAATAAAAACCAAATATATTTCCAAAATACTTAACAAGGGGTCAAAATGACAACCGAACCAAACAACATTTTTAGACACCTTAAGGATTTTTCTAGTTGAGGGTTCCCCTCTTGTCTATATAGTGCAAGCACAATTTTAACCTTAATAAAATAGTTTAGAGGGTTGAGCAGGCTATCCAATGAAAAGATTTTTTTTCCCTTCATAAGGCTTCCCCATGACTACCTATTGATGTTGGAGTTTCATTACACCTTTCCCCAATACATTTCAATTTTTGATATAAGTATCAAACACATTCAATCCTCAAGAACACCTTTGCACTTGACTGTGATTCCTAACCATGCATCTTTGGCTTGCCTAGGGAATCTCCAAAAAATTATTTTATTTTATTTCCAAGGTCTCTCCTTTTATGTATAATATTTACAAGGAAGCACCTCCCAAATACCAAGAGGCTATACAAATCCTACACTGGGAGAGGGAGTTATGACTCCATTTTTCCCAATCACTTGGTTCAGAACATTAGAATGTTGAAAATCAAAATAATTTTTTCAAGTAACTAAAACCTCACAAAACCTAAAACTAAAAGTGTACAAAACCACAAAAAGAACTCCTCTAGCTATTCATGAAATAACAAATCCAAATATAATCCTTTAAAATGCCAAAAAAAACTTCAAGGCATAAAACTATAACTGTAACTTGTTGTTTAGTCTCTACAAAAAAATTCTCTCCAAGTTCCAACCCTAATAAAAGATTGAGGATGGCCTTATGAAAAAATCCCATTTCTTCTCCTAACTATTTTAGACAATTACAAGAATCTAACTACAAAGCTGCTTGAATGCAACAAAACATTGTCATTGTTGTCATTGACAACATTGAAAACCTTTGAGCAATTTTTGCAATGTTGATTGTTTGACCCTCAAAATTTTTGAAAATTTTGTTAAACCTTGCCAAGGGCATTAAATGGGTACATAAAAAATTTAATAAGGTCCTTCAAACACATTATTTTATTTTTCTAGCCCTTAAAACACCAAAATAACCTATATACCCTAATGGAGCAATAATGAGCAACGATGAGGAACTTACTCTAAATAACCTAATCTTAGGACTAGGCTAGCCCTATTATTCACCTAGTAGGATGGATAGGACCAGTACAAATATAATAAACACCCTAGGAGCCCAAGGTCTTCCTCAAGCCCACTTTGGTGCTCCTCCACCAAGATGATAGCTTGAAATATGCCTATATTGCAAATGCCTATCACTTTTGTCCCTTTGCTTTTGAATTTCCCTCCTATTTATAGGATTTCAAAAGGGGATTGGGGTAAGGATCAGAATTTTAATTTTCAATAGAGAGTAAAGGTGAAACTAAAAATATCTCATAAGCCAACAAGAGGAAAAGTCAAACAAAGTTAGTTTGTGAAGGTAAATGAGGATTTTTCAATTCTTTTAATTTTGAAAAGAATTATTTTCAATTTTTGAGGGGATAAATGGCTTTTATTGATCTAACAAATGTTGCATTTATTTTCAATTTCCTTTTCTTTTCCCTTTCCCCTTTTCTATTTCCTTTTAAAATTTTATGAAATATTTTTCCTCTTTGTAAAGTGATTTATGTCATTTTTTATTTGATGGGTAATTGATTAATTAATGACTTCATGTTATGATTGATTTGGAAGTCTATTTTTTCCTTTGCTCTCTAATTTTGCCCTTAATTTATGTTTTTTGATCAAAATTTATTTTGTTTTAGGTCTTTACAAATTTTGGGGTGTCTACAAAAGCCCTACTTTGAGCTAATATGCAAAGCATATTAGTTCAAAGACTATCTTGATTTTTTGATTTTAGGCAAAATTCTAATGACTAGATATCCCATTGATGATGTTTTGTTGATTCAATATTGATTTGATGTTTAATTTTTGATGATTTGATGTTGATAATTTGATGCCACATTTGATGTTGTGATGTTTAAAATCCCTTAATTAGGAAAACCTTCTTGGATACCATAATTTGATTTGATGTTAATAATTTTGTTGGCATAGAAAGTTTTGGATATTCGAAAAAAAATTATGCCTCAATTTGATATGGGTATATTCCCCACTCAAAATTTTCAAGTTGAAGGAATGATGTTCAAAAATATTGAGAGTCAATTTTTTTTTCTAAAACAATGGATAGGAAAATTGGGATGAATGTATGTGGTTGATTTTTTTGGGAGTAACATCCAAGGCATTAAATAGGTGTACAAGGTTTAAAATTTCATAAAATTCCCTAAGTGAAGGTTAAATAGGTCAAAAGATGTTTTCCTCATTTCATTCTTACACTTCGCTTTTACTTTTTGTGACTTGAAGCTCTGAGCTAGCAATGACGGATGTCCCATTGCAAGAGCATAGATTCAAGAAGGGTCATAGATATGAGCATCTGACCAACTATAGTGCCCAAGTAAGTCATCGAAGGCTTTTGTAATATAATTTTTAAATTTTTTTTATGGATTTTAAGATTTTTGTGTGAAAATGCCCATAAAATGTGTTTGTTTGTCTTGTTTTCGCTTAAAGATTATCTTAATATACCTCTAATTCAATGTTTTAGGTTTTTGTTGTGAGAATTAGGGTTTGGTATTTTAAAAAATTTTAACCTTACAATAATCCTAATATTGGTTTCATTAAGTGCTTCCCTAAAGAGCCTTTGTTTTATGTTTTCATAGCATGCTACTTTTAAAAAGGTGTATGTGGGAAAAGTCATTTAAAATAGCCCTTTTATTACTTCATGGGAACCTTTTAAAATTTTGTTGCATTATCTAATATTTCCTAAGTTTCCAAAATAATTTCTTAACCTAAGCTTTAACCTTAATATTCTATAAGATTATTTCAAAAATAAATTGAATAATGATAACCCTTGATCTTCCTTAAGATCAAGGGTTGTCACTTTGTCACTATAAGAAATAACATGTTATTTACCACTATGAACATAGTGACCAATCTTGTAGGACCCAGTCAATGAAGAAACAAGGTTTTAAGCAAACAGTCCACACCATCACATCCTCTCATGATAAGTGGTGAGACCAACCTTTGAAGACAACACCATAATTTTTGTTCCATTAACAAACTTGCCTGCATGTCAGGATGTCATGTACCACGAGGGATTCCCATTAGAGAAAATGAATTAGGTGGCACTATTGGATCTTCCCAAAATTGATGGTGGTTGCTATGTCATTAATAGGAGTTGCATGAACTTTATCCTTGGTGACATAGGGACCAAAAGAAATACTATCGGCCCACTCTATTTATAATGCATTTATCATATGAGCTCTATTTTTTGATGCAATGATGATCAATGATGGTAGTTGTGTCATCACTAGAAGTTGGTTGACTTTTACCCTTGGTGATATAGTGAGAACATGACATGTGTCTATAGGTGTAAGTGTGTCCAATGTAAGTCATGAGAAATGAAGGAAAACACACACATGGAAGGATTCAATTAGATTGAATTCCAACTAGGAGGATTAAAATATAGTCATTATAGGTTTTATTCCTAAATCATTGAATTTTTCAAAAATTGATAGCCTATTTTAAAATTTGAAAGGCAATGCTACTTGGTTTCTCTACATGATCAATTTATGAGAATTAAATCTACCTGTGCAATGTAAAACTAGGAATATAGTGTAGACAGACAAGATTTTTTTCATTGCAAATATATTTATGATTGCCTAAGAGCTAGAACTTGTTAAAGAACTATTTTTCTACCTAGTTAAATTGTGAAGAACTTTCTATATCAAAAATTCACCAAAAAAATTAGAAAGAAGAAACAAGAGAACCAAGTAAGTAACTCAGTCCAAATATGATTCAAGGATTTATGTTTTATCATAGTTATTATCAAATATGCCTCCAAAGAAGGGTTTCTCAGGGAAAGTACAGTATGCTGGTGGGAATATCCATGATGATTTTCTTGAACAATTAAGTTAATCCCCAAATGAATCAGCCTAAATGAAGAATATAATCCATGTAAACCCTAGACTCTAAATTGTAGATGGTTTGTGTGATAAAGGGAATTGGACTAGGGATGCCATAACCTCTAAAACATGACACCAATTATTCAAGAAATGGTTCTTAGAGAGGAAATTATTACCCTACATAGGAATATTTGGAATTTTGATTTAGGTAAGTTTTTGGTCCTTGTGATTTTCATGGTTTCAAACATTCTCATTGTTGTAGCCCTAAAATATGATCTAGCCACAAGGATAGTGAGGAGAATAGACTAGGAGTGTTTGATAAAAATCACTACCAAAGAGATTCAAGAGGTTTTTTTATTGGAGACAACCATAGATTACCATGTGATCATTGACTTTCATGGATTTGAAATAGAATATTTTTCTCGTAAAGATTAAATTAGGCAAGGTGTATTGAGAGGACACTTGGCCACAATTGGTGTTAGAAATAGGGATTACTGGGGGGGAGTGAATTAGTAATCTACAAACTTTAGTCACCTACTAGATATTATTACTTACTTTAAACCATGTGTAACAAAGAAATAAAGTAATGTTGAAATGTAATAGTAACATTGCACAAAGATAACTCATGACACCATATTTTGTTAACTAGGGAAACCCTAGCCAAGGGAAAACCCTAGTGGGGATGATACCCACTAGATAATATACTGATATATACTTTCCTTGTTAGAAGATGAATATTGTTAGGATTCAATGAGAAAACTTAGTATTATAGTCCCTGTTAGGAGATTTAAAATACCTATTAGGAGATTCCAACCCAATTAGGAGTTATAGTGTAATGTATGCAAGATGACCCTATTGTCCAAACACACAATTTTGACTACAAGAAGAGCTCACTACTCATACAATTAATCTATTATTATTTTCCTTATTTGATCTTTGATATTCAACTTGATCTTGTATCACAAGATAGTTCATATAAAACTTCGCATATAAAGATTTTAGTAAAATTTGCTCACAAGTTCACTCTCAAGATACATGAAGATTACACTCTTCATATTGGAAGAATTCCTTTACATAAATATCATGCCTTTACATAAAATAGCATTGGGTCAGCTAAGACCACAATTCACTTTTCCAAGTTAGAGTAAACATCTAGGGTGTTGGCCCTAATTGGACAAATTAATGTTTTGCAACCAAATCAATTCTTTACTATTGTTTCACTATCCTACTTGAAAAAAATACAATTAACTATATTCTGTAATATCTATACAAACTTTCGAGTCCATACACATCATCATCAACATGTATACTATCTCAATGTAACTTTTCTTGTCATAATATGATATTTGCAACATGTTATAAAAAAAATAATATACTGATGTAAACCAACTTCTATACTAAATTAACTTTTTGATCACCAAACAGTAAGTATCTTTAGTTTTGATGTTTCCTATCAACATGTACATCATGTGAACTAATGCCCTAGTTTCTGAGCTCCCAAGTATCCATTTCCCCTATTTTCAAAGCTGAGTCCAAACGTGTTTTATTGTTTTATGAAATTTTTGATTGCAAGAAATCTTAAATAGGCAACTTTGATAATCAATATCTATTGACTAAGAATTTTTCATGAGATTAGATATGATAGGTAAGAGTATGTTGAATAGAGAATTAGAGCTCCTTTTTTCAGGTGTTTTGTTCAATTTTTTAAAGCTAGCCAAAGGACCCCTTGGCATGATATAGATAAGTTGTAGAAAGAGGTAAAATGAGTGTTAAATTTGTTGCCAGTGGTTGAATTTATTTCAAATTAGTGCCAAACTATGAATGGATCAGTTTAAGTGATTAGGTGTTTGAATTTTTTTTTTTTTTAGGTGAGCCCTATTCGGAGCTCGACTATTTTCACCTCATTGATAAGGCACTATAATTATAAAAGATGCTTTTCAAGGAAGAAATTCATAATGGTTTAAGAAATTACAAATTTTTCAAAATACATATAACAATTGGAATCTAATGAACATGAGGGATTGGTAACACATTGGGTTATAAAGGAAAAATATTACAATGAATCCTTGTGGTGAAAATCATTGTTTGGTAACAATTGGAATTGAATGAACTAATGTTTGGTAACTTTTTAAAAGAAGCCTAGCATAATTGGGATGTTTTAAAAAGAAATAATGAAGCCACATTAAATGGATGATTAGCCAATTATGAGGAAGTTACAACATTAAAAGAGTCCTCTTTTACCTTTTAGTCTTGGGTTGAGACTTGTAGTGGGTTCAAATGCATAGATTTGGGGAAGCAAAATCTAGAACTCCAAGCTATAATTTGCATGTAGGGTTCTACCTATGAATGTTTGTCCTAGATATATACAGAAGAACGTGAGCTAGACCCATGATAGGAGGAACCCATAGCTAACCAATGAAAGAAGATCATGTTTTCTAAAAAGAAGATATCCCTAACATGTTCTCTGGTGGATTAGGGGCTAGATACACAAGTTCTTTCTTGAAAAAGTCACACTTCTCAAAAATGATGGCAAGCTTCTCTTCATGCAACCTCTATAATATTTCCTCCACATGTTTGATGTTCTCATCCTTTGTCTTGATAAATATGAGAATACCATCTAGATAGAAAACCAAAAATCTTTCGTCTAAGTCTTTCAAAACTTCATTCATGAGCCTCGCGAATGTGCTAGGAGCATTAGAGGGACCGAATGGCATTGCTAGTGACTCATAAAGTCCATCTATTGTCTTAAATTTTGTTTTCCAATCATCCTTCTCCATAATACTGATTTGGTGGCATCCACTCTCGAAATCCAATTCAGTGAAGTACATATTTCCTCCAAGATAATCCATGAGATCCTCAATCCTAGGTATGGGGAACCTATACTTGATTATGGTCCTATTTATTTGATGCGGTGCAAGGTAGGGAGAATCCCCAAAGGAGATGTCCTAGCCCTCAACAAATAACCACATAGCAAAAACATAATAACAATGCAAGGTTTGATATTAAATTACATTAATTTATTCATAGAATAACTACTACATGCAATGTGCCAGGTTGTAAGGCCTTCCTAGATATGGCCAAATACAAAGCAATTACAATAAAATTTCTACAAGATCCAATCCAAACACTAGCTAGTCCAGATCCACACTCTTGTAGAAACCTCCAAGGATGATCTAAACTTGTGCTCATAAGCCCATCAAGCAATCTCCTTTTTTTCCAAGCCACAACTAGTAGCTCTTCTCAAAATTGATCCAAGATCCAAATACAAATTTTCTCACATTTAGGGCTCTATGCACACACTCAAAACTTCATCACAATTGTTATGTAAACTGCCTCACATTTAGGGCTCTATCCATAGACTTAGGAAAACTCACCCTTTAGTTGCTCCCACACTCACTCCTCCTCTGAATGAATGAATGATTTTAGGAATGAATAACTACAAGACTCCACAAGACCCCCTAATTATACCAGTCTAAGCCACAAGTTGGCCCAGAATGCCAAAAACTAACATTAAATACTTAAAGAGCCACAAGTTGGCCTCCATAGAAATTAGATGTCCAAAAATTGATATCTGTTCAAAATTGTGATATTTCATAGCTCATTTTGAATTAAAACTCATGCTTCAATATAAAGGTAGTACTTTATGCCCTATATAGACCCTTAAGCTCACTAAGATTGATTCATTTATGATAACTTTAGACTAATCTTGAAAGTCATGTACATAAACCTATCATGCAAGCTATCAAAAATTGATACTCCAGGAGAATTTCCATATCTCCCAACTTCTAATGAATTAGGACTAGAAACCTTAATTAGAGATAGTAATATAGGCCCTTTTCAATCCTTGAACCTTGTAGCCTCTAATTAATTTTAGAAAATTAGTTAAACAACTCACAATAGGCACCTAGAAACTAGAAAACATAGTTCAAGCAACAAGGTTATCCAATTTGTCTCCCACACATCTCTATCCATGAAAATTATAACTCCAACAAAATCCAAGCTTGATTCTCCTGCATTAGGCTCCTAGGTAAATAAAAAAGTATGTCCCATACTTTGATGCCTAAAGAAAGATCTACAACCAACTTCATCTTTACCAAAGCCTTCCACTTCATCACAACCAATAGAAAAAATCTAAAAATCCACCATCAATGCTTCATCAACTGAAATATTTGCATCAAATACATATGAACAACCCAATCAGCATGCTCACACCAAAGAAAAGGCTAAACATAAGGCTTCATTAGCAAATCATCGTCCACATCAGCAACTAGTGAATGCACCAACAACAAACTCCACATCAGAAACAATATGTAGATCTTCATCAACACATGCCAAAATCACAATACCAGTAATCTCATTACTCACAACAAGACACTTTGTATTATACACATCACCACCAACAACAACCAAATCATCCATGACCAAGTGTTCTAGAATTTCCATGTTAGACTTAGCCAACTAATCATTAAAACTAACCTCTATCCAAACATCAAAAAGCTTAGGAATATCCTTAGTAACAACCTCAAGTTTCTTTATAGGTTCTACGTTAGACTCCACAAACTGATCATAAAATCCAACCTCTTCCACCTTGACCTTGATATGCCATCTTCTCTCACAAACACGTTTTTTAATTGGCTAGACAACTCTCTTTCAAATCAATAGACTCTAGTTCCACAAACATCTATGGAATTCCTTCCTTATCCTATCCTTATCTTAATCAACCAAACTAGTTCCAAACCAAGCAGCCACCTCCTTAGCTTGCTTATTCAAACTAGCTTTGACTTGAGGAGACATCTCATAAAACCTCATTTCCAGCACATCATGGAGATTTACAATCATCTCAGGGTCTAATCCTCTTAGAGCCATCTCCCAAGATCTTTCTAAACCCTCTACAACAAATCCTTCTTATGCCACCTTGTACAAAAAATTAGGAACAAAATCACAAGTTAGGACCTTGGATCTATAATCCACAAACTCTTTATGATCATTCGTCAACCAGATCAGTCTTCCATCTTCACATCCATCTATCGATCTGCAAGCCCTCTACAATTGCAAGATAGAACCACAATCTACCATCTTGAAACAAATAGATCTAGGACTCTAGAAAGAAAATACACGACTAGATCAAGATCAACTTAGATATACTTCTCTCACCAAAGTCTTGGTGCAAATTGCCACAACTTTGATGATCTATCTAAACACTCAAGAACAACCTTCACTCTAATAAAATTCACAAACCAAGGTCCTAGTATAAACTACCTCACACTTCGGTGATCTCCTTGTATAGTAAGGAATAATTGATCTCTGATACTAGCTTACATAGTGCAAGGAAGGAGAATCCCCAAACGAGATGTCCTAGAACCCAACAAGTAACCCCATAGTGGAAATAGAATAACAATGCAAGATCTAATACCAAATTACAATAATTTATTCATAAAATAACTCTTACATGCAATGTTCTAGGTTGCAAGAACTTCCTAGTTATGTTCAAATACAAAGCAATTACAATAATAGTTCTACAAGATTCCTCAAGATCCAACACAAACACTAGCTAGTCTAGATCAACACTCTGGTAGAAATCTCGAAGGAAAATCTAAACTTGTGCTTACGAGCCCACAAAAAAATCTCCTTGTTTTCCAAGCCACAAATAATAGCTCTTCTCAAACTTGATCCAAGATCCAAATGTAAACTACCTCACATTTGGTGCTCTATCTACATACTCACAACTTCACCACAATCCTACTATAAATTGCCTCACATTTGGCACTCTATCCATAGACTCAGGAAAACTCACCCTTTAGCTTCTCTCATACTCACTCCTCTTCTAAATGAATGAATCATTCCATGAGTGAATAACTAAAAGGCTCCACAAGACCCCTTACTTATATCAATCAACACCACAAGCTAACGTAGAATGCAAAAAACTAACATTAAACACTTGAAGAGCCATAAGTTGACCTCCAATAGAAATTAAATGTCCAAAAATTGTGATATCTCCTAGCTCCAATTGAATTAGAACTTGTGCTTCAAATTAAAGGTAGTACTTTAGGCTCTATATAAACCCTTAAGCTCTCCAAGGTTTATCTATTAAGGATACATTTAGATTAATCTCAGAAATCACATACAAAAACTAAATGTGCAAATTGCTATAAGCTAATAATTTTGACCAACTTGGGTAAAAAATTAAAACAAAAAGGTATTCAAGGAGCCCATTTAAGGCTTCATCAAAATGAAAGGTTGAAAATTGACCTATAATGTACTAGTGCTAATTAACTCTAGTCTACTCAAGCTAAACTTTAGTCATATAGTAATTCATTCTTTTATTAATTATTATGATTCAACCTAGGTTAGACCATTTAAGGGTTTTAATCTCTTTTATAAGGATGAAATCTCAATGTAAACTTATTGAGATTAATTTCATTGTTCATTATAGCAATCTAATTTTTTACTCATCAATAATGTTTTGCCAATAGATCTGCCAATATTTGCCTCCATAATTTTTTTCTTCTCTTTTGTAATAGGTATTTGAATGTAGATGATTGTTGGGAGCTATGGGATTGATCTTTCATCAACGTCAACATGGTATCAAAGCTAGGTTTATTTTTGATGAACTTTAAGAAAAATGGACATCACTGTTGGGCTCAAACTACTCAAAAAACCCCATTTCCATATAAAATATGTCTAGTTTGGATGCTATTGAAATATAAGGAAAATTTTTTTTGGCCATTTTGAGCTGAGCATGCAAGTTGAGGTGAATATTTTTATTTTTATTTTTACAAATGAAAAATTTGCTAGTGTATATGGGAGGAAGCATTTTTTATTTTATTTAAAAAATGCCAAAGATTTCCTTGCCAGTGTAAATGGCATTTTTTATTTGAAAAATGGGGAGAAACTTTTTTTGGGGGGGGCACAAATTTTTTGGGTCTCACATAGGTCTGACACGCCCAAACATCTTGAAATTTGAGTGCATTTCTTCCATACCCTTGGTTCATGCTAAGACCTTGGCTCTCATTTGGTAAGCCCTTTTGCCACTACTCCCAATTGTCCTTTCCTATGTTCTATGAGGATGGTGGTATTTGTTTCCACCTTGGAAGTGCTACAATCATCTTGGAAGTGGTGGTGTCTTTCAATGTCTTTTAGTAATCTTTTGTTTGAACCACATGCTTCCTTCAAGTACGCTAATCCTCTCCACATGTTGTCAACCCTCTCCAATGTGGATACACATGACATATAATTTTTGGATGAATTTAAATTAGGAGACTCCATTTATAGTACTAATTGCTCTATTTTGTCATCACACATTTCAGCACGGGGTCCTTGATGGTGGAAGGAGACAAGTCTCCATCTTCATGCATGTGTAGACACACTTTTTCTGGCCTTCAATAAAGGAGTTACTAGTGTTAATACAATGTGTGATCTGGGGTCTTCTAAGGTGAAAGCCCTTTTTGAAGCCACATACACATGCCTTGGGAAATTCACACAACACCTAAGAATAGGTAAAACCACATTATTTACATTTAGATGGGCTAGTATCAGCAATATTTTTCAACAGGCCTCAAGCAATTTACCATTCAAATAGTTGGGCTATGCTTTCATTTTTTGAGTCTAAAGCTGACTTTTTCACATGTTTGTGAGTGGTTTTCCATTTGAAGTATAGCTTGTGTTTTATGCCTCCTGGTCTATGATGTTTTGTTGGGTGCTTCCCTCATGATTTTTGATGATTGTTTGATTGATTTGGTATTTTAAACTAGGAGATTTCTTTTGTTTGATTGGGAGTGCGTATGGATAGTTTAGTGATAGTTTAGTGACTATGTGTTTCCCTTCATGATTGAGCTCTTGATTGGGTACTTTAATAGGTGTATGGATAGTTTAGTGATAATGGTTTGTCACACCATTTTTGGGTAGTGCTATTTTTATGAGTGCAATCACCACATAATTTGCATACTTCATTTTGTCTAGTGGTTTGAAAGTTTTGCTTATAGTAATGGTTTTTGCATAATTTTCCATGATTTGTGGATTTCATATTTTTTATTCGCCCATAATTTGGCATAATTTTTTATTGACCTATGCATTAAGTAGGTCCTATGCAAAATCTCACAGACATTAGATCAGTTGTTTAATCTCTATGATGGTAGCTTTTATTGCCTTATTTGGAAATCCTTTTCCACACTTGCATCTGTATTTGCATGGACATTTGGCCCCTAGATTCTTCATCTTGCACTTGCTCTTTTATTGATGACAATGTTTTTCATACATTGTCTTGTTTTTGGTGATTGGATATCTAGTATCTAGGAGTCATTTTCTAGGTGCTTTTTGCATCGACAATCATTTGACCATGAAATTTGGGCTTGTCACTTGCTGACATCAGCACCATGTCAATATTGCATTAACACTTCTATCACCACTTTAGGCTTTTTTTGTGCCTACCTTCACATTTTTGCTCATACCTTAGGAATATAGATTGTATTTTGGAAAAACTATATATGTTAGAAAGCTAGTTTAGAGCCTATCATAGTAGTATAGTTAGTTCTCAGTTTTGATGCATTTTTTATGGCTTTTTTTGTTGTCAAAGTTAGGACTACATTTTTGCACTTTAGGTGATGTATCTTGAACATCTAATCTCTGATTTGGGAATTATTTATATCATTGGAAAGGTATTTTCAAACTCTTTTCAGTGATACTAGTTAGTTTTCTATTTCTTCTCAAGGAATACTCTATTCAATCTTTTGAATTTTAACATTTTGGTAGATATCTTGGTTGTTTTAGGTCCAAGGATCAAATTTGTTTCTTCAAATGATTTATCACAACTTGTATAAGTTATTTTATTAGTCTTATGTCATTTTTGATCTATTCAAACATCATTTGAATGCATTATTGTAAATGTACTAAGATCAAGTGCCATACTACATCTTTATTTTTATTTTAGTTGTTTTTCCACATTTTTCCATCTGAATTGAATATTGTCATCTGAGGACTCTCATGAAAATTATTATATTCTAAGGATTCACCATAACTTGTGCCTTATTATAGATCACTACTTGTGATTAAAGTGTTGTGGGGGATTGATGTTTTTCCTTTGTTTGTCATCTTCCTTTTTCTAATGAATGTCACTTTCGTGACACTAGCATCATGACATGTTTGAGATTGATTACCTCAATACACACATATGCACTCTTTCGTTCATCTTGATCATGGATCATTGACTTGTAGTTCTTTTGGTCCACTTTTTTAGTTTCCTGTCACCTCACCCTTTTCCAAACTAGGGGGACTCTTCTATTATTTCTCATGATTCTTTGGTTCGATTGATCAGCTCTTAAGGCCTTCATATTTCATGCCATCTATAAATTAGAGATCATTTTTTTGTCTTTGTGTGCCTCTTGATTTGATGTAGATTATAGTCTTCTCTGGATGGTCAGTTTCTATTTTAGTGGAGGTTCTTTAGATTAGTAGTTACTTTTGGTAGAGTTTTGTAGCTTCTACATATTTTAGTGGTGTTCGTCATGATCATCTTTTGTTCCTATCTTATGTGACATTCCCTAGTTTGGAGGCTTCTTCAGTCCTTCACTAGTTTCTTTCAACATGCTTTCCATCTTTTTATAGAGTAAGGTTTTTCCCATGTGGTTTTCTTTATTTCTCAAGTATTTTTAGAGATTTGGTTATGCTTGGGTACCTCATTGGGTTTTGTTGTTAAGGCTCAATTCTACTTTTAGCAGTAATTTCTAGGTTTTTAGCTACACCCTAAGTTTATATTGGGGGGCTATTAGAGTGATTAGATATTTCCTAATTAACTCTAGTCTACCTAGCATAAACTTTAAGCATATAAAAAATAATTCTTTTATTAATTATTAGGATGCAACTTAGGTTAGACCTTTTTAAGGTTTTTATCTTTTTTATAAGGTATATCTCTCATTGTAAAATTATTTATATTAATTTCATTGTTATTATAGAAATCTACTTTTTTCTTATCAAGAGTACCTCGTTTGTGGATATCACAATTTTTACCTCCATAGCCTTTTGCTTCTCTCTTTTGTAACATGTGTTTGCATCCAGGTGATTATTGGGACCTGCAAGGTTGAGCTTTCATCAACTTCAACACTTACTATATAAAAATTTAATTGTATAAATTTCTTAAATTTGATTGTTTTGATATTAAAATTTTTAATTACTAGAACTAGGATAAAGTGATTGCAATAGTACTATGCATACAACAATTACTAATAATATAAATCTTAGGAAGATTAATTTCTTGAGGAGATCTTGTAATTAATATATCTAATAGTTTTGTGGGTGTTACCATCTTACATCCTCATTTTATATTTCTATTATCTTTTAACTCTATAATGTCAAACTAAAACTCATTTACTCATGTTTCATAATTCTAATAAGATGCCTTGATAATTAATATGATCTTAGCACAAAGAAATAATTATTTTTGGAATACTCAATGTTTTCTCTTACTTTTGTTTTATTATTATTTTGGTATTATTAAGTTCATATCTAACATTTTTTAATTTTTGTTATAATGATAAACATTCTAGTTATGATTATAGAAATTGGGAAATTTAAAAAATGATGTTTAGTTTTTTAATTGTTTTGTTATTATTAATTTCATATTTAACATTTTTTATTACATTAAAATGATATATTTTTTGAATAATTCTAATTAGATAAATTGGGAAATGGAATAGAATATTAAAAAAACTATAACATCAAGTCCAACAAACAACCACATTGTGATTGCTAAGAAGTGAATCCTTGTAACTAAACTAAAAAAAATAGGAAAGTAGAATACCAATGACAAAAAATAGATAATAGCGATTTGACACAGGGGACTAGAAGTCTCCACAAAATTCAAGAAGCAAGTAGAAATCATAAACAAATATAACTAATAAAACAGTGGAATAAAGAATATATAATTAGAATAGAAGTCACATAGATTTAATATGGTTCACCCGATGAGTGAGCTACATCTACAAAACAAAGAGTAGAATATTGTTATTGCGTAACTTCAACATGTTACAATCTTCAAAATCTAGATATTCTCTTTTGAAAATCCTAACCCTTAGCCAATGTTACATAACTTATGCAAATCTAACAATTTAATCCTAAATATACTAGATGAGTCATCCTTGAATAATGGTTGGTGATGAAACTCAAAAATGCTTGATTGGATAACAACATAAAAGAAATCAAAGGCAGTACCCCAAACTGTATTACTTATTAAAAGTTTATAGTACTTTTCTGATTAGTCCCTACAAATCAACAAGAAGCAAGCTTAAGAGACCTAGTAGAAGCAATATGATTAGAGGTTGCATCCTTCTTAGATACAACCTGCATATTGTCTTGCATCTCTTTCCTTATGGCATTGATCAATTGGTTAGTCTTTTCATTGGTGTTTTTTGTTTCTTTTCTATCAAGACATCTTTTTCAATTTGATACTCCACACAGCCTAATTTTCCTTCCTGTTGGCTAGGGCATTGATATTTTTATTCTCTCCTCTTCTATTGGCTAGGGCCTTGATAATTTTTATTTTCTCCTCTTCTAAACGCATTTTGAATTTTTAGTTCAACAGTATGGAATTTGAATTTTGGAAACTGAGGAAAATTGATCGGGATAAGGAATTGGTGGTGGAAATATGAAAAAAGTCCACAAATATCTCTTTAGACTGCTCACTATGGGGGCTTTTATTATCCAGTAGTAGATAATGATTTAGGACTTTATCTACGTTAACCCTAGTGGAATCATTAGCAGGGATAATGGATTAGATTTTGTTGTGGGACCTAATGGGGCTGAATGATGGATTATTCAGCGTAATAGATAAGGTGGATTAGGGCCCACTTGCGGAGACAAACTAAGATGGAAATTATACAGCCTTGGAACGATTCTTTCTGATCATGATTGAAAGAATCCCCTTCTTTAACTTTAGCTTCAGCTACAAATTGACATAAAACTAAGAAAATCCAAAAAAAAAAACAAATTGAAATTGCATTTTTCTACTTTTAGTTTTATTATTTTGAACTTTTGTTTTTTCTTTTGTTCTAATACTGCGACTTTCACCTAGCATAACAAGTTTGTTAATGTCTTTGAAGGTATTTAAAATCTTTATATGGTGAAACAATTGTAACGCATTCATCATTAGTTATTCTTGACCATCTCATCACAAAGCTTTTATAATCTTTCAAATCAATTAAATAGCTTTCCTGTTTTTCAATTTTGTATTGTTTCAAATTGCTGAGCAGTTGCAAATCTTGAATGCCACATCATACCATACTAATCTTAAATCACGCTTAACGAGTTTTTATTTAGTCTTCAATGATTGCTGATATAGAACAAGTGGGTCATGGAGTAAAAGCTGCGGAGAGATAAACTGTTTTTCAACTCCTGAAGAATTTCATTTGGTCACCACATTGACAGTGCAGAGGAAACTCGAGAGAAAAGGTTGGAATTTTCATACTCGTTAGGAAAAACGTTAAGAAAACCAAGGAAACTTCCAGAAATATTTTTAACTTCAATATTCCTAGTCGAATATTTATCCTCCCACGTTTACATGCACGTCTGAAGTATGGTTGAAATTTAATAAGTGTCTGCGTCCAGTTGCATTGGGACAAGAAAGAAAATGCAAAATGCGATGAAGGAGAAAACGTCGGCGGCTGACCCACAACCAAAAAGCGGATCTACTCACACTGCAATTTGCTCAATCCAAATGCAAGATCAAACCTTAATTTATGCAGTGTTTTAAAAAACAAAATTTGGGATGAATGGTCCCTTTCTATTAATGCATTACATGTTTGTTTTAAAATTTAAGCACTTTGACAGTAATATGCAATTACAATATTAGAATATCATATAGTTGTGTAGGAGGAGATTTCGCTAAAATATGGAATGATGTTTTGTCTAAAAAAGAGCATATTATTGTTATAGCATTTGTGTTTATGTTATTAAGTCTTGTTATATATTTATATTTATGAATAAATTACTGTATATAAACAAGGAGAATTTTTTGTAGCTTGATTCTAAGAGTTTTAAATAAATATTAAGCATTCATTTATCAACTATTTAAAAGGTTTATTAACATTTATGTTACATATATATGAATAGATGATCCAAGATTGTTTTGAGTTTTTTATTATTATCTATAATTAATATTTTAAATGGGTTGCTTTTATACTAATATATTTACACTTTCTTGTGTGCTATTAAGTTTCTATCATGTTTCCTTTTAGAGCAATGACAATTCTATATGAGGGAGTGCAATTTCTAAACACTGCCATGTTCAATTCTAGTATTTTTGAAATAAACTTGGTACAAATTTCTATTTTCAAAGTTTAATATCATACAACATGACCTAGATATCCATGTTTCTTGCTCTCTAGCTATTGTTGCATCTTGATGGTGGATCATAAAGTATGATCCAAAATACTAATGATGAAAAATCGCACATAGTTCAATGAAAAATGTAAGAATATAGTTCAATCAAGAACGAAGAAAGATAACTCCAAAATCACTAACTTGTTACAATATAAAAAATGTTTCAAATAAGAAACTTTGATTAAATAGATTAATAGAGGGCTTGAATTCTTAATATTAAAAAGTTAACATAGTGTCTAATAGGCATAAAAATAAATAAATCAAGAAGTGAATGGCAGCAACTAACAACAAATGGAGAAAATAAAAAAAGTGAGAAACAAATAAAAATGTAAAATAAATAAATTACAAGAGACACCAACATGCACAAATAGTAATGATAAAAACCAACATAACACCAAATTAGAAACCTATGGACTGAACCCTAGCCTCATAAAAAAAACTCATCACCAACAATAACAACTATTTGTTTGATTTAATGACCTTCTCCTTAAAGGAATCCCTCTTAAACAACTTGGAGAAGGCTAGAACAAAAATTTACAAGTCATCCCCTAGAGCCATGTAGACATTATCTTTAGGTCTCTTTGTTTTCTTCCTCCTCTGATTTGACTTAGTCTAAATACCAGTAATAGCCTAGTTAATATTCTCTTACATCACATTTCTCTTATTTTGCAAATCCAACATCTTTTCTATGAACTATGTCTATGAATCCTTCATAGAGGTAAGCAAATTAAGGATTTCCATCTCCACCTCCTATGGCATCTAGCTTTTGAACTACATGATATTTTCTGTCATAAACTCCTAATTTTGTAAGTATTAACCAAATTTCTCACCCATGCCTTAGTTCTTGAATCTCCTTTCAACTTTAGTAGCCACCTCCAACTTATTGATTTTTCTTCTCCCAATGTATAGTTGGAAATGAAGTCACTCAGTGAGTAGTTTAGTCTTATAGTAGAAGATACACACTTTTTCTACTTTACCTACAAGATCCCCCCATCAAGATATTGAGAATATAATTATGTGGGGTATTGAAGGAGGGAGGCCTTACAATGAAGGGATCCCTAGGATAGTAGAAATGGGTCTTGGGACAAGGTGGGACAAAAGATGTGGAGATTGAATTAAACATGAGATGTTAATAGACCTATTACAAGTCCACCTAGACTATTTGGACCAAGAGGAAGTTGTGTATTTTGACAATTCAACTAGGCCCTCAACAAAAGGAAAAAGAATTTTTGGCCTTTCTAATTGGATTAATTACGGTGGACCCCATAGTAGGGGAAATGTCTTTGGTTTTGGAGTGGGACATAACCTAAATATTTTAATTGGGTGAAATAAGCTTCAAAGTAACATTGTTGAGCTCAATAGGTAGAGGCATTAGTTGGACTAGACTATAGAGTGAGATTCAAAAATATATTATACAATCTTAAAAATTAAACCCTCATTAGAAAGGGACCCTCCCTTTAACTATAACAATACCCATTGCAATAGATGTGGAGGAAAGAAGAATGATGAAAAATAAAACTTAATATCTCTCAAAAAATCATTTAACATTAAGAAAATATTCGAATAAAACATTTTACAGCTTCTTTCTAGTGTCACAAACATAAAGAGAACCATCACAACTACCTTGCATTTCCCACAGAGTTGCTTTGTATTGAGCTTGCAACATTTTCTCCATGGTCAAAGAACTATTGAATTCCCTCCCTATAAAATACTTTACGATTTTCAGGAAACTTCCTATTGTTGTAATTTTACATTATTTGCATTAGTTTTATAAAACTTATTATTTAGATTAATGTGATAAGGGGGCAATGTTGGAATTATATATTAATCAATATTTGTTTTATAGTTTAAGTTAATAAATGGATGTGGTTACTAAATTAGGTACAAGAATGTGTGTACCTCTAAGATGCTAGTAATTATTAATTTGGATTTATAAATGTAAGAAGTTAATAAATAAATATAGTTACTAAATTACATATGGGAATTTAAATTCTTGTTAGAGGCTAGAAACTGTAATTTTTCCTTTATAAATCTAACACTATCCAATGTATTTATGATTAGATTGAATGAAATTTTCTGAAGTAATATTAATCTATTACAATTTTCTACTCTCTCTTTTAAATATGGTATTAGAGTAATTTTCTCCTCTCACGGCATTGATACATGAAGAAATTAAATGGTAATTGTATGTGGGTGATAAATGTGGCATTATGATGTAGAGTGGTTAGTGGAAACAAAATGCACTCAACCCAATCTGCTTTAATCTTTCAACAATGGGTCAAGTGTTAGGCTTACCCTTGGGTGAACCAGTCCTTCAACCATAAAGTGGTCATATGCTAGGAAATAACAACAAACTAAAACTAGAAAAGACAATACAATGTGATCTTTTATTAATTCAATGGGATTGTTATTAATTCAACAGCTATAGTTTAATAAGCCATAAAATTATCATGAAATACTAACTTTAAAAAATAAATATCTATAAACCTAAGACTAACATAGTTACTATAATAGTCCAACATTCCCCCCATTATTACATTAATTTGAGAAGGCATGGAATCTACAAGGGTTTTCACCTAACCCTCTAGAGATTTTGATGAACTGAATTTACCAATTTTCCTTGCTCTTCAAGAAACATTGAACTAATTGGATTAGTGGCTATTTTAACTACACAAACTAAAGCTATCTTTACAACATGTGTGTTCTGACCTCCCCTACATAATGAGACACATTTGCCCTAAAATTCCACATCTTTTTTGAGTGTGTCTATTCCCTCCTTTGGTGCTACACATGAGATGCCTTTCATCAAAAATTCCACATCTCCTCTGATTGTGTCTAATGTCTCCCCAAGTGCTTGACTTATCATACTTGAGTCATGTACACTCTTACCCCATTGAAGAATGATCACACTACGAGCCCCAACTTTATAGGCATAGTGATAGTTTTTTATCATGCAATAATTGTCTCTAAGAAAGAATCTAGCTTGAGATAATAAGATTACTACTAACTCCAATCTTTTGTAGTCTTGTATTCTTTTACACAAAAAAACTTGTATCAATCCCATTATCATCATGTGGATTATCACCAATAGATGAGTCATTTTTATGCACTGGAAATTGACAAAGGTTGGTCCCACCTTAGATATTTCGCTTGACCTAAATAGGGTTTCTAATTATCCCAATCTCCTTAGAAACCAAACCATGATGTCCTAGGCCATTCAAGTAGCACACACCAATTAACAAAGTTACCAACTCTCACACACAACAATCAACTCCAAATGCCCAAATGACACTTCAGTGACTAAATTATTATCTAGGAAGGTATTTACACTTCATTTAAGATCCGCTAACATAATTCAACTGGAAACCCTAATTGAGCTCCAAAATTAAAACAAGAATGCACTAAAATGCTTGTAATAGGTCTACAAGGAATTAACCCTCGAAATGTAGTAAATTCCAAATATCTTGCAAAAATCCTTAACAAGGCATCAAAAAAATCACCGAACCAAGGATGTTTTTCAAATATCTTAAGGATTTTGGTTGTCTAGCATTCCAAACTTTTCCATATAGTATGAGCATAATTTTAGCCTTAAAATAAGTGTTTAGAGGTTTTGGTAAGTTGTCTGATGAAAAGATTTTTTTTTCTTGAAAAGGTCTTCCACCATGTCTTCCCATTGAGGTTTGAGTTTCATTACAATTTCCCCTAAATAATTTTGAGCTTTCATTGGAGTATTGAGAAAATTCAATCATCCAAAACACCTATGCACTTGACTATGATTCATAGCCATGCATCTATAGCTCACCTAGGGAAATACCAAAAACACAATCTCTTTTATTTACAAGGACTCTTCTTTGTTGTATAATAGGTACAAGGAGTCATTTCCCAAATCCCAAGAGTTCATACAAATCCTATCGTGGGAGATGGAGTTATGACTTTATCTTGTCCAATCACTTGGTTAAAAACAATAGGATATCGAAAATCAAAATAAATTGTTCCATCAACCAAAAGCTCATAAAACCTCAAAGTAAAACTATATAGAAACACAAAGAAAACTTTTATAACTATTTAAGAAATTATAGTTTCAAATATAATCGATTAAAATAAAAAAAATCTTCCAAATCATAAAGCTATAACTATAACTTGTTGTTCAATCTCTACAACAAAATTCTCTCTAAGTTTCAACCCTACAAAAAGGTTAAGAATGACCTTATAAATGAATCTAAAGTATCTCCATAAATATTTAAAAGAGATAGAAGTCTCTAACTACAAAGTTTCTTGAATGCAACAAAAAGTTGTCAATGTTGTGATTGACAACATTGACAACTTTTGAGTAATTTTTGCAATTTTGAGTGTTTGACCCTCAAACTTGCTCCAAATATTGTCAAACATTTCCAAATACCTCAAAATGTTATAAAACATGTAATAATTTCCTTCAAATACTTTTTTGGCTATTCTACCATACAAACCACAAAAATGGCCTATATAGACTCATTGAGAAATTATGAGCAACTTACCTTGAACAAAAACTCCTTAGGACTAGGCTAGCCCTATTATTCACCTAGTGGTGTGGCTATCAGCACTACAAGAAAAAATACACTAGGATTGCTAGGTCTTGATCTAGCCCACCTAGGTGCCCCTGCACCATATAGCCCCACAAAAGAAAACTATGTCACTCTTGTGGAGAAGAGGTCTTCCAATTTAGAGATGCCTAATTTTTGTAGGTGCTACTATAGGCTCTAAATCTATGCTGGCCCCGTGAAAACTCTAAGGTAGTGGACTCTTCAACTCAACCAAATCTTGGACATTGAAAATATAAGAGATGATAAAAGGAAAATGGTAAATAAATTTTATAAGCATTGGTTCTATACTTGGCTATTATTTGCAAGGTCCCACTCTTTTCATTGGTAGCTTCGTTGGCATACCTTTTTGTAGCCTAGAATTTTTCAAATGCACCATGACATAGTCACCAAAAATAAACTAAATGTCTTTCCTCCTTTCATCCACATTGACCCTCAGTTTTTGTGTATTTTCTTGAATAGTCTTCCTTGGTTGTTCTTTGATTTCTTTTATCATTTGGGAAAAATCCTTAGCATGTCCACTAATATTCTCTATTCCTCCAAGATCTTTCAACTCAAACAAACCTCTAGGATGCATTCCATAGATAATTTCAAAGGGGCTTTTGCCTATGGTTCTATTCCTACTATCATTGTAGGCAGAATGATGGCATCCCAAGTTTTCTTATACTCCTTATTTAGGCACATCAAGAGATAACCTAGCACCTTTTTAATCACTCTAGCCATCCTATCTATTTGGAGACGGTAGGCTAATCCAGACAAAAATTTTATACGAAGTCTTCTCCACAAAATCTTGCAAAAGTGACTCCTGAATTTTAAATCCCTATTTGAAACTATTCTTAATGGAAGGCTATGAATCCTCACAACCTCTTTGAATAGAAAATGTGTAACGTGGCTTCCATCATTGGTATTTTTGCATGGAATAAAGTGCCCCATCTTGTTGAACCTATAAACAACTACATATACACTCTCATAATCCTATTTATTCTCAAGAATTCCTACTAGGAATTCTATTCTCACACATTCCTATGGCCTATTTGGAACTGGTAAGGGCTGATAGTGGCATACATTACTCATCCCTCATTTAACTTTCATACATACCATGCATTTTTCTACATACTTAGTCACATCTCTGACTAGTTTAGGATAATAGTAGAATATTTGGACTAGTTCTAAGGTTTTCTTGACACCAAAGTGTCCACTCAGACTTCCATTGTGCTTCTTGTATATTAGGTTTTTTATTATTGAACCTCTTGGTAGACGTAACTGGTTACCCTAACAATCTATTTGGTAATGTAAAATCAAAGAATTTTTTGTGAAAGTGATTCTTAAAGTAAGAACATACCTTGCAAGCCTCAGTAAAGTCCTCATCCTTCTTATAAAGACTCCTGAAGCTCTGTATCTCAATACTTTGCAACTATACCTCTTGAGCTATCAAAACCCTTCTACTTAATGCATGTCCCAATTTATTCATCTTACCTTTTTTTATGCTTGATTGTGAAATCAAAAGCTTTCAAGTACTCCATCTAGTCCAAATGTCTATTGCTCAATTTTTTTTTTTGTTAATGTATTTGAGAGCTTGGTAATCTATTCAAATAAAAATTTCCTTGGGCAATATGTAGTGCTTCCACTTTATAAGAGACTAAGCTAAGGCATATAGTTCTAGGATATAGGATAAATACTTTTTGTTGACCTCATTAATTTTTTCACTAAAGAAGGCTACTGGCCTACTTCATTGACTCAACAGTCCCCCCAATGCTAGGCCACTTGCATCACATTCTAGGGTGAAAAGTTTCTCAAGGATAGTAGATTGCAAAATGGGGTGAGTTGTTGATTCCTAAGCATCTCAAATGACTTTTCAGCCTCTAAGGTCCATGTAAAATTGGACTTGACCCCACCCTTTATGGTATCTAGAAAATGTTCACACTGAAACTCTTAATGAAATTACCATAGACTTGAGCTAAACCATGGAAAATCCTTACATAAATAGATGTAGTAGGTGGTGGCCAGTTGAGGATAGCAAAATTTCTCTTGATCCATCTCCAAGGATCCCTTAAACACCACAAAGCAAAGATACACAGGTTCTTTCTTGAGAAAGTCACACTTCTCAAGATTGATGCAAGCTTTATTCATGCAACCTCTACAATACTACTTCCACATTTTTGATGTGCTACTACTTTTTCTCGCTTAATATGGTAATACCATCTAGATAGAAAGCCACAATTATTGTTTTGATGTCTTTTAGTACTTCATTTATTATCCTCGTGAATGTGCTAGGAGCATTAGAGGGACCAAATGGCATCACTAGCCACTCATATAGCCCATCTATTGTCTTAAATGCTGTTTTCCAATCATCGCCCTCCATAATACCAATTTCATGTTATCCACTCTTCAAATCTAATTCAGTGAAGTACATATCTCCTCCAAAACAATCCATGAGATCATCAATCCTAGGTATGGGGAATCTATACCTGATTGTCATCCTATTTGTAGCCCTTAAGTCCATAAATATTTTCCATTTGCCTCCCTTTTGGGATGCTAATGCCATAGGGACTACACATGGGCTTATGCTCTTTTTGATCAAACCTTGATCCATTGATTCTTGCACTTGTCTTGCCACTTCCAAGTTTTGTTCTGTGGTGATTTTGTATGATGCTTTGTTAGGTAGGGAGACACGAAGAGAGAAGTCTATTTTATAGCTTATGACTCTTCTAGGAGATAGGATAGTAAGAGTTCTATCACTCATAATTTCTTTGTAATTGTAAGGCAATTATTGTACTTCTACAAGTAATGGATCCTTTATAGTCTTGTCCTCACCATTGGACCTCAAAACCACTACATAACCTTGAGTCTCTTTATCTTTAACGTTCCTAAAAAATTTCTTTCCACTGCATAGAAATAGACTAGGTACCTTATACTATGGCTCTTTCCCCCTCCAACAAAGACTAGATGATAAATGTTCTGCCTCCTTTCTTGAAGGATATTTTATTTTCCTTGCCATCATAGATTGCCTCTCTATCACATTGCTAGGGTCTATCTAATAGTTGATGGCAAGCATCCATGGGTAAGGTGTCACACAATACCCTATCCTTGTACCCAACTATGGAGAAGTCCACCCAAGCCTATTTATTGACTAGTATACTCTATCCTTTGTTGAGCCAAGTCACTTAATATGGTTTTGCATGTCGTACCTTGGTTATATTAGTCTTTTCAACTACCTGCTCTGATACTATCTTATAAATAGAGGGTAATAGTACAAAGTTATGTCACCTTTTTGGCTAACTGATTAGAATGATTGAATTTGAGTGCTTCTATCTACAAAATCAATTTTATTCAAACATATGATCTAGATAAATTCATTCTAGTTATGTTATATATTGTCTGGCAATTTTCTAATTGAAATTATCTATTAAATGCATGTTTTATACTAGTTTGTATCCAATTAATAAAGAAATATAATTATTTTAGAAAACTAGAATTTCAATAACTCTGACTATATTTTATGAATTTTTTTAATAACTTATAAACACCATTTTATAGAACTCAAAGTTAAGAATACTATCATATAGAGTGATAGCTTTTTTATTAGATATAGTATATGTATTTAAACACTCAAAAAATTGTTAGTTTTAATAAAAAAATTAAATCGTATCAAAAAAATTTGAAACACATATGACATTCTAGAGGAGCGAGTTCTCTTCTAGAATGTATAATTTTTATTTGTTCAAAATATATTTCTTTTGAAAAATGTTGTGGGAGATGAAAAGTATCGATTTTAGGTGAGTTGAAATTTGAATCATTATAAAAGAGAAAATATAGGTATAAAGCCAATTTTTATTTTTGAATGTTCTAGATATATATGTTATCTATAACATAGTCTAAAATCAAAGGGAAATATGTTTATCTCCATACAGTTTTGTAGTGGGAAATAGACTCTTAATTTTTAGTATTTTTCAACAGCTAACAATTCTCTATAAAAATTACGAAAATATATCAATTCTTATTCCAAATAATTATTAAAAATTATAATCTTTGACTTCATCAATTTCTACAAATTTTATTAACTTACATCATTTTCAAATTCTAGATAATAATACTAGTTTTATATCATTGAAGGAGGTTTGTTATACATTTGTTAGCCTTTTCCTTTATAAAAGGGTGACACATGTTTGTGGTTTTACCCTTTCTATCATAAGTGCACTAGAACCTTGCAAAATTTTCGAAGGATTTTGCATCTAATCCTGAATAGAGCTCTACTATACTCAAGTCCATTAGGAGTAGGTTGTTTGATTAATATCCTTCTAAACATAAGGTTCTCACCTATTTCTAACTCTATGTTATCCACATAATTCTCCTTGCTGCTAGAGTTATCTTCTTGTGCATATGCCACTCTCTTGTCATGGGTAGAAGATGAGGGCTTGTTAGGGCATTTATATGTAAGGTATACTAATTGACCAAAGTTGTAAACGTTCACGAGAAATGTATTAGTTACTTTTGTGTGATCCTCTACCCCCTATTAGAGCATCCTTCATTACCTCTCCCTCTTCTATAACGCACTCTAGGAGTGCTTTCAATGATTTTCTCTATCAACTTGTTTTCACCTTGATTCCTCTATTCATTTCCTCTACCTTGGTAACCTCCTCGTTGTCCTCTCTAATTTCTGCCCTTGCCTCTATCCTTAATGTTAGAATGCCCTTTCTTCCTATTTTTTTCCTCCACCTTTATGGCTATTTGATGGAACCTTGAAGTGTAGTAGGTTTCAATAAATTAAGCTCTTCTTGGATGCTCCACTTCAAACCTCCCAAATACCTAGCCGCCTTTATTGACACTTCCTTGTGGTCCTTGGATTTAAGGCATGGCCATTGAAACTCCTCTGTATAAGATGTTAGATCCAAATCTTTTGATTTCAATGCTTGGCTGGTTTTGTGAAGTTAGATTTCAAAGTCCTTCAATATGAAGTTCTTTTTCAACTTGGTAACCATGACATTCTAGCTAGCTATAGGATACGTGCTGATGTTGATCTTCTCATTTTATACATACTTCCACAATGTCAAAGTTGATCCTCTAAGTCTTGACTTTGCCACTTTGACCTTTTGTGCTTCTAATACCCCTTCACACCCAAACTAGTTCTCCATGTTATCAAACCAATCCATCATTGCATCTATATCAATCTTTTCATTGAATAATGACGCACATTCCAAAGCTTTTCCACTGAGGCCTTAATATCTTTCAAGAAAGGTTCCTAATTTAAGAAAGTATTTGGCTCAGGAACAAAATCCTCTTCTACTATCTCCTTACCCTTCTCATTTTCTTCTTCTTCCTTATTTTTAGCTTCATTGACAACTTCCTCCCACTTTATCTTCATCTCTACAAAGACTACTTCAAGGAGTCTATTCTTCTCATTTTTCTCATCAACTTCCTTAGCTATCTATGCATTCACCACCATGCTTGACTCACCCAATCACTCTCCAGTAGCTACAGACATACACCTTATTCCCAAGTCTTTAACTTGCTCTAATACCACTCTAATGTGACAACCACTCTTTCTCTTACCCTAGATTCATCAAGTGACACCTTAGATCTTCCACTGCTCTTTAAGACTTTAGACTGCTCACTATGGAGGCTTTTATTATCCAGTAGTAGATAATGATTTAGGACTTTATCTACGTTAACCCTAGTGGAATCATTAGCAGGGATAATGGATTAGATTTTGTTGTGAGACCTAATGGGGCTGAATAATGGATTATACAGCGTAATAGATAAGGTAGATTAGGTCCCACTTGCGGAGACAAACTAAGATGGAAATTATACAGCCTTGGAACGATTCTTTGAGGTCATGATTGAAAGAATCCCCTGCTTTAACTTTAGCTTCAGTTACAAATTGACATAAAGCTAAGAAAATCCAAAAAAAAAAAATTGAAATTGCATTTTTCTAGTTTTAGTTTTATTATTTTGAACTTTTCTTTTTTCTTTTGTTCTAATACTGCGACTTTCACCTAGCATAACAAGTTTGTTAATGTCTTTGAAGGTATTTAAAATATTTATATGGTGAAACAATTGTAACGCATTCAACATTAGTTATTCTTGACCATCTCATCACAAAGCTTTTATAATCTTTCAAATCAATTAAATAGCTTTCCTGTTTTTCAATTTTGTATTGTTTCAAATTGCTGAGCAGTTGCAAATCTTGAATGCCACATCATACCATACTAATCTTAAATCACGGTTAACGAGTTTTTATTTAGTCTTCAATGATTGCTGATATAGAACAAGTGGGTCATGGAGTAAAAGCTGCGGAGAGATAGACTGTTTTTCAACTCCCGAGGAATTTCATTTGGTCACCAAATTGACAGTGCAGAGGAAATTCGAGAGAAAAGGTTGGAATTTTCATACTCGTTAGGAAAAACGTTAAGAAAACCAAGGAAACTTCCAGAAATATTTTTAACTTAAATATTCCTAGTCGAATATTTATCCTCCCACGTTTACATGCACGTCTGAAGTATGGTTGAAATTAAATAAGTGTCTGCGTCCAGTTGCATTGGGACAAGAAAGAAAATACAAAATGCGATGAAGGAGAAAACGTCGGCGGCTGACCCACAACCAAAAAGCGGATCTACTCACACTGCAATTTGCTAAAATCCAAATGGAAGATCAAATCTTAATTTATGCGGTGTTTTAAAAAACAAAATTTGGGATGAATGGTCCCTTTCTATTAATGAATTATATGTTGCACTTTGACATTAATATGCTATTAAAATATTAGAATATCATATAGTTGTGTAAGAGGAGATTTCGCTAAAATATAGAATGATGTTTTGTCTAGAAAAGAGCATATTATTGTTATAGCATTTCTGTTTATGTTATTAAGTCTTGTTATATATTTATATTTATAAATATAAATAAATTACTGTATATAAACAAGGAGAATTTTTTGTAGCTTGATTCTAAGAGAATTAAATAAATATTAAGCATTCATTTATCAACTATTTAAAAGGTTTATTAACATTTATGTTAGATATATGAATAGATGATCCAAGATTGTTTTGAGTTTTTTTATTATTATCTATAATTAATGTTTTGAATGGGTTATTTGTATACTAATATATTTATACTTTCTTGTGTGCTATTATGTTTCTATCATGTTTCCTTTTAGAGCAATGACAATTCTATATGAGGGAGTGCAATTTCTAAACACTGCCATGTTCAATTCTAGTATTTTTGAATTAAACTTGGTACAAATCTCTATTGCCAAAGTTTAATATCATACAACATGACCTAGATATCCATGTTTCTTGCTCTCTAGCTATTGTTGCATCTTGATGGTGGATCATAAAGTATGATCCCAAATACTAATGATAAAAAAGCACACATAGTTCAATGAAAAATATAAGAATATAGTTCAATCAAGAACTAAGAAAGATAACTCCAAAATCACTAACTTGTTACAATATAAAAAGTGTTTCAAATAATAAACTTTGATTAAATAGATTAATAGAAGGCTTGAATTCTTAATATTAAAAAGTTAACATAGTGTCTAACAGGCATAAAAATAAATAAATCAAGAAGTGAATGGCAGCAACTAACAACAAATGGAGAAAATAGAAAAAGTGAGAAACAAATAAAAAAGTAAAATAAATAACTTACAAGAGACACCAACATGCACAAATAGTGATGATAACAACCAACATAACACCAAATTAAAAACCTATTGAGTGAACCCTAGCCTCATAAAAAAACTCCTCACCAACAATACCAACTATTTGTTTGATTTAATGACCTTCCCCTAAAAGGAATCCCTCTTAAACAACTTGGAGAAGGCTAGAACACAAATTTACAAATCCTCCCCTAGAACCATGTAGACATTATCTTCAAGTCTCTTTTTTTTCTTCATCCTCTGCTTTGACTTAGTCTAAATACCAGTAATAGCCTAGTTAATATTCTCTTACATCACATTTCTCTTATTTTCCAACTCCAACATCTTTTCTATGGACTATGTCTATGAATCCTTCATAGAGGTAAGCAAATTAAGAATTTCCATCTCCACCTCCTATGGCATGTAGTTTTTGAACTACATGATATTTTCTGTCATAAACTCCTAATTTTGTAAGTATTAACCAAATTTCTCACCCATGCCTTAGTTCTTGAATCTCCTTTCAACTTTAGTAGCCACCTCTAACTTATTGATTTTTCCTCTCCCAATGTGTAGTTGGAAATGAAGTCACTTAGTGAGTAGTTTAGTCTTATAGTAGAAGATACACACTTTTTCTACTTTACCTACAAGATCCCCCCATCAAGATATTGGGAATATAATTATGCGGGGTATTCAAGGAGGGAGGCCTTAGAATGAAGGGATCCCTGGGATAGTAGAAATGGATCTTGGCACAAGGCGGGACAAAAGATGTGGAGATTGAATTAAACATGAGATGCTAATAGACCTATCACAAGTCCACCTAGACTATTTGGACCAAAAGGAAGTTGTGTATTTTGACAATTCAACTAGGCCCTCAACAAAAGAAAAAGGAATTTTTGGTCTTTCTAATTGGATTACTTACAGTGGACCCTATAGTAGGGGAAATGTATTTGGTTTTGGAGGGGGACATAACCTAAATATTTTAATTGGGTAAAATAAGCTTAAAAGTAACACTGTTGAGCTCAATAGATAGAGGCATCAGTTGGACTAGACTATAGAGTCAGATTCAAATATATATCATACGATCTTAAAAATTAAACCCTCATTAGAAAGGGACCCTCCCTTTAACTATTACAATTACCATTGCAATAGATGTGGAGGAAAGATGAAAGATGAAAAATACAACTTAATATCTCTCCAAAATTATCTAACATTATGAAAATATTCGAATAAAACATTTTACAGCTTCTTTCTAGTGTCACAAACTTAAAGAGAACCATCACAACTATGTTGCATTTCCCATAGATTTACTTTGTATTGAGCTTGCAATATTTTCTCCATGGTCAAAGAACTATTGAAGTCCCTCCTTGTAAAATACTTTAGGATTTTTAGGCAACTTCCTATTGTTGGAATTTTACATTATTTGCATTAGTTTTATAGAAGTTATTATTTAGATTAATGTGATAAGGGGGCAATGTTGGAATTCTATATTAGTCAATATTTGTTTTATAGTTTAAGTTAATAAATGGACATGGTTACTAAATTAGGTACAAGAATGTGTATTCCTCTAAGATGCTAGTAATTATTAATATGAATTTTTAAATGCAAGAAGTTAATAAATAAATATAGTTACTAAATTACATATGGGAATTTAAATTCTCGTTAGAGGCTAGAAACTGTAATTTTTCCTTTATAAACCTAACACTATCCAATGTATTTATGATTAGATTGAATGCAGTTTTGTTAAGTAATATTAATCTATTACAATTTTCTACTCTCTCTTTTAAATATGGTATTAGAGTAATTTTCTCCTCTCATGGAATTGATACATGAAGAAATTAAATGGTAATTGTATGTGGGTGATAAATGTGGCATTATGATGTAGAGTGGTTAGTGGAAACAAAATGCACTCAACCCAATCTATTTAAATCTTTCAACAATGGGTCAAGTGTTAGGCTTACACTTGGGTGAACCAATCCTTCAACCATAAAGTGGTCATATGCCCACAATAACAACAAACTAAAACTAGAAAAGACAATACAATATGATCTTTTATTAATTCAATGGGATTGTTATTTAATTCAACAACTATAGTTTAATAAGCCATAAAATTATCATGAAATACTAACTTTAAAAAATAAATATCTATACACCTAAAACTAACATAGTTAATGTAATAGTCCAACACTCCCCCCATTATTACATTAATTTGAGAAGGCATGGAAGCTATAAGGGTTTTCACCCAACCCTCTAGAGATTTTGATGAAGTGCATTTACCAATTTTCCTTGCTCTTCAAGAAACATTGAACTAATTGCATTAGTGGCTATTTTAACTACACAAACTAAAGCTATCTTTACAACATGTGTGTTCTGACCTGCCCTACATAATGAGACACATTTCCCCTAAAATTCCACATCTTGTCTAAGTATGTCTATTCACTCCTTTGGTGCTACACATGAGATGCATTTCATCAAAAATTCCACATCTCCTATAATTGTGTCTAATGCCTCCCCAAGTGCTTGACTAATCATACTTGAGTCATGTACACTCTTACCCCATTGAAGAAGGATCACACTGCTAGCCCCAATTTTGTAGACATAGTGATAATTTTTTATCATGCAATAATTGTCTCTAAGAAAGAATCTAGCTTGAGATAATAAAATTCCTTCTAAATCCAATCTTTTGTAGTCTTGTATTATTTTACACAAAAAGACTTGTATCAATCCTAGTATCATCATGTGGGCTATCACCAATAGATGAGTAATTTTTATGCACTGGAAATTGACAAAAGTTGGCCTCACCTTAGATATTTCACTTGACCTAAATAGGATTTCTAATTATCCCAATCTCCATAGAAACCAAACCATGATCTACTAGGCCATTCAAGTAGTACAGACCAGTCAACAAACTTACCAACTCTTGCACAACACAATCAATTCCAAATGCCCAAATGACACGTAAATGACTAAATGATCATCTAGGAAGGTATTTAGACTTCATTCGAGGTCCACTAACATAATTAGACTTGAAACCCTAATTGAGCTCCAAAGTTCAGGCAAGAATGCACTCAAATGCTTGTAATAAGTATACAAGGAATTAACCCTCCAAATGTAGTAAATTCCAAATATCTTGCCAAAATCCTTGACAAGGCATCAAACAAACCACCAAACCAAGGATCGTTTTCAAATATCTTAAGGATTTTTGTTGTCTAGCATTCTAAACTTGTCCATATAGTATGAGCATAATTTTAGCCTTAAAATAAGTGTTTAGAGGTTTTGGCAAGTTGTCTAATGAAAATATTTTTTTTTTCTTTAAAAGGTCTTCCACCATGTCTTCCCATTGAGGTTGGAGTTTCATTACACTTTCCCTTAAATTATTTTGAGCTTTCATTGAAGTATTAAGAAAATTCAATCATCCAAAACACCTATGCACTTGACTATGATTCGTAGCCATGCATCTATAGCTCACCTAGGGCAATACCAAAAACACAATTGCCTTTATTTTCAAGGAATCTTCTTTGTTGTATAATAGGTACAAGGATTCTTCTCCAAAATCCCAAGACGTCATCAACCAAAAGCTCATTAAACCTCAAAGAAAAACTATATAGAAACACAAAGAAAACTTGTCTAACTATTTAAGAAATTATAGTTTCAAATCTAATCCATTGAAATAAAAAAAAAATTCCAAATCATAAAGTTGTAACTATAACTTGTTGTTCAATCTCTACAACAAAATTCTCTCTAAGTTTAAACCCTACAAAAAGGTTGAGAATGACCTTATAAATGCATCTAAAGTCTCTCCCTAAATATTTAAAATAGATACAAGTCTCTAACTACAAATTTTCTTGAATGCAACAAAAAGTTGTCACTGTTGTCATTCACAACATTGACAACTTTTGAGCAATTTTTGCAATTTTGAGTATTTGACCCTCAAACTTGCTCCAAATGTTGTCAACCATTTCCAAATACCTCAAAATGTTATAAAACATGTACTAATTTCCTTGAAATTCTGGTTTGGCTATTCTACCACACAAACCACAAAAATGGCCTATATAGACTAATTGAGCAATTATGAGCAACTTACCTTGAACAACAACACCTTAGGACTAGGCTAGCCCTATTATTCACCTAGTGGTGTGGCTAGCACAACTACAAGAAAATATACCCTAGGATCCGTAGGTCTTGATGTAGCCCACCTAGGTGCCCCTGCACCATATAGCCCCACAAAAGAAAACTATGTCACTCTTGTGGAGAAGAGGTCTTCCAATTTAGAGATGCCTACTTGTTGTAGGTGCTACTATAGGCTCTAAATCTATGCTGGCCCCATGAAAACTCTAAGGTAGTGGACTCTTCAACTCAACCAAATCTTGGACATTGAAAACACAAGAGATGCCCAAAGCAAAATGGTAAATAAATTTTATATGCATTGGTTCTATATTTGGCTATTATATGCAAGGTCCCACTCTTTTCATTGGTTGCTTGTTTGGCATACCCTTTTGTAGCCTATAATTGTTCAAATGCACCATGACATAGTCACCAAAAATAACCTAAAGGTCTTTCCTCCTTTCATCCACTTTGACCCTCAGTTTTTGTGTATTTTCTTGAATAGTCTTCCTTGGTTGTTCTTTGATTTCTTTTATCATTTGGAAAAATTCCTTAGCATGTCCACTACTATTCTCAATTCCTCCAAGATCTCTCAACTCACATAGACCTCTAGGATGCATTCCATAGATAATTTCAAAGGGGCTTTTGCCTATGGTTCTATTCCTAATATCATTGTAGGCATCCTCTACTTGTGGAATGATGGAATTCCAAGTTTTCTTATACTCCTTAGTTAGGAACATCAAGAGATAACCTAGAACCTTTTTAATCACTTTAGGCATACCATCTATTTGGAGATGGTAGGCTAATCCAAACAAATGTTTTATACGAATTCTTCTCCACAAAATCTTCCAAAAGTGACTCATGAATTTTACATCCCTATTTGAAACTATTCTTAATGGAAGGATATGAATCCTCACAACCTCTTTGAATAGAAAATGTGTAATGTGGCTTCCATCATTGGTACTTTTGCATGGAATAAAGTGCCCCATCTTGCTGAATCTATCAACAACTACATATACACTCTCATAATCCTATTTTTTCTCAAGAATTCCTACTAGGAATTCTATTCTCACACATTCCTATGGCCTATTTGGAACTAGTAAGGGCTGATAGTGACATACATTACTCATTCCTCATTTAACTTTCATACATACCATGCATTTTTCTACATACTTAGTCACATCTCTGACTTGTTTAGGCTAATAGTAGAATATTTGGACTAGTTCTAAGGTTTTCTTGACACCAAAGTGTCCACTCAGACTTCCATTATGCTTCCCATATATTAGGTTTTTTATTATTGAACCTCCTGGTAGATGTAACTAGTTACCTTAACAATCCATTTGGTGATGTAAAATCAAAGAATTTTTTGTGAAAGTGATTCTCAAAGTAAGAACATACCTTGCAAGCCTCAGTAAAGTCCTCATCCTTCTTATAAAGACTCTTCAAGCTTTGTATCCCAATGCTTTGCAACTATAACTCTTGAGCTATCAAAACCATTCTATTTAATGCATCTCCCACTTTATTCATCTTGCCTTTTTTTTATGCTTGATTCTGAAATCGAAAGCTTTCAAGTACTCCATCTAATCCAAATGTCTATTGCTCAAATTTTCTTTTTTGTTAATGTATTTGAGAGCTTGGTAATCTATTAAAACAAAAATTCCTTGGGCAATATGTAGTGCTTCCACTTTATAAGAGACTAAACTAAGGCATATAGTTCTAGGATATAGGATAAATACTTTTTGTTGGCCTCATTAATTTTTTCACTAAAGAAGGCTATTGTACTTTGTTGGCTCAACACTCCCCCCAATGCTAGGCCACTTGCATCACATTCTAGCGTGAAAAGTTTCTCAAGGCTAGGTGATTGCAAAATGGGGTGAGTTTTTGATTCCTAAGCATCTAAAATGACTTTTCAGCCTCTAAGGTCCATGTAAAATTGGACTTGACCCCACCCTTTATGGTATCTAGAAAATGTGCACAGATGCCACTGAAATTCTTAATGAATTTATCATAGACTTGAGCTAAACCATGAAAACTCCTTACATAAGTAGATGTATTAGGTAGTGGCTAGCTAAGGATAGCAAAAAATTTCTCTTGATCTATCTCCAAGGATCCCTTAGACACCACAAAGCCTAGATACACAGGTTCTTTCTTGAGAAAGTCACACTTCTCAAGATTGATGCAAGCTTCTATTCATGAAACCTCTACAATACTGCTTCCACATTTTCGATGTGCTCCTCCTTTGTGTTGCTTAATATGGTAATACCATCTAGATAGATAGACACAATTATTGCTTTGATGTCTTTTAGTACTTCATTCGTTATCCTCATGAATGTGCTAGGAGCATTAGAGGGACCAAATGGCATCACTAGCCACTTCTATAGCCCATCTATTGTCTTAAATGCTATTTTCCAATCATCGCCCTCCATAATACGAATTTGGTGGTATCTAATCTTCAAATCTAATTCAATGAAGTACATATCTCCTCCAAAATAATTCATGAGATCATCAATCCTAGGTATGGGGAATCTATACCTGATTGTGATCCTATTTATAGCCCTTGAGTCCATACATAGTGTCAATTTGCCTCCCTTTTGGGATGCTTTTACCATAGGGACTACACATGGGGTTATGTTCTTTTTGATCAAACCTTGATTCATTAATTCTTGCATTTTTCTTGCCACTTCCAAGTTTTTTTCTGCGGTGATTTTGTATGTTTCTTTTTTAGGTAGGGAGACACCAAGAGAGAAGTCTATTTTATAGCTTATGACTCTTCTAGGAGATAGGATAGTAGGAGTTCCATCACTCATAATGTCTTTGTACTTGTAAAGCAATTATTTTACTTCTACATGTAATGGATCCTTTATAGTCTTGTCCTCTCCATTGGATCTCAAAATCACTACATAACCTTGACTCTCTTTATATTTAAGGTTCCTAAAAAATTTCTTTCCACTGCATAGAAATAGACTAGGTACCTTATACTATGGCTCTTCCCCTTCCAACAAAGACTAGATGATAAATGTTCTGCCTCCTTTCTTGAAGGATATTTTATTTTCCTTGCCATCATAGACTGCCTCTCTATCACACTTCTAGGGTCTATCTAATAGTAGATGGCAAGAATCCATGGGTAAGGTGTCACACAATAGCCTATCCTTGTACCCTGCTATGGAGAAGTCCACCCAAGTCTATTGATTGACTAGTATACTCTATCCTTTGTTGAGCCAGGTCACTTAATATGGGTTTGCATGTGGTACCTTTGTTATATTAGTATTTTCAACTACCTCCTATAATATTATCTTATCAATAGAGGGTAAAAGTACAAAGCTATTTCACCTTTTTGGCTGACTGATTAGAATGATTGAATTTGAGTATTTCTATCTACAAAATCAATTTTATTCAAACATATGATCTAGATAAAGTCATTCTAGCTATGTTATATATTGTTTCACACTTTTCTAATTGGAAATATCTATTAAATGCATGTTTTATACTATTTTGTATCCAATTAATAGAGAAATATAATTATTTTAGAAAACTAGAATTTCAATAACTCTTATTATATTTTATGATTTTTTTAATAACTTATAAACACCATTTTACAGAACTCAAAGTTAAGAATACTATCATATAGAGTTTATAGCCTTTTTATTAGATATATTATATTATAATTAAAAAATCTACAAGCATGTATTTAAACACTCAAAAAATTGTCAGTTTTAATAAAAAAATTAAATTGTATCAAAAAAATTTGAAACACATATGACATTTTAGAGGAGCGAGTTCTCTTCTAGAATGTATAATTTTTATTTGTTCAAAATATATTTATTTTGAAAAATGTTGTGGGAGATGAAAAGTATCAATTTTAGGTGAGTTGAAATTTGAATCATTATAAAAGAGAAAATATAGGTCTAAAGCCAATTTTTTATTTTTTTAATCTTCTAGATATATATGTTATCTATAACATAGTCTAAGATCAAAGGGAAATATGTTTATTTCCATATAGTTTTGTAGTGGGAAATAGACTCCTAATTTTGAGTATTTTTCAATAGCTAAAAATTCTCTATAAAAATTATGAAAATATATCAATTATTATTCCAAATAATTATTAAAAATTATAATCTTAAACTTTATCAATTTCTACAAATTTTATTAGCTTACATCATTTTCAAATTCTAAATAATAATTCTAGTTTTATATCATTGAAGGAGGTTAGTTATACATTTGTTAGCCTTTTCCTTTGTAAAATGGTGACACAGGTTTGTGGTTTTACCCTTTCTATCATAAGTGCACTAGAACCTTGCAAAATTTTTGAAGGATTTTGCATCTAATCCTAAATAGAGCTCTACTATACTCAAGTCTATTAGGAGTAGGTTGTTTGATTAATATCCTTCTAAACATAAGGTTCTCACCTATTTCTAACTCTATGTTATCCACATCATTCTCCTTGCAGGTAGAGTTATCTTCTTGTGCATATGCCACTCTCTTGTCATGGGTAGAAGATGAGGGCTTTTTAGGGAATTTATATGTAGTGTATCCTAATTGACCAAAGTTGTAACACTTCTCCAAAAATGTATTAGTTACTTTTGTGTGATCCTCTACCCCCTATTAGAGAATCATTCATTACCTCTCCCTCTTCTATAACCCACTCTAGGAGTACTTTCAATGATTTTCTCTATCAACTTGTTTTGGCCTTGATTCCTCTATTCATTTCCTCTACCTTGGTAACCTCCTCTTTGTCCTCTCTAATTTATGCCCTTTCCTTTGTCCTTAATGTTATAATGCCCTTTCTTCCTATTCTTTTCCTCCACCTTTATGGCTATTTGATGGAACCTTTGAAGTGTAGTAGGTTTCCATAAATTAAGCTCCTCTTGGATGCTCCACTTCAAACCCCTCCGAAATACCTACCCGCCTTTATTGACACTTCCTCTTGGTCCTTGGATTTAAGGGATGGCATAAGATGTTAGATCCAAATCTTTTGATTTCAATCCTTGGCTGGTTTTGTGAAGTTGGATTTCAAAGTCCTTCAATATGAAGTTCTTTTTCAACTTGGTAACCATGGCATTCTAGCTAGCTATAGGATACTTACTGATGTTGATATTCTCATTTTATACATACTTCGACAATGTCAAACTTGAGCCTCTAAGTCTTGACTTTGCCACTTTGACCTTTTGTGCTTGTAATACCCCTTCACACCCAAACTAGTTCTCCATGTTATCAAACCAATCCATCATTGCATCTATATCAATCTTTTCATTGAATAATGACACACATTCCAAAGCTTTTCCACTAAGGCCATAATATCTTTCAAGAAAGGTTCCTAATTTAAGAAAGTATTTGGCTCAGGAACAAAATCCTCTTCTACTATCTCCTTACCCTTCTCATTTTCTTCTTCTTCCTTATTTTTAGCTTCATTGACAACTTCCTCCCACATTATCTTCATCTCTTCAAAGACTACTTCAAGGAGTCTATTCTTCTCATTTTTCTCATCAACTTCCTTAGCTATCTATGCATTCACCACCATGCTTGACTCACCTAATCAATCTCTAGTAGCAACAGAGATACACCTTATTCCAAAATCTTTAACTTGCTCTAATACCACTCTAATGTGACAACCACTCTTTCTCTTACCCTAGCTTCATCTAGTGGCACCTTAGATCTTCCACTAGATCTAAACATGGCTTACAATTATGACAATCTCCTTAGGAACCTAACCATGAGGTCCTAGGCCATTAAACTAGTGCACACTAATTTGAAAACTCACCAACTCTTTGACACCACAATTAACTCAAAATGCCAAAATGACACCCGAATCAATGAAAGGTAATCAACAAAGGTATTTGGACTTCCTTAAAGGTCCCCTATCACAATCAAACATGAAATCCTAATTAAGTTCCAAAAATGAAGCAAGAATGCACTCAAATGCTTGTAATAGGGCTACACTAAATTAGCCCTCCAAATGTAGTAAAACCCAAATATATTTCCAAGTGGTCAAAATGATTTCCAAACCAAACACCATTTTTAGACACCTTAATGATTTTTCTGGCCGAGGGTTCTCGTCTTGTCCATATAATGCAAACTCAATTTAAACCTTAATAAAATAGTTTAGATGGTGTAGCAAGCTATGCAATGAAGGATTGTTTTTCGTTCATAAGGTTTCCACCATGACTTCCCATTGAGGTTTGATTTTTATTACACCTTTTCCAAATACATTTGAATTTTTGATTGAAGTATCAAGTACATTCAATCATCCAAAACACCTATGCACTTGACTTTGATTCCTAGCCATGCATCTTTGGCTCACCTAGGGCATCTCCAAAAAATTTCTTTCTTTTCTTTCTGAGGGCTTTCCTTTTCTATATAATATGTACAAGAAATCATCTTCAAAATACCAAGGGGTTGTACAAATCCTATAATGGGAGAGGGAGTTATGACTCCACTTTTGCCAATCACTTGGTTTAAAACATTAGAATGTCAAAAATCAAAATAATTTGCACTAGTAACTAAAACCTTATAAAACCTCAAACTAAAAGTGTATAGAAACACAAGAACTCTAACTATTCACAAAATAACAATTCCAAATATAATACATTGAAATGCCAAAAATATTCCAATGCATAAAACTATAACTATAACTTGTTGTTCAATCTCTACAAAAAATTCTCTCCAAGTTCCAATCCTACAAAAAGGCCAAGGATGGCCCTATAAAAACATCCCAACTCTCTACCTAAATATTTTAGACACTTAAAAAAAATCTAACTACAAAGTTTCTTAATTGCAACAAAATTTTGTCAATGTTGTCATTGACAACATTGAAAACTTTTGAGCAATTTTCGCAATGTTAATTGTTTGACCCTCAAACTTTCTACAAATGTTGAAAAACCTTTCCAAAGGCATTAAATGGGTATAAAAAATGTAATAAGGTCCTTCAAACACTTTTTTGATTTTTCTACCCCTCAAAACACAAAAATTTCCTATATACCCTAATGGAACAACAATGAGCAACAATGAGGAACTTACTCTAAACAACCTCTCCTTAGGACTAGGCTAGCCCTATTGTTCACCTAGCAGCATGGAAAATATCAATACAAGAAAAAATACCCTAGGAGCCCTAGGTCTTCTTGAAGCCCACTTTGGTGCCCTCACTACAAGATGATAGCTCCAAATATGCCTATATTGTAGATGCCTAACACTTTTGTCCCTTTGCTTTTGAATTTCCCTCCTATTTATAGGATTTCAGAAGAGGGTTGGGGTAAGGATTGAGATTTTAGTTTTCACTAGAGGGTAAAGATGAAACTGTAAATATCACATAAGCCACCAAGAGGAAAAGTCCAACAAACTTAGTTTGTGAGGATAAATGAGGTTTTTTCAATTCTTTTAATTTCAAAAAGGAGGATTTTTACTTTTGAGGGGATAAATGGCTTTTACTGATTTAATAAATGTTGCATTTTAAAATTTTTATTTATTTATCCTTTCTTGTATTTTTTTTCCTTTTAATATTTTATGAAATATTTTTCCTCCTTTTAAAGTTATTTAGGTCATTTTTTATTTGATGGCTGGTTGAATAATTAATGACTTGATGTTACCATTGATTTGAAAGTCTATTGTTTTCCTCTATTATCTGATATTGTCCTTAATTTATGTTGTCTGATCAAAATTTGTATTGTTTTAGGTCTTTGCAAATTTTAGAGTGTCTACAAATGCCCCTCTTTAAGCTAATATGCAAAGCATATTAGTTCAAAGACTATCTTGATTTATTGATTTTAGGTCAAATTTTGATGACTAGATATCCAATTGATGGTGTTTTGTTGATTCAATATTTATTTGATGTCTGATTGCTAATCATTTGATGCCACATTCGATATTGTGATGTGTAAAATCCCTCATTTAGGAAAACTTGCATGGATGCCATAATTTGATTTGATGTTAAACTTTTGGCTAGGGTAGAAAGTTTTTGATATTTAAAAATTTTCTATGCCCCAATTTGATATGGGTATACTACCCACTCATAAATGTCCAATTTGAAAACATATTAGAAGTCCAATTTTTTTTTGAAATAATGGATAGGAAAATTGGTATGAATGTAGGTGGTTAAGTTGTTTGGGAATAATACCAAACGTCTTAGGTAGGAATATAAGGTTTAAAATGTCATAAAATTCCCTAAGGGAAGGTTAAATAGATCAAAATGCCTTTTTCTCATTTTATTCTTACACTCCCCTTTTACTTTTTGTGACTTGAAGTTTTGACCTAGCAAGGATGGTTGTCCCATTGCGAGAGCACAAATTCAAGAAGGGTCATAGATATGAGCATCTAACCAACTACAGTGCCCAGGTAAGTCATCAAACTCCTTTCTAATATAATTTTTTTAAAAAATTGTATCGATTTTAAAAGTTTTGTCGAAAAATGCCCCATAAATGTGTTTGTTGGTCTTGTTTTCACTTCAAGATTATCTTAATATACCTCTAATTGAATGTTCTAGTTTCCTTTTGTGAGAATTATGGTTTGGTGTTTGTAATTTTGCTAACCCTAGAATAACGCTAATTTTGGTTTCATTAAGTGTTGCCCTAGAGAGCCTTTGATTTATGTTTGCATAGCATGTCCTTACAAAAAAGGTGTGCATAGGAAAATCATTTAAAATAAGCCTTTTATTACTTCTCAGGCACCTTTTCAAATTTTGTTGCTTTATCTAATTTTTCCTAAGTTTCCAAAATAATTTCTTAACCTAAGCTTTAACCTTAATATTCTATGAGATTATTTGAAAAATAAATTGAACAATCATAACCCTAGATCTTCCTTAAGATCAAGGGTTTTTGCTTTTTCACCATAAGAATTCACATGTTATTTATTGCTAGCAACATAGAGAACAAGTCAACAAGACCTAGTCAATGAAGACATAAGGTTTTAAGAAAATTGTCCACACCATTAGATTGTCTCATGATCAACAATGCTCACTTTGTTGCAATAGGAAATCGCAAGGTATTTTATCATTGGTGACATAGCGATAGCCCACCATGTGGATATGTGGGAAGATCAACCTTTGAAGACAATGCCATAATTTCCATTTCATTAACAAAATTGTTTGCATGTCAGGATTTTAGGTGCCATAAGAGATTCACATTAAAGAAAATGAAACATTAGGCAACACCGTTAGATCTTTCCAAAATTCATGGTGGTCGCTATGTCATTAAGATGACTTGCATGAACCTTATCCGTGGTGACATAGTGACCAAAAGGAAATACCATGGGCCCACTCTATTTATAATGCATTTATCATATGAGCTCTACCATCTGATTCAACGATGATCAATGATGGTAGTTGTGTCATCAATGGAAGTTGCTCGACTTTTAACCTTGGCAATATAGTAAGAGCATGACATGTGTCTAGAGGTGTAAGTGGATTGAATATAAGTCACAAGAAATGAAGGAAAACACTCATTTGGAAGGATTCAATTTGACTGGATGCCAGCTAGGAGAGTTGAAGCTGAGTCATTAAAGGTATTATTCCTAAATCATTGGATTTTTCAAAAATTGATAGCATATTTTTTAATTTGAAAGGTAATGCTAATTTTTTTCTTTGTGATCCATTTATGAGAATTAAAGCTCCCTATGTAGAGTAAAACAAGGAATATAGTGTAGATAGTTGAGATTTTTTTCATTGCAAATATATTTATGATTGTCTATGAGCTAGAACTTGTTGAAGAACTATTTTCTTGCCTAGTTAAATTGTGAAGAACTTTCTACATAAAAATATCACCAAAAATTTTAGAAAGAAGAAACAAGAGAGCCAAGTAAGTACCTCAGTCCAAACATAGTTCCAAAAATTATGTTTTATCATTATTATTATTAAATATGCCTCCAAAGAAGGGTTTCTCAAGGAAAGTAGAGTATGCTAGTAGGAATATCCATGATGATTTTCTTGAAAAATTATGTGAATCCATGAATGAATTAGCCAAAATTAAGAAATTAATCCCTATAAACCCTAGACTCTGAATTGTAGATGGTTTGTTTGATAAGGAGAATTTGACTAGGGATGCCATAACCTCTAATATAAGACTCCAATTATTTAAGAAATGGTTCTGAGAGAGGAAATTGTTTTCCCTCCATGGGAATATTTGGAATTTTGATTTAGGTAAGTTTATTGTCCTTGGGATTTTGATGGATTTAGACCTTCTCATAATTATAGTCCTAAAGTATGACCCAGTCACTAGGATTATGAGGATAAATGATTGGGAGTGTTTGATAAAAATCACAATTGAAGAGATTCAAGGGGTTTTTGTATTGGATCCAACCATAGATTACCATGTGATCATTGACTTTCATGGATTGGAAAAAGAATATTTTTCTTGCAAAGATCATATTAGACAAGGTGCATTAAGAGGACACTTGGCTACAATTGTTGTTAGAAATAGGGATTACTAGGGGTTGGAGATGAATTAGTAATCTACAAACTTTAGTCACCTACTAGATATTATTACTTACTTTAAACCATGTGTAACAAAGAAATAATATAATGTTGAAAAGTAACAGTAAAATTGCACAAAGATAACTCATGCCACCATATTTTGTTAACTAGGAATACCCTAGCCAAGGGAAACCCCTAGTTGGAATGATATCCACTAGATAATATACTGATATATACTTTCCTTTTTAAAGGATGGACCCTGTTAGGAGTCAATGAGAAAATTCAGTATTATAGTCCTTGTTAGGAGAGTTCAAATACCTATTAGGAGATTCCAACCCTATTAGGAGTTGTAGTGTAATGTATGCAAAATGAGCCTACTACGCAAACATGCAATTTCAACTACAAGAAAAGCTTACTGTTCATACAAGTAATTTACTATTATTTTCCTTCCTTGTTTGATCTCTAATCTTCAACTTGATCTTGGATCACCAGATAGTTCATAAAAAATTCGCATATATTGCTTTCAAAAAAATTCGCTCACAAGTTCGCTCTCACGATACATAAAGATTACACTGTTATCACAAAAGTCCTTTCCATAAATACCATGCCTATAGATAAAATACTATTTAGTCAGCTAAGACCATAATTCACTTTTCCAAGTTAGAGTAAACATCTAGGGTGTTGGCCCTAATTTGACAAGTAAATGTTTTGTAACCAAAACAATTCTTTCATATTGTTTCACTATCCTACTTTAAAAAAATATGATTAATTCTATTCTATACAAAATTTTAATGTTATACATGTCATCATCAACATGTATACAATCTCCATGTAACTTTGCTTGTCATAATATGATGTCTACAACATGTTATAAATAAAATAATATATTGATGTAAACCAACTTCTATAGTTGACAATTTTCTAATCAACAAACACTAAGTATCTTTATTTCTAAGGTTTCCTATCAACATGTACATCATGTGAACTAATGCCCTAGTTTCTAAGCTCCCAAATATCTATTTTTCCTATTTTCAAAGCTGAATTCAAATGTGTTTTATTTTTTTATGACATGTTTGATTGTAAGCAGTCTTAAATAGGCAACTCTAATGGTCAATATCTATTGAATACAAAATTTTCATGAAATGAGATATAAAAAGGTAAGCGTATTTTGAATAGAGAATCAATGCTCCTACTTTCAGAGCCTAGTCAAGAATTTTGGTTAATTTTTTAAACCAATTCAAATGAATCCTTCATATGAAATTGATAAGTTGTAGAAAAAGGTAAGATGAGTTTTAGATTTGTTGGCAGTGGTTGAATTTGTTTCAAATTAGTGCCAGTCTATGAATGGATCAATCTAAGGGATTAGGTGTTTGAATTTTTTTTTCCTTTTAGGTGAGCCCACTTTGGGTCTTGGCTATTTTCACCTAATTGATAAGGAACTACAACTATAAAATTTGTTTTTCAAAGAAGAAATTCATAATGATTTAAGGCATTGCAAATTTTGTAATATACTTATAACAATTGGAATCCAATGAATGTGAGGGATCGGTCACACATTATAGTACAAAGGAAAATATTATCATGAATCCTCATGCTTTAAATAATTGTGTTGAAACTAATGTTAGGTACCTAATTAGGATGTTTTAAAAATAAATAATGAAGCCACATTAGATTTATGGTTAGTTACGAGGAAGTTACTACATTAAAAGAGTCTTCTTTTACCTTTTAGTCTTGGGTTGAGACTTGTAGTGGGTTCAAATGCATAGATTTGGGGAAGCAAAATATTGAACTCCGACCTATAATTTGCATGAAGGGTTCCAGCTATGAATGATTTTCCTAGATATATTCTATAGAACTTGAGCGAGCCCCATGATAGGAAGAACCTATAGCTAACCATTGAATGCAGATCATGTTTTCCAAGTAGAAGATAGCTGTAATGTGTGCCTTGGTGGATTAGGACTATGTAGGGATCCATGTGACTCTATGCTTCCTTAAGTAGGTTTTCCATGTGTCTCTTCTCCTTTAGTTCTGCTCCTTGAAATCCTATTTGAAGACTTAGTGAGCTACAAGTTGCAAAAGGCATTATTGAATGTATCAATGGGGAGGCAAAGTCTTGTGTAAGTGTTTGGAAATTAATGTGAAAGAAACAATTTTAAAAGGGATATAAAATAATGAAAGGTGCCACCATTAAGAGCATGAAGTTTCTAATCTCTAAAAAAAACATAGTGAAGGTTGAACAAGGCTTGGAACAAACCACAAAAAAATAAATAGGAGGACTAATAGCAATCTATAGCAAGGATACAACTTATACTCAATAACAGATTGTTGGCAATTTGTGAGATGCTAAGTCTAGCAGAAGAAAAGGGCAAGGTTTCACAAAGAAACAATGAAGGAAATCATTCAAGATGAATTCAAAATGTTGATATACTTGTGGGTAGTAACTACCAAGTGAGCACAAAGGAAGAGTGTCTAAGAATAGGGTAGGAGTTATGGTGGAGGCCTTATCTTTTTTAAGCTTTTTTGCCCTCTTTTAATCAAGTCACTGGCACCATCATGGTATCCATTTAGCTATGCATTAAAATATGAAGAAAGAAGATATGTCATGGAAAAAAAGGAAAAAATAATCAAAGGAAGAAAATGCAAGTATTTTAGTCCCACATTCGCTAGGGGGGAAACCTTTTGTCTTTTATATACTCTAGCACTCACTAGTTAAAGTGTCTTTAGGACAATGATGCTTTTGGAAGCATCAAATACCTGCATGGGACCTTTGGTCATTAGCACCAGGTTAAAGAAGATTCAATGTAATTTTGAATGAAAACACTAACATGACATGATCACATGGACACCTTCGAGTGAACTAGAGAATGACAAGTGGTAGTGATGTGGTGACTTGAGAAATAGTTGTAAAGTGACACGTGGCAAGAAGGCCCAAGCTTGATACAAATATCAGTGTGTTGATGTGGCATGAAGGAAACACATTTTGTGAAGGTGCATCTTTGCATGCATAGTTAGTAGTTGCTAACTATGATGTAGGAATGAACCTAGCTAACACATGGCACCAGGCCTTAATCCGTGGTGAGGTGGGAGGAAAGATCAAGCACTGACAGAGAAGTCTTAGAGCCAATGAAAAGTTGACACAAGGCAGTCACTAGTTGACTAGTTAGAAGGTGACATGTGGTGCTTGGCTAGGAGGTGGCATGGTAGATGTTGATCAATGGTGTGCTGCCTCATGGCAAAAGAAGTCAAACTTAGTTGAAATATTTTAAAAGTGATATTTTTAAATATTTTCTCAAAATCTTGTACAAAGTTTTACAATTCAAAAGAGGGATATAATATAAAGTTTCAACCTTAGAACATTTTAAATTTTAAAAATTGAAGTGTAGACCATAGAGCTATAACAAGGGCATGATTTTAAAAATGATATTCTAGGCATTTTTGGTAAGAAAACATAGTGATATTGTATATTGCTAGAACTAGGAGAGAATGTAATTCCCATTTCTAGAGTTTATTTTTACACAGGAAGGCATTTGCTTAGAGTGTACAAGGTTTTATCCCAAATACTCAGTTTGTAAACACATTCAGGTATTGAAGTTTAGATTTGTTTTCTAATATGGTGATGAACTAAATGTGTGTAAAAGGCACTAAAAGTGTAGTTATGGGTGAGTTTTGTCATATACAATTCAGTTTAATGGAGATTTTATCAACATTTCATGATGCATTTTAGATATTTTGGGAAACACAAGGGTTTTCATCATTTATAAGAGATATTTCCAAGTTTTTTACAGAATAATGATGAAAATCATATCAAATTTCATGGGTAGAAAGATGAGAGATGTTTTACAACTATAAAGAATGAAGATTCAAGTGGACACATGTCACTTCCAAATTAGATCTAGGACTTCATTTTTCTACTATATCTCTATCTTTTTGATTCATTGTGGGGGTCCCAATCTTTAGTTTTCTTGGACCTGTGAGACCAAGGGTTCTAGTTTTCAACATATTTCACTACTATGATACCATTTTCTTCAGCAATTTCCCTTATAATGAACATCAAGAAATAAGAATACATATATATTTGATCTATTAGGATGTTTTACATTTCAATACCATTATGTCATATTGTATTTGTTTCAAATAAATGAATGAAAAAGAAACAACAAGTTAATCTTCACTCTGATATCTTATCTCACATTCATGTTGTTCATGATCTTTTATGTTTTGTAAACAATGATTATGAAACTCAGTTGTAATATATGGGTTGTATATGGTTGATTTATTTTTCTTGTGACTCAAGGAGTTATGTAAATGCTTGATTTATCATCATAGGATTGCAAATCTCATGAAGGGATAGTTTGAGTATGAGGTTTAAAAAGATGCAAATGTTTGATTCACAATGTGAATAGATAGATCATGAAGTCCTGATGTATGGGATATGTCAATCACTTTAAGGGATGCATGTTAGGATTTTGTAGGATTGCCCAATAGATGAGACATTGATTAGCTACAAGATTAGAGTGTTATGTTGCTCATGTCATTTTCTCTAAAATCAACATCATTAACCAAATTTTTTTCCTTTTAATGTTGAAGAACTCAAAAAGATGCCCTCACTTAGCTTAATAATTTCTTTGGCCATGTTGTTAGCTATTCCATGGTTAAGATCTTAGCATAAGCGTTAGAATATTAAGGGTTTTATCTACTTTTTTAGATTCAAGAATATTTTTTAGCACTAGTACCATATAAGTGAATCTGAGGTCCACCCACCCAAGTTTTGCAGAGCCTGAAGTAGAAGAGGGGACTAGCCTTATAGTTGGCATGGTCTCAAAAAAAGGTATTTTGCAGATGGGAAGTAGCTACCCCTAGATGTATCTTGTTCTCATCAAGGTAATTTGAAACTATGAAATTTCAAAACACCAACACATTCCCTGAAATGAAAGATTATCCTTACATGCCTCATTTGTGCTCTTAGGTTCGACTTGAGAAGTCAAACATAATATATCATTTACTTTGTTTCTTGTGATTACTATTGGAAATATTATGGTAGGCTAAGTTATTGAGAAGGGAGGGGTGAATTAGAAACTTAGAAATATTAATCCTTAATTAGCAATTAATCCTTCATGTGTATTCTGATCTAATTGCATGCATTAGAAGTTAAAAATATTAAAGAATTCCTAACACTTTTGACACATAATTTGGTGACCCAAAAACATTCCAAATAGAAAAAAAAAATTCGGGGGGGTTCGGGGTGGATGATAGAAGTTTTAGTACTATAGTATAAAATTGGCCTATTAAGGCTTACAATGATCACTTTTGATGATCAGCCCTATTAGGAGCAATAAGGACTACTAGATCCACCTTGCAAAAGGATTTACAAACATACAACGAAGTATGCACTCAGTAAAGAGATTTACATAAGACTATTAGGTTTGACTTATGAAAAGATTTTTCTAATCCACTTGTTAGAATGAAATAGTAGCTAATATCTAATCTACAACTTGGTTTTTCTGAATGAGATTTCATTGAATGTAGTAATGACCTCTCTATGATAGATAAATCTTTGCTACTCCTTATACTATTGTTGGCTTTGTAATTTTCTTTTCTAATCTTCTCTAATTGTTACATTACTTATGCCATACATTAGATGTGATACAATACATTACATATATACCAATCAAAATAAAAATTACAAAGTTAGCCACAATACAAGTTTACAAAAAAATCACAAAGTCAGCCCAACTACAGGAAATCAGGTTCTAAAGACTAGCTTGGTGAGGTTTTGATACTTGGCATCCACTATTAATGCTCAACATCATCATGCATTTGGTAGACATAGAATCTTGGTCCATACTAATCAATTCCATGTAGTCTTGAACTCGGCCTACATTGGTGACTTGGTGAATATTATAAAACTTGACATATAAATTGAATCACTCAATTCACATTACATAGCTCGGTCAATGCTATTACTAAGAGCTTGGTATAAATTGAGTCACTTGGTTTACACTGAGTAGCTCAATTAACACTAAACTCACATCATAGTAATTGCAAACTTGGTAAGCACTACACAACTCAATTTGCACCAATAAAATTGGCATACACTAAGATGCTTGATTTATACTATTGATCATCACCATATTAGTAAATTCTTGGCACAAATTGAAAAGTGTCCCTTGGACTTGGTAGAAATTATAGAACTTGGTAGATACTGAAATGCTTTGTTAACACTATTAATTGTACAATATGCTTGGTAGATACTTGCAATCTAAATAAGTGTATGTCACTAATAATAAATATGATTGTAATGTCAACAATTACTCCTGTGCTTTTTCTTCCAATGATCTACTCTATAGGATGATTCTTTGTCAAAGTCTTGTTAATGTGTAGGATTTCCTATCTCAACTGCAATCTCTTCTCTTTTTTTTATATTACCTATTCTCCTTTTTGCTCAAAAATTTGTACACCAATATACATGTAATTGTTAGTCTCATAAAAAATATTAACATTCTCTTGCTTGGTTTTTAGATTAGTCTATTCATTTCAATAATCAATAATAGTTGCTAAAGTTGTTTATTCAATTACTTATTCCTTTGTAGCCAATCCATGTTCATCATCCTTATCATGAAAATCACTCAAGAATATTTCCATAGTTGCTTAAAAATATTCATTATCATTAGATAGTGAATTCTTTCTAATTTTCCTTATTCTCTTAGGACATCTAGATGAAGTATGATGAAATTCTTTATATGTCTAGCAAACAAAAAAATTCATACCTTTTATCTCTCTTTTCATAAGTAGATAAATTCCTTATCTGATCTTCATGTCTTCTTTGGATCAAGATTTTTATTTACTTGTGCTCCTATTCTTTTGTATGGATCAAAAAGATTATGGATATAGAAATTTGATATGCAGTTCTATATGTAACTCTAATATCTCACCAAGAGAATACAAAAATTACCTCCATCTAACTTAGGACTTTCTTTTGTAGAATAACTCACCATTAATCTCCCAAAGCCATTAAGCTTTTTTTTAAGGCCCTAAGGCTCCAATTTCAATTGTTAGAAAGTAGAGTCCACCAATACTATTGAAAAGGAGTGGGTGGGGGGTGAATTAGTTATCTAACTATTATAACAATTATCTACCTTATTAATCCTTAACCAAAGGAGTAATATAATTAGAAACCATAATATGATACCCATACACAATGACACTAGATATGTTAACTAGTGAAACACCTAGTTAGACGGAAAACCCTAGTGGAGATTGGGATGGTACCCACAAAATGATGTTCTAATATAAATATTACTTTGTGGTAACTAATTCATCCACCCTCTTTGTTACTCCATCTATATTTCCAACAATTTGCATATAGTTGTTTGGTGGGAATGAAACTCTATATTTTTAGCATTTTAAAAAAATTAGAAAATAGGTTTTAAAATTTTAAAAATTGATGCAATTTGGACTCAATTAAAATAAAAAAAATTATAGGCACAAACTTTATCCAATTTTACATATATGATTAGTTTTACATCATCTTCAAATTCTAAACACAAATGTCCACTTTCTATCATTAAAATTGATTAGTTTAAGTTCTAATATCTATTTCCTTTATAAAAGGGTGACACAAGTTTGTGTTTTTGGAGTAATGATGTAGACCAAAGTTCCAAAGATGGATAGAACGAGAAGAAAAATGATCCAAGAGCTAGAAGGTAAGCTTGGACATAAACTAGTGCAAATTACTAATAGAAAAGGAAAAGATCTTAGCAATGAGGAGGAGGATGAATAAGATGAAGGAAAAGGAAAATAACTTGTTGTTTTTGACCCCAAGGAAACTAAAGTTACAATAGTTGAGCCTAAGGTGAAGAATATCTTAAAGAAAGTGGCAACCCTAACACAAAGAGAGAGTCACTAGGCAAAGATCTAAGGTAGAAAGTCCTGCAATGACTGAGCATGAAAGGAAATTACTAGTGAAGATTAAAAGGCTAGTCAAGGGAAAAAATCCTAAGTAGAGGATACTAGAAGCTAAAGATGTTGAGAAAGGAAAAAAAAAGAAACCTAAAAGATAGGTAGTTGTCAAACTAGATGATGATCATGAGGCCAAGAGAACAAATACAGCTGACTTGAACAAGTTTCAAACTATTCCAAGGAGAGAATCTCAAAAAATTGATAACATATGTGAAAATATAAGGGTTCTAGTAGGATTCATTGGTTTTAAATGTATTAAGTATGAAAATTTAGAGAAAGTGGATAAGGAAAAAGTTGAAAAAGCTATTGTAGATGTGATGTTAAATTTTAAAAATACACCAATAGAGCTAAGTAAAGAATTACTAGAATAATTTTATCATTAAATTAATGCAAAATAGAAATCGTATTTGACCATTTAAAGAAAAATGAGAGCAACTACTTTATCCCAAGTTATGCCTTACTTAGTAAAGTAACATATGGCAATAAATTAGACATGACGGATTATAAATAGAGTTCCAAAGGCAAGGGCATACAAAATTTTGAGAAATAAAATTGAGAATGTTGTATAGGAAAAAGGTTTTTAGATTAATCCCTACAACTATAGAAGAAGAAGAAAAATATGAAGGATGTTTTGAGTTGGATAATACAAAAGACATCTTTAATGATTCTAAGAAATTAGTGTCAGTAATTTAGAAGATTTTAGAAAAGGGTGTGAAATAGATACTGTCATGTCCCCTATTCAAATAATTTTAAAAAAAAAAAAAACTTTGTTAAGGCAGGCAGGCTCCAAAAAGGTGAAATTTCGGAAAAAGGGGTTAATCTTTGGAAACCAATGGACTAATAAATAAAAATTATTATTAAATTATATTTTATTAACCCCTCTTGGACGTGATTTAGGGTTATGCCCTCTTTAAAAGGGGTTTGGAGGCATTTTGGGCTCATTCTACATCTTGATTCTTGCTAATTTTCTTGTTGTTCTTCAGAGGCTGCCAAACCTGTGGAGAAGGAGACCCAAGAACGGGAGTTTTCATGTTTCCAGGAAGGCTAAGGATGGGAGTTTGAAGCCATTCCATCTACATGCTCATACAGAGTTTGCCTTTGTGCTGGATAGTGCCGATTTGGGTGTTTTCGGGGTTGTTTTTGGTTTGAGTTTGGGTTTTCAGTTGAGTGTTTCTTATTAGTTTGGTTTGCTGCTGTATTTCAGACTTTATGATGTTAAACTAGAGCTGAATATATGTATTTGGTCATGATTAAACTTTTGAGATAGTTTATGAGTGTTTTGTGGTGTTTCCGGGCATTTTTGCGTTAATTTCGGGAGCCCGATTGAGCATAGTTTTACCCTACATTTGTGAGCTGTTGTGTAAAGGCTATACAAATTTGGAAATTTCATTTTTTAGGCTGTTATGCTGCTGAAATTTCTGTAAAAATGTCCATTTTCAGATTTATTAATAATTTGTGAAGTTGTGAAGTTTTTGGCACTAATTTGGACATGCCCGATTTGGGTTTTATTGAGAAATTGGCAGATCTTTGTAATATTGGTTGTTTGATTTTAAAGTTCTGATTTGAGGCTGGAAATATCAATAAAAATTAGTAAATGGAAATTTCAGTGGTATCAGAGCCGTGATCTTGCCAGCCTGAGGGTTTGTAGAAGTTGCATGTCAGTTTTAACAACTACCCAGATCTTGCATGTCAAGTTTTGATAACTACCCAGATCTTGCATGTCATATTTTATGATTGCATGCAACTAAGTGAAAGAGAAAAAAGATATTTGCAGTGAGAAAAGAATAAAGAAATTTTGATCAAACCCCTAGTTGAAAGAAAAAGTACAAAATCCAAGGAAGAAAAAAGTATGGCTGATCCAGATGAGATGGCAAAGAAATTCTTCCAAGACATCCAAAATACTCAGAAGCAAATAGTGGATGGTTTGGCGGAAACTAGAGAGGCTTTGCGAATATTGACAGAAAAATTACAAGGAATTGCATCTATTAATGAGAAAGGGAGCACTTCAGAGGAGCCGAGAAATAGGAGATCCACACCATCTAAATCATCCAAATCTATTTCCCTGCCTGCAGATGAGCCACTAGTACCAAATCCAGCCATTAATCCAGTGGAAGAGGTTAGAGGTAATTTGATTACATTAAGAGCTACTTACAATGGCTTAGATGATGACTTTCGTAGTTCAGTTCCTTTTAGAGAATATGTGGATATGATGAACGCTTTGATGCCCAAGAAAGAGAACAGGAGGGAGCATGACACAAGTGGAAGAGAGCTCAAAAATAAAATAAGCAAGTTTATAGCACCTACTTTTGATGGAACAAATAAAATTTCAGCTAGAGCATGGCTACAAAAATTACAAACTTTCTTCACACTTAACCCCATGAAAGAGAGTGATGCTATTCAATTTGCAAGTCTACACTTGGAAAATGCAGCCTATGATTGGTGGTATCATGGAATGACTACTCAAGGTCACGATCAGGTAACTACATTTGAAGATTTCAGTCAAAGGGTGATAGATAGATTTGACCTCAAGGATGATGAAGAGTACTTTAAAGAATTGTCAAAGTTGAAGCAAACCAAATCAGTTAATGAGTATATAGAAGAATTTCAAAAAGTGGTTGTTATGGTACCTGATATGAGTGAAAAGAGGATCGTTTATCTTTTTCTTGATGGTTTAGAAGATTCTGTTAAGGGTATGGTTAAGGCTTTCTCACCCTCAACCTTACAGGAAGCTATCAAAAGAAGCTTGCAACTTGAAACTTGCGTGCCTATGAAATCAATCACTAATCAAAAACCCCCAAATCTTTGGCAACATAAGGGAAATTTTCAGAAAAAGACTTTCCCAACACTACCACCAAAAGATGTGACAAATGTGGCAAAAAAGAAGGTAGATGAAGAGACTAGGAGTGAATTATGAAGGAAAAAGCTTTGTTTTACTTGTAGAGAACCATGGGTTCTAGGACACAGATGTTTGGGGAAAGGTCAAGTGCACTATATTGAAGTTGGTTCAGAATCTGATTCAGATAAGCATGAGGAATTTCATGATACTAAGGAGGAGGTAGAAGAAGAGAAAGTAAAAGAAATCAGCAAGGATGGCACTTTAGCAGCATTATCAGGAGTCCCAAGATACCATCCCTTTTGAATTTGAGGGGTACTAGCAGGGCAAAGGTTGACTGTTCTTCTTGATAGTGGGGCAACTCACAATTTTATTGATGAGGGATTTGTCATTAAAAGAGGGCTTAAAGCAGAAGATTTTGAGGGATTCAATGTTACTATAGCTGATGGATTCACTATGCCTTGCACACGGGTGGTGAAACAACTCAAGATGACCTTAGGAGATTATGAGTTATGTGATGACTTCTATGTGGTTGGTATTGGGGAGACAGATCTTGTATTGGGTGTTCAATGGTTGCACTTTATCGGAGGCTATTACATGAACCATCAAACTATGGAGTTTAAATTTCATTCCAATGGGAAAGAAGTTATATTGAGAGGGTTATCGAATGGAGCACCTAAGGCAGTCTCTGTAAAGAGGATGGAGAGGAATTTTCGAAGAGGACAAGTAACATGGGCAGCAGGAGTCATAATCCAACCAACAAGCTCTCCAAAGAATCAAGGTAATTTCCATTTTGAAATTCAAAATATTCTTGATAAGCATAGTATAGTTTTCAATGATTTGCCTCCAGGATTACCACCAGATAGAGGTTTTGAGCATGTTATAGAGTTAGAACAGGGTGCCAAACCAGTTATAACAACCCCATACCACCATCCAAGAGGTTATAAGGAAGAAATTGAAAAAACTATTAAAGAACTCCTGGACATGGGATTCATAAGGCCTAGCTCTAGTCCATTTGCATCATCTGTGGTACTTGTTAAGAAAAAGGATGGTACAATGAGAATGTGTATAGACTACAGGGCTCTAAACAAGAAGAACATAAAAAATAGGTATCCCATACCATGCATAGATGAACTCATTGATGAGTTACATGGTGCTGTATACTTCTCAAAAATTGACTTAAGATCAGGCTACGATCAAATCCGAATGAGGAGTGAAGATGTGGAAAAGACTACTTTCAGATGTCACTATGGGCACTTTGAATTTCTTGTTATGCCATTTGGACTCACTAATGCACCTGCAACATTCCAATCTTGTATGAATAAGGTATTCAATCAGCATCTTCAAAAATTGGTTTTGGTATTTTTTGATGATATCTTGATATACAGTAAAACATGGGAAGAGCATCTAAAGCACATAGACACTGTTTTGGGAATCTTGGAGCAGCAATCCTTCTATGCTAAGCTATCTAAATGTGAGTTTGGTTTGACAGAGATCCTATATTTGGGACATATTATAAGCGCTAAAGGAGTACAGGTTGATCAACAAAAAATCCAGGCAATTTTGGATACGCCTCCACCCACTAATCTTACACAGTTGAGAGGTTTCTTCGGGTTGTGTAGCTACTATAGGAGATTTGCCAAGGGATTTTCTCAGCTTGCTGCCCCCTTGACTGATTTGACAACTAAAGGAGCTTTTGTTTGGACAGAAGAGGCACAAAAAACATTTGATAAGCTTAAGGAGGTAATGAGTTCATGCCCTAAGCTTGCAATTCCAGATTTCTCTTTACCTTTTGTTGTTGAATGTGATGCTTTGGGAGAAGGTATAGGGGCTGTCCTAACTCAAAGGGGACATCCAATACCATTTGAGAGTCAAAAATTAAATCAATCAGAGAAAGGCTACTCCATCTATGATAAGGAAATGTTGGCAATCATGCATGCACTTCATAAGTTTAGACAATATTTGGTATGTGGGAGATTCATTGTAAAGACAGACCATAATAGCCTCAGGTTCTTCTTGAACCAAAGGGATTTGAATGATCATCAACAAAAATGGGTAAGCAAATTGCAAGCTTATGATTTTGATATTGAATACATGAAAGGAAAGAATAATGTGGTTGCTGATGCTCTCTCAAGAAAGCCCACTTTGTGTTCCTTATCATCTATCTCTGCTGATTGGAAAGTCTCCATAATTTTAGAGTATGCTAAAGATTCATTTGCCACCAAGATTTTGGATAAGTTAGTGGATGATAATAGGTACAAGGTTGTTGATGAATTGATTTATTACAAGAATAGGATCTTCTTAGTACCAGGGTCAAAAACTAAGGAGAGGATATTGAGGGCCTTTCATGACACACCTTTGGCTGGTCACCAGGGATACTTCAAGACATACAGGAAAATTCGAGAGCTGTTTTCCTGGAAGGGTATGAAGGAGGATGTCCTTAAACACATTAAGGAATGTATGGTATGCCAACAAAGCAAGAGTGAGCAAAATTTTTCTGTAGGGTTGTTGCAGCCACTTCCTATTCCCGAACAAAAATGGGAAAGTATTTCCATGGATTTCATCACTAGGTTGCCCAAGGTTCAAGGTAAGGATTGCATATATGTGGTGGTAGATAGACTAACTAAGTATGCACATTTCTTTCCTATCACATCTGATTTCAAGGCATCACAAGTGGCCGAATTGTTCTTCAAGGAAATTTTTAGATTACATGGTTTGCCTAGAAACATTGTTAGTGACCGAGACAGTAGATTCCTCAGCTCTTTTTGGAAGGAGCTCTTTCATTTGGCAGGAACTGAACTCACTCCCAGTACTAGCTATCACCCTCAAACAGATGGACAAACAGAGATAGTTAATAAATGGATAGAAGGATATTTGAGGAACTATGTTTCAAATCAACAACATGCTTGGGTGAAATGGTTACACCTAGGGGAGTATTGTTACAATACATCTCATCACATGTCTATTGGTATGCCTCCTTTTCGTGCTCTTTATGGTTATGATGCCCTTTCCTTTGTTGATCTAATACTTTCCGATAGCAAAGTACCCGTAGCAAGTGATTTCATCAAGCAAATCCAAGACCTAATAAGGTCCCTCAAGGATAATCTACAACATGCACAAAACTAACAAAAGATATATGCTGACAGGAAAAGGATTGAAAAATCTTTTGAGGTGGGAGATTTGGTATTTTTTAGGTTGAAACCATATAAGCAAAGAACCTTGAAGAGAAATGGGGCAGAGAAACTCAAGCCAAGGTTCTATGGGCCTTATAAAATCATCAAGAAGGTAGGAGAGGTAGCTTATGAATTGGAGCTCCCACCAAATAGCAAAATACATAATATTTTTCATGTATCTTGCTTAAAGAAGGTTCTAGGCCAGCAAACCATAGTATCTATAGAATTACCACCTCTTGATGATGAAGGGAAATTAGTTTTGATACCAGAAAAGATTTTGGATACAAGAGAGAAAAGGTTGAGAAATAGGAGCATCATGAAGCATTTGGTCAAATGGAAAGGATTACCACTAGAAGATGCAACTTGGGAAGGAGAACATATTCTTGAGAATTCCAACCTTAATTGCTTGAGGACAAGCAATATTTGGGAGGGGAGGACTTGTCATGTCCCCTATTCAAATAATTTAAAAAAATAAAATAAACTTTGTTAAGGCAGGCAGGCTCCAAAAAGGTGAAATTTCGGAAAAAGGGGTTAATCTTTGGAAACCAATGGACTAATAAATAAAAATTATTATTAAATTATATTTTATTAACCCCTCTTGGACGTGAGTTAGGGTTATGCCCTCTTTAAAAGGGGTTTGGAGGCATTTTGGGCTCATTCTACATCTTGATTCTTGCTAATTTTCTTGTTGTTCTTCAGAGGCTGCCAAACCTGTGGAGAAGGAGACCCAAGAACGGGAGTTTTCAGGTTTCTAGGAAGGCTAAGGATGGAATTTTGAAGCCATTCCATGTGCATGCTCATACAGAGTTTGCCTTTGTGCTGGATAGTGCTGATTTGGGTGTTTTCGGGGTTGTTTTTGGTTTGAGTTTGGGTTTTCAGTTGAGTGTTTCATATCAGTTTGGTTTGCTGCTGTATTTCAGACTTTATGATGTTAAACTAGAGCTGAATATATTTATTGGGTTGTGATTAAACTTCTGAGATAGTTTATGAGTGTTTTGTGGTGTTTCCGGGCATTTTTGTGTTAATTTCGAGAGCCCGATTGAGCATAGTTTTGCCCTACATTTGTGAGCTATTGTGTAAAGGCTATACAAATCTAGAAATTTCATTTTTTAGGCTGTTATTCTGCTGAAATTTTGATAAAAATTTCCATTTTCAGATTTATTAATAATTTGTGAAGTTGTGAAGTTTTTGGCACTAATTTGGACACACCCGATTTGGGTTTTATTGGGAAATTGGCAGATCTTTGTAATATTGGTTGTTTGATTTTAAAGTTCTGATTTGAGGCTGGAAATATCAATAAAAATCAGTAAAGGGACATTTTAGATACATACACTCACCAATGAAAATGAAACTCTTTATACTAGACTATGTGACTATATCTGAACAAAATTAGAGAAATTAATGCCTACTAAGACAAAGAAACAGGAGAAAGCTCCTAAATATATCAAGGAAGCATCAATTAACACCAATATAGTAATTGTACAAATAAAGGAATATCAAAAAATGGGTGACCAAAAACCATCTCAATAGGTAACAATAAGTTTAATTGGTACATGTAAAGAGATTATTGAAACAAATGTTTAAACTTTAGATGAGGTTGTAGCTACCAAGTAGTAGACATGCTTACATAAAAAGAGAACAAGGAGTCAAAAGAATATAATTCATAATTATATTAATCTAATATAAGCAATGAAAGGAAAATCATCTCAAGACTTTTGAGTGAGGGATATAGGGAATCAATATAACCAAGTCTCATTTGTGAACTTGTAGGGACTAAGGAACAAAGAATAGATAAGGAATCAAAAGGTTTTGAGGGTACACAAGATATTTTTCATAGACTAAGTCCAAAGATAAAAACTCATGCTATGCAATTGTCATTTTTGAGCTTCAACTCTCTATATTTGAAAGGAAATATGATCAAGAATAACAAGAGTTAGTCACCTAGGAAGCTAGTGACATTGGATGAACTTATTGTGCTTGAAAATTTGGACACTAAAAACATGACTTATTATAAAATTATAACCTTTCAAGACCTATTCACAAGGAAGGTGAGAAAATAAGAGTTGAGAATAGAGAAACACCAAAAGAAACTATTAAACAAGATTAAGGATACTTTTCTAGAAGAATTTGTTGTGGAAAACCTTGATGTAAAAGCCCTTATTATTTCTCACCTATTTGAAATTATGAGAAGATGATGTAGTGGACAACCATTAAACTTGTGAAGAAAGTAATAGAAAATGTATGCACTAAAATTTCAATAAGGCAAGCTCATTTATCAAACCTTGTAAATAATGTAGAAGTTGTCAAATATATCCATTCTTTGTATAAAAGTCTATTTGATGCTGCATTCATTACAGAAGAAAATCAATATCTCATAGATAGATAGAAAGTACATCTAATGTCAATGGGGCATTATTTGAACATGGATGGAATATTGAGTTCATTTAAATTTAAGATATTAATAATAGCCCAAGCTAGGCTAGCTGAGTTGATAGCTAATGATGGTAGAGTAATGAATCATTTTATCTCTACTCAAACAATTTTGAAACATTAGTTAGAGGTTATGTAGAGAGAGCTTCAATTAAAAAAGGAGGTAGTACAATGATATCCAAATCTCTCTAATACTCATAGATTAATTGATCTCTCTTTTATGCTATAAATAAATATACAAGTTTGGAGTATGTTAGGATGAGTTGGCATCATTGTTTTTCCTTAATATCATAGATTCATAAATCTATTTTAGACGAGTATTAGACTACCATTACTTTACCCTAGAAACAATGAGTGTAAAAAAAAAGGCACAATGCATATGACCATTAGATGGATAATGGTGGAATTGAAAGGATGAATTAGATGAATAAATTTAGATGAATCCTAGAAACACAATTTTTGTAGTGAAACATTTTTTACATTTTGATGTTTTGCATGTATATATTGAGTGAAAGGGTTAGTGGATGTATAGTGGATACCATGTAAGGTATGGATTGTATTATCAGGGGGATTAGTTGTGCTTCAATTTTTTATTGAACATATTTTAATCATGAGAAAGTATTTTTTTGACTAATGTCAAAGGGGGATATTGTTTATCCCTAACTCATGTTTTCTATTAGTGTCACACACTTAGTCATTCACAAGGAAGGATTATTTCATAATCACTATGACCAAGTCATCCCATATAGGTTGTGCAAGGGAATAAAGACTAGTAAATATTCTAAGTCAAGTACCAAGTAGTAGTTACTGCTAAGTATGCTAATAGGAGTCAAGTACTTGCACATTTGAGGAGCTAATGAGACATGTCAATGGATGTCAAGTTAGTCAGAGTTTTTTTGAAGTTGATTATTATATGGACCGAATAATTCATTATATTCCAATCATGGTAAAGCCTAAGGAATAGCATGAAGAAATATTTTTTTCCAATTAATAGTATATTGTAAGTTTTGAGTAACATCGTTTTAGATTTTTGTGTAAAATGGAACTAAAATCTATGTTAACCATTTTGATCAAGTAGTAAGTGTATTTTAGAGATCAAGGAATTAATCAAGGAGGTGATTATGTATTTTCTTAAGGATTCTTAATCACTAGGTAAGGGATTCCAACAAGAAGAAAATTAGTAGGATTAAGTGACAAAGATTGATTTTAGATTGTTGATTTGAATACAGAAGCTTTACCTAATCATCTATTTAGGGAGGATCTATGACTTAATTCAAAAATTTTGTTGCATGTGTGAGAACTATGAAGGATTATATGAATGCAATGTTGAAGATGGATGAAATATAGAGTATAGAGACAAAGAAAAGTACTGAAGTGCATAGGTAGAGACATATATGATTAGAGAGGTGATCAACTAATGTACAAAGGATATTTTTTTATCTTCATATTGATGCAAACTAAGGAATCAAGTACCAAAACATTTTAAAAGGTGTAATCAGGTTTTAAAAATATGAACAAAGTGGTCCTAAAAGGCCTTTATAAATATCTTAATAAAGTACCTACTAGGTTTTAAAGTTTAATCCTTTAATTAAAGTAGATTGTATAAGTATTGTAAGAACTTAACATGGTAGAGCCCTCATAGTTCAAATTATTAGAAGTGATCAAACCTTTAGCCCTAAAATTAAAACTTCATTTTTGTAGTAGTGAAGATATTTGGGTTTCATTGTCACCATAGTTTTACCTTAAAATTGGAGGGTTTTTATGTAACCAAATCTATGTATTCATGCTTTATGGGTTACTTTACATGTTTTTTAGTTATTCATGATATTAGATACTAGATTCGATTCTAAATTGTAGTAAATATTCAATTAATAGATGATATTGTTGAGATGAGGGTTTATGGTGAATCTATTAGTTTTGATACTTGTGTTAAAGTATTACAGATCCAGATTGACACCCCCTCTCAATATCTCAATTTCCCTATTAGATTTCCAATAGATCAATCCTATTAGAATTTATCTCATGTTTCTTAAGGATTCTTTTATTTCCTATTTCTTTAATCATGAGCTTTACATACATCTCACTTGGAAGTGTCTCCTATTTTATATAACTCATTACCCTATCTCTAGCCTTGAAATGGAGTTATCCCCTTTTCTTTATTGTCTTCTTATACTTTTCCACTATTTGTTCCAAGTGTTATGTGACCTTTTCCTCAATATCCCTGATTTCTTTGTCAAATTCCTCTTTTTTGCATGCCTCTTTTAATATCCCTTATTTTTTTCAAATACAAAACTCTTCTAAGATGTGTATCATAAACAATTTGGAAATGGCTTCTACCAATACTATTGATTGAGTCATTATATGATAATTCTACACATTTTAAATTAGTAACACACACTCCTCTATGATCCTTTGCCATATATCTTTAAAAATAAATAATGATCTATCAATGGTCCCTATCTTCCCATTTTAGTATGGGTGGAAGCTAAAGGAAAAGACAAACTCATTCCAAACATTTTCTATAGAGCTATGTAGAAATTTTGAATAGACACAAAATCCCTATCTAATATTTTGGATAGAGGAAATCCATAGATTCTTAATATCTCCTTAAAGAAGACATCTTATATATTGGATGAATCATGTTCTTTTTAATAGGGAAATACATCATCCATCTTGTAAAGTGTGTCTATAACCCGATAAATATTGTTATGGCCGAATTCGATCCTTGGAAATGCCAAGAACAAATTTACACTCACTAAGTCCCATAGATTACTAAGAATTGATAGAGGAGTGTAAAAACCTATATTTTTAAACTAGTTTCTTTATCCTTGTAGAAAATCATACAATTTTCTACAAACTATATGATGTCTATATACATTTTAATCCAGAAATAGAACTTCTTACCAAACTATAGGGTCTTAAAAATCCCAAGGTGACCTAATAAACATTCTCAATGTTTCTAGTTTATAATATTTTGTTTCATAGAGATTTTAGGGATGTAAAGATGACTATCTTTGAAATGTAAACCTTCTTGTAGAATATAATCAAATAAATTAGGATAATATATGGTCTTCCTTTCAATTGGTGTCTCATATGCTTCCCCCAAATCTTCATCCTCTTGATACATATCAATGAGTGAAGAGAATCCTACTCCTTCTAGTTGAATTTATTGCACTATCAAGTTTCTTCTACTAAATGCATCTACTAAGTATTTGGCTACTCCTTTCTTATGCTGCTTGATGAAGGAAAAGACTTGTAAGTATTTGACCTACTTCATGTAATTATGGCTTAGTTTCTCCTAATTTCTTCAAAAAAATTAATGCATTTTTAGTATACACTATAAACTCCTATGGCAATAAAAATTGTCTAAATTTACTTAATGATTCCACCATGGGATATACATCTAATTCAAATAATATTTTTCTCTTTCATTAAGCTTCTCATCAAAGAAGGAAATTGTCCTATGTTCTTGAAATGATACTTACTTAATGCTCACGTTTCTTGCATCACATTAAATGGTAAAAACCTTATGAAAATTAGGTAGAGCTAGGATTGGTTTTTCTAATACCTACATTTTTAGGTACACAAAAGATATGTCATCCTCAATAGTCCAAGCAATTTACATTTTTTTCCTCCCTTAATAATGTCAACCATTATTCCATGTGCACCCCACTAAAGTTTATAACAAATTTTCTCTAAAAGCTTATAAGAACATGATATACTTTTACCTCACTTGTAGTGCCTTATCTTGGTTAGTTTACAATTCCATCCACCTTGGAAGGATTCATCCTAAGAGTTTCTTTTGAAAGATGAAAATGAAAAAATATTTGATCCTCCTACAAGAAAATTCACCTTTCCAAATTTATCTTCAATTTCTCCTCAAACAACCCTTGTAATAAAAAATCCAAATGTCTTCAATAATCATCATTGTTCTTACTAAATATTAGGATGATAGCTAGGTAAAACATGACAAAGTGATTGATGAATTGTTTGAGGACCTCATTCATGAGCCTCAAAAAATTAGGAGGAGAATTTAAGAGGCCTATTGGAATTCCTAACCACTCATAGCGGTGCTGATTTTTTTCCAAATCTATTGTCTATTCATATACATCTCTTATTCTCATTTTATTCAAGACACTCTTTAGGTATGCCTTTAAATAGTACCTAGTACCTCCTAGAAAATCATAAACATCATCTATCTCAGAAATTGGGAACATGCAATTAATTTTTATCTTGTTAGTGATTGTAGAGTTTATGCACAATATCCAAATTCCTTCTTCCTTTAAGGCCAAAACTATAGGAACAACACATGCACTTAAACTCCTTCTAACATAAATTCCTTCTATAAAAATTGTTTTATTTGTCTTTCAATCTCTTCATTCTACTATGGAGGCAACTTGTATGCTATTGTTTTGAGTGTTTAGCTTGGTATACATGTTGGAATTTACAAATGGGAAGATTTTCTTCTGAGAGGAGTCGTGAATCAGAAGTAACAATATTGATCATCTAAAACTTTTTTTCTAAAACAATTCACATGCATCTAATTCATCTACTAAACATGAAAGTAAAGACATGCATGAAATAGGTAACTCAAGATTTTGGTAACCTAGAAACCCTCCAAAAATGAGAAGGTAAAAATAGGGTGGGGATGACATCCACAAACTATCACTGTAGCAATATGTAACTATTTAAGGTTACAATGTTTGACCACTTGCAATGGTCTACCTTGTGAAAGGCCTATCTTGTTAAAGACTTTACACTCTATTAAAAGAAACCTAATTGAAGGACTTACAAAAACTCACTTGGAATGTTACCCTATTAAAGGATTTAGCACTTTGTTGAAAGGCTTACAACATGGCTGTTAGACCAACCTATCATATTAGGACTTTCATTCCTAATAAATTGGCTAGAGAGTATTAGAAAGTCTTGACTTGATAACTTGCAATCTTCAATTGTTGATTCCAAATCCTTATTCTACTCTATCTATTCTCATCCTTGCTTGATCTTATTTTTCTCTCCTCAAAATTTTGATACTCTTTTCTTGATCAATTGAATTCTCTAATGTTGTTCTATTTTTCTATGTCTTTAGACCCCTCTACACTTCACTAGCTTTCTCTCATAAACTCTCACACACATATATATTAATTAATGGGGTTTTTTCCTCCTTTTAAAGGCTTCAAAGACTTAGGATTAGGTATGAATCTATGATCAATATTCATTCTTCTTTTCTCACTCAATTCTTTCACTTTTCCTATTGGTTGCATGCTTTCTCTGTTTTTCTTATTGGCTGCATGTTGATTACATAGGGAGTATGAAAGATTCAATCTTATCTTTAGGATCCTTCAAGATTTATCTTAAGTTGAATTCTATGTTACTCGGCACTTACTGATTGTTGATGCTTGGCACACATGTAGGAATTTTGTCTCACTTAGCTCCTATAGTAATTCTATTTTGCTTGGCATCTATACTTTGCTCGACACCTATAGTGACTCAGCATTACTTATTACTCAACACTTGATAATTTCTTGGCACCTAAAGTTTAATTGGCACCTATTAAATTTCTAGCTCAACACATACTATAGTTTGACAAGATTTTATTACACTCAGCATCAACTTGAGAATTGGTTAAGTATTTTGACACTCAATTGTCCAAATGAATCCAAGAAAAATAATCTCCCCCTTTTACATGAGTGGCAAAAACACTTAACTAAGAATTATGAATGTAATCTCTATGAGTATACTACACATTCTATTCAGCATATGTACAAAACTTTAAAAGCTTGTTCAAAATTTTGTAGATGATAATATTCTTCAAAAACTTGTAACTCCCCTTGAGCTGACGTATCATTTCCATAACCAAAATTCCATTGTGCTGAATTTGTCTCATGCTAATGTTTCTAATACTCTTTTCCTTTTTTGTATCTATTTTTTTTGTACTCTATATCTACTCTATGTCTACTCTCCCTTTCACACATCTCCTTGCAGTTTTTGCATCCTTTTGGTTGTCTCTCCTTATTACTTCCTCAAAATTTTGATAATTGTGATTATCTCCCCCTTTGGGTATATTGGGTCTCATTTATTATCCACCCCAACTTATCATATCAACCCAAAAATGTATTACTCCCTTTGTCTACACATCCCATTCTTATTATCTCCTATCTTTATTATATCTCTCGCTTACATGAATATCTTCCCCTTTTTGACACTTATGTCAAATGGTCCTAAGAATGAATATAATATTTAGCAAAATAATGTTTTATTTACCTCTATTATTATGTTCAGAGAAGAATTCCATTTTTTTAAGGAAATTTCTAGTGCTTTGAGCTAGATGGCTGGCTCTATTGCAAAATGTACAAGACCTTCTAAGGTAGAAAGATTTAGATCTTTCTTCAAAACATTTTTTGCATAGGCCACTTCTTTATGTAATATTTTGAAATGTGGGTGATAGTAGACTAAATCTATATTAATTTAGCCTTAACATTTCCCTCTTCTACTGTTAATATAGCTAACTCCTTCTAAGTGTGAACCATTGTTACAAAATGCTTCTCACTTTGAGCTAGATCCTTAGGTAGTTGTGTGCAATATATCTTTAGATTCCTTTCTAAGCTAAGTGTTCTCTAACAAGTCTCTTGTGTGAAATATGTTGAATAATATAATTTGGAGTACAATGAGAATATATTCTCAAGTACTATTTCAAATTTCTCAATTTGTTTGGCTAGTTCAACCTATGATAGTGCTATCTCATATCTTCTTGTTAACCTTCATTTGAAATTTCTTTTCAGATCATTCTAATAATTTTATATTAGTATTAAGGTCTTCATTTTGAACCTGGTCCACTATGTTGGAAAATTGCTCCATGATTGGCTTTATTTCATCAAGTACTAGCAAGCTAAAGGCATCAAGGAATATGTTTTTCATTTTTACTAGTGCTTGTTTCTATTTATACTCATTTCTAAGTATCTTCTACTTCTTCTTTCTATTAAGTGCCTCTTGCACTTCATTTATCTATGCTAGGTTCATTGTCTTGTAGTCATAACTAGGTATGACTATTTCTTCATCAAGTGTAGGGTCTCCATAGTGAAGTACCCTTGCTATCTTGGTGGAGCTCGAGTCTAGTGCTAAAATTTGTAGGTGTACTACATTAGTGCTTAGTTCCTTGGTAGGAGTCCCCATAGTAAGTAGATTAACCAATGTCTGTATTGCTTCTTGCTCTCTTTCCTTGGGGATTTTCTCCTCTTCCTTATCTTCTTCTCTTCTACCTTGATCAATGATAATGATTTGAGGAGGTGCACCTTGGCTTTGTGTTGTAGCAACATTTTTTCCTATCTTCTCCTTTACTTACTCCTTGGTAGTTGTTGTTACTATCACCATGGGATCAACCTTAGTAGTTGTGTCTTATGTTGCTTGCTCTTTTAGTTGATCATTTGTAGCTATGTGAGGTTGTGAAGGTGGTTCTTGTGTGTTCACCTTCTCCTTAGTAATTTTTGCTATATTTTTGTAACTCCTCTACACTCACCAAAATAGGATTTGAGCACAACTATGATTGCAATGTTGTTTGGTGAAGGATCTTTTTGAGAACTTATATAGTTAGTGGAATCATGGTCTGACATAAAGTGTCAGGAAAATCCATGACCATTATAGTTTTTGTAGATGTAGGTGTTGTTTTTAGAGGACTTGATGGTGCATATTGGGTGTCTTGGATACTTTTTTCTTGTTTCTACTCCTTAGCTATTGCCTCATCACCTTTATGTGTCTTCTCCTCCATAGTTACCTCTTCCTTCTCTTTATCTCCTTCTTCATCCTTTCAATTCTCCTCTTCCTCTTCATCATTTCTTCCCTCAAAGGGATCTTCCTACCCTTCCTTGATAGTAGTCAATCCATAAATTAATTTCCACATTTGTGTGGATTTCTTTACAATATCTTCAATTTTATTCTATAAAATACCGAAGGCTTTGTATTTGAGTGTGAATTTTCTCCCATGTTTATTACTTTCCTTACTTATTTGACCTTTTGTAAGATCTAGCATCACAAAAACCAATGTTGACTCCCTTATTTCCTTCTACATATTTAGGTAGTAATGCCATTTATTTTCTATAATGGAGCTTAGCTCCTAGGGCATAAAATTGTCTAGTTCAATTGGGGTAGTCTTGAACTTGGCCATCATAGTGTAGCTAGAGTCTTCCACTATGTTTTTTTCTTCTCTTGAAAATTTATTAAAATAAGTGGTCTTTAAAAAAGTTTAATCTACATTATCTCTAATGTTACCAAAAAAAAAGATTCAAATTAGATTTGGTGGAATTTATTACCACTCTGAATTGATCATTTTTAGATTCTATCTTTGCCTCATCTAACTATGGAGATGCAACATATTTTCTTCTTTTCTTTTATGTAGGCACACCTTGCACTATGGGTTTTTTCTTTTCCTTTTCTTTATCCACTTTTGTTTTTACACTGGTGTCTACCCTTGTAGTTGGCTTGGTTGGGCTCAACTTTGTTGCTTTCTTCTTCCCTTTGGGCTATGCAACTAGTTGTTTCAGTGCCCTCCTCTTCTTGGGGTCTACGTTTGGTGCTTCCTGCTTGGCACCTTCTTCTTCCTCTTTGTCCTCACACATGCCTTGGGTCAATGCTATTGTTTTTGGCCTTGTTCATCTTCCTCATCTTCAGCCTATTCATCTCCCTCATCAAATTTTGCCTTTAACTTCTTTACAAGTTTTTCGTCTTTCTTTAGTGTGGAGGCAATCTTCAACTCCATGTCCACCTTTGATCTGACCACATCATAAGTACATATATGTGGAGCACTCTTGTCCACTTCCTCTAGTAATAGTATAGTTATAGCTAGAGATGCCTCATCTATATTTATTTCATAGAAAAGAGGTCTTAAACATCGAACCCTTGGTATGGCTGCTTGTATGTAAGTATAACCAATATCTACAAGAAAGCATACATCATTTACATGGTGTTCAACCAATGAAATAGGTATCCACGGCCTCTTTTTCATAGATTTCTTGAAATATTCAAAATAACTTGTCATAAGGGTTTCAAAATTAGCTCCCATTTGTTCTATATATTCTATTGGTTTGGATTTTCATAGGATAGAAAAAGGGTTTGAAATTTTGGTGAAAATTCAGTTATGTCTTTTCACTTTGTAGATTAGGGTTTCATCCCTCATAAGTTTCATAATTTTAGGGTTACCCTAGTTGTGCCTTGATTCATGTGTTGTTGAAATAAACTAAAATTCTCAAGGTTTGTCTCTCAATATAGCCACTATAATACCTTGAGTGTGAAAATCCCTAGGTTTGCCTTGTTTATTTTGAGCTTAGGCATGAACATTTTAAAGTTTCCAAATACTCCTTACATTCTTTAGCTTTTGTGTCCTACATCTTTTCCTTTTAAAGAGAACCACCTTATAATGAAAAGATTAATGGTTGTTGTTACTTCACTATAATAAGATGTGAGTGAAATAACCATAGCAACATAGTGACTTCAATTAAACTAAATTACGATGCCCGACTAAATGGAGGCAATGATCGAAAAGTTTCACATTGATTTTTTAATCACATATTCTTTTTTTTTTTTTGAGTTGGAGAAGTAATTAGTGATCCTATAAATATGCTAGGAACCAATAGTTACATCCTCACTATCAAGAAAATCAAGTTTCCTGCTAATAGTGAAGTAGCGACCAAACTAAAAACCCATGTCACAATAAAAGTTAAACTTCTTAGTGGTCATGAAGAGTTCCAAGTGGCTCAATAAATGGTGATATAATTGCCATATCAAAACAAGAAAGTGGGTAATTGTGATGTGACATGCTTTTATTTCCCAGTGCTGAGTTTCTTAAAAGTCATCGAAGCTTGCTACCTTGCTATCAAGAAATTTAGGAATCTCACTCTTAGTGATATAGCAAGTTGCCATGAAATGAGCATATGATGGGACCCAAGCAACATGGAAAGGTGACTGGGATTCAAATGTGGTTTTTAGTTTGCTAGCTATGCAAGACTTATCATGTCATCAATCTTATGGACCCATGCCCTATTCATAAAATGCAGGAAGGATTTCGACAATCAAATCAGATTATGATCAATGATTCATTCTATCTCACCATAAAAGGATATGTGTTGTTTACTCTACGTAACATGGTGAATATAGGCCCCACCTCATCTTAAGAAGCACATGTAGTCCCCATACTCTTGGATTGATCTTAGATCAATGACTATCACTATCTTGCTATGAGAAATTTCTCAAAGGAAATGTATAGTAAGGTAGCAAATATGGGGCCCACCACTATTCTTCTAAGCAATGCAATAATGTGTCATCATCAGATCAAAATAAAATCAATGGCTATCTTTACTTTTCTATGGAAAGGTGCTTGTTCTTTATGCATAATGAGGTAGGGACCTATCAATAGATGTCATCAGTTGCCAAGTGGGTCTCAATGGAAGTGCCATAAGGGGAAGAGCTATATACATGGTCAGTTCTCATTGGATTGACTAGCCAACTTTTCAAGTGGAGTGCTTGTCATATTTTTCTACATCCCTTGATCCAAGGATTTTTAAAGATTGATGGTGTAGATTTAAACACAAAAGGTGGTGCCACTCTATGTATTTATTAGATATGAAGGCTTTTTAGGTGTAAAAGATAGAGTATAACATAGAAGATTTTCTTAGTCCTACCTTGTGCGAATGAAGATTTCAAGCCTTTTATGAGTAGAAGCAATTAATGAGAGAATTGTATTTGGCAAGTGTGTGAAGCAATATTTTCACAGAAAAGTTGTGAAATTACAAAAAAAGAATAAGAAAGGTCTTCAATTAAGTAATATACTGTAATTTCTATTGTGCTCCAGTCCTACAAGATATAGTCATAAAATGCCTCCAATGGAATCATTGAATCCTAGGTTGTGGATATCTAAGGGATTGCTTAATGAAGGTAATTAGGTTTGTGATGTTGATATCTTGGAAACTAGTTCAAATTTTTCCAAAAGATGGTCTGTAGAGAGGAAGTTGTTTGCTCCATATGCCAGTGTATGGAATTTTGACTAAGGAAGCCTAGTTGTCCTTGGTGTTTTTATAGAGTATGATCTCCTTGGGACTATGGCAAAGAGTTGTGATCAAGTCACTAAGGTAGTGAAAAGAGCAAAGGGTGAGCTTGATAAAATTATAACTATGTCAGCAATAACATCATTCTATAAAGAATTTTTCAAGAAAGTATACTTCAATACTAGGGTAGTAGAAATATATAGAGCCCTATTTAGATTTTTTGGAGAGGGTTAAGAAGATTTTATACCCATGAGTTTCATGTGTATAATTATTCTTACTTATTGTTAATGCACGTGTTTCGTTTCAAAAGTGGGACATATTTTGGTAGAGGAATGTTTTTGAATGTAGATGTGGATGAGGAAGTATAAAATGCTCATTTTTTTATATTTGACAGCCACATTTCCTCTAGGATCAGGTGCTTCATATTAAGTTACAATCCCACAACCCTAGGATACTAATATAACTAGGTAAAAGTGACTCTCATAGTATAGTATGATGATGATGAAACCCATAGGTTGTAGTTAGTTTGCAATCATTAGAACATATTTCATCATTGGTGGGCTTAGCAGTTGCATACATGAGGGAATCAGAGTAGTGGCCAAATTAGAATAAAAAAATGTAATAGACTGGGACCCACAAAGGAATATTTGATCTACATGTCTTTCAGTTATTTGCAACTTTATCTTTTCTGATAGGTGTATTGAATCTCTTGTGTAAAGGACACTTGTAAATCAAATTTTCCTTTTGCTTGTTGCAACTCATGCCTATATAAATGAGTTTTCAGGGCATTGTGAGGGTCCAACAATTCCTGTATGTCTTCAATTGTTCTAAGAAAGTATGTTCGGTCTAGTCATATGTAGTTGTTTTGAGTTTATTTTTAGTGATATATTTTCTAATAATGAATAGAAATTTAGAATTTGTATGATTCTCTAAGTTCTTTACTAAGTTTCTATTGGTTATTGTATTAGTCAACAAGAAGGATAATACAAATGGGGTATTTATTGTAAATCCGTGTCACCATTTTTTTGTCTCCTTTTCATGAGTTTATCAGTTTTGAGATCATTTGGATAATGTTCATTTGATTGGATGCATTCTAGATGGGGTGAATATTGGTTATATTGTTGCTTTTAATTCAATGAATTATGTAAATGCTTCAATAAATCAATAGAATTGATGATTTTATGAAGAAGATATCATGTAAGAATGGGAATAGGTGATTACAGTTGACAAATTCAATTACAAGATAATTGAACAAGGTTTCCAGCCAATAATTGCCTCTATTTCCCAATGGATAAGGTACTAGTCTTATAAATTATAGATGATTATGAATAAATTCTACCTCTACATGTTAAAACTATTATAAATTCAATATCATTCACATATTATTTTGTTCAAGGTTGTAATGTTGGTCACCATTTATTTACATTTAGTTTTCTGAGTCATAGGTAGTAACTTTTCTTAGAAACACTTGTAAACTATAGGAGAGTTATGACCATATCTGCTTATAGGGGATGCATATGGCTTTGAAAGCATTGAAGAAATTTGTAAACTATGCACGTGTACAAGGAGAGGAGATGAGAATCAGAATGAAACTAAGATAGTTGTAATACATCAGTTTGCATTTGAATCATCCCCAATTATACCCAGCTTGGTTTAGTAGAGCTAGAAGAGTAGGAAACCATCCTAGGTTTCATTGAAGTTGGGTCCAAATGATCTACTTGTGTAATTGATTATGAGAATTGGCTAATCTTTAGATTATTTGAGAACTATCATTTTGGTATTGAGCATTTTTTTTCTTAGTAGTTTTAAACACCAAAAAAATGGTGACTCTACTGGGGAATGAGGCTTTATGTGTCATAAACCAATGTATCATTTAAGATCTCGAGGGTTACTCATATTTTGTTATAGGAATTTAATGAAATAATTGTGGTCCATTCAAAAAGTTTTCCCATTCTAATAGGGTGGGTGGCAACTCATAAGGTTTTAACCAATGTTATCATTTAGAAGTTTTGTGATCTCAAAACCATGAAAAACAAAAGAAACACATGGGCAAATGCGAAGAAAACTCAGGAATCAAATTACAAATTGATCTCCCTCCTAGGGGAAGATAGAATTGGGCTGTGAAAAGATCTTAGATGCATACAGAAGACCATCCTTGAGAGCAACAAACAAGGGGAGAGAACATTCATTTTTCTACTATGGAAAGGGAATCATCTTACCAAAGTTCCAGATCCCATCTTGGACTATTTGGCGATGACTTATTTAGCACATCCAAAGTGATATGCCAAAAAATAGTGGAGATACATAATACACCCAGTTTAGACAAAATGAATAGCACTAATATTTTTTAGTGAAGTATGAACCCTTTCTTGTCTAATTATTCTCAAGGAGAAGTAGCACGAAAACATCTAGATCCCAAAATTTTTAATGATGAAAAAATTGCTAGTTCTAAGTTTACTATCTTAGATCTTGATGAGATTGAAGTCTTGAGAATGCAAATTGCTAAGCAAGAAGCCATAAGTAAAAAATTTCAAAAGGAAAGGGAGGCAAAGATTACAAAAGTGTTTGAATAAAAGAAAACATCACTTAGGAGAATTGCTACCCTAAAGAAGAAAAATGAAATATTAGCTAAAGCATGGAAACTATAGATTATAGGTCAAGTCGAACAACTCAAAATAAAAGCACAAAAGCTTTTGGAAAATCAGAACTTGAACCTAGAAGGACTTGTAATAAAATATATTTAAAAGTATAGTTATCAAAAAGTTAACAAGAACAAAGAAAAGGATAAAGGGCATACTGTTTGGGTTAAAGATAAGGGGAAACAAAAGAAGATTGGTATTAAGATCAATGAACCATCAAAGATTGTTTAGGTCCATAATTCTATGTCACTTTTAGACATTGAGCTTGAGAAGAAAAGGAAGGAAAAGGATGCTCTAGTAAAGAGACTAGAGATTGTAGAAAATGAAGCGGCCATAGCTGAGATAAACAATAAGATCAAATTATTAGAGAATTCTAAAAGGAAATCTACATTATTCCTAAAGATAATGGTGGATCTAATGATGCAAATCAAGATACTACTAAGGTACATGTTCATTTTTCATCCTCATTTTCACATAAAGTAGATCTTAAAAAATCTATTGATGATGCTAGCACTAGTAATACTATGGGTAACACTAGACAAGATGTTGATCATCAACCTAAAATTGATCTACAAAGAAGACCTGTCCAAGTAGAAGGTTATAGGAAAATATGTTTTGATGTATCACTAGCTATCCTAATCGTATCATAGAAGAAATAAGGAAAAGGTTGCCTAAATTTGGTAGGAACAATGCTATCACATGTGAGGACCACTTGAGGAGTTTTCTTGACATGATGAGTGATTATGAGGTTGAGATTGAAGATGTTATTATGAAATTGTTTGTTTAGTAATTAACTAAAGAAGCTAGAGAATGGTTCAAAAGACTTCTTGAATTATCTATTGTTGATTGGAAAGATACTGAATAATGTTTCAAAGAGAAATATGGTGATAAGGAAAATCAAAGTTCTATCCTAAGTGAACTTAGTACTATTAAGATGTTACCTAATGAATCTGTCACTAAATTTAATAATAGGTTCCAAAAGAGAATGTATAAACTCATGCAAGCCATGTGAGTTGATGAGAAGATCTATTTGTTTACTTATTTGAATACTTTTGATGAAAAAATTGCATATTAGCTTAGAGATAAAGATCCAAGGACTTTAAGGGATGCCTTTAGAATTGCTATAAATTTGGAAAACAATTTGACAATTTTAGGAAGGCTAGAAAATAAAAGAGATGATCCTAGGTTGTTTGGAAATAAAGGAAATAGAAAGGAGGATAACAACGATATAGGTGGGAAGAAGCAAGAGCCTAGTGAGATAGCTCAAGTTCTAAATGCTATAAAGAGTCCAAATATTCCTCGGATAAAAAATGATAGGAATCTAACTAAAAATAGGACTCCTTATTAGTCAAACTTCAATAGATAGAATAGGTTGCCAAACTTCCCTTATACAAACACTTGGAAATATGGTCAACCCAATGTTCCCCCCAAGAATACTAAAAACATCACCTCTGATCCCTTATCTAAAAACTCTATGAATGTGGTAGATGAACCTAAATTTACTGCTGAACCTATATGGTGTTTTGTGTTTTAATTGTGCCATGATCTTGAATCTTGTGCAATAGCCTTGTCTTTCTATAGAAATTAGAATGAAGTACAAAATTGTCAAGAACATGAAGAAAACAGAGAGGATGTAGGGTGTAACATCCTTAAATCACATTGTGATTATTCTAATTGTGAGGATCATGACAAAGATGTAAATGAGCAAAGGTAGTTTTAGAATAAAGTGCAACAATAAGTATTCTCTTATGAGAGTGATGTTGAAGATACTGTGCGTAACATGGTAACTACCAAAGAAGAAATCAGTTTAAGGAAGCCCTCTAGGGGAAGAGATTGACCAAATTACTACAAAAATGATAGCTCAAGTATAGACTAGAAACATGGCTAAAAAGGAAGGCAATGATAAGGCAGCTAGTATATTTATAAAGGAAATTAGTCCTAAAAAAGGAGAAGCTATGAAACCTAAAGAGACTCTTGCTAAGAAGGTTAAGATTACAAATAAAAGGTTGGAACAAAAGAAGGAAGATAATCCTAAGGTTTGTGAGTTCCCAAATAATATCTCAAAGAAGTTAGATGAGAAGATATCAAAAGCAATTGTTGCAAATGACAAGAATTGCCAAGTGACGTAATTATTTTTGATAAACATCATGATAGGAGGAGTATTGTCATTGATAGCCCATTTGATTCTTCTATAGATATGACTAAAATGTTATCACAAATCACTGTGAAAATCCCTTTTCCTAAATTATTAAGGATCCCTAAACATACAAACAAAGCTTTAGCATGTTTAGGAAATACTAGTACAAATGTGAGACATGAGTGCAATGAAAAACACAATCCCAAAGAGAGAAGTAAAGAAAAGGTAAAGGACAATGAAATTGAAGTAGTTGTGTCTCAAATTCCTCAATTTTTTTTGGATAATTCTATAAATCCATGTTTGGAAAATGTTGGACCATTTCTCTTGAGCATTTTAGTAAATGGTAAAACATTAAAAAATTGCATGATTGATTCTAGTGCTTTCAATACTATGATGCCTTTTGAAATAATGAAGGAACTAGGCTTAAAGGTGGATAATACTCAAGGAAGATGTTGTGCTATGGATAAGAGAGAAGTGGCAGTCATAGGCACTATAAATTCTTTGCCATATAGATTAATAGCCTATCCTAGCAATGAGCTTACTATGAGTGTATTGGTTGTTGGCATTCCACCTTAGTATGGCATGTTGTTATCAAGAAAATGGAGTGTTGCCATGGGTGGGAGTCTACAATGTGATTTTTCATTTGCTACTTTTAATATTAAGGGGAATTTGATAAAAGGAAATAGGAAGCCTAAAATTATATAGATGATAGAGGAAGATATAGAAGACAATATGGAAAATTTTGTGGATATAGATATTAATGCATTTAGAGCTAAGGTTTTGACTTTGAAGAAATCCAAGTATAGGTCTCAGATGGAAATGGAAGGTAACACAAAAAGAGACAAGGGTGATCTATGGACTCTATTTTTTGATGTGCATGCTACAAAATGGATCTGGTGCAGGCATTTTGTTGATATCTCTAGTAAGGGTAACATACAAATTCTCCTTTACTTTAAGTTTCCCTTGTACTAATAATATAGAAGAATACAAGGCTTTATTGCTAGCTCTTAGACTAGCTCATAAGAATGGGATAAAGTGTTTACATGTTGTAGAAGATTCTAAATTAGTGGTATCCCAAGTAAGAAATACTTATCTGTCAAAGAACAAAAGATTAAAATAGTATAGAAATGTAGTATGGGACATGACTGAATGTTTTGAAGAATTTGAGATAATTTGGAAAGATAGGACAAATAACAAAATGGCAGATTTATTGGCAAACATGGCAATAAAACTTGATGATATCACATTTGCTAGTGTGTCTAAGATTGAGATTCAAACTAGACCTTCTATCCCTAATAATTTTCAGAATTGGAAAGTGTTTGAAGATGATAAGGATATTTAGAGATTTTTGAATTGTGAGCATATGTTTTCAGGACAAGAAATTGATTGTGTAGCTTATGTAGAGAATATAGATCAAAAAATATTGTTTTTGGGTAGGAAGTTGTGCAATTGAAGACAAATAAAATCCCAAAGGGTCTAGTTGTTTTAGAAACTATTTTTGACAACTAGGGTAGGTCACAAATGAATACAAATGAGTACAATTCCAAAAGTGAGGAGGAGGTGAAATTGGGAACTCAAGAAACACCTAAAATGGTGTATATTGGTAAGAAATTGCCTCCTGAAATCAAGAAAGATTTGATAGAGCTGCTAAGGAAGTATAGACATATGTTTGCATGGTCATATGATGACCTAAAAGCATATAGAGAAGATCTTTTTTAGCATGACATCCCTTTGAAACTAGATGCTAAACTTTTTAGGCAAAAACAAGACAAATAAATCCAACTTTGGCTCCCAAGATGCAAGAGGAACTAATAAAATTGAGATATGTAGGAATCATAAAGCCTATTAGACATTCCTCTTGGGTATCCAATTTAGTTCCTATTAGGAAGAAAAATGTAGACATAAGGTTATATGTTGACTTCAAGAATCTTAATATATCCTCATTGAAGGACAATTATGGCCTATCAAACATGGAAGCTATGTTGAAAAGGGTTACTAGTTCTGAGCTTATGCCTATGATGGATGGATTTTTAGGCTATAATGAAGTGGTTGTTAAAAAATCAAAAGAGTTCAAAACTACTTTTACTACTCTATGGGGTACTTATATTTATGTCAGGATGCCTTTTGGGCTTACTAATGCTAGATCTACTTTTCAAAGGGCTATGGATGTGGCTTTTGCTGATATTATTGACAAATTTCTAGGTGTGTATCAAGATGACCTCACTACTTATTCCAAAGATGAACATGATCATTACATGCACCTAGAAAATTTATTTATTAGAGATCTTAAATATGGAATATCTTTAAATCCAAGAAAATGTAACTTTGGTGTTACCAAAGGAAAGTTGTTAGGACATTTAGTTGGCAAGCATGGAGTGAGGGTTGAACCTGAAAGGGTAGAAGTAGTAGATAAGATTTAGAAACCTAAAAGTGTTAAAGGTATTCAATAATTCTTTGGACAGATAAACTTTCTTAGGGGATTTTTGATAAATTTTACAAATATTAGTAGGCCTATATCAAGAATGCTAAAGAAAGGATCTAAGATAAAATGGGATGGTGAACATAGTATAGCATTTCAAAAAATTAAGCAAGCTATCAAAGATGCCCCTATTCTTAGAGCTCCAAATTATGAAAAATCAATGCATATATTTTCTTTTTTTTCATTTCACACTATTGCTATAGTGTTGTTACAGAAGAACGAAGAAGGTTATGACCAACCCATTTTATTCTTCAGCAAGCCTTTACAAGCAGCAGAACTTAAGTATGAAATCAATGTAAAATAGGCATATGCACTAGTGAAAGGAGTTTAAGGCTTTTAGATGTTACTTAATGGGAGTTATTTTCATTTATTTTGTCCCTACTACTATTGTGAAGGACATCTTTTTGCAACAAGAGGTATCTAGCAGGAGGTGTAGATGGATTAATAGGATACAAGAATTTAATATTTATACTCAGATTACAAAATTTGTTAGGGGTCAAGGTTTGGAAAAATTAATGATAGAAGTCAATCTAGAGGAAAACCAAATTAACCAACTTGATGATAGTTACAAAGATAATCTTTGTGATATGGGTACCTCAGACTAGTATGAAGATATAATTTATTATTCACAAAACATGAAATCTCCAATAGAGCCAATAGATAACCAAAAAGATCCCTCAAGTTGTAGGCCATAAGGTATGTTATAGTGCAGGGTCAATTGTGGTGGAGAAATAGTGAAGGGGTACTTTTAAAGTGTGTAGATGAGATTGAGTCTAAAAGAATTTTGAAAGACATGCATGAAGGTGTGTGTGGAGGTCATTATATGGCTAAAACCATTGCTCATAAAATTCTTAGGGCTGGCTTTTGGTAGACAACACTTTTTAGAGATACTCATGATTTTGTAAAAGTTTGCAATGCTTGTTAAAGGTTTAGTGGAAAGTTAAAATTATTTGGGAATTTGCAATTAAGACTAGTTGAAGTGTAGGCACCATTTCAATAGTAGGGAATTGATTTTATAGGTGAGATAAAAAAATAAATCTAGTGGTAGACACTCATGGATCTTAGTAGCTATTGAATATTTGACCAAGTGGGTTGAGGTAGTCCCTACTAAGAATGCAACAAGTAAGGTGTTCATTAATTACATTTTAAATAATATTTTGATCAGATTTGGGTGCCCACAGAAGATTGTAATAGATAATTCTATGTGTTTCAAATTAGAGGAATATAAAGTTTTTTGTAAGAAATATGGCATTATAGATTGCACATCGTCACCCTATCATCCCAAAGAAAATGGTTAGGAAGAATCAAGTAATAAGAGTATATTAAAAATCATCAAGAAGATCTTGGGAGAAAATTAGAAGGCTTAGGATTCAAAATTACCATTAGCTCTATGGGCTGATAGGGTTACTATGAAAAAGGTCATTGGATGTGCTCCATTTGATTTGGTTTATGCTATATAGGATAGACTTCCAGAGAATAACTTAAGAGAGATGTATAAATTTGTTCAAATGATGTCATTGATGAAATGCAACTCCAAATGGATGATATATTGCAACTAGAGGAAGCAAGGAGAGAGTCTGCTATTAAAAATGCCAAGTTACAATCTCAAATGAAGCATTTATATGACAAAAGAGCCATTGACAGGAAATTTGAAATAGGTGACATGGTGCTGATGTGGAATGCTAGAGTGTAAGATAAAGAAAAGCATGGTAAATTTGACCCAATCTAGCTTGGCCCATATAACATTTCTGATACAAATGGAGAAGATCCATATCTTTTGAAGGATTTAATAGGAGATATTCTTGAATTTCTATTTCATAGACAATTCTTGAAGAGGTACTTTTCTTAAGAAGCATCTATTTTCAATGAATAGTAGACTTAGGTTTCCTTGTTTGCCTATCCATTTTGTATATGTTGTAAATCCTTGTAAATTCCTATGTACAGTCTGGTTTCTTGTTTCTATGTGTTACTCTATGCTCTCTAAAGAAGTTGTCATTTAGAAGTCAAGTAAGTGGTCTGCTCTTCCATGGATTCTAAATTCTTGCATAGACTCAAGTAGTCTATCATCCCTAGATAGAGCCACTATTGGTCTAATTTTTCATAGTATAAAAAAAGGGTTTGAAATTTTGGTGAAAAATTAGTTAGGTCTTTTCATTTTGCAGATTAGGGTTTCATCCCTCCTATGTTTCATAATTTTATGATTACCCTAGTCTTGCCCTAATTCATGTGTTGTTCAAATCTACTAAAATTTTTAGGGTTTGTCTCTCAATATAGCCACTAAAATACCCTGAGTGTGAAAAACCCTAGGTCTTTATTATTTATATTGAGCTCGGGCATGAACATTTAAAACTTTTTGAACATTCCTTACATTTTCTAGCTTTCGTACCCTACATCTTTTCCTTTTAAGGAGCACCACCTGATCATGATAAGATTAATGTCTATCGTTACTTCACTATAATAAGATGTGAGTGAAATAACCATACTGACATAGTGATTGCCATTAAACTAAGTTTTGGTGCCTAGATAAATGGAGGCAATGACCAAACAAGTTTCATGTTGGCTTTTGAATAACATGTTCTTTATTTATTTTTTTCAAGCTAGAAAAGTAATTAGGGATCTCAAAAATATGCCAGGCACTAGTAATCATGTCCTCACTATTGAGAAAGTCAAGTTTTCTGCCAATAGCAAAGTAGTGACCAAACCAAAAACCCATGTCATGATAGACATCAAACTTCTTGGTGGTCATGAGGAATTCTAAGTGGCCCAATAAATGATGATATCATTCCCATATTAGAACCATGAACTAAGTAATTGTGATGTGACATACTATTATTTCCTAGTGCCAAGTTTCCTAAAAGTCATTAGAGCTTGCTACCTTGCTATAAAATTTTTTAGACATCTCACTGTTAGTGATATAGCGAGTTTCCATGAAATGAGCATATGATGGGACCCAAGCAATGTGGAAAGGTGATTGGGATTAAAATGTGGTTTTTATTTCACTAGCAATGTAGGACTTATCATGTCATCAGTTTTATGGACCCAGGCTCTATTTATAAAATGTAGGAAGGATTTTGATCATCAGATTAGATTGAGATCAATGATTCTCGCTATCTTTCCATAAAAGGATATGCATTTTTTACTCTATGTGACATGGAAAATAAAGGACTCATCCCATCTTAAGAAGCTTGTGCAGTCCCTATACCCTTGGATTGATCTCAAATCAATGGCCATTACTATCTCACAATGAGGAGTTTCTTGAAGGATATGTATAGTGAGGTAGCAAATATGGGGCCCACTACTATTCTTCTAAGCAATGTAGTAATGTTTCATCGTTAGATCAAGATCGAATCAATGTCTATCTCTACTTTTCTATGGCAAGGTGCTCGTTCTTTATGCATAGCAAGGTAGCAACTTGTCAACATGCATCGTCAATTACTAAGTGGATCCAAAGAAAAGTGCCATTAGGGGAAGAGCTATATACTTGGTTAGTTCTCATTGGATTGACTGGCCAATTTTTAAAGTGGAATGCTTGTCACCTTCTTCTACATCCTTCGATCATAGGATTTTTAAAGATCGATGGTGCAGATTTAAACACAAAATGTGGTGTCACTCTGTCTATTCATTAGATATGAAAGCTTCACATGTGTAAAAAATAGAGTATAACACATAAGATTTTCCTAGTCCTACCTTGTGTGAATAAATATTTCAAGCCTTTTTTGAGTAGATGCAATTAATGAGAGAATTGTATTTGGCAAGTGTGTGAAGAAACTTGTTCATGGAGAAGTTGTGAAATTATAGAAAGGAATAAGAAAGATCTTCAATTAAGTACTATATTGTAATTTCTATTATGCTCCAGTCCTGCAAGATATAGTCAAAAAATGGCCCTAATAGACTCATCAAATCCTAAGTTGTGGATAGCAGAAGGATTTCTTAATGAAGGTAATTGGGTTTGGGATGTAGATACCTTGCAAACTGATTTGAATGAGTTCAAAAGATGGTTTGTAGAGAGCATGTTGTTTGCTCCACATGCCAGTATATGGAATTTTGACCAAGGAAGACTAGTAGTCCCAGGTTTTTTTATGGAGTATGATCTCCTTGGGACTATGCTAAAGAGGTGTGATCAAGTCACTAAGGTAGTGAAAAGAGAAAACGGTGAGCTTGGAAAAATTACAACTATGTGAGCAATAACACCATTCTATATAGAATTTTTCAAGAAAGTATAGTTCAATAATAGGGTAGTAGAAATATATAGAGCCCTATCTAGAGATTTTAGAAAGGGTGAATAAGATTTTATTCCCATGAGTTTCCTGTGTATAATTATTCTTTTTGTTTTAATGCATGTCTTTCTTTTCAAAAGAGGGACACATTTTGGTATAGTAATGGTTTTCAATGTAGATGTGGTTGAGGAAGCAAAAAATGGTCTTTTTTATATATTTGATAGCCACATTGCCTCCAGGCTTGGATGCTTCATATCAAGATACAATCCCATAACCCTAGGACACTAATATAACCAAGTAAAATTGACTCTCGTAGTATAATATAATGATGATGAAACCCACGGTTTGAAGTTAGTTTGCAATCATTAGAACATATTTCATCATCAGTGTGCTTAGTAGTTGCATACACAAAGGAATCAAAGTAGTGGCCAAATCAGAATAGAGAAATGTAACAAAAAGGGACGCGTAAAGGAATATTTGATCTACATGTCTTTCTGTTATTTGTAGCTTTGTACTTTTCGATAGGTGTATTGAATCTCTTCTGTAAAGGACACTTGTAAATCACATTTTCCTTTTGCTTGTTGCAACTCATGCCTATATAGGTAAGGTTTTAGAGAATTGTGAGCGTTTGAAAATTCTTGTCTGTTTAGTTGTTCTAAGAAAGTACATTTAGTGTAGTCATATGTAGTTGTTTTGAGTTTATTTTTTGTGATATATTTTCTAGTAATGAATATAAATATAGAATCAGTATGGTTCTCTATGTTCTTTAATGAGTTCCTATTGGTTATTGTATTAGTTAGCAAGAAGGATAATACAAAAGGGGTATTTACAGTAATTTTGTGTCACCATTTTTCTATCTCCTTTTTACGAGTTTATCAATTTTGACATCATTTGGGTAATGTTTTTTTGATTGAATGCATTTTGGATGGGTGTATATTGGTTATATTGTTTCTTTTAATTCAATGAATTATGTAAATGCTTCAATCAACTAGTAAAAATCATGAGTTTATGAAGAGGATATCATATAAGAATGGGAATAGGTGATTACAGTTGATAGATTTAATTACAAGATAATTGAACAAGGTCTCGTATCAATAATTGACTCTATTGCCCAATGGATAAGGTACTAGTCTTATAAATCAAAGATGATTAACAATAAATTATACCTCTACATGTTAAAACTATTCTAAATTCATAATCAGTCACATATTATTTTTTTAAAGGTTGTAATGTTGGTCACCACTTATTTACATTTAGTTTTTTGAGTCATAGGTAGCTGCTATTCACAAAAGCACTTGTAAACTCTAGGAGAATTAGGACTAGATTTGCTTATAGGGGATGCATATGGATTTGAAAGCATTGAAGAAGCTGGTAAACTATGCATGTGTACAAGGATAGAAGATGTCAATTAGAATGAAATTAAGATAGTTTTAATACATCAATTTTCATTGGAATCACCCCTAGGTATACCCACCTTGGTTTAGCAGAGCCAGAAGAGTAGGAAGCCATCATAGGTTTCATTGAAGTTGGGTCTAGATGATATACTTGTGTAATTGATTATGAGAATTGGCTAATGTTTAGATTATTTGAGAGCTTTCATTCTAGTATTGAGCATTTTGTTGCTCAGTAGTTTCAAACACCAAGATATTCATTAACTTGAGCTATTATAGTCTTATTTGTTTTCTAGCTGATTTTACCAAAGGATGGAAATTCAATCTATACATAGAAGAATATACAAATCAAAATGGCACCAAACTTGCATTATGCTCCCTTTTTTCTCCTTAGTGCTACTAAGTTCTCATTGATTTTTTGAAATTGTAGTTTTGCAAGATCATAAGTATGATCCTTTTTCACTAGTTTGTAACCAACATCCACAACAATGCAGGGTATGCTATTAATTTTGTTGGATTGATAAAATTTATGTGAAATGACTCTAACAACAAAATTAACAATAGGGTCTTGGATGATATCTATAGTGATTCCTCTCTTGTTCCATTTGGCACTTGTATTTTTTTTAATTACTTCCTTGGAATCACTTAAGGGTCTTTGGCTGATCTAGGGTTGAATACCCTATTACTCTATGTACAATAATTTTTGTTATTTTCACTAGACTATCCTCTAACCATAAACTTCCATCATCAATTCTGTTGAGCACTATTTTGATCCATTCAACTTTGAAAATTGTAGGAAATTCTAGAGCACGAGTCAAACCCTTCTTCTTAATGATTTGTTATTCATATTTCAAGACTCTATTTTCACACAATTTGTCATAGGATTCCCTCATCTCCATATCTCCTATGGCTCCAATTTTGTAGTTGTAACATCTCCTAACATCTTGGACCATAACTACTTTAGGAGCCATAATAGATAGTTCTTCGGCTAGGTCATTTTTGTATGCCACTTTTGGGATTGCCCAAAAATTAGGTTAGTTTACTACGTTTGACACTAGTTGAACTTCAAATGGCTCTTTCTCTAGTGATTTCCTAGAACTTGAGGCCATTTGTGCTAGCTAGGCTTTTAACATGAAGAAATTCAAAACTACCTAGCTTAGCACAAATGTAAATACCTTGAATTTGATGAAATTGTGCTAAATCACCATTGAAATTGGTTCAAATGCTGGATTCTCTACTTTGAAGTCATTTTGCACTCTTCTTCATCTTAGCTCTTTATTTGCAATGAAGAAAAATGATTCAAAATGTGATAATATACCCTATTTTTATAGCATTTAATGCTTAGTGCATTATACAACTATCCACTCCGCTTTTTAAGCATTTCTGCATTACTCAGCTTCCATTGTCCTTCCACCACTCAACATCCATAGAAGTATCCCTCACTAGGCTTCAACTAAATTTTCTTCTTTACTCAGTTGCAACTAATCATTTAGCTTCTATTGAATTTTAGCAATCAACTCAACAACATTGATGAAATTTTGAAGTTTTAACTTTGCATCTCTATTTATGCTGATCTCTTCTTTTCAAAACATGCTTCTTTAGGAACTGATGTATGACAAAGCCTTTTATATTAGTTCTAGATGTTTTCTTCTACTTAGTTTGATGAACTGTGACCTCTTGACCTTTTAGGTGAAGTGATCCCTTCATTTTATGTGTTTCTCCCATCTTTCTTCTTCAATGTCTTATTCATTTCTCCTCTAATGTGTTCAACATTCACCTTCTCTTTTCCTTTGTTGGACTTTGAATTGGGTTCCTTTGACCTTGTTGGGAAATTCCTGCTGATATGATTAGTCTTCAAACAACTGAAGAATGTGGTTTAGCTAAGCCATCTTCTATAGTTTCAACTAAAATGGGTTCTTATGAAATTTTTAGGGATGTGTCCATATTCCTAATAGTAATGATAGTTGTACTTGGTGTTGTAGTCCCAATTATAATGATGTCCATCATTATTTCCCCTTACTAGCTAATTAGGTATCCACATAAGCTTTGATTTTCACTAAAAAGCTCTATGTCCATACTTCTTGTAATTGTAGCAGTGACCTTCAAATCTTGGTGTTTTGATAGTCCTAGTCCTGTAGTCATGTGCTTAATGTCCTTGCTTGTTGCACTTCTAATAGTGATCAACATTCTTAGGTTTTTCATTTTGATGGGCATTCTTACTCCTACATACATTAGAGGTATGTCCTATTTTACCGCAAAAATGACAAGTAGGTTTAGTGTTCTTCCCTTTGTTACTTCTTTCTTCTATAGTCTTGGATGAATCTCCTTTTTTAGTGCTGGTGTATCCTAATCCTGAAGTATCATTGCTAGACCTTGTTGATTTTAGTAGCCGCTCAAAGTATTTGATGGCCACGTTTGGTTTGTTCAAGCTTTTTGCAATCTTCTTCTCTCTTTTTTGGTCATTTTGCAATTGTTCATTTTTCATTTTTAGTGTGGAGATCTTAGTATCCTTGATATTTAGTTCATGATGTGCACTCAAAATCTAGATTAGGGTGTGTAGCTACATGTTGGAAATTCTTGCAGGTTCAATTGACTTTTCTTCTAGTCTATTGGCAAGATTTCTCTTGTCTTCTTCTAGCATAGACTTATCTTCAATGGCTCTTTTCTTTTATTTAGTCACTTCAAAAAGCATCATGGCTTGTGATTCTTGTTCATTCTTGAGTGTTCTTATTTCTTCTATTTGGGCTCTATTCTTCTCCATTAGGTCTGCTATTGTTGCATCAAACTCTTTAGAATCTCCATTTGAAAATAATTTTGAGGTCATTCTCCTTGTATTGTGTATCATTCTTAGCTATGGCAATCTCTCTTCTTCTATTTAAGCATTTTCTTAATTTTTATCTTGCTTCTTATAAAATGTGTAGAGAAAGTTATACATCAATTGCCTAATTCTCTATGACCTTCCCAAGATTGTAGACTTCCGTTTCTAGATCTTTTCTCCAAGTTGTAAGGCTCCTTCTTGTGAGAACTAGGCTCTGATACCAATTTTTGGAATTTACAAGTAGAAAGATTTACTTCTAAGCTAGGGGTGGAGGAATTAGAAGTAACAATATTTATCTTCTAAAAATTATTTGTTGAAATCATTCACATGCATCTAATTTATCTAATAAACATGAAAGTAAAGACATGCATGAAAATAGATAACACAAGATTTTGGTGACACAAAAGGCCTCCAAAAATGAGAATGTAAAATTGGGTGGGGATGACACCCAAAAACTATCACTACAACAATATGTAACTATTTAAGGTTACAAAGTTTGACCACTTCCAATGGTCTACCATATAAAAGGGTTATCCTGCTAAATACTTTACACTCTATTAAAAGTGACTTGATTAAAGGTTTTACAAACACGCACTTGGAATGATACCCTATTAAAGGATTTAGCACCTTGTTGAAAGGCTTACAACATGGCTGTTATTACTAACCTATCATAATAGGATTTTCAGTCCTAATACAATGGCTAGAGAGTATTAGAAAGTCTTGACTTGATAACTTGAAATCTTCAATTATTGATTCTATATCCTTATTATACTCTATATTTTTTGGTTCTTGCTTGATTTGATTTGTCTCTCCTCAAAATTCTAATGCTTTATTTTTGATCAATTGGATTCTACAATGTTCTTCAACTTGTTCTAAATCTTTACACCCCTCTACAATTCACTAGCTTTCTCTCATAAACTCTCACACACATATATGTTAAATAATGGGGTTTCATCCTCCTTTTAAAGGCTTCAAAGACTTAGGGTTAGGTATGAATCTATGATCAATATTCATTCTTCTTTTCTTGCTCAATTCTTTCAATTTCTTAGTGGTTGCATGCTTTCTGCATTTTTATTATTGGCTACATGTTGATTACATAGGGAGTATAAAATATTTGATCTTATCTTCAAGATCCTTCAAGATTCATCTAAAGTCAGCTTCAAAAATGGTTTACATTTGATTTTGTGAAGGTGCAAATTCATATGCTGATTCTATGTTACTCGACACTTACTAATTGTTAATGCTTGGCACATATAGTAATTCTATCTCACTTAGCTCCTATAGTAATTCTATTTTTCTAGGAATCTATAGTTTTCTCAACACCTATAGTGACTTAGCATCACTTATCACTCAACACTTAAAGTTTACTAGGCACCTGTTGAATTTCTAGCTCAACAGATACTATAGCTCAATATCTATATTATACTCGGCATCAACTTGAGAGTTGGTTAAGTGTGTTGACAATCAATTGTTAGAACCAATCTAAGACCAACAATACGTTGTATACAATGGATAATTTCACTTTATGAAAGAAATATTTCTCTTATACTACTTACTACTATCCCTTTATAGTTATCTAATAGATCATAAGATTATTTGAGTCAAACCTTCCTCTCTAGAATCTTCCCATGGGATTCTCCTTTGGAAACTATTTTTCTTTCATTACCATGTTAAAATATTGGGTGTCCTTCTTCTTTAAGGTCTCCATGAGTTATTTTTTATCTACTAAAATGGCATTCATTTCTATGTGTTTATGTGTACTTTCATTAGGGAGTGGTTTCACTATATAGTTTTCACCATCCTTAGTGATTTCATACACATCATTCTTTTATAAATGGTATGAATATATATTATAGTTCATAGGTCTTCCTAAAAGTATAATTTAAGCATCCATCTCTACTACATTATATAAAATATATCCTCTATACTCTGTAATGTTAAATTCTCTTCACACATGTTCATTAATCAAGTCTTGTTTTCACTTGTTCAACCATGAGACATTGTAAGGGAAGGGATGGGGTATCTTATGAAACTCAATATTCTATACTATTTTAACTAATTCAAAACTATTAGAAGATCTGAAACTAATTAAAACTTTTCACATGTTCCCATTTGCCTTTAATATGGTTTTAAATAAATACACTTTAAGATAGTTTTTCTTAGCATTAAACTCTCTCATTGATCTGGTTTCCCAAGACATGACTAGTGTTCCACACTGCATGGCTATCTTCCTTTTAGGTAAGATGGAATTTTCTATCTCCTCCTTGGCTTCTTTACTTTTACTTTTGGAGACACCTATATGATGGGTCCACAATATGGTTACATGTAAAACATCTCTTGTGAAGACACTTGAGCCCCTTTCTCCAAATATTATCCTATTTTCTACCTTCTCCCTCAAAATAAACCTCTACAAATAGATTTACCTTCCCTCTCTTTGTAATTAATTTGTCCAAGTGGTTTTTTATTTTGTCCCCCTCCAATTTTGGCCCTCTTTTTGAAGTCCATAATTTTCCCCTTCCTTTGTTGCTCTACATTTCTTCATTTCCTTTCTTTTATCTTCAGTGTCATTTTAGAACATTTATGCATAGTAGAAGATGAGAACAAGGTTAAATTATGTAGACATATTTTAATCTATTAAATTATGCCAACAACACACACACATAGGTGTGTGTGTGTGTGTGTGTGTGTGTGTGTGTGTGTGTGTGTGTGTGTGTGTGTCTGTGTGGATTGTTAGGATTAACCAAAAATATAAATAAAAATTACATACAAATATAACCAATATAAGAAAATTAAAAACCATAGAGAGGATAACACAAGACAAAAAGATTTAATGTCGTTCACCCAATCCCAAGGCTAGATCAACAATCAGTCAGCCCAATATAATTATTATTTAGCAATTACAATCTACCATCCATTTTAGCTTAATATTGTTGTTAGAAGATACAATCTCATCAAACATTATGAAATCCCTAACCCTAAGCCATTATATATAAGTCTTTTTATGGTTATAATGTTAGGGCTAGAATAAGTCATCAATTAGAGAAATAATGGTCAATGCCTTTTACAACTATAAAGGCATTTGAGCCTTTAGGGGAACTATCCCCAAAAACCCTTTTAGGGGAACTTCCCCTTAAACCCATCCTTTACTACAACAAGGAGCACACCAAAGGCTCTCTCCTAGGACCATGTGAGGGATGATACTCCTTGATCCCATCATGTGGGCATTGCCCCCAAAACCTTGTAGTAATAATCTTGAAGGGGGTGGGGGGGTGAGACTCTACACTTAACAATTGAGAGAAATTAACCTTAGAGTCTAATAAGGCTCAATATCTCAATAATCTCTGACTTGGAGATTGATCAAACTCCATACTAATAACCTCCCACTTGGAGACTAATCATAGCACCATTAAACCTACAACTTCCCCTAGAATATCAAACCACCATGGACTCTATTATTATTTTATTCTATTTAGTCTTGAAAACCAACCAAAGATGAAGAGGATTTCATCTTCTCCCTTGGTACCATCTTGGTAAATATATCCACTAGATTATCATCTTTCTGTCTCTTCTCAACCTTTAAGTATTGATCATCCTAAACTAGTTGAATGTAATGGTACTAAAACTATATTTTCTTTGTCTTTGAATGTAGAGCATAATTATTTTCAATATGAATGAAACTCTAGCTATCTATAAATAACTAATTGTCCATCTGTGGGTTTGCCAACTTTTCTATGAAGAATTAAAGCCATATCATCTCCTTGGTGGCCACTATAGTGGTTAAAGAATTAACCTTCCACAACCAAGAAATCTAGCTCATTTTTGTCCTAGCAAAAGAAAATACATAACATATAGTACTCTTCCTAATATCAATATCCCCTACCAAATATGAGTCAACATAGCCATATAAAATAGTAGTAGAGCCCACAATATGTAAACACTTACTTGATGTTCCTTTCAAATACTTGAGAATCCATTTAACTACATTCCAATGCTCAATTCCTAGATTAGTTGTATACATATTAACAACTATCATTGCATGTACAATATCTAGCCCAGTACATACCATGACATGCATTAAACTCCTAATAGATGAATTGCAAAGTACCTTGGACATCTTATGCTCCTCTTCTGGTGTCTTTGTATACATCTCCTTAGTCAATTTTAAATGACCAAGTAAAGCTGTGTTAACAAGTTTAGCATTCTCTGTAGAAAAATGTTGCAACACCTTCTCAATTTAATAAGCATTAGATAATGTCAATTTTTGGTTCTTTAAATATCTACAAAGTTGCATACCAAGGATTATTTTTCTTCCGCCAATTCCTTCATAGAAATTGAATGTACTAATTGTTGTTTTAATCGCTTAATGTGATCCATGTTAGACCTATCTAAAAGCATATAATCAACATGTAAACTTAAAAAATGTATCTTTCATCATCTACCTCTTAAAATAAAAGTATTGGTTATAATGACACCAAGTATAACCATGATCAATCATAAAACTGCCAAATTTAAGATACAATTTCCAAGCTAGTTTCTTTAAGACATATAAACTTCTCTTGAATCTGTAAAATAAGTTCTCTTTATAGTTGATCTCAAAGCCTTGTGGTTGTACCACATATATCTCTTCATCCAAATCACCATAAAGAAAGGCTATTTTAACATCAAACTACTTAAAATACAAATCTTTAGTAGCAACTATACCTAAAATGGTACAAATAGAAGTCCCTTACCTACAACCAAACTATAGAAATCCCAAGTCTAATTTTTCAAAAAGGAGTCCATTTCTTCTATCATTTCAAACTCCCACTGAATCTTTATGTCTAACCATAAAACTTCATCATTACATTTGGGTTCACTAGCGTCTAATAATTTACAAAAAATACAAAAATGGAGAAAACCTATTGGATGTCTGCTTAGCCTTCTTGATTGTCTAACATTCACTGGGGTATGTGGTATTTATTTTTATGATTGTTGTGGACCATGAGATAATGTTGGGACATCATCATTTTATGTATAATTCAACACTTCCTAATCATTATGTTTCTTCTCATGTTGTTGCAATAGATCTTTGTAAAACACTTTCTTATTGAATATGACATCCCTTCTTACAATTTTATGATTTTCAAAATCACAAATCTTGTAACTAAATTCATCAATTCCATATCCGAAAAAAACATATTTATTTTGACTTAGTTTGTAAATTAGCTCTATTTTTAGAATCTATATTTACAAATTCTCAAAAACTAATGGTTTTGAAATAAGAATAACTCACCTTATTACTAGTTCATGATTTCTTTAAAATACCACTACTCAAAGGAGTATAGTGACCTTTATTCATCAAATATACAAATAGCATTAGCAACCTTAGCCAATATGTTTATGGGAAACTCAACATGTAACTCAACTTCATTGTAGATTCCATTATTGTCTTGTCTGGTTGAGTCCTTGGAATACTTTTTTTCCCTATGAATAACATAATCAAGAAAATAATCTTTATGGGGAATATCATGAAATGAAGCAGCTAAATCTAAAACTTGTGAATTTTCAACACTTTCTAAAGAAAGAATCAAATAATCTTCTTTTGATTTACTACTTACCACATTTTCATCATTATTCCCTTCTTGTTTTTCTCCTTCCCTTCTCTTTAGAGTCCAACAATATTTCTTCTTATTCCTTGGTTTTCCATAGTACCAACAATCTCATAGTCATCTAGATTGAGATCTCTTTCCCTTTCATTTTCCTCTTCATTTCTCATGATTTCTTGAATTGTTTCCTCTTTATGTAATTCTACCTCTTTCTTGTATGTTTTAAAAACTTCTTGATGTAGATCCACTCTAGATTTAACTATTACTTTTCTCACTAAGAATAACATGAATCACATTATCAAATTTTAGGCTATTAGATCAGGATATAGAATTAGTCACAAAAATTACCAAGTCATTCCATCTTTTATGTAAACACAAAATAAAGAGAGACCTAATTTATTAAACTAAATTAATATTTACAAAATACAATTGACTAGTAACCACATTAAACTCATTTAAATGATCATAAATAGATCCACCTTCTACCATTTTTATACTAAATAAATGATTCATGAGAAATACCTTATTTGACGTGGAGAATGTTTCATACAATTTCCCTACATTTTCGATAAACTCTTTAGCTTTCTTCACTTTTGTAATATTAAATTTTGCCAATTTTATCATGCATAAACAAATACTTTTAACTACCTTTCTATCTTGAATCTCCTAATTCTAGTCTATCATAGCAATGAGTTTCATGGATTTTCCTTATAATGGCTGCCATAAATCCTTCTAATAAACATAGTCCTCCATTTGCATCTTCCATAATTGAAAGTTCTATTAATTAAACATTTTAAGTATCATGTTACCCTCATCTTATATTGCTCCCACTCAAATACCAAACCTTCCTAAATAGGATATCTTTAAGAAATAATGAAGACACCTTGATCTAATACTACTTGTTAAGATTGACCAATAATAGAAATAAAAATTCAATCCAAATATAATCAATATTAGAAAATAATAAATCACATAGAAGAGAACACTCGACACAAATATTTAACATGGATTTCCATATCTATTTGCTATGTTTGCCAACAACAAGCCAATATTATTACTATCTAGTGCATAAAATTTACAATCTCTTGAAACTAAATACCATTGCAATAATAAGTCCTCGAGTAGAAAAGCATCAGTTGACACCTTTCACAATGAAAAAGTCATTTAAGGTTCTCCCCACAATCACACAAGGGGTGTTTCTCCTTGACCTTGTCTTGGGTGTGCTATGTCAAAACCACCATAGTAATAATCTAGGGAGAAACTTATTGACATTATAGTAAAGTTTTCTTATTAGTCACTCACACTTAGACAAATGGTTAGCAACTACAAATATTATTTTTTAGTTTATAGTGATACATAAGTAATATAGGTTCTACTAAATTCTACAACTAATACCAAGTGATATCTAAAAAGTTAATAAGTAATAGTCCAAACAAAGGTTCATATTATTTACTAATTTGCACACTACAAAGCATGATCTCCATTATTTATTATGTTTGTAGCATCAGTGATGTGAATCAAGTATTCACCGAGCTAGGATGTGTCAGCCAAGTGATTTAGTTTATACTAACTCATAGGGTTAGTGTTGACTAAGCCATGTACTATCAATGAAGTAATTTATTTTACATGTTGAGTTTTTTAGTATCCACTAACTCCCTAGTGCACCCCAAGTTAAAACTACTTGGAAGTGATTAGTATAAACTAAGATTCTATGTCTACCAAGAGCATAATGATACCAAGTGTTGACAATGGTTTCTTATTATTAGAACCTCACTATTTTTTTCCTCAAAAATTGAATACCAGTAGTTGAGATGACTTTGTCCATTTTGGTGAAACTTGTATTCTAGCCTATTGTGATGAACTATAATTTGGATTGGTATATATGAAATGTATTGTACCACATCCAAAAGAGCAAGTATGCATGTAAGATATAATAAGAAGTGTTAAGTAAGAAGGCTACAAGTAGTATAAGGTGTAGTAAGATTTATCTATCACAAGAAGGTGATCATTACACTTTAAAGGAATCTCAATCAACAATTCAGAGTTGCAAATTAAAGATCAACCACTAGTTCATCCTAATAGGTGGAACAATTAAATCCTTCCACAAGGTATACTTAACAATATTTTACAAATCTCTTTACTAAATTCATAACTCATTGTATATTTTGTAAATCTTTTAACAGGTTGGACCTAGTAGTCCTTATTGCTCCTAACAGAGATGATGGGGACACAACCCACAAACAAAATGGACACAACAGAAAAGGGGAATTTATATTAACTGAGAAAATAAGCTAGTACAAAAATTATGGAGAAAATAAACTTCAAAACATGCCCTAAGGGCTTACAATAGCATAAATCTGGAGATAATTTCTCCTTTCAGTCCCTCCTCTCAAACTCCACTCCGAACTACCTTTTACAATGCCATAAATCTCCTTAAATAGACCCCGGAGGGTTAAGGACTAGGAGTACATTCTAGAAAGTGCTAGTAGGCATCCACCGACCAAATAGAAGGTTCCAGAAGCTGTGTTAGAAGTCGGTGCAAATCTAGAAAAATTTAGAAATGGTAACCGAACTTCCAAGAGGCATAACTTTTGAACTGTAGCTCTAATTGACGAATCGTTTACATTTTTGGAAAGCTCTCGAAGTGCTCTATAGCTCTATGGACAAGCTTTTCTTGTCCCCCATTTTTTGGCCCTTTTTGAGGTCATTTAATGCCCCTAACTTGACTTTGAAGCATTCTTAGGAGGTCTCCAAAACCTGAAAAATTGTAATAACTTTCAAACCATGGGGCCTTTTGACTTGATCCTATTTTTTGAATGCTCTAAATCACAATTACATTTATCTGGCCAATTCACGCCTTCTAGGTCACCAAAATGATGGCCAAATTGCATGCTCCTATTTTTTCAGGATTTTCTAGTGCACTGATAGTTGAACTATGAGAGTTGAAACCTTTATTTGACCCAAATGGGTATCCAAAAATGAAAGGACATGAAAAAAAAACTAAGTCTAAGTACATTTTTTGGGTGACACATGATTGCCCTTATGCCTTTGGATGCTCCTGCATCAAGAGAAGATCATTGGAAGTGATCAATTGTAAGCCTTAACTAGCCAAATTTAAATTGTTGTACTAAATCTTGTGGGTGTCATCTCCTCCCAAATTTTAGTTTCTATTTGGAAGGTTTCTAGGTCGCCATATCTTTTGTGAAAGTGTTATGAATGTTTTAATGCTTTTATTTTTTGATGCATACAATTAGATCAAAATATATATGAAGGATTAATTTGTGGAATAAGAATAAGTTTTATTGGTTTTTGGTTCAACCCTCCCCTCTTAGTAACCTATCCTATCCTATATTTCCAAAAATTGGTATTAGAGCTTCATGATTCTTAGAAAAGAAGTTTAACAGTTCGATTAAAGATCAGAGGTAATGGAGGTATTCACGCTAGATAAGACTAGACAATGAAAAGATTGATTTGGAATTAGTGATTGGAAAAATTAAGAAAGAAAAGGAGAAACTCTCTATTGGAATTATAAATGAAAAAGGTAAACATCTGTAAGGGGGGGTAGGGGAGGTGAATTAGGAGTTTAAACATGGGCCCATAAAACTTTCACTATTCATACATCACATGCATTAAAATATTAAAATAAAATACAAAGTAAATGCATCAAAAACATATAAGCAATTAAACACACACTTGACACTAGATATGATTACTTGGAAACCCTCCAAAAGAGATGGTATAACTAGGGAGGGGATGAAACTCACAAATATTTACTACTATACCAATAAAGTGTAGCTAATTAAGGTTACAATGGTTTGACCATGAATAATGATTAGCTCTATGAAAGACCTACCCTATTAAATCCTTACAAAATATGTTAAGTCCCACCTTGTTAAAGAATTTTGACACCCTGTCAGAAGTGTACCTAGTTAAAGGACTTTAGATCACTCAAATATAATGTGATGCTATTAAAGGATTTGATAAAGCTTGTTAGGACTACTTTGTATAAGAGATTTAACTAAAATCACCTTTTAAAATGTCTTAGCTTAGATCTTGTGGTTAGCACTTGTGTACTTGATAATATATCACCTCTATCCAATCTTTGATTAATCCTGCATGATTTGATGTATCGATGTTGTATCCTCTATCCTTTATTCTTTACTTAACTGATTTTGTAATTCACTCTTACTACTAAGTCACCTTGAATGCTTTGTAAAATATCTTGTTTGCTCCTCTAACTTGATCATTCACCCCATCACAATGCTCTCATCTCCCTTAAAAATTTAGGGATTCATTCTCCTTAAGAAGAATGAGGTGGCTAAGGATTAGGTATGAATCTATGACTGAGATTCATCCATTTCTCCGCTAAAACCTTCCCATTTTTCTAATTGGCTACATATAATTTTCATAGGGAATTTGCATGTAGACTCATCCATATCTCTAAAGATTTAGATCTATCCTTAGGTCGGTTGAAAAATATTTTACATAGTTGTTTGTGCCATAATAAAAAAATATGTCCAATCTATGTTACTGGCGATATGGTGTTGTTGATGCTTGGCATACACTATAATTTTACTACTAACTCGGCACCTGAACTACTCAACATCTACTATTCACTTGGAACTTGAATCACTTAGTGTGATTTATCTACTTAGCACTTGAGTGACTCACCACATGAGTGACTTGAAAATCATTGTAACTCAACATGGTCTTGCATTTACATATTATACTTGACATGTATTACTAGTTTGACATGAACTAAGTAGTTTGTTGACACTCAATTGTCAAAACCAATCTGAGATCAACAATCTTCCCCTTTGAGATGAGTGTCAAAAATACTTGAATATACATAAACAATCTTACCTTCTTGAGTATAACATATCCATGACTCGGCTTATATATAGAACTCAAAATTTCAAAGTTTTGCAAAAACCTATGTACCTAAAAATGTATAACTCTCCCTAAGTTATCATGTCTATTTTGAATCCAAAATCTATTCTCCATTCTAAGTAGATACTCTTTGACTTCAATGCACTTATACTCTTTATGCTATGCCTTTGTTGATATCTACTCTACTCTATTTCTATCTCTACATTGCATTTCTTTAAAATGTATATCACTAGGGTGAAAACTGATATCTCCCCTTTGTGTTCATGCTTTCTCCCTTTATTTTCATTTGTATCTCTCTCCATTTCATACTTACTCCTCCTTTTTAATCTATCTCACCCTTTTTAATACTTATGTCAAATGGACTATACACTTATACTGTATTTGTCCAAAAAGGATTTATGGACCTCTATTATTATTCTAAGAGTTGCATCCCTATTGTCACATGCAACATCGAATGATTTGACTTGGATAGTGAGCTTAACTACAAGGTGTACTAGGCCATCTAATGTAGAAAGATTGGAATCCTTCCTCAACAAAGTTTCTACATAGCTTAATTCTTTATGGATAATTTCCATGTGTGTGGTGAGTGAGGCCTAAATTTTTGTCAATTTGGCCCTTATATTAGCTTCTTCTACTATTAACATAGCTAATTGACTCTATAATTTCTCTAAGTTGGGTTCTTAGGTAGCTGTGTACCTAATATGCTTAGATTCCTCTCCAGGCTCAAAAGTCTATGTCTAGTGTCTTGGGTGAAGAGTGTGGGATCACACAATTTGGTGTACAATGACAAGATATTGTCAAGTACCTTCTTCATGCACCCTCAACCTTGGTTGCCAATGCAAATTGAGTAAGTTCTATATCGCCAAATATCTTTTGATTTACTTTCCCTTGAAACTTTCTTTTAGACCATTCTAAAAGTCTAGCATTTGTATCTAGGTCTTCATTGTTAACCTTTTCCATAATATCTAATAGTTGTTCCAATAATGGCTTGGTTTCTTCAGGAGCCGGCAAGCCGAATGCATCTAAAAGGTTATCTTTAATTTCTTGCAATGCTTTCTTTTCCCTATACTCCTTCCTAAGTATTTCTTGATACTTCTTTTTCTCTAAAGCTTGTTGTAGAAGGTTGATTTTTTCTACTATCATTGTGTCATAGTTGAATTTTGGAATTATTATCTCTTAATCTAAAATGATATCACCATAATAAATTACCTTTTCAACTTTAGAAGATCTTGATTCTCAGACTGAGATTTGTAGGGGTATGGCTTCTATTCTCAACTTCAAAAGAATTTTGGTAGGTGAAGAGCTAGATGTTGGTAAAGTTACCAATGCTTGGATGGCCTCTTGCTCTTTTATCTTAGGTTTTTTTTCACCTTCTTCAAGCTTATCTTGACCTATGATAAAGACATGATTTTCACCTTTTGTGTGTGCTTTATGTATAGATGTATTTATCTATCCTATTTGCTATATTATTTTCTCTTCTTCTTCTTCTTCTTCTTCTTCTTCTTCTTCTTCTTCTTCTTCTTCTTCTTCTTCTTCTTCTTCTTCTTCTTTGGAAATATACCTTTACTCAATTGTCTCTATTTTAACACTTGTATCAATCTTGATAGATGTTTCTATATTTTTTTGAATCAATGGTTGATCACAACTAACTAAAGGGATGATAGAAGGTGGTTCTTTTGTATCCTCATTATCCCTTATAACTTCAGTTAATACCTTTGTAAGTTCTTCTGCAGTGATCAAAATTGGATTTGTACATAATCATGCTTGGAGTATAGATTGATCTAGAATATTTTTCAAATCCTCTACATTCAATGGGTGGAAATTTTAAGTTGATGCATTAGTGAAATCCTTGACAATGATAGTTTTTGTAGGTACACTTGTGTCATGAGGAGGACTAGCACTCAGCATTTGTGTGTCTTACACACTGTGTTCTTAATTTTTTTGTTCAATTGTTTCTGTGTCAGTATCCATCTTCGTTTTATCCTCCTTTGTATCTCATTATTCCTTGTTGTCCTCCTCTTTATCATCATTTTTACCCTCAAAGGGGTCCTTCTCTCCTTTCTTCACTATAGTTAATCCATGGATTTATTTCCACATTTTAATGGATTTCTTCACAACATCTTTAATGTCATTTCAAAGAATGCTAAAGGCTCTATACTTTGGTGGGAACCTATCTCAATATTTCTTAGTTGCCTTAGCAATTTCCCTTTTTTCAGTTCTGGCATTACTTGGCCCAGAGTAGTTTCCCTTAGTTTCTTTTCAAATTTAAAAAATAATACCATTTTTGCTCAACTAAATCATATAATGGCTTGGGTACTTAATCAGTAAATTCTAATGGCTTATTCTTAAATTTGGAAAAAAATTGTGTATAGGACATCTTCCACTAAAATTTCTCCTCTTTTCCCAAATTATAAAAATTTAAATTATTAAGACAAGATGGATCTGCATTATTTATGATATTTTCACATTGATTGTCAAGATCAAAAATTGGTGTATGACTTACCATTTTGAATTGACTTTGATCATCTAATTTAGTTCTCTCTTCATCCAAGTCAGGCTGAGCAATATATTTCCTTCTTTGTTTCTTCTACTGCTAGCCTCCTAGTTCTATTTGCTTGGCTTTCTCCTTCGCCTTTTGTGTGGTAGCTTGTGTGCTTTCCATGGTGGTAGGAGTTGTTGGCTTTTTTGGGCTTGGCTTATCTACTTTCTTTGCTTTAGCCAAAACTTTTGCCTTGGCCTTTCTCTTCTAAGTTTTGGCAAGTGTTGGTGCTTCCTTGGCTTCCTCTTCCTCAGCACCCTCTTCTTGTTCTTTGTCCTCAGCCATGCCTTATGTTAATGAAAGAGGTCATTGGGTTTATCCTATTCTTCCTCCTCATTCTTTTCATCTCCTTCCTCTTCTTTTTCTTTAGTTCCTTCACTAAATTTAGCTTTAATTTTCATCACTAACTTGTCCTTCTTCTTTAGTGTGGAGTCTATCCTTAATTCCATTTCTACATTTGATTTCATTACATCATAATTTTAAAATTTTTTAGCTATTTTGAAAGGTTCCTTAGCTATAAGTACAATGATTTCTATTGATGCTTTATCAACATTGATCTCATAACCTAAGGGTCTTAACCATCTTACTGTTGGATACAATTGTTCAAATTCTATATAGTATTTGATGTCACACAAATTTCATATCAGTTATCAGATAGAGTCTATCGAGCTCGAAGGTCAGCAAGGAAAAGGACATAGTCTACCAAGCTCAGAAGGTCAGCAAGGCAAAGGACAAAGTCTATTAAGCTCAGAAGGTTAGCAAGGAAAAGGAAAAAGTCTGCTGAGTTTAGAAGGTCAACAAAGCAGAGAAGCAGTTCTTACTAAGTTCACTCAATTAACAAATGTAATATAGAAAGAGTAGTTTTTACTGAGCTCACTCGATCATCAAATGGAACTTGACATGAATAATTCTTACTAAGCTCACTAAGTCATCAAAGGGAACTTGACAAAAGTAGTTCTTACGAAGCTCAGTTGGTCATCAAAGGAATTATGGAAGGAACAATTCTCATCGAGTAAAATTTGTTAGCCAAAGGATTTTAAGGATATTGCATGTTAACCGAGTCAAGATGGTTGACTCAAGAAATTTTTGGAAGCAGTATTTACTGAGCAGGGTACAGTAGTAAAGGATTTCACTATTTTGTGAAATAATGTTTATTTGTTTAAAGTAATATCTATAGCTAACTAAAGTATAGATTATTGGTAAATATAACATGTAAATAGGCTAACTTGACAATTTGAATGGTATAAATAAAAGTTTAAGTTGTTAATTCTTAGTGTGGAAATTAATAGAATGAATGTGATATGAAGACTGATTATTATTGAAGTGAATGATCAGAGATCATTGAGGAGTAGCAGAGCCACATTCAATAATGATACTAAACAGAGACCTGTAGCTAGCAAATTCAGTTGCATCTTGTTCAGGTCAACTCATTGATGCTTTCTAACCATTGTAGCAATGACTTCAAATATCTTAACAGAGTTGATATAACAGCCATTATGTAAATCCTGTCACAAGGTGATAGTTCAATTGAATTGTTTCAAAAGACCTCTGTCAAGGCCACTCCTAATAGGGTGATTAAATCCTCTAACAGGGTCACACCTAATAGTGTGTATTGTAACCTTTAATAGGGTTGGCTCCAAACAAGGCTTACTTCAAAAGAGTGAAAATTTGTGACTAGTTACTTGGTGGTTTTTCCCATATTTGGTTTCCACATTAAATCTGGTGTCTCTTGTGTTCACTTTATTTTCAATTACATGCATTAATGCTTGAAAAGAAAGTAATAGTTTAATTTATCAAGTTACAATATTTTTTTACCGAGTATTAGTAGTAACTAGATTTTAAGACATCTAAGGGATCTGTGAATAATTTTTATCAGTAACTAATTCACCCCTCCCCTCTCAGTTACTCCATCTATTATTCCAACAATTGGTATCAGAGTTTTTGGTGCTTGTAGGAAAAGATATTATGATGTCTTATAAGAGGGAAATTCCAAAACTTAACATGGACAAATTCTCAGCATGGCAAGGGTTGATGAGACTTCATCTAGCTTCTATCAGAGATACAAGACTGAAGTACCTTGATGAAAAATATGTAGAACTAGCTGGTACATTGTCTGTCAATGATATTGCTGAAAAGAAGACCCACAAAATTATAATGATAGATATAGCATCTGCTTTGAGTTATGAAGAATTTGATGACATCAAGGCCTGTAAATTTGCCTTTGAAATGTGGGAAAAGGTTAAAGAAATCTATGGAGGAGATCATAATGTAAGAAGAGCCAAAGTAAAAAGTCTGAGAGGATAATTTTATCAAATGAGGATGTGAGTGGATGAAAACATTGCAAAATATGTTGAAAGAGTTAAAGCATGTGTTAGTGCAATCAAAGCATCTTGAGGATATATCAGTGAGGAGACATGTTATAAGTAAAGTTCTCAAAACTCTACTTCCCATTTATGCGATCAGAGTCCCTACAATTCAAGAAAGAAGATGTGAAGCAAATCACAAGATAAATCTAGAAGCCATAGTTTGAAGATTGACTAGATTTGAACTAGACAACTATGACAATTATGTTCCTACTACCAAGAATGTTGAATCAGCATTTGAAGCCAAGCTTTCACTCAAAGAAAAAGGGGAAAAGATGAAGGATTCACAATCAAACAGTGATGAAGAATCAGAACAAATTTCTGACAGTGATCTTGAGGTGGTTGAAGCTCTACTAGCAAGAAAATATTCAAGAGGCAAAGGAAAATATAAAGGTAAAGTTCCTCTAATATGTTTTCCTTGTGAAGAAGTTGGACACATTGTTGTTAGATGCCCAAATAAGCAGAACAAGGATGAGAAGAAAGGTTACAAGTACAATGGCAACAAAGACTTCAGATCATTCAAGGATAAAGGTAAGAAAACATGTTTTATGGCTAAAAATTCTAATAATTCTGATGATAATGAAGAAGAAGAAATTGTCTACATTGTTGTGAAAGATGAGTCTGATAACGATGAGAAAATGGCACTCATTTCTCATATGATCCAAAATGATACATGGATCATAGATAGTGGTTGCTCTCATCACATGACTAGTGATAAAACTTAGTTTGAATATATTGAAGATTATGATGGTGGAAGGGTAAGATTTGGTAACAATGAACCTTGTTGTATAAAAGGAAAAGGAGGAATCTGACTAACCAAGGAACTTATATGTGATAATGCATATTGGGTAGAAGGACTAAAACATAACTTGTTGAGTGTGGCACAACTACTCAATAATGGATTCAAAGTAGAAATTATGCATGGAAAAGCAAGATTGCTGGATGACAAAGGAAAGCTGATTGGATTAGGCACTCAAACAAAAGGTAACTTATTTTATCTTGAACTTGGTGAATGTTCATGTTTTATTGCTCAAATTGAAGAAAGTTGGTTATGGAATAGGAGGTTATGTCATGTAAACTTTGACAACTTGATAAAGATCAGAAAATTCTGGAAAGTAAGAGGTATTCCTAATATCAAGAAACCTGAGGTTGGTCTATGCAAGAATTGTCAAATTGGTAAAATGTGAAAAACTAGTTTTAAGATCAAGAGCTATCAGTCTGGAGAAGTTCTAGAAATTGTGCATACCGATTTGTGTGGACCCATTGGCATTGAAAGTTATATTGGGAAAAAATTCTTCATTATTTTTGTTGATGATTATTCAAGAATGATGACTATCATGTACCTAAGAGAGAAATTAGAAGAATTTGAGAAATTCAAATGGTATTTGGCCAAAGTAGAAAAGAAAATAGGAAAATGACTAAAATTCTTAAGATCTAACAGAGGTGGTGAATTTATTTCACATGAGTTCAATAACTTTTGCATTGAATGGGGAATCAAAAGGTATGTTTTAGCACTTGGAACTCCTGAACAAAACGGAATAGTTGAAAGAAGGAACAGATCAATCATGGATTGTGCAAGAACCTTAATGATTGAGAAAGACATTGCTATCAAATATTGGAAGGAAGCTATAAGCACTATAGTTCATACCTTGAATCGAGTACAGCTGAAAATGGACTCATTCAAAACACCCTATGAATTATGGTATGGCTAAAAACCCAATGTTAGTTACCTAAAAGTATTTGGAAGCAAATGTTACATTTTAAAAGAATCAAGAAAAGGTAAATTTGATGTAAAAGGTGATGCAGGAATATTTTTTGGATATTCTTGAAAAAGTAAAGCATATAGATGATTGAATCTGTCTACTCACAAAATCATAGAAAGTGCACATGTTAAAGTTGATGAGTTTGCAGAAAGAACAGAAGAAGAAAGCAAGAAGGAACCTGACGACTACAAAAGATTTTTTTCATTGAACTTGATATAGTGCCAAGTATACCAATTAATCAAGAATCTTCAACTCTAAAGTCTTCAGTTACCAAGAAATAGGAAGTTCAAATCGAGCTAATGCCTCCTGAGTTGCAAGAACCCTAGTTGCAAACAAATGCTACCGAATCAACATCTACCGAGCCTGAGCAACCAAATCTAGAACAAGAAGTTGAGATTCATAATGATAATCATGGATGTCATTCAAAAGGTAAGGAGCCCGTGTTAGCCAAGTATGTCAAAAAAAATCATGCACCAGATTAGATCATTGGAGATAAATCAGAAGGAACAATGACAAGAAGTAAGTTGAAAGGCACTTGTTTACTTGTTTATTTTTAACCTAGAAATATCAAAAGATGCATTAAAGAATGAAATTTGGATTGAAGCTATGAATGAAGAGATAGAAAAAATAGAGAAAAATAAAACATGGACTCTTGTACCTAGACCTAAAGATAAAAATGTGATTGAAACTAAGTGGGTATTCAGAAACAAGTTGAATGAAGATGGTAAGGTATCAAGGAAAAAAGCGAGACTAGTATGCAAAGGATACTCTCAGGAAGAAGGTGTAGACAATGGAGAAACATTTTCTCCTATTGCAAGATTGGAAGGTGTCAAAACCTTACTTGCATATGCTGCATTCAAAGGATACAAAGTTTATCAGATGGACGTAAAGTTAGCATTTCTCAATGGCACATTAGATGAAGAAGTTTACATTGAACAGCCTGAAGGTTTTTTTGATCAAAAGAAGAAGGAAATGGTCTGCAAACTACATAAAGCATTATATGGTCTGAAACAAGCCCCTAGAGAATGGTATGAATGATTGCATAACTATATTATTCATATTAATTTTCAAAGGACTAATGATAACAATAGTTTGTACATAAAGGAAGGATTAGATGATAATATTGTTTTAGTAGAGATATTTGTAGATGACACTATGTTCACAGGAAATAATGATCTTTGCAAAGAATTTTCAAAACATATGAACAAGGAATTTAAAATGTCAATGTTTGGTGAAATCAAATTCTTTGTTGATCTTCAAATTCAAGAAAGTTAAAATGGCATCTACATCACTCGATCCAAATACATTAGGGAGATACTAAATTTTTTTTGTATGGAAGACTACAAACTAGTTAGGACTCCTATGTGTACTGGATTGCAACTTACCAAAGATGATGAATCTAAGGATGTAGATTAGACATTGTACAGATCTATGATTGGAAAGCTATAGTATGTAGTACATACAAGACCAGACATTGCACTTCTAGTAGGGATTGTAGCAAGATTCTCAACAAAACCAAAATAAAATCACATGATGGAAATCAAAAGGATCATGACATACTTAAAAGGAACTAAAGAATATGGATTATGGTATAAACTTGGAGGAAATCTGATTTTAAAGGTGTTCACTAATGTAGATTGGGCAGGAAATATTGATGACAGAAAGAGCACAAGTGGAGGTGCTTTCTATCTCAGAAAAAGGTTGGTTTCTTGGACAAGCAAAAAGAAAAATTGTACATCACAATCCACAACAGAGGCTAAATATGTTGCAGCAACAATAAATTTCTCAAACATTGTATGGTTTAAACATCTATTGGAAGGTATGAAGCAATAAATCAAAGAACATGTTGTTATGTTTTGTGATAACACTAGTGCAATTAGCATCTCCACAAATCTAGTCATGCATTCAAAAGCCAAGCATATTTCCATAAACTATCACTTTGTTAGAGAATTGTTGCAAGAAAAGGAAATAAGATTGGAATATGTGCATATAAAGGAACAAATTGCTGATATATTCACAACGCATTTACCTAAGGATGCATTTTTGTATCTAAGAGGTAAGTTAAGGGCATTCTCCTATCTAAAGCTCACTAAAATACAGTTTTAGTGATGCATCAACAAGAATAGAATTGAAGATCTATTAGTTGATGCAGCAAAGTAACGAAGACATTGCATATGAATCAGTATATAAGGTACAAATGCTAATCAATTTTTTTGAGTTGTCATTAGCATGTGTTTTCAAAGAGGGAGAGTATATTGTCATATCTTTTTGAAATTTGCAAAAAAGTAAAAGTTTGTATTAAATGGAGAGATTATTATGAAAGAGGGAGCTTGTTGTATTTTCTAAGAAGAAAGTAAAGTATTCTATTAGTACGAGACTTGTTTTCAAATTTTATTCTACTATGACATGTTGTGTTGCCATCAATACCAAAGAGGGAGATTGTTGGATACAATTGTTCAAATTGCATATTGTCTTTGATGTCACACAAATGTCATATCAATTATCAAATAGAGTCTACTGAGCTCAAAAGGTTAGCAAGGCAAAGGACAAAGCCTACTGACCTTAGAAGGTCAACAAGGAAAAGGACAAAGTCTACCGAGCTCAGAAGGTCAGCAAGGAAAAGGACAGAGTCTACCAAGCTTAGAAGGTTAGCAAAGTAGAGAACCAGTTCTTACCAAGTTCACTCAGTCACCAAGGGTAATATAGAAAGAGTAGTTCTTACCGAGCTCAATCGATCATCAAAGGGAACTTGACATGAATAGTTCTTACCAAGCTCACTTAGTCATCAAAGGGAACTTGATAGAAGCAATTCTTATCGAGCTCACTCGATCATCAGAGGAATTATGGAAGGAATAGTTCTCACTAAGTAAAACTTGGTAGCAAAAGGATTTTAAGGATATTGCATGTTAACTGAGTCAAGATGGTTCACTTAGGAAATTTCTAGAAGCAATATTTATCGAACAGGGTCGGACAATAAATGATTTCATTATTTTGTGAAATAACATTTATTTGTTTAAAGTAATATGTGTAGTAGACTGAGGTATAGATTATTGGTAAATATAATATGTAAATAGGCCGACTTAACAATCTGAATGGCATAAGTAAAAGGTCAAGTTGCAAATTCTTAGTGTGGAAATTAATGGAATGAATGTGATATGAAGACTAATTATTGTGGAAGTGAACGATTAGAGATCATTGAGGAGTATGAAAGCCACATTCAATCAAGGAGGATCTAACGATACTTAACAGAGACCTGTAGCCAACAAATTTAGTTGCATCTTGTTCAGGATAAATCATTGTTGCTTTCTAGCCATTGTAGCAATGACTTCAAATCTCTTAATAAAGTTGGTTTAACAGCCATTTTGTAAATCCTCTCAGAAGGTGACAGTTCAATTGAATTGTTTCAAAAGACCTCTAGCAAGGCCACTCCTAATAGGGTAATTAAATCCTCTAACAAGGTCACACCTAACAGTGTGTATTGTAACCTTTAACAAGGTTGGCTCCTAATAGGGCTCACTTTAGAAGAGTGAAAATTGGTGACTAGTTACTTGGTGGTTTTTCCCATATTGAGTTTCCACGTTAAATCTAGTGTCTCTTGTGTTCACTTTATTTTCAGTTACATGCATGAATGCTTGAAAAGAAAGTAATAGTTTAATTTACTGAGTTACAACATTTGTTTACTGAGTATCAACAATAACTAGATTTTAAAACATCTAAGGGATCTGTGAATAATTTTTATCAATAACTTATTCACCCCTCCCCTCTTAGTTACTCCATCTATCATTCCAACACTTACCCTAGGTGTGGTAGCCTATACATATATGTAATCAATATCTACATGAAACATATATCATTGTATTATTGTTCAACCAAGGAAATAGATATTCTCATCCTTTACTCCGTAGACTTCTTAAAGTCTTGAAAAATAGTTCGCCGTGATAGTTTCAAAATTTTCTCCCATCTACTCAAAGTAATCATTTATCTGGGGAGCAATTGTCTGCTTTGTCTTCCATCTTATTTAACCAAAAGATGGGAATGCATTATGTACATAGAAAAATATGAAAATTAGAATTGATCCAAATTTGCATTGTGCACTCTTAGTCCTCCTTACTACTCTAAGGTTTTCCATTATTTGTTGTAGTTAAAGCTTAGATAGATCATATGTATGATTTTTTGTCACAATTTTGCATCCAACATCCACAACAATATAGGGTACACTATTTAATCTACTAGATTGATACAATTTGTGAGAAATAACCCTTATGGAAAAGTTTATTAGTCGATTTGTGATGGTGTCAATTGTCATTCCTCATTTATTCCACTTTGCTCCTATATTCTTCTCTATTGCCTCTTTAGAATCACTCTATAGAGTCTTTCGCCAATCTAGTGTTGGGAAGATAGTCACCCTATGAATTATTGTCTTTGATACCTTCATTGGTCCACCTTCTAGCCATAGGGATCCATCATGTATTTTGCTCAGTACTATTCTTGTTCAATTAGTTTTAAAAATAGTTGGAAATTCTAGGGCATGCTTCAAACCCTTCCTTTCAACAATTTTGAATTCTTTTTTCAAGACATCATTTTCACATAATCTATCATAGAGTTCTCTTATCTCCATGTCACCTATTCCTCATATCTTATAGTTGTAGAATTTTTTGACATTTTGGACCATAATGACTTCCAAGGGAATCATGGGCAACGTGCTTGACGGATCTTCTTTGTAAGAAACATTTGGAATTTCTTTGAAATTTGGTTTTTTTACCTCATTACTAACTAATTGGACTTTCAAGACCTCTTTCTCTTCTATATTTCTTGATGTAGACACCATTATGACATTCCTTAGTCAACTTCAAATGACCAACTAAAGATCTGCTGATAGCTTTAGCATTCTCCATAGAGAAACATTGCAACACCTTCACAATATAATCAACCTAAGATAATTTTAATTTCATGTTCTTCCTCTCTCTGCAAATCTTCATACCAAGGATTTTTTTTGCTTCCCTAAAATCCATGTTAGATCCAACTACAAGCATATCATCAACATATAAACATAAAATATTATAGCTATTAGCATCCAACCTCTTAAAATAAAAACAATGATTTGAATGACACCTAATATATCCATGTTCATGTGTAAACCTATCAAATTTTAAATACCATTGGCGAGGTGCTTGCTTCAAGCCATATAAATTTTTCTTCAATCTTGACACAAATTTCTCCTTACCTTTGACCTAAAATCCCTATGGCTTTGTCATGTATATCTCTTCATCTCAATGACCATGAAGGAAGGTTATTTTAACATGAGGCTGCTCCAAATGCAAATCTTTAGTAGCCACAACACTTAAACAATGTGAATAGAAGTCATTTTAATAGTAGGGGAGAATATCTTATAAAAATCAATGCCTTTTTTTTGTGCAAATCCTTTTAGAACTATCTCGGCTTTAAATATTTTCTTAACTCCATCCTCTTTTTTTAACCTATATACCCATTTATTTTTTAAATCCCTTTTACCTCTAGGAATCTTGCATTAATCCCATGTCATATTTCTTAACAAAGAGTCCATTTCTTCTTTCATTGCAAAATCCCATTGAATTTTTGTATCCACTTGCATAGATTCATCATAACATTCAAGTTCACCAGCATTAGTAAGTAAAATAGAATACAAGTATAAAATGTTTTTTGGAGGTCTACTTAGCTTTGTTGACCATCTAACATTCACTAGGGTGTGTGATATTTGTTGTTGCAGTTGTTGCAAATCACAAGGAATTGTTAGAACCGTCAACATTTGGAGTATTATCCAACACTACATAATCTTCTTCTTTCTTCTCATATTGCTACAATAGATCTTTGTAGAACATTTTCTCATTGAATATGACATCCCTACTTCTCACAATTTTATGATTTTCAAAATTTCAAAGTCTATAACCAAATTCATTAATGCCATATCCAAAAAATACTCATTTCCTTTACTTAGATTCTAGCTTGGTTCTATTTTTAAAATCTATATGAGAAAATGGTTCACAATTGAAGGTTTTTGAGAAAAGAATAACTTACCTTCTTACTAGTCCATGCTTCCTCTAGAATATCACAACACAAAGGAGTAGAGGGACCTCTATTAATCAAATATACAATAATATTAATAGCCTCCACTCACATGTTTTAAGTAAAACCCTACATGTAACATCATGCTTCTTGCACACTCCATTATAGTCTTGTTCATGCATTCAACCACTCCATTTTCCTATGGAGTTCTTGGAATAATTTTCTATCTATGAATACCATTAGCAAAGTAGTAATCATAAAATTTATGACTATAATACTCAACACCATTAATAGATGTAACACATTTTTAAAATTTCTTTCTAGTCTAATTTCTAGCCAAGCATTTCTATTTCTTAAAGTTTGAAGTGCATTAGATTTATGTCTAAGGAAATAAACCCATACTTTCCTAGTTGCATCATCCATAAGTATAACATAGTAATGAAAGCCACCAAGGGAAGATACATGAGGTGGTCCCCATACATCTGTATGCATAAGCTCTAATCTCTCACTTTTATTTTCCTTCCAAGTATTCATAAAACTCACTCTCTTTTGTTTTCCATACACACAACTTTCATAGAAATCCATATTAACACATTATAGACTTGGTAAAAAAATCACCAAATGAAGTACTTTCATGCCTTTCTCACTCATGTGCCATAGTGTTGTATCAAAATCTACAATAGCTATTTGTTCTCCCTACTCAACTGTAACAATTCTTCCTAAACATTCATTTTTCTCTTAAATAATCAAAGTAGAAGGAATAGTATAACTTGTAGAAAGATAAAAGGTGCCTACTTTCTGATGTAGGAGCATCTGGAGGTATAAGGGCAATCCTGTGTCACCCAAAAAAAAGTACTTAGACTTAGCTTCTATTTCATGTGTTTTCATTTTTGGATACCCTTTTGGGCCAAATAAAGGTTCCAACTCACACAGTTCCACTATCAGTGTGTTAGAAAATCCCAAAAAAATAGGAGCATGCAATTTGGCCATCATTTTGGTGACCTAGAAGGTGTGAATTGGCCAGCTAAATGTAATTGTGATTTAGAGCATTCCAGAAAAAGAATTAGGTCAAAAGGCCCCATGGTTTGAAAGTTATTGCAATTTTTCAGGTTTTGGAGACCTCCTAAGTTATTCCTAGTGGAGTTTGAGAGGAGGTACTGAAAGGAGAAATTATCTCCAAATTTATGCTATTATAAACCTTAGGGCATGTTTTGAAGTTTATTTTCTCTGTACTATTTGTACTACTTATTTTCTCAACTAATATAATTTTCCCTTTATGTTGTGTCCATTCTGTTCTTGGGTTGTGTCCCAATCAAGTGGTATCAGACCGGGTTTTCTTGAGTGTGTAGATAGAACGCTGACTGTGAGGCAGATTGCACCAGGATTGTGTGGTTGTGGGTTCAAGTTAGAAGATGCCTCCATGAAGAGAGCATGGTGGAAGGTCCAAAGCTATTAATCCTAAGGAGGTTAGAGCCCTCCAAAGGCAGGTGCAAGCATTGCAAGAGGAGCTTCGTAGAGGAGCAAATGTTGCCGCAGGTGACAATAGTGAGGATGACAATGAAGAAGAAGTAATGGAACCAGAACAGGAATTTGACGAGGAAGTTCTGAATCATGTAGAGGAAAGGATTTTTAGGGCCATTACTAAGTTTGAGAAAAGACCTACAATTGAAGTGGGTGTATTTTCAAGAAATCTAAAACTAGATTAGTTGATCGATTGGATCAATGAGCTGGAAGAATACTTTGAGTATGAGGGTATTAGGGACCCAGATAGGGTTAAGTTTGCAAAGGCCAAACTGAAAGGTCATGCCAAAATCTTGTGGCAAGAGGTTCAATTGGAAAGAAACATAGTGGAGGGATGGCAGGACATTTTGGTCGAGATAAGACCATTTCCATTCTTAGAGAACATTATTTTTGGCCTCAAATTTCACAAGATGTGAAAAATTTTGTACAGAGTTGCCAAGTTTGTCAAGTTACCAAGGGTTTTAGTCACAATACTGGCCTATATCAACCATTGCCTATTCCATCAAGGCCATGGGAGGACATAAGTATGGATTTTGTTCTTGGATTGCCAAGGACACAAAGGGGTAATGACTCAGTATTCGTGGTGGTTGATAGGTTCTCCAAAATGGCACATTTCATTCCATGCCACAAAACTCATGATGTTTTTCATATTGCAGAGTTGTTTTTCAAAGAGGTGGTAAGACTACATGGTCTTCCAAGGAGTATAGTTTCTGATAGAGATACTAAATTTGTGGGGTATTTTTGGAGGACATTATGGAAGAAGTTGAGAACAAACTTGAAATTCAGTTCCATGCATTACCCATAGACTAACGGCCAAATAGAAGTGGTAAACAAAAGTCTGGGCAATTTGCTGACATGTTTAGTTGGGGATAAGCCCAAGGGATGGGATTTGATTCTACCACAGGTCGATTTTTCTTATGATAACTCTATAAATAGGAGTACTAGAAAATCACCATTCCAAATTGTATATGGGAGTAGCCCAAGGACTGCACCAGAGCTGAGGAAGATAGAACAAGGGGAGAGGACAAGTGTTGAAGCTGAGGAATTTACTGAACATATCAGGCATCTACATGAGGAGGTTCAAGCACACATTACCAAGATGAATCAAGAGTATAAAGCTAGGGCTAATCAAAGGAGAAGACATAAGGAATTCCAAGTAGGAGATTTAGTCATGGTGCACTTACGAAAAGAAAGATTTCCAGCCGGTACTTACAATAAGTTGAAAATGAAGAAATTTGGCCCCTGCAAAATTTTGAAGAAACATGACTCAGGAAATGATTATGAGGTGGAGCTTCCAAATGGTATTCACATTTCTCCCATTTTCAATATTGCAGATTTAATAGAGTATCATGATGATGGTGCAAATGAGGAGCTGGTGTTAGAGCCAAGTCCAATTCCTGCTTCTAAGAGGGAGGAGATAGAAGACATTCTAGATCATGGTATGGGTAGGAGTACCATAAATAGGCAGTATGAAGAGTATTTGAAGAAGTGGAAAGGACGGCCGATCGAGGACTCAACTTGGATTTTAGCAGCTGAGGCTACCATTCATAAAGTGACAAGGTCACTTTTCAATCTACCCTGGGTGTCTGATGCAGGAGCATCCAGAGGTATAAGGGCAATCCTATGTCACCCAAAAAAAATGTACTTAGACTTAGTTTCTATTTCATGTGTTTTCATTTTTGGATACCCGTTTGGGCCAAATAAAGGTTCCAACTCTCACAGTTCCACGATCAGTGTGTTAGAAAATCTTGAAAAAATAGGAGCATGCAATTTGACCATCATTTTGGTGACCTAAAAGGTGTGAATTGGCCAGATGAATGTAATTGTGATTTAGAGCATTCCAGAAAAAGAATCAGGTCAAAAGGCCCCATGGTTTGAAAGTTATTGCAATTTTTTGAGTTTTGGAGACCTCCTAAGAATGCTTCAAAGTCAAGTTAGGGGCATTAAATAACCATTTCTGGATTCTTCTAGATTTACACCAACTTCTAACGTAGCTTCTGGAACCTTCTATTTGGTCGGTGGATGCCTACTAGCACTTTCTAGAATGTACTCCTAGTCCTTAACCCTCCGGGGTCTATTTAAGGAGATTTCTGGCATTGTAAAAAGGCAGTTCGGAGTGGAGTTTGAGAGGAGGTACTGAAAGGAGAACTTATCTCTAGATTTATGCTATTGTAAGCCTTAGGGCATGTTTTGAATTTTATTTTCTCTGTACTATTTGTACTAGCTCATTTTCTCAGTTAATATAATTTTCCCTTTTTGTTGTGTCCATTCTGTTCTTGGGTTGTGTCCCCATCACTTTCACACCTTTTTCTATGACAAGGGAACCTTTTGAAACCTTCCAATTTTTATCATTAAAAGTAACTACACAACCCTCGTCATTGAATTGCCTTGCTAAAACTAAATTCTTATTAAGCCTTGGAACATGTCTTAGCTCATGTAGTAGCCAATGATTCCCATTCTACAACTTAATCTTAACTTTTCCCTTTCCTACAATATGACAAGGTTTATTATCCCCGAATTACATAAGCCCAAAATCCCCTTGGACATAATTAATAAAATAACCTCTATGAGGTGTAGTATGAAATGAAGCACCATAATCTAAAACTCATGAATCATCAATAGTTTCTTAAGATAGAAGCAAAGCATCCTCTTTGGATTTTTTACCGACTACATTTCCTTGCTTGTTGCCTTCTAATTTATCTCCTTCACTATTCTTTTAAGTCCAACAAGCTTTCCTCTTATGTCATGTTTTACCATAGTACCAACCTTCTCTCAGTCCTCTAGATTGAGACCTCTTCCCCTTTGACTTTCCTCTTGGTTTCCCATGGTTTTCAGAATTATCTCCTCTCTTAGTTATTCTATCACTACTTTGTGCATTCAAATAACTTCCTAATGTAGATCCACCTAAGGTTTTCCTATGAGTTTGCTCACTCAAAAGAACACCAATCATATTGTCATATATTATGGAATTGGATCCAACAATAGAATTACTCACAACAATTACCAAGTCATTCTAGCTTTAAGGCAGAAATCATAAAATGAAGAGAGCCCTAACTTCTTCATCTAAATTAATATGCATAAAAGATAACTGACTAGTAATAGTATTAAACTCATTTAAATGTTTTGTGATAGATCCACCTTCTTTCACCTTCATATTAAATAAATGCTTCATGAGAAATACCTTATTTGAAGTGAATTTCTTCTCATATAATTTTGCTAGTGTTTCCATCAACTCTTCTATCATCTTTTCTTTTGTAATGTTAAATATCACTAATGATGTCAAGCATAATTTAATTCTTCGAACCACCTCTTTCTCTATAATCTTCAATTCCTTGACTGTCATAGTTCCTTGTTTTTTAGTTTCTTCTTCTAACTTCTTCCATAAATCCTTCTAATAGAGATTGGCCTCCATTTTCATCTTCCATAACTAAAAGTTCTACCCATTAAAGTTGTCAACCCCCAACTTACCCTCATCTATCCTCTCTTCCACTCAACTGTGATATCTTCCTATAGAGGATCATTAGAAAGAAAGACAAAATGATGATAGTTTGGCTAAAGAAAATATGATACTCATCTAGCTTTGATACCACTTGTTAGGATTAACCATAGATAGAAATAATAGATACATGCAAATCAAACCAATATTAGAAAATAATAGATCACACATAAGAGACTAGAAGACACCAAGATTAAATGTGGTTCACCCAATCCCTAGGCTATAACCACCAACATCGAGTGCAATATTATTATTATCTAGTGATTAAAATCCACAATCTCTTACATCTCAATGCTACCACAGTAAGCTAAAATATCACCATTACATTATAAAATCTCTAATCCTAAGCATTGTTATACAAGCTTTTTCTACTTACAAAATTAGGGCTAGAATAAGTTGTCCAATAGAGAAAATAGTAGCTGGTGCCTTTTAAAATATAAGCTCATTCTAGGCTTTAGGGGCACTACCAACAAAACCTCCACTATGGGAATTGCACCTCAACCCCACCCTTTACTGCAATAGGGAGCACACTTGGTCCTAGGGCACTACCCTTTGACCCCATCTTGGGGGTGCTACCTGCAAAATCCCTTAGAAAATAATAGGGTGAGAAAACTATGCCAAATAAACCTCCAAGTCTAATTAGGCTCCATGTCACAACAACACAACAACTAGGTATTTCTTCTGTTAATGTAATGTCTACTTTTTTTTATAGCCCTTCTCTTTCTACTGCTGTTATAATTCCCAATATACAAATAGTAAGTACAAAGAAAGTTGAGAGAAAGCCTCAACTGATTCTAAAGTTTCAAGCAAAGAAAAATGTAAACAAGAGACATTGATCTTGGTGAGGATATAGTTATCCCAAATTGGGATATCTCTACTCTAAATCATGTTTGAATGAACAATGTATGTCAACTATTACAGAAGAAAGCTAAGGAGGAAAAGCTTAAAGAGGAGAAAAGTAGACAAAACCAATTGCTTGAAGATGTGAAGAACATACTTATAGATGCACTAAGTAGTAAGGTTGATAATACACAACCTATTTTGGTTTAGTTAGTAGAATTTTTTTTGAAATTCAATGAGATTTGAATGGACAATAAAATTTGTTTCAAAGAGTAGAGAGGAAATTTGAGAACAAAGAATTGGAGCAAGTTGCAGAGAAAATTTTAATATATCAAGTAGAACTATCTACTATTTTCAGCTCATTAGAAACCTCTACAAATAATGTTACTTCATTATTCAAAAAATTATGTGATACATCTATCTTCACTTAGGAAATCAAATATAAACTATCTAAGATAAAAAATGACTTGAAGGAAAGTGTACACCAGTTATCGCTTGACCTGAGCTATAGTTATGCCCACTACTCAAAGATAAGATTTCTAACTAACATGCAAGAAAAATTACTAAGGGAAGAAGCTAGGATAAAAGCCACACCTATAGAGAACCAAGGCACACCTCTCCCAAATATGGATGCATTATAAAAATATAGTGCACATGCCAAAACTCTCATCTTTGATAATAACTTCTCCATAGTAGATCACATGATGGAGTTAGCAGAAAAAGTATATATTGCATTACATGCAAGAAAGGTTTTACAAAAAAATTGGGACAATACAATGATATTGATTTTGAAGGTACATTCTAACTTCTTTTCACAATTTGGCATTACCATGTAGCATAGACCTTTTCCATTTATGTCAAAAGGGGGAGAAGATGAGATAATATATAAAGGGGGAGAAGATTTGATAATGGGAGAAAATAAGATATGAATAATGTATATAGTGAGTAAAGTATACAGTGTGATATATATATATATATGGGAGTAGCATAATATTTTACCAATACATGTATAGTTAATCATAACACATCTGTTACAATTTTTTTAAAAAAAAATTCAAAAGAAAAGTATGTTACCAAGTTGAAGACATAGGATGGAGGCTAAAGAATGTTTTGAACATGAAATTTTGAGAATTCAATTTTGATTGATAATTGTTTTTGTCACTAATGCAAAAGGGTGAGGTTCTTGATATTATGGTCAAGTTTGTTCATTAGAAACTTACATTTAGTCAAATAGCTAGTGGCTACCAAGCTTATCTTGTAGTTTATAGTGTTAACTAAGTAATTCAAGTTCTATTGAGATCTATAGTTTCTAGTATGTTCCAGAATCAATATTTAGTTCATAGTGAGTAATATCTATTGAGTTGATAAGTAATAGTACAAACCAAACTTTATAGTATTTACTATGTTGTATAGTGAAAACTATGGTCTCTAGTGTTTACCAAGTTGCCAGCATCAGTGACATAAATCAAGAGTTGACCAAGCTAGGAAGTGTTAACCAAGTGATTCAATTCATATTGAGCTTATAGTGTTAGTGTTGACCAAGCCATGCAGTGTCAAACACTTGATTCTATTTATATGTGAAGTTTTGCATTGTTCATTGAGTCACTAGTGCTAACCAAGCTCAAACAACTTGGAAGTGATTAGTATGTACTAAGTTTCTATGTCTATTGAAAGAGTGTTGATGTTGAGTGTTGAAAATGGTTCCCAAGTATCAAAACCTCATTGAATTTGTCTTCAAAACTTGAGTACTAGTAATTGAGTTAACTTTGTGTATTTTGGTGAAAATTGTATTATAGATGGTTTTGATGACTTGTAATTTTGACTGGTATATATCAAAGGTATTGTACTACATCTAAAAGAAGAAACAAATATGTGTGTAATATATAATAATAGTAGAAGTGTGAAGTAATGAGTAAGAAGGCTACAATCAATATAAGGAGTAGTAAAGATTTATCTATCACAACAAGGTGATCATTACACTCCAAAGGAATCTCAACCAATAAATTAGAGTTGCAAATTAGAGATCAGCCATTGGCTCATCCTAATAGGTGTAATAGTTAAATCCTTTCACAAGGTAGACTTAACAATCTTTCTCAAATCTCTTTACTAAGTGCATACTTAATTGTATGTTTTATAAATCCTTTAACAAGATGGACAAAGCAGTCCATATTGCTCCTAATAGGGTTAGATCATTAGAAGTGATAAATTGTAAGCCTTAACTAGCCAACTTCATACTATAGTACTAAAGCTTGTGGGCCTCATCACCACCTAATTTTACTTTCTATTTGGAATTCTTTTGGTCAACATATCTATTGTACAAGTGATATTAATTTTTTAATGCTTTCAATTTTTCATGCATGCAATTAGATCATAATATATATGAAGGATTAATTAGTGGCATAAGAATAAGTTCTATTGGTTCCTAGTCACTTGTACCCTTTTAGTAACCTAGCATATCCTATATTTCAAACAAAACCATGTTGAATAACGTGAGATAAATTAACATCTCTATTTGATAAGGCTTGGCATCATAACATATATGTGTATATATACTTATAAACATATATATATGTGTGTGTGTGTGTGTGTGTGTGTGTTTGTGCATGTACATATGTATATATATATATGTATGTATATATAGAAATATATAAATAAACACACACACACACACACAATTATACACACATATACACACACATATATAGACATATGTATACATACATACATACATACATACATATATATATGTATATATTTATGTATGTATGTATATATAAATATAAATATATATATCTATATATATACATATATATATACATATCCATATATGTACACACATATATATACATATATACATACACACACACACACACACACACACACACACACACACACACACACACACACACACACACATGTATGTATTTGTGTGTGTGTGTGTGTGTGTGTTCGCACACGCATGCACGCACGTGTGTGTTTGTGTGTGTGTCATCTTTTTCAATACAAGTGTATATGGGGTTATGTTAATAATTACAATCCTCAATATACTTCAACCAATTTTGGCTGAGTTGTTAGACAATTTTGATAACCTATTTTATTGGTTAGTCTTAGAGATCATTCAAGTATGATATTCAATAAAGATTCTAGTGTCAAACACCTTTCTTTTGTGCATGTATGTGCACACAAATACCCCGATACATATGTACATATGTACATATATGTATTTATGTATGTATATATGTATGTATGTATGCATCCATGTATGTATATATACATGTGCATATGTATATATATACATGTATTTATATATATACATATACATGTACACATATATACACACACATGCATACATATGTGTGTATATACAAGAAAGAAAGTGTTCAACACTAGATCTTGCATTAAATCTTATACCCAATAAAGCTCTAAGATAAAATAATAAAATAGATAATAAAAATCATTTACCAACTAAACCAATATTATTTAGAGAATATTGAGGGTCATAATTATCTATACTACCCCATTTACAGTAATGTGGAAAAAGATAGCATCAATGTCATCCTAACCTTGATGTTTATCACATTTATCTTTGTCTTTAATATGCATGAATAGTATTGCTAGAGATAAATATAAAAACCCATTGGAGTGGGAAATTGGTCACATAGAAGGAATAGTAGTCAATGGGCCTTCAACGGTAGAAGATAATCATGAAATAAAACCTAATAAGATATGATGAACCACTCTGGGCATCAGAATGTTGATGTTTGAGACCTTAGAGAAAACTAGTTATAAGACATGAGGCTCTACTCTTATTTCTTACCACCGATAGGAGGATGGTTATAAGAAAATGATAGTATTGTTATAACATTTAATAGAGAAAACAAGGCATTACCTTAATCATTATGAAACTTCGAAAAGCGGAAAATGTATAGGGCCGCCTTAGAACCTATACCTAAATCTAAAATTATTCATTTGGAAAAATATTCATACTAGACTAGACTGGGAGATTTCTATCCATGTTACAAAGAGAACAATTTTTTTTTAAAAATGTACTTCCATATGGTAAATAATATTAAAAAATTCTAAATAATTACATATTTTGGTATTCTTAAAGGTAATTTATGGTAATTCCTACAAAAAAATCCCTATTACAACATTAACAATTGATGAAGCTAATTCAAGAGATTTTGAAAACTCTAACAACACAAGAAGTGGTGCTTAAAATATTCTTCTTGCCATTAAAATGGTAGAAAGTGTTGATATAAGATTTTTTTGAATTGATGAACCTATTGGTGTTTAAAAACTACTAAACAACAAAAGCTCAATACCAAATTAATAATACACACAAATCTAGGGATTAGCTAATTCCCATTAAAAATTATGTGTGCATACCATTTAGATCCAATTTCAACAATACCAAGATTGGTTTTCTACTCTTTGGGCTCTACAGAACCAATGTGGGTATACCTAGGGGATGATTCAAATGAATACTACTATATGAGAATTATATTAGTTTCATTTTGATTCCCATCTTCTATAATTTGTATATATACATAGTTTATCCCTTTCTTGACATTTTTAGATGACATTCCTCCCTCGTAAGTAGATTTGGTCACAATTCTCTTTGGGTTTACAAATATTCCTAGAAATAGTAGCTACCTACGACTCAAAAATTATGTATAAATGAGTACTAACCAGAATTTACAACCTCAAACAAAATGGAATAAAATTGATTTTGATTTTATAATGATTAGATATGTAGTGGTAGAATTTACTCTCACTTACTTCTGATTTATGTGACCAGTGCCTTATCCATTGGGCAAAAAGTCAATTATTAGTACTAGAACTATTTCAAATAACTTGTAGATGAATCTATCAATTGTAATCATGCATTTTCATGCTTATGAAACATCCCTTTCACAAACTTGTAAACTGTTAGAATTTATAATCGTTCATTGGTTGTATCCATTAAATGGGATAAACCAAGGTATCCCTTAAGTTGTTTGTCCTCTAGTCCACATGTGAGTACAAGTTTACTTTGTAATTCCTTTATTAAGGAAAATAGTTTATTCCACCTTAAGAGGATTATGACACTTGTTATGCACACACTTATGAATGTGGCAATCATTCACTTGGGAGTTACAAATAACTCCTCTTCTCATCTCTTTATAAGAGATTCTTCTCTCTCATTCTGAACACACTCACTATGTAGTTTTTGTAATGAGCCTATGGGTCAATCTCTATTTTTCCCTCTCTTTCATTCTTTAGGCTTTTGCCTCATTCATATATTTCACAAGGGGTTTTCTTTGCTTTCCCCTTTCAAAATATTTGTCTCCATTATTTATTACTCTTGGTGTATACTCTTAAAACTCGATTATTTCATTATAACATCTCTTCTCACTTAACTCACTTGGACTATTTTAGTTTCCTTACTTTTCTTACATAAAATCTACTGATTTATTGAAGCATTTCCTTAACTCCTTCAATTAAAATCAATGATAAAAAAAGTATACAACCTATCTAGAATACATTCAATCAGTTAAACCTTATTCAAAAGATCTCAAAGTAAAAAAACTGATAAAATGCAGATAGAAACTGGTGACATAGATATAGTGTAAATACCCCTTTGTATTATCCTTTTAGAAGACTAATACAATAGCCAACAAAAACTCAATGAAAAGCCTAGAATATCTTGTTGACTCTATCATTTCTATATATCATTAGAAAGTACATAACCTAAAAGTAAACTCAAAACAACTACTCATAGATGGATCAACTATACTTTTCTTGAAGAAAGGAAAATTATACAACATTAAGACCCATCAGAATGCCTTCAAAACTCATTTATATAAGCATGAGTCATGACAAGAAAAGGGAAAAATGTGACTAAAAAATTTCCTTAACAATAGGGAATACAAAAAACTTTTAAAATATCTTTATATCCTCAACACTAAAAGAAACAACAAAAAATTTTGCAAAATGATAGCCAGAAGCATCAATTCTTTAGTTTTTTGCTCTTCTTCAACTATCCATATTGGTAAAGCCTTTCTTTCTATGATTGCTTCCCATACAATGACTTCTCTCTTTTTGGCCACTCACATGCTTTGATTGTTGTTAATTCGCCAACAAACTTTTGCCACCTAGCATCTATGAATGCCTTCCCTGCTATTATTAACCTATCCATTTTAGTTTCAACTTTAAACAGAGTATTGATGAGTTAATTGAAAGTAAACTCATTAGTGTCATCTTAAAAAATTAATGGCACCTATGGAAAATTTATAGTATGGTCAAAAGAACTAGACCATTCATTCCAATCTTTCATTTGGTTATCAAAATTAAAAATAGAAAGGATTAAGGAATAAAAGCCATTGATCAACACTTTCATCTTATTCTAAATTATTGTCCATTTCCCAATAAAGAATTTTAGAAAATCCTTTACTCTATCCATACTCTCTTTAATTGAAATGACCCTATGAGGAAGGTTTGGCTTTTCGGCCAACAAAGGTTTCAATCTATCAAAAAATTGCATGTATGGTTCCCATTACTAGAAAATGGGATCTAGCTAGATTACTACTTCTTTACACATTTTCTCAGTAGCTTGCAAGTTGGTGAAAACATTATATGCATCTTGAGAGATTCTCTTCAAGATGCCTATCTTGTGATTCAGCATATTCAACATTACACCCTTCTTTAGTGCACCATCAAATTGAGGAATCTCACCTTCCACATTGACTACTGTTGCTTGCACTATAACCCCTATTGATATATCCTCTATTTGAACTTCCATGTTAATAGTATGCCTAATTTCTTCCACACTCCTTTGTGCATGTACTGCCGCTATTACAACTTTTAGTTGGTCCTTCGCAGGTCCAATTTCTTCTTCTAGGCTTTGAACCTTACCCTCCAACTCTTCTATCCACTATTTCTACACATAGCTTGTTTTATGTTCTTCTTCATACAACTTCCTAATATCCAAGCACTCATTGTAGGAAACAACAAGCCCATCCTCAATGTAATCCATCTTTGACTCATTCATGAATGCGAAGTGTTTAACCATGTTGGAGATTTCCTTTCCTATGGTAGTATCTAATTTCTAGGTAATCATTTTACCCTTAGCAGTGTCTTCTATATTCATCATTCTAGGCCTATTAGTATCAAGTGCAATACTCCAAAAAACTACGGTCTTAGTATCTATACTAAAACCTGACCCTTACTACTAATGGTCTCATAACCAATTTCCTTGTCTTGCCTTCTGATTTGGTCAAGTACAAATGCCCTTTCAATATTCCAACCTAGAATTAGAATAATGCCACTCCTATGCACTAACTCCGTAGCCTTTGTAGGGATCATTGTATCACTATCTAGATCATGTGCTAGTAGTTTGTCTACTAACTCTTTGTTTTTTTCTATATCCTCTCCTGGCATAAGGCTCAATGGGAGCTCATTTTGATTAACTTTGAATAAAAAGCTCTTAAACTCTAATGTTTTAATGAAATTTTCATACTCCATTAATTTTGTAGATTGGATAATTCTATCTATTGTTAGAAAAATACTAATCATTACATGGTATGACTTGTAGGGCTCTATTCACAACCCTCTGTGGAATCTGTATTGTCTTCAGTGTTTTGTTTCTCATGGTTACTCATGAATAACATGATGGCTGCTCCTCACCATTAACATCAATCTCTAATTAGACTTCAGGCTTAGGGGATTCTCTATTCACTATTTCCTCCTCTCCTACAAGCTCATTTGGTATTTGATCCATAAAATGGTTAACATTTTCTACCACTTTACTCAAATTCCCAAGATATGGGATCTCTAAGTAAAAACCCTTGAAGTTTGGATTGGTTTTCTTCAAGGCATCCTCCACCTTCCTAATTTCACAATACTTTCCCAAAAACTCTTTAGACACCCCTGTAGCCACAATATTTGTGATTAAATATTCTATAGGGATGGGTTTGCTGGGAGGCAAAATATAACCCCTAATAGCTTTGACCTCATTGGTTACATAATTATCTAGGTCATACATTCTATAGGGTCTAGTGGAGAATTTATACTAACTCCAATACTCACTCAACTCCTCGTAAGAATTCTTTTCAATTATAAAATCTCCTACTTTAAAACATCTACACACAAATGTAGGTTTATATAGGGAAGGAGGAATCATTTCATTTTTCATCAATAAAAATTGCTAAAAGAATTCAACAATGGCTAAACTAGGAAGCAATTATTTGGGTAATATATGAGGTGGCTATGGGCATGAATAAACCCTCATTAGGGTACACTCTTTGAACAAAAACATATCACCCTAATTGTGGTCCAATTTTACTTTATGATTTAGATAGGAGGGTCTAAGTAATGCTCTCAGAATGGAGGGGGCCCTAAAAAAGGTATGATCCACCATTCTCATGATCATAGTGCTAAACAAATTTAAAAATACAACTACATTTTAATAATGAAAATTTCTATACCAAATATGAGTCCACAATTGCATAGACAACTCACCAAATTCATCAAATGTTTGATCAATGAAATCCTGACTAATATAGCCAATGTTCTTGTATAAGATCAAATGCATGAGCAATGAGTAATGATGAAATTTGAGATCCTTTAGCTCTCCTTTCTTAGCATTCACAATCTAATGGTGCATGCTTTCCATAATGAACCCCACATAGTCATATTCCTTGTTGTGGAAAGGATCTTGTATTTCACATGATATTAAAATAATAAGCCATATACACAATCCTCTACCCCATTACTTCCCAGAACTTTAAGTAATCCATACATAGTATTCTTAAAATAGTTTTTGAATCTACTTAGTGGCAAATGATCTTCTACATTCCTTGGTATTTTCCCTACCTTTTTAACATTCTAAGGAATATGGGGTAGCATCACATTATTTAAATAATGAGTTTTATTTCTTCTAAATTTTCCCTATAAGTCCTCAATATCTATGGGCACATCCATCTGCCCTACCAAACAAAAAGCTTATATTATAAAAGAAGCCCTATCAAGTGTAAATAAGATTCTCCCATTGTGTCTTTGAAATGATCTATTAACTAGATTATATGAATTTATCAGTACCTTTACCAAATCCACATCACCAAATAATTTGGGGAATATTAATTTTTCCATATTCCTATTCCATGGGTTACATACTAGCACATTTTTAGTTCTCTTCTGATAGAAGTACATGAATAGATTAAATATATTGATCTTGGGACACATTGCATCTATGCATAACAAGTAGGGGTCTTTAAAAACATGGTCATTAGTTGAAACTACATTGGATGATCCTAGGAGTAACCTCGTCCATTCCTCTACATGTTTATTTAGCTTCCTGACCCAAGTTTTATTTCTAGCCTTGGCTATCCCCTTCTTCTTTCCATGTGTTCTTACTTCAACAACATCTGCTCCTTCCTCTTTGACTTCAACTTGATTAGTAGGGATATCTTCAACATCCATGTTAGCCATAATTTTGTAAAAATTTAAACCTCAAACTCCTACAATACTGGCACAAAAATCACAAAAGCTATGGATACCTAAAGAATTTTAGAATGGAAAACACAAGCTCTCAAAAATGGAAAATGATTTGAACCTTCAATCAAATATTTATACTTTATTCGTGTGATCTATCAACTTTAATAAATTTTTCATGTACAAGCTTTAATACCATCCTTCTAAGGTGTCAGAAATGAATAGCAACCATGTAATATGATTCTGAAGTAGGTTTTTACTTTATGTTTTACTTGGCTATGGTGAATTCATCCTTTTTCTTAACTGGCATGACACCTTCGCTTACCTCTTTTTCAAAATTTATTCTTCCACTTATATGTTGAGTCCAAACCCTTCAACCCTCATAACTTCAAAGATACAACTATCATACCCTTATGCTTATCTAGTAATACTTTAGAAAAATTTAGGTGTAGAAGTGTTAACCCCCTCAAAGCATGACTTTGCAATCTATTCTACACCCCTATGAGGCCCTCTTTATCATAATATCTCAAACCCTTTCAACATATCCTTACATTTTTATGCTTCAAAATATTTTATATGATTGTAAAGCATTCATTTCACCTTTTAGTTTATCTTTTATGTTCCTATGCTAAAAAACATGACCTTTCTCTTTTAAGAGTTCGTTAAGCTCATATGCCAATCCAATGTTGAACCCATGGAGAGAGACATGAAACACTTATTTCTCTTCATGCTATACTTACAAATGTAAGAATTTAAGGGAAAACATTTCTCTCATAAAAACAATGACCCAAATTACATTTCAGAAAGAACATCACCATTGATTTAAGCACATCCAAAATGATTAACTTAAGTTATTTTTCATGTGGGCTAGGCCAATCTGACATATTTAATGTGTCACAACTTGATTCACTCTTTTTAGTGCCCAAGTGGAAATCTATTAGGTCCCACATGGAACATTCCTCCTTATGACACCACTTTACGGTTGTTTGTGAGTCCAAATAGTGGAAGCACGTAGAAGAAATAAAACACTACTTCGCTCTAACCAGCTTCCTCTATGCATAGAACAATAAAAAAAATATAATATTCATTTGAAAAATATTTTACGCCATCATTGGCCTTTATGCCCTTACACCATTTAGCAAAAAGTAAGAGCATAAATCAAACCGATCCACCTTTCCACCCATTTGCTGAACCTTTTATTCATACACCCATAAATCAATGAACATAACCACTTTAACCTTATTATGATCATATTCCAAAGAAGAGAAAAAATAGCTAGATGTACCCTAATGATAGGTTTTCATGGATATGGGCTAACTCATCACTGTGGAACTGTAAGACAAATCTTACAAGGTATGAAAGCTTCATCCACACCTTCACTCAAGGATCAAACGTATGACTGAAAAGCTCCAAAGTCCACTGCTTCATTGTTATGAAATACACAACCATATACCCATATTCCAAAGTCCTCATTATGCCCTTATGCCATTTAGAAAAATATAACCATGGAGATAGAGGAAAGAAAGCATGACACCCCTATGGGAAGCAACAACACTGTAGTACCATAAGAGAAACTAACTTGAGATTTTTTGAAAACCTTTTTGAAAATTCAAGATAAACCTAGGATTTTAACATAATTAGGACATTTTGAGGACTATTTTAATGAAAATCCTTTATAATTTAATAAGATTCAAACAACATAGAAATCAGGGAATAACTAGGGTAACATAAGAAACTAATGGTAGGAATAGAAAACCCTAATTTGTAGGACACAAGGACTACATGATTTTTCACACATATTTTCAAAATTCTCTACACTATGAAAAATTAGACCAGTAGTGGCTCTAGCTAGGGATGATAAACTACCTAAGTTTATGCAAGAATATAGAATCTATGGTAGAGTAGACCACATACTTGATACATAATGATAACTTCTTCAGAGAGCACAAAAATAGGAACACAAAAAAATGAAACCACACTATACAAAGGTATTTATAGGTACTTTACATAACATACAAGGATACAAGAAACCCTAAAACTATTGTTCATGGAAAATAGATACTTTATGAAAAGTATATCTTCAAGAATTGTCCATGAACTGGCAATTCAAGAACATCTCCAGTTAGATCCCTCAAAAAATATGAGTCTTCACCATTTTTATCACAAATGTTGTTTGGGCTAAGCTACATGGGGTCAAATTTACCATGCTTACCTTTATCTTCCATCCTAGCATTCCACATCAATCTCATATCACCTATTTCAAATTTCCTCTTAATGGCCCTCTTCTCATACAAATGCTTGATCTATGACTGTAACTTGGAATTTTGAATGGAAGAATCTCTTCTTGTTTCTTCCAATTGTAGTATATCATCCATCCTAACCTACCTCTCATCAATGATATCATCCTCATAAAGTTGTACAAATTTATACATCTCCTTTAAATTATTTTGTGGAAGTCTAGCTTGTATGCCATAAACCAAATCAAAAGGAGCACATTCAATGGCCTTTTTCATAGCAACCCTATCAGTCCATAGAGCTAATCAAAATTTTGAATCATAGGCCTTCTTGTTCTCTCCTAAAATCCTTTTTGATAATTTTCAATATACTTATATTGCTTGATTCTGCCTAACAATTCCCTTGGGGAAGATAAGGTGAGGATGTGTATTCTATTATGCTATATTTCTTACAAAAAATTATATATTCCTTAGATCTAAAACACATAGCATTATTAGTTACAATATTTTGTGGGCATCTAAACCTAGTCATAATGCTATTTAGAATGAAATTAATCACTACTTATTACATTCTTAGTAGGAATTACTTCAACCCACTTAGAGAAGTAATTAGTAGCCACTAGGATCCAAGAATGTCCACCACTAGACTTGTTTGAAATCTAACCAAGGAAATCAATTCCCCATTGTTGAAATCATGCCTGCACTTCAATAGGCATTAATAGTAGATTTAAAGAGAACTTTAACTTTCCAGTAAACCTTTGACAAGCACCACATGTTTTAACAAACTCATGGGCATCTCTGGAAAGTGTTCACCACCAATTGCCAACCCTAAGAACTTTATGAGTAGTGGTTTTAGCCATATAATGACTACCACACATACCTTCATGCATATCCTTTAATATAATTTTAGACTCAATTTCATCTACACATTTCAAAAGGACCCCCTCCATATTCCTCCACCACAATTGCCTCTACACTATAACATACCTTATAGTTTGCAACTTCAAGGATTATTTTTGGTCATCTATTAATCTTTGTGGAGAGTTCATGTTCTACAAGTAATAAATAACATCTATATACCAATAAGAAGTATACACATCATAGAGATTATCCCTACAACTATCATCAAATTAATTGATTAGGTTTACCTCTAAATTGGCTTTTGTCATCAATTTGGGTGATCTAAATATCAATGTTAAATTCTTATATTCTACTAATCCACCTACATCTTTTTCTAGATACCTCTTTTTGTGAAAAGATATCCTTTACATCAATAGTAGGGACAAATGCAATGACAATGGCTCCCATTAGGTAACATCTAAAAGCCTTCACCACTTTCACTAGTGCATATTCTTTCTTTTTATTGATATCATATTTGAGTTCTCCTACCTATAATGATTTTCTAAAAAATGCAATGGGCTATTCATAACCTCTCTCATTTTCTGTAATAGTACTACAATAATAGTGTGAAATGAAGCGAAAGAAAATATATGCATTGGCTTATCATAATCTAGTGCCCTAAGAACAAGAGCATCCATTATAGCTTGCTTGATCTTATGGAATGCAATGCTAGGCTCCCCATCCCATTTTATCTCAAATCCTTTCTTTAACATCTTTGATATAGGCCTACTAATATTAGCAAAATTAGTGACAAACCTTTTGAGAAAGTTAATCTTGCCAAAAAAAAATTGAATTCCCTTAACATTTTTAGTCTTTTGAATTCTATCTATTTCTTCTACCCTTTCAAGGTCAATCCTCACTCCATGCTTACCAGCTAAATGCCCTAATAACTTTCCTTTGGCAACACCAAAATTACATTTTCTAGGATTTAAAAAAATTCCATATTCAAGGGCTCTGATAAATACCATTTGTAGATATATGCAATGATCATTGTCATCCTTAGCATAAGTAGTTAGATCATGCTAATATACAACCAATAATTTATCAATAAATTTAGCAAAAGCCACATCCATAGCATGTTGAAAAGTAGCAGTAACAATAGTAAGCCAAAAATGCATCTTGACATACACATAAGTAACCCATCGAGTAGTAAAAGTAGTCTTACCCTATTCTAATTCCTTAACAACTACTTGGTTATAGCCTAAAAATCCATCCCTTATGGACATAAGTTTAGAGCTAGTGACCTTTTGCAACATAGCTTCCATATTTGGTAAACTATAATTATTCTTTAATGAAGATATATTAAGATTCTTGAACTCGACACACAATCTTATATCTCCATTTTTATTCCTAACTGAGACTAAATTAGACACCCAAGATGAATATCTGATAAGCTTTATGATCCCTGCATCTCTTACCTTGATTAGTTCCTCTTGCATTTTGGGAGCTAGAGTTGGATTTATTGGCCTTTGTTTCTGTCTATAAGGCTTAGCATCTGGTTTCAAAGGGATTTCATGCTGAAAGAGATCCTCTCTATAAACCTTTAGGTCATCATGTGACCATGCAAACACATGTCTATGTTTTCTTAATAAACTTATCAAAATTTGCCTTATTTTAAGAGATAATTTCTTAGCAATATATACCTTCTTGGGTGTTTCTTCAGTTCTTAAATTTACCTCCTCCAAATCCTTAGTATTATAATCACTAGCATCCACCTGGGACCTAGCTTGGTTGTCAAAAATAGTTCTTAGAACAACCAAACTCCTTCGGATTTTTTTTGGTTTTTAATTGTACTAATTCCTACCCAAAAATAGTATCTTTCCCATTTTTATTCTCTACATAAACTACACAATAAATTTCATTCCCTGACAACACATTTTCATATTTTAAAAATCTTAGAATGTCTTTATCATCCTCAAATACTTGCCAATTTTGGACATTATCAGGAATAGAGGGCCTAGTTTGTATCTCAACTTTGGATATACTAGCAAGTGTAATGTCATTAGGCTTTGTTGCTATGTTTTCTAACAAATCTACCATCTTGCTATTAGTCCTATCTTTCCAAACTATCCGAAATGCATCAAAATATTCAATCATGTCCCATACAACATTTTTGTATTATTTTAATCTTTTATTTTTTGACACATAAAAATTTATTACTTGGGACACAACTAATTTAGAATCCCCTATAATATGTAAACATTTAATCCTATGCTTGTTAGCTAATTTTAGTCCTAATAACAAGGCCTTATATTCTGCTATGTTGTTAGTACAAGGGAGACTCAATGTAAAAGAGAATTTGTATGCTACCCCAGTAGGAGAAATCAATAAAATACCTACACCAAATCAATCCTTGCAGCGAGCACCATCAAAAAACATAATTCATAAATCACCTTTTTTTGTCTTTGTATTAGCTTCTACTTCCATCTAAGATTTATGCTTATATTTCTTCAAAATTAGATAGCTTGGAATGCATTGACATATGTATCCACATCCTCTATCTCCTCTTCTATCATATATATACTCTTAGGCTCTCTATTTATTTTTACTAAATTCCCTTCAATTTGGAAAGTGGCAAATGACAAGTCATGTTGTAAATTCCCACCCATGGTAGCACTCCACTTTCTACACAACAACATGCCATACTAAGGTGGAATGTTAACAACCAATACACTCAGTAAATTCTTTGTTAGGATAACTTCTCAACTTATATGGCAAGGCATTAATGGTGCCTATGACTATCACCTATCTTTTATCCATAGCATAACATGTTCCTTGAGTAGTATCAACCTTCAAGCCCAATTCCTTCATTATCTCAAAAGGCATAATAGTATTGAAAGCAACAAAATCAATCATGCAATTTTTTAATATTTTAATCATTTACTAAAATACTCAAGAAAAATGGCTCAACACTTCCTAAACATTGATTTAAAAATTTATCCAAAAACATCTAAGGAATTTGGGACACAACTACTTTAGTTTCTTTTTCTTTTACCTTTTTTTTAGTTTTTCCTTTGGGATTATGATTTTCATTACAATCATGTCTTAAATTTTTATTAGTATCTCCCGACCATGCTATGGCTTTATTTTAGTTTTAAGGGATTCTTAATAATTCAGACAAAGGGACCTTGACAGTGATTTGTGATAGCACATTAGTCATATCTATAGAGGAATTAGAGGGGCCATCAATCACCATACTCCTTTTCTCATGATGTTTATCCAAAATGTTTACAAAATATTGATTATTCTTGTCATTTTTTGTGATCATTTTTGGTACCTTCTCATCTAATTTCCTTGGAAGATTATTTGCAAGATCAAAACCCTTGGGACTATCCACTTTCTTTGGCTCCCATTTGTTACTGCTAACTATAACCTTCAAAGAATGGATTTATTTAGGCTTTACACCTTTCCCTTTCTAAAGATCCATCCCTTTTATAAACATACTGACCACCTTTTCATTACAATCTTTTTGAGCCATGTTGCTAGTCTATACCTGAGCTATCATGCTAGTAGTAGTTTGATCAATCTCTTCCCTAGAAGGCTTCCTTAATGTCACTTCTTCTTTGGTAGTCACCATATTACACACATTATCTTCAACATCACTCTCACCAAAAAATACCTACTGTTGCATATCATTCTGGAACTGCCTTTTCTCATTTACATTTCTATCATAATCCTCATAGTCAGAATAATCATAATGTGATTCAAACATATTGCATTCTACATCATCATTGTTTTCTTCACGTTCATGGGATTCTTCTACCTTAGTCTACTTTCCAAGGAATGATAAAGCTACTGCACAAGATTCAAGGACATGAGATAATTCACAAAAAAAGCACCATGTGGGCTCAACAGTAAATTCAAGATCATCCAAAAAAATTATAGAATTTTTGGATAAGGGGTCAGGGGTCACCTTGTTGTTGGTATTCTTGGAAGGAGGAACATTAGGCTGACTATCCTTCCAAGTAGTGTTACAAGAGAAATTTTTCAATCTATTCTATCTATTGAAATTTGATTAATAAGGGATCCTATTATTAGTGGGATTCCTATCATTCTTTACCTGAGGAAAATTTAGATCCTTTATAGAATTTATAAATTAACTTATCTCACTAGGCTCTTGCATTTTCCCACCTACACTTTTGTGATCTTCCTTTCTATTTCCCTTACTCCCAAACAACGTAGGATCATCATTTTCTCTCTCTAACCTTCCTAAAATTCCCAAATTATTTTTCACATTCATAGAAATTTTGAATGTATCTATTAAAGTCATAGGTTCTTTATCTCTAATTTGGTATGCCATTTTACCATCAAAAGCATTCAAATAAGTGATCAAACATATCTTTTCATCAACTCACATGGCCTGCATTAGTTTGTACATCATTTTCTAAGATCTATTATTGAATTCAGTGATAGACTCATTAGGTAGCCTCTTAATGTTATTGAATTCACTTAGGATATAGCTTTGATTATGCTTGTCATCATATTGCTCTTTGAAATAGTACTCAATATTCTTCCAATCAATAATGGATAATTTAGAAAGTCTCTTGAAACATTCTCTAGTATCTTTAGTTAATGACTAGACAAATAATTTCATAAGAACATCTTTAGGCTCAACATCATAATCACTCATCATATCAACAAAACTCCTTAAATGGTCCTCACAAGTGATAGCATTATTACCAGCAAATTTAGACAACCTTTTACTCAATTCTTGTGGGATGGGATTAGGGAACCTAGGGATTCCATCAAAACATATTTTTCTATATCCCTCTGACTAACTAGGTCTCCTTTGTAAGTCAATCTTAAGATGATCTACAACATTTCTCTTACTATTATCTAAAAGTATCACTAATACTAGCATCACCAATAGATTTATTAAGATCTACTTTCTATGAAAAAGAAAAAAAGAAAGAAGTAGGTACCTTAATAATGTTTTGATTTGCATCAGTAGATCCACCATTTACATCATCTTTAGGCATAATTGTAGCTAATCTTATTGTTCATCTCAGCTATAGCTACTTCATTTTTTGCAATTCCTAATTTCTTAGCCAAGGCATCCTCCTCTTTACTTTTCCTTTGCAACTCAATATTAGAAGGTGACAATGAGTCATGGATTTGAATGATCTTTGAGTTTTTGTTAAGTCTAATACCAACTTCCTTTTTTTTTCATTTGTCTTGGACATCAACAACATGTTCCACATCCTTTTTAACTTCTAAGGTCTAGTAATTCTTGATATGTTGTACCACAAGACCCTCTTTTTTTGCATCTTGTCTTTCTAGCAACTTTTGCTCTTGTATCTTAAGCTGCTCAACTTGGCCTACAATCTCAGGCTCCCAACCATTAGTTGCTATCTAATTTTTCTTCTTTAGTGTAGCAATTTTCCTAATTAGTTCCTTCTTTTGTTTATAACCTTTCATGATCATGTCTTCCCTCTCCTTTTGAAATTTTCTATCAATAGCCTCCTGCTTAGCAAGCTAAATTCTCAAGACTTCATTCTCATCAGGATTAGGAATGGTAAACTCAAAACTAGAAGTCTTCTCATTATTGAAAATTTTAGGCTCTAAATGTTTAGTTCTTACTCTTTTAGGCGATTAATTTGACATGAAAGGTTTCCTACTATGTTGGAAGAGATCATTACCATTCCTATCATTTAGCTTAAGTGCATGTGGTTGGACAACTTTCTCTTGACATATCATTTTATGAGTATTATAAAAATCATCATCAAATAGTCCTAGATGAGATTTAGGACCTTTATAGAATGGTTCCCTTTCATTAGTTGAAAGATAAACATTGTCTTTCCTGGATAGTTTCTCTTGTGAATAGTTTTCTTTCTGCATCTGAGGCCCTTTCACAACCCAGTTCTTCTTTCCTTTAGGATGAAGATTAGTCTATAATTTAATTGATAGGTTTCTCTTCACATTTAAATATATATTTTTCAAACTTCCCATGATCTTAAAACTTCCTTAAACTTGACATTTGTTAAAACCTTTTTTTAGTCACCACCCACCTAGGGGAAAGAATAATGCAATAACTTACTGGCCAAATAAAAACATCATGGGATAATAGGGAAGAAGTTGAAAAATACGAAGAAACAACTTAGATTTGGTTTTGGGACTACAACTCTTTCTGAATATACATGAAACTTTAATATAGACTATTCATGTCAGAGTACACCTATGGTGTAGGGATTTACTCTTTTCTTTCAAATTCTCAAGGTTTGTCACTAGCAAAGCTCACTAAAATCACAAGTATTTTCAAGGATTCTGATGAATAGAATATTGACACAACTAAGGAAATTGTAGTGATTTATTACATAAGCATGTGCTTACACAATATTCCCCAATAGAGTCACCATTTTGTTGGTGTTTAAAAACTACTAAACAACAAAAGCTCAATACCAAAGTAATAATACTCAAAAATCTAGGGATTACCTAATTCCCATTAACAATTATGTGTGCTTACCATTTGGGTTCAACTTCAACAAAACCAAGATTGGTTTTATAGTCTTTAGGCTCTACAAAACCAAGGTGGGTATACCTAGGGGATGATTCAAATGAATACTGCTATTTGAGAATTATATTAGTTTCATTATGATTCTCATTTTCTATCCCTGCCATATATATATAGCTTATCCCTTTCTTGACATTTTCAAATGACATTCATCCCTTCTATGTAGTTTTAATCACAATTCTCCTTGGGTTTGCAAATATTTTTGGAAATAGTAGTTACCTAAGACTCATAAATTAGATATAAAAAAGTGCTGACTAGCGTTTAAAACCTGAAAAAAAATGGAATAAAGTTAATTTTATTTTATAATTGATTGGATATGTAGTGGTAGAATTTACTCTCACTTACTGCTGATTTATGTGACTATTGCCTTATCCATTGGGCAAAAATGTTAACTATTAGTAGCAGATCTAATTCAAATAACTTATAGATGAATTTAACAATTGTAATCACCCATTTCCATTCTTATGAAACATCTCTCTCATAAGATCATAAACTCCATTGATTTAGTGAAGCATTTCCTTAACTCCTTGAATTAAAAGCAACAATAAGACTGGTATACAACCTCTCCAAACTACATTCAATCAATTAAACCTTACCCAAATAATCTCAAAGTAAACAAACTCATAAAATGGAGACAAAAACTGGTGACATAGATACAGTGTAAATACCCTTGTGTATTATCCTTTTAGAAGACTAATACAATAATCAATAAAAATTCAATGAAAGCCCTAGAATATCTTTTTGATTCTATCATTTCTATATATTATTAGAAATTACACACACTAAAAGTAAACTCAAAACTACTACACATGGATGGAACACCTATACTTTCCTTGAAAAAAGAAAAAATATACAACTTTCAGACCTATCACAATGCCTTGAGAACTCATTTATGTAAGCATGAGTTACAACAAGAAAAGGGAAAAATGTTACTAATAGGTGTCCTTAACAATAGAGAATACAACAAAATTTTAAAATATCTTTATATCATCAACACAAAAAGAAATAATAGAAACATTTGCAACATGATAGCTAGAAGCATCAACTCTTTATTTTTGTCCTCTTCTTCAATTGCCCCGTCTTGGTAAAGCCTTTATTTTTACAATTGCCTCCCATATAATGACTTCTCTTTTTATTGGCCACTTGCAGGCTTTGATTTTTGTTAATTCACTAACAAAATTTTTGTCACTTGGCATCTGTGACTACCTTCCCCTCTATTATCAACCTATTCATTTTAGTTTCAACTTTAAATAGAGTATCAATGAGTTCATTGAAAGAAAACTCATCAGTGTCACCTTTAAACATCGATGCCACCTATGGCAAATTTACAATATTGTCAAAAGAGCTAGACCATTCATTCCAATATCTTATTTAGTTATTAGAATGAAGAATAGAAAGGATTAAGGAATAAAACCCATTCATCAACACTTTCATCTTATTCTAAATGATTGTCAATTTCCTTGTAATGAATTGTAGCAAACCCTTTACTCTATCCATACTCTCCTTAACTGAAATGACCTTATCAGGAAGGTTTGGCTTTTTGGCCAATAGAGGTATCATTCTATTGAAAAATTTCATGTATGGTCCCCACTATTAGAAAATGGGTTCTAGCCAGATTATTGCTTCTTTACACATTTTCTTAGTAGCTTGCAAGTTGGTGAAAGTATTAGATGCATCTTGAGAGATTCTCGTCAAGGTGCCTATCTTGTGATTCAACATTACACCCTTCTTTAGTGCACCATCAGATTGAAGAATCTCAGCTTCCACATTAACTATTAGTGTTTTACACTATTACCCCTATGGGTATATCCTTTGTTTGAATTTCCACCTCAATAGTGTGCCTAACTTCTTCCACACTCCTTTATGCATGTTCTACCTTAGTTGTAGCTCTAAGTTGGTCCTTTAGAGATGCAATTTCCTCTTCTAGGCTGTAAACATTACCCTCCAACTCTTCTATCCTTTGTTTTTGCACAAAGTTTATTTTAAGTTCTTCTTCATATAGCCTCCTAGTATAGAAGCACACATTATAGGCAATAGAAAGCCTATCCTTGATCTAATACATATTTTCCTCATTCATGAATGCAGAGTGTTTAACCATGTTGGAGATCTCCTTTACTATTGTAGTATCCAATGTCTAGGTAATCATGTTACCCTAGGCAATCTCTTCTACATTCTTCATTCTAGGCTTATTAGTATCAAGGGAAATATTCAAGACAGCTAGGATCTTAGTATTTATTCCAAAACCTAACCCTCTCTTCAAACTCTCACTTGTAGTGGCCTCATAATTGATTGCCTTATTTTGCCTTCTAATTTGGTCAAGTAGAAAATCCCTTTCAATATCCTAAATTGGCATTAGAATCATGCCACTCCTCTAAACTAACTCCCTAGCCTCTATAGGGGTCATTGTATCACTATCTAGATGATATGCTAGTAGTATGTCTACTTACTCTTTATTTTTCTCAGGACCTTCTCCTATCGTAAGGCTCAATGTGAGCTCATTTTTCTTAAATTTGTATAAAAAAATTTTAAACTCTAATGATTTAATGAAATCATCATCCTTCATGAATTTCTTAGATTGGATAAGTCTATCATCCAACCTAAAAGCTGCAATTTGTAAATCAATAGAGGTTCTACCTATGTTTTTTTCCCTCTCATGCAAATAATTCTGCCTAATGTTAGCAAAATACTGATCATTACTTGGTATAACTTGTAGCGCTCTACTCACCACCCAATCTAGGATATGATAGTCTTCTATCTTTTCTTTCCTTGGGCTTCTCGTGTAGAAGATGATGTCTATTCATCCTCCTCAACATCTCTAATTGGACATTAGGCTCAAGGGATTCTCTATTTACTATCTCCTCCTCTCCTATAGGCTCATTTGGTATTTGAGCCATAATATAATCAAAATTTCCTACCATTTTCCTCAAATTCCTAGGATATAGGATCTCTATGTAAAAACCCTTGAAGTTTGGATTGGTTCTCTTGAAGACATCCTTCACCTTTCTAATTTCACAATACTTTCCCAAAAACTCTTCAGACTACCCTACTGCCATTATATTTGCAATTAAATCTTCTTCAGGGATGGGTTTTCTAGGAGGTAGAATATAACCTCTAATAGCTATGACCTCATTGGTCACATAATTGTCTAGGTCATACATTATATAGGGTCTAGTCAAAAATTTATACTGACTCAAATACTCATAAAGCTCCTCATAGGCATTCTTTCCAATTATAAAACATCCTACTTTAAAAAATCTACACACAAATGTCGGTTTATGTAGGGAAGGAGGAATCATTTCTGTATTCATCAATAAAAATTTCCAATAGAATTAAAAAATGGCTAACCTAAGAGGCAAGTATTTGGGTAGCATATGAGGTGGCTTTTGGCATGAATAAATCCTCATTAGGGTACACTCTTTGAAGAAAAATATATCACCCCAATTATGGCCCAATTTTACTTTCTGATCCAAATAGGAGGGTCTGAGTAATGTTCTTAGAATGAAGGGGGCCCTAAAAAAATGTATGATCCACCATTCTCATGATCACAACACTAAAAAAATTTAAAACCATAATTGTATTTGAATAATGGAAATTTCTATCACAAATATAAGTCTACAATTGCACAAGCAACTCACCAAATTCATCAAACATTTGATCAATGAAATCCTAACTTATATAGCCAATGTTCTTGTATAGGATTAGATGCATGAGCAATGAATAATGATAAAATTTTAAATCCTTTAGCTCTCCTTTCTTAGCATTCACAATCTAATAGTGCATGCTTCCCATAATGAACCCTAGATAGTCATATTGCCTATTGTGGAAAGGGTCTTGTATGTTGCATGCTATTAAAAATAATGAGCCATATACACAATCTTTTGCCCCATCACTTCCTAGAACTTTGTGTAATCCATACATAGTATTCTTAAAATAGTTCTTGAATTTTCTCAGTGGCAAATGATATTCTACTTTCCTTTTTATTTGCCCCATCATTTTAACATTGTAAGAAATATGGGGTAGGATCAAATTATTTAAATATTGAGTTTCTTCCAAAAATTTCCTATAAGTCCTCAATATCTATGGGCACATCCATATACCCCTACAAACCAAAAGCTTCTATAAAAGAAGTCCTATCAAGTGTACATAAGATGCTCCCATATTGCCTATGAAATGATCAAGTCAATGGATTATAAAATCAGAGCCTTCACCAAATCCACATCAACAAATACTTCATAGAATTTTAATTTTTCCATATTCCTATTCCATGGGTTACATACAAGCACATTTTTAGTTCTATTCTAATAGGAGTACATGAATAGATTAAACCCATCGATCTTTGGACACATTGCATCTCTACATAAGAAGTAGGGGTCTTTAAAAACATGGTAGTTAGTTGAAACTACATTGAATGATCCTGGGAGTATCCTCACCCATTCCTTTGCATGGTTATTTGGCTTCCTGAACCAAGTTTTCTTTTCAACCTCGGTTGTCGCCTTCTTCTTTCTATCTAATGTTACTTCAAGAACATCTTCTCCTTCCTCTTCCACTTCTAGTTCATTAGTAGGGATCTTTTCAATATCCAAGTCAGCCATAATTTTCTGAAAATTTAGACCTCAAACTCTTGCAATGTTAGCATAGAAAACTACAAATGCTATGGATACCTAAAGAATTTTAAAAATGGAAAATACTCTAAACCTTCAATCAAATATTTATACTTTATTCATGTGATCTACTAGCTTTAATAAATTTTTCATGCACAAGCTTTAGTACCATCCATGTAGCGTGTTAGAAAAGAATATCAACTATGTAATACAATCTTGAAGTACCTTTCTACTTTTTATTTTACTTGGCTATGGTGAATTCATCCTTTTACATGATTGGCATGACACCTCAGCTGACCTCTATTTTGAAAATTCAATCTTCCAATTATACATTGTGTCCAAACCCTTCAACCCTTGTAAGTTTGGAGATAAAACTATCATACCCTTATACTTATTTGGTAATACTTCTGAAACTTCAAGTGTAGAAGTGTTAATCCTCTCTAAGCATGATTTGCAATCTATTCTATGCACCTAGAAGGCCTTCTTTATCATAAGATCTCAAACCCTTTCAACATATCCTTATGTATTTACACTTCAAAACATTTATTATCAGTATAAAGCATTCATTTCACCTTAGAGTTTATCTTTTACACCCATACGATGAAATGCATGATCTTGCTATTTTAAGAGTTCCTCATACTCATATGTGAAACCAATCTTGTTTGCATGGAGAGAGACATGAAACACTTCTTCATCTTCACGCTATACTTGCAAACATAAGAACATAAGGGAAAAATTTTCTCTCAAAAAATTAATGACCTAGATTACATTTTAGAAAGAACATCACTATTGATTTAAGCACATGTAAAATGATTGACTTAAGTCATCTTTCATGTGGGAGAGGCCCATTTGACATATTTTATGTGTTGCAATTTGATTTTCTCTTTTCAAGGTACAAGTGGCAATCTATCAAGTCCCACATGGCACATTCCTCCTTATGACACCACATTAGGGTTGTCCATGAGCCAAAATAGTGGAAGCATGTAGAAGAAATAAAACAATGCTTCACTCTTACAAGCTTCCTTTGTGTGTAGATTTTCAAAACCCATTTAATATTCGTTTGAAACATCTTTTATGCATCATGGGCCTTTATGCCCTTATACCATTTAGAAAAATGTAAGATCATAAATTAAACTAATCCATCTTTCTACCCATCTACTCAACTTGTTATTTGTAACCCCATAAATTAATGAGCATAACCAATTTAACCTTAATACATTGATATGCCAAAGAGGAGAATGTATAACTAAAGGTACCCTAATGATCAAACCATGGAATTGTAAGACAAATCCTATCATAAGACAAATACTATATTATGATAGTTGTATCTACACTATGATTTGTCTTATTTGTATTTGTGAGATCAAACTATGTAATAATATAGTTCAATATTGTGCTAGAGTAAAAGAAATAGTTAATGTTATTAAAGAAGAAACCGGTAAGATTGAAGATGAGACTGTGATTAATAATGTACTAATAACCTTGTTTCCTATCTATGCTATTAGAGTCTCTGCCATACAAGAACTAAGGTCTGCACCTAACCTAATGTTCTGACCCTTGAAGGATTGATGGGTAGGCTCACTAACTTTGAACTCTCTAATTTTGATAATTTTAAATTGAAGAATGTTGGATCTAATTTGAGAGATAAAATTTTATTAAAACAACCTAAAGAGGTGAAGAAAAGTGTCAAATATTTTTCTAGTGATAGTGATATAGACGAGGAGGATGTAGAACAACTTGACACATTACAAACAAGGAGATTTCATGGAGGCAATGGAACATTCAAAGGTTAGTTACCTATTATGTGCTTTTATTGTAATGAGATTGGTCATATTACTACTAGACATCCATAGAAGAAGAATAATAGAAGTAGAGATGAATACAAATATAAAAGAGATGTGGAAAACAAAGATTACAAAAACAAAGGTAATGAGGCTTTCTACATTGCTGAAGAGTATACCAAAGATGGATCGCATGACCATGATGATGAAGTGGTGTATGTTGCAATGAAGGATGATTTTGATAAGGATGAGGCAACTGCACTAGTATCTTATGTGGACAAGAGTGATAGATGAATTATTGATAGTGGGTGTTCACATCACATGACTAGAGATAAAAGTAAGTTTATTAACCTAAATTATTATGATGGAAATATGACCCTTACCTTGACATATGTTGTTGTGAAATGTGTCAAAAGGGGTCATTGGTTATCGTATGACCCATTTTAACACATTAGACTATATTACATTTAATAATAATCATAGATTTCTATATCATGTAATAATAATAATATATGCTATATGTTTTACTATAATAGTTATATATTACTCGAGTATATAATAATCATAATCATACATATTACTATATTATCTTTAATAATAATAATACTAATAATAATAAATGTTGTTGATTGCCCACACTTACCAAATTTTGATTTCCATCCAAAATTTGGGTGATCATTTCAGGTACCCAATGTCTAATTAGGTATTTGATCTTGAACTAGATGCCCAATATGGGATCAAGTAACTAAAATATTCGCATACTTTTTAACAAAATATTTTCTATTACTATAGATCTAACAATCACTTTTTTTCTAGATCCATTTTCATAGGTTTGGAGATAAAGATTGTTTGGGGCCCATATGATTGAAAAGGTTCCTATAAGGCTTGATTAAGTGTGTGGTATTGTTTTCTAAATGGGTAGCAATAGTTGTTGAAGGGCTAAATCCAAAAGGAAGGTATTGAATGAAGACATTGCAAAATATAAGGAAAGGGAAGAGGTAAATCATCGAAGGAAGAGACAAGGTATGTTAAATTTGAATTGAATATGTCTAGCTAGGTAATAAAAATGTATAAATTCATAATGATAAGGTCAAGATTTAAAATTTGGAGAATGAAAATCTACCAGTTGATAATGTAAATGCCATGATTGAGCATGTCAAAAATGAAAATGCATATGAGCATAACATATCTCCTAATTTTAATAGACATGAAGGTCCTAGAGCACCAAAATTGATAATTGATATTGAAGAAACAATTATTACCAATTTGGAAGGAAAAATTCCACAAAGAACCATTCGATTATGGGCTTCAGGACTATATAAGATTTTTTTGGAAACAATATAGTAGTGGAGTAATGTCAACTTGTTATGTACTTATTAAAGATGAAAATCATGATACCTATGACTTCCAAATTGAGGATTCATGTTAATAAAAAAATGGAAAGAAATGTCATTATTGGGAAGAATGCTTTTAGCGATGTCAATAGCATTGACAAAAATAGTAGGGAGAAGGAGAAGAGAGCTACTCAAAGGGTTATTAAAACCTCTTTCGTAATTCATTATTGTAGAAAGGGTAGATATATGAGACAAAATTGTATTGACTTGAACCTAAATCATACTACTTTGAGAAGAGCACATAGTAGACTAGAGAGAATTGATGATCCTCTAGAAAATGAAAAAATACTTTTTGGTGGTAGACTTCCACATTTTGATAAGGTATTTGATGATGTGAAGCAAGAAATTACATAGTTTTGGCACTCTAAGTCAAGAGTATCTCCTAATGATTAATCATGGGAGGAAAATAATAAAATGAATGGTATATGAAACAATGAAATACACATTTAATAGTGGAGGTGAGGGCTCTAGATGTAAACTAGTTGCAAAAGAAATCAAAGTGGCTAGTTTTACTTCAAATTTTAAGACAAATATTATCTACAAGAATGTAAGGAACAGTCATAGGTCTCAATGGTTGGATCAAAAATTTAGAATGTGTAAAAAGACTTTTCTAGTTGGCACTATTATATTAGTTGTTGACTTTGTAGAGAACTACACATTGTAGCCTCAAAATGAGACACATTCCAACATATTACGATGGTTTTTCATATAACATATAGACATACCCCTAATAGTGTGGAGGATAATAAGAAGATTATTAGAGAGTACCATTTTTACATGAGCGATAATAGATCTCACTCTCATAATTTTGTGTAACATTGTTTCAAGAATTTTTTTTCTTTCTTACAAGGGCATGACATTGCTATGGATAGACAAATAATTTGGTTAGATAATTGCATAGGTTAATTAAAGAATGCTTGCATGTTTTATTGGTTGTGCAGCATGCATGTAGAGAGACGGGTGCATCATATTTGGAGTTTCTTTTAGTTTGACCATGGGAAAGGGGAACATGATGGAGCAATGGCATGTGTGAAGAAACTCTACTAAAGGAGCAATTGAAAATTCTAGTAGAAGAGTGTCTTGATGCTCATAGCATTACTGAATGGTGTAGTTGAACAATATCATAGGGGCTCTCTTGATTCAGCAATATACAGGTTATTTTGGTTGGTTGAGGAAGAGATCATAAGTGATATATCAGATTGTACTACTAATAGAGACTTATAAAAAATGTATTCATTCTAGATATTTGATTCTAGTACATGGACCATTTGGGCATGACAACTAGTTCTTTTTAGTCCTAGTTGTTTTTAGTATGATTCAGATCATTATGAGTCAAATGAATGGGTGGACACATGGGCTCCACATTATTGTACTCCACTGTCTATAATACCCTCTATGAAAAATGATGACATCAAAAGTTTACTTGAGCATACCCATGTATTGGATCTTCTTTAGCCAAGACATGTCTTTGCACTGGCTGCACCATAGTGAAATGATGAGAAATTAGATTATTGGTTACATCATTGTGTAAGAGGTAAAAAAAAGCTTGCACTACCGATCATAAATGATGATGGATTCACATATCCCACTAGTTTAGTTGTTTTTGTTGGAATATGGGTGCAGAAATACATGCATAGAAGGAATGTAACTTTTACATTCAAAGTCTATTAAAAGCACAAAATAGTTCTCATATATTCACATCTTATTATAGAAACAAATTTGAAATTTTTGAACCATCTAGAAAGACTAAAAGTAAAAAATATTTTCACTATTAATAATATTGATCACAAATCGCTATTGGAGACCCTAAAAAGAAGAAAGGATCTTGTAGGAGTACTTGAATAGGTATATTTACTTATTCTATTCTTTTATTTATAACCATTTGATGAACCAATGATTACCTTGTTTATACCATTGTTTACTAATATTTTTATGATATTGCAATGTAGGTACATCATGAAGAGTAGCCATGCATGAAGATAAAATCTAAATAATGAGTAGGCTAATGAAAAAACTATCCTATTTTTCACACTATAATTTTTGGTAGTTGTGTATTGATGTAATAATGATGAAAGACTTGAGATATTGTGAATTTAAACTAGTTGATGTAATGTAACAACAAAAGATGTTTTTACTTAATGCAATTTATGTGGGACCTAAAAAATGATGATTTTAATTAATACTGACACCAAAATTTGAAACCACTGATCTTGGAATAAAATATTTAGAAACATTAGCTCTTGATGGGAAAGTGAACCCTACTCATACCCTTCTCCCATACATGAGGAACCTCCATCATTTGTAGCCAACCCATATCAAAGAGTCTCCATGGTGCATTAAGTGTGTTTGGAAGTCAATCTTCTAAGGGTCATAACTCAGAGCTCATGGGTGATATCTATGAAATATTAAATGCTATAGGATGGTCATGCTAAGACCTATAATAACCTATCTAATTTCTCATTGAACAAATTCTATTTGGATTTGGCATAGTGTTCTCACTTGATACAAAAACTTTCAATGTGCCTAAGTTCATAGGTGCATCACCATGTAACTATGAAACCACTGATCTTGGCATGGAATCATCAGTGCTATTAGCTCTACATGGGTTGGTAAACCTGAGTGGCTCCCTTGTTCCATACACAGAGCCTCCATCATTCAAAACCATTATATAGCAAAGAGTCTCCAAGGTGCTCTAAGTGAATTTAGAGGTTGATCTTCTAGTAGTCATAAATTAGAGCTCATGGGGGCTATTAGTGAAATGCGAAATGTTATAGGATGGTCATCCTAAGGTCTACAATAACCTATATCATTTTTGAGAGATCACATTACATTTGGATTCAACATAATGATCTTGCTCGATGCTAAAACTTACAGTGTGCCTCATCTCATTGATACATCACTATGTAACTTTGAAACTATTGACCTTAGCATCAAATCACAATTTCCATTAGCTCTAAATGTATGGATGAAAGCTAGTGAAATACCTTTTTTGGTCATGGAGAGCATCCAACATTTTCAGCCACCCTATACCAAATAGTATCCAAGGCACTCTAAGTGTGTTTGGAGGTCAATATTTTGAGGTTCATAACACAAAGGCCATGGGGGATATCAATGAAATTTTGAATGCTATAGAACTGCCATGTTAAGGCATACAATAGGCTATATCATGTCTTAGAGATTACATTCTATTTGGATTCAATACAACAATCTTGCTTGATACCAAAACTTGCAGTGTGCCTTAGTTCATTGGTGCATCACTACATAAATTTCAAACTATTGATATTGTCTTACCATTAGCTTTAGATGGGTGGGTCAACCCTAGTGACACCCTTGTTTTGGTTAGAGAGAGCCTCTGACATTTGCAACCACCCCATATCAAAGAGTCTCCAAGTTTCTCTAAGTGCATTTGGAGGCTGGTCTTTGGAGGGTTGTAATTCATAGCTCATGGGAGCTATCAATGAAACATAAATTATACAAATATTGCATCAGAATTTGATATGAAGGTTGTCGAAATTTTCTTTACAAATTATTTCATTTGAATTGAATATAACAAATATGATCATAATAAATGATATTCCATAAACATGAACAATACACATGATCCATGATCAATTTAACAATACTATGCTAAATTAATATGTATATATCATTGTGCATATGCATGAGAAAAATATATATCAAAATACATGTATCCATAGAAAAAATACAAAAATATATATATCAAAGTTCATGTATCCATATAAAAATTATGCAAATATATATCAAAATAAATAGATCCATGTACAAAATGTGGTTAATCATTACATCAAATGTGTATAATATCAATGCTTCTATATACAATGTGGCATGTGTCATATAAAAATATCTCATTATGTATCCTATGATAACTATACTATCCTATGCTGTTGGTGGATGATCAAAATGCAGCCTCTTCACTACACTAGGTGGATTGGATGCCTCCTACATAAACAAAAAAGGAAGACCCAAAGTTAGATTAAAAAAGTTATATGATTCTATGTATCTAACATTGAATTACTCAAATGGATAATGATATTTCTTTAAAAATATTTATAGCATTAAACTTTCATCATAAATACCTCTCTGATCAACCTCCTATGTTGGTCAAGAGTGTTGCCATACATCGTCAACATTGCATGAATCTCATTGATTATGGCCTATATTATTGGAAATGATTGAGGAGTAATAGAATTAATAATGAAAGATTTCAATGATTTTTTTTTCATTGATGTCAAACTTGCTACTTGTAGGAATAATAATTTCTTTAGTGGTCCAAAGACGATAAGTTGGTTGATTGACATGGAGGTGGCAATCAATAAGATGTAACTAGAGTACCTAGAAAATGGTTGAAGTTATGATGTTGCAGTGAAGTATTAAGATTAGCTAAGCCATTGATAAAATAGTGTATTAATGAAATACTCTAAGGCACACAAAATAGACACACCAAGACATATCAAAGATGTAAGGTTTTAGCTAAGTCATTTGTATAGCCTAACTAAGTTCATAAGAGAGTGTCGAGCAAGCTAGTTAGTGCCAAAAAGATTCTTAGTTGAAGCTGAGCAAGTTCACCTTTTAGAGTGTGCTGAGTAATCTTCGAGTGTTGAGTAAAATTCAAGTGCTGAGTTATCTTCAAGTATTGAGTAAATATCAAGTGTCGAGTAATCTTCAAGTGCTGAGCAAAGATCAGATGTCAAGTAGAATACAAGAGCTAAGTAATAAAAAGGATGTCAAGCATCAGTGAATCAATAATGCTGAGTTGCTGCATTATTTTGAAAATCAAAGATTTGCCAGATTTGAGCTGACATTGTTGTTATCTAGAATTTTGTGAATCAGATAGGAGATAAGAATGATGAGCTGATGGCATAGAACACTATGTAAATCATTTCTAACAATAAAAATTTGATTCTAGATGAAGTTTCTAGATGAGAGAAAAACATGGGATAGATACATTGTATCTTACCTATGTTGGCATTATGATACATTTTTGTCATTAGTTACAACACTTATTGGATTCTGAATGCTTACCGAGCTCTCACCGGACATTCCTTTGTAAGCCAAGCTTTACCTAGTTCTCAGTGTTTACCGAGTGATCGAGGTGAACAAAGAAGTCAGTGTTTACCGAGTGATCGAGGTGAACAAAGCAGCCAGTGTTTACTGAGTGTTCAAGGTAAAGAAAGGAATTAGTTTTGACTGAGTGAAGATGTACTTAGTATTGACCAAGAACTTCGTGATAACCAAGCTCTTGAGGTTATCAAGGAAATTAATTTTATCGAGCTCAGATGGTTATCAAGGAAACTAACTATCACCGAGTCACAAGGTTCTATCGAGTGTTTCCTTTGATCACCGAGCTACAGTTCAGATAGAAGTGTTCACCGAGTGACATCTCTTCTACCGAGTCTCTAGTGGTTACCGAGTTCAGAACTACTTTAATTGTTTAGTATGGACCGTGCCTTCACTTCTACCTAGTGCATGACAATGCCGAGTAACGCAGTGGACGCCGAGTATCAGAAGGACACCGAGTCAGTTCAATGAACCTGAGTTTTTACCTTGGGCCAACTTTGTATAGAGATTTGCACTTTTTGTTTTGGCCGACCTTGCATGTATTGTTTATTTGGATGGTATATATATGCAATGTATTGTATCATTCAAATGTAATGGTAATGAATGAAAATGTGAAAGTGTGGAAGAAATACATGTGTGCGAAAGTATGTGTGCTGAGTTGTGAAGGTATTCAGCAAGGTCAAGTTTTGGAGCAGAAAAATTTTATCTATCACATCAAGGTGAATCAGAGCATAGCGGATCTTATCAGCAATCAGTTGTAATCAGATCCACTATTTCATTCTAACAGGTGAATCAGTTTTTGTAAATCCTTTAACAAGGTAGACTTAACAGTCTTTTGTAAATCTCCTAACAGAGTGCATACTTTATTGTATGTTTGTGAATCCTCTAATAAGGTGTATCTAGCAATCCTTTGTGCTCCTAATAGGGTAGATCACCAGAAGTGGTCATTGTAAGCCTTAACCGGCCAACTTCATACTGCAGTAATGAAGCTTTGTGGGTTTCATCCCCACCCCAGTTTTACTTTCTATTTGGAAGGTTTCTGGGTCACCAAATCTGTGTGTTCAAGTGTTGCAAATGATTTTGTTTCATGCTTACAGTAGGTTACTTGGATGAATGGTGAATATATCAGTATGCAGTTTTATTGTTTGAAATTTTAAAAGTTACTGATTCACCCCTCCCCTCTCAGTAACTTGTCATATCTTGAATATTTCCAACAATTGGTATCAGAGCAATAAGGTTCTCAAGATAAAAGTTTCATATCTTGAGCAAAGATCAAGGACAATGGAAATATTCAGACTTGAAAAATCTATTGAGAATGAAAAGCTAGATCTAAAAATGGCCATGGCTCAACTCAATGAAGCAAAAGAGCATCTTTCACAATCCTTGAAAAGAAGAAAAGAACTTGCAAGGAAAATGAATGACCATCAATGTGTTGAAGAAAAGATTGAAGATCTCTCACCATCAAGTAGTTTAGATGAAGCTAACAAAGCAATTAAAGAACTTTTAGAAAAGAATGGATCTCTGCAGGAAGAAGTAAGAAAGCTCAAAAGGGAACAAGAAATCTAGTCCATCAGGCTATATGAAATCTTGGAGCAAAGGAAAAAGGCAGCTGAAGACTTAGAGGTAAGGAATAATCAATCCTCTCAGCTAGAAAATCTTGTGACTCAATTATCTAATGCAAATGAAGAAATTATGAATCTAAGATCTAAGAATGAGAATTTGAGAAATGACTTAATTACTGAAAGGAAAATCAATGCAAGCTTACAAAGTGATCTAATCTCTGAAAAACAAGTCAATGAGAGAATGGTAAAATCTCAAAAGGACATGGATCAATTGAATCTACAAAATGAAGAAAACTTTCATAAACAAAATGGTAAAGCAGGCCTTGGATACAAGGAAGAAGGTGAATCCTCCAAACATGGTACTCAAAAGAATCAAAGACCTACTTGCAGCCACTGTGGTAAGTTAGGTCATACATCTAACAGATATTGGAGCAATGGAAAAGGAAAATTTAATGGAAAGTGCTACAATTGCAATCAGCATGGACACAAAGCCAATGAATGCAAAGAGAAACCAAAATTTGAAGGTAAATGTCACAAATGCCAAAAGCAAGGTCATAAGGCATCACAATGCAAATCCAAATAATTTAATCCAGCTGAACAACTTGTCAAAGCAATATTTGGTTGGGACTACAACACTTGGTGCAGATGTCATTATTGTGGAGAATATGGTCATACTGGCATAAACTGTGCAAGGCATCACCTAAGAAAAAGGGATACCACTGTAAGATGTTATACATGTACAGAACTTGGTCATATATCTAAAAACTGCATGAACATAAAGAAAGTCGAGGATGAGAAGAAAATCAAAGTAGACAATATTTGGAAGCAAATGAAGCAGCAATGGATTCCTAAGTCTACCGAGCCAGATAATTCAAGTGATGGAATGGTCACTCAAGAAGTGAGTGGCTCTACCATTTCCAATTAAGACTCATCAGGATAAGACCAGGACTGTATCTATAAAGAAATATCCTAAGCAGTCCTAGAATGAAAATATGATCAAAACAGTATTTCAGATACATCAGGATCATGGTCGGTACATGACCTTACCGAGCTCAGTCGGGTGCAATAAGGCTTCTTTCACCAAGTTGCACTTATCGAGCATGGTCGGTTCTTCTCTTACAGAGTTAAGGTCGGTTTAACCTATTTTCTTTTGGTCACCGAGTTGCAAAGTTTAAGCCAAGCTAGTGGATGACAGTCTGTCGATTGCAGCTACCTCCGTACTAAACATTAATGGCAAATTTTTCATCAAAAGGGCAGATTTTGACCTCATTTTTCATCGTGAATTCAAGATTTACACAAAAAAAAAGGCTTTCAAGCGAGTTCAAGCGATTTGAAGAGATTTTCCAGCGAAGTATTCTTACGAAACCTTTTCACTCACCGAGCAGCAATGGCATCTGCAAGCACTAGCAGCAGCAGTGATGAATCAGATAGTGCTCCATCCATCACAGTTACACCAGGAGAGTTGCATGCAATGATGGAAGAGAAAGAGGAAGAAGAAAAAGAGGAAGAAGCCGAAGAGGAAGATAAGGAGGATGATGCGGTAAAAATTGCAGCAGTAGTTATTGCATCTCTTCCTTACTCCCCAGCTAAACCTGTGACATCATCAAGGTTGGAGTCAGCTTCAGCAGGTTCATCTACACCAGATTTACCATCTACACCTGCCATATCTCAGCTCCAGGTATCATCAGTGGAAGTGACTACCACTTCATCTACCGAGCTGCATCCCTCTTCGTCTACCGAGCTACACCCCTCTTCATCTACCGAGTTGGCCTCCTCGACTCCATCATCATCAGTTGGTATTGCTGTGAGTTCTCCAATTTTGACTACTCCAATTTGTTCTACAATTTTGTCGCCATCTACTTCAGGCACAGTGAGCTTAGATACTATATTAGCGAGTGTATCACCATTTTTGGCTAGTACTCAAATTTTTTACCCTGTACATACTCCTATTGGCAGTCAACCCTCAAGCATCCCAATTTTTACTACTAGTCCTTCTGTCTCTACTATTGTGTCTATTCCAAAGGTCAAACCAGTCATCTTAGAAGTCAAACAAAAGCAACCATTAAGACTTATGATCACTAGAAAGGAAATTCCTGAAGACATTGACTTGGACACAGAGATAGTAATTCCAAAGATTGACTTTGATAATGCTACCATTGAAGAAATGAGGTATGCTAGTCAACTTATTGAGAAAAAGGCTACTCAGATGTAGTTAAGATCAGAAAGGGATAAGGAATACAGGATAATTGAGGATGCTCGGAACATAATTACTGAGGCTGTAGGTGTTGATGTTGATACTTCTCAACACATTTTGATTCAATTGGAAGAGGCAGTTAATAAATTCAATGAAGATGCCTCCGGACAAGAAAAGCTGATTGAGTGTGCAGCAAAGAAATTTGATAATAAGGTGTTGGGGCACATTGCCCAGAACATTGCAATAAATCAAGTTGCATTAACCTCAATTTTGGCAGATATGGAAAATTCTTTTAATAATGTAACATCTCTTTTTGCTAAGCTTTGTGATGTTACCGAGTACACTAAGGGAATAAGAGAGAAACTAAATAAAATTGATGAGGATCTGAAGGTGAGCGCACAGAACTTGAAGCTTGACCCCAGTTCAAGCTCATCTCATCACCTCAGGATCAAATTTTTGTCACTGAAGCAGGCAGAGCTATTGAGAGAAGAGGCAAGGATCCGATCTACATTGATATATATCCAAAACATGATCCTTCCCATCATGGATTCAATGCAGAAGCACATTGCACATTCAAAGACATTAATCCATGATAATAACTTCTCCATTGCAGACCATGCGATTGAACTTTCGGCTGAAGTTCAAGTAGCTCTTTCCACCTGCAAAATTTTGCAAGAGAATTGGGATAAGACTCTCCAGCTTATTCTTCAGGTACATTCAGAGTTCATCTCTCATTTTGGTGTTTCTATATAAGTATATATATTCTTTTATTCTTTGGCATTATTTTCAAAAAGGGGGAGATTATTGTTGGATATGTATACTATGGGTGAATAAGTGTTTTCGGAAAAATTGTACAAAGGAAGAGATATACAGCTCATGTAAATATTGTATGTACATTCTATGGGGTAGTTTTATATAACGAAGCTATGTATATTCAGAATCAGTCATCAGCATGTCAGATAAATTTTGTCTCATAAGTGTTTTTTTCACTAATGCCAAAGGGGGAGATTGTTGGCATTATGATACATTTTTGTCATTAGTTACAACACTTATTGGATTCTAAATGCTTACAGAGCTCTCACCGGACATTCCTTTGTAAGCCAAGCTTTACCTAGTTCTCAGTGTTTACCGAGTGATCGAGGTGAACAAAGAATTCGGTGTTTACCGAGTGATCAAGGTGAACAAAGCAGCCAGTGTTTACCGAGTGTTCGAGGTAAAGAAAGGAATTAGTTTTGACCGAGTGAAGATGTACTTAGTATTGACCGAGAAATTCGTGATAACCGAGCTCCTGAGGTTATCAAGGAAATTAATTTTACCGAGCTCAGATGGTTATCAAGGAAACTAACTATCACCGAGTCACAAGGTTCTATCGAGTGTTTCCTTTGATCACCGAGCTACAGTTCAGATAGAAGTGTTCACCGAGTGACATCTCTTCTACCGAGTCTCCAGTGGTTAGCGAGTTCAGAACTACTCGAAGTGTTTAGTATGGACCATGCCTTCACTTCTACCGAGTGCATAACGATGCCGAGTAACTCAATGGACATCGAGTATCAGAAGGACACTGAGTCAGTTCAGTGAACCCGAGTTTTTACCTTGGGCCAACTTTGTATAGAGATTTGCACTTGTTGTTTTGGCCGACCTTGCATGTATTGTTTATTTGAATGGTATATATATGCAATGTATTGTATCATTCAAATGTAATGGTAATGAATGAAAATGTGAAAGTGTGAAAGAAATACATGTGTGCGAAAGTATGTGTGCTGAGTTGTGAAGGTATTAAGCAAGGTCAAGTTTTGGAGTAGAAAAGTTTTATCTATCACATCAAGGTGAATCAGAGCATAGCGGATCTTATCAGCAATCAGTTGTAATCAGATCCACTATTTCATTCTAATAGGTGAATCGGTTTTTGTAAATCCTTTAACAAGGTAGACTTAACAGTCTTTTGTAAATCTCCTAACAGATTGCATACTTTATTGTATGTTTGTAAATCCTCTAACAAGGTGGATCTAGCAATCCTTTGTGCTCCTAACAAGGCAGATCACCAGAAGTGGTCATTGTAAGCCTTAATCGGCCAACTTCATACTGCAGTAATGAAGCTTTGTGGGTTTCATCCCCACCCCAGTTTTACTTTCTATTTGGAAGGTTTCTGGGTCACCAAATCTGTGTGTTCAAGTGTTGCAAATGATTTTGTTTCATGCTTACAGTAGGTTACTTGGATGAATGGTGAATATATCAGTATGCAGTTTTATTGTTTGAAATTTTAAAAGTTACTGATTCACCCCTCCCCTCTTAGTAACTTGTCATATCTTGAATATTTCCAACAACCTAATCTATTGAAACCCTAAAATTGGAGAGGGAGAATTGAGCTAAAAAGAGATTCTAGATTTTTACTTAAGGAGTCATAAGGTCAAAAAGAAAAGAAGGAGAGATGGTCTAGCATTAAGTGTTGAAGAAGGTGCTAAGGTGGAGGAAAGTATAGATACTCTACTTTGATAGGTGACCATAGATATGATTGCATTGGTATGATGAGTAAGAAGAATCAAAATGACAAAGCTTGAGATGACAAGCTAACATATTTGAAGTGATTAAAGCCAAGAAAAGGATTGAACTAAAGTGTGATATGAAATCTGCAAGATATGTTGTAAGTTGTATTAGATCAAAAGCCATTGTTGTTACTCTCTAGCAATTGGAATAGTTAAGATAAACCCTATGAACTTAGGTTGGTTTAATAGCCATGTTATAAATTTTTTAACAGGATGACATTCCAAGTGAATGTTCCAAAGTCCTTTAATCAGGCCCATTCCTAACAGTATGGTAAAATCCTCTAACAAGGTAACATTTAACAATGTTTTATAGCCTTTAACAGGGTAGACCATAAGATGTGGTTCAAATTAATTGCATAGTTATTTTTTGGGTATCATCCCCACCCCAATTTTACCTTCTTATTCCTGGAGGGTTTCTAGGTTACCAAATTCTTAGTTTTATGGTGTGATGCATGTTTACTTTTCATAATTGTTTAAATGTTCAAATTACATGCATAATAGTGTTAGTTATGTGCTATTGAGGATAGAAACAGGGGGAAATGGCATTGGACCTTGAATAATTGATTCACCCCCCTCTCATTTATTCTAAAGAATTATAACAATTGGTATCAGAGCTTTTCTGTTGACTTAGTTTAGAAGGACTAGAAGCAAAAAAAGATCACAATGCCTAAGAGAGAAGTTCCCAAGCTCAAAAAAGACAACTTTGTTGCATGGAAAAGATTGATGAAGTTACATCTTGGATCCATAGGAAATTATGCCCAAAATTCAATTGTTACAAAACATGTTGACCCAACTCGTACTCTCACTGCAAAAGATTTGAAAAAAAAATAGGAACACAATCAGATAATGCTAGAAATTTCTTCTTCACTCAATTATGTTGAATTTGATGACATCAAAGGATGTGACACTGCATTCAAAATGTGAAAATCCCTATCATACATTTATGGAGGAGATCAGAATGTCCAAAGAGCAAAAAGAGAAAGCCTCATAGAAAAGTTCAATGATATGAAAATGGAAGAAGGTGAGAATGTTGTTCAGTATGCTGCTAGGATAAAGGAAGTTGTAAGTGCAATAAGATGTTTGAGTGCTCAATTAGATGATGATATTGTTAATAGTAAGTTTTTGAGGACCTTACTCCCTATCTATGCTATTAGAGTATTAGCTATACAAGAGCTAAGATGTGTGCCAGGAAACAATCTAAGTTTTGAAGGAATAGTGGGTAGAGTCACTGCATTTGAGTTATCTAACTTTGATGACTACAAACTTGAGAATGTTGAATCTACTTTCAAGGCCAAGCTATCACTGAAAGATGTTGATCAGATGAAATCAAAGAAGGGAAGAAAGATGAAATATGTATCCAGTGACAATAGCACTGATGAGGAAGATGTGGAACAATTGGAAGCATTGCTAGCTAGAAGATTCCACAAAGGCAAAGAAAAATTCAAGGGTAAGCTGCCTATCATTTGTTTCAATTGCAATGAAGTAGAACATATTGCTGCAAGGTGTACAAAAAAAAAGGAATACAAGGAAGGCAACAAGTACAAAAATAGAAGAGAAGATGATAAGAGATATTACAAAGACAAAGGCAAGAATTGCTATATTGTTGAAGAAGATTCTGATGATAATGATGATGAAATTGTTTATGTGGTCATGAAGGACCAATCTAATGAAGAAGAGCCTATAGCACTGGTAACATATATGAACAAGAATGATAGATGGATCATAGATAGTGGATGCTCAGACCACATGACAAGAAACAAAAGTAAGTTTGTTAATTTTACTCAATATGATGGAAATAGTGTTAGATTTGGTAATGATGCTCCATGTCAAATCAAAGAAAAAGGTTCCATTGAGCTTACAAAGAAAATTTCTTGTGATAATGCATACTATGTTGAAGGACTAAACTACAATTTGCTAAGTGTCTCATAGTTAGGCAATGTAGGTTGCAAAGTAGAATTTGGAAATAAAACTGCAAAAATCTATCATACTGATGGTAAATCAATAGGAAAAGGTGATCAAACAAGAAGTAATCTATTTTATCTTGATATGGAAAATGCTTCTTGTCTTGTTGCAAAATTTGATGATGTATGGTTATGGCATAGAAGGCTATGTCATGTCATCTTTGATAATCTAGTCAATATCAGCAAAATGAAGAAATTCAAAGGTTTACGTAAACTGAAGAAGCCTAACAATATCATGTACAAACAATGTCAGCTAGGAAAGATGACCAAATCAAGTTTTAAGAGTAAAAACCATACATCTAAAGAAGTACCTGAGTTAGTCCATACTGACTTTTGTGGTCCAATAGAAGTACAAAGCTACAAAGGAGATAAATATATAATGCTATTTGTTGATGACTATTCAAGGATGATGATTGTTATGTTCTTAAAACAAAAATTTGATGTTTTTCAAATGTTTAAGTGGTATGTGGCTAGAGTTGAAAAAGAAACAAGAAAGAGTTTGAAATGCCTAAGATCAAACAGACGTGGTGAATTCACATCAAATAAATTTGAGATATTCTGGAAAGACAAAGGAATCAAGAGACAAACATCAGCTCCTAGAACTCCCCCACAAAATGGAATTGCTAGAAGAATAAATAGATCTGTGATTGACTATGCCAAAACATTAATGATGGAAAAGACGGTTGCTCTGAAATATTGGAGAGAAGCTATAAGTGTGGCTGCTCATACACTGAACCGAGTACAAGTCAACAAAGGTACTAATTGATGCAGGAGCATCCAGAGTTATAAGGGAAATCCTGTGTCAACCAAAAAAAATACTTAGACTTAGTTTCTATTTCATGTGTTTTCATTTCTAGATACCCATTTGAGTCAAATAAAGGTTCCACCTCTCACAGTTCTAGTATCAGTGTTCTAGGATAGAGTATTTAAACACCTTGGGATATGTGGAAATGCCAAAAAATGGAGGATATAATTGAGCCTTCATTTTGGTGAACTAGAAGGTGTAAACTGGTCCAAAGATTTTCATTGTAAGTTAGAGCATTCCATAAGAAGAATCAGGTCAAAAGGCCCCACAGTTTGAAAGTTATCGCAGTTTTTCAATTTTTGGCTCCCATCCTAGGAATGCTTCAAAGTCAGGATAGGGGCATTAAATGACCTCAAACAGGGCCAAAAAATGGGGGATGAGTGAAGCTGGTACATAGGGCTATAGAGCACTTCGAGAGCTTTTCAAAAAATGCAAACGGTTCATCAATCGAAGCTACGATTCAAAAGTTATGCCTCCCAAAAGTTTAGTTATAGTTTCTAGATTCTTCTAATTTTGCACCAAATTCTAATGTAACTTCTAGAGCCTTTTATTTGGTTGGTGGATGCCTACTAGCACTTTCTAGAATGTATTCCTAATCCTTAAACCTCTGGGGTCTATTTAAGAACATTTTTGGCATTGTAAAAGACAGTTCGGAGTGGGGTTTGCGAGGAGGTATTGAAAGGAAATTTTAAGGAAATTTTAAACCAGATGAGTTGATCAATTGGATCAATGAATTGGAAGAGTACTTTGAGTACGAGGATATCGAGGACCCAAATAGGGTTAAGTTTGTAAAGGCCAAACTAAAAGAAAATGCCAAAATCTAGTGGCAAGAGGTTCAATTGGAAAGAAATAGAAGAGGAAAGGAGAAGATCACAAGGTGGGATCGTATGGTGGACAAATTGAAGAAGCAGTTCATTCTTGTTGATTATGAGATTGGTTTGTTTAAGAAGATGCATGGGTTAAAGCAAGAAAGAAAATCAGTTCAAAAATATACAGAGGAGTTTTACCAACTTTTGATTAGAGTAGGGCATGGAAAAGAAAATAAGGAGAAGGTGTCTCATTATATTAGTGGGTTGTGACCTAGCATCCAAGAGGAATTAAGTCTAGTAAGAATGACCAATGTTGAAGAGGCATACCAGTTTTCCCTACGACTTGAAGAGAAGCTAAATAAGAGGTTTGAAGGGAGACAAAGAGGGCATAGTCAAGGAGGAATATGTAGTGGTAGGTCATATGGAGGCCAAAGTGAAACCCAAAAGAAGAATGAAGATGTGGGCACTAGCAGGAACTAGAGGAATGAGGGTTTCAACTGCTCCATAGATCAAGACTTTGAAAATCAGAGAGGAAGAGGTAGAGGACATGGACAAGGAAGATGAGGTTTTTGTGGTACCTAATTCCATTGCAATGAAGAAGGTCATCGTGCCTTTGAATGCCCTCAATGATAAGGAAGGACAAATAGAAGAGATGAGGGTCAAGCTAGGGCTGCTCATGTGGATGAGGATGCACAATCATCGCACTCAGAGGATGCAAAAAGAGGAGATACTTTAGTAAATAAAAAGGTCCTACTTAGTTGTGAGATTAAACTAGGAAAAAGGAGGAGTTTGTTCTATACCAGATGCAAGTGTGAGGATAAATGTTGTAATGTCATCATTGATGGTGGTAGAACTAATAATTTGGTATCAGAGGAGATGTACTCTAAGCTGAAGCTCAAGAGGGAGAAACACCCCCAGCCCTATCATATTACTTGGGTGAAAGATGACCATAAGGTCCTAGTAAGTGAACAATGTTTAGTGAAATTAAAAATTGGGAGTTACCATGATGAAGTTCTTTGTGATGTTATTCCAATGGATGTTTTCAATCTATTGTTGGGAAGACCTTGGTAGTTTTATAGGCATGCAGTAGATGATGGTCACGCAAACACATATTCTCTAACAAAGGATGGAGTTCACCACAAACTGAAGCTCGTGAAAAGGGAAGGTAAAAAGGTATGTAGCAGTGCTAGGATTTGTCTTGTTGATGGAAGGAAGTTTTTAGATGGCATGAAACATCAACGTATGTGCTATGCTTTGATTCCTAGGAAAGATAAAGAAGGTAGTAGTGAAATACCACTTGAAGTTTCAGATTTATTAGGTGAGTTTGGAGATATCATCTCTGATAATGTTCTACAAGGATTTCTACTAGTAAGGAAAATCAGTCATCAGATAGATTTAATCCCAGGAGCTAGTTTACCTAACAAGGTTGCTCACAGGATGACTCCTATTGAAACTAAGAAGCTAAACAGAGAGGTGCAAGAGATATTAAGGAAGGGAAAATAGGAGAGCTCAGGGTCAAGCTAGGGTTTCTCATGTGGATGAGGATGCACAATCATCACACTCAAAGGATGTAGAAAGAGGAGAGACTTTAGTAAATAAAAGGGTCCTACTAAGTGGTGAGATTGAACCAGGATAAAGGAGGATTTTGTTATGTACTATATGCAAGTGTGAGGATAAATGTGTGATCATTCATGGTGGTAGCATTGATAACTTGGTATCAGAAGAGATGGTCTCTTAGCTAAAGCTAGGGAGGGAGAAACACCCCCAACCCTATCAAATTTCTTGGGTGAAAGATAATCATAAGGTCTTGGTAAGTGAACAATGTTTAGTGAAATTCAAAATTGGATGTTACCATGATGAAGTTCTCTGTGATGTTATTCCAATGGATGTTTTCCATCTATTTTTGGGAAGACCATGGCAGTTTGATAGGCATGCAATACATGATGGTCATGCAAACACATACTCTCTAACAAAGGATGGAGTTCCCCACAAACTGAAGCCCATGAAAAGGAAAGGTGAAAAGGTATGTAGTAGTGCTAGGATTTGTCTTGTTGATGGAAAGAAGTATGTAGATGGCATGAAACATTAGCGTATGTGCTATGCTTTGATTCCTAATAAATATAAAGAAGGTAGTAGTGAAATACCACTTGAAGTTTCAGATTTACTAGGAGATTTTGGAAATATCATCTCTCATAATGTTCCAGAAGGATTGCCCCCAGTAAGGCAAATCAGTCATCAGATAGATTTAATCCCAGCATCTAGTTTTCCTAAAAAGGCTGCTCACAAGATGAATCCTACTAAAACTAAGGAGCTAAACAGACAGGTGCAGGAGGTATTGAGGAAGGGCTTGATTTAGGATAGCCTAAGTCCATCTGTAGTACCTATAGTACTAGCACCAAATAAGGCTGGAGAGTGGAGGAAGTGTACAGACTCTCAAGCTATAAATAGGATATCCATCAAGTATCGGTTTCCTTTGCCGAGAATGGATGATCTTATGGATTGCTTAAGTGGAGCTCAATACTTCACAAAGATAGATCTCAAGAGTAGTTATCACCAAATACGGATCTGAGAAGGGGATGAGTGGAAACCAACCTTCAAGACCAAAGAGGGTCTTTATGAGTGGTTAGTCATGCCTGTTGGATTGACGAATGCCCCAAGTACCTTCATGCGGCTTATGAATGAGGTACTTAAGAAGTTTTTTGGAAAATTTATTATTTTTTATTTGGATGATATTTTAATTTTAAGGAAGACTTTGGAAGAACATTTATTGCATATTTGTAGTGCCCTTGAAAGGTTAAGGGAAGAGAAACTGTTAGTTAATCTAAAGAAGTGTATCTTTGCAAAAAGAGAGTTAGTCTACTTGGAGCTTGCTATATCACCTGAACGTCTCAAAATGGATCTACAGAAGGTAAAATCCATCTTGGAATGGCCTACTCCAAGGTCTTCTACTGAGGTAAGATCATTTCATGGTCTGGATAGTTTTTATAGGAAGTTTATTAAGAATTTATGTGGCATATGTGCACCCCTGACTAACACAATAAGAGGGGATAGAAAAGAGTTCAAATGGATAGTGGCAGCTGCAAGAAGTTTTGAATTGTTGAAGAAGAAGGTGAGAGAACAACCTCTATTGGCACTTCCTAATTTTAGAAAGGTGTTCCAGGTGGATTGTGATGCTAGTGGCAATTCTATTGGGGCTGTATTAAGCCAGGAGGGTAAGCCTATTGTATATTTTAATGAAAAATTGAATGATGCAAAAATGAAGTATTTTGTTTATGATCAAGAGTTCTACACAATAGTTTAGGCCTAAAAGAAATGAAGGCATTATTTATCACCAAAGTAATTTGTTTTGGATACTGATCATTAAGCATTGCAATACCTAAATAGCCAAGGTAAATTGAATCAGAGGCATATGAAGTGGGTAGAGTTCTTAGAGAGCTATACATTTGTGTTGAAGCATAGAAGTGGAAAATCTAATAGGGTTGTAGATGCAGTAAGTAGGAGACCATTGTTGCTTACAATAATACAAGTTGAACTAGTTGGGTTTGATGAACTCAAGAATTTGTAACCTGAGGATCCTGATTTTGCTGAAGCATGAAAAGCTTGTAAAGAGCATATTGCTATAGATAGAACTAAGTGGTTAGACTATCTAATTCAGGATGGTATGTTATTCAAGGGCAGTATATTATGCATTCCAAGGAGTATATTTTCCAACAGAGACACTAAATTTGTGAGATTGAACCAGGACAAAGGATGAGTTTATTCTGTACTAGATGCAAGTGTGAGGATAAATGTTGTGATGTGATCATTGATGGTGGTAGCACTGATAACTTGGTATCAGAGGAGATGGTCTCTGAGATGAAGCTCAAGAGGAAGAAACACCCCCAACTCTATCGGATTGCTTGGGTGAAAGATGATCATAAGGTCCTCGTAAGTGAACAATTTTTAGTGAAATTCAAAATTGGGAGTTACCATGATGAAGTTCTTTGTGATGTTATTCAAATGGATGTTTTCCATCTATTGTTGGAAAGAATATGGAAGTTTGATAGGCATGTAGTACATGATGGTCATGCAAACACATACTCTCTAACAAAGGATGGAGTTCACCACAAAATGTAGCCCATGAAAAGGGAAGGTGAAAAGGTTTGTAGTAGTGCTAGGATTTGTCTTTTTGATTGAAGGAAGTTTTTAGATGGCATGAAACATCAGCGTATGTGCTATGCTTTCATTATTTGGAAAGATAAAGAAAGTCGTAGCGAAATACCACTTGAAGTTTTAGATTTACTAGGTGAGTTTGAATATATAATCTTTAATAATGTTCGAGAAGGATTTCCGCCAATAAAAAAAATCAGTCATCAGATAGATTTAATCCTAGGAACTAGTTTACCTAACAAGGCTACTCACAGGTTGACTCCTACTAAAACTTAGGAGCTAAATATACAGGTGCATGAGCTATTGAGGAAATGCTTGATTCGGGAGAGCCTGAGTCCATGTGTAGTACCTGCAATACTAGCACCAAATAAGGATGGAGAGTGGAGGATGTGTACAAACTCTCGAGCTATAAATAGGATATCCATCAAGTATCAGTTTCCTTTGCCAAGAATGGATGCTCTTATGGACTACTTGAGTGGAGCTCAATACTTCACAAAGATAGATCTCAAGAGTGGTTATCACTAGATATGGATTCAAGAAGGAGATGAGCGAAAAATAGCCTTCAAGACAAAGGAGGGTCTTTATGAGTGGTTAGTCATACCCTTTGGATTTATGAATGCCTCAAGTACCTTCATGCAGCTTATGAATAAGGTACTTAAGAAGTTCTTGGGAAAATTTATTATTGTCTATTTGGATGATATTTTAATTTTCAGAAATACTTTGGAAGAACACTTATTGCATATTCGTAGTGTCCTTGAAAGGTTAAGGGAAGCGAAACTATTAATTAATCTAAAGAAGTGTATCTTTGCAAAAAGGGAGTTACTCTACTTGGGGTTTCTTATATCACCTGAAGGTTTGAAAATAGATCCAAAGAAGGTAAAAGCAATCTTGGAATGGCCTACTCCAAAGTTTTCTACTGAGGTAAGATCATTTCATGGTCTAGTTAGTTTTTATAGGAAGGTCATTAAGAATTTCAGTGGCATATGTGCAACCCTGACTGACACAATAAGCGGGGATAGAAAAGAGTTCAAATGGATAGCGGTAGCTGGGAGAAGTTTTGAATTGCTGAAGAAGAAGGTTATAGAACAACCTATGTTGGCACTTCAAATTTTAGAAAGGTGTTTCAGGTGTATTGTGATGCTAGTGGCAGCACTATTGGGCCTTTATTAAGCCAAGAAGATAAGCCTATTGCATATTTTAGTGAAAAATTGAATGACGCAAAAAGGAAGTATTTTGTTTATGATCAAGAGTTCTATGCAATAGTTTAGGTGTTACAGAAATGGAGGCATTATTTATTGCCAAAAGAATTTGTTTTGTATACTGATCATTAGGTATTATAGTACCTAAATTGCCAAGGTAAATTGAATCAAAGGAATATGAAGTGGGTAGAGTTCTTGCAGAGCTATACATTTGTGTTGAAGCATAGAAGTAGAAAATCTAATAGGGTTGCAGATGCACTAAGTAGGAGACAATTGTTTCTTACAGTAATGCAGGTTGAAGTAGCTAGGTTTGATGAACTCATGAATCTGTACCTTGAGTATCCTAGTTTTGTTGAAGCATGGAAAGCTTGTAAAGAGCTTGTTGCTATAGATAGAACTAAGTGGTTAGACTATCTGATTCAGGATGGTATATTATTCAAGGGAAAAAAATTATGCATTCCAAGGAGTATAGTTTCTAACAGAGACATTTTTGGAGAACATTGTGGAAGAAGTTGAGAACAGACTTGAAATTCAGTTCCATACACCACCTGCAGACTGATTGCCAAACAAAAGGGGTAAACAGAAGTCTGGGCAATTTCTGAGATGTTTACATGGGGATAAGCCCAAGGGATGGGATTTGATTCTACCACAAGTGGAGTTTTCTTACAACAACTTTGTAAATAGGAGTATTGGAAGATCACCATTCCAAATTGTATATGAAAGTAGCCCAAGGACTGCACCAAAATTAAGGAAGATAGATCAAGGGGAGAGGAAAAGTGCTGAAGCTGAAGAATTTGCTAAACATATCAAGCATCTACATGAGGAGGTTTAGGCACACATTACCAAGATGAATCAAGAGTATCAAGCTAGGGCTGATCAAAGGAGAAGACATAGGGAATTCCAAATAAGGGATCTAGTCATGGTACACTTATGGAAAGAAAAATTTCCATCTAGTACTTACAACAAGCTGAAAATGAAGAAATTTGGTCCCTACAAAATTCTGAAGAAACATGACTCAGGAAATGCATATGAGGTGGAATTGCCAGATGGAATTCACATTTCTCCTATTTTCAACATTGCAGACTTAACAGAGTATCATGATGATGGTGCAGATGAGGAGCCGATGTTAGAGCCATGTCCAATTCTTGCTTCTAAGAAGGAGGAGATAGACGACATTCCAGATCATCGTCTGGGTAGGAGTACCAAAAATAGGCAGTATGAAGAGTATTTGGTCAAGTCGAAATGACGGCTGATAGAGGACTCAACTTGGATTTCAGTAGCTGAGGTTTCCCATTTGAGATTTTGTCTACCATTCATAAAGTGACAGGGTCACTTTTCAATCTACCCTAGGTGTCTAATGTAGGATCATCCAGAGGTATAAGGGCAATCCTATGTCAACCAAAAAAATTTACTTAGACTTAGTTTCTATTTCATGTGTTTTCATTTCTAGATACCCATTTGGGTCCAATAAAGGTTCCAACTCTCACAGTTCCACTATCAGTATTCTAGGATAGAGTATTTAAACACCTTGGGATACATGTAAATGTAAAAAAAAAGAGTATGTAATTGAGCCATCATTTTGGTGAACTAGAAGGTGTAAATTGGTTGGAAGATTTTCATTGTAAGTCAGAGCATTCTAGAAGAAGAACTAGGTCAAAAGGCCCCACAGTTTGAAAGTTATCATAGTTTTTCAATTTCTGGAGACATATTAAGAATGCTTCAAAGTCAGGATAGGGGTATTAAATGAGCTCGAATAGGGCTGAAACATGGGTGACAAGTGAAGCTAGTCCATAGGGCTATAGAGAACTTTGAGAGCTTTCCAAAAATGTAAATAGTTCATCAATCAGAGCTACAGTTCAAAAGTTATGCCTCTCAAAAGTTCGGTTACCATTTTTGGATTCTTCTAATTTGGCACCGACTTCTAATTTGACTACTAGAGCCTTCTATTTGGTCGGTGGATTCCTACGAGATCTTTCTAGAATGTATTCCTAATCCTTAACCCTTTGGGGTCTATTTAAGAACATTTTTGGCATTGCAAAAGATAGTTCGGAGTGGAGTTTCAGAGGAGGTATTGAAAGGAGAATTTATCTCCAGATTTATACTATTGTAAGCGAATAGGGCGTGCTTTGAAGTCTATTTTCTCTGTACTAAATGTATTAGCTTATTTACAAAGTTAATAAAATTTTCCCTTTCCTGTGGTGTCAATTTTGTGCTTGGGTTGTGTCCCCATCAAGTGGTATCAGAGCTGGTTTTCCTAATTATGTAGACAGAGCGCTGACTATGAGGCAGTTTGCACCAGGACTGTGTGGTTGTGGGTTTGAGTTAAGAAGATGCCTCCATGAAGAGAGCATGGTTGAAGGTCTGGAGCTATTAATCCTAAGGAGGTTAGAGCCCTCCAGAGGAAGGTACAAGCATTACAGGAGGAGCTCCGTAGAGGAACAAATATTATTGTAGGCGAGGAAAGTGATGATGACAATGAAGAAGAAAAAATTAGACCAGAAGGGGAATTTGATGGGGAAGTTCTAAATCAGGAAAGGCTTTTTAGGGCCATTACTAAGTTTAGGAAAAGACCTACAATTGATGTGGGTGTATTTTCAGAAAATCTGAAACCAGATGAGTTGATTGATTGGATCAATGAACTGGAAGAGTACTTTGTGTATGAGGATATCAGCGACCTAGATAGGGTTAAGTTTGTAAAGCCCAAACTGAAAGGATATGCCAAAATATGGTGGCAAGAGGTTCAATTGGAAAGATATAGAAGAGGAAAGGAGAAGATCACAAGGTGGGATCGTATGGTGGACAAATTGAAGAGGCAGTTCATTCCTTTTGATTATGAGATTGATTTGTTTAAGAAGATGCATGGGTTAAAGCAAGTAGGAAAATCAGTCCAAGAATATATAGAGGAGTTTTAATGACTTTTGATTAGAGAAAGGAATGCAAAAGAAAATAAGGAGAAGGTTGCACGTTATATCAATGGGTTGCGACCTAGCATCTAAAAGGAATCAAGTTTGGTAAGAATGAATAGCATTGAAGAGGCATACTAGTTTTCCTGATGAGTTGAAGAGAAGCCAAATAAGACATTTGAAGGGAGACAAAGAGGGCATGGTCAAGGAGGAAGAGGTAATGGTAGGTCATCTGGAGGCCAAAATGAGACCAAAAAGAAGAATACAGATGTGGGTACTAGCAAGAATCAAAGGAACGAGTGTTTCAATCCCTCTCGAGATCAAGACTTTGGAAATTAGAGAGCAAGAGGTAGAGGACGTAGACAAGGAAGAGGATGTTTTTGTGGTACCTATTTCCATTGCAATGAAGAAGTTCATCATGCCTCTAAATGCCCTCAATGACAAGGAAGGACAGATAGGAGAGCTGAGGGTCAACCTAGGGTTGCTCATTAGGATGAGGATTTACAATCATCACACTCAGAGGATGCAAAAACATGAGAGACTTTAGTAAATAAAAGGGTCCTACTAAATGGTGAGATTAAACCTGGACAAAGGAGGAATTTGTTGCATACCAGATGCAAGCGTGAGGATAAATGTTGTGGTGTGATCATTGATGGTGGTACCACTAATAACTTGGTATCAGAGGAGATGGTCTCTAAGCTGAAGTTCAAGAGGGAGAAACACCCCCAGCCCTATCAGATTGCTTGGGTGAAAGATGATCATAAGGTCCTGGTAAGTGAACAATGTTTAGTGAAATTAAAAATTGGGAGTTAACATGATGAAGTTCTCTATGATGTTATTCAAATGGATGTTTGCCATCTATTGTTGGGAAGACTGTGGCAGTTTGATAGGCATGTAGTACATGATGGTCATGCAAACACATAATCTCTAACAAAGGATGGAGTTCACCACAAACTGAAGGCCATGAAAAGGGAAGGTGAAAAGGTATGTAGTAGTGCTAGGATTTGTCTTGTTGATGGAAGGAAGTTTTTAGATGGCATGAAACATCAATGTATGTGCTATGCTTTGATTCCTAGGAAAGATAAAGAAGGTAGTAGTGAAATACCACTTGAAGTTTGAAATTTACCAGGTGAGTTTGGAGATATCATATCTAATAATGTTCTAGAAGGATTGGCACCAGTAAGGAAAATTAGTCATCAGATAGATTTAATCCTAGGAGCTAGTTTTCCTAACAAGGCTGCTCACAAGATGACTCCTACTAAAACTAAGGAGCTAAATAGACAAGCGTAGGAGCTATTGAGGAAGGGCTTGATTTGGGAGAGCCTGAGTCCATGTAAAGTACCTAGAGTACTAGCACCAAAGAACGAGGGAGAGTGGAGGTTGTGTATAGACTCTCAAGCTATAAATAGGATATCCATCAATTATCAATTTCCTCTACCAAGAATGGATGATCTTATGGACTGCTTGAGTGGAGCTCAGTACTTCATAAAGATAGATCTCAAGAGTGGTTATCACCAGATACCAATTCTAGAAGAAGATGAGTAGAAAATAGCCTTCAAGACCTAGGAGGGTCTTTATGAGTGGTAGACCCAAGGACTACACCAGAATTCAGGAAGATAGAGAAAGGGGTGACAAAATTCTAGATCATCATGTGGGCAAGAGTACCAAAAGTAGGCAGTATGAAGAGTATTTGGCCAAGTGGAAAGGACGGTCGATAGAGGACTCAACTTAGGTTTCAGCAGCTGAGGTTTCCCATTTGGGATTTCCTCTACCATTCATAAAGTGATAGGGTCACTTTTTAATCTACACTAGGTGTCTGATGTAGGAGCATCTAGAGGTATTAGGGAAATCTTGTGTCAACCAAAAAAATGTACTTAGACTTGGTTTCTATTTTATGTGTTTTCATTTTTGGATTCCCAAAATTTTGGTTACCATTTTTGGATTCTTCTAATCTTGTACCAACTTCTAATGTGTCTTCTAGAGCCTTCTATTTGGTTGGTGGATGCCTAATAGCACTTTATAGAATGTATTCCTCATCCTTAACCCTCTAAGGTCTATTTAAGAACATTTCTGGCATTATAAAAGATAGTTCGAAGTGGAGTTTGATAGGAGGTACTGAAAGGAGAATTTATCTCCAAATTTATACTATTGTAAGCCCATAGGGCAAGATTTGAAGTCTATTTTCTCTATACTAAATGTATTATCTTATTTACAAAGTTAATAAAATTTTCCCTTTCCTGTTGTGTCCATTCTGTGCTTGGGTTGTGCCCCTATCACTAATGTAACACCTTTTGAACTATGGTATGGTCACTCACCCAATGTAAAGAATTTCAAAGTATTTTGTTGCAAATGGTTTATCCTTAAATATGCTAGAAATGGAAAATTTGATGCAAAAAGTGACAAAGTCATATTCCTTGGTTACTCCACTAGAAGTAAAGCATACAAGTGTTTATACTAACACTAACAAAATTGTGGAAAGTGCAAATGTGAACTTTGATGAGCATGCAAATGTCCAAAATGAAAAACCAAAGAAAATGGATGAATACAAGAACCTTTGTATATTCTTATGAAGGAATGCATATTGATGAGGATACTAACAATCAAATTGGGATTCGACAGTAAATTTCAGTCTCAGCTGAGTCACAACTACTGAATGTCGAGCTGCATTCAGAAGCCGAGTTACAAAATTAAGAAAATGCTCATTTTGACTCTAAAGTCAGTACACATGACAGAGATGTAGAACTATTTGACAATGAAGTACATAGTGACCCTAAATCTGAAAGATCAAACATGGAAACAAGGATAGAACCAAGGTTGTCCAAATGTGTGAAGAGACATCACCCTGCTAAACAGATAATTGGTGGCAAAGATGCAAGACCAATGACAAGGAATAGACTAAGAAATGAATCATGCTTGTTAAAAAAATTTGAACCTAAGAAAGTGTATGATGTAATACAAGATGATGACTAGTACAAAGCTATGGAAGAAGAGATTGATCAAATAAAAAAGAACAAAAGCTGGAGTTTGGTTCCCAGACCAGTCGATAAGAATGTGATTGGCACCAAGTGGGTATTCAAAAAAAAGCTAGATGACAATGGAGAGATTATTAGAAACAAAGCCAGACTAGTATGTAAGGGTTATGCTCAATAAGAAGGATTAGACTATGGGGAAACATTTGCCCCTATTGCAAGAATGGAAGGAGTAATAACTTTACTTGCATATGCTACATATAAAGGTTTTAAAGTCTATTAGATGGATGTAAAGTTTTCTTTTCTAAATGGTATATTGGAAGAGGAAGTCTATATTTAACAACTAGAGGGATTTTTTGATGAGAACAACAAAGATATGCTTTGTAAACTACATAAAGCACTCTATGGTCTGAAACAAGCACCTAGAGCATGGTATGAGAGATTTCACAAGTATCTTGTGCAAATAGGATTTGAAAGAACTGATGATAATAGCAACATGTACATCAAATCTGAAGAAGGTAAGGATATTATTATATCTGAAATCTTTGTGGATGACATAGTGTTTGGAGGAAGGGAAGTGCTTTGCAAAAGTTTTGTAGACAAAATGAAACATGAATTTGAGATGTATATGTTTGGAGAAATCAAATTTTTTTGTCGGTTTTCAAGTACATCAACTAAAACATGGTATATTTATGACACAATCAAAGTACATCAAAGAGATACTTAAAACATTTAGATTAGAAGACTCCAAAACAATCAGCACACCTATGGAAATAGGACACAAACTATCCAAAAATTATGTATCAACAGAAGCTAATCAAATAATGTACAGATCCATGATTGGAAAACTACAATACATTGTGCATAGCAAACCAGACATAGCATTAGCAGTTGGAATAGTGGCTAGATTCTCTACTAATCCTAAAGAAAATCATCTAATAGCAGTAAAAAGAATAATGAGGTATCTCTTTGGCCTATATTATAAAAAGAATGAAAAGTTTGAGCTCAATGCATTCACAGATGCAGATTGAGGAGGCAACATTGATTATAGAAAAAGCACAAGTGGAGGAGCATTATTTTTAGGTAAAAGACTAGTTACTTTGACTAGAAAGAAGAAAACATGCACATCTAAGTCCACTGTAGAATCAGAATATGTGGCAGTAGCAATCAATTGTACAAACATTGTGTGGTTCACACATCTATTGAAAGGAATGAAAGAAGAGGTAACTAAACCTGTGATATTGTATTGTGATAATACAAGTTCTATAAACATATCCAAGAATATAGTAATGCATGGAAAAACCAAGCATATTGCAATCAAGTATCATTATGTTAGAGAATTGGTAGAAGACAAACAAGTAAAGATGGAGTACATTCACACAAAAAAACAAACTACAAATATCTTCACCAAACCATTGCCCAAGGATGCTTATGAATATCTTAGAGGCAAGTTGGGGGTAATACCCCTAACTCAAGAAGTTTAAAAGAAACAAAGAAGCTGCCCTGCATCAACAGGAACAAATCATTGAAATATTAGAAGAATGATGCAGAGGATGATAGCAGGAGCAAGAATTCCAAATCACTCACAAGCATGGTGAAAAAGGGAGAAAACATGAGATTCAAAGCTTATATTTCGCATGTTAAAGATGCTACATCTTTGGCATTTATGTCAAAGAGGAAGATATATGCAAAAAATTGATCATCAATACAAGGTAAAGAGGGAGATACTCATGAGGGAGATATATATGAAAGAGGGAGATTTATAAGAAACTAAAAGGTAAAGATATGGAGAAATATGAGATCAATAGTAAAGGATGCAATAGTAAAGAAGGAAGTAGAATGTAGCAGCAATCGAATATGATTTTGGTGGTAACTAAGTTGATCAAGTGATTAGTTTGGTTTGCCATCAATGCCAAAGAGGGAGATTATTGGAAATGATTGAGGAGTAATAGAACTGATAGCGAATGTTTTCAATCATTGTTTTGTCATTGATGTCAAACTTGCTACTTGCAGGAATGACAATTGCTTTAGTGGTCCAAATACTATAAGTTGGTTGATTGACAAGGAGGTGGCAATCAATAAGATGTAACTAGAGTACATAGAAAAAGGTTGAAGTTATGATGTTGTAGTGAAGTATAAGGATCAGCTAAGTCATTGATAAAATAGTGTATTGATGACATACTCTAAGACATAGAGGATAGACACAACAAGACATATCAAAGATGTAAGGTTTTAGCTAAGTTATTTGTATAGCCTAACTAAGTTCATAAGAGAGTTCTGAGCAAGCTAGTTAGTGCCAAATCGATTCTTAGTTGAGGCCAAGCAAGTTCACCTTTTAGAGTGTGCCAAGTAAAATTCAAGTGCTGAGTGATCTTCAAATATCGAGTAAATATCAAGTGTCGAGTAATCTTCAAGTGTTGAGCGAAGATCAGATGCCAAGTAGAATACAAGAGTCGAGTAATACAGAGGATGTCAAGCATTAGTAAATAAATAATGCTTAGTTGCTACATTATTTTAAAAATTGAAGATTTTCCAGATTTGAGCCGACATGGTTGTTATCTAGAATTCTGTGAATTAGATAGGAGGTAAGAAAGATGAGCTGCTAGCACAAAACACTATGTAAATCATTTCTGACAATAACAATTCGATTCTAGATGAGAGTAGAATATGGGATAGATACATTGTATCTTACCTAATCTATTCAAACCCTAAAATTGGAGAGGGAGAATCGAGCTAAAAAGAGATTCCAGATTTCTCTTTAAGGATTCATAAGGTCATAAAGAAAAGAAGGAGAGATAGTCTAGCATGAAGTGCTGAATAAGGTGCTAAGATGGAAGAAAGTACAAATACTCTACTTCGATAGGTTACCATAGATATGATTGCATTGGTATGATGAGTAAGAAGATTCAAGATGACAAGCTAACAGATCTAAAGTGATTAAAGCCAATTAAAGGATTGAACTAAAGTGTCATCTAAAATCTGCAAGATATGTTGTAAGTTGTATCAAATCAAAAGCCATTGTTGTTACTCTCTAGAAATTGTAACAGTTAAGATAAACCCTATGAACTTAGGTTGGTTTAATAGCCATGTTAGAAATCCTTTAACAGGGTGATATTCCAAGTGAATGTTCCAAAGTCCTTTAATCAGGCCCATTACTAACAGTATGTTGAAATCCTCTAACAAGGTCACATTTAACAGTGTGTTGTAGCCTTTAAATGGGGAGGTCTTTAACAAGGAAGACCATTAGAAGTGGTTGAAATTAATTGCGTAGTTATTTTATGGGTTTCATCCCCACCCCAGTTTTACCTTCTTATTCCTGGAGGGTTTTGACGTTATCAAATTCTCAGTGTTATGGTGTGATGCATGTTTACTTTTCATAATTGTTTAAATGTCCAAATTACATGCATAATAGTGTTAGTTATGTGCTATTGAGGATAGAAACAAGGAAAAAATGGCATTGGACCTTGAATAACTGATTCATCACCCTCTCAATTATTCTAAAGAATTATAACATATATATCTTCAAGTATTTTTGTCAAATGGATCCACACCTTGGAATATAACACTATAATTCCTTGCATACTAAATTTATAACATATAATCAAGAATTCAAACTACAACTTATCTTTGTTGACTCCTTCTCTAGATATAATGGTTCCATGAGAAAAGATATAGAACTCTAACATCTAGCCTCTTGTGCACTAGGCATTTCCTATGAGATACAAAAGACTAGTTGTTAATAGATCATGGAAATCTTTTCTAATTTACTTATGAAAATAATGAAAATAATAAATAAATGATACTTATACATACGATTGGGCTCTTAGTATGAATAGAAATGCCAAAGTGTCCAGGACACTGAATCTACCTAGACTCCTCACGAGTAGCCACATCTTGTACAATAAAGAATGTAATTAAATTTCAATTTACCATAGATATTTGGCAAGAATACATCAATATTTAATCACTTTAAAAGAACCTAATTATAGTTCTCCTGTGAATGGGTTGTGCCTCTCTCCTCACACTCTACCCCCCACTGATAGGTGATACCTACAAGAGAAAAGAAATATTAGAAACCATATATGCTCTAGTGTTAAATATAAAATCAATGAGAGCAAACCAGAATGTACCATATATGTTTCAAGGCCAAATGAAATAGTCGAGAACATGACAAAAGAAACCTGCCTGAGCTCCTCCCCTATCATTAACTAAACATGAATGGAGATCACATACATGTATAATTCAATATGGGTTAAAATTGCTCTATTAGAAAGATTAATTTTGTATCACATATGTTGTAACAAAAAAAATCTATACACATACTAATATTGTAGGTTTTCATGCCACTCCGTGCCCCTCATCTCTTACGCTAGTGTGTGTAGTCTATATAGGTTACTTTGATGTATCATCCTCCTCAAATACAATTTGATACTCAAAAAGATAAGATATGGCACCTAGATAAATATTCTTCCATGTTATGCAAGTATGGGGCACACAAATATGTGATGAGCTCACCCATTGTGTGTTAACATTTTAGTCATGTTTGTTATTCGTAACATAAAATTATTCAGATTATAAGTATCTACCAAGCATATAGTATAGTTAACAATGTTAACCAAGAATTTCAAACTCTACTAAGTTTTACAGTTGCTACTAAGTATAAGAGACAATATTTAGTTTGCACTGAGCAGTTAATACCAAGTTGGTATGAGCAATGTAAACTGAGATTTCCAAGGTTTACCAAGTTCCCCAATATAAACCAAGTTGTGCAATATTTATTGAGTTCATATTTGATGTGATATGGGTATAGTGTTAACCAAGAAACTTAGTCTTAACCAAGTGACTTAATTTATACCAAGCTCGTAGTGATAGTATTTATCGAGCTATGCAGTTAGAATCAAGTGACTTAGTTTATATGATGAGTTTCATAGTATTCATCAAGTCACATGTGTATACTAAGTTCAAGATTACTTGAAAGTGAACAATATAGATCAAGCTTCTATTTCAACCAAGTGCATGACGATGTTCAGTATTGATAGTGGATGTCTAGTTTTAGAACCTCACTAAGCTAGTCTTTAGAACCCAAGTTCCTATAGTTGGGCAGACTTTATGTATTTTTTTAAACTTATATTGTGGCCAACTTTGTAATTTATAATTTGGATTGGTATATATGTAATTTATTTGTATTACATCCAATGATAAGTAAGAGGTAATGTAACAAGAAAAGAAGAGCAACATAGTCAATTAGAAAGGCTATAGTAGTACAAGGAGTAGTAAAGATTTATTTATCATAGAAAAGTGATCATTACACTCAAAGGAATCTCAGTTAGAAAACCAAGTTGTATATCAGAGATCATCTAATATTTCATCATATTAGGCAAATCAGTTAAATCCTTTGACAAGGTAGACCTAACAATCTTTTGTAAGTCACTTTACCGAGTGCATACTTCATTGTATGTTTGTAAATCATTTTCTAAGGTGGACCTAATAGTCCTTATTGCTCCTAAAAGGGTAGATCATCAGAAGTTATTGTTGTAAGCCTTGATAAGCCAACTATATATTGTAGTACTCAAGCTTTTTGGTATCATCCCCACCCTATTTTTACTTTTTATTTTGAAGGATTTCAAGTCACTAAATTGTATGTCAAAGTGTTATGAATACTTATATGTTTTCAGTTTCTCATGCATGCAATTAGATCAGAATACTAATGAAGGCTTAATTTGTAATAAAGGATTTAGTTTTATTGGTTATTGATTCACCCCTCACCTCTTAGTAATTTAGCCTATCATATATATTTCCAACAATTGGTATCAAAGCTTTGTGGTTCTCAAGTTTAATGGCTTGAGCAACAATCAAAGGCTATGAAGGTATTTAAACTTGACAAGGCTATTAACAATGGGAAGCTAGATTTGGAATTGACCATTGGTCAACTTAAGAAAGCAAAGGAGAAACTCTCTCAATCCATGAAAAGAAGAAAAGATATAGCAATCCAAATGAATGATCAACTCTACATTGAAAAAAGAATTAAAGATATCCATTCAGAAAGCAATTTAGATGAAGCTACTAATGCAATCAAGGAACTATTTGAAAAAAAAAAAAAAACAACTCACTTTAAGACGAGAGCAAGAAATTTAGTTAGTTATATTATGTGAAGTCATGGAAGAGAAAAAAAAGATAAAATAAGAGATAGAAGGAAAGAATAATAAAATTCAGAAACTATCCCTTTAAAGAAGACTTCATTGATCAGCTCACGAATCCAAATGAAGAAATCATGAATCTAAGATCAGAGAATGAAAGATTGTAGAATGATCTAAACATTGAAAAGAAAACCAATGAAAGGATGATAAAATATGAAGTAGACATGAACCAATTGAATGATCAAAGTTATTATAGGAAAAAAGGAAAAGTAGGAATTAGATATATATAGAAGAAGGTGAATCATCCAAGCAAGGAGCTCAAAAGAATCAAAGACCTACTTGCAGTCACTACGATAAGATAGGTCATTAATCAAACAAATGTTGGAGAAATGGGAAATTCAAATTCAATGTAAAATCCTAAAATTGCAAACAAGATGGACATAGGGCTAATGAATGTAAGGAAAAACCTCTATTTAAAGGCAAATGTGATGTGGGAGCATGAAACATGTCCATAAATTGTCTTCCAATGAAAGTAATTAGAAATGGAAATCCACACCAATTAGAAATGGAAATACACCCATGATGGTCATGGGGCATTCAAAATAGTAATGTCAATTAATCATTAGTTTTGAGTTAGCCATGGTTGAGATGAAGATCTAGTTTTTTACCGATGTGGATAAAGAGGATGGCCAATAACTAAAAAGATTTGGTTTTATTGAAGGAAAAAGCTTGATAACATGAAGAAAAAAAACTACATCTTTGAGAGGGGGCTCGATACCGATCTTGGAAGAAGTAGACGGACTCAAGGAATTGAGAAGCTGATATTGAGCCTGATATCCATGATTTGAGTTTGGTAGTGCTTAGCATGTAGGGGCTTGATTTATGGTTGGTGAATTAAATGCCAACTGATATCTATGTTTTGAGAGGGGGACAATGTGTTAATAAGAATTGTTCATATTGAGAGGGGGCCAATATGAATTGTTGGATATGATAGTTTGGAGGGGGAATAAGATTATTTTTTCTATGGAAGGGTGGAACCTAATATGGCAAGGAAAAGGCCAATTTTAGAATAAAGGGAGATCATTTTTTTGATGTCTAGTTTGGTATGGAACCTGAATGTGGGTTTTGCAAATTAAAGGTAGCTGATAGAATGAAATTTTTCTTAATTACTTGAACTAATAGAGAATTGATATTGGGGAAGAAGAGAACACCAAACTGATAGTATGGTTGTTAGGCGGTGGCTTGGTTGATAACCAAATATAGCTTAAGTTGTGTTGAACCTGATAAGGGTAATGATTGTGTAGTTTGTGTGCACTTTGATGAATAAAGTTTTTGGAAACTTTTACGTTTCAATGATTTTTAATTCACTCTAGGCATGATTGATAATTAGCATTCTTTCCTTCCTTTGCTATTATTCCATTCTTGACCCATCTTGGAAATATGGGATATCTCCAGAAGTGGTTCACTTGGTGTTTCTTTATAAGAGTATGTGAAATTAATAGCAATTAGCTATGTGTTAGTAGAGTTCATAAATTGTGTTACATCAGATTGGTATCAAAGCTACTAAAAGATCTGGTTGTTGGGTGTTGTGGGTAATTGTGTGATTGCAAATTATGAGTTCAAGATTCTTGAGATCATCATGGCTAAAAACTTCAAGTGAAAGGAAAATGATTTATAGAGACATTTAGTGTTTTAAATCAAATGCAAATGCAAGAATAAGCTATGCAAGGTTATTGTGGAGATTAATGCATTGGATAACATAGCATCTATTGAGATGGTTGAGAAGTTAGATCTCCCAAGAATAGCTTGTGAAGAACCTTATCAATTATTTGGTTTGACTAATGATCAATGGGTAGACATCTATAAAAAAGGATATGCTCCATTTAATATTGGGATTTAACATGATATTGTTGAATGTGATATTTATAGTAAGGGATTGTCATATGATTTTGGGACAAGCACGGCAATCAAACAATGGAGCTATATATTATGGTAAAGAGAATACCTATTCTTTTAAGAAAGATGGAAGACAAATGCTATTGGAACCACTACAAGATGATCATGAATCTTGGCAAAGAAAGAAAAGTCTAGGTTTGGTGAAAAAAATTGACTTTCCAATGCATGAAGTAGTAGAGAAAGAAGTTGCACAAGAAGAAGAAGAATGTTTGGTTGATGAACATGAAGATTTGGGACACACAAAGATTGTCCAAAGCTTGGACCCTAAAGAAAATATGTAGCAAGAAGACATGAGAGAACTAGAGGGTATTCAAGATCTCATAGAAGAGGACATAGAGTCAAAGCATGAACACAATCAAATAGCTAAAGCATCAATGGTGAGTCCATTGGATACTCATAATGAGGCTATCATGACAACATTAAGAGTTGGGAAGTAGAGTTGTCAAGAAACATGGCATGATGAAGAAGTTTAGATTATGTTTCCTAATTTAGTCTTAGGCAAAGAGACTATAGTCCAGTTGGTTAGTGGCCATGCGAAGGACAAAACTCTTATGTTCTTTCTAGATATGCAAAGTTGGCATGAGAAAGACATTGAATTGGAAGCAATACGTATATAGTGTAAACTTGATGTCATTCTAAACAAGTTGTTTGAAAATAGAAGTGATGTTACCATATGGATAGGTTATCCAAAAGTGCAACATGAATTGTATGGTGACGAAATGAAATTACTTTCCCTATAGCATTTCCAATTCTTTGTCACATAGTCATGTTGTCACAAAGGGTTGTAGTAGAACTACATTTCACTCATGGATAAATCTCAACCAAGGGTGAAGTTGAAGGTGTGCATGGTGTCATGGCATATATAGGTGCATTTATTCAAGACTAGAGTTAAAATGAAGTTGTGGCTTCTCTAAATTTCTTGACTCTATCATTTTCAAGGGATTTAAAATTTTTTTTTTGTGCGGAGTCTGATGTTGGAGCATCCAACACATCCACAAATTGTCTCCCCATGAAAGCAATTGGAAATAGAAATCTATGGTAATTATAAATGGCAATAAACCCATGAAAATCATATGGCATTCAAAATAGTAATGTAAATTAATCATTAGTTTGGAGTTAGTCATGGCTGAGATGAAGATCTAGTTTGTTATCAGTGTAGATGAAGATGGAGCCCAATAACTAAAAACATTTAGTTTTGTTCAGGAAAAAGACTGATAATGTGAAGAAAAAAAAACTACATCATTTTTTTAATGCAACTTGAGATATATTTGAGGGGCTAATATCTTTGTGAGAGGGGTCAATGCTAATCTTGGAAGAAGCCCATTACAATCAGAAAGTTGGGTTTGGGTTTCTAAGAAATGAATGTTTCCTTTGAGCAAAGGGAGTCAAGGAATTGAGAAGCCAATATCGAACCTAATATCCATGATGTGAATTTGATGATGCATAACATGGAGGGGCCCAATTTATAGTTGGTGAATTAAATGGCATCCAATATCTATGTTTTGAGACAGGGCCAATATGTTGATAAGGGGAGGAAATATGCTTTATTGCCAATGATAGTTTGGAGGCGGAATCAATTTTTTTTTCTATAGAAGGGTGGAACCTAATATAGCAAGGAAGAAGTCAATTTTTGAATAAAGGGAGATTGGTTTGTTGATACCTATTTTGGCATGGCACATGAATGTGAGTTTTAGAAATTAAAGGTAGCTGATAGAATGAATCGATTCTTGGTTACATGAACTAACAAAGAGCTGATATTAGGAAATAAGAGAATGTCAAACTGATAGTATGGTTTTTGGGCAGTGGATTGGTTGATAACTGTATATAGCTTAAGTTGTGTTGAACTTGATAAGGGTAATGATTATATAGTTTGTGTCTACACATTCATGAATAAAGGTTTTGGAAACTTTAACATTTTGATGAGTTTTCATTTACTCTAACCATGATTGATAATTAGTTTTCTTCTCTTTCTTTTCTATTCTTGAACCATTTTGGCAATATGGGGTGTCTTTGAAAGTGGTTTGCTTGGTGTTTCTTTATAAGTGAATATAAAATTAATACAAATTAGTTATGTGTTATTAGAGTTTTTAAATTATGCTACATCAAAATTTTACAAATGTAAGAAGCATGGGCACAAATTTTTTGAATGAAAAACTAAGCTATTGAACCCAACAGAACAAATTGTAAAAGTTATATTTGGTTATTACTATAACATTTGGTGTAGATGTCATTACTATGGATAATTTGGACATATTTGAATGAATTGTGTTAAGCATCGCATGAGGAAAAGGGATACTACCAGAAGATGTTTCATTTGTATTGAACTTGGTCATCTTGCCAAGAACTATATGAATATTGGAAGAGTTGAAGATGACAAGAAGGCAAAAGTTGATAACATCAAAAAGTAGATGAGACAGTAATGAGTTTTGAAATCTCCTAAGAATGCAAGTTGAAGCAATGATGAACATTTCAAACAAGAATTGGGTGACTTTAGAATTTCTACTTGATCTTTCAAAGGAGAACTGGAACTAGGATTTTGAAGAAGATAGCTCACATTAATTCTAGTCAGCAGAATGAAAGATCCATATAAGCATTCAAGATGCAAAGGGATCACCAAGTGTTCAAGTAATGCCAATCTTTACCAAGAATGATTAGGTTACAGACCTTACTAAGCAAGGTTGGGTTGTAAGACCCTATCGAGAAAGGTCAGGAGCTATTATATTTGTTGTGTGGTTATCGAGTTGTTGAAGACTCTATCAAGCTTTTAATACAAGTGAAGTAGATGACAATATATTTTTTGAGTGAATAATCATACCAAGGCATTTATGGAAATCAGAAGGAGAATTTTTTTAAAAGGGTAAAGTCAAAGTCATTTCTCATAGCTAATTTTTAAAAGGTATCTGTATAGAGTGATTTTAAAGCATTCAAGCGATTTGAGTAAATCACTATTGAAGATTTTTGTGTTTACTCAAAACCTACCAAGCATCAATAGAATCAACTAGTAGAAAATTGAAGAAAGATTTGAATATGTTACTTTGAGGCATCAAATGGATGGTGCCAATTTTTATGTTGAGTTCTACCATCACAAAAACCCTAGATCTAAGTAGAGCTCAATCTCAAATTCCACCAAAGGTATTGTTAATCAACGATATTTGTTCACATTTTAAGTGTGCAATTCAAGACATTAGAACTTTGGAAATGGATGAATCTTTGAAGGAGTTATACCTGAATGGTGTGTTGAAAATAGACAATTAACATCTTCAAGAAAAAGGTTTAACTCATATTCCACATATGCCATGGTATTTTCAAATAAAATGGATAAGATTCATTCTTAGTCAGGTACACAATGGTCAACTATGGTTGGAGAAACCTATTTTGATAATGAAGAAGATGATCCATAGAATCATTGGTCTTCCTAAATTGGAAAAAGGGAAGATGACCAAAACCCTAAGTCATGATGAACTAGAGAAGAAAAACTTGCCAAGTGGGATGGAAAGGGGATGAAGATCAACCATGTCATAGACATGGAATTAAAATTCGGGATACATGTCATCACTCATAGGATAAAAATTTCAAGTAGACTAAATAATGTGTCATGCGAAATAGTGGATCTTGCATATAAAGTGGTCTAAAATAACATATCACTTGATCTTGTTGAGTTGATGTTGAACCATTTCAACAATAACATGGAGAGTATAAGAATTTCCAAGAACAATCCTTGTAAGTTCAATTCACTTTTAACTTTTCTATTTTTTTATATGTAAAATGTTTTCCTATCTAAAGGTATAGTAGTATGGAGGAAGGATGTACCTATTCTTTATTAGATTAATGAATATATAGTTGAAATGGGAGAAAGTAAGTGAGAATTATGGAAATTTACTTTGATGCTTTCAAAGAGAAGATGAATAATAGATTTAGGATACCAAAGAAACTTGTTGATGATTACAAAGATGATGTTTGTTTTATTGTTGATAGTGATAAAGTATATATTTAGTCAATTAGATGAAGAATTAGTTGGGCTAAGCCTCTTTGATATGAGATTAACATTGATGAAACCAAGGACATTATTTAAGCACTAGTTAATGAGCCTATTGAACCAAATTCTACATATTTTGGCACTTATGATGAAGCTAAGGCAAGAATTTAATTGGAAATCAAACTCCTTTAGGAAATCAAAAAAGGGAAGAAGAGGATTACAAAACTAAAAACCAGCTCCATTCTTTTTTTGACTAAAGGTAAAGAAGATGGCATTGAAAATGATGAAGCAAACGATGAAGAGAAGTTAGAGGATGAAGAGACTGTGAAGAAGAAAGGTAAGGTTATCAAAACCAATCCTGCCAAGTCATCTACTACTTTGTTTATGAGAAGATCATCTAGGAAGAAACTAGACAAAGAAGGAGAAGATATAATCTTTAAAAGGCCTCCACCCACCTTGTAGGAAAGGTTGAAGGCTACAAATTTAGGATTAGGCCTACCAAATTTCAAAGCACTAAAGTATGAGACTAGGACTGTAGAGGACCAAAAGAAAATACAAGATGTATTAATGTCTAAAAAGGGTAAGTAGAAGTATTCCCTAGACCATCTTGCTTAGCACTTTTTGAGTGATCTAATGGAGAAGATCAAGCCAAGATGGGAGAATGCCATGAAAATTTCAAAAGACATATATGAGTAGACCATAAGGCAATTCATGTAAAGTTTGAATGATAAGGAGGTAAATAAATCTCAAATGAAGAATGAAGAAAAACTTATCTTGAGATTCAATACTTGTCCTATATTGTTGAATGACGTTGAACATGCGGTAAGGAATTCTACCAACACATCAAAGAATATTTATGTTCTTCAAAAGAAGAGTGATTTTGTTGTCAATTTTGGCGACAATGATGATGATGAGCATGGAAAAGATGAGGAAATTGATAATGAAGAAGTTATTCATTATGACAATATAGATTATGATTAAGAGGAATAGGGATAGGAAGCTACCAAGGAAGAAGTGCAAAACACTGATGAGAGTAACCTAGAGAGAATCACTATAGTGGTCATAGCATTAATTTCTCATTCTTCAAGCCAAAAATTGAAAACATCAAACCTTGAGAAAGCTTCAACAAGATTGATTATGCCAAAAATTGTAAGTACATGCACTCAATAAATTTTTGCAATTGTCTACCTCAGTACTTCATTGCCAAAAGTGGCACTTGAACTTCATCTATCAAGTAGCCAACTCTTTTTTGTACATCAATTTTGGTTACTCTAGGTATTTCTACTATTGGTATTTTGGCAATAAGTGAACTATCTACTTTTTCAACAAGTTCTATGATTTCTACTATTGTTTCCATTCCTAGCATGCAAATAATAAGTCTAAGGATACTTGAGACCAAGGTTGAACTGAGTACATAATTTTTGAGTAAAGGAAAAGAGAAAGAAGAGGAAATTGATATAGATGAAGAGATTGTTATTCCAAAATGGGACATCTCAAATCTCAATCCTAATTAGATGCATATTTTTGGAGAACTTCAGAAGAAAGATAAGTAGTACAGGCTTAGACAAGAAAGAAATAAGGAATTTCAGATAACTAAAGATGCTAAGAATATCCTAGCTAAGACACTAAATACAAAGGTTGTCACTTTTGAACCAATTTTGAATTAGTTAGCAGAGGTAGTCTAGAAATTCAACAATGATTTGAATGGATAAAATAAATTGTTATAGATAGCTAACAAGAAGTTTGAGAATAAAGTTTTGGAACTTATTTCTAAGCAAATTGCTATTCATCAAGTAGAATTATCTACTATTATAGGTTCATTAAGGACCTCTTGCAACAATGTATCTTTATTATTCTATAAACACTATGACATTTCGATTTTCACCAAGGAAATAAGAGGTAAATTGTTAAAGATTAATGAGGATCTAAAGGAAAGTGCACAATAATTGCAACTTGACCCAAGTTATTGTTGGAAATAATCAAGACTATCTAGGTTACTGAGAGGGGAGGGGTGAATCAATAACCTCAAAACTTTTGATAGAATTCAACACTTAAAAACATAATCCATTCACCATTAATAGATCTAATCTACTACATGCATGAGAAACTAAAAGATAAACATTTATGGCACATTAACACAATATTTGGTGACCCAAAAACATTCCAAATAGAAAATAAAATTGGGGTGAGGATGATTCAACAAAACTTCAATACTGTACTATAAAGTTGGCTTGTTAAAGCTTACAATGATCACTTCTGATGATCTCTCCTATTAGGAGCAATTAGGGTTGCTAGGTCTACCTTGTTAGAGGTTTTACAAACATATTATGAAGTATGCACTCAGTTAAGAGATTTAATGAAAAGACTACTAAGTCTACCCTATTAAAGGATTTGAATCTAATTCACCTATTAGGATAAAATAGTAGATCTAACTTAGAACTTAATTGCTAATTAGATCCTCGAAGTACTGATCACCTCTTTGTGATAGATAAAACTTGACTACTCCTAGTTTGACATTTTTGTATACCTTACTCTGCTGCTGATTCACATTTGCATTCACTCTTCTCAAAACATTACTGCTTCATCGTGCTTGGGTATGATACAATACATTACATATATACCATCCTAATTCTCATAATTACAAGGTTGACTAAAACAAAAGATAACACCAATATTACTTAGTCAACCCAACTGTAGAAGGTCAAGTTCTAAAAGATGACTTGGTTTAATTTTTGATACTTGGTGTCCACTACATTACTTGCAATCATCATGAATTTGATAGAAGTAGAGGCTCAATCCATACTAATAACTCAAAATAGCTTCAAACTCAATGAACATTGGAGACTTAGTAGATATAGTGTCACTTGGTAGAAACTGAATTCCATGTTTACCTTGCTTCCACTTGGTAAATGTTGCTCATCTCATTGCTCGGTTAACACTGTCTTCGAATCACAAGAACTAATAACTTGGTAGACACTGTGAATCTTAGTAACCATTGACTTCTTGGTAAGAACTAAACTACTCAGTTTGAATTGCTAAAATTTGCACTACCTAAATTCAGTTGGTAACCACTAGAATGCTCAGTATGAACTATGAAACTTGGTAACCATTGAATTGCTTAGCAAACACTGGAGAGTGAATGATGAAAAAAATAGCGATACAAAATCTAAATAAGTTTTGTCACTAATAACAAACATAACTTAATGCCAACAATTTCCCCCTTTGGCATTATTGACAAAAACACTTACTAGCCAAAACTTATGTATAGTGAAATGTTGATTTTGATTTTTCAAAATTTGTCTTTATAATTATTTTGTATATACATTTGCACATATCTCCCCAATACAATGTACATATCATATCATAATATCATGTAGAGTGTATATACAAATATTTCTCCTTGTTAATTTCTCCCTCTTGATTATTATGCACAAGTCTCTCCCCTTCTATTCTATACATATCTCTCTCTCCCTTTTTGACAATAATGTGAAACATTTATATGCAAAATACTTATACAGTGACACTAAAATTTGAGAGAAACTTAGAATGTTCCTTGAGAATAAGAGCTAATGTCTTATCCCAGTTTTCTTACAAAATTTTATAGGTTGGAAGTGCAACTTGGACTTCTACTGAGAGTTCAATCATATGATCTACAATTGAAAATTTGTTATCATGGATCAATGTTTTTGAATAGGCAATACGCTTCTACATTGTGTCCATGATTGGAAGGATCATTTTTTAGATATCTATAAGTGTCGACCTAATCCTTGCTTCCTCTCTCAATAGCTCTACCTGCATGTCTAATAGCAATCTAACCCTCATGTGATGTGTTGAGCTTGAGCTAGGGTCAAGCTGCAACTTTTAAGCAGTGGCCTTTAGATCCTTGTCTATCTTATTCAATTTTCCCTTTTATTTCCATTGTGTACTTGGTAACATCACAAAGTTTGGCAAAAGGAGATGTTACATTCATGAAAGAATTTTCAAGATTAGCCAAAATTGAGGAGAGTTCTACCTAATGAATAACAATATGCTGAGCAATGTGCTCAAGCACTTTATTGTCAAAAATTTTCTCTACTTTTTCTATCAAGTTTTCTTAGCCAATAGAATCCTCATTGAATTTATCTACTACTTTTTCTAACTATAACAAGATATGTTGAGATGAATCAAAATCAACACCTATAGCTTTTGTCAAAATGTTCTTGGCACTTTCAATGATTTTGAATTCTTTGTCTCATTCTTCCTTAAGATGCTTCTACTTGGCCTTCTGTTCAAGAAGCTAGTTGACCAATCTCATTTGCTCAACAGTGGCATTATCAAAATCTAGCTTGGGTATCTCAATTTCCTTACCAAATCAATACCTTCTTCAATTACTTTTCCACTAATAAGAAGTTTAAGTGGTTTCTCTGGTTAAAATTTTGACATTACTACATTGGAAATTGAAATAGAAACAATGGTAGAAATAGTAGGACTTGTAGTGAAAACTTGAATGATGCCTACTAATGGAATGCTAACTAGAGCACTAGAAGAATCCAAAATTGATGTGATTATAGGATTAATACAGATAGAAGTATTTACAATAGGGGAACTTACTAGAATATGCAGAATTGAAGTAGACAAAATTATAGAACTAGATGCTACACTTACTGTTGATGTTCTTGATTCAAGCACTCAAGAAGAGGAGAGTGGTATCTTGGTGGATGAAGTAGGAGACACTTTGATTAGAGATACCTAGAGCTGAGAGGGAGCAAAGACTGATTGGGTAGATGATGTATCTATTGTGATTGTAATCAGACTTGTTGAAGCTATCTCCATGCTTGACGATATTGTAGTTTTCAGTGGAGAGTTAGGAAGGGAGGTCATGACTTCTATGGCTATCCTAACTATATCACTTTCTTCTTCTACTTCTTCTTCCCTATCTTCCTCTTTAGCTTCATCCTCTCTTCCTTCATAATCCTTCATCAATTCTTGATAATCTTCAACATCAATAGTAACACAAGGAGTATTATCTTCTTTATAATCTTCATCCTTGTCACTATCATCATCATCATTGATTTCCACTAGATTCTCACTTGGTTTATGCATATGATAAACATTCTTCCACATGGATGTAGCATCCTTGACTACGTGCTCAATATCTTTTATCAAAATTAAACAATTATGAAATATGATCATCATCTTATCTTCATTCTTCTTCATTTCTTCTAGTACATCTACATTGGTAAGACTCGATAGGAACTATCTCAAATATTGCTCATATATGTCCTTTGCAGTTTGCATAGCTGATTCCCATCTAGGATTTAACCTTGCTAAGAGTTCATTAGAAATTTGAGGGGCAATTTTATTAGGGGAATATTTCCATTTTCCTATCTTTTTCAACACTACCTCCTCAATCTGCATCTTCTCTACATCAATTCTAGTTTCAAATTTTGATGCTTTAAAATTTATAATACATGGACCTTCTTCCAATTGCTTCAATCTTTCTTAGAATCTAAGAGGGGTCTTACTGAATACAAGTTCACTTCCTCTTTTCTTCTAAGATCTTTTTGTAAACAGAGTTGTAGAGGCCTTCGGTGGCTTGGTGATAATCACCTTGCCTTTCTTTCTTATAGGTTCTTCTTCTTTTTCTAATTCTTCTTCTTCATTCTTTAACTCTTCATCTTCTCCTTTTCTCTTAGTAAGCATCAGAGGGGCATCTGATTTTTTGAGTTTAGAAATCCTCCTCTTGCCCTTATTTACAGCCTTTGGAAGCTTAATCTCAAGCTCTATTTTGGCCATTTCTTCATCATTACTTCCAAAGATAGGTAACTTTGGATCTACAGGCCCATTCACTAGGGCTTCAATCATCTCCTTTGTTTCATCAATATTTACCTTATAAGGAAGATTTTTCACCAATACTATTCTAGGCTTAATTGCCTAGATATATACTCTATCACAGTCAACCATGAAACAAACATCATCCTTGTAGTCTTCAACCAATTTTGATAGAATCTAAAACCTATTGTTCATCTTTTCCTTAAATGCTTCAAAATAGTTATCCATAATACTATCAAAATTCTCACCCATTTCTAGAATAAATTCATTAGTCTAGTACAAAACTAGATTGTCCCTTTTGTATACCACTAATCCTTTGGAGGCAAAAAAATTTTGAACATAAAAGAACAAACAAGTCGATAGAGAGCCAAATTTACATGGGTTATTCTTGGAGGTTTTGATACTTTCCATGCTCTTATTCAACTACTTCAGCATTAAATTTGCTAAATCATATTCCAAATTCTTCTCAACAACTTTGTATGCTAGATCCACAACCTCATATGGGTAGAGGGAACGATGTATCACATTATTTAATCATCTAAGGTAGTTTTATCTCAGGAGACATCTAAGTGTGCTCCAAACAAGACATACATATTTTACCTCCTCAAAAAGAGAGTAACTTAAGGACAAACACATTAGCCATGCTTTCTTGTGGTTAGTTGTACTTGGATTGTGATGGAATTAATGAGGTGTACTTGATGGGGTGGAGTGGAGGGAGGGATGTATCACACTATTCAGTCAACTAGAGTTGTATATCTTATGTGAAATAACATTAATGCCAAACTTGAGTTCCACATTAGATACATTACTAATTTTTAGTCCCCTATCATGCCACTTGGCTAGGGTTTTATTTTGAAGCTCATCTTGACTTAGGGTTTTAGTAACTTTGACCTTATTAAGCATAGGGAGACCCATAATTCTATAAATCATCTTCTTCATTATGAAGATTGGCTACTCTAACCACAACTAACCATTATGGACTCGACTCAAAATATATCTAATCAATTTTATCTGAAAGTTTCTTGGTAGGTGTCGAATGTGAGTTAAACCTTTCTCCTCTAGGTGTTTATGCTATGGCTTAAGAGTTCCATCCATACACTTTTCTCCTAGAGCTCTATCCATTTCTTGTGTTCCAATTTCTTGCACAACACATTTGAAATGAGTATGAATATTGTTGATAAGAAGTAACTTTAGTTGAACTTGTCATTGAGCTTGATTAGGGTCAAGTGATTCTACAATTATTGGCACTAGTTTTAAATTCAGAGCTTTCCATTTGATAGCTCACACCAACATCTGTGATCCTTTCTTCCACTTGCTGCTAGTATTGGTGGATGCCATGATCACTTGGTAGAGTAAGAAAATTTCCTTGAAAAACTTTTCTACAAATTACACTCATGATCACTTGGATGCTCTGCAAATCACTTTGCTCTAGATATACTAAATTTGTGATGAAAATGAAATCAAAATTATATGCTTTTGATGAAAATTTTCATTAATTCTCAATTTGATGTGAGCCATAATGACATAGTGCTTTATAGGCTATCACCCACTATCCATGTATATTTCTTAGTAGAACCTTGTAACTTGGCAACCAAAAAAAACTTTGTTACTCTCAACATCGATCAATATGATCCAACCTTGTTTCGTGAATACTAATGCTGACATTTTGTGATCCCTTTGTATCTGAAATATTGATTATGGATTTGGGCAGCAGTTGAAGAAAGTGTGAGTCATCCCTAAACTCAAGGGGGGCAACTCAGATTTATGCTAACTAATTAAACTCAACATGGAATGGTAGATTTGGGAACCCACTACTATCTCATCTGCTTCCTGATGTTATTAGCTTTTTCTTTCTTTTCATCTTCAATTCTAACTATATTCATGTAATTCTTAGCTATATAACTAAGTTTAGTAAATGTGTAACATCTTATTGTAGTATCTTTTCTTCTCAAGTGATGCCTAGAATAATTTATGCCAATGTGTCCATATTCTCCAAAGTAATGACATCTACACCAAGTATTGTAGTCCCAACTAAAAAATTTCTTTACTAATTATTTACCTGGATTGAATGCTTTAGATCTGCATTCAAATGCCTTGTGACCTTCTTTCTTGCATTTGTGACATTTTCCTTCAAACTTTGGTTTCTCCTTGCATTCATTAGCTTTATGACCATGTTGACTGCAATTGTAGCATTTTCCATTGAATTTTTCCTTTCCATTACTCCAACATTTATTTGATGTATGGCCTATCTTACTATAGTGATTGCAAATAGATCTTGATTCCTTTGAGCACCTTGTTTGGAGGATTCATCTTCTTCATTGTATCCAAGTCCATCTTTTCCCTTTTTTCTATAGAGATTATGCTCATTTTGTTGATTCAATTGATCCATGTGTACTTGGGATTTTATTATCCTTTCATTGAGTTTCTTCTCAAAAGTTAGATCAACTTTCAACCTTTCATTGATTTTCCTTTCAGTACTTAGATCATTCCTTAACCTTTCATTTTTAGATCTTAGACTCATGATTTCTTCATTTTCATTGGATAGCTAATTGATAAGACTTTCTTGCTAAAGAGATTGATTCTAAGTTTGATTGCTCCTTGCCTCCAAATCTTCATTTTCCTTATTTCTCTGTTTCAAAATTTTGGATAATCTTATTGACTAGATTTCTTGTTCTCTTTTCAACTTTCTTACATCTTCTTGTAGGGGCCATTCCATTATAGGAGTTCTTTGATTGCCTCATTTGCTTCATCTAAATTTCTTGAAGGGAAAAAGTCTTCAATATTCTCTTCAACATACTAGTGGTCATTCATCTATTTTGCAAGTTCCTTCCTTCTCTTCAGGGATTGGGAAAGATGATCTTTTGCTTCCTTGAGTTGTGCTATGGCCATCTCTAGATCTAGCTTCTCATTGTTAATAGCTTTGTCAAGGCTAAATATCTCCATTGTCCTTGATCTTTGCTCAAGCTGTCAAACTTTACCCTAAGAAACACAATGCTCTAATACCAATTGTTGGAAATAATCAAGACTAGCTAGGTTACTAAGAGGGGAGGGGTGAATTAGTAACCTCAAAACTTTTGAAAAAAATTAGCACTTAATAACATAATCCATTCACTAGTAATAGATCTAATATACTGCATGCATGAGAAACTAAAAGATAAACATTCATGGCACATGAACACAATATTTGGTGACCCATAAAACTTCCAAATAGAAAGTAAAACTAGGGTGGGGATGATACCCAGAGAACTTCAATACTATAGTATAAAGTTGGCTTGTTAAAGCTTACAATGATCACTTGTAATAATCTTCCCTATTAGGAGCAATTAGGACTACTAGGTCTAGCTTTTTAGAGGTTTTACAAACATACAATGAAGTATGCACTTCATTACGAGATTTAAAGAAAAGACTATTAAGTCTACCCTATTAAGGATTTGAATCTTTTTCACTTGTTAGAATGAAACAGTCGATCTGACTTACAACAAAATTGCTGATTAGATCCTTGAAGTATTGATCACCTCTTTGTGATAGATAAAACATGATTGCTCTCGATTTAACTTTACTATATACCTTAGTTTGCTATTGATTCACATTCACATTCACTCTTCTCAAAAATTTACTACTTCTTCATGATTGGGTATGATACAATACATTACATACATACTATCCCAATTCTCATAATTATAAGGTTAGCTAAAATGCAAGATAACAACAATATTACTGAGTCGGTAGAAATGTAGAAACTCAAAATTTGAAAGTCGACTTGGTGAATTTTTTATACTTGGCATCTACTACATTACTCAACATCATCATGCATTCAGTAGAAGTAGAGGCTTGGTCCATACTAAACACTCAACATAGCTTCAAACTCAATGAACACTACAGACTTGGTAGTTATAGTGCTACTCAATAGAAACTAAATTCCTTGTTTATCTTTCTTGTAGTCAGTAAACAATGCTCATCCCATCACTGAGTTAACATTGTCTTCACATCACAAGAACTAATAACTTGGTAGACACTATGAAGCTTAGTAACCAATGACTACTCGATAAGAACTAAATTGCTTGGTCTAAATTATTGAACTTCGCACTACCTAAATTAACTTGGTAACCACTAGAATGCTTAGTATGAACTATGAAACTCGGTAATGACTAAATTACTTAGAAAACATTGGAGACTGAATGATAAACTCAGTAGCCATACAAGATCTAAATAATTTTTGTCACTAATAACAAACATAACTTAATGCCAATAGTTATAGCTCTACCCACTACACAGAGATCAGATACTTCACTGATATGTAGGAAAAATTTATTGGAGAAGAAGTCACAATAAGAGCTACACTAATAAACATTTAAAGTATGATTTTCCCACACATGAATGCATTGCAAAAACACATTACACATGCTAACACACTCATCCACAACAATAACTTCTCTATTGCAGACCACAGAATAGAATTACTAGTAGAAGTTTTGATTGCATTGCACACATACAAGCTATTATGAGAGAATTGGGACAAGACAATGGTGCTAATATTGAAGGTACATGTAAATTTATCTTCACATTTAGGCATTATTATATAGCTCGGATAGTGTACATCTTTGGCATTAATGTGAAAAAGAGGGAGAATATTGTAAGGAAGAGGTATAAAGAGGAGAAGATATAATATAAAGAGTATACATAAATGGGGAGAAATTATATATATCAAATGTGAAAATTAGTAAAGTATACTATATATAATGTATGGGGGAGCATTATCATATAATGCATGTATAGATATATAGAGATACATTTTTTAGAAAAGAAATTTTGGAAAATATCACCAATAGGATACTCTACTAAGTTGGAGACACAAGGTGATGAATAAAAAGTGTTCTTTATCATTTTGAAAATAGTTTTGACTCATAAGTGTTTTTTTAACTAATGCTAATGGGAGAGATTGCTGACATTTCAATCATGTTTGTTATTAGTGACAAACTTATTCAAATTCTAAGTGTTTACTAAACATATTGTATACTTAACAATATTAACCAAGAATTTCAAACTCTACATAGTCCTACAGTTACTAAGGGGTTCAAGAGGCAATATTTAGTTTATGCTAAGCAGTTACTACCAAGTTGGTGATCAGGAGTGTAAACAAAGCTTTGCAAGGTTTACCATGTTCCTCAGTGCAAACCAAGTTGTATAGTGTTTATCGAGTTTGCAATTGACGTGATATGAGTCTAGTGTTAACAAAGAAACATAGAGTTAACCAAGTGACTTAGTTTATACTGAGCTCATAGTGATAGTATTTACTGAGCTATGTAGTCAAAATTAAGTGACTCAATTTATATGTCTAGTTTCATAGTATTCCCCAATTCACTAGTGAATACGAAATTCAAGACTACTTGGAAGCAATCAGTATGGACCGAGCTTCTAGGTCTACCAAGTGTATGATGATGTTGAGCATTGGTCATGGATGCCAAATATCAAAACCTCACCAAGCTACTGTTCATAACCAATCTTCCTACAGTTGGGTGGGCACTATGTATTTTGTGTAAATATGTATTGTGGCCAACTTTGTAATTTATAATTTGGATTGGTATATATGTAACATATTTGTATCACATCCAATGAGAAGTAAGAACTAATGTAACAAGAAGAGAAGAGTAGAAAATTAAATTACAAAGGCTATAGTAGTATAAGGAGTAGCAAAGATTTATCTATCATAGCAAGGTGATCATTACACTCAAAAGAATCTCGCATAGCAAACCAAGTTGCAGCTTATTGATCAACTATTTTTTTGTCTTAACAAGTGGATATATTAAATCCTTTCACAAAGTAGACATAACAGTCTTTTGTAAATCTCTTTACCATGTGCATACTTCATTATGTGTTAATAAATCCTTTTGTAGGGTGGACCTAGTAGTCCTTATTGCTCCTAATTGGGTAGATCATCAAAAGTGATTGTTGTAAGCCTTAACAGGATAACTTTATATTGGAATACTAAAGCTTGTGGGTATCATCCCCACCCCATTTTTTATTTTCTATTTGTAAGGTTTATGGGTCACCAAATTGTGTTCCAATGTGTTATGAATGCTTTTATGTTTTCAGTTTCTCATGCATGCAATTAGATTAGAAAACTCATGAAGCATTAATTGCTAATAAAGGATTAAGTTTTAATGGTTACTAATTCACCCCTCTAATTTCATTAACTTAGCCTATCATATATATTTCCAACATAATGAACTCGTGGTAGCATCATCAACATGAGGAGGCAACACTAACCTAGCTTGGGATATCAATAGGTTACCCAATATATCGAAGGCTCTAATAGTATGATAGCTAGTTTCTACAATGATATTAAGATGTTGCGCTAGATGAGGGGGAAGAAACCATAGGGGAAACAAAAATGTTATCTTTCTTCCACTCGAAAAGGGGTCTATTATGAGAAGCTCCTCCTCCTACACCCATGTTGGGCCTCATGCTCTAGTTATTCACATTGAGGTACAACCAAAATTTTGCATACAAATTTTTAATGAATCAAAAGTCCAAAACTATCCACCAATGATCCCAAAATTTCTCACACATAACCTTATTTGTGAACTATTTAATGGATAATATGGTATTTGCAATTCTAGTAGTTTACCAATTTTGAGTCAGCAAAAAGTTTAACTATACCATCTTTAGTTATATTTAGGGCAAAAACCTTATTATAATCCAACCAATCAGCAAACATGGCATGCGTTTTCTCACACCTATGAAGAGAATCATTTTTTTCATTGGAAAGTGTTTCAATATTATCCACTATGGCATTTAACTTGGATAACTTGGAAGCCAATGTAGATATATTGTTATATCTGCTTCGCAAAAGCCTCATTTTTGTGAAATTTTCATATATAAAATCTTCAATTTGAGGGTGGTTTTGAGGTGTTGGAGGATCATTTTTTGGATAGTTTTTGAGGGGTTACTAGATTTTTTGGTGGAGGGCTATGAGGAATATTATTTCTTGGCTTAGTGTCATCATTCGGGTCAGCCATACCTATTAAATTTTGAAACAATACCTCTATTAAAAATAACTTAATTTTTAACTACTTCTATTAAAAAACTAATTTTCCAATGATTTTTTATTTTAAAAACATAATTTATATTAAAATCCATTCATAATAATTAAAAATACAAATAAATTCTTACGTATATCATATAGTTGTTGCTATATGGTATACCTAAAATAGAGTCAACTGAAAAAAAATGCAAGAATAAATATATTATTTGCTCTCAATTTTTTTTAAAATCAAAGTCACAAGTTTTAGGTATCCAATCTCATATCAGATACTTGATCTAATATTAGGTACTCAATAATGGATCAAATACCTGATAATTGATTAGATACCCAATAAGGTTTGGCCCAACCTCTTTGTCATGGTATCAAGATGAGTGGAAAAAAATTAGAGGCGATTTTGAAATGCTTTTAGAAACTTTTGATCTCCACTTTCTTCACATCACCACATTTTTGCACACCATAATCCTATACATACCCTTATCACTAGAAGATATTCTAGCTTTTCTTAAAATATACCTAGGATTATCATGTTAAGGTTGGTATAAAAACTATAACCTTATTTTCATATTATCCAATTCTTTTCTAGGTAATACATTTGACTTTATACTATTTTAATTTATTGTGCCAACTATGTTCTTATCCCTTTTCTCTACCAATTTTTTTAGTTTGTCCTCTATTTCAAGTTCTAATTTTAAAATAAGACACATGTAAGTTCTTGTTTACACAATGTTTACATATTTTTCCAATTTATACATTCACTCATGTAAACCAAAAAACATGTTCATATTAGTATTACTATTCACATTAGTATTAATATTAGTGTTAGTATTAGTGTTGCTAGTAATGGTAGTGGTAGTGGTAGTGGTATTATTGTTGAAAATGTAGTATAGACTAGGTTAGTAAGGGTGAGTAGGGGGCTTGAATTAGTAATGAATAATACTTATATTTTAATTCGCCAATTAAACATTCAACATATAATCTATTCAAATTGCATGCATGAAATATTAAAAGCAATAAAACATTCATAATACTTGAAACAATATTTGGTAACCCAAAAATATTCCAAATAGAAAGCAAAAATGGGGTTTGGATGATACCGACAAGCTTTATTACTATAGTATAAAGTTAGTATGTTAAAGCTTAAAATTGATCACTTTGGGTGATCTTCCATTTTAGAGGAAATATGAATTGTTAGGTCCACCTAGTGAAAGGATTTATAACATACATTAATGTATGCACTATGTTAGGAGATTTGGAGAAGGTTGTTAAGTCCACCTTGTTAGAGGATTTGGCTGATGCATCTCAACTAGGATAAATCAATTGGTTGATCTCTTATTTGTAACTCAATTTTTTGAATAAGATGTATTCCATATATACCAATCCAATAAATTACCTTCTAGAGTTGGTTACAATACCTAATTTAAAAAATATTCATTATTTCATCTTACTATTTTAACTCAAGTTGTAAATACCACTCAAGTGATATTTTGACACTCACAAACAATGTCAACTCAAAAAACTATGGCATTCATTTGATAGTAGTGCTTGGTCCATATTGAATAATCTAGAGTAGTAAGAACTCAGTTAACATTTTGTGACTTAGAGAATACTAAAGAACATGGTAGACTCAGTTGAAATTGCATTGATTGGTCAACACTATCTTCATTAACATACTATAGCTCAATAGACATTAATTAGTTCGGGTAACACTACTAAGCTCAATTAATAGTATATCCTATATGGTTTGCACTAAGGAACTTAGTAGACTCTATTAAGCATGGTAGACTATGCAAAGCTTAAAAAATATAGTAGTCTAAATGACTAGCTTGGAAGTAACTATGAAACATGAAATACAATGCATTCTATCTTAGATAATTAGTACACACTTTGAAGCTTAGGAGACACTTCTTGCTTCATATGGAGCTTGGTAGCAATATAAACAACTAACTAAGTGTTATGCCACTACTAGATAAATGATTTGACCATAAGGTCAACAATCTCCCCCTTTTCCATTGGTGACAAAAGCACTTGTCATACCAAAAATGCTGAGTACTCATAAGTACAAGTCAAGACACCCCCTATCAACATGTCTAGGTCTATAACTTAGTTTTGACTATTGCTTGTTTCTTGTTAAACTTTGACATTTTTTTTCCAAAATTGTTTTGTAAGCATATTTTATGCTTTGTATATACATCTTTCATACTACACATATATTTCCTTGTATATCTTGTGTATAATGATAATGTTCTCCCCCTTTTTGACACAAATGCTAGAAATGCATAACTACAAGGTAATGCCAAAATGTGAAAGGAAATCACTATGTACCTTCAAAATTATGGACCTTATCTTGTCCTAATTCTCTTGCAAAACTTTTGAATTGTGTAAAGCTATTTACAAATCTATTAATAGTTCCATCATGTGATCAGCTATAGAGAAATTATTGTCATGGATCAATGTTTTGGAATGTGCAATACGTTTTTACATTGCACCCATGTTGGGAAGTATCATGCCCTATATTTCTGCTAGTTTGGCCATTATCTTGTCTTCTTTCCTCAATAATTTGACATAAAGATCTGTCAAATATTTAATTTTCACAAAATGTGTAGAACTACCACTAGGATCAAGTGACAACTCATGTGTACTTGTCTTCATATCAATATCTATCTTAGAAAACTTATCCTTTATTTCCTTAGTAAAATTTGATGTGTCACTCAACTTCCCAAATAAAGTAACAATATTATTTACAAAAATTTTAAAATTTGAAACAATAGTGGACAACTCCATTTGGCCAATATCAATCTTTGAAGCTACCTTTTCAAAAAAAAATATTTTGAAATTTCATTTTTGCCCACTACAAAAGTTTGTCTTGTCCATACAATTCCTCATTAAAAATATGAACCACTTCAAAAAGTTGATCAAGAATTGGTTCCTTTCTATCAACCTCAATAATTAGTGCATCAATAAATTTTCTCTTAATATCTTCAAGAACTTGATTTTTATTTTTCTTCTCTTCTCTGAGCTTTTTTTGTTTAGCCCTTTTCTTTCATAACTCACCAAGGGTATCCTTTTGATCAAGGGTTAGATTGGAAAGGTCCCAATCTAGTATTAAAATATCTTCCTCTAATATTGATTTCGTCAATAGAGGCTTCTATCTCCTTAACCTTTTCTTTATGTATAACAAAAGGAATAATTTCCTTTTCTTTCTCGAAGACTTTAGTCCTTGATTGTGGCTTAAGCTCCACTTTGATTGCACTTGCAACAATAGAAACAATAATAGAAATAGTAGCAGTAGCAGTTATAATAAGAAAACATAATAATGTTTGCTGTGACTTAGTTTAATCCACTGCTCTTCAATCTAAAACTTGTTGCTCAGTTAGCATAGTACTTGATAGGATAGTTCCAATTACTAATTTAGTGCTTGATGGAATAATTCTTACCACAATTGACTTGGTATTGTCCATCTCTAACCTAGGTGGCACTAATGCTTTTCTCAAAGAGAGTAGAAGGGAGGCCATTACCTCTTCTACTATCTTCTCTAGATTTGAGTCTTCAATACTTTGAATTTTAGGAAGATATCCTCCTATAGTCTAATCCTCTTCATTATTGACCTTTTCATTCACATTATCAATTTCATCATCATTTATTTCCTCATCATATTTCTCAGCATCATCTATTTTCATAGCCTCCTTTGTAGGTTTATGCAATATATCAATGTTCGTCCATGTAGTTATCTTTGACTTCACAATAGATTCAATGTCTTCTAATAGGATTAGGAATGTATTGAGCTTATGGGTCAAATTTTGTTCATTCTTCTTCAATGTTTCCTTCACTTCCTTATCAGATAGACTCAACATAAGTTGTCTCATGTTTTTTTCTTTGATGTCCTTTACAATAGTAGAGAGATGCAATTTCTAGATTAGATTGTGCACTGTATTTTTACACCAACATTTTGAATCAAACTCTATGATCCATCATCATGATCAGAAAAGCTAAAGGAAAAATGATAAGTTGTAGACCTATCAGATACAATATATACCTCAGTCAAGATGAGGGGAGAAAAGGAGTCACAGAGATTGAGGCAATACAAGGTTAGCTAAGAGAAAGAAGCAAGGTCAAATAAAGAAAAAAGAAGTTGGTAGGACCATAAGAAAATAAAGAAATGGGAAAAAGATAAAGATAAAAGAAAGAGATAATGACAAAATTAAAATGTTAATAATGAAGATAATAATAGTAATATTAATGATACTAATAATGATAGCAATAATAATAATCAAGGAGAACCAAGTAGTAAAGAAAAACAAGAATAATGGATGAAATAGAGGATAGTGAATAATAAAAATAATAACCTAAAAAATAAAACTAGAATCAAAGAGTTTAAGTTGAAAATAAGAGATAATAATAATAAAAATAATAAAATAGCAATAAAAAACAAAAATTAAATAAGTAAATAAACAAAAATAAGTAATCAAAGAGAAGGAAAGAAAATAACCTAGTACACCAGAAAATGAACTAAAATGAAAGTGTGATAAAAGAAAAAGTAGAAGGATGTACGTAGGCACGCACGCACGCACGCGCGCGCGTGCACACACACACACACAAGAATGAGTCTAGAAATATGAGGGAAACTAGGTAACAAAATTAATGATAATAATAATAGGAGAAGGAAAAGAAAAAATAATAATAACAAGAATAATTAAAAGAAATTAAATAAATGTAAAAATATAGAAACATATGCTATCATATATATGTAAAAAGATAAATATGGAGCAACACTATGTGATTAAAAAATTATACTAATAAATCATTTGTTAGTATACATTTTTTAACCATATAATGTTTCTCCATATTTATCTTTTTACATATATATGATAGCATATGTTTCTATATTATTACATTTATTTAATTTATTTTTATTATATTTGTTATTTCTATTTTTTCTTTTCTTTCTCTTATTATTTTTTAATTTCTTACCTAGTTTGCATCATATTTCTAGACTCATGCTTATCTCTGTGTGTGTGTGTGTGTGTGTGTGTGTGTGTGTGTGTGTGTGTGTGTGTGTGTGCGTGTGTGCGTGTGTGCGCGTGTGCACGTGTGTGTGTGCGTGTGTCTGTGTGTGTGTCTGTCTATACACACACACACACACACACACACACACACACACACACACACACACACACACATATATATATATCTTTCTACTTTTCATTTTATTGTGCTCTTTCTTCTTAGTTCATTGTGTGGCCTACTGGGTTAGTTTCTTGCCTTCTCTTTGATTACTTAATTTGGTTTATTTACTTATTTCATTTTTGTTTTTTGCTGTTATTTTATTATTATTATTTTATTACTATTATTTATTTTTTCTTATTATTATTTTTTATGGTTTTTAGGTTTTATTTATTATTTTTTTAGTATTTTTCAAACTTATTTTTAATTCATTCTATCTATATTTATTTCTTTATATGTATTAATTATTATTTCTTAATCCTCCTCTCCTTCCTCCTTGTATTCTCTCATTCTCTCATTTTCAACTTAGACTCTATGATTTTAGTTTTATTTTTTAGGTTATTATTACTATTATTATCTTCAAATTATTAACATTTTTAATTTTATCATTATCTTTTTAAAAAAATTTGTTTCTTTTCCCCTTTTCTTTATGTTGTTGTGGTCTCAACAACTTCTTTTGTCTTGATTTGACCTTGCTTCTTTCTCTTGATCTATGTGACCCCTTTTCTCTCCTCATCTTGACTAAGGTATATATTGTATCTAATAGGTCTACAACTTATCATTTTCCCTTTAGCTCTTCCAATCCTGATGATCAATCGTAGAGTGTGATTTGAAATATTGATGCAAAAATATGGCACATAATCTAATCTAGAAATTGCATCTCTCTACTATGAATAATTGTAGAAATTTGCTCTTGTTAGCCCTTTGTAATGTTTAATACATTGTTTCACTAAGGTGCAATTACATTCAGTAAGACATCAAGAACTCACTCAGTCAATTCTTCTGGAAAATATTTACACTTATCCATCTTAGGCCACTAAGGCTCTTTCAATTTGATTATGCTCCATTTTTCAATATTTTTAGTTTATCTTATAAGGTAGGGGAAGACCTCTTGAATACTACTTCCTCTTCTTCATCATCATCGTCACCCAATTTGAGCTTCGTCCTAGATTTTGTAGATCTTCTAGCAAATACAATAAAGGAGGAATTTGTAGGTTTGGTTATGATAACCTTCCATTTCTTCTTGGGTGGCTCCTCCTCTTTAGATTCTTCTTCTTCTATAAGTTCCTCTACTTCTTCATCTTCCTCAATGTCATCTCCATTTTTTAATGTTATTGGAAAAGGAGAATCAGACTTCTTGGTTTCTTTAAGTCTTTTCCACCTATTTTGTTCCTCTCTTCATAGCTTGAAAAATCTTGATTTCGAATGAAATCCTAGCCTTGGATTCCTTATAGGTCCCAAAATATGGTGCCTTGGGGTCCATTATCTCATTCATAAGAGTGTCCATTATATTCCTTGTATCATCGATGTTAACCTCACATCTAAGAGGATTAACACATGCAACTCTTGGCCTTATTGCCTGGATATGAACTTTGTCACAATCCACTAGAGAAAAGATATCTTACTTATAGTCTTCAACTAACTTCTTTGGAATCCTATATATACTTTCCATTTTCTACATAAAATTTTCAAAATATGCATCCACAATGCATTCAAAATTCTTTACCATTTTTGCTATGAATTCATTAATTTTATAAACTATGGTTGTGTCCTTCTTCCATGCCACATTTTTTTTGGAAGGGAAAAAAATTTGAACATAAAAGAATAGGTAGGTCAAAATAGATCAAAACTTACATGGATTATTCTTTTATGACTAAATGCTTTCCATTTTTTTGTTAAGATGATTGAGTTGTATCTCAGCAAGGTCAAAAGACAAATTGTTCATTACAACTGTGTAGGCTAGGTTAGTAGCTTCACTCAAAACATTATTTTGATAGCTCAAGCTTAGATCTTGCAAGGAATCACATGAACACTAAATTTTATCTCCATTTTTATCACACCATTCAATTTTATGCCTCTACCATCCCATTTGAAAGGAGTCTTTGTCACAAATTTTACCCGACCTAGGGTTTTGGAGATTTTCATCTTGTTAAGCATATAAAACACTATGATTCTATTAATCAACTTCTTGGAGATCTAAATGGGTTGATCCAACCATAAATAGATTTCATGAACTTTGCTTAGAATAAACCTAATCTTATTTTCTTCAAAATCTCTAAGCACATGTAGGATATGTGTCAAACCTTTTGTTTCCAAATTCTTCTGCTTGAGTTTCAAATTCCTCTCCACAAACAATTCATTATATGCCTAATTCATTTCTAGGGTTCCTAATTCTTGGATATAATAGTGATAATGGAAAATAATATAATGAATTAGAAGTACCTTAGGAGGAATACATAGTTGAACTCTAGGTTGGTCAATTTCTTTCATAATCTTTGGACTTAAGTTGAATATTGGGGCTCTACAATCAACATCTCAAACCAAGATTTCAAAACCTTTCTTCACATCACTACTAAAAGATACCATAATTTTTGTTAATGCTTCAAATTTAGGAATAAACTTTGATAAATCAGCTCTAAATCACTTAGTGGCTCTAGAACACTCTTCACTCTTTTCTCTGAAAAAATTGTGGTGAAGAAATCCTTCAATTTGTCAAATGTTTTTAATGAAATTTTTTATTCAAGTCAACATTAATGCATCATACAATAGTTGGGTTGGTGATATGATGTCAAACTTGTTTATGCCTTCAATGCTTAGAAGATTCCTTTGACTCGGTAAAGTTTGTAAACTTGGAAAAGTCTTCAACTCAACAAATTCTTCAACTTAGCAAAATCTTCAACTCTGTAGAGTCTTCAACTCGACATTGCATCCAAACATGGTTAGGTCTTGTTACTCAACCATGCTCAATAAGGTATAAGATATTACTTCAACTATCATATGATTTGGTGATCGTTGCACGTATCTAGAAAGATTATTTAGATATTCTACATGCTAACTAGAACTGATGTGAGATATCTCCTATTGAATGATATTTGCAGAAATCTCCACAAATAACTAGTTTGAGATGGTTGAGTTACACAACTTATTGACTTTGGTATCAACACTTTCATGAATTTATCTTACATTCTTAGGACATTTTCTTATCCATTTTTGCACCTCATTTCACTTCTGATATTGTCATCCTTTCCTTTCTTTTCATTTTCAACAATTCCTTAGTTCATATAGTTCTCATCAAGATGTCCAAGTTTTGTACATACAAAACATCTATTTGTAGTGTTTATCTTCTTTATGTGATGTTTTATGAAATTTTCTCCAATGTTCCCATACTCACCATAATAGTGACATCTACACCATGTGTTGTAATCCCAACCAAATATAACTTTGACAATTTGTTCTATAGGGTTCCATTTCTTGGTATTGCACTCTTGAGAATTATGCCCTTGTTTGTTGCAATTGAAATAATTTCCTTCCAAATTAGGTTTCTCTATGCATGCACTTTCTCTATCTCCTAGTGTGTTGCAATAGTAACACTCTCAACTAAAATTTGATTTACCATTGCTTCAACACTTGTATGATGTATCTCCTATCATTCCATGATGATAACATGTAGGTCTTTTATTCTTTTGAGCTCCTTGCTAAGATGATTCACCTTATTTTGTGTATCCTTATCCTTCTTTACCTTTGTGTTTAAATTAATTTTTCTCATTCAATTTATTCACACTTTCTTAAGATTTCATCATCCTTTCATTGGTTTTCTTCTCTATGGGGAGATCATTTTGTAGTCTTCTATTCTCTATCCTCATGTTGATAAGATCTTGATTTGTGTAATTGATATGATCAATTAAATATGTTTGGTGAAGAGATAGTTGATGGATTTAATTTTCCTTTTCTTCTATTTCTTCTTTGTCATTTTCTTTTTGTTGCACAACTCCACACAATTAGGTTGATTGAATTTCATGTTCTCTTTTCATCTTTCTGACTTCTTCATGAAGAGTAAGATTCTTTTCAAGTACATCTATGGTTGTAGCATTAGCTTCATCCTAACTTATTTCTTGATCAATGTCTTCAATTATTTCTTGAATGTACATATTGTCATTGATATATGCTACTTCATTTTCTTCTTTTTAGGGATTGAGAGAGATACTACTTCATTTTCTTGAATTGTACTTGAAATAACAATAGTGAAAGTAAACTCTAAGAGGGTCAGTAGGGGGGGAGGGAGGTGGAGGGTGGTGAATTAGTACTTCAAAACTCTAACCATTAAAAAATTCATCGTGAACATCTCACTATATGCATGTAAGCTTAAAAAAACTAAACATATTCATCCATACCATGAAAACAATTAACACATATGACAAGAGATATTTAGTTACCCATAAACACTCCAATAAGAAGGTAAAGCTAGGTTGTGGATGACACCCACAAATCTTGACTATTGCAATTGTAAATCGTATCCAATCAAGGTTATAATTATTCGATCATAAACTATGATCTTGTTACCATGAATGCTAATGATACTATACTAGAAGAGTATTATATGTTGCATTCATGAATGTGTTTATTATTGATGTCAACATAGTAGTGATTGTGTAGAGACTAGAAGAATAGTAGTCAAATATATTATGTTGCATAGTAACTGATTAAGGTTTAAGTAATGTACACTTGAGGACATGTTTCTGAGAGTGTCTTGATGACATGGTTAAGAGGAAGAAGTAAGAATCACAGATGTACAACAATTGTGTTTGATTTACAATGAGCAATTTAAAAATAGAGCATCTATTTAGTAGTTTCTAATGTTTTCATTGTATATTTTAGCCAAAATATAATGAGGTGATGCAGAGTTAGTCAGTGATAGAGTATATCCAAGTGATGGCATTAATGAGTGCACAAGTCTTGGGGACACACATGTAAAGTTTTGTATAGACTATGAGTCAACACTACTATTGTAATTGTAATTAAATTATATATCTTATTTTAATTAATTGGGAAAGCCTTAAGGTTGAATCAAGGAATTATTATGAAGATATGCTATAAAATAAAGATATTTTCTTGACATGTAAAAAGAATAGGATAACTATTATGATCATTGTTAAAGTGAAAAGTGTGAAAAAGAGTAGAGTTTTGATTAAATTCATGAAAGCAGTCCAAGGTATTAATGGTTGTGCAATTTCTGATCTAGTTACAAGATGAAAAGTAGTAGAAGTCTGGTTGACAAGAAAAAGACAAAGAAATGAAGTGAAACTTAGTTCTATTATTCTACAAGAAATAATACAAGGATAATTTGGACAATAAGTTCATTGGTCTTTCCCTCAAAGCTATTTGGGAAGTGGGTGTAGTTGTTTTCAACAAATTCTAATAGGGATTCAAAGTCTTCTAACAAGGATTCATATTTATTAAATGTTGTAATAGACTCCTAACATTTTCTACCTTCTAATAAGGGATATATATAACATTAGATAATCTTGTGGATACAATCCCAACCAAGGTTTTCCCTCTAATTAAGGGGTAAAAGCACAAACCTGTGTCACCCTTTTACAAAGGAAAAGGCTAGAAAATATATAACTATTCACCTTGAATGACATAAAATTGGTACTATTATTTAGAATTTGAAAATGAACTAAACTAAAAAAATGTGTAGATCTAGATGAAGTTTCTAATTGTAATTATTAATAATTATTTGTAATAAGAAATGATATATTTTCTTATTTTTTACAAATTTCTTTTTAGTTTATGGAAAATGCTAGAAATGAGGGGTCTAGTTCCCACCACAAAACTACACAAAAACAAAATTATCTCCCTTTTATCTCATATTATGTTATAGATAACATATGTAACTAGAACAATCAAAAATAAAAATTGGCTTTAGACCTCTATTTTCTCTTTTATAAAAATTCAAATTCCAACTTATTTAAATCGATAGTTTTCATCTCCCACCACATTTTTCAAAATGAATATATTCTTACCTAAAGAAAACTTACAGATTTTAAAAGAGGGCTCTCTCTTTCAGAACATCATTTAATTTTTAATTTTTTTGGTCTGGTTTTATATTTTTTTCTTTCTCAAAATCAACACCTTCTGGAGTGTTAAAATACATACTTCTAGAATTTTTTGATTACAATATACTATATTGTTGTAACAGGAAATCAAGTAAACAAGAACCATAACTAATGCTAAGTTCAACAGAACAAAAAAACATTTAGAGGATAGAAAAGTTACGATGGGAATTTGAAACTCAAAACTAAAACATTAATATTCAGCTGACTCTTTCCTCACACTTATGCTCTCTCCCTCTCGTAACTCTTTTCTTTCCTACTATCCTCTATATTCATTCGGTTACACTTTTTCTCTATTTCAAGAGATGCGAAGCTAGTTATACAACTAACATATTTTCTCGATATTCCCATTCTCTCAAGCATTTAACAATGCAAATTGCAATGCTATTTTAAGCACATTACAATGTAATTCTTTGGGATTTTAACCCTTTCACAACATGGTTACATTAAAATCAAAAGGACTCAAACATTAAAATCTTATTAAATTTTCCATAATTGACATGAGTTGAGGTGCTCCCACACCATACTCCTAGGCTTGAAAGCTTTCCATGTTCCATGGAAATGCTAAAAAAAATTCATGGGCATGCTTTTGCTGCTCGCTGTGATGCTGCAATAGACTCCCATCAATGGAGTGCTTGGGGGTTGCTGTCACGGTGTTGCTTCATTTCCACTTCACAATGCTGCTACAACTCTTCCTCACCCAAGATTGCTTTCGCTGCCTCTCTCCCCAGGTCTATTGGCATGCATGGACCTCCCACACAGGCCCTTGGGCCATCTCTATGACCCACATGACAGACTGCTTTTCTACCTTACTGCAGCTATGAACTTCCACCTACAATCTGATGATGGGCCACACCACTCGTACCAACTCACAACCAAAAAAAATGCAACAAGATGGAGACAAGAGAGATGAAAAAAATGCTTCATAAAGCATCCATTAATACTTGAAATTCATTACAATATTCTCCAAATGGAACAAACTCCAAATTCTTACAATATAAGAGATATTTTCTCTCTAAGAGCTTCTACAAGAAATTACATCCAAAGAGCTTCTATTTGAAGAGCTTAAACTTGAAGAGCTTCACTATAAGAAATTACACTTGAGGAGCTTCACCTTGAGAGATTCTATTTCTCCAACTTCTACTTCTCAAGCTTTCTTACAAGAGATTACATTCGAAGAGCTTCTATTTCTGAACTTGATTACAAATGATAATAAGCCTTGCTTAAATAGGCACTTCTAACCCAATACAGTACAAACACAACCAATGTGGGATAAAAGGTAAATAAAACTACCTTTAAATAAATATTAAATTCCCACCCAAATACAACTAAGCGCCCAACAAATATTAAATACATGATTTAAGGAGCTTTCCACAATTTTCTAAAATGCCACCTACACACCTCGATTAATGGAATGACAACTATTTTTATTATTTTCTATTTATGCCACCCATGCACCTTGAAAATAGAAATTCCTCTTTTCTCCATTTTTCCTATTTTCAATTTTTTTTTCTTTCTATTTTCGTCACTTTCTCTCTCCTCCACAATTTTTGTTTTGGTCTTTTTCCCCCCCCCCCCTCTCTCTCTCTCTCTCTCTCTCTCTTTTAATAATAAAGTTTTGCAAGATGCTCCTGCATCAAACTCCCTTGGTAGATAGAAAAGTGTGACACCAAAAGAAAGATATACAATTATCTTCATCTTCACCACAAGCTTCCACCTCAATAGGGACAAGAAAACCAACATGCAAATCTTCCACATTTTTTTTGGCTGATGCATGATACTCCTGCATCCGACTCCCATGGTAGGAAAAATTTTGTGAATATGGATTCACAAAATGAAGTAGGCATTGTTGACATTTTTTTTTCTCTTCCTCCAACGCATAACTGGAACAAGTATCCGATGCCAATATATGTCCTTCTTTCTTCTTTTCCAACACCTAGTCGAAACAACTATTTGTTGCTGAAAGTACTCCTTCGCAATGAGCTCTATCCAAGTATAACTCTCATCCTCATCCAATCTTATTGAATTAATCACACCTGTAATAAACCCAACAACACCATACCAATATTTCTTTGCATACCACACATAACTAACAAGATTCTGATGCAAACCATCATCAATATCTGTCAAACTCACCTCAAAGACAACATCCCATGATTCATAAGAATTTACCTCTTTGACATCCTCATCTTTTCTTGCCTCTTTCATGTCATCAACAATGCATGTAACTACTTCTCCAACTAAGGCACCATACTTTTCCTCCCTTGCTGCAATCTTCAAATCATCTTCATCTACTTCTGGCATACAAATTTGGTTATCTTCATGCTCTTCTTCCTCTCTTTCATCTTCTTCAACTTTAGGTTTGCAAATAATTTCCTCTTCATCTTCTTGCTCTTCAACTAGATCATCTTTCTTTTCTACATCCAAATAATTATCAACATCCCTTTTCTGGTAATGTGCTCTTTGTTTCCACAACTCAACTTCTAATTCATTCACTTGCTTCTTCAAATCCAAAAATATTTCTTCTTGCATTCTCCTTCTAAATCTCTCAAGTCTAGGAATCCTCAAAATCCATCCAATAACAAAAGCTATCTTCTTCTTTCTCTTCTCCATAATCAAGTCTTTAGAAGAAAAATCTAGTGCAACACAAGAACCTCATGAAAACTACCTCATAGTCAGCGCTCTATCTACACAATCAAGAACTTCTTCACAAACTTCTCCCAACTCAAGGTCTTGTTGCAAACTGCTTCACATTTAGCGATCTGTCTACACACTCAGGAACTCCCACTCTGATAAACTTCACCCAACCAAGGTCCTGGTACAAACTGCCTCACACTTCAGCGATCTGCTTGTACACTCAGGAACAACCTACTTTGATACAACTGATGATGAGTCACACCACCCGTACCAACTCATAACAAAAAAAAATGCAACAAGATGGAGACAAGAGAGATGACAAAAATGCTTCATAAAGCATCCATTAATAGTTAAAATTCATTACAATATCCTCCAAATGAAAGGACTCCAAATTCTTACAATATAAAAGATATTTTCTCTCTAAGAGCTTCTACAAGAAATTACATCCAAAGAGCTTCTATTTGAAGAGCTTACACTTGAAGAGCTTCACTACAAGAAATTACACTTAGCTTTGAAAACTGAAAATTCTACTTAATCCTAGATGAGGGCAAAACTGGAAATTGAAAATCATTCTAGTTGCAAAACATGTATCTTTTATCTATGTTGTAAGGTAATATGCCCTAGATTATCTTTTCAAGCATTATGTTGGTCTTATTTAGAATGTATTAAGGGATCTATTTTAGTAGTTGTTAAAAGAATGAATGTTGGATCAATATGGTTTTCGGTTTACCATTAAACCAGAATCATAATTCTCTAAGTGCATTGTAGTGTCATCAGTGGAATCATACTTCCCTACAGGGGGAAAGGGTTCAATAAACCCACATAGTGAGTATCTTAGTTTTTCATTCTTGCAGTCTTCCAGGAGTAAGCCTAATTCTAGGGGGGGTGGATGTAGTGCCTACCCCTAGGTTACATTTTTGTTATCATTGTCAAACTCTTTTAGAGCCAGTTTTATGTTGATGATTAGTAGCATTGTTTTGAGACTATCAGATATTGTGCTATGGATTCAGTTTATTATGTGATGAGATTACTTAGACTTTACAACTCCCCATAACACTCTCCACCTTCTTACTAATTACACCACCTTTCACTCTTCTTATGTATTTGCTATCGGGCGCATTCATTCTCCATTATCAGATTGAATGTATGACCACCTCTGCCACGACTATCATGCCATTTAAGGCACACTTCTTCCACCATTGGAAACCTGTGGCCCTACCAAAACAATCTTTCCTTTATTACACCACCATAGTGGTTGTGGCTCAAGCATGAGCATCTATCTCATCAGCCTATCGGGTTCTACACTTCCATTCTCTTTGCTACCGGGTGTCTCCACTAAAACCTATCCTCTTTTACATGATCGGCTAGACGTTGGCTCTCGTGCTGCAATCAAAATAGGCATATCAACTCCTTCACTCTGTAGGTCATCAATAAGCTATTAATAGTCACTACCTTGCCTCCACCAAACTTTAATAACTGAAGTTGAATCTCTTACGTGAGTTCACCAGTGACATGCATAGACCAACTATCCGCCACTTTTTTGGTATTATCACAACTTTCTTCTTGTTCTCAGCTGCTTCCTTACTTCATGAATCTACAAAAACTATAAACACACACCATTACATTTCACTTGCAACGACTCCAAATACTCACATTGCTTTTCCCACGTGGTCTTGGTGTGAGTTGCATCTCTCACACACTCAAGAGCTTCTAGCTCTGATACCAATCTGTTGTAACAGGAAATCCAGTAAACAAAGAACCATATCTAATTCTAAGTTCAATAGAACAAAAAAATATTAAGAGGATAGAAAAGTTATGATGGGACTTTGAAACTCAAAACTAAAACATTAATATTCAATTGCTTATACAAACATGGCTCTCTAGTTGAAGACCAGAGAGCTGACTCTTTCCTCACACTTATGCTCTCTCCCTCTCATAACTCTTTTCTTTCCTACTATCCTCTATATTCATTCGGTTAAACTTTTTCTCTATTTTAAGAGATGCGGAGCTAGTTATACAACTAACTTATTTTCTCAATATTCCCATTCTCTCAAGCATTTAACAATGCAAATTACAATACTATTTTAAGCACATTACAATGTAATTCTTTGGGATTTTAACCCTTTCACAACATGGTTCCATTAAAATCAAAAGGACTCAAACATTAAACTCTTATGAAATTTGCCATAATTGACATGAGTTGAGGTGCTCCCACACCATAGATCTAATTAAAACACTATGAGATCTAGATGTGAATATTCCAAACTTTGAGCTCTATAAAATGGTGTTTATATGTTCTTAGAAAACATCATAAAAAATAGTAAGAGTTATTAAAATGTTAGTTTTCTTGAACAATTTTATTTCTTTAGTAATTGGATACTAACTAGTATAAAACATGTATTTTCTAGACATTTCCAATTGGAAAAGTGTGAGACCATATATAACTTAGCTGGAATAAATTGACGAAGATCATATGTTTGAATAAACTTGAGTTTTAGATAGAAATACTCAAACTCAATCATTTTGATAAGTCAGCGTAAAAGGTGACATAAGTTTGTAATTTTATGAGTGTTTCCCTAGGACTAACATATCTAGTGTTACTAATTATGAGTATCTTGTTGTTCTTTTATTTTACATTATTCATGTGGTTAAGGTTGTTTAAATTTATTATTTGTGATATTAGTTGGATAATTGATTCACATCCCCCCCTTTCAATTATATTAGTGCACTATATATTATAATAGATGGTTTGTCATGTTAAAGGCATACAAAGACTATTAAATCTTACCCTGTTAAAGGATTTTAATGTCTTGTTAGAAGTGTGCCTAGTTAAATCACTTTAACTTACAATAAATAAAGAACCTCATTAAAGGATTTTAAAAAGCCTACTATGACTACTTTCTTTTACTATGACTACTTTTTTTTACTAATTCACCTATTAGAATGTTTTAGACATGATCCTTTGGTTAGCACCTCTCTAATAGATATTAAATCACCTCTTTCTTAATGTATACTTAGTCCTACTAATCAGATGTATCACTTCTATCATCTCTCTACTTTACCCTTTTCTCTCTAATTGATTCTGCAATTCATATATTTCTCACAACTCATTAGCCACCATCAATTCTCTCTCTACACATGGAAACCTCTCTCTTCACACACAAACTCTTTAAGGTTTTTCCCTTCATAAAAATACTTAGGTGACCTAAGGTTAGGTAGGAATTAATGATTATGATGCACCCATTTTTCTTCTCAATTCATGCCTTTATTTAATTGGTTTCATGTACTACATAGGGATTCTGAATGTAGATTCATTCTTTTCTTCTAAAATCATAAAACAATCCTTAAATTGGCCCATATATGATTTACATAGGAGGTTGTACCATTACAACCAATTATGTACAAAACTATTTACTCAACACTTGAACCCTCTTAAGCTTGGTATCAACTATATCTTCAAACTATATCTTCAATGTTGTAACACAACCTTTGAATGACTCAAAATTGAATAATCACTTACCATGTGCTCACTTTCTTGTTACTAGAGTCACTCTAATTAACACATTCTTAAGCTCGACACATACTGTATATCTTTCTTGACATGCATTATTTGACAAATTTTTCTCAACATATACTACTTGCTTGGTATGGACTAATTATTGTTAAGTAATTATCTAAGTGTATTCTGACTCATATGCCAAATCCAAAGTGAGATCAACAATCTCCCCCTTTGATAGGAATGGAAACAACACTTTGTCATACATATATTTTTGGATGCAATTGATTAATTGTGTGTTGTCTTTGATGTTACACAAATGTCATATCATTATCAGTCATTATATGCCAAGCTCACTCAGGTAGTGAAGATAGTATTGTGTATCTGTCGAGTGTTCCTATAATTGCCTAGTTCAAATGGCAATTTTTGCCAAGTTCACTCAAGTGTCAAAAGAAAGTATGCAGAAAGTGAGTGTTAACCGAGCTCACCTTGTTAATGAAGAAAAGTTGGATGGAATAAGTACTAACTGAGCTCACCCAGTTGAAAAAGGATATTTTCAAAGTTTGTAGTGTTAACAAAGCTTCTATTGGTTAACAAAGGAAATCATTTCTAATTCAGTTTCTACCAAGCTAGGTTAGCTAATGAAGATTATCTTATTTTGGCATAATAAGCTTAATTGATTTATCTATTGATTCCAGCCAATTAAGGTGATGAATATTAATTATTCTAAGTTGTATTTGAGTTAACTTGACAAAGTGGAAGATATAAGTATAAGGTCAAGTTTGTGATTTCAAAGTAAGAGAAAAATGAAAAGTATGAAGATGTTATTGAAGATCTAATAATAAGAAGAGGAAGTAAATATGAAGCATAAGTAGAATATCCTTGTGAAGCAGAAAAACTATGGTTGATCAGGAAGGATCAAATACAAGCCAAAACAAAGATCTATAATCAACTATTCAGTTCCATTCAAATCAATCATCTCATTGTTACTCTTTAACTATTATAGAAATGACCTAAATTCTATTAAGATAGGTGAGTTAATAGCTATTTACAAATCTTCTAACAAGGTGGCAGTTCTATTGAATCATCTAAAGACCTCTAACAAGGCCACTCGTAATAGGGTGATTAAATCCTTCAATTAGGTCACACCTAATATTGTGTTTTGTAACCTTTAATAAGGCTGGCTTCTAATAGGGCTCACTTCAAAAGAGTGAAAACAATAACTAGTCGCAATTGGTGGTTTTTCTCAAATTGGGTTTCCATATTAAATGTTGTTGTCAAATGTGTTCAAGCTATTTGTTTATGTGTTTGAAACTATGTTAAAGTAGTGGTAATCAAAGATAACATCTAAAGTTTATATTTCAAGCATTTAGTGAGATACAACATTCTGTATGTGGTTATCGAGCTTTAACAATAAGGTATGTGCAGGATCATGGTCAACCAAACTATGGCCTTAAGTTGTAGTGAAAAACTAACAAATCAAGGTTATGTCAACTTGACACATAATTTTAAAGTGGTAATGGACTTTATTTCAAAAAGTTGTAAGAAAATAATCTGTAGGGAATTGAATCTAGTTTCTAAACTACTAGGCCTTATCATGAGAAAAAAATAATTGATTGGTCAAAAGTTTGAATTTTAATGTAGTACTACAAAAATTTCAAGGTAAAAATAAAAAGTAGGTGTATGTCTGACCACCTTAATCAAAATCAAATAATAATTATTTTTTAATATAATTATAGATATGAAAAATAGACTCATGCTTGGATCTGATGCATATTTTTTGGTATTTTTATTCCAAATAAATAATTAAATATGAATTTTCTACCAACACATTTTTGAAAAAAAAATGTCTCGTGTCTGACCACCTTAACTAATAGAAAATTTTACCAAATTTTTTTCTTATACTAGGCGAAGCATAGAATGTGATGCAACTTTTAAATTTATAAAATTTTATACTGTTTGAAAGTTATAGCTATTTTTCAATCAGTATGTCAATCAACACTTTACAAAAATCTTCATTGATAATTAACTAATAAATACTCATCAATCTCAAAATTTGACAAAAATAATGTTGGTGGAATCTTGAGAGCAATATTAAAAAACCAATTTTGTGTCATTCAATTTTGACCAAAATAACATTGTAAGGCGGCTATCCGAAGTCTGAGTATCACTAAAACCCTCTTCAAACACGTCTTTTGGGTTGACCAGGTAGGCTTGGTAAATACCAAGCCTAATCGAATATCTGATATCCGATTTCAAATGGGATATCCGATATTATTTGGCAAAATTTGGGTGGGAAATTTCAAATCCCAACCCATTTGGAGGGAAAATTGCGTTTAAAAGTTATAGCTTATGAGTTATAAATTATTTCATTTATATTACTATTTAAAGACATATTTTGATATATTATGTATATAAAATAAAGTAATGTAAAGATATAAGATATAATCTATTAATATATAATAATATATTTTGTTAATCTTATTATAATCTATAAATATAATTTATATTATTATTATTTTTACTAAATATAATAACATAATATATATATATATAATATGTATTATATATTATTATATTAATATGTATGTTATTAATATATACATAATAACGTAATACATACATACATATATATATATATTAATAACATACATACATACATACATATTACATACATACATACATACATACATACATACATACATACATATATATATATATATATATATATATATATGTTATTAATAGATATGTACATTATTAATACATATGAGTTAAAGGGGGTCATAAGTCAACCATTGAACCCCTTTGATGATTTAAATGATGACATATGTCCCCTAGCGACATATTACAATGGTTAATATGGGTCAAAGGGGGTCATAGAGTGACTTATAACCTCTTTTGACCCATTAAATGATAACATATGTTGCTAGGAGTCTTAGGAGCCCTAGGAACATATTAGAATCATTCATATTCGTCAAAGGGAGTCATAGGGTGACCTATGACCCCATTTGACCCATTAAATGAAGATATATGTCACTAAGGGTCCTTAGGGACATATTAGAATCATTCATATGGGTCAAAAGGGGTCATAGGGTGACCAATGACTCCCTTTGACCCATTAAATGATGACATATGTCCCTAGGGGTCTCAGAACCCCTAGCAACATATTAGAATGGTTAATATGTGTCAAGGGGGTCATAGGTTGACCTATGACCCCCTTTGACTCATTAAAAAATGAGATATGTCTGTATGGATTCTATGACCCCTAGGTACATATTAAAATTGTTCATATAGGTCAAAATGGATCATAGAGTGACCTATGACCCCCTTTGACCCATTAAATAATGGCATATGTCCCTAGGGGCCCTAGGACCCCTACGGACATATTAAAATCATTCATAAAGGTCAAAGGGCATCATTGGGTCCTTCGACCCATTAAATGATGACATATATCCGTAGGGTTCCTAAGACCCTTAAGGATATATTTGAATGATTAATATGCGTCAAAAGGGGTCAAAAATTTGTCATAGGGTGACTTATGACCCTCTTTAACCTGTGGACATATTAGAATGGTTAATATGAAAAAAACCTTATGACCCTCGTTGACCCATTAAATGATGACATATGTCCCTAGAGATCCTCAGACCCCTAGCGACATATTAGAATGGTTAATATGTGTAAAAGGAGATCATAGGTTGACCTATGACCCTCCATGAGCCATTAAATGATGAGATATGTCCCTTGGTGTCCTAGGACCCCTAGGGACATAATAGAATGGTATATATGGGTCAAAGAGAGTCATAGGGTGACTTATGACCCCATTTGACCCATTAAATGACAAGATATGTCCCTAGGGGTCTTAGGAATCCTACAGACATATTAGAATGGTTAATATGTGTGAAAAGAGGTCATACATTGATCTATGAACTTCCACGACCTATTAAATGATGAGATATGTCCCTACAGGTCCTAAGACCACTAGGGACATATTAAAGTGGTTAGTATGAGTCAAAAGGGTTAATAGCTTGACCTATGACTCCCCATGACCTGTTAAATGATGAGCTATGTACCTCGGGGTCTAAGGACCCTTAGGGACATATCAGAATGGTTAATATGGGTCAAAGGGGTCATACATAGAATAATGACCCCCTTTGACCTACTAAATGATGACATATGTCCCTAGGGATTTTAGGACCCCTAGAGACATATTAAAATTATTAATATGTGTGAAAGGAGGTCATAGGGTGATTGATGACCCTCCACGACATTTTAAATGACAAGATATGTTCCTAGAGGTTCTAGGACCCCTAGGGACATATTAGAATGTTTAATATGGGTCAAATGGGGTCATAGGGTGACCTATGACCCCCTTTGACCCATTAAATAATGACATATGTCTCTAGGGGTCCTAGGACCAATAGGGACATATTAGAATGGTTAATATCTATGAACCTATGACCCCCTTTGACTCATCAAATGACAACATATGTCCTTATGGCTCCTAGGACCCTTAGAGACATATTAGAATAGTTAATATGGGTCAAAGGGGGTCATACGTTGACCTATAACCCCCCACAACCCACTAAATGATGAAATATGTCCCTAGGGGTCTTAGGACCCATAGAAACATAAAAGAATGATTAATATGCATGAAAGGGGGTCATAGGTTGACCTATGACCCCCCACAACCCATTAAATAATGAGATATGTCCCTAGGGGTCCTAGGACATCTAGGGACGTATTAGAATCAATCATATGGGTCAAAGGAGGTCATACGGTGACCTATGACCCCCTTTGACCCATTAAATAATGACATATGTTCCTAAGGGTCTAAACATGTTATAATAGTTAATATATTTGAAAGGAGCTCATAGGGAATCCTATGACCCCCTTTGACCCATTAAATGATGACATATGTCTCTAGGAGTCACCTAAGGACATATTAGAATCATTCATCAAAGGGGGTCATAGGGGGAACTATGACCCCCTTTGACCTATGAAATCATGACATATTTCCCTACGGGTCCTAAGACCCCTAAGGACAATAGAATGGTTAATATTGATCAAAGGGGGTCATAGGGTGACCTATGAGCCCCTTTAACCTATTAAATAATGACATATGTCCCTAGGGGTCCTAAGACCCCTAGAGACATATTATAATGGTTAATATGGGTTAAAAAATGTCATAGGGTGACCTATGACCCCCTTCGACCTATTAAATGATGACATATGTCTGTAGGGGTTCTAAGACTCCGACGGAGATATTAGAATCGATCATATATGTCAAACAGGGTCATAGGGTCCTTTGACACATTAAATGATCATATATGTCCATAGGGGTCCTATGACCCCTAGAGAAATATTAGAATGGTTAATATGGGTCAAAGGGGATCATAGGTCGGTCATAAGGTGACCTATGAGCCCTTTTAACCCATGGACATATTAGAATGGTTAATATGGGTCAAACGAGGTCAAAGGGTTACCTATGACCCACTTTGACTTATTAAATGATGACATATGTCGCTAGAGGTCCTAGGACCATTAGGGACATATTAGAATGGTTAATATGTGTGAAAAGGGGTCGTAAATTGATCTATCAAAACTCATGACCCATTAAATGACAACATATGTCATTAGGGGTCCTAGGACCCCTAGGGACATATTAGAATGATTAATATGGGTCAAAGGGTGTCAGACGTTGATCTATAACCCTCTTTGACTCATTAAATGATGACATATGTCCCTAGGGGTCCTAGGACCCCTAAGGACATATGAGAATGGTTAATATGTGTGAAAAGGAGTAATAAGTTGACCTATGACACTCCACGACCCATTAAATGATGAGATATGTCCCTAGTGGTCGTAGGACCCCTAGAGACATATTAGAATTGGTCATATGAGTCAAAGGGGTTCATAGGGTGACCTATGGCCCCCTTTGATCCATTAAATGATGTCATATGTCCCTAGATGTCTTAGGACACTTAGGAACATATTATAATGATTAATATGGGACAAAGGAGGTCTTAAGTTGACCTATGACCACCCACGACCCATTAAATGATGACATATGTCCCTAGGAGTCATAGGACCCCTAGAGACATATTAGAATGATAAATATAGGTCAAAGGGGGTCATAGGGTGAACTATAACATCCTTTGACCAATTAAATGATTACCTATGTCCCTAGGGGTCCTAGGACCCCTAGGGACATACTAGAATGGTTAATATGGGTCAAAGGGGGTCATAGGTTGACCTATGACCCCCTTTGCCCCATTAAATGATGACATATTTCCCTAGGGGTCTTAAGACCCCTAAGGACATATGATAATAGTTAATATCTGTGAAAGGGGTTCATAGTGTGAATTATGACTCTCCACAACCCATTAAATGATGAGATATGTCCCTAGGGGTCTTAGGACCCCTTAGGACATATTAGAATAGTTAATATGGGTCAATGGGGTTCATAGGTTGACCTATGACCCTTCATGACCTGTTAAATGATAAGATATGTCCCAAGGGGTCGAAGGACCCTTAGGGACATGTTAGAATAGTTAATATGGGTCAAAGAGAGTCCTAAGTTGACCTATGCCCCTTTTGACCCATTAAATGATTACATATGTTCCTACGAGTCTTAGGACCCCTAGGGACATATTATAATGGTTAATATGTATGAAAGAGGGTCATAGGGTGACTTATGACTGCCCACGACCTATTAAATGATGAGATATGTCCCTAGGGGTCCTAGGACCCCTAAGGATGTATTAGAATGGTTAATATGGGTAAAAGGGGTTCATAGGGTGACCTATCACCCCCCAACGACCCATTAAATGACAAGATATGTCCTTAGGGGTTCTAGGACCCCTACAGACATATTAGAACGTTTAATATCAGTCAAAGATGGTCATAGGGTGACCTATGACCCCCTTTGACCCATTAAATTATGACATATGTTCAGAGAGATCCTAAGACCCCTAGGGACATATTAGAATGGTATATATGGGTCAAAGGGGGTCATAGGGTTACCTATGGCCCCCTTCGACCCATTAATTGATGACATATGCCCCTAGGGGTCCTAGGACCCCTAGGGACATATTAGAATGGTTAATATATCTGAAAGGGGGTCATAGGTTGACCTATGACCACCTTTAACCCATAAAATGATGATATATGTCTTTAGGGGTCCTAAGACCCTTAGGGACATATCAAAATTATTAATATGGGTCAAAGGGGGACATAGGTTGACCTATGACCCCCCACAATCCACTAAATGATGAGATATGTAACTAGGGGTTCTAGGACCCCTAGGGACATATTAGAATGGCTAGTATGGGTCAAAATCTATTAAATGATGACATATGTCCCTAAGCATCTTTAGACCCATAGGGACATATTACAATTATATATATGAGTCAAAGGGGTTCATAAGGTGACCTATGACCTCCTTCAACCCATTAATCGATGACATATGTTCCTAAGGGTCATAAGTTGACCTATGACCCCTTTTGACCAATGAAATGATGACATATGTCCCAAGTGGTCCTAGGACCCTTAAGGACATATTAGAATGGTTAATATGGGTCAAAGGGGGTCATAGGTTGACATATTTATATACTATTAATACTATTGTAGCATAATAATAATAATAATAATAATAATAAAAATAAACACTAAATATTAATACTATTATATATATAGTTATAATATTAATACTATTATAGCTATAATAATAATATATATAGTAATACTATTATGGCAAAGTATTGATATAAATATTAATACTATTGTAGCAGAATAATAATAATATAAATAAACACTAAATATTAATACTATTATATCTATAGTAATAATAAGAATACTATTATAGGTATACTAATAATATTGATACTATATATTAATACTATTATGTATCCAATTTTTCCTAGCACCAGCGTCCAACATATTCATGTTCTTGTAGACCTGACAACATCACTTTTTTAGTTTATTTTCAAGGGTTTTGCAAAAAAGTGCATTTTGGAGCCCAACCAATCAAAAAAAAATTGAAAATATAACATTAGGTCTTTGAATTTGTCATCTCAATGGGAAGCAGCAATCGTCGAAAGGATAAATGCAAAAGGAAGATATAAGACATTGCGGCATTCAGGGAAAGAGACAAAATGGAACACTGAAGAAAAAGACAAGGTATGCTAAATATCAGTCAAGTTGACGATGAATTAGTTGAAGGTGAAATCGTAGAGTTAGATAATGAATATGTATAGCTGAGGAATTAAAATGTACCTATTGAAAATGATAATGCTAAAATTGAAAATTGAGAGGATGAAAATTTTGAAGATGAAATGCTACCAAGTCATAATCCAAATTGCATAATTGACCATGTTGAACATGACAATGCACAGTAATCTAATGCATAAGAAAATTACATATCTTTTAATTATAATCGACATGAAGGTTCTATAACACCAAAATGGATAATTGAAATTGATGAAATGATTATTACTAGTTTGGAAGGGAAAAAATTAGAAAGATACATTCAGTTATGGGCTTCAAGACTATATCAGATGTTTTTCATCAACAAGATAGTGGTAGAGCAATGTCAGCTTTTCATGCACTTATTAAAGATGCAAATGATGAGACTTATGCTTTCTAAATTGAAGATTCGTCTCAATAAAAAGTTGGAAAGAAATGCCATTATTGTGAAGAATCTTTACAGTGCTCTCAATAGCATTGGAAAAAATATTTGGGAGAAGGATAACAGAGCTGCTCGAAGGGTTATTACAACCTCTTTGGTAAGTCATCATTTGAGAAAGGGTAGATATATGAGACAAACTTGTATTGATTTGAATCTAAATCATACTACTTTGAGAAGAGCACTTAGTTGACAAGAGAAAATTGATGATCCTCTTTAAAATGAAACATGGGCATTTGGTGGTAGACTTTCACATTTTGATAAGAAGCTATTTGATGATGTGAAGGAAGAAATTACATAATTTTGGTACTTTAACTCATGAGTATCACCCAATGCTAAAGACGTGTTAAAATTGAGAATTGGCATCAAAGACCACACGCCACATCCTAAACATTGTTTGGAGGTAAGTCAAACTATGTTGTTCTAACAATTTAGAGAGAGTCATCCAAGTCTTAATATCTCACAAAGGGCTTTTGAATCTTTGAAGCCATTTTATTGTGTGCCACTCAAAATTTGAAATACATGTTGTTGCAATTATCATGTTGAGTTTTATATGTACTATGAACTATTATGCTCCATCCATTCGACTTTGCATAGTAAAGAAATGTTAGAGGATTGTGGTGCTAGTGAGCTTCCAAAATCATCAAAATACTTGCTAGATCAACTTTTATGTCGTAGAGTTGATGGTTGTTTCTTTTATAAAAATGCTTGCTTAAATGAGAAGTGTTCAGAATTTGGTGGCTTATCCAAGTTTGATACATGTTTCCATGAGGGGTGGGAACAAGATCTTGGAAAGACAATAGTGTAAAAAAAAGGTATATAAAATAGTGAAATACACATTGAAGAGTGGAGGTGAGAGCTCTAGATGTGAATTGGTTGGAAAAGATATCAGTATGGCTAGTTTTATTTTAGATTTCAAGGCAAATCTTCTTTTCAAGTATGCAAGACATAGTCATAGGTCTTAGTGGTTGGATGAACAATTTAGAATGTGCAAGCAACGTTTTTCATTGGCACTATTATATTAGTTGTTGATTTTGCTGAGAACTACACATTGCAACCTCAAAATGAGACATAATCTTAGTATTACAGCTCTATTTAGATTGCTATTTTTGTTCAGATAACATATAGACATGCCCCAGATAGTGCGGAAGATAATCGAAAGATTATTAGAGAGTATCATTTTTATATGAGTGATGATAGATCTCACTCTCACAAGTTTGTGCAACATTGTTTCGAGAATTATTTTTATTTCTTACATGAGCATGCAATTGCTATGGATAGACATACCATTTGGTCAGATAAATGTTTTATTGGTTGTGTAGGATGCATGTAGAGAGAGGGGTGCCTCATATTTGGAGTTTTTTTGAGTATGGCCATGGAAAAGGGGAACATGATGGAGCGGGGACATGTGGAAGAGAGCTTTAATCAAGGACCAAATGAAGATTTCAGTAGCAGAGCTTCTTGATGCTCATAGCATTGTCGATTGGTGTAGTTTAGCATTATCACAAGTGGGGACTCTTGATTCAGTGGTACATAGGCTCTTTTGGTTGGTTGACGAAGGGACCATAGCTGATAGATCAGATTGTGCTACAATGAGAGACTCATAAAAAATGCATTCATTCTAGAGCTCTGATTCTAGTACATGGACCATTTGGACACAACAGCTAGCTTGCTTTTGTCCTAGTTGTTTCCAGTGTGATTGGGATCACTATGAGTCAAGTGAGTGGGTGGACACATGGGCTCCACATTATCTTAATCTATTGTCTATCATATCCTCTATCAGAAATGATGACATTGAAAGTTCACTTGAGCATAACCATTTATCAGGTCTACTTTAGCCAGGACATGTCTTTGCATTGGTTGCACCACAAGGGAATGATGAGAAATCTGATTATTAGTTAGCACATTGTGTAAGAGGTAAAAAAAAAACTTGCACAACCAATCACAGATGACGATGGATTCACATATCCTACTAGTTCAGTGGTTGTTGTTGGGACATGGCTGCGGGCATACATGCTTAGAAGGAATTGAATTTCTACATTTGAAGACTATCAAAAGCACAAAATAATTCTCATATATTTGCATCTTATTATAGCAACAAATGTAAAGTTGTTGAAGCATCAAGGAAGACCAAAAGTAAAAGAAATTTTAACTATTGCTAATATTGATCATAAAGCCTTGTTGGAGACACTAAAACAAAGAGAGGACCCTATTGGAACACTCGACTAGGTATATTTACTTCTTATGTTATTTTCTTCATAATGATTCAATGAATTGATGATTATCTTGTTTAATACAATAAGTTACTAATTTTTTTATGATATTGAAATGTAGGTACATCATGAAGAGTTGGGGGGGTGGTATTATGATTATTAAAACTATTTTTAATAAAGCTGACATTATGATTATTAAAACTATTTTTATCAAACTAATGAAATAAGAAAAATCTAGAAAGTATGGATGAACAATTAGAATACTTGATTTCTTCCATTTTGCAACCAATCATGGCATTTGAAAGCATAAAGAGTCATAATATTGTATAATTTTTTGAAAGACTTTTATATTGAAAAGTTGTAAAGGACCATGAGATTTGAACTTTAGTAATGTCTAGGTTTGCATAGGGTAAGTGAGTCATTAGATAGGTCCTAATAAGGTCTCATAATAATCTCAAGTCATTTCATAAGTTGAAACATTTAATAAGTCACTTAAAATTTAGCTTATTGCTTTAAAAAATTCAAATCTTGAATGTAACAGCTACATGAGAATTTTGGAAGGAAACTCTATAGTTTAAATTTTGTGAAATACAAGGAACACTAGTGCAAAGCACCTAATCCTTTTTTTTTCTTGATGTAATAAGGTCTATGGATAGATCTAATGATCTCCTTGTGACCATCCACATTTGTAATGGACACAAGACCCCATGGTGCAACAATAAGCCTTGGCCATCAATTGGTCCAATAAAGTGGATTTTTGGTAAATTTCATGTTTTTTAGGTAAGTCTAGATGTTTAGAACATTATTAGGGTCCCTAGGAGTTTGTAGAGTCTATTTACAATCAAATTTGCAATAAAACTTGTCTTAGCACAAAAATTGCAAAAAGTTGCTTAACAACTTTTGCAATTTTCTTAACAACTTTTCAAAATGTAACTCCTAACGGCTAGAACTATTTGAATCATCAGTGCCATTAGCTACGGGTACCCTTTTTTTGGCCACAGAGCCATCCATCATTTGCGGCCACCCCGTACTAAGGAATCCCCAAGGTTCTCTAAGTGTTTTTTGAGGTCAATCTTCTGAGGGTCATAACTCGAAGCTCGTGAGGGCTATCAATAAACTATTGAATGCTACAGGACAGTGATGTTGAGGCTTAAAATAACCTATCTCATTTTTAAGAGATGACATTTAGTTTGGATTCGGCACAACAATCTCGCTCGATGCCAAAACTCGCAGTGTGCCTCAGTTCATAGGTGCACCACAATGTAACCTTGAAATTGTTGATCTGTTGAGATAATGGGTGTTGCACACATTGCATAATATTATTATTTTATTATTATATTTTATTATGTAATGTTTCACCTAGATGGACGTGCAACATGTAAAGATTCCCATGGAATATTCTTGATGAGTTGTATTGTAACATTGTGAAAATATTTCATGTAATTATTTAATATTGGGGAAAAGAATTAAATTCTCAATATTAAATGTGGGGTCAGTGGGTTAGGTAGCACATGGTTTTAGCACATGGTTTATGTAATACCACTTAGTGGTTTTGTGGGCCTTGCTACTATATAAGCAGCTACAAGGGTAGTTGTTGTAGAGTAAGAGTGACAAGGAGAAGACAAAAGGCAAGAGTCGAGTGGGACAAGGCTTGACAGGTTAGCCAAGGGAGCATTTGTGAAGGTTGAAAGCATGGCATGGGATGTGTGGATTCATTCTTGATCACATAGTTTGCCTGATTGTGGTTATGGCCATGAAGGCTTCCATGGTTGTATGGAAATGATTTTTTTTTGCTGAATAATACATGGTGATGGATGCTTTTGGAGGCTAGGTTTTTCCCTCAATGAGGGTTTCTCAGAGTATATCTTGTGTCACAATTTTGTGGGTATGTTGTCTATTCTCTTACATGTGGATTTTAATTTTGTATTTATTTTAGATCTATTATGGGTTATGTGCAAACAGTTATATTCTTTATTGCCAAGTTTTCCTTACAATTGGTATAAGAGCTATGGTTTTATTATTGTAACCCTAGATTGAATCCATGGGAATGCATGAGAGGATAAAAAAAAGAAAAGGGCAAGATATATGAATGATTTATTGCAGATCTAAGGGTTTTGGATTTGCTATTATGATGGGATGTTAAAAGATTTGGGCATGTGAAATTGTTGGACAAAAAGATTTTTTCGGATGTTTCATTTAAAATGAGGGTTTTGGGAGGTAGCATGTAGAAATGAACTCTTGGGTAAAAATAGATGTCACCATTGGATCCGGGTTGACATTTCCATAAATTTTGATATATAATATGCCCTAGTTTGGCCATGTTCAGAGGAAATGAAAGAGTTTTTTTGGTTTCAACCCATGATGGCCATCAAATTTAATCCTGTCAGAATTTTTGTCACTGAAAAAATAAAAAATAAAAAATCGTACTGAAAATGGTAAAAAGACTGTCTTAGTAAAATAGCCATAACTTTCTCTCAGAATATCAAATTTCAGAGTTCCAATAGGCCTTGGAAAGCTAATTCAAAGTACTACAACATGGTGTGGGTTTGGTTCTATGATTTTGAGATTTTGTTAGGTTTTAAGAGCCTTAAAGTCAAATGTCATTTATTTTGAGCATGAATTAGGGCATAACTTGGGCATACGGAGTCGGATTTTGGACTTCGAGTAGTCAACGGAAAGCTCTTGAAGAGCTCTACACATTAGTTCAAATTTGGTGCAGGTTTGGCATGATTTATTTATTGATATATCGATCTAAATAGTTTATAGGTATATTTTGACTATGGTAACATTGTGAATTTATGGCATTGGAGATTTAAGTTTTGATGTCATTGTATACTCAATTCATATTTTAGATTGGTCTCATGATGATATGGTTATCAGTGTTTGTTTTGGATATGCATGATGACTTGTTGGGTCTACAAGTTGTGAAGTGTTGTAAGTGGTCTATACTTACAGGTTGCATTTATGGCTTGGTTATGGGTTGTCTTTGCCCATTGATCTTTCATTATTGATGCATATTTAGATTGGTGGCTTGGATTTGAGTTGTCTATTCCCTAAGTCACATGATTTTATGATTTTATCTTCATGTAGAATGGATGAGATGTTGTTACCAGGTATAGTCATGGTGGAGGATTATGCTTGACTTTTTTATGCTGACAGGCTGGACACTTTGAAAGCTAGATGCTCAATTCATGGATTTGATCATGGTGTCATAGATTTTTTCATGACATGATTGGTTATACAAATACATCCTTGATGTTCATTAGCTTGGTTTTTTTGATTCAGTTATGATAGTATATCTTCTTGGTTGAGGATCATGGTTATTTGGTTTCTTTTGAGGAGCTCATGATGTGCACTTTGAGTTCTTTGATGGTTTGATGCATTGGTTGATTCTCATGGTTAGAGGATAGATCTTTTATCATTATGTCATGGATAGCTTGGATACATGGTTTAGTGAGAGCTTGTGACAGTGATGGGGTGACAGTGCAGGATTAGTTCCTAGTTTGGTTTGGATCTTCAAGTAGGAGATGGATTTTATGATGCCATAGGTGACTTGGTACCACGGATGAGTGGAAGTTGTTGGCATTGATATATTTATTGAGTGTTTGCAGATGTTGGAGGTTTGTCTTAGATCCTGTTGCTACAGAAGTGTCTTTGACATTTGCATGGTGCACTTTTTATCTTCATGGTGTGTGAAGATGGTTAGATCTTGAAGACTTATGGAGTTCTTAGTTATCTTCATGGTGTATGGAGATGCTTCTTCCTAGTATGTGGAGATGGTTTTCTTCATGGTTTATAGAGATGGTTGCATCTTGAGGACTCACAGGGTTCTTTGCAAAGGTGTGGTTTATGCTTTTATTTGGCATGTTATCCTTGGTATAAGGATGATTTCTTTATTATGTCATGGTATACTCTTGATACACGTTTAGAGTTGTGACATGTTATGGAGTGTTCATATGGAGTATGTTATCTCTTTAGTTGAGATGGTAAGATCATGTTTTCATGTTTATGTTCTTGAGGCCATGGTTGAAACTTTGACATTGATCTTGGTTTAGTTTCTTGGTATTGAGTACACTGATCATAAGCTGGATACTTCATGATATTGCTATGTTGCATTTGGAGTTGGCATGGATTGATTGGTTATAGGTGCTCATGCATACTTAGAGATGGTGGTGATGCTGATTTCTCTTGGATTACAGAAGTATTTGTTGGGATGGTTGATAGTTTCAATAGGAAGTCCGAGGGGCAGTCACCTAATATGGACTTGAGAGGAGATTTTTCTTAGATGAGTCTTGGTTGGAGACTTGGGTATCTTGATGAGCATTCTCATTCCCCACTCTTGGTCTACTCGGCAGTTTGCTACTTGAGAGGTATAGCCCATTGTTTCTCTCAGTTGCATTATATTTATGCTTGTCTTTCATGGATATGGATCTTGAGCTATGGTACATGAGTAAGTTCTAGAGGGTTCATTTGAGAGATGGTTAAGCATTGGTTATCTCCATGTGCATATGTTGTTATGCTGGTTGATTTTGGGAGATGGTTTTATATTGGGCATATTCCTTTGTTTAGGAATGGTTTACGAGTTTGATCTTCTTGTGAGAGGCTTACATACATGATTAGTTATATGCTATGGTTTGGGTGTTGTTAAGGCTTCTTGTTGGAGTTTTATGGAGGAGATCATACTTGCACAGTTTACATCTAGAGGTGTGTGTAGAAGGACATGATATAGATTATGATTTGCATGGTTTCTCTGGTCTTGGTTATCTTCCTAGATGTTTAGTTTTTCCTACATTGGATTTTAGATTGGTTAGAGATTGTGATCACTGGATTGTGCTCATGTATGTCATGTGAGATATGACATGGTTATTTCTTTCTCTTTCCTTTGTTGGTTGTGGAGAACTTGGGAGAGCATTGGAGACTTGTTATGAGAGTTTTTTTTTCTTGCAAGATATTAGTTTATGTATTGTGGATGTCCTTGATACTACATGGATTCACTTCTTTGAGATGTGTTGAGTGGATTGGTTATAGATTTGACATTATCTTTTTTAGTGGGAGCTTCTTGGTATGTATGTGGCAGGTATTGCTCTTGAGGCTTGTGATTGCAGGTTATAGATTGGATATGTCAGTGATATGATATTCACTTGTTATACCTTTGAGGTATGGATAGTTGGATGGGTTTGGCACTTTGCTATGGGTGCTATTTCAGCTATGGATATTCTTTGACAACTACGGATACATGTGATTACCTTTGGATTAGGTTTTTGTGCTTGAAATTTTAGTTGGTACATGATTTTATGATCTTCTAATGCGACAGGTTGGGTGGCATTCTCTTTGGATGGCTTCTATGTATGTCCAGTGGTAGTGGCATAATAGGAGGTGAGGTCTTTCATGTTTGAGATGCTGGATACTTTGATTTTGTTATGGGTACCAGGATGGAGCACTTGGTGTATTTTTGATCCATGATGGTGGATGTGCTGGGAGGGATTGTTCCCTTGTTCATTTGTGTGGCTACGGATTGACCCTATGCAATGTATACAACAAGTGGGAGATTGTTGAGATAATGGGTGTTGCACACATTGCATAATATTTTTATTTTATTATTTTATTTTATTATGTAATGTTCCACCTAGATGGACGTGCAACATGTAAAGATTCCCATGGAATATTCTTGATGAGTTGTATTGTAACATTGTGAAAATATTTCGTGTAATTATTTAATATTGGGAAAAAGAATTAAATGCCCAATATTAAATTTGGAGTCAGTGGGTTAGGTAGCACATGGTTTTAGCACATGGTTTATGTAGTGCCACTTAGTGGTTTTGTGGGACTTGCTACTATATAAGCAGCCACAAGGGTAGTTGTTGTAGAGTAAGAGTGACAAGGAGAAGACAAAAGGCAAGAGTCGAGCGGGACAAGGCTTGACAGGTTAGCCAAGGGAGCATTCATGAAGGTTGAAAGCATGGAATGGGATGTGTGGATTCATGCTTGATCACATAGTTTTCTCAATTGTGGCTATGGCCATGAAGGCTTCCATGGTTGTATGGCAATGGTTTTTTTTTGCTAAATAATACATGGTGATGGATTCTTTTGGAGGCTGGGTTTTTCCCTCAATAAGGGTTTCCCAGGGTATATCTTGTGTCACAATTTTGTGGGTATGTTGTCTATTCTCTTGCATGTGGATTTTAATTCTGTGTTCATTTTAGATCTATTATGGGTTATGTGAAAATGGTTATATTCTTTATTGCCAAGTTTTTCTTACATGATCTTGACATTGAATCATCAGTGCCATTAGCTCTAGATGGGAAGGTGGACCCTAGTCACACCCTTTTTCTAGCCATGGAGACCATCTATCATTTACAGCCACCCTGTACCGAGGAGTCTCCAAGGTGCTCTAAGTGCATTTTGAGGTTGATCTTTTAAGGGTCATAACTCAAAGCTTGTGAGGGCTATCAATGAACTGTCAAATGTTACATGATGGTGATACTAAGGCCTAAAATAGCCTATCTCATTTTTGAGAGATCACATTCTGTTTGGATTCGGCACAATGATCTCGCTCGATGCCAAAACTCGTAGTGTGCCTCAGTTCATAGGTACACCACAACGTAACTTTGAAACTGTTGATCTTGGCATCAAATTATTAGTGTCATTAGCTCCAAATACATGGGTGAACCCTAGTCACACCCTTGTTCTAGCCATGGAGACCATCCATCATTTGTGGCCACCCTATACCGAGGAGTCTCCAAGGTGCTCTAAGTGTATTTCGAGGTTGATATTTCAAGGATCATAACTTGAAGCTTGTGAGGGCTATTGATGAACTGTTAAATTTTATAGGATAGTGATACTGAGGCCTTAAATAACCTATCTCATTTGTGAGAGATCACATTCCATTTGGATTTGGCATAGCAATCTCACTCGATGCCACAATTCGCAGTGTGCCTCGGTTCATAGGTGCACCACAGTGTAACTTTGAAATCATTGATCATGGCATCAAATCATCAGCACCATTAGCTCTGGATGGGTGGGTGAACCCTAGTCACACCCTTGTTTTAGCCATGAAGACCATCCATCATTTGCGGCCACCACCTACCGATGAGTCTCCAAGGTGCTCTAAGTGCATTTCGAGGTCAATCTTTAGATGGTCATAACTCAAAGCTCATGAGGGATATTGATGAACTATCAAATGCTATTGGAGAACAATACTAGGGCGTAAAATAACCTATCTCAGTTTTTAGAGATCACATTTTGTTTGGATTTGGAAAAGCGATCTCGCTCAATCCCAAAACTCGCAGTTTTCCTCAGTTCATAGGTGAACTAGAGTGTAACTTTGAAACCACTAATCTTGGCATCAAATTGTCAATTCCATTAGCTTTGGATGGGCGGGTAAACCCTAGTCACACCCTTTTTTTAACCATGGAGACCATCCATCATTTGTGGCCACCCCATATCGAGGTTGATCTTTTGAGGGTCATAACTCGAAGCTCATGAGGGCTATCAATGAATTGTCAAATGCTAAAAGATGGTGATTTTGAGGCCTATAATAACCTATCTCATTTTTGAGAGATTACATTTCATTTGGATTTGGCACAAGAATCTCGTTCGATGCCAAAACTTATAGTGTGCCTCAGTTCGTAGGTGCACCACAACATAACTTTGAAACCATTGGTCTTGGCATCAAATCGTCAGCGCCATTAGCTCTGGATGGGCGGGTGAACCCTAGTCACACCCTTGTTCTAGCCACAAAGATCATCCATCATTTGTAACCACCCCGTACCGAGCAGTCTCCAAGTTGCTCTAAGTGTATTTCGAGGTCAATCTTTCGAGGGTCATAACTCGAAGCTCGTGAGGGCTATTTATGAACTATCAAATGCTACAAGATGGTGATATTGAGGCCTAAAGTAAACTATATCATTTTTTAGAGATCACATTCTATTTTGATTTGGCACAGTGATCTCACTCGATGCCAAAACTCATTGTGTGCCTCAGTTCATAGGTGCACCACAGCGTAACTTTGAAACTGCTAATCTTGGCATCGAATCATCAACGCCATTAGCTCCAAATGGGTGTGTGAAGGCTAGTCACACCCTTGTTTTGGCCACAGAGACCATCCATTATTTGCAGCCACTCCATACCAAGGAGTCTTCAAGGTGCTCTAAGTGCATTTCGAGGTTGATCTTTCAAGGGTCATAACTTGAAGCTCGTGAGGGCTATTGATGAACTATCAAATGCTATATGATGGTGATACTGAGGCCTAAAATAATCAATCTCATTTTTTAGAGATCACATTCCATTTGGATTTGGTACAGTGATCTCACTTGATGCCAAAACTTGCAGTGTGCCTTAGTTCATAGGTGCACCACAGTGTAACTTTGAAACCGCTGATCTTGGCATCGAATCGTTAGTGCCATTAGCTCCAGATGGGTAGGTGAACCCTAGTCACACCCCTCTTCTGACCACTAAGACCATCCATCATTTGCGGCCACCTCGTACCAAGAGTCTCCAAGGTGCTCTAAGTCCATTTCGAGGTCGATATTTTGAGGGTCATAACCCGAGGCTCGTGAGGGCTATCAATGAACTGTTAGAGGAGACAAGTTTTTAAGAAGTAGTGGCTTAGTTTTTTTGCTAAAATAAGTTAGTGGGAAGGCTTTATTAGAGGGTCTACCCACTCTCTAATTTTAGAGATAGTTAGGTTTTGGAGGGAGATTAGGGGAGCTCTACTACAACTATCATTACCCTAGCTTGGACGAAGGTTGGTATCTCAAACTTTCTTCTTTTCCATTTCTTTCTTTTATCATGGTTAAGCAAATATGAAAGTGTGGAGTTTATCAATGGAGTATGCATTGCATTGCATTGTGGAGTAGCATTCATGTGAGTGCTTGAATGGTGTTCATTCCATGTAGATTAGTGTGACACCATTGTGCATCTTGTTGTATTGTGTGGAGTATTGTGAGTATGAGGTTTGGATTTCCTCCATTTCCTTGTTGTATTATGGATGTTGATACTGTGTTGTGAAAATGTGATGTGCTCTTGAGAATTTCTTATTTTATTTCTACTTGGTTTTGTTTTCTTGTTTTGTGCTTGAGTTTTGTTATGGGTGTGGGACTTACACTCACCCTTGTGGGAAGGGAAGAGAAGTCCAGGGTGAAGGGCTTAAGTTGGGTTCAAAATATGTATTGAGAACCTTGGAGTATGGGCTCCATTGTATGCCATAACCATTCATACCTTGCTCAGGCTGATAAGAAAAGTATGGTGTAGAAAAGAAGTTTGAGGAGTTACAGCTGATGGTAGTGGGTTTGGAGGAGGAAATGTGGAGGCCTTGAGAGAGCATTAAATTGTTGATTTATTGTAGCCTCGAGAGGGCATAAAATTTGCTAAATTATGATAGCCCTAAAAGGGCATAAAAATTGCCAAATTATGATAGCCCTGAAAGGGCATAAATTTTTTTTATTGCAAATATGGTTTGGTATGGAAAGTCTCCATTTTAGAACACACCTTCACCCTATGTTTATGGTTCCATCTGTGAAGCCATTGTGAAATAGCCTTGGGGGGGAATTTTTCAAGTTTGAAGTGTAATCTTTATGCATTGATAGATTCTATGTGTATCCTAGTTTGAGCCCTGTTCCCTAGCATGAGGGTGTTCTCTTTGAGGCCTATGGTTGGGTGGAAAGAAGCCATGGTCCTTGTTATTTTGTTGTGTTGCATATGCAAATTTGTGTCCAAGTGAGCAATGGAAATGGATTGGAATGATCATCTTACAGATTGATGTTGGATGAGAAAACTTGACATTGTGCCCTCATTTGTGAAGGAGGATTCACCAGCTTGTTCATGTTCTCAATGATCATGTTGGACAATGTTCACGTTCCTTATGATTTTGAAAAGTCCACTATGTTGCCCCATTGTGATGGAAGGAGATTGTATCATTGTTACCTAATGTATGTGTAGAGGAGATAATTGATAAGGTTGTATATGCATATTTCATTTGGAGTTTATGTTGTTATGAAAGCATTGATATGAGTCACAGATTTACTTTGACATCATTTTTATCATTTTAAAATGTCAAAGAAAGTTTTCTCCTTGTGGTATTGTAAATGACTAGTTGATAATAACAATCCATAGATGTTATGTGATTCCGTTGATTGTATAAATTTAAAACTTAGTAGATTGCTTACAATCTTGTTGTGCACTCAATAATTTGGAAGGAAAACTTTATGTTCATATCACATGCATGGATAAAATTGATTTTAATTACCAAGCTTAATGCAATTCTAAGCAAGGAAATTATCAAATTAATTTCATGATATAACAAAATGAAGTTTGTTGTAAGAGAAGCCATAATAAAATCTATGAGATACATTGTTGTAGGCATGCATTTTCCTCTCTGGAAAATGTATGGTAAAGGAAAATAAATCCCTTCCTTAATACAGAGTAATAAAATATTAAAGAATATTCCCAAATTCTAGACTACTATCCAATAATAATAATAATAATAATAGCATACAGAGACTAATGAGTGTCCTAGACTAATATATTTTCTAAGTGACAGAATGGTATACATTACAATCTTATGACCTCTAAGTCACATCCAACACTCAAATAATAAATTAGTAATTAAATAAATAAAGGCATATTAGTGTGCATGTTAGAGAATATGAAAAATTTAAATATTTAACTCAAAAATAAAATAAAAGCCAGGATTGATCTTGACTGCCCTTCTAGAGTAGCCCCCAACATTTCCTAAGCCATCATAATGCAAAAAGTTTTCTCCACTCCCCAAGGCATGTTGTTCAATTTGACATTCATTTTGACATTTCATGTCAAAACTTTTATCCTCGAGCTTGCCTCCTTGAAAACGGGTTTCATCCCCATTGATATACTTGGGTGCATAGGAGAAAGGGTTTATGTCGCATCCTTTTCTTATGCACTAGTTGTCCCCTCCTTGCAACAGTGGTCACGTGTTCCCAAGCATAGGTAGTCAACTTGAAATTAAGGGGGAGTGGGATAGAAATCCCAAGGGATTTGTACTTAGGAGAATGTCAAGTTGACATTTAATATGACTTGTTCACATTAGGATTGTTGATTGGAGGGATGGGAGAAAGATGTCCTAAGGCTTGGATTAGTCAAAATTTTGCACATGACCCACGTGGGACCTTGTGGGGACCACGTGTAGGAAGAAATGTGGCCTTGGTAAGAGTTAGGGAATGATGAGGATTTAAGATAGATAGGAGATTCACCCTTTATATTTGTTTTTGTTTTTATCAGATAATTATTTAATCATTTGAAGTCTTGAGTAAAGGATAATGACACTTAGTGTATTTGAGCTTAGTTTAAGGGTAATGTTTATATCAAGGGGCTCATTTGGAAACATGTAACAATTAAACCATATGGTAATGGAAAATCTCAATATAGGAAAATAAATTAAATGAAATAAATAAGTTTATGAGAATGCATATATAATTGAACATGATGTTAAGTATGAAGGGTTTATTTAAATTAGTGTTAAGACTATAAATTAGGATAGTTGGATATAGATATAATAGGGTTAATAAGAAGTAAGTTGTTAGGATGATGGGATTGTAGAATCAAGGATAAGGATGGATGGTGGATTAAAATAATAACTCAAATCTAGTCTTATCTAGTCAATAAATCACATTGATAGATAAGAGGTACTAGATAGAATTGAATGCATGACAAACCTGTGTAGATGTTGGATTTAATGTCAAGTAAATTTTAATATTTGGCTTCAGGGAATGTTAGTTAGATAATGAATGTTGTGGATTCGATTTAAGATATTAGTAGAATATCAAAGTCGATAGAATATATATACCAATTTGAAAATGTAGTGTAGGAATGAAGCATTAGTTAGCTAGTATGTAATAAGGATCAATAGGCATGTCATTAGAGGTAGCTCATTAGCTCATGTACCCTATGTATACTTAATGATAATATGATTTGTGTACACCACATCTTACTATTTTAGTTGCATGAAATGATGAATACATATATGTTAGAATGACAAGGTATTTTATATACAAACCTTAATTTATACGCTTGCACCTAATCCTTGTATAAACAATTCATCTAACAAATTTAAATTGACACACTCAATACGATGATGTACTAGGGTGTGTTTAAATATTGATTGTGAAATATTATTGAGTTAAGTACTTTGAATTGGCCCTTAGACTTACTAAGAGTTCCTCATTTTATGTGCTTACTAATTCGTACTTTGAAACTACTTTGAATCTTAACATGCTTTGATAATAATAATATTGATAGTGAGAAAGTAAGCTTATGGTGAATAATTAGATGTAATAATGTAAAAAGTAAATGTAATAGTATAGTAATTATAGTAATTAAAATAGTAAATACATGAAAGCATGGAAATGTAGCTAGATTAGTTAGTAGTTGATGAGCTAGATAGTTAGTAATTGTCTTTTGTTAGAGTGAGTTTAATTTATGTATTGAAATAGTAATTTTTTGTGTTTAGGAAACTATAGTGAGTGCTAGTTTGGTGAGGAAGCAATGTTGATAGAATGCATATAAGGATGAATAAATAGAGTAAAGAGGGAAAAAATGACTCAGTATTGGTCTAATCTTCGAGAGGACCTGTAACCAGTAAGATATGCATGCAAGCATATGATACATGTTTGGCACATAAAAAAAATTGTTCATTCCATAAGTTGTGTATAGTATGTGTTGAATGATGGATACTATCAATAAAAGTGTCCCCTTCTCCATCATGTAGACTTTGAAGCTACCTTTGCGGCATATCTTTTCTAATTTCCAATGGTTAGATCCAATATAGTGTGGTAGATACGTGTACATTTTCTTATTTGACTAAGGGTGCTCATGTCATGAGTACTAAATCAAAATTCTCTAGATACGTGTGTTTAATTGATTAAGATATACTACAGTTTCAAAACATATAGTAATTGTCACATTAATATATATTGTAATGATTAATGAATATGTGTACATTGGTAATGAGGATAACAAGTATTTTTGATCCCCTTCCCTTACATGCTCGAATCACGACCTAGTCCATATGATACAATCGACATACCCTAATAGAATATTAGTATTAGAGGCTTGTTAGGATATGAATTACCTCACTAATTTATGAGTGTTGTATCTTGAACTTGCTCTTCTGACTCGTGATGCTAACTTGAACTAGACTGTCATCCAATCTATTTGAAAGCCACCTATGATTAAAATGTTACAACCGGATGACACTATCCACATGAGTCTTGAACTCCTATTCAATGATAACCTTGTTTTACAATATGTAATTTATTATGTCACTTCATAAGCTACAAAAAAAATATGTTGTGTTTTTACTACTAAAATTTAGGGCATGACACATGATCCAAGATAAATTGAACAATACTAGATACTAAATTAATATGTATATCATTGTGGAAATAAATGACAAAAATATATATCAAAATACATGTATCCATATACAAAGTTTTACACAAATATATATCAAATATCATGTATCCATAGAAAAAGTACTCAAATATATATATCAAAATACATGGATCCATATACAAAATGTGGTTGATTATGCTTTCAGAATGTGTATAATGTCAATGTTTCTATATACAATGTGTCATATGCCATCTCAAAATGTCTCATGATGCATCCTATGACAACTATACTATCATAAGGTGCTGGTGGATGATCAGAATGCAACCTCTTTGCTGAACTAGGTGGATCAGATGCCTCCTACATAAACAAAAAAGGAAAACCCAAAGTTAGACTACTAAATTTATATGATTCTACGTATCTAACATTGAATTACTCAAATTCATAATGATATTTTTTGTAATGGAGATTAATACTATCAAAATTTCATAATAAATACCTCTCTCATCAACCTCCTACACTGGTCAAAAGTCCTCTCGTATGCCCTCAGCAATGTTGGTACCTCTCTAATTGTGGGCTATATATGTTCAAATACCTTTGTCAGATGAATCTAAAACTTAAACTATAACATTATAATTAATAGCATGCTAAATTTATAACATATTTAATCATGAATTCAAACTACAACTTACTACTATAGGCTCCTCCTCAAGAGTGAGTGGCCATGTCATCAAATCTACATTACTCTCCTGTCGGACCTCATGTGCACTAGGAGTCTCCTATGAGATACAAAATAGTAGTTTTTAATATCATGAAAATCAGTTTTGAATTTATTTATGAAGATAAGGAAAATAAAAAATAAATGATACTTATACATACAATGGGGCTCTTAGTGCGAATGGAAATCCTTGATGGTCCTTGATGTAGAATCTGTACAAGCTCATCACTAGTAGAGACGCCCTATATACAATAAAGAATGTAATTAAATGGGATTACCACAAACATTTTACAAGAATGCATCGATATTTAATCAAATAGAAAGTGCCTAATTACCTTTCCTTTGTTAATGTGTGCTGGCTCACCCTCCGCACTTTGTCCCTCTGGGACAGGTGCTACCTACAACATAAAAGAAAGATTAGCAACCATATATGCTACAATATCAAATAGAAAAAAAATGCAAACACAACATAATTTACCATAGATGTCTCAAGGCCAAATGAAATGGCTGAGAGTGTGGCATCATCAATCTGTCTGAGCTCCTCCTCAATCATCAACTAAATGTGAATGAAGATCACATACATATAAAATTCAATATGGCTTAAAAATTAAAATTAACTTTAAATCACATATGTCATAACAAAAAAATGTATATGTACCGACACTGAAGGAGCCCATGCCTTTGCATTCCCGTCCTCTCTCACATCAGGGTCTGTAGCCTTTGTTTGTGTGTCTAGTGTATCCTCGTCTAATACAAAATGATACTCAGGAAGATTACCTATTGGCCCCAGGAAAATATTCTTGCATGTAATGTAAGTGTGAGGCACACAAATGTGTGATGAGCTAGCCGATGATGAACTAGCACCAGCATCATCAACACAAGGAGGCAGGACTAACCTAGCCTGAGATATCATGAGGCTACTCTACCTATGAATGGCTCTGATGGTCTGAGAGCTAGCCTCTATCATAATATCTAGATGGTGCACTCAAGGAGGAGGGGATATATTAGTGGGGGGGACAAAAGTGCCAGCATTCTTCTATTTGGAAGATGGTCTATCCTAAGGAGCTTCTAGTCCTAAGCTCATGTTGGGCTTCATGCTCCAATAGTTCACTTTAAGTTTCAACACAAATTCAACATATAATTTTCTAAGAAAATAAAATGGTATGTCTAAATTTCCATGTGGAGGGATATCAAAGACCATCCACCAACAATCCCAAAAGTTTGTATGCATGGCGTCATTTGTGCACCATTTAATCGATAGTTTGGATTTTCTTGAGTCAACTAGTAAACCCATTTTTGGGTTCGCAAAAAGGCTGGCCAAAGTGTCATTGCTTATGTTGAGGGCCACAACCTCATCATAATCCAAACCATCATCAAACATCTTGTGCATTTGAACATGCCAACGAAGAGCGGCATTTTGTTGGTTTGTAAGGGTTTCAATGTTATCCAGTATGGTGTTTAACATGGATAACATAGGAGCCAATGCAGGTACATTATTATATGTTCTATGCCAACCTCTCAACTCGGTGAGATTTTTATTTATCAAATCCTCGATTCGAGGATGGTTTTGAGTGGGAAGAGGATCGTTTGGTGGATGGTGTTCTGGGGGTACTAGATCATTTGGTGAGGGGTTACAAGGAATATTATTCCCCACCTCAGTGTCATCATTTTGATCAGCCATTCTTATTGAATTGTAAAACGTAATATATATTTAAAAAAAACCTTAATTTTAACCCTTTTTTTCAAAAAAACCCTAGATTCAACTAAATAAAATAAAATCATGAAAAAATCTATCGAATTTGGATTAAAAATTAGCTTTTTTTAAAAAATAGACCTTAATATCTGATATCTAATCCTATATTTGATATCTGGTCACGCGCTAATATTGGCCCCCGAAATTTGAGAAATAAGGGCCCGCGGGTCTGTTCTCTTTTTTTAAAGTAATGCTATAGGTATCGGATATCCAATATTATATCGGATATCCAATATTATATCAAATATCTGATATTGATCTGTTTATCCACATATCTTTTATGTTATATATAAGATATATAACATTTAACATATAGCTTTGAAATATTATATTATATTATATTTTATATATTTTTATATTATATATTATAATATTAAATAGTATATTATATTATTATAATATAATACATTATAGTATAATATTATATGATTATAATATAATAATAATATTATATTATAGTATAATAATTATTACAATAATAATATTATATTTTATAATATTATAATAATAATGTCATAGGATTATTGGATATCCGATAAGACTCGGCCTTTCCTTCCAGGCTTGGTACTTGGATAGGTGGAAAAAAGTCAGAGCAGATTTTGAAGTGCTTTTAGACGTGTTCAAACTCTATTTTTTTCACATCGCCACTTTTTGGCACACCATGACCCTGCACATACCGAATACTCAATTTTTAGTTTGCATTTTGTACTGACATTTAAGTGATCTAGAATTTATTTAAGTAGTAACTAATTCACTCCTCCCCTCTTAGTTATTCCTTCTATATTTCTAACAATTGGTATTAAAGCTTTTGGTGCTTGAAGATAAGGTTTCAAGGACCTAAACTTTCAGGATTTCTTACATAAGAGAAATCCCCAAGCTAAATAGAGACAATTTTGTAGCATGGAAAGGACTTAGGGGGTTACACTTGGTTACCATCAATGACTTAGGATGCAATTATCTTGATATTGAATACAAGATTGCTACTAGAACATTATCTATTGAAGATAGTGCTGAAAAGAAGAATCATAACATCATGATGATTAATATTGCATCTACTCTTAGTTATGTTGAATTTGATGAAGTCAAAGATTGCAAGACAACTTATGAGACGTGGATCAAACTAAGAGATATATATGGAGGAGATGACAATGTAAGAAGAGCTAAGGTTGAAATTCATAGAGGTTAATTTGATCAGATTAGAATGAGAGAAGATGAGAACATTGCCAAATATGTGGAAAGAATCAAAGCAAGTGTAAGTGCAATCAAAGCATCTAGAGGAGACATTGAAGAGAAAAGAGTTGTAAGCAAGGTACATAGAAATCTTCTTCTTATTGATGCAATTAGACTATCTTCTATTTAAGAAATAAGATGTCATCCAAATAATAAAACATCTTTGGATGCTCTAGTTGGAATATTGACAACTTTTGAATTAGACAATTTTGATAACTATGTTCCTAGTTCAAAGGTTATTGAATCTACTTTTAAAGCTAAACTCTCACTCAAAGAAAAATGTAAGAAATCAAAATCCATTCAATTAAGAAGTGACAAAGAAGTATCATTAGAAGCAAGTTCAAATAGTGATCTTGAAGTTATTAAAGCCTTACTTGCAAGAAAGCAATCCAAAGATAGAGGAAAGTACAAAGGTAAACTTCCTCTGATCTACTTTTCCTATGAAGAAGTTAGTCACATTGCTGCTAGGTCCCCAAATAAGGCAAGAAGAATTCCAAAAGCTACAATAACTACAAGGAAAAAGGTAAGAAATCTATTTTTATAGCTAAATATTCTGGTAATAGTGAAGATGAAATGGTATATATTGTTGTGAAAGATGAATCTAATGATGAAGGAGATAAGATGACACTTATCTCTCATGCTAGCAAAAATATTTTATGGATTATTGATAGCGTTTGTTCACATCATATGACTAGTGACAAAATAAAATTTGAGCACATGGAATATTATGATGGAGGTAGTGTGAGATTTGGAAACAATGAACCTTGCAACATAAATGGAAAATGATGTATTTCATTAACAAAATAACTTTTATGTGACAATGCTTATTTGGTTGAAGGAATAAAGCATAATCTACTGAGTGTGTCACAATTGAATAGCTTTGGATTCAAGGTAAAATTCATGAATTAATAGAGAAAACTATTAGATGGAAAAGGAAATCTAGTTGGATCTGGCAAGCCAACAAAAGGTAATCTATTTTATCTTGATCTTAGTGATTGTTGATATTTTATTGCTCAAGTAGAGGAAAGTTGGTTATGGCACAAAAGGCTATGTCATGTAAACTTTTATAATCTAATTAAGATAAGAAAACATAAAAGGGTAAGAGGTATTCCTAGTTAGATGAAACCTGACATGGGTCTATGCATGAATTGCCAAATTGGTAAGATAGAAAAGACTAGTTTCAAAAGCAAAAACTATTAGCCAAAAGAAGTCATGGAAATTCTTCATACAAACTTATGTGGACCTATTGGAATAGAAAGCTATAGTGGAGAAATTTTTTTCATTTTTTTGTTGATGACTATTCTAGAATGATGATAGTAATGTATCTAAAAGAAAAATCATAAGCCTTTCAAAAATTCAAGTGGTATCTAGAAAGAGTAGAAAAGGAAACTAGAAAGAGGTTGAAATGCTTAAGATTAGATAGAGGTGATGAATTCATCTCCAATTAATTCAATAATTTATGCATTGAAAGAGGAATCAAAAGAAAATTATCAACTCCTGGTACACCATAGTAGTATGGTATAGCTAAAAGAAGAAACAAATCTATCATAGATTGTGTAAGAACTTTGATGATTGAAAAGAATTTTGCTCTAAAATACAAGAAGGAAGCTATCAGCACTATAATTGATACCTTGAATAGAGTACAGTTGAAGAAAGATTCAAACAAAACTTCTTATTAGCTATAGTATGGCTACAATCCCAATGTAAGTTACTTGAAAATATTTGGCAACAAATATTATATCTCAAAAGAATCTAGAAAAGAAAAAAGGCGATTAAGGGATATTTCTAGGATATTCCTATAGAAGTAAAGAATAAAAATGTTTGAACTTGTATGTACTCATAAAATTATAGAAAATGCACATGTTAGAATTAATGAGTTTGTAGAAAAGAGTGAAGAAGAAAGCAGCAACAAGCTAGTAGATTACAAAAGATTTGTCTACTATGAACTTAATACCCTACAAAATATATTTGAGAGAAGGGAAGCTTCATCTCCTAAGTCCTTAAAATCTACAATAGTTATTGAGTTGCAAGCAGTGCAACCCAAGCTCCAGTCAGAAGGATCTAAGTCACAATTGGAGACTAGAAATTTAGTTTAAACTAAGCTTGATAGACCCAAGTCATAGACAGAAAGACCCGATCTTGAAATTGAAATTCAAGATGAAGAAGGTGGAACTCATTCAAATCCCAAAGAGCCTATGTTAGTAAGATATGTTAGAAGGCATCATGCACCTAACTAGGTCATTGGAGACAAATCTAATGGAACAATGACAAGAAGTGTTAAAGATGCTCTAGAAAATGAAAGTTGGATTGAAGCAATGAATGAAGAGATAGAATAGATAGTAAAGAGGAAAACTTGGACTCTTGTTCCTAGACCTAGGGATAAAAATGTAATTGGTACAAAGTGGGTATTCAGAAATAAGCTAAATGAAGATGAAAAAGATTCAAGAAACAAAACAAGATGGGAGTGCAAAGGTTATTCTCAAGAAGATGGTATTGATTATGCTGAGACTTTTTCTCCTGTGGTAAGACTAGAACCTGTGTTAGAACCCTACCATCATATTAAACACATAGAGGATTTAAAGTATATAAATTGGATTTTAAATCTACATTCTTGAATGAAATTCTTAATGAAGAAGTATACATTAAACAACCAAAAGGTTTTGTAGATCCTAGCAAAAGAGGCATGGTTTACAAGTTACACAAAAGAAATTACGGTCTCAAGTAAGCTCCCAGAGCTTGGTATGAAAGACTTCATAATTACTTAGTACAGATTGGACTTCAAAGGAAAAATGATAATAGTAGTCTGTATATCAAGGAAGGACTAGGCAAGAAGATTGTGTTGGTGGAAATATTTGTTGATGATGCTCTATTTACAAGAAATGATGACTTGTGTAAAGCATTTTCATAAGAAATGTGTAAATAATTTGAGATGTCTATGTTTGGTGTGATAAAATTCTTTGTTGGATTACAAATACAGTAGAACATAAATGGTATCTACATTACTCAATCTAAGTATATCAGAGAAATACTCAAAAAAATTGGAAAGGAATATTCAAAACCAGTTGGAACTCCTATGTCTACTACACATAAGCTCTCCAAAAATGATGATTCCAAAGAAGTAGATTAGAACACATATAGATCAATGATTGAAAAATTATAGTATGTAGTACACACAAGACCTAATATTGCTCTAGTAATTGGAATAATGGTATGATTTTGAGAAAATCCCAAGGGAAATCATATGATGGCAATCAAAAGAATCGTCAGACATATAAAAGGTACTAAAGACTATGGTTTATGGTATAAAGTTGGAGGCAATTAGGACTTGAATATATTTATTTATATTGATTAGGCAGGAAGTATTGATGATAGAAAAAGAACTAGTGGTGGATTCATTCTTTCTTGGTAAAAGACTAGTTTTTTGGACAAGCAAGAAGCAAAATTGTACATCTCAATAGATAATAGAGGAAAAATATGTGGTAGTAGCAGTTAATAGTTCTAATATTTTTTGGTTTAAACAATTGTTGCAATTAATGAAGATAGAGATCAAGGATCCAATAGTCATATACTATGATAACACCAGTGCAATCAACATATCAAAAAAATATAGTGATGCATTCCAAAACAAATCACATTACAATAAAATATCACTTCTTGAGGGAATTGATGCAAGGAAAAGAAGTTAGATTGGAATATGTTAATACAAAAGAATAGATTGCAAACATATTTACCAAGCCATTACCCAAGGATGCATTTTTGTATCTAAAATGTAAGCTAGGGGTCATTCCCCTATCTAAAATTCACTAAATGAAGCTTAGTGATGCATCAACCAAAACCTATTGAAGATCAATTGGTAGGTGCAGAATTAGAAAGGGAATATTGTAGATGAATCAATACTTAAGGTACATTGGTATTAACAGAATTGCTATCTTTGGCATGTGTTGTCAAAGAGGGAGAAGTTTATTGTCATATCTTTGAAAAATCTTTGGAACCAAAGTAAAGTAAGGAACCAAAGAGGTAGAAGTTTGCTAAAGAGGGAGAAAGTTCTAAATGAACTTGGTAGTAGTTTTTGTAGAAAAACTCTAGTGAAGGAAAGAGTTCATATTGATAGAGTGAGTTCTCAAAGAACCAATCCAAAATTTTATTATGCTATGACTTGTTGCATTTCCATCAATGCCAAAGAGGGAGACTATTGGATATAATTGATCAATTGTGTGTTTTCTTTTATGTTACACAAATTTCACATCATCATTAGTTAGCAAATGTCAAGCTCACTTGGGAAGTGAAGATAGTTTTATGTGTCTATTGAGCATTCCTATGATTGCCTAGTTTAGAAGTCAATGTCTATAGAGTTCACTCAAGCATGGAAGGAAAGTACATAGAAAGTGAGTGTTAAATAAGCTCACTCAGTTAATGAAGGAAATTTGGATGGAACCAATGCTAAGTGAGCTCAATTAGTTGCTAGAGGACTTTTGTAGAATTTTTAGTATTAATCGAGCTTCTATTGGTTAATAACGAAAATCATTTGTGAGTTAGTTTCTACTGAGCTAGGTCAGCTAATGAAGGATTTTATTATTTCGGCATAGTAAGTTTAATTGATTTATTTATTGATTCTAGCCAACTAAGGTGATAAATATTAATCATTCTAAGTTGTGTTTGATGTGACTTGACAAAGTGGAAGATATAACTATAAAGTCAAGTTTGTGATTTCAAAGTAAGAGCTAAATGAAAATTATGAAGATGTTATTAAAGATGTAATAATAAGAAGAGGAGGAAAATTTGAAGAATAAAAAGAATATCCTTGTGAAGGAGAAAACCTATATTCAATCAAGAAGGATCAAGTACAAGCTAGAACAGAGATCTATAATTAGTAATTCAGTTGCATTCAAATGAAGTCATCTCATACTTAGTCTCTAACCATTGTAGCAATGGTCTAAAATATCTTAATAGAGTTGGATTAATACCTATTTTAAAATCCTCTAACAAGTTGGCAATTCTATTGAATTTTCTAAAGACCTCTAACAAGGCCACTCCTAAAAGGGCAATTAAATTTATTAACAGGGTCACACCTAAAAATGTGTTTTGAAACCTTTAATAGGGTTGTCTCCTAATAGGACTCCAGAGGAGTGAAAATATTAACTAGTTGCAATTGGTGGTTTTTTGAAATTGAGTTTCTACATTAAATATTGGTGTCAAATGTGTTCAATCTATTTTCTTTTAGGTCTTTTCAACTAAGTTAAAGTAGAGGGAATTAGAGATAACATCTAAAGTTTATATGTTAAGAGTTTATAGAGTTACATCATTCTAAATGTGTTTACCAAGTTTCAACAATATTCAATTTTTAGTTTGCATTTTGTACTGACATTTAAGTTTATTTTATTAGTAACCAATTCACCCCTCCCTTTCAGTTACTCCTCATATATTTCCAACGTATATAGTCTTAACTTATGACAATAACTCAGATAGTCTATATTCTTTACTCAGCTAGCATACAAAATTTCAAAATGACATTTTTTTTTGTAAAACATGATGACTTAGCAGTCATACCTTAGAACTCCATAAATCCCTTTGAGTTGATTTTCTTTGTGCTACATCTAAATTGAATACTTCTGTAGAGTAATTTTTTCTTGAACTACTAGCTTACTCTATTTCTGCAATTACTCACCCTTTGTGTACTCTCTCATTTATGTCAAAAAAAAAAATCCCCTTTTTCAATATCCCCCTTTTTGACACTTACGTCATGGGTGGTAGACTAATAGTATGTTTGCCAAAAAATGTTTTATGGACCTCCATTATAATCTTGAGTGTTGCATCCCAACCATTGCATGCTACCTCCAAAGATGAAATTCAATATCTAGCTTGGTTGAAAGCTCTACTAAGCCCTCATTTGTAGAAAGATGATAATTCATCTTAATTAATATTTCAGTGAAGTCTAGTTCCTTTTGTAACACCTCCATGTTTGGGGTCGACATGGATTGAATACTTATCAAGGTAGCCTGAATGTTTTCATTATTTGCATTTAATGCAACCAACAAACCTTGATATATTAAAACCTTTGAAGGTAAGCTTGATTCTAACAAGGAGACTAATTAAGAATTTTACTTATTGTTTTGGGGTTTCCTTGTAGCTAGTTTGTAGCCTTTTGAGCATCTTGTGTGAATAAAGTCACATCACAAAGTTTTGTGTATAAAGAAAATATATTCTCTAAAACCCTTTTTAGACTTTACATCTTGGTTGCTAAGTCAATGCACTATGTCATAGTGCCATGGCATTAGAAATATTTTCATTGACCTTTGTTTGAAACCTTTTCTCATACCATTCTAGAAGTGTAGTATTTGTGTCCAAGTCTACATCACTAATCTTATCAACTATATTCACCAGTTGCTCAAAAATAGGTCTTTCATCATCAAGTGTTGGGATGTTGAATGCATCAAGAAATATTTCTTTGATGCCATGTAGAACTTGTCTTTTCTTACTCTCCCTTTTGAGTAACTCTTGGTGCTTATTTCTTGCTAGAGCCTCTTGCAATATGCTCATTTCTTCTATGGTGATTTTTGTAAGATCAAACTTCATAAGTTTAATCACTTTCTATGTTGACATCTCCACAATATGTGTCTTCTCCAACCTTATATTTATTAGGACTAGGCCTTGATGATTGTAATGGTGCACCATCTACACTTATCCTATGAAGAGTTTGACTAGGAATAAAGGATGTAGAGATTGGTAGGGTAGCCAATGTCTACATTTTTATATGTTCCTCTAGTTTCATGGTCAAAATTGACTCTTTGCTCCTATTCTTCTCCTTCTCTTCTATCAAAAGTTCACCTTGTTCTTGTGAGATAGGTGCAAGACTAACTTCTTGACCTATATGGACTTGTAACCCATCCTACTCAACTATCAAAACTATTAACATTGAAGCATTTGGCACTAATACAAAGATACCTAGTGTCATTGTGTCCTTCACTTTATATACCACAATGGGTATTGAAAAATGTGTGTTAGTGGTGATATCTAGAGTCATTTTGTACATTTGGTCACTGTAAATGTAGAGGGCACACTAGATGGTTTAGTTTTCTTTTTCCTTACTGATACTTTTTCAATCTCAATTATGCTTACTAATACAAGATTAGTGCATAATTTTGTTACTAATGTAGAATCCTATAATATCCTTTTTGAATCATCCTCAGTCAAAGGATAAATTTTCTACATCATGTTACTAGAAAATTCCTTTATCTTTATTGTATAATGATGACTTGCTTGGTTTGCATAAGGGGGAATTGGATATGAACATATGTACCTCAAGTATATTTTGGTCTTGTTGTTTCTCTTCTTTAGTTGTAGCATCTTCATCTGTTACCTACTCTATGCCTCTCTCATGTCCATCCTCAATATTCTCTACTATGTATTGATCATCTTTTCCTTCACCAACCTCTTTAGGTGGTTGTTTACTTTCCTTTGTTGTTGTGAACCCATAGACGACTTTCCATATCTGGGTGCTTTGTTTGACAACCTCTTCAATTTTATTCTGCAAAATATTAAAAGCACTATATTTGGGAGAAAACATCCCCTTTTATTTGTTTATTTCCTTATTCATTGATGAATTGTCCAAATCTAGCATTACTTTGGCTAGAGTGGTCTCCCTTATATTTCTTTCAACTGTTAAATTGTATTGCCACCTTTGCTCAACTTTTTCATATAGACTTTTGGGTAATGAGTTGGCAATCTAACTAGGAGTGTTCTCTAATTTAATAATCATCTTATATATAGATTCTTCCACATTATTCATATCTAACTTTTCAAGTTTATCAAAGTCAAGATGTGTGAACCTTGATAAATCTACATTATTCTTAATATTGACACACAATTTGTCTAAATTAGAAGAGGGGTTATGGCTTACCACTTGGAATTGACCATTTCCATTTGATTCTATTAGCTCCTCATATGACTTGGCTAGATATACATAATTTCTTCTCTATTTCTTCCAAGGCTCATCCTCCTTTACAACTGTAATAGCTTTTTTTCATTTAGGCTTCTGAACTTTTTGTATCCTCTTTGCAATTGACCTTGTGCTAGCCCTAGTAATAGGTACTACTAGGTTTTGTTGTATTGGCTTGATAACTTTCATTGGTTTACTCACTATTGGGTCCTCAGCCTTCCTCTTCTTCTTTTCTATTAGTTGAGGTGCTTCTTTTGCTTCTTCTTCCTTGACACCTTCATCATGTTCCACTTCCTCTTGGTCCTACTCTTGACCTTGTGTAAGTGCAAGTGTGGCTTGGGCTGATCTACCATATTCATCATCCTCATCATCCTCATTATCATCATCATCTTCTTCTTCTTCTTCTTCTTCTTCTCCTTCTTCACCAAATCTTTCCTATAGCTTCTGCACAATTGTGTTCTTCTTTTTTACCAAAAAAGAAATCTTCAAGCCTATTGTGATTCTTGACTTGGCTTCCTAATAATTTCCAAATGAGGTTGCACTCTTTTCTACTTCCTTTTCTTTTAGTATTGTGATGGCTGCTAATGCCTTGTCAACATCAATTTCATATGGTAATGGCCTAAGCCATCTGAACCTTGGAGCAACTTCTTGTACATATGGATGATTAACATCAACTATAAAACAAACATCATTATAATATTTTTCCACTAGTGACATTGGAATCCTTAGTCTCTACTTCATAGATTTATTAAAGTCCTCAAAATAACTTATTTTTTATAGCTCAAAGTTCTCCCCAAGGTGCTTTGTGAACACTCCAATCTAAACTACACTAGGCCTATTGGTCTTCCAAGAAACTTTTCCAAATGATGGAAATCTATTATGCACATAAAATAATATGCAAACTTTTGGTGAACCAAATTTACATTGTGCATCTTTGTCTTTCTTATGGCCCACAACTTTTATGATGATTCTTGATGAGTAGTAGTTGAATCTAGTTCACAAATGCTTGAATCCTTCTCCTTAGTTCACCATATATTATTTTTTCTCTCTTTGATCTCGAATGAATGCAAATGAGTTGAAAATCTACTATATAACCCTTGAAACTTTTGAATAAATACTCGATGCTTATGCAACTATAAGTTTAACTATCATAAAAATTTCAATGCACTTAGCTTATACATAATTTTCCTACTTTTCTTAGAAACTACAGCAAGCTCAACCAATACTATCACCTCAAATAGCTTGGCATCAACTAAAATCTCATTTTCACTTAGCAATAATTGTGAAACTATTCATGCTTGGCAAAAACATGAAAACTAACAAAACTTGTAGATGTCCTCCTAGCTATGACCAATACATTGCATCTTAATTCATGCATATATAATCTTTTTAGAACTTAGATTCTTAGAATTGATGTAAAATATATCATTCAAATATCAGTCCCACATACCTTTTGATTGCCTAGTTGGGCGTTATGTGATCACCTACTCCATTGGATGAAGTGACCTAATTTGAACTTGATGTGATGCAATCTTCCTTTTTCTTCCATGTCTAGTTCATTTGGACTTTAACTTTCTCAACATCAACCTTCTCTTTTCCTTTGGTGAATTCACTACTAGGTGTCTTTGACACTATTGGAAAACTTCAATTGATGTGACTAGTCTTCAAATAGCTAAAGCATGTAGTTTGACTCAACTGTCTACTATAATCACTTCTAAATTGTGCTCTAATGCAATTCTTGGCAAAATTTCCATACTCTTGACAATAGTGATAGCTATACCTTTTATTGTAATCCTAATTGTAGGATTTTTCACTATGTTGTACAATTTTCTACTTGTTTGATGTCCATTTGGTATTAGATCTTCATTCATATCATTTATGCCCATACTTCTGACAATTGTGGCAATATCATTCAAATATTTATGTGCTTGAAGTCTTGGACATGCATTCATGTGCCTGATGTCCTTGCTTGTTCTAATTATGATAGTAACCAATAAATTTTTATTTAGGGTTCTAATTTGCATTGTTGCTCTTGCAAACATTTGTTGTGTGACCTGTAATACCCCAAAATTGGCCCATTGTCATGCTAAACCAATTCAAGTCTATTCAATCATTTATAAGTCCTATTTTACTAGGTAATTCTAATTCTAATAATCACTACTTGACCTATCTGTCAAATGTAAAAGATCCTAATCTACATTAATCACACTCTTTATTTAATTTTAAAATATTGAGTCAAATTAGTTACATTAAACCTATTGATTAAATTCAATTCAATTATAAGTGTTTATATTTTAATTAAATTAAATTACTTCTTTAGCTAATGTACAAAGTAATTAAATATATTTTATTTGATTAAATATTTCCATTCTAATTGTTTTATTTAATTATTGAACTTAGAATACTCAATTATGAGGTCATATTTAATTTCATTAAATCAAATATCCTCTCCATTATTCTCTCTTTAGTTTAGAAATGGAAACACTCAATTGACTGAAATCAAAAAAGGAATTAAATCTACTAATTCCTTATTCCACTCAAAAGAAATTAGTTAACTTCCTTTTCATAAGGAAGCTTTCCATTCTAACTGAATCTCATTTCTAATTTTGACCATCCATACAAATTGATCTTGACCATTGATCAAAATTATGATTAAAATTTCATTTTTAATATGATTAAAAATATTAAAAAAGAAATGTTTTAAAAATTATGATTAAAATTTCATTTTTAATTTTTTTTTTTTAATGTTTTTTTCATAAGAAATTATTTCATAATGCAAATCTTTGAGTTTAAATGATTTTTTTGTTGCAAGTCTATGGAAAGCAACAAGGAAGCACATGGGACGATTTTAAATTAGAAAGGAATGAACTTTAATGATTAATCATTTGTCTTTAAATGCATATTGCAATTAAATTTAAAATCCAAACATGTTCTTGAATGTCTTCAAATCTAAAACAATCAAATTCAATCTTGAGTGTCATATTAAATTGACAAATATGTCAATTGAATGAATGCACTAAAAACTCAATCTTGAATGTCTTGGATTAAAATCTACATGTCTTTCATTGGAATGAATGTTAAAACACAATTTTGAGTGCCTTAAGGACAACACATTTTCATTGGAATGCATGCTAGTAACACACTCTTGAGTGCTTAAGGATCAAAAAACCATTGTGATGAAATATTTGGATTTTGGTGCCTAAAATGAATACATTCAATCTTGAATGCATAAAGTAATTGGCTCATTTCCCTACCAATTTCTTATATTGACAACACTCGATTTATTTTTTGTTGACGAACTCTCAATTTATTATGTTGATGACATTGTAAGTTGGAAAAAACCTTGCATGCTCAACACAAGTGTCTTCAAGAGTAGATTACAAAACATAAAGATTCATTGGGAAAGAACAAGTTTATTTTAAACCCCAAGGCCACTTACGTATTCACTCCTCTCGTCCCTTCAGATTATCTTAAGTGCACAAGAAATAAGTGGACTTATTTTATTTTTAGGAGTCCTACTTGGGGATTTCATCACCCCTTGGGATGACCTCAACTCTTCTATTTTGGTAGCATATAAATATTAGGAGGTGAATCAAAGGACACCTCTCTTGGAAGTATAATCTTGTCACTCTTGGCTAAGCTCCAAAGAACTTTATACATTTGGGAAGTGGAGGTGGAGATTTGGGTCAATGTCTCTTCCTAGTTGTGTGCCATTATTTTCTTTCATCTACAAATTTGGGGCTCACATACCTTGTGTATATCAAGGACACCCTATAGTTGATCTTTGTATATCCTAGTTGAAAGCTTTGATAGGATTGTTGATGTGTTTGCCATTCTTGAGTATTCAAAGTCCAAATTTTCATAAACATCAAAAAAGTCAAAACTCTTGAAATGGTGAGTTAAACATTTGATGAGAAACTACTTTAAAATGATAACTTTTCCATCTTCTTGAATCTTCATTAGTCTATGACTCCCTACACAACTCTATTTGCAACTATCTAAAACTAAACTATCTGGGTTGACACTTATGACCCACATTTGGGCTAGTCTCTTTATTGCATTATTCTACTTGTTCTGTTGTGTTCTTGTCCATTATTGTCATGATAGTTAATCTCTTGGTTGTTCTAGCCACTCCTTTGACTATTTGTATCTTGGAAAACATCACCCTTTCTATAACTTATGCCTACTTTGAGACAATATTTTAAGTATGGTCTTAGTCTAAACTTATCAAACCTTTTTTTCTGGTTGTTCATGCAAACCTAGGACATCACAATGGCTAACAAAAAATGCACTAAATCCAATATTCCTTGTGAGGAAGAAGAGATAATTATTGCAAACATGAAGCAACAAATCTAATAAATTAGTGTTCAACTTCAAAGAATGGAGGAAAATGACACATCATCAAAAAAATTCTCCTTGTGAGATTATTTACCTTCATATAATGTTGTGTCCAAGCTATCTTAAAACAATCCACAAACACCCAAGAAATCTAGAAATATCTTTGAAGAAAAAACTTGGGAACCTAATCCAAGGCATGATTTCAACCCTTTGGGAAGATCTTATGAGTCATCTTTTGAAGAACTTCTTCAAAAGAAACTCATTATGTTACCTAAGGTCACTTTGGTGGGAGTTTCCTTTATGAGTAACTATTGTGCCTATCATAGAAATAATTTACATAAAACTTCACATTGTAAGGAGCTGAAAAACAAGATCCAAGATCTCTTTGACAATGACATGATTTGAAAATCTAAGCTCTCATCTACTAGAGATTATACTGTCATGAAGGACCAACATCATGAAACCAAGTTTAGTAATGGTTTAAATGTTACACTTATCTCTTCCAACATACAACCACCTTCTAAATTCTCCAATCTTTCCAACACATATTCACCAAACAAAGAACTCTCTACTCCCCTTGTTGACTATGTGTACCCTCAAGGACTACCTTTGAAAGAAAATCAAGCCAACTAATATTGGGCTGCAAGTCTTTTTAGTACCTTCATATGTCATACATCTTCATGCCCTACTATGCCTATGAGGTCTACTCCAAGTAATTTTTCTTCTAAACTTCAATAGCCTATTATGCATACTCCAGAAATAGACTCAAATATAGATTTAAATGCTCTCTTATCCTTGTAATTAGTTTCATGTCAAGAGGACTACTTAAATGATGAAGAAACAAGTATTGATCAAGAAAAATATTCCATCATCCCCTTTCAAATCTTCCAAGATCCTATTCCTCCATATCCCATGTCATGCACCTCTACTAAGCATGATCAAGAAATTGATTCCACCATCCTTAAGGAGATTATTAAAGACCAAGAGAAGGATTCTTTTCATATGCTACCTAAAATTCCTTTTGAAGAGAAAAGTGTCCTCTCACCCTCTTGTTCTACCTTGCTACATTCACTTCAAAACTATTCTCAATCTTTAAATACTCTTGTCAAAGGTATTGCTCCTATAATAGTTACTCATAAATCTATTGATAGCTTTGGTCATGTTGCTCACTCTAAAGACATAGATATCGCTACTCATGATCCATTCACATTTTCTAAATATATCCTTGGTCCCTACACGTGTAAGCTAAAACCTTCAAGTCTTTCATCCATATTGGGACCTTATGTTCCTCTATCTCCTACACCCATTCTCATCTGATTACACATTTCTCCTACCCTACCCCAAGATCAACAAAGATACACATACTTGAATTCTTCACATTCATGTTTCCATATAAACCAGTCATATTGGCCTCATTCATCCACAAGTCCCAAGTACTTTGGAAGCAATTTGGAAGCTCAACTCAAACACAAGTGCATAAATCCATCCTCAAAGGTTCACTATGTCTCCTCTAATCAACATGTTAATGTCAAGAAGGAAAACACATAAAAGAGACTACAAAGGTCCACTATTCAAAGTGCTCAACCAAGGAAAGTGTGGGTTCTTAAATCTATTATTGAAGAAATTTGTTCCAAAGAATCTAATGAATAATCAAAAGCTATATGGATTCCCAATTCTCTTTCGAAGGACTTGAATATTGAAAACAAATCAAAGTTCACATTCAAGATTCCAAAGCCTTCCACTATATCTTCTCCCCAACATCTTCCTAAAGAGGTTTCAAAACCTTCTACTCTACCCTTCTCTAAAATGACTCTGCTACCTCATATATCTAAGCCTCAATCTATTTTGTCCATTATTTCCCCATTATGCCATCACCCTTCAAGGTGTGTGTCAATGTTGATCTTTCCTAACATCTCATCCACTCTCATGAAATCCTCTAAATCGTATGCCTACTTTCTATCCTTGCTTGTTTCTCTCTTCCAAAAAAAACAACCTTATCCTCATTCTATCTCTCAGTTTCCTATCATTTCCCTTCTGTTACCTTATCAACATATTTGAGCATACCTTGCTATGCCCTTGACTTCTTATAACTTGTCCTTCTTATAGGTGTGCTATCTAACTTGAGAAATCTTGAGCTCTTTTTAAAATTTAAAAAAAAAAATCCCAAAACAAGGAGAAAGGAAAAAAAAAATGTGCCTTAGTGAAAACCTAGAAATAGGCACCTTGGTGGGAAAAGTAAAGAAAAATAAATCCATCGTATGGTGAGAACCACTTCTTGTGACACCTTTGATAAATACAATGATGAAAACCTAGTAAATAGGCATGATGCATAATTCTTCCATCCATTATATCCTATCATGATCTATCTTATGCTTCAAATGTCCTCATTCCCAAAGTCATTCACTCGTAACATCCATAACAAACTTTACTTTCCTATTTAGTTAACCCTTTGATCATGATCAATGAAAGAAAGAATAAAACTCGGTTCCTAGTAATCTCTTCATATTTTCATTTTCTTGGATTACTTCCATGACACCCTTCATCACACCATGAGCTTATATTGTTGTATCTTTTTCCCTAGCTTAGGTAATCTTGTGAAGACTTTCCTTGAGGGTAACATTCACCACTTCATACTCCTTGCCTATCCATATCCACTTATCCACTAGCTTGCTACTACATCTCATCCTACACCTTGCTAGATGCTGGAACAAAATCAAGGTAATCCTTCTTGAGAGCTAGTAATCTCTAAAAAAGTTCTAAATTTTTGAAAATGTCCTAAAAATATCTAAAAATTGCAAAAAGTCCTAAAAAAATCTATTATCTTGCTGAAAACCTAGCAATAGGTGCCTTGGTAATAACAAAAAGGATGAAAATTTCCAAAAATTCCAAAACCATTTGAAAAATTAAAAAATATATATAAAATTGAAAAATAGGAAAAGATGTCATTCCTCTTGCATAAGATCTCTTAAGTGACAGTAACTAGTTGTCCTAACTATGTCTTCCTATTGTCACTCATGTCACTTTTTGAGATTCCTCTTAAGGAAGATCTCTTCCATGATAGTTGCCAGTTGTTCTAACTGTGCTTGCCAACTATCACTCAATTTCCTATTAAGGATCTTCTTACTAAATATTCCTCCTTGACTTCATTCACTAGTTGTTCTAACTATGTTTTTCTATTACTATCACCATAATGAAGAGATTTCTTTCAAACATGTTCTGAACATTGAAACTTGACATCAATCCTATAACACAAAAACACTAAACTCAAAAGTGATGAATTTGTTTGGGATATGCTAAGATTTTCTTTATGTGTTTCACTTTTGCTTTATTGGTCTCTTTGAGCAACTCAATGATGTCCTTTTCAAGTAGTGAAGCAAGGACTAGGGCCATGATCTTTTCTTGGCCTTCTATTTTTGGTTTAGTTCTAAGTAATCTGAAGCATATATATAAGAGGGGTGTCCACTATAAGAGCCTCCATCTCATATTATATGGCTATGCATACCTTGACTCCTTTTATATGGATAAATTATTGAGGTTGGTTCTTCTCCTTTCTTGTTGGAGTTAACTCTTTATGCTACACTAAATATTGATACTCGTCCTACTAGGTGGATGTATGGGTGACTGTGAGTATACTAAGCACATTTTTGTCTTAGGTTATGAATGCAAGGGTCGTTGCAGAAAGAATACTTACTAGTTACTTAGCATAAGAAGGATTTCTCTTGTGTCTAGTGTGTCTATATGCAAGAAGCATTCTGGTCATCCTAGCATTTATGCTATGACACTTATGTTCACTTGCTACATTACAAGGGACAAATTTTTTGATCATTTTGGCTTCCTGTTCCTTAATTGCTTATATTTATTCATGAAAAAATTAGAATAGATGTCCTACTCACATTCCTATGATTACAATGTTAGTAGTGATTGTATGACATCTAAGGTTTTTCTATATGCTTAGTGATGATAATTGTTGAAGCTTGGTAACCAGACCTAGGCTACACCTAGCATAGGGTTACAATGCATAAACACATGGTTCAATTGTAGATCTATTTGCATCCTTTTTCATGAGGAATTGTTAGCTTCTTCAAAGTATCATATTACTCGTGATTGCACGAATAATCAACTAATCACCCTCTTGGCTACTTTGACTACTTTGAATCCATTTCTCAAGATCAAATTTGAAATCTAACACACTTATGTAGCTCAAAAATGCACTTAAAATTTTTGGGATTAACATGATCAAACACTTACGCAATCCATTTTTCTAATACTTTTTGAATCTTGTAATCTTTTCAAATCACATTTCCTCCAAATTTTTCAAAAATTTTAGAAAAAGTAAACTCAACTCAACTATGGTCGACCTTTGTTCTAATTTGGTCTTCTAGACCTCGAAATCACTTTGAATTGACTCCAAATTTTACTTTGTTCATTTTGATCTCTTTTATATTCTTTTGAATAACATGTTTTTTTTTATCTCTCACTATACTACTTTATATCATATTTCTAACGTGTCGTCTTTTGATTTTAGTCCCAAGGGGGCAGGGTGATTACATCATTAAATCTAAATTTCAACTCAATCTAAATCTTATGTCATAATCACTCAAGGCATATCATCACTAAGGGCATCTTGTTCCCCTTTATTTGGCATAATTTTTCATCTATCTCATCTTTTCATCAGCTAATCACATCTTATAGCAGTCTTTATTAGAGTTCGATGGAGAAGTATCAGGACAGTCTAAACCTTGACTCTTAAGGATCAAGCCTTGTTTCAGGGATGATTCTATGATACATGGTTAGATCTTGTTATCTTTTATGGACTAGGTATATAGGTGCTCTATTTGGATGCCTTAAGATTAAGCATTGTTCAGGAGATAATCTTTACAATCTTATCATCTCAATATCTAGGTGTTCTATCTAGATTCCTTAAGATTAAGCTCCATTCTGGAGATAATCTTTAAAATATTATCATCTTAGTATTTAGGTGTTCTATCTAGATTCCTTAAGATTAAGCTTCATTCTAGAGATAATCTTTAAAAGCTTGTCAATCTAGGTATCTAGGTGTTCTATCTAGATTCATTAAGATTAAGCTTCATTATAGAGATAATCTTTAAAAGCTTTTCAATCTAGATATCTAGGTGTTCTATCTAGATTCCTTAAGATTAAGCTTCGTTCTAAAGATAATCTTTAAAAGCAAATCTTCTGGCTATCTAGGTATTCTAGCTAGAGTCCTTAAGATTAAGCTCTATTTTGGAGATAACTTTTAAAAGCTTATCATCTATGTATCTAGGTGTTCTATCTAGATTCCTCAAGATTAAGCTCCATTCTAGGGATAATCTTTAAAAGCTTTTCAGTCAAGGTATCTAGGTGTTCTATCTGGATTCCTTGAGATTAAGCTCCATTCTATAGATAATCTTTAAGAGCTTGTTAATCTAGGTATCTAGGTGTTCTATCTAGATTCCTTAAGATTAATCTCCATTTTGGAGATAATCTTTAAAAGCTTGTCAATCTAGTATCGAGGTGTTATATCTAGATCCCTTAAAATTAAGCTTCATTCTAGAGATAATCTTTAAAATCTTATCAATCTTGCTATCTACATGTTCTATCTAGATTCCTAAGGTTAAGCTCCATTCTAGAGATAACCTTTAAAATCTTATCAATTCGTCTTTGTATCATCAATTGTAGAGCCAATCTCATTTCTTGATCTATGCATCATACTTTTGATTTCTTTGAATCAAATTTGGTGCTCGTACATTCATTCAAAGAGGGGAAAATGTAATTCCCCAAAATTTGCACATTGCCATTCTAAACCAATAATGGTATATTCAATCATTTCTAAGTCCTATTTTACTAGGTAATTCTAATTCTAATACTCACTACTTGATCTAAGTGTCAAATGCAAAAAATCATAATTTGCATTAATCTCACTCTTTATTTAATTCCTAAGTACTGACTCAAATTAGCTACATTAAATCTATTGATCAAATTCGATTTAATTATAAGTATTTATACTTTAATTAAATTAAATTACTTCTTTAGCTAATGTAAAAATCAATTAAATATATTTGATTTAACTAAATATTTTCATTCTAATTTTTGAATTTAATTATTGAATTTAGAATACTAAAATATGAGGTCATATTTAATTTCCTTAAATCAAATATCTTCTCCAATATTCTTTCTCCAGTTGACAAAAATCAAAAAAGGAATTAAATTAGTTAATTCCTTATTCCACTCAAAAGAAATTAGTAAACTTCCTTTTCATAAGAATACTTTCCATTCTAACTGAATCTCATTTCTAATCTTGACCGTCCATCCAAATTGATCTTGACCATTGATCAACTCTTAGATTCTATTTAAGAAACTCTTAATTCCTCATTTCAGAGAAGAGGTTTAAAATTTCAATTGCATCAAATTACTAGCGAATTTTATACTTATTTTCTTAAATATTGTCATAGCTTTCATTTCTTATCTTTAATTTCATATCGATTAAAATGCAATCATATAGTTTAATTCTCTTTAGATGTTATTAGACTAATTGCATCTCTCATCTATATTAATTACTCTTTCATTTAGCTGCATAAATTCTACATATTAAAAGGTTTGGTTGTTCACTTCTTAGTTTGAGAGCAATGAAAAATCCTTCTAGTTATAAGGTAATAGGTCATGCTGATCATAGTACTCAAATGAACAATTCAATGTTCATTCCAGGATGATCTCTATAGTAAAGACCATGTTGAAGTGTGTGTGAGAATCTAAGGCCCAAATTTCACCTACACATTACCTAACTTTCCACAATTGTGACAAGTGGGTTTGTAGTTCTTATTTTTGTTGTTTCTTTGTTTACCACTTTTAGGTGATTTTACTTCTAAAGTACTGGTGTATCCCAATCTAGTAATCTGAGTTTTAGATTTAGGATATCTCATCAATTTCTCAAAGTACTTGATGGTTTCACTAGTTTTGTTGAAAGTTTCAACAACTTATTTTCCTCTTCTTAGTTCATTTCTTAGTTGGTTATTCTATAATTTTAGGGTTGTGATCTCAATGTCTTTATGATTCAATTCATGATTGGAAATCACCAATTAATTCATTATTTCCAGTTACATGTTAGCAATCCTTTATACCTCTAATGTCTTATCTTCTAGCTATTGGTTAGTGTCCTTTTGTCATTTTCAATCATGACTTTGTCTTCCTTGTCTTTCTTTTTCTATTTAGTCACCTCAAATAGAAATATTTATTGGACTTCTTATTCTATCTAAAGATTTCTAACCTCTTTAGTTAGGGAACCATTCATTTCCATTAGATCTACAACCACTACATCAAACTCACTTGAGTTTTCATCTACAAACAATTTAGTAGCATCTCCCTCTTGGTAATGTCTATCATTTTCCTTAATAGCCATCTCTTTGCTTCTCTTTAATGAGTTCCTCAACTCATCTCTTTATTCATTGAGTTGGTGTAGTGCAAGTAGAATTTCAATCTTCTAGTTTACAACAGTCTCTCTAAATTTGTAGACTTCCATCATCAAGATATTTCCTCAAAGCTAAAAAGTTTTCCTTTCTAGAGAACAAGTCTCTAATACTAATTGTTGGAAATAAGATAAAGGAAAGTAAACTCTAATAATGGGGTGGGGGGAGAGTGAACTGAAAAACCAAAATAAATATTTCATCCATAGCATGAAAACAATTAACCCATATGAAACATGACATTTTTTAATGTACTAACCCTCCAAAGAGAAGGTCAAAATGAGATGGGGATGAAATCCAAAAATATTCATGGCTATACTTGTAAAATGTATCTAATGAAGGTTACAATTGTTTGATCATAAACTATGATCTACCTTGTGAAAGTTTTGCCTTGTTAAAGCCTTACAAAGACTATTAAATCTTACCCTATTAAAGGATTTCAGCACCTTGTTAGAAGTGTGTCTAGGTAAAGGACTCCAACTTATAATAAAGTAAGTACCTTGTTAAAGGATTTATAAAATCTTGGTAAGACTACTTAGTTAAGAGATTTTTACTAATTCACCTATGAGAATGTTTTTGCCTTGATACTTCTATTAGCACATCTCTACTAGATAATAGATCACCTCTTTCCTAATGTATACTTGACCCTCCTAATTAGATGTATGACTTTTATTCTATCTCTACTTTCCTTTGTTCTCTCTAACTGATTTTGAAATTCATATCGTTCTCACAACTCCTTAGTCACGATGAATGATCTACCTATACATGCAAACCTCTCTCTTCACAAACAAACTCTTCAGGGTTTCCCTTCTTAGAAAGACTTAGGAAACCTAAGGTTAGGTAGGAATCAACTACTATGATTCACTCATTTTGTCTCATAATTCATCCCTTGATCTTATTGGATTCATGTATTGCATAATGATTCCCAATGTCAATTATCTTATATTCTAGAATCATAAAAACAATCCTTAAGTCAGCCCAAAAATGGTTTAGGTAGGAGTTTGTGCCATTACAAAAAACTATGTAAAAAATTGTTTACTTGGCACTTGAACTCTCTAGTCCTCAACATCCATTATATCTTCAATGATGTAACATAGCCTCTAAATGAATCGACATTCACTATTCATTCGACATCTAAATCACTCGACATGTATTAACTTTCTTATTATTTGAGTGACTCGACACTAATTGTCTGCTTGACACATACTTTATATCTTGCTCAACGTACATTATCTAAAATTTTTGGCTGACATACACTACTTTCTAGGCATGCACTAATTACTGTTAAGTAATGACTTAAGTGTATTGTGAGTCATATTTAAAAACCAAAATGAGATCAACAAATTGTTCCATGGCCAATTCCAAATCCAAGTTTTCATTTTCAATATCTTTCTCTAGTCTATATAGTTCCATTGCTTCTGGTCTTTTCTCAAGCTACTAAATTTTTTGATGTGAGAACCAATGCTCTAATGTCAATTTTTGGAAATTTATTATGGGCTAGGTTACTAAGATATTGAAAGAACTAAAATATTCACTAAACTTAACACAATATTTGATAACCTAGAAACATTCCAAATAGAAAGGAAAACTAGGGAGTTGATGATACCCATCAACTTTATTACTATACTATAAAGTTGTCCTATTAAAACTTACAAATGATTAGTTCTAGTGATTTTTACTACTAAGAGCAATAAGGATTTTTAAGTCCACCTTGTTAAAGGATTTATAACATAAAATGAATTGTGCTCTATTAGGAGAGTTGGAAAAGACTATTAAGTACACCTTATTAGAAGATTTGACTGATGCACCTATTACAATGAATCATTTGGCCAATCTTTGATATGAAACTTCATATATCAAATAAGATTCTTTTGAAATACAATGATCACCTAAATGTGATAGATAAATTTTTTTTCCTTATACTTTTTGTAGCCTTCTTAGTTCTCACTCATACTATTTTTTTCTTGATTCACTTCAATGATTTGGATATGATAAGATGTATTTCATATATATGAATCAAATAAATTACCTTCTAGAGTTGGGCACAATACCTAATTCAAATAATCTTCACTAAATCAACTTACTATTGTAATTCAAATTCTGAAGACCACTCAAGTGATATTCTAACACTCAACAACATTGGCAACTTGACAAACTCTAACATTCATTTAGCACTAGTGCTCAGTCCACATTGATAACTCTAGAGTAGTAGGAAGTCAGTTAGCATTGGGTGATGTGATGAATATTGGAGAACTCAATGGACTCAGTTGACACTACATGGCTCGATCAACACTACCTTCATATACTTCATTAATGCATTCTAACTCGGTAGACACTAATTATCTCAGGTAACACTAATGAGCTTAGTTAACATTATATCCTATATGGTTTGCATTGATGGACTCAGTAGACTCTAGGAAGCTAGCTAGAGTTTGTAAAGCTCAACAAACACTACAATTTGAATGACTAGCTTGGTAGCAACTATGAAACATGACTTACACTACATTATGTCTCAGATTCTTAGTAGACATTGTGAATCTTGGGAGACTCTTATTTTTGCATATGGATCTCTGTAGCAATGTAAACAACTAAGTGTTAAGTCACTAAAAGACAAATCATTTAACCATAAGGTTAACAAGTGCTAGTGCTAGTGCTATTGCTAGTGTTAGTGCTAGTGCTAGTGTCAATGTTACTGGTAGTGTTAGTGTTAGTGTTAGTGTGAGTATCATTATCAATATCAATATTAGTGTGAGTATGAGTATGAGTATGAGTATGAGTATCAATATCTGTATCAATATTAGTATCAATATTAATATCAGTATGAGTATAAGTATGAGTATTAGTATCAATATCAGTATCAGTATCAGTATCAAAATTAGTATCCGTATTAGTATCAGTATTAGTATTAGTATCAGTATTAGTATCAGTATTAGTATCAATATTAGTATTAGTATCAATATTAGTACTAGTATCAATATCAGTATCAACATCAGTATCAACATCAGTATCAGTATCAATATCAGTACCAATATTAGTATCAATATCAGTATAAGTATTAGTATGAATATCAATATCAATTTCAATTTTAGTATTAGAATCAAAATCAGTATCATTATCATTATTAGTATTAGTATTAGTATCAATATTAGTATCAGTATTAGTATTAGTATCAGTATGAGTACGAGTATCAGTATTAGTATAAGTATCAATATCAGTACTAGTATTAGTATTAGTATCAGTATCATTATTAGTATTAGTTCATTAGCATCAACATCAATCAATATTACTATTAATCTTAACTTATTAATCTTAGTATCAACCTCAATATCAATATCAATATTAGCTAAATGTAATTCCAATGAAAGAAATTGCATTATTTTTAATTTGTCATGTTCTTAATAATATCTTATAAACTATAATCCATTATCATTAATGATCATTTATTTTATTTTATTCATAATTTATTATACTAAGATTTAATAAAAAATGGCTATATTCATAATTTAATATAAGTAGTTTAGCTTTCAAATTTGAGGTACACTCCATACGACATCAGATCTGTCAAGTATAAAATTTCTTTAGAAAATATAATCAATAAATTAAATAGTTTAATATTCTCTACTTACTAGTTCATGCATTCTTTTAATTAGTTTTCCCTTCTTGTTCGACTAGTTAACTATATCTTAGAAAAATTACTAGTGCTCTTATTTATCTCTTCTTTTCTTTTTGCCCTATAAATATTTTAAATTATGTTAGGGAAGGAATAGGGTCAAGGTCATGATGATCATATCCATAATATCATCAACCACTTACTTTGAGTTTCTTTTAATCTCATTTTTGTAACTTATGATAGTATAAATGATGTATATAATGTAGTTCTTTATGCTTCTTTTCCTCCTCCACAATAACAAAAACTTTTAAATGCTTGACCTATACTACAACATCATAAAAATTAATAATCCATTAATGTAATAAAATGCAATATTTTGTATCATTCTATGATAAAAAATTAATATGAGCATGTAGAAAAATATAAGGTTATGAAAGGGATAATTAAAAATATAGGAAAGAGGACATAGGAACACAAATATATATTACCAAACTAGAAAGATTATTTGCATAATAAGAACATGTCAATTTGAGTAAATCTATTGAAATCTAAATTAGAACAATAAAATTTTCTAATAGCACTAAGTACATAGAAAAATGTAAGTGTACTATATAGAGAGGATGTTCTCTTGATGCTATCAATTTCTCAATAACACTATTCCAAGTATATTGTAAATTTGTCCATTTATTGTAAAACTCACTTAAAGATATATGTAAATGTTTAATAGTATTTTATAAATTTTTGAAAAAAAATTTAAATTTTTTTAAGTACTCTATTCAAACACTAAATAGCTCAATAATCAAACAAACAAATAATACAAGGATGAAATATATATTGTTGATAAACAAAACTCAAGTTTACAATAGTTAACTTGGGTGCAAGAAGTTGTTTAAATTGCATAGAATTGTAAATAAAATATCTAATACAATGATCATTTAGTAGTTACATCATTATATCCCTACTTAGTGGATTAATCCTAAAAGTAAAACTAAAAGTCATGCCTTAGGGACCTCCCTAAAGGCTTGCATTAAAAAAAATATTTTTTGCATGATCAACAATACATATTCTAAGAAAATATATTTCTAAAGTAGAAAATAGTTAATGAAGGAAGGTTCCATCAAGTATCTCTTGCACCTTAAAAAATGAATAACTTTAATGTGTGCATTAAGAACAGAGTTTTGGTTGGCAATTGGTTGTATTTGTTATATCTTTTACTGATGAAATGTTTTGTCATTTATATTTTTATATTCATGATAGACAAAGATTTTGTATAACGTAGGATGATTACTTTAAAAAAAAAGTTAGTATATGAAAGGTTAAACTATCTGAGGTCGTGTTTGTGTAGAAGAATGGTTATAAATATCATGTCTATGTTTGGTGGATCTTATGTTCAATTTTGGATGACTTACAATATAGGAATTACTAATGAAGATAGTTGATTGTATATTTGTAACATCTTATTGGTGAGGTGGAATTCATGTTAGCTAGATTGAATCATGGTAGAAGTCTTTTTTCTATACTTATGTTCATGATAGCAAGACTTTTAGGTCATTCTGGACTTTACTTCTTAACACTATATTCTTAATATTTTAGTTTCAACCTATCAAATGAAACTATCCTGAATTATTTAGCCATCATCTCTAAGAGGTGCAAAATAATCTCTATCATTGTCTAGTGAGAGTAAAAGGGTACAATTCTGAATATACATATCCTAGATCTTGCTAGACAACAATTCATATCAAGCATATAACCAATCCAAAGCATGTCTCTACAATGAGACTTCACAACATATGTATTTTTCAGTTCGTCATTATTAGAAAGAAGAAATAGAAAAACTAAAAATAATAAAAATTCTTTTATGAGTAACACAATCCTAAAATGAGAGATAACTTGAGAAGATAAAAGCTTTTCCATTCTTTGAACCTACACTCAAGATTGATATTTAATATAAACTTCTAGAAACATCAAAAGTGGAACCCAATCCTAACATAGGAATTCCAATATATCGAGGCGCTTTCTATAAGACCTTTTAGCTGAAAATGCTCAACTATACCAACAAATATATATACCTTCAGATTTGACATGTTTTGAATTAGCTCGGTTTAAAAAGAAAAATTAATAATACATGTCCATCTGCAATAACTAGTACAATTATCTGACTTTATATCCCGATGAATCAGCCTACTTTGTGAATGTGCTTAAGAGCATCGGTCACTCTGCACTATAGGAACATGCTTCATCCTTATCTAATTAAAAAAAAATTCCATCACAAGATTCAACGCCCACATTGATATGGTAAGTATCCTTAAAACTAAGTTATAGCCTAACTCTCTCGAGATATATAATTAAACACAACGTGCTTAATCTTTATATATGCTACTTCCTTTTCTGTGGTTATGAATCATTGTGTCCATAGTCTTGAAAACAATACCACCAATCTAGCAAAATCAAATCTCTCTGCCAGCCTTGAGTACATTACAAAATATGTAAACAAAAAATGTTGAGAAACAGAATTGATGAATTTTGCTACTTTTAATTAGAGGGCAATTTTTATCAACGAGCCCAATGCCAACTGACGACCGGATATTAGTCATGAATAATAGTGGGAGATATGGTGCATACAATTGTCTAAGCAGTTGACGAAGTTGGATATAATTCTCAACTTAATGCCTAATACAGCGAGCAGTTATGCAAACACAAACACAAACATTATGACATCTTAAAATAAAATAAATAAATATTAACTTTATTGGTAAATCTATCTTTACCATCATATAGATATCGTCAAGCACATGAATTAAAAAACAAAGAAATTCTTCACAAATCCACCACCATCAAGAACATATAAAGGTCAAATCATTTAGAACAAAACTTGATGCATTAAATCTTGTCGATTACTGCTAACAAGATAAACAATATTTTTGAAATAATCAGGGTTGAATTTTTTTCATTTGAAACAAACTGACAATATTAATAGAGGAAATCTTAAATTGTAAAATAATATGGTAGATCATAAAGGACTACACATAGTAGCAATCGAGGGGGTAAATAGTAGAGGACATAATTATTGTCGTTATGTACATGACATGAAAAAAACAACTTACTTGAAAAAGGCTTAAAAATCTATATGTTGCTTACTGGCTCCCACAACATCAGTGGACCCTCATCGTCATACATGATATATTCCATTGTAGCAGTTGAATACACATCTTGAATATCAGGAGATCTATTGTGCAGGAGATATATGAAGATTGATGCTGAGATCTTCACTTCAAACTCCAGCTCCACTGCTCAATTTCCACCATTCTATAAATAATTTTTAGAATACTTCAGTTTAGGAATAGTTTAAACAAGAAGCATGCTATACATATGGCATGCATTAGATGATATTTTTGGATGCATTTTTGTCTAGTCTTAGTTACTTCTTCTCCCATCCTTAATCATAGGCATGGAATAATGCTAAAACTACTGTTAGAACTCCTGGTCTATATTTTGATCTATGTGTTACGGATTAGTTTTAACAATTTTTATTTGAATAAATGTATTGGCTGAACAGCATTTGTAGATGGAATAATATATCAATTTTTTTCCTCTGCAGTAAAACAGAGCCTTCCTTGTTTTGAATATTATCATTTTTTTTTTATTGTGTTGTTGCTGTTGCTTGAATCCTACATTTGGTATCAGAGCTGAAGGTGTTTGGAAGACAGTAGCATGGCAAACAATTTGCAAATTCCAGAGTTTGATGGAGTTGATTACCAATATTCGTCAATCAAGATGAAGACTTTTTTGATTGGAAAAGATTTTTGGGAGATCGTTGAATCTGGATATTAAGAGCCTGCAGATTGGAATACTCTCCAACCTAATGACAGGACATTGAAGAAAGAAGTTGAGAAGAAGAATGCAATGGCATTGTTTCACATTCAGATGGCTCTTGATAAGAGCTTGTTTCCTCGAATTGCTGATGCACAGACAGCAAAAGAGGCCTGGAAGACTCTAAAAGATGCTTACCATGGCAATGATCAAATCAAGGTTGTGAAGCTACAAACCTTGAAAAGAGAATATGAGAACTTGAAGATGAAGGAAACAGAGAGTGTGGGAGATTTCTGTGTGAGAGTGAAAGATGTGACTCATAAAATGGCCACTTTGGGTGAATCTATTGCTCAAGAGCAAATAATACGAAAGGTATTGAGATCTCTAACCCCAAGATGGAATATTGTAGTAATTGCCATAGAAGAAAGCAAAAATTTAGCTACCATGGAGTATGATGAATTGGTTGGATCCCTTATATCACATGAGGATAGAATAAGGGACACATCTATCAGTGTTAATGAGAAGGCTTTTGCTTCCCAATTGCAAATTTCAAAGAACGATGGTGCTAGCAGTAGTAGTAACAACAACAAAGGCTCGGGAAGGGGCCAAAATCAGAATTTTTCAAGAGGATCTAGAGGAAGAGGAGGTGCTCAAGGAGGCAGAGGTAGAGGCAAATTTGATAAAAGGAACATCCAATGCTATCATTGCAATAACTATGGACATTTTGAGAGAGAGTGTAGACTGAAATCAGGCAACAATAGTGCAAATTATGCCCAACAAGATGAGGATCCTTCCTCGGGTAATTTATTTTTGTGTTATGGAAAAGGTGAAAGTACTATGAATGATGTTTGGTATTTGGATTCTGGATGCTCTAACCATATGTCTGGTAACAGAGAAATATTTTCAAAGCTTGATGATAGTTACAGATCCAATATTACCCTTGGTAATAATAATACTGTGGATGTTGCGGCCAAAGGAGCCATGGATGTTCAGACAAAAGAAGGTATGAAAAGTGTTCAAGATATTTATTATACTCCCAAGTTAAAGCATAATTTATTGAGTGTTGGGCAGCTATGTGAGAAGAATTATAGAGTGGTACTTGAGAACATGCACTATACTATCTATGATAAGAATAAAAAAAATAAAGTGATTACACTTGTTCCTATGACAAAGAATAAGATGTTTCCTTTGAAGTTTGGTCAAAATGATAATCAGCTTGTCAATATGGCTTATGAGGATAAAAGTTGGTTGTGGTATCTTAGGTATGGCCATTTGAATTTCAATAGTTTGAAGAATCTAACATCAAATGCATTAGTTCTTGGATTGCCTAAGGTTGAGCATAAACAGATTTGTGAAGGGTATGCAAAAGGGAAACATTCAAGGGAATCATTTCCAAAAGGCAATGCATGGCGGGCCCAATACCCACTTCAACTTATTCATTCAGATATTTGTGGTCCAATGCAAACACAAAGTTTGGATAAGTTGTCATATTTCATTACTTTTATTGATGATTACTCACGCATGTTTTGGGTATATTTTTTGAAGACTAAAGATGAAGCCTTTGATAGATTCAAGAAGTTTAAATCTCGTGTAGAGAATGAGAAAGGGAACACAATAAGATGTTTGAGAACAGATTGAGGAGGAGAATTTTGCTCAAACAATTTTCAGAATTTTTGTAAGATGAATGGCATCAAAAGACAACTCACAACTGCATACACACCCCAACAGAATGGAGTGGCTGAAAGGAAGAATCATACTATGGTAGAAATGGCAAGGAGCATGTTACAAACCAAGGGTTTGAACAATTCTTATTGGGCTGATTCAGTTGCTACAGCCGTATATATTCTCAACAGGAGTCCTACAAGTGCCCTACACAAGATGACTCCATATGAAGCATGGTATGAGAAAAAGCCTAATGTAAATCATTTTAAAGTTTTTGGTTGTTTGGCTTATGTTCACATCCCTAATCAGAATAGGCAAAAGCTAGATGCTAAAAGTGAATCATGTATTTTTGTGGGCTATAGTGAGGAAAGCAAAGCTTATAGTTTATTCAATCCTATTACTAATAAGATTGTTGTTTCAAGAGATGTGATTTTTGATGAAGGGGGAGTTTATGGTCATCAAAAACAACATGTTGGAAAGCCAAAATCAGTTTTGGATGATGATGATATTGCTGATAATGATAATGAGCAGCCAGCTAATGGTTCTATTTCAAGATCACCAAGCCCACCGAAAAACCCCTCACCAATACCAAGAGCAAGTCCATCCTCTAGTCCTCCAAGGAAGGTAAGAATATTGAGTGATATTTATGAGAGGTGTCAAAATCAAGCACATGAAGAAGATCCAATAGGTGAGACAGTAAATTTTGCATTACTTGATAAAGCTGATTTTGAGCCATCATGTTTTGAAGATGCATGTGCTAATGAGGTTTGGATGCAAGCAATAAATGAAGACATGTATTCCATTGATAGGAATGAAACATGGGAGCTTGTAGATCTTCCACATAAGAAGAAGAAGATTGGCACAAAATGGGTCTATAAGACCAAGTATAATAGTGATGGGAGTGTTGAAAGACACAAGGCAAGATTGGTTGCTAAAGGTTTCACTCAAAGGTATGGCATTGATTATGAAGAAACTTTTGCACCAATAGCAAGACAAGAAACTATTAGGATGCTAATCTCTCTTGCAGCTCAAAAGAAATGGAGTATTCATCATATGGATGTGAAAAGTGCTTTCTTGAATGGGTACTTAGAAGAAGAGGTATATGTGGGACAGCCACAAGGTTTTGAGATTCAAGGCAAAGAAGATTATGTCTACAAGTTGAAGAAGGCTTTGTATGGCCTCAAGCAAGCACCACGTGCATGGTATGCAAGAATGGATGAATATTTTCAATAGAATGGCTTTCAAAGAAGTAAGAGTGAACCTACCCTTTACTACAAACAAGAAGGTAATGATATTCTCATTGTGAGTTTGTATGTTGATGATTTGTTATATATGGGTAGTAGTTCAAAGATGAAAGATGAATTTAAAGTTGCTATGATGAATGAGTTTGAGATGAAAGATTTAGGTCTCATGAAGTACTTTCTTGGCTCGAGGTTTATCAAGGTAAAGATGAAATTTTTATTTGTCAAGAAAAGTATGCAAAAGATATGTTGAAAAAATTTGATATGGCTGATTGGAAACCTCTTTCCACTCCAATTGCTCATGGAGTTACATTATGTAGAGATGATGGTGCTAAAATTGTTGATGAGACATTATAAAGAAGCATTGTGGGGAGTTTGATGTTTTTAACACACACAAGGCCTGCTATTGCTTATTCAGTTTCATTGGTTTCAAGGTATATGACAAATCCATTAGAGGAACATATGAAGGCAGCCAAGAGAATTTTGAGGTATGTGAAAAGAACGATAGATTTTGGCATTCACTATTCTTCTAATAAGTTTGAGCTTGTTGGCTTTAGTGATTCAGATTGGAGAGGTTGTTTGGATCATCGAAAATCTACATCTGGTAATTGTTTTTCTTTGGGTTCCGGTTTAATTACATGGAGTTCAAAGAAGCAAAGTATGGTTGCTCTCTCTTCTACAGAAGTGGAATATGTTGCGGTCACTTCAGCTGGCACACAAGCTTTATGGCTTAGAAAGCTTCTTGAAGAAATTGGAGAGATACAGGTTCAACCTACTATGATTTTTTGTGACAACATAAGTGCCATTAAATTGGCCAAGAATCCGGTTCATCACAGTAGGACCAAACACTTTGATCTTAAACAACATTTTATTAGAGATTTGGTACAAAATAAAGTGGTTGAGTTGAAGTACATCAGCACAAAGGAGCAAATTGCAGACATCTTCACAAAGGCAATTACAAAAGATTAGTTTTTGGTACTCAGAGATCAGATTGTGAGTCCTCTCGGCATCAAGGGGGAGTATGAAGATTGATGTTAAGATCTTCACTTCAAACTCTAGCTCCACTGCTCCATTTCCACCATTCTATAAATAATTTTTAGAATACTTCAGTTTAGGAGTAGTTTAAACAAGAAGCATGTTGTACATATGACATGCATTAGATGATATTTTTGGATGCATTTTTGTCTAGTCTTAGTTACTTCTTCTCCCATCCTTAATCATAGGCATGGAATAATGCTAAAACTACTGTCAGAAGTCCTGATCTATATTTTGATCTATGTGTTAAGGATTAGTTTTAACAATTTTTATTTGAATAAATGTATTGGCTGAATAGCAATTTGTAGATGGAATAATATATCAGTTTTTTTTCTCTACAGTAAAACAGAGCCTTCCTTGTTTTGAATATTATCATTTTTTTTATTGTGTTGCTGCTGTTGTTTGAATCCTACAATATAGAAGTTTATCACACTCTGAACGCATATTCATGAGCTCTTCCCTCTTCACTGCCAACTGAGATTCAAGCTCGGCTATTTGTTTTTCTAGTTCATTCGCCACACTCACCCTTCCGTTGATGGGCTCCTTCACTCTTGCATTTCAATCCTATCTAGTTCAATGTTGTCGTTGGGACCCATGTCTTCACTGATTTCAATCACCAAATTTGACATCCTTTTTTTGCAGGATAGAACGAAGCCATGGCAATTTAAAGATATAATAATGACTCTAAGAAAGAAATCGATTCTCATCCTAAAATCGCAAGGCTTCATAATGTCCAATCCCCATCCAACATGAACATGGGTGAACGATACCTTTCCCTTCTAAATTAATCATTCCCAATTGTGCATTGAGTGTGTCATAAGGGAATTTCCATTATTACTATACAAACCTCCCGTCTTTTGTTGATTTATCATTCTGACTGAATACGCATAGAGCATCCTCTCACCATAGCGCTTAATGCTCACGGTGACTTAACCCCAAATAAACAAAAAACTAATAATCTTTCCAAATATTCTCTACTTTATGATTTCTCGCTCTTGCTATCTTCTGCTCACCTGGATCCACTTCATTAAATTGCACCACATAGAACACATTCACTTTTCACCATTATTTGACTGGATGGTGAGGTTTGGCTAACGTCATCCCATTCCTTTATTCCTTCAATACTATGACCCACTTTGGCTAGGTCACCCACAACTCCTTTGCCTTCTTGATATATGTGGTGCACCTGTACTTCAAGCAACCCTATCAATAGCTTGCGAATTTTCAATATTGCTACTTTTATATTCTAGTTACACCTGCCAGCTCTGTCCTTCACAACATTAATAGTCGAACATTGAATCTCCCTCAATAGCTAGTTTATTGATTCTTCTAGCTTTTGTTATTCTCATTCCCCATAGTAGGGCCAAGGCTTCCACTTCGAATAGAATAGAATTCTTTCCATAGTTCCTAGCATAGGAAACCACCACCTTACTAGTATTATCCATAACAAAACCTCTAGTCACCATCCTCCCAGCATTGGTAGACCCATCAAAGTTGAGTTTTGACCAATCTACTAGGGGGGTGCTAAATGAGTTTACTTCTCACAATAGTTTTTGAGTTGTTGAATCTTGCCAACTTATCAGTATTATCCCTATTATTCTCTTCTTACAAGTTGATGCATTCTTTGAATTTCTTTTCTCTTCTTCTCTAACTAGTTAACTATATTTTAAATCTACTACTAGCGCTCTTATTTATCTCTTCTTTTCTTTTTGGCTCATAAATATTTTATTTTTTCTCGGGGAATAAAGAGAGTGAAGGTCATGATGATAGTATCCATAATATCATAAACAACTTAGTCTAAGTTTCTTCTAATCTCATTGTGGTCACTTATGATAGTATAAATGATGTATATGATATACTTCTTATGGTTTTTCCCCTCATCCACAATAACCAATGATTTTCAATCCTTGACCTATACACAACATGATAAAAATTGCTAATCCATCAGTGTAATAAAAGTACAATATTTTTTTATCATGATATGGTATATTTGTAATATGAACTTGTAGAAAAATAGAAGATTATGAAAGGGATAATTATAAATAGAGGAAAGAGTATATAGGAACAAAAAAAATAGTAACTAGTTAGAAAGAAAATTTATTTTTATCAATTAGAAATGTCCAAATGGAAAAGAAAACATAATAAGAACATGTCAACTTGAGTAAATCTATTGAAATTTAAATTAGAAATAAAAAATTCTTCTAAATACACTAAGTACAGAGAAAAATATAATTGTAGTTAATAGAGAGGATGTTCTATTGCCACTATCTATCTCTCAATATCACTCTTTGATAGTATATTGTAAGGTTGTCCATTTATTGTAAAGATCACTTAAAGATATTATATGTAAATGCTAAATAGTATTTTCTAAAAAAATAAAAAAGATTGAAGTACTTTATTCAAACACTAAATAGCTTAATAATAAATAAATAAAACAATACAAGAAGGAAATATATATTGTTGATAAACAAAGGTGGGGTTTACAATAATTCACTTGTATGTAGGATGTTGTTTAGATTACATATGATTGTAGATGATATATCTAATACAATGAGCATTTAGTAATTACATCATTATGTCCCTACTTATTGCATTAATCCTGAAACATAATAAAAAATTCATGCCTTAGGGACCTCGCTTAGGGCTTGCATAACAAAATGTATTTTTTGCATGATCAACAATACATATTATAAGAAAATATTTTTCTAAAGTAGAAAATAGTTAATGAAGGAAGGTTCCATAAGGTATCTATTGGCCCTTAAAAATGTATAACTTTAATTTGTGTTAGGAATTGAGGTTTGGTGTATTAATTATACCTTTTATCAACAAAATCTTTATTTTTATATTCATGATAGACAAAGATTTTGTATACTGTAGGATGATTACTAGCAAAGAAAAGTTGGCACATGAAAGGCTAAACTATAAGAGGTCATGTTTGTGTTTGGTGGATCCTATGTTCAGTTTAGGATGACTTACAATATAGGAGTTACTAATGAAGATAGTTTTGTAACATCTTATTGTTGGGGTGGAATTACTGTTAGATTGATTGAATCATGATAGAAGTCTTTTTTGTGCACCTATGCTCATGATAGCAAGACTTTTAGGTTATTCTAGACTTTACTTCTTAACACTATATTCTTAATCTTTTAGTTTCAATCTATTATTTAACCATCATCCCTAAGAGGTCGGAAATAATCTCTATCATTGTTTAGTGAGAGTGAAAGAGTACAATTCTCAATTGAGATACCATAGATCTTGCTAGACAACAATTCATATGGAGCATCTAACTAATCTAAATCATGTCTTTACAATTAGACTTCACAAAATATGTATTTTTCAAATTTGTCATCATTAGACAAAAGAGATAGAAAATCTAAAAATAGTAAAAGTTCTTTTTATGGATAACACCATCCTATAATGAGAAGATAACTTGAGAAGATAAATGTTCTTCCATTATTTGAACTGCACTCAAGATTGATATTTAATATAAACTTCTAGAAACATCAAAACTGGAACCCAATCTTCATATAGATATTTCAATATATTGAGGCACATTCTTTAAGACCTTCTAGGTGAAGATGCTCAACTATATCAAATGTATATATATATATATATATATATACCTTCAGATTTGACATATTTTTGAATTAGCTCGGATTCAAAAACATAATTAATAATACATTTTCATCTGCAATAACTAGTACATTATCTGACTTTACATTCTGATGTATCAGCCTACTTCGTGAATGTGCTTAAAAGCATCGGTCATTCTGCACTATAGGAACATGCTTCATCGTTAGTTATCTGATTTAAAAAACTCTCCATCACAAGATTCAACGCCCACATTGATATGGTTAGTATCCTTAAAACTAAAGTATAGCCTAACTGTCTCGAGATATATAATTAAACACAATGGGTTCACTCTTTATATATGCTGCTTCCTTTTCTGTTGATAAGAATCATTGTGTCCATAGGCTTGAAAACAATGCCACCAATCTAGCAAAATCAAATCTCTCTGCCAGCCCTGAGTACACTACAAAATATGGAAACAAAAAATGTTGAAGAACAGAATTGATGAACATTGGTACTAAATTATAGGGCATTTTTTATCAACGAGACCAATGCCAACTGATTAACAGATATTAGTGATGAATAAGAGTGGGATTAGTGGTGCATACATGTGTCTAAGCAGTTGAAGAACTTGCATATAATTGATAGCTTAATAACTAACACAGCGAGCATTTAGCAGTTGTGCGCACACAAACACAAACATTATGACATCTTAAAATAAAATAAATAGATATTAACTTTATTGGTAAATCTATCTTTACCATTATATAGATATAGTCAAGCACATGAATAAAAAATCAAAGGAATTCATCAAAATTCCACCACCATCAAGAACATATAAACGTCACAGAATTAAGAACAAAACTTGATGGATTAAATCTTGTTGATTACTGCTAACAAGATAAACAATATTTTTGAAATAATCAGGGTTGAATTCATATCATTTGAAACAAACTGATAATATTAATAGAGGAAATCTTAAATTGTAATATATTAGGGTAGATCATAAAGGACTACACATAGTAGCAATTGAGAGGGTAAATAGAAGAGGACATAATTATTGCAATTATGTACATGACATGAGAGAAACAACTGACTTAACAAAGCCTCACCAATCTATATGTTGTTTATTGGCTCCCACAACATCAGTGGACCCTCATCCTCATACATGATATATTCCGTTGTAGCAGTTGAATATACATCTTGAATATCAGGGGATCTAGTGTGCAGGAGATATAGAAGTTTATCACACTCTGAACGCATATTCATGAGGTCTTCCTTCTTCGCTGCCAACTGAGATTCAAGCTCGGCTATCTGTTTCTCTAGTTCATTGGCCACACTCACATTTCCGTTGATGGGCTGCTTCACTCTTGCGTTTGCTTCACGGACCAAACTGTTTACTGCATCTTCTCTTTGCTTGCTCTCCACACCCTAAACCAACAACATCTCATACACATATTTGTGTCCCACAATCAAATTAACGGAGAAAGCCATACATGCTTTAAAAGAATAACAATTTCACCCACAATAAATTAATAACAAGTACTCGTCATTGTAGTCATCATCATTCTCCATGTATTTGTTTAAATAAATTCATTTATGAAGATTAATACTTCATAATAATTAGTGTAATATTGTGATATTGCTATCAGGATTTAACTGTGTGATTATGAGTCAAACTTATAAAAATAAATGAAACATTTAGCATTCATTGGATCGAGATGATGTTCACAGGGGTGAAGCATTGGGAGAGGTCACCCATCCCAGTACTACTCCAGCCTGAGCATGCTTAACTACGAAGTTGCCTCCATAGTTAAACCCAAAGCTTGCAACTCCATTTGTCTAATATTGTTAAAAGGATAATGGTCATCAGTGTCGATGATTTCATTTATTCCAGAATAACACATCATAATAATTATCTACTAATAATAATAATAAAATGAATAATAAATAATCTAGACTTCAATAGATTGCAAACTTAAAGTCCGAAGTATTAATCTAATAATAATAAGAAGAAAATGAATAATAAATAATCTAGACCTCAATGAATTGTAAATTTAAAGTCTTTCCAAGAGAAAATGAAAAGTGGGTCGTAACGAAAGCTTACCTGAAGAAGTTTAACGATATTGCTAGTTCCATACACTCGCTGCACGATTGCGAATTTTTCTGGATCATCTGGAGGAAAATGAGGAGCCAAAATGCATTCTTCTGAACATTTTTTGCGTTGCAGCCTGCAGGCTGCGCAGGATCCCATCTTTCTTTTACTTATTTGTTGGGATAATAGAACGGTTACATGAATAGCTTTTTATTAATAGAGCTGCGATATTAAGATTCGAAACTAATGAGAAATTGACAGTAGACCTATTTTCATTCAAGGGAGACCCACTTTCATTTAACAAACAAAATTGCTCCTGCTTTCCACAAAAGGAAAAAGACAAGGAAACAGTGCACTACAATTATTATACACTACAACTATTATACAGTGGACTACAATTATTATACAGGTATAGAAATAAAATGCTATGGATAAAAACTATTTAGATTTTTCTTTTAAAATGGCATTTTTTTTTATGGAGTTCATCAACCAAATGGGAACCCACGCCTGCAGTTTTCACTGAAGTTTATTGGAAGGTAATGGAATTTTCAAAGGTGTACGTCATAAAAACTGTAGACATGCGGGCAAGGGATCCGACAAAACATGATGCGCGACAAAAGGTGGGCGGCGCGCCATCAAGGGTGGGCGGCCCACCATGTAACGCTATGCATGACTTAGAGTAGTCTATCACGTTTTTAATAATAATGACTTTTTGGATGGCTGGCTTACGTTTGCAAACAGGATATTCGGAACACCATATTAATTGAGAGGTATATTTTATTAAAGGAAAATTTACAATTCAAATATTATTTTATTGTTTTACAACATAGTACACACATGAAAACTATATGTTTGTGCAAAATAAACAACAAACACTTCGATTACATATTGAGTCACAGCTATTTTATTTATTGTTGTCATTCATATATATATATATATATAGTTTTGACATATGTAATATATTTTGAAATAGTTAAATAATATTAGGTTAGGGCTTACAATAGGATGGTAATTTGTATGTCTTTTATGTGAGAGGTCTTGGATTCAAGTTTAATCAAATTTAGCAAAAATAGTAATTAATCTAGACATTGTGTAATTGTCCCAATTATCCATAAGAAAAATCGTTGAATACTATTTGAATTATATTATTTTTAATTAATAATATAAGTTTTGTAATATTTTTATTTTTGAATATTTTTTAATTCATTATTTGTTTTGATGTATGATATGTTTGGAAATAGTTCTTTGTTGCAATTTTAATAGTAGAAAATATAAATAACATGGTTTGCCAAGAGCTTACAACACAATCTTGAATTGTGAGCCTTTCATCTAGGAGGTATTAGGTTCAAGTATACTTGAGCTTAACATACAATAATAATTAATCGACCAAAGATATACTTATAAATGATTCATCTATGACATTAATTTTCTTAAAGATAGGCTGAATGTTCTTAAGAAGAAGATAGATATGCAATAGAACAATAAGAACATGTATTGTAGTTTGGATATTGTTGACACAATTATTTCCCTTATTGAAGATGTGGAAGAATTTCTAAACAATAAAATTTGACTAATCATGAGGGAAAGATTAGAATATTGGAAGACATTTTTGGTTACTTTATGTTGGAGAAAGGATAATTGGGTATTGGTACATGGGACACATTGTTGGTGGCCAATGATGATGAAGAGTGAGAACTATATTTTTAAATGATTGATCAACGAAATTAATTTTCTTAAAGATGGGCTTAATGTTTGTAATAATAAGATAGACACAGAGAAGACCAATAAGAACATGTAGTGTATTTTGCATACTATTCACAAGGTTCATGGCTTATCTATGATGTAAAAAAGAGTGTTAAAATTTAGATTTGTTCTCACACCTTCTCTCGAAAGGTGCTTTATTTGAAACTTCCAAACACCTATTATACTCTACTTACATGTTATATTGATTCTTATAATTACTTTTATTTTTTCTCTATCACTAGTTAAGTACATTCTAAATATATTATTCCTCCATCATTTTTCTATTTAATAAATTAAATATTTTAATATTATTGTTGTATTAGTTCATGTTGACAACATTACTTTATTAGTTGAACTAATTTGAAAACAAATTCAGTTTACTTGTATCTTCAATTCTATTTTTATTTATATATGATAAGGATTTATAAGAATTCATATTATTAATTTATTATTTGAATAATGTGAATTTGTGTACTTTAAATTAGATTTTTAAAAATAGATTTCCAATCAAATGTAGCAGAGATAGGGATGAAACAAAAGAAGAGAAATGGAATATGACTCACTAGGGGTGAGAAGTCCTTGTAAAAGACTTTCTAAACTCCAGATAGAATTGGGAGGAGCCTATTTTTTCTTTACCTTAGTTTGGGGAAAAACACTAAAAATCTCCAAGGTCGGACTAGATACAACCTTTCTTGTTTTTTTTCTTCTACTTATTAGTGTTTTAATTCCTCTTGGATGACTAAAGAGAGTCAAACTTAAGATAATCATATCCTTCCTTTCATCATCAATTACTTCCTTTTAGTTTCTTTTTATTTTGGTGTGGTCACTTTTAGTAGTACAAATGATGTATATCATGTACTTCTTTGTGCTTCTTTTGCTTCTCCACAATCACCAACGGTTTTGAATCATTGACCTATAGCTCAACATATTAAATTTTTTTAAGCCAATATTATATCAAACACAATATTTTTCATCAAGGCATGGTAATTTTTTCTTAATATGACCTTATAAAAACTAGAAGGTTATGAAAGTGATAACCATAATTAGAGAATAAAAGAACATACAAACAAAAGCATATAGTAAAAAAATAGAAAGACAATTTTTTTTATCATCAACCACTACCAAAATGAAGAGATAAATATAAAAAATAACATGCTAGCTTGAATAAATCTATTCAAAACTAAATTAGAACACGAATTACCCCAATTGGTGGAAATCTAAATCTATAATATAAAAAGTGGTGCTCCATTTCCCCTATAAGTCTCTCAATATTTCTCTTCAATAGTATAAAACTATGCCCATTAATAGTAGAAATCAATTAAATCTATTATATGCAAACATTAAAATAGAATTATTTTCTAAATTATTGTAGCATAACTATATTTTTGCAGTGCTTTACTCAGTCATTAAATAGTTTAAAAATCAAACTTACTAAGAGAGAAAGAAGCAATATATGATATTAAGTTAATGATATTATTGATGAATGACAGAGGGATTTATAATTTTTTAACATGTGTATAAGAAGTTGTTCAAACTACATATGGCTATAAGTGGAATAACTTATACAATGAGCATTCTATAGTTACAATAGTATTTCCCTACTTATTAGATTAATCCTAGAAACATAAAAAATGTCATGCTTTGAGAACCTCCCTTAAGGTTTCATAAAAAGACATTTTTTTCCATGACCTAAACACATATCTTAAGAAAAATATTTTTCTAGAGTAGAAAACATTTAAGAAAGAAAGACTCCACGGAGTATCTCTTGGCACTTGAAAAGGTGTACTTTAATCTATTTTGTTGAGCTCCAAGTTTCAAACTCTCAAATCACAATATTTTAAATTAGTCAATAATCTTTCCTATAAGATGCAACAAATCTCTATCATTGTCTAGTTAGTTTAAAAGGGTATAATTATCAATTACGTATACCAAATCTTGTTAGACAACAATCTATATAGAGCATAATATCCAATGCGAAGCTTGTCTCCAAAATGAGACTTGACAAGATACACATTTTACAAATTTGTCATTGTTGGTGTAAATTAAGGTTTACTATCTATGTTTACTCAAGTTTACATTGGTTGATGTATTATTTTGATATTAATTTATTAGTCACCTAGGAGTATGTGTAATCTTGTGAGTTGTCATGTTGACAACATAGGAGTTCTCACCTCTTTTATCCACATGGTGTCTACAACATCTCCATTTGAGATACACCTTATCATTCTTATCCTATCATCTAGAATGATGGATAAGACATGTGCTTCATTGTCATGCTTATCTTATCTCCTAGCTTTTCCTTGAGACATTCTATGTGCTTCCTAAGAGGCCTTTATATATAGGCACTCCTAGTATGTTTGGACATACAATACAAAGCAATGTATGAGGATATACTCTGATATATTGATCATACTCATTTTTGGTCTATAGTGGTGCTTGTGTTCAAGTTCCACAATCTTGGGTGAATCTTTCCCTAAGGAAAATTCATACATGGTATCAGAGCTCTTGGAGAATCTCTCTTCACATATCTATTTGAGACCATTGTTGCTTCATCACCTCAGCTTGAATCTAGAGTATCATAGAAATTGGGAGTGTCCAGAGCCAGATCTGACCACACCATTACATCCAAAATATTGATTCAGTGAAAATTGGCTATAAAGTAACCTACCCTAGGCCAAAGTCAATCGTGATGCAATTTTTTTTGCAAATCGACACCTAGAGGCCCTAATTTGCTAGTTCAAGTATGATCTTTTTGATCTGCAATTTTATTTAATTCAGATCATAGTATTTATTTTCCTACAAATTTTTTAAAATTCTTTCCATCTGTTGCCCTTGCAAAGATTTTTTTTTGTAGAACTGGGCAGTCACACCTTGGCTCTACAAAGAATATTCATTCAAAATATTCCTCAATAAGTGGCACTCTACTATTGGCTATCTCAACATATTAATAAATAATACCCATATGATGGTCATCTAAATCCTACAAACACCACATATCGATGGCCAAGTATTTTTAACTAGTGTTATAGTGGCATCAACAAATATTTTGACCAGCCTCACCTACCACAATCTGATCACCAGAGGCAACTCATTTCTTTTTCCCTCATGGACGTAAGTTTTTAAAGATCATGCAATTCCTTCCCCACATGCATGTGGAACAACTAGCCCACTTTCTAGCATCGTGACAAGGTTTTCGGCCCCTACGAACCACCAATGGTGTCTTGTTTTTTGGCTTGCCCCAATTCCAACACCTCTAATTAAAGAGTAACACACAAACCTACAACCACCCAGACATGTGTCTCTCCACAACCGTGTAGCATCATTATGCAGTCTCCACGTGGCACTACTAGCTATGTGGATATGTCATCAATGCCACAAAGGATTTGCACCTTCCTTTGAAGCCATGTCAGTTCCAATACATTGTACAACTCAACATTAGTGCAACTAAGCCATACTAACATGTCATCAGCCACCTATTTTGTCTGTACAATCCATACAATTTTGCATAATGATGATGTTATGTTAACATCATCACAAAGTTGACATTTTCTAATGTCATTATTTTAGAAGGTTAAATTTGATGGTTGTCTAACTGTCATTTCTAGCGATTTTCTAACTGCAATGACAAGCCTTTGACCATCAAATTTAAGCTAGTAGTTTTCCTTCCAAACCCCAATCTAGATTTAGTTTTGATTTGGTAGCTTGACTTTGAGAGGCCATAACTCAGTCATTTAGACTCCAAATTATGTTCATTTTTTTTTTTTTTTGGCTAAGATTTCCTGAGCTCTTCATTTGTGGTGTTCATTTCTAGTTTTGGTGCAAGGATTTGTTAGAAATTGTATTTTTTGGTGATTTTATCTATTCAATCCTACATTTTGCAACTCCAAACACTCCATATAGGCTCATCTAGACTCATTTACAAGTTCTATTCTTTTTAAAAGTACACTTTTTTGTCTACTTTCTAGATCTACATTCAAATAATAGGGTTGTGTGCACAAGAATATCACTTTTAGCATTAGGACCTTTTCTGAATTGTATTTCTTTTTAGAATTGATGTATATCTCAGCCACAATGCTTAGTTTCCAATTTAGGCCTCAAAAGGCAGTTGTAACTAGCAAAATCAGAAGTCCATCTTATACAGTTTGACTACTACAAAATCAGAATTAATAAAATAAAATTACCAGCCATTGTTCTTTCAATGCTCTATAATCCATGTCTTCAATTTGAAACAATGTTATCTTCAATGCTTACAATGTTAATTCTCTGCTAAAATTTGGGAGAAATTCTCTGAAATTCTTATAGCAGAAATTTGACTTTTGTCTTCTCCCTTTGGTGGAAAATTGAACTTTGACTGCGAAAGTCGCAGTGGAAAATGGATTTTCCATTTCCATGTAGTGGGCACAAGTTTGATGTAGATTGATTCACAAATTAATTTTCTGGAGTGATCTTGATGCTAGACCCCATATACCTTCATCTTGGATTGAGATTTTCCTTTTCTCTCCTCATGTGGAAAATTGAACTTTGCTTGTGAAAGTTGTAGTGAAAAATGAATTTTCCACTATGCATTTTTTTTTTTACTAGAAAATGAAACATTTGCTTCTCCAATGGAAAATCTGAAAATGATTGCAAAAGTCGTAGTGGAAAATGAGCTTTCCACTACACTTCATTTTTCCTCTGGTGGAAAATCCCAAGTTGGCTTCTCCATTGCGAAAAATTAGAAAACTGCTTCCCCATGGTGGGAAAATGAATTTTGACTTCTCCATTGCGAAAAATTAGAAAATGATTGCGAAAGTTGCAATGGAAAATGAGTTTTCCACTACACTTCATTTTTTCTTTGGTGGAAAATCCCAAGTTGACTTCTCCATTGCGAAAAATTAGAAAAGTGCTTCTCCATGGTGGAAAAATGAATTTTCACTTCTATTTGCTTCCACATTTGCATATTTGGACACAGAAATAATTCAATCCTTCATATAAATTTTGTTAAACAAACTAAGAATAATTTTAAGAAATTCTTTATGAGTGAAAACTTTTAAAGTTTTTAAAATGGTGTACTGAAAGTGCACCTACAGCCGGCTCTGAATGGGGATTATGTGCTACAAAGTGCATAAAGAATCCAGAATCTCTAGCAAAAGACAAGTGCCTATCCATTGGGATACAAAGTCTAAGCACAAAGAAGACCGTCAAAGAATTGCTTTTCGGGAGGGTGGAGGGGAGTAAGAAAAAACCAAAACTGAGAATGCATGGAACATTAAGCTACGGACACCAAAATTACGAAAACAAAAGCTTCTTTACAAATACAGGTGAGGAGACCTCACCAAAAAAAAGAGCAAGCAGGAAGAAACTCACACATGGCCATTAACCGGAAGGGAGAAGTATGAACCTTTCTGGAAAAGAAAATTATGCTCCAGCAAGTTAAACCAAAAGCATTTCCCCTTGGAAACTTCATCATAATAAAAATTGAATCCAGAGGTACGCTGAAAATATGTGGCCCAGAAATCCCTTCCAAACAACCATCCTTCATCATATATTCCTGATTCATCTGTGCCTAACTGCACATTACTTCTTGCACCATTAATCATTTTTTGTGAGGAAGAAATGTATAAAGATTCTGAATCTGGTACAGGAACACACTCACCTTTATCTCTTTCTACAACATCATTTTTAATAGAGATTCCAACATCCGAAATAATATTGAAAAATTCAGGATATTCAAGCGGTTCTGAAAATGATGTTCCATCATATGCGCATTTATCACAGTTGATTTGAATAGAACTTTTAGATTTCAAATCCAAGCTAAAATAAAATGATTCTTCATCACACATAGGATCAATCTGGATTGAAGTAACTTCATCCTTTCTAGTAGCTATCAAGTTTGAAAACTCCCTATCCCAATTCAAAACTTCAATACTTGAATTGGTTGTAGAAGAAGACTTACATTTGGCAGGCACCAAGACTCGATTAGCTTCTATTTCATGGAAAATAAAAATATAATCTGGTTCTTTTTCCTCCCCATGATGTTGCAACACTTTTTCAGTCAAACAAAATCTCTGCTCAAACTTTGTTCTTGCAACCATTTCTTCAATCATATTTTCAGATTTGGTAAAATGATTATCAACACATGCTTCAACCTTTTTGTCAACACAAATTTCTTGAAGAAAAGTCAGAGTTGTATTATCTTTGAAATAAAATGATTCCAACATAGAATCATCATCAACTTGTGTAGATTTAAAATCACTTTTACAAATATCTTCTTCAAACTTAAAAGTTTCATATTCCACTTGCTTACAAACTAAAGGATGATTTTCAAAAGAAACTTTATGTAGAAGATGATCGTCATTTTCATCAAATCTGAAACTTGTAACCTTAGGAACAAAAGAAACTATAGACAAATCCTCATTTTCTATTTCACTTACCATTTCCCAGCCACTATCAAGAGTGTCTTTGCCCATTGAAATTTGTGCCTTTGGAAGTTGGGGTATTTCTTTTTCTCCAAGAAATGAACAATTAACTGACATTGGTTCTCAATTTACTGGTTTTTCTTCAAGCACTTTTGCTAAAACATAACTCCCCTTTCTTTGATCTTGGACATTAAAGTACTATTGGTATACACACCTTAACAATAGAGTGGATTGATGATCTTCACAGAGACTTAATCTCTTCTTTTCAGCTTTAGCAATGCTTTGTTTAAATGCAATCCAAAGAAATTGTAAATTGAAATCACTTTCAGCTTCTATCTCTTTGAATGTGGGTTTTCTTTTGGTTTTCTTTCTTGGTTGGACCTCTGGTTCACTTAGGACCAAAAAATTATAAGAGATGTGATGGTGTGGAACTTCTGCAATCTCATCATTATCTACCTTCAATTCTTTTCTTAGCTGCAACACCCTTTCTCTACAATGCTGCAATAACTTTGATTTTATTTCTAGCTCCTTTAATTTGTGATACCTGGCACAAACACTTTTGCATAAAAGGACTGGTGCACGATCTTCTTCAACACTCAAATTCATTTTTCTTCCATGGGTAATGTTTTCTCTAAAAGCATCAAAAAGATCACGCAAGACTGGATCTTGAGTTTGATGAAGTTCAATCAAAGAAGGATCTGGCCTTCTTCATTTCACAACTTTAATGGGTATGGTCTTTTAATAACAGAGTTGCCAATCTCCTGCAAGTAGAGATAATAATAATTCTGAAAATAAAAGCACTGGACTCTTCAACCAGAAATGATGAGAATCAAAACAGAGTCGCCAATCTCAAGTAGAGATAATAATATAAATTGAGGAAGTAAAACTTCAACACTAATCTTCTTGTCCGCTTCTGCAGTAGAGTTGCGAAAAATTTGTTGGTAAATAGATTGTTCTTTCCAATGTAACTCTTAAATGCCCAAACCTGTGAGAAACAATTTGATACCAACAGTTGGATAATCTATCATGAGGTTGATATATTTCCTCTATATTGAAAGGTACAACTCCCTTGTAATTGATATTCAATGAATTTGTTTGTTCCTAAACTAATTGGGTACGTTCTTAACCTAAGAACGGAAGAGGGAAAACCAAGCCAATTCCAGACAGAACTAACTCAGGCAGATTTTAACTCCTAAATCTAGCCAATGCCAAGAATCCACAACTCCTATGGCTTCTTGATATCGGTAATGCAATATGGATGTAGATTATGTGAATGTAGTGAAGAAATGAACATATAATATTCAGATTTATGCAATAGGAATACGTACAAATTCTCTGATATACAACACATTCATTATTTGACACAAGATGCAAGATAATGTCCAAAATTGAACACAACAATACTCTGATTGAATATATTCAGAAAATAATATTCAAGTTCTCTTATTTGAAGCAAAACTCTTCTTTGTTTTGAACACAACAAATACAATGCTCTGATTTTTATTTGCCTGCAATTCTGGCCAAATCTATTACAGAAATCAATGAACAAAATGAAATGCATAAAATAAACTACTGTCTTCCCTCTACACTAGCAATACCTACTCTTGTAGAAAGGAAGCCCTTCTCAATGGAAAAGGTTTTACAATAAATACATTCTCCAGCAACTGTTTGGTTTCTTCCAGTGACTTTTCAGTTTTGTAACTGATCTTGTCTCTTCGACTTCTCATATTTTTCCTTTTGAAAACTGATATGCTTATTAACTTTTAAAGTTAATAATGATAGATATTAACCTATTTAAATTATATGTTAACAATTGACATTTAAATACGTTAAATCAATATCAAAATCTTTCCTTCATTGAGTGGACAACAAATTAAATAGTTCTGCCAGGTAAAAATGAGCCATTTTTCATGGGGCATATCTTTTTATTCCACTATTGGATTGAGCTCATTTTTGGATACGTTCTTCCAAACTTAGTTATCTTCATCCTGACCAGAGCGATTGACAAAAAAGTCGATGAGTAAAAAGATATGAATTTTTGAATTCTGCTCTATATGACTACTACAAAATCAGAATTAATAAAATAAAATTTCCAGCCATTGTTCTTTCAATGCTCTATAATCCATGTCTTCAATATGAAACAATGTTATCTTCAATGCTTACAATGTTAATTCTCTGCTAAAATTTGGGAGAAATTCTCTGGAATTCTTATAGTGGAAATCTAACTTTTGTCTTCTCCCTTTGGTGGAAATTTGAACTTTGACTGTGAAAGTCGCAGTGGAAAATGAATTTTCCATTTCCATGTAGTGGGCACAAGTTTGATGTAGATTGATTCACAAATTATTTTTCTGGAGTGATCTTGATGCTAGACCCCATATACCTTCATCTTGGATTGAGATTTTCCTTTTCTCTCCTCATGTGGAAAATTGGACTTTGCTTGTGAAAGTCGTAGTGAAAAATGAATCTTCTGCTATGCATTTTTCTTTTTGCTGAAAATTGAAACATTTGCTTCTCCAATGGAAAATCTAAAAATGACTGCGAAAGTCATAGTGGAAAATGAGTTTTCCACTACACTTCATTTTTCCTCTGGTGGAAAATCCCAAGTTGGCTTCTCCATTGCGAAAAATTAGAAAAGTGCTTCTCCATGGTGGAAAAATGAATTTTGACTTCTCCATTGCAAAAAATTAGAAAATTGCTCCGAAAGTTGCAGTGGAAAATGAGTTTTTCACTACACTTCATTTTTTCTTTGGTGGAAAATCCCAAGTTGACTTCTCCATTGTGGAAAATTAGAAAAGTGCTTCTCCATGGTGGAAAAATGAATTTTGACTTCTATTTACTTCCACATTTGGATATCTGAACTCAGAAATAATTCAATCCTTGATAGAAATTTTGTTAAACACATTGAGAACAATTTTAAGAAATTCTTTATGGGTGGAAACTTTAAAAGTTTTTAAAATGGTGTACTGAAAGTGCACCTACAACTAGCTCTGAATGGGGATTATGTGCTGTAAAGTGCATAAAGAATCCAAAATCTCTAGCAAAAGACAAGTACCTATCCATTGGGCTACAAAGTCTAAGCACAAAGAAGACCATCAAGGAATTTCTTTCTGGGAGGGCAGAGGGGAGTAAGGAAAAACCAAAACTAAGAATGCAGGGAACATTAAGCTACACACACCAAAATTGTGAAAACAAAAGCTTATTTACAAATACAGGTGAGGAGATGACACCAAAAAAAGCAGCAAGCAGGAAGAATCTCACACATGGCCATTAATCAGAAGGGAGAAGTATGAACCTTTTTGGAAAAGAAAATTATGCTCCAGCAAGTTAAACAAAAAACATTTCCCCTTGGCAACTTCATCATAATCAAAACTGAATCCAGAGGTACGCTAAAAGGTATAAAGATTTTGAATCTGGTACCGGAACACACTCACCTTTATCTCTTTCTACAACATCATTTTTAGTAGAGATTCCAACATCTGAAACAATATTGAAAAATTTAGGATACTCAAATGGTTCTGAAAATGATGTTCCATCATATGCACATTTATCACAGTCGATTTGAATAGAACTTTTAGATTTCAAATCCAAACTGAAATAAAATGATTCTTCATCACACATAGGATCAATCTGGATTGAAGTAACTTCATCCTTTCTAGTAGCTATCAAGTCTAAAAATGCCGTATCCAAATTCAAAACTTCAATACTTGAATTGGTTGTAGAAGAAGACTTACATTTGGCAGGCACCAAGACTCGATTAGCTTCTATTTCATGGAAAATAAAAATATAATCTGGTTCTTTGTCCTCCCCATGATTTTGCAACACTTTTTCAGTAAAAAAGAATCTCTTCTCAAACTTTGTTCTTGCAACACTTTCTTCAATCATATTTTCAGATTTGGTAAAATGATTATCAACACATGCTCCAGCCTTTTTGTCAACACAAATTTCTTGAAGAAAACTCGGAGTTGAATTATCTTTGAAATAAAATTATTCCAACATAGAATCATCATCAACTTGTGTAGGTTTAAAATCACTTTTACAAATATCTTCTTCAAACTTAAAAGTTTCATATTCCACTTGCTTACAAACCAAAGGATGATTTTCAAAAGAAACTTTATGTAAAACATGATCATCATTTTCATCAAATTTGAAACTTGTAACCTCAGGAACAAAAGAAACCATAGACAAATCCTCATTTTCTATTCCACTTACCATTTCCTAGCCGCTATCAAGAGTGTCTTTGGCCATTGAAATTTGTGCCTTTGGAAGTTGGGGTATTTCTTGTTCACCAAGAACAGAACAATTAACTGACATTGGTTCTCGATTTACTAGTTTTCTTCAAGCACTTTTGCTGAAACATAACTCCCCTTTCTTTGATCTTGGACATTAAAGTACTACTAGTATACACACCTTAACAATAGAGTGGATTGATGATCTTCACAGAGAATTAATCTCTTCTTTTCAGCTTTAGCAATCCTTTGTTTAAACGCAATCCAAAGAAATTGTAAATTGAAATCACTTTCAGCTTCTATCTCTTTGAAAGTGGGTTTTCTTCTGGTTTTCTTCCTTGGTTGAACCTCTTATTCACTCAGGACCAAAAAATTACAGGAGATGTGATGGTGTGGAACTTCTACAATCTCATCATTATCGAACTTCAATTCTTTTCTTAGTTGTAACACCCTTTCTCTACAATGCTGAAATAACTTTGACTTTATTTCCAGCTCTTTTAATTTGTGATACTTGGCACAAACACTTTTCCATAAAAGGACTGGTGCATGATCTTCTTCAATGCTCAAATTTATTTTTCTTCCATGGGTAATGCTTTCTCTAAAAGCATCAAAAAGATCACGCAAGACTAGATCTTGAGTTTGATGAAGCTCAATCAAAGAAGGATATGGCCTTCTTCCTTTCGCAACTTTAATGGGCATGGTCTTTTAATAACAGAGTCGCCAATCTCTTGCAAGTAGAGATAATAATAATTTTGAAAATAAAATCACTGGACTCTTCAACCAAAAATGATGAGAATCAAAATAGAGTTGCCAATCTCAAGTAGAGATAATAATATAAATTGAGGAAGTAAAACATCAACACAAATCTTCTTTTCCGCTTCCCCAGCAGAGTCGCCAAAAATCTGTTGGTAAACAGATTGTTCTTTCCAATGTAACTCTTAAATGGCCAAACCTGTGAGAAACAATTTGATACCAACAATTGGATAATCTATCATGAGGTTGATAGATTTCCTCTGAATTGAAAGGTACAGCTCCCTTATCAATTATATTCAATGAATTTGTTTGTTCCTAAACTAATTGGGTACGTTCTTAACCTGAGAACGGAAGAGGGAAAACCAAGTCAGTCCCAGAAAGAACTAACTTAGGCAGATTTTAACTCCTAAATATAGCCAATGCCAAGAATCCACAACTCCTATAACTTCTTGATATCGGTAATGCAATATGGATGCAGATTATGTGAATGCAGTGAAGAAATGAACATTTAATATTCAGATTTATGCAATAGGAATACGTGCAAATACTCTGATCTACAACACATTCATTATTTGACGCAAGAATCAAGATAATGTCCAAAATTAAACACAACAATACTCTGATTGATTATATTAAGAAAATAATACTCAAATTCTCTGATTTGAAGAAAAACTCTTCTTTGTTTTGAACACAACAAATACAATGCTCTGATTTTTATTTTCCTGCAACTCTGGCCTAATCTATTACAGAAATCAATGCATGAAATGAAATGCATAAAATAAACTACAGTCTTCCCTCTACTCTAGCAATACCTACTCTTCCAGAAAAGAAGCCCTTCTCAATGGAAAAAAGTTTTACAATAAATACATTCTCCAGCAACTGTTTGGTTTCTTCTAGTGAATTTTCAGTTCTGTAACTGATCTTGTCTCTTCGACTTCTCATATTTTTCCTTTTGAAAACTGATATGCTTATTAACTTTTAAAGTTAATAATGATAGATATAAACATATTTAAATCATATGTTAACAATTGACCTTTAAATATGTTAAATCAATATCAACATCTTTCCTTCATTGATTGGACAACAAAATAAATAGTTCTGCTAGGCAAAAATGAGCCATTTTTAATGGGGCATATCTTTTCATTCCACCATTGGATTAAGCTCATTTTTGGATATGTTCTTCCAAACTTAGTTATCTTCATCCTGACAAGAGCGATCAGAGAAATAATCAATGAGTAAAAAGGTATGAATTTTTGAATTCTGCTCTATATGACTACTACAAAATCAGAATTAATAAAATAAAATTTCCAGCCATTGTTCTTTCAATGCTCTATAATCCATGTCCTCAATTTGAAACAATGTTATCTTCAATGCTTACAATGTTAATTCTCTACTAAAATTTGAGAGAAATTCTCTGGAATTCTTATAGCGGAAATCTAACTTTTGTCTTCTTCCTTTGGTGGAAAATTGAACTTTGACTGTGAAAGTCGCAGTGGAAAATGAATTTTCCATTTCCATGTAGTGGGCACAAGTTTGATGTAGATTGATTCACAAATTATTTTTCTGGAGTGATCTTGATGCTAGACCCCATATACCTTCATCTTGGATTGAGATTTTCCTTTTCTCTCCTCATGTGGAAAATTGGACTTTGCTTGCGAAAGTCGTAGTGAAAAATGAATTTTCCGCTATGCATTTTTCTTTTTGCTTGAAAATGAAACATTTGCTTCTCCAATGGAAAATCTGAAAATCACTACGAAAGTCGCAGTGGAAAATGATTTTTCCCCTACACTTCATTTTTCCTCTGGTGGAAAATCCCAAGTTGGCTTCTGCATTGCAGAAAATTAGAAAAGTGCTTCTCCATGGTGGAAAAATGAATTTTGACTTCTCCATTGCAAAAAATTGGAAAATGACTGCAAAAGTCGTAGTGGAAAATGTATTTTTGACTACACTTCATTTTTTCATTGGTGAAAAATCCCAAGTTGACTTCTCGATTGCGGAAAATTAGAAAAGTGCTTCTCTATGGTGGAAAAATGAATTTCAACTTCTATTTGCTTCCAGATTTGCATATCTGGACTTAGAAATAATTCAATATTTCATAGAAATTTTGTTAAACACACTAAAAACAATTTTAATAAATTCTTTATGGGTGGAAACTTTAAAAGTTTTTAAAATGGTGTACTGAAAGTGCACCTACAACTGGCTCTGAATTGGAATTATGTGCTACAAAGTGCATAAAGAATCCAAAATCTCTACCAAAAGACAAGTGCCTATCCATTGGGCTACAAAGTCTAAGCACAAAGAAGACCATCAAAGAATTGCTTTCCAGAAGGGCGAAGGGGAGTAAGGAAAAACCAAAACTGAGAATGCAGGGAACATTAAGCTACACACACCAAAATTGCACAAACAAAAGCTTATTTACAAATATAGGTGACGAGACCTCAAAAAAAAAAAGAGAAACCAGGAAGAAACACACACATGGCCATTAACCGGAAGGGAGAAGTATGAACCTTTCTAGAAAAGAAAATTATGCTCCAGCAAGTTAAACCAAAAACATTTCCCCTTGGCAACTTCATCATAATCAAAACTGAATCTAGAGGTAGGCTGAAAATATGTGGCCCAAAAATCCCTTCCAAACAACCATCCTTCATCATATATTTCTGATTCATTTGTGCCTGCCTGCACATTACTTCTTGCACCATTAATCATTTTTTGTGAGGAAGAAAGCTATAGAGATTCTGAATCTGGTACGGGAACACACTCACCTTTATCTCTTTCTACAACATCATTTTTAATAGAGATTCCAACATCCGAAACAATATTGAAAAATTCAGGATACTCAAACGGTTCTGAAAATGATGTTCCATAATATGCACATTTATCACAGTTGATTTGAATAGAACTTTTAGATTTCAAATCCAAGCTGAAATAAAATGATTCTTCATCACACATAGGATCAATCTGGATTGAAGTAACTTCATCATTTCTAGTAGCTATCATGTCTAAAAACTCCCTATCTAAATTCAAAACTTCAATACTTGAATTGGTTGTAGAAGAAGACTTACATTTGGCAGGCACCAAGACTCGATTAGCTTCTATTTCATGGCAAATAAAAATATAATCTGGTTCTTTGTCCTCCCCATGATGTTGTAACACTTTTTCAGTCAAAGAGAATCTCTGCTCAAACTTTGTTCTTGCAACCATTTCTTCAATCATATTTTCAGATTTGGTAAAATGATTATCAACACATGCTCCAGCCTTTTTGTCAACACTAATTTCTTGAAGAAAAGTAAGAGTTGTATTATCTTTGAAATAAAATGATTCCAACATAGAATCATCATCAACTTGTGTAGGTTTAAAATCACTTTTAAAAATATCTTCTTCAAACTTAAAAGTTTCATATTCCACTTGCTTACAAACTAAAGGATGATTTTCAAAAGAAACTTTATGTAAAAGATGATCGTCATTTTCATCAAATTTGAAACTTGTAACCTTAAGAACAAAAGAAACCATAGACAAATCCTCATTTTCTATTTCACTTACCATTTCCCAGCCGCTATCAAGAGTGTCTTTTCCCATTCAAATTTGTGCCTTTGGAAGTTGGGGTATTTCTTGTTCTCCAAGAACTGAACAATTAACTGACATTGGTTCTCGATTTACTGGTCTTTTTTCAAGCATGTTTGCTAAAACATAACTCCCCTTTCTTTGATCTTGGACATTAAAGTACTACTGGTATACACACCTTAACAATAGAGTGGATTGATGATCTTCAGAGAGACTTAATCTCTTCTTTTCAGCTTTAGCAATGGTTTGTTCCAACGCAGTCCAAAGAAATTGTAAATTGAAATCACTTTCAGCTTCTATCTCTTTGAATGTGGGTTTTTTTCTGGTTTTCTTTCTTGGTTGAACCTCTTGTTCACTCAAGACTGAAAAATTATAGGAGATGTGATGGTGTGGAACTTATGCAATCTCATCATTATCTACCTTCAATTCTTTTCTTAGTTCCGACACCCTTTCTCTACAATGCTGCAATAACTTTGATTTTATTTCTAGCTCCTTTAATTTGTGATACTTGGCACAAACACTTTTCCATAAAAGGACTGGTGCATGATCTTCTTCAATGCTCAAATTTATTTATTTTCCATGGGTAATGCTTTCTCTAAAAGCATCAAAATGATCACACAAGACTGGATCTTGAGTTTGATGAAGTTCAATCAAAGAAGGATCTGACCTTCTTCCTTTCACAACTTTCATGGGCATGGTCTTTTAATAACAGAGTCGCCAATCTCCTGCAAGTAGAGATAATAATAATTCTGAAAATAAAAGCACTAGACTCTTCAACCAGAAATGATGAGAATCAAAACAAAGTCGCCAATCTCAAGTAGAGATAATAATATAAATTGAGGAAGTAAAACTTCAGCACTAATCTTCTTTTCCACTTCCCCAGCAAAGTCGCCAAAAATTTGTTGGTAAACAGATTGTTCTTTGCAATGTAACTCTTAAATGCCCAACCCTGTGAGAAATAATTTGATACCAGTAGTTGAATAATCTATCATGAGGTTGATAGATTTCCTCTGAATTGAAAGGTACAACTCCCTTATCAATGATATTCAATGAATTTGTTTGTTCCTAAACTAATTGGGTACGTTCTTAACCTGAGAATGGAAGAGGGAAAACCAAGCCAGTCCCAGACAGAACTAACTCAGGCAAATTTTAACTCCTAAATCTAGCCAATGCCAAGAATCCACAACTCCTATGACTTCTTTATATCGGTAATGCAATATGGCTGCAGATTATGTGAATGCAGTGAAGAAATGAACATTTAATATTCAGATTTATGCAATAGAATTATGTGCAAATACTCTGATCTACAACACATTCATTATTTGACGCAAGATGCACGATAATGTCCAAAACTGGACACAACAATACTTTGATTGAATATATTCAGAAAATAATACTCAAATTCTCTGATTTGAAGCAAAACTCTTCTTTGTTTTGAACACAACAAATACAATGCTCTGATTTTTATTTTCCTGCAACTTTGGCCAAATCTATTATAGAAATCAATGCATGAAATGAAATGCATAAAATAAACTACTGTCTTCCCTCTACTCTAGCAATACCTACTCTTGTAGAAAAGAAGCCCTTCTCAATGGAAAAGGTTTTACAATAAATGCATTCTCTAGCAACTGTTTGGTCTCTTCCAGTGACTTTTCAATTCTATAACTGATCTTGTCTCTTCGACTTCTCATATTTTTCCTTTTGAAAACTGATATGCTTATTAACTTTTAAAGTTAATAATGCAAAAAGAGGGGTAAAAATTTATTAAGACGGAAGGAAATACAACAAGGAGAGCTCAACAAGGAGCTCAATCCTGAGCAACAAGATCATCAAATTCTTGCACCATCTCAAAGGACAGTTGCCTCCTATCCCTAATATTCCAACCCGGATCATGACTAGATACCCATTTGGATAAACAATCAGTAGTTCTATTCCATTCACGAGGAATATACGTGAACCTAGTGAACTGAAAAGATGAAGAGAAGAGAAGAATCTGCTTAACAATAGTGGCCAGCTGCCAACTAACATCCTCAAGCTCTTGCAAAGAAAGCATGTTCACCACCACCTGGGAATCAGACTCACAGATAATCTTACTCCATCCCCACAAGCAACACTATTCCATAGCATATAAAATAGCCTGAGCTTCCATGAGATTCTTAGTATAATCACCCTTATGAACTGAGAAGAAAAATTTAACATCCCTAGAACTCCAACGAGCCACTCTGCCAATACTAGCCGGACCAGGATTCCCACGGGAAAAACCATCAGTGTTAATTTTTAGAACTCCACAGGGAGGAGGAGTCCAGTGCCCATCCCAGTTAACCCGACCCTTCTTCTGATGGTGAAGCTGCCTGGACATAGAAGGAAACCAATGAGCTGTAGCCCCATCCTGCAGATGAAAATTGAGGCGATTACAGATAGCAAGATCAACCGGATCCATACCCCCATGAAGCTCACACTTCACAAGAATAGTTTCTTGAAGAGAATGTGATATTTTCCACCAAAGATTGAAAACACCAAGCCGAACATCTTGGAACATGCGATGATTCCTCTCCAACCAAATATGCCAAACCATGAAAGATGGGTCAGCAATCCAAGCAGCATGGAGAAAAGAAGACTTGGAGGGAGCAGTACCCAAGTGGGCCTAAAACTCAGGCAGAGAGGAAGCATGCTGACAAGAGAAACCCCAAGCGCTCCACCAAAGGTGCCATATCTGAGTAGAATAGGAGCAATGGAAGAACAGATGGGAGATAGACTCCTCTCCATTACCACACAAAACACAATAAGAGGGGCCCTGAAATCCATGTTTACAAAGATTATCCCAGGTAAGACAACGGTTGTGAGCCACTAGACACATGAAAAAATTGCACTTGGACCAAGAAACTTTATTCCAAACTTTCTTATACCAACGGACCTCAGCATCCCCAAATAGTTCTCTAGTTATCTCCTGATACCCAGCAAAGACATGATATTTACCAGACAAGGTACCACCCCAAGCCAAAACATCTGGACCAAGCAAAGAAGAACACTCTCTAGAGGGTAGAATTCGAGAAAGCTCCTGACGATCCATGTCTGTACCTCCAGGAGGCCAATCAAAAGAATGCTTCCATCTGTAACCAACAACAGGTCCCAATTGATAAGGAGTCTTGTAATGAGCCACTTTATCCCATCTAGCGGCAAGAAAAGAGTCACAAAGAGGCTGAAGATGAGGGTATATGGATAAAATGGAAGGTAATCCATCCCAAGCATCAGACCAAAACAAAGCCTGAGAACCTCCTTTACATATCCAAAATAGACCCCTCTTTACCAACATCGCACCTGTCTTCAAAGTATGCCAAACCATTGAGCCACGACCTTCAAGAGGAAGTGCAAAAATAGAGCAAGGATCAGAACCATGAAAATATTTATGAGTGATAATATGAGCCCAAAGTTGATGTTGTCCAAAGCACCATCACCAATAAAGTTTAGCAGCCAAAGCTTGACTACTCAATAGAGCAGATCGAAGACCAAGACCACCCTCCTTTTTAGGCCTACAAATAGTTGCCCAATTAACCAGGCTCCATTTAGTACTACACAAATTACCACTCCAAAGGAATTGTCGAGAAAGAGCATCAAACTCCTTGAGAAAGTAAATAGGTGCAGCGTGAACCATGCTTTGATAAGTAGGAAGAGCTTGGATAACAGCTTGAAGAAGAGTATCCCGAGCAGCAGTAGAAAGCCATCTATGAGTCCAATGATTTACCTTATCCTGAAGGTTGGTAATCAAATTTTTCCAGAAGAGATGTGGCTGCCTGGAAATAGCAATAGGGATGCCAAGATAAGTCAAAGGAAGTGATCCTATCTAAAACTGTAGGATACCAACAATCCTGTGTTGAATAGAATCGGGAGTGTTAAAAAAGTAAATGGAAGATTTGTGCTCATTAACTTTCTATCCTGAAGCTGCCAAATAAACATCCAAAGCATGTTGAAAGGCTTCAGCTTCCTTGATCCTAGCAAGACCAACAAGAGTAGAATCATCAACAAATTGAAGATGGGAAAGAGAAGGTAAGTCATTACCCCACCACCAGCCTTGAATAGAATTCCGGGACACCTGATGCTTAATGAATCTGCCTAAGCCTTCAGCCATGATGATGAATAGATATGGGGAGAGAGGGTCACCCTGGCAGAGGCCTCTAGAAGCACCAAATACTTGAGAAGGTTGACCATTAATAAGAATTGAAAAAGAGGTAGAAGTAACACAACTCATAATCCAACTCACCCAGTCAGAGCTAAATCCAAAAGAAAGAAGAATACTCCTTAGGAAGCTCCATTTAACTCTATCGTAGGCCTTAGCCATATCTAGCTTAACAAACATGGCTCTCTCCCTGGAAGTAGCCATAGAGTGAATAGCCTCAGTAGCAATAACCACCCCATCCAAAATTTGTCTGCCAGCAACAAAACCACCTTGTTCTTCTGAGATAATAATGGGAAGCCACCTTTTCAATCTCTCAACAATCAACTTAGTAATAACTTTTTAAACCACATTACCTAAGGCAATTGGTCTAAAACACTCCAATTGATTAGCACGCTCTCTCTTAGGAATAAGAGTCAAGAATGTAGGGTTCAAAGCTCGAAGCATTTGCTTGCTAGCATAGGATTCTTTAACCACCACCAACAAATCATGATTAATGATGTCCCAAAATTCCTGAAAGAATTCAACTAGAAAGCCATCAGGACCAGGAGCCTTCCCCTTAGGCATGCCAAAGACCACCTCCTCCAACTCTTCCAAAGAAATAGGATGCATGAGATAATCATTCATTTCTTGAGTGATAAGGGAAGGAATACAGGACAAAATAAGATTTTCTTCATTATCAGCAGGAGGAGAGTCCTCAGAGAAGAGGGTAGAGAAGTACCAAACAACTTCCTGGAACAAAGCTAACAAGGAATTCAATTGGATACCTTGAGAATTAACCAAAGAAGAGATAATGCTCTGATTTCGGTGATATTGCACTGTTTTATGAAAAAAGGCAGTGTTACGATCACCTTCCTGGAGCCAATCAACTCTAGCCTTTTGCTTTTTGAAGTTCCCATTCTTCTAGAGCTCTAGAAGCAAGGGATTCAGCCTTGCCAAGAGCCTCTGAGAAACCTCGATCTTTAATCTCCCTTGTGATGACATCAAGATCTTCTTGAGCAAGCCTTTTCATAAAGTGAAGGTTCCCAAAGCAATCCCTATTCCATATCTTGAGCTACCTTTTAACATATTGAAGCCTTTTAGAAAATGAGAACATTGCAGTACCATATGCAGGAGCACCATCTTTCCACCAACAGAAAACACAATCATGAAGAGAGGAGTCCCAAAGCCACATCAACTGGAACTTAAAAGGAGGATGCTTCAGAACATAAGCCCCTATAGCATAAAATTTGATTGGCCAATGATCTGAACCCCTCCAATCAAGGATTTCTGAAGAGATAGTAAGGGTGCCACTAACCCAGAAGCAAGAAACAAGAAATCTATCCAGACGTTCTGAGATAGCAGCAACACCAGTCCTGTGATTATTCCAAGTATAGAGACCATTAGAAGGCTTAACATCAGAGAGATGCAAAAGAGATATCTGTTGCCAAAGAAGAGCAGAAGAAGGCCCCAATCTAGCCAAACCACCATGCTTCTCCTCCAGACTTAAAACTGAATTGAAGTCCTCGGCTAACACCCAATGATGATAAGGATGACAATTTCTAACATATTGAATATGTTCCCAAAGTTCCTCCTTTCCCACAAGATCAACAGGTGCATACACATTAGTAACCATGATTACCTCTCCTGAGTCTAGAGTAGAAGCTACCATAGACAGAGCTGAGCGAGAAGACATCCAGCCAAGAGGAGAAATTTTTTGAGGATCCCAAAATATAGCTAAACCACCCGCACTTCTTGTTGCCCCAACACACTAGCATTGGCCACGAGACCAAATACTAGAGGCATGTTGGACCATAGACTCCACAGAGAGCTTAGTCTCTTGGATACAAAAAACATCAGGGATATGATCAACCAGCAAGTTATGAATAGCCTTTTGTCTAGGGATGCTATTCAACCCCCTTACATTCCATGAGAGAATAATCATCATTGGGTATAATTGGGAAAATGATAATCCAAAGGTTTCACTGAACCAGACTCAATCAATATATCGCCTGTGAGTTTAATCTTCTCTTGATCTATTTTGCACCCACTCCTTAGAGGAGTAGAAGAAGCTCGCTTAAAGGGTCGAGACATCAACCCCAAGGGGAGAGGAGAACCCTTTCCCTTACCTAATGGTAGCACATCCTTAACCAAGTCAGCTAAAACAACATCATTATCCTCCAACACTGCAGGAGTCACTAGAGCCTCTGTCACAGGAGCTACAAGGCCCTCATAGTTCTGATATACTACAACTTGGGATGCCCCACAAGCATCATTAGGAACAGATCTCTCATCTAGGCAAACTAGATCAGAAGAGATAGGAGGAGGAATACACTCCTCTAGAACCATACTATCCAGCACCTCAAAGCAGTTAAAACTTGAATCAAATAATCTTTCTTTCAAAGGCCTCTTTTGACCACAGCCCTTAGCACAAGGGCAAACAGGGGTAAATCCATCCTTATCCTACATTTGAGCCTTACCCTTACCTGTAGCATCTTTCAGATTCATCCCCTTGGTAGTATTAGCCATTTGAGATTGTCCTTTCCCTGTAGTATCTGCCAAACCACCAGTATTGCTAGCTATAGAACCATCCACTCCTTTGAAACTTGAGTTATGGGGGCACTGACGTAGTAAATGACCATACTCATGAAAAATCCGGCAACAGAAAGGGAGAGATTCATAATCTAACTGCTGCACCCAAGAAAAATCCCCCATACAAATTTCCAAAGAATCTGGTAATGGGTTATTCAAATTAATTTCAGCACAAATTCTAGCATAAGAAATAACCTTTTTATCGAGGGATTGATGTGCGATCGCAGTCGGTTTCCCCAACAAAGCAACAATTTGTCGAAGGATGTCTTCACGTCAAAATTCCAAGGGAAGACGAGGCAAGCGAACCCAAACTAGCACTGTTGAAGGGAGATCCTCAGCAAAATTAAAACCTGAATGCCAAGGTTTGACAAATAACCCCACATGGTTGTAGAAATAAGGGCCTCCTTCAAAAACACGATCCCGATCAGACATGCAAGAGAATACAACAAAAAAATAACTATTCCCCGCCAACATAATCTCCATATCACCTTCCACCTGCCGTGAGCGACAGATCCATGCCTCAAGAGTAGATAGGGAAATTCAGATTCCAAGAAATTTGCATATCAAAGAATGCTTGGTCCAATAATCAATGTCTTCCATTATAGCCGTTGGAGGAATAACCAAAACAAGGCGATCATGGCTACGCGGAAAACAACCATTAACTTTTTTCAACTTGGAGCTCACCCCTGAATAAAATGATTCAGATCGCATTGCATGCATAGTTGGAGAAGAACCATCTATTCTCACCAACGAAGAAGAAATCCTAGGCCCTGCCATGCAAACAATAAAACCCCAATCCAAAATTGACTACAGAAGATTTCCAAAAACACTGACGCAAATTATGTCCAGTAGCTAGCAATCCAAACAAAACAGAAAAATAATTTTTAAAGTTAATAATGATAGATATAGAAATATTTAAATTATATGTTAACAATTGATATTTAAATATGTTAAATCAATATCAAAATCTTTCCTTCATTGAGTGGATAGCAAAATAAATAGTTCTGCTAGGTAAAAGTGAGCCATTTTTTGTGGGGCATATCTTTTTATTCTAACATTGGATTAAGCTCATTTTTGGATATGTTCTTCCAAACTTAGTTATCTTCATCCTGACAGGAATGATTGGAAAAATAACCAATGAGTAAAAGATAATGAATTTTTGAATTCTGCTCTATATGACTACTACAAAATCAAAATTAATAAAATAAAATTTCCAGCCATTGTTCTTTCAATGCTCTATAATCCATGTCCTCAATTTGAAACAATGTTATCTTCAATGCTTACAATGTTAATTCTCCACTAAAATTTGAAAAAAATTCTTTGGAATTCTTATAGCGGAAATCTAACTTTTGTCTTCTTCCTTTGGAGGAAAATTGAACTTTGACTCTGAAAGTCGCAGTGGAAAATGAATTTTCCATTTCCATGTAGTGGGCACAAGTTTGATGTAGATTGATTCACAAATTATTTTTCTGGAGTGATCTTGATGCTAGACTCCATATACCTTCATCTTGGATTGAGATTTTCCTTTTCTCTCCTCATGTGGAAAATTGGACTTTGCTTGTGAAAGTTGTAGTGAAAAATGAATTTTCCGCTATCCATTTTTCTTTTTGCTGGAAATGAAACATTTGCTTCTCCAATGGAAAATCTAAAAATGACTGCGAAAGTCGCAGTGGAAAATGAGTTTTCCACTACACTTCATTTTTCCTTTGGTGGAAAATCCCAAGTTCGCTTCTCCATTGTGGAAAATTAGAAAAGTGCTTCTCCATGGTGGAAAAATGAAATATGACTTCTCCATTGCGAAAAATTAGAAAATGATGGCAAAATTTGTAGTGGAAAATGAGTTTTCGGCTACACTTAATTTTTTCTTTGGTGAAAACTCCCAAGTTGACTTCTCCATTGTGGAAAATTAGAAAAGTGCTTCTCCATGGTGGAAAAATGAATTTTGACTTCTATTTGCTTCCAGATTTGCATATCTGGACTCAGAAATAATTCAATCCTTCATAGAAATTTTGTTAAACACACTGAGAACAATTTTAAGAAATTCTTTATGGGTGGAAACTTTAAAAGTTTTTAAAATGGTGTACTGAATGTGCACCTATAGTTGGCTTTGAATGGGGATTATGTGCTGCAAAGTGCATAAAGAATCCAAAATCTCTAGCAAAAGACAAGTGCCTATCCATTGGGCTACAAAGTCTAAGCACAAAGAAGACCATCAAAGAATTGCTTTTCGGAAGGGCGGAGGGGAGTAAGGAAAAGCCAAAACTAAGAATGCAGGGAACATTAAGCTACACACACCAAAATTGTGAAAACAAAAGCTTATTTAAAAATACAAGTGAGGAGAACTTAGCAAAACAGAGAGCAAGCAGGAAGAAACACACACATGGCCATTAATCGGAAGGGAGAAGTATGAACCTTTATGGAAAAGAAAATTATGCTCCAGCAAGTTAACCCAAAAACATTTCCCCTTGGAAACTTCATCATAATCAAAACTAAATCTAGAGGTAGGCTGAAAATATGTGGCCCAAAAATCCCTTCCAAACAACCATTCTTCATCATATATTTCTGATTCATCCGTGCTTGCCTGCACATTACTTCTTGCACCATTAATCATTTTTTGTTAGGAAGAAAGGTATAAAGATTCTAAATCTAGTACAGGAACACACTCACCTTTATCTCTTTCTACAACATCATTTTTAATAGATATTCCAACATCCGAAACAATATTGAAAAATTCAGGATTCTCAAATGGTTCTGAAAATGATGTTCCATAATATGCACATTTATCACAGTCGATTTGAATAGAACTTTTAGATTTCAAATCCAAGCTGAAATAAAATGATTCTTCATCACACATAGGATCAATCTGGATTGAAGTAACTTCATCCTTTCTAGTAGCTATCAAGTCTGAAAACTCCCTATCTAAATTCAAAACTTCAATACTTGAATTGGTTGTAGAAGAAGACTTACGTTTGGCAGGCACCAAGACTCGATTAGCTTCTATGTCATGGCAAATAAAAATATAATATGGTTCTTTGTCCTCCCCATGATGTTGCAACACTTTTTCAGTCAAAGAGAATCTCTGCTCAAACTTTGTTCTTGCAACCATTTCTTCAATCATAACTTTAGATTTGGTAAAATGATTGTCAACATATGCTCTAGGCCTTATGTCAACACAAATTTCTTGAAGAAAACTCAAAGTTGTATTATCTTTGAAATAAAATGATTCCAACATAGAATCATCATCAGCATGTGTAGGTTTAAAATCACTTTTACAAATATCTTCTTCAAACTTAAAAGTTTCATATTCCACTTGCTTACAAAGAAAAGGATGATTTTCAAAAGAAACTTTATGTAAAAGATGATCATCATTTTCATCAAATCTAAAACTTGTAACCTCAGGAACAAAAGAAACCATAGACAAATCTTCATTTTCTATTTCACTTACCATTTCCCAGCCGCTATCAAGAGTGTCTTTGGCCATTGAAATTTGTGCCTTTGGAAGTTGGGGTATTTCTTGTTCTCTAAGAACTGAACAATTAACTGACATTGGTTCTCGATTTACTTGTTTTTCTTCAAGCACTTTTTCTGAAACATAACTCCCCTTTCTTTGATCTTGGACATTAAAGTACTGCTGGTATACACACTTTAACAATAGAGTGGATTGATGATCTTCAGAGAGACTTAATCTCTTCTTTTCAGCTTTAGCAATGCTTTGTTCCAACACAGTCCAAAGAAATTGTAAATTGAAATCACTTTCAGCTTCTATCTCTTTGAATGTGAGTTTTCTTCTAGTTTTCTTTCTTGGTTGAACCTCTTGTTCACTCAGGACAGAAAAATTATAGGAGATATGATGGTGTGGAACTTCTGCAATTTCATCATTATCTACCTTCAATTATTTTCTTAGCTACAACACCCTTTCTCTACAATGCTGCAATAACTTTGATTTTATTTCCAGCTCCTTTAATTTGTGATACCTGGCACAAACATTTTTCCATTAAAGGACTGGTGCATGATCTTCTTCAATGCTCAAATTCTTCTTCCATGGGTAATGCTTTCTCTAAAAGCATCCAAAAGATGACGCAAGACTGGATCTTGAGTTTGATGAAGTTGTATCAAAGAAGGATCTGGCCTTCTTCCTTTCACAACTTTAATGGGCCTGGTCTTTTAATAACAGAGTCGCCAATCTCCTGCAAGTAGAGATAATAATAATTTTTAAAATAAAAGCACTAGACTCTTCAACTAGAAATGGTGAGAATCAAAACAAAGTCGCCAATCTCAAGTAGAGATAATAATATAAATTGAGGAAGTAAAACTTCAGCACTAATCTTCTTTTTCGCTTCCCCAGCAGAGTCGCCAAAAATCTGTTGGTAAACAAATTGTTCTTTGCAATGTAACTCTTAAATGCCCAAACTTGTGAGAAACAATTTGATACCAACAATTGAATAATCTCTCATGAGGTTGATAGATTTCCTCTGAATTGAAAGGTATAGCTCCCTTATCAATGATATTCAATGAATTTGTTTGTTCCTAAACTAATTGGGTATGTTCTTAACCTGAGAACAGAAGAGGGAAAACCAAGCTAGTCCTAGACAGAACTAACTTGGGCAGATTTTAACTCCTAAATCTAGCCAATGCCAAGAATCCACAACTCCTATGACATCTTGTATCGGTAATGCAATATGGATGCAGATTATGTGAATGCAGTGAAGAAATGAAGATTTAATATTCAAATTTATGCAATAGGAATACGTGCAAATACTCTGATCTACAACACATTCATTATTTGATGCAAGATGCAAGATAATTTCAGAAACTAAACACAACAATACTCTGATTGAATATATTCAGAAAATAATACTCAAATTCTTTGATTTGAAGCAAAACTCTTCTTTGTTTTGAACACAACAAATACAATGCTCTGATTTTTATTTGCCTGCAACTCAGGCCAAATCTATTACAGAAATCAATGCATGAAATGAAATGCATAAAATAAACTACTATCTTCCCTCTACTCTAGCAATACCTACTCTTGTAGAAAAGAAGCCCTTCTTAATGGAAAAGGTTTTATAATAAATACATTCTCTAGCAACTGTTTGGTTTATTCCAGTGACTTTTCAGTTCTGTAACTGATCTTGGCTCTTCGACTTCTCATATTTTTCCTTTTGAAAACTGATATGCTTATTAACTTTTAAAATTAATAATGATAGATATTAACATATTTAAATTATTTATTAACAATTGACATTTAAATATGTTAAATCAATATCAAAATCTTTCCTTCATTGAGTGGATAGAAAAATAAATAGTTCTGCCAGGTAAAAATGAGCCATTTTTCGTGGGGCATATCTTTTTATTCCACCTTGGATTGAGGTCATTTTTGGATATGTTCTTCCAAACTTAGCTATCTTCATCCTGACTGGAGCGATCAGAAAAATAGCCAATGAGTAAAAAGATATGAATTTTTGAATTCTGCTCTATATGACTACTACAAAATCAGAATTAATGAAATAAAATTTCCAGCCATTGTTCTTTCAATGTTCTATAATCCATGTCTTTAATCTACAACAATGTTATCTTCAATGCTTACAATGTTAATTCTCTGCTAAAATTGGGGAGAAATTCTTTGGAATTCTTATATCGGAAATTTGACTTTTGTCTTCTCCCTTTGGTGGAAAATTGAAATTTGACTGTGAAAGTCGCACTGGAAAATGAATTTTCCATTTCCATGTAGTGGGCACAAGTTTGATGTAGATTGATTCACAAATTATTTTTCTAGAGTGATCTTGATGCTAGACCCCATATACCTTCATCTTGGATTGAGATTTTCCTTTTCTCTCCTCATGTGGAATATTGGACTTTGCCTGCGAAAGTTGTAGTGAAAAATGAATTTTTTGCTATGCATTTTTCTTTTTGGTAGAAAATGAAACATTTGCTTCTCCAATGGAAAATCTGAAAATGACTGCGAAAGTCGCAGTGGAAAATAAGTTTTTCACTACACTTCATTTTTCCTCTAGTGGAAAATCCCAAGTTGGCTTCTCCATTGCAGAAAATTAGAAAAGTACTTCTCCATGGTGGAAAATTGAATTTTGACTTCTCCATTGCAGAAAATTAGAAAATGACTGCAAAAGTCATAGTGGAAAATGAGTTTTCCACTACACTTCATTTTTCCTTTGGTGGAAAATCCCAAGTTGACTTCTCCATTGCGGAAAATTAGAAAAGTGCTTCTCCATGGTGGAAAAATGAATTTTGACTTCTATTTGCTTCCACATTTGCATATCTGGACTCAGAAATAATTCAATCCTTTATAGAAATTTTGTTAAACACACTGAGAACAATTTTAATAAATTCTTTATGGGTGGAAACTTTAAAAGTTTTTAAAATGGTGTACTGAAAGTGCACCTACACTTAGTTAGCATAATGCACTACAAGAGTGAGAGGGCTTTTATACAATGAGGACACATGTTCTATCCTTTTTCATGCACTCTTTCTATTTATGGATATGGAGGTTATGGATTCACTTGATGAATTGTAGTCAAAAGATTTATATTATATTTGGATCCATCTTCGGGAGATGTATGGAGATCCACCCATTCCTTAGTTTCCTAAATATCTTTTACCTCTAGTTGTAACTGCATCCTCTCTAGATTAGATCAGACCTCCAGATGCTCTTGTTGCTACTTTTGATCTTATCTGAACCATGAATGCTTTAGATTCAGTGTAGCAGGACACATTATGTCTTCCTACTTTACCTTCATGTGATGAATTCCTTCCATACATTGTAGTTTATTCTTGGAGTCTTAGATTGAAGATGTGGGATATATCTTAGATGATATTCATCTTCTCTTTGAGGTGAATTCCTCATCTATTGCTACAGTGATTGATTCATGTGCTTCAACACAATAGGGTACCCTTTGTCTTCTAGTTCTAGCCTTAGTTGATGACTTCTTGACTGACATTTCAAATTTGTTTATGGAGTCACACACAATATATTTGGAGGATGTCTTTGATGATATCATGCTTCTACAATTGTTATGAGGGCCCACTTTAACCCTCATGTTCATTCTTTACTTGATCAATCTTTAACAGTTGGTGTGATTGTGGATACTTATGTATAGCAATTGTTGGAGGTCTCTTTTTTATTTGAGAAAACTGTTGGTTCCTTGAAATAGGTTCTACATCATCCCTTTCTCAATCTACACTACTTCTCAACTAGAATTGTCACCTTGTTAGAGGATTTACAAAATGGCTATTAAACCAACTCTGTTAAGAGATTTGAAATCACTACTACAATTGTTAGAAAGTAACAATGAATTAACTTCAATAAGATGCAACTAAATTTGTTGATAAAAAATCTCCATTCTGCACTGTTAGATCCTTCTTGATCAAATATAGCTTTGTTGTTCCTTAATGATCTTTGGTCATCCTTCAAAATTCACTCTTAGCCCTTCTTCTCATTCACATCCATCACACACACTTAGAATTCACAACTTGACCTCTTGTATATCCATTCAGATTATCACGTCAACTCATTCACAACTTACATTTACCAATAAACCATATGTTAGTTGGCTACAAATATTACATTAAACAAATAAACTTTATTTCACAAAATAATGGAACCTTTCACTAGCTAGCCCTGCTCGGTAAATACTGCACCTGGGTAAGTGCACAAAGTTGTGGTGCCAAAAGGGGGGTATAAGTGGACACCTTTTTCTTGAAATCTGCAAATTTTGAACTTCAACAAGAATTTGAAGATAGTTACGCTCAAAATTTTCATATATGACAAAAAAAAACTCATAGTCCTTTGAATCTAGTTTCTAAACTACTAATTTTTTTTCAAAATGGTTTAGTTTTAGGTCCTCAAAAAAGGGGGCCACAAAAAGTGGTACTGTTTATTCCAAAAAAATATAACACAGTACAAAGTGTGGCCCCCCTAAAATTTTAACTTTTTTTTTGAAAATTTTTAATCACTCTGGTCAAAAGTTACTTAACACTATGTAGTTTATCCCAAATTTTTTGGGTAATTTTATAATGTGTATTTTTTTTTAATGAATTTTTTAACTAGACACATCCCAAAAACATGAAATATCTGTGTGCTCCCCCTAGAAATAATTGAAAACTAATTTAAAATCAAAACATTTTTTTTCAAAGTGTGTAGAATGGAGTCTAGTTTCTAAAAAACTAAGTTGTTACAAAATTTGATGAATGAGCTAAAATCTATAAGACAATTAGTACGTGGTGGTTTTTGATAAAAAATGAACATACATTCAAAATAAATTATACATTAAAGGTTTGAAATAGTTCAAATTAAAAATAAATTATATGGTTAGATAGCTAACACAGAGACCTATAATGCTATGTAACCTGATCTTATCGATACCCAACCACGAGAAATCTTGAAGGGGAGCACAGAAGAAAAAATAATCATTTTTTGCATGTTTGCTAGAAAACACGTCTCAAGCCTGTTCATCAAATCCAAAACTTTGGCTTGGATCTCCAAGGCAAAACCAAGCCTTAGGCTTGGGTTTGATTAATGTTTAAATAGCGTGTTCCCTATAGTGCACACGCGTTATTTAAACCTCAGTTCTAAATAGTGCATGCATGCTATAGGGCACATGCACTATAGTGCGCACGCACTATTAAGATGTAAGTTGCAAAAGAGAACTAGGTTGGGGGGGATAGGGGAATGGCTATGTGTGTGCATGAAAGAGATAGAGAGAAAGTAGGGGATAGAAGAGGGGAGAGAGTACAGGATGGGAGAGAGAAAGTGAGAAAGAGTAGGGGTGGCAAAGAGAGTATAGGATGAGAGAGAGAGAGAGAGAGAGAGAGAGAGAGAGAGAGAGAGAGAGAGAGTAGGGGTGGAAAAGAAAGGAAGTGTGAGAGAGAGTAGGGGTGGAAAAGAGAGAGTGTGGGATGGGGGAAAGAGATTTAAAGTAGGGGTTGGAAGAGAGAGGAAGTGTGTGAGAGAGTACAGGTTGGGAGAGAGATTAAGAATAGAGGATGGGGGAGAGAGAGAGTAGGCAATGGGAGATGGAGTGGGAGAGGATGAACTTGAGAGAGAGGAGGATGGGAGTGCATGTGTGTGAAAGAGAGAGAGTATGAAATGGCAGTGGGGGAAGAAAAAGTAGCTCAAGAGAGAGTAGGTGATAGGAGAGGGAGTGGGAGAGGGGGAGACAAGGGGGAATAGAAATGTTTGTAAGAGAGAGAGAGAGAGAGAGAGAGAGAGAGAGAGAGAGAGAGAGAGAGAGAGAGAGAGTAGAGGATAGGAGAGAGTGTGAAAATTTAAGAGAGACTAGAGGGTAGCAGAGAGAGAGAGTGGAGAGGGAGAGAGTGAGAGTGAGAGTGAGAGAGAGAGTAGGCAGTGGGAGAGGGAGTGGGAGAGGGAGAGCAAGTGAGAGAAAAAGTAGGGGATGGAAGAGGAGAGAGGGGGGATGGATGTGTGTGTGTGTGTGTGAAAGAGAGAGTCAAGAATGAGAGAGGGGAGAGAGAGATAGAGAGAGTAGGCAATGGTAGAGGGATGGGGGGGGGGGGGGGGGAGAGAGAGAGAGAGAGAGAGAGAGAGAGAGAGTAGGCAGTGGGAGAGGGAGTGGGAGGGAGAGAGAGGTGGAATGGAAGCATTTAAGAGAGATAGAGTAGGGGATGGGAGAGAGTAGGCAGTGGGACAAGGACTGAGAGAGAGAGAGAGGGGGGAAATGGGAATGTGTATTCATTTATAAGAGAGATAGAGTAAAGGATGGGAGAGAGTGTGAGAGTTTGAGAGAAAGTAGTAGGTTTTGGGAGAGAGAGTGAGAGTAAGGGATGAGAGAGAGAGAGAGAGAGAGAGAGAGAGAGAGTAGAGAGGAAGAAAGAGAACTTGAGAGAGATAGACAATAGGCTGTAGGAGAGGGAGTGGGAGAGGGAGTGGGAGAGGGAGAGAAATAGGGGGGATGGAAGGGTGTGTGACAGATGTAGAGAATAGGGGATGGGAGAGAAGAAGAAGAGTGGGGGGATAAGAGTGTGTGTATCTATGAAAGTGAGAGAGTAAGGGATGGGAGAGAGTGTGAAAGTGTGAAAGAAGGGGGTGGTAGAGAGAGAGTACGACGATTGGGGAGAGAAAGTAGGTGGTGGGAGAGGAAAAGAGAGAGGGGGGATGGGAGTATGTTTGTAAGAGAGATAGAGCAGGGGATGGGAGAGAGTGTGAGAGTGTGAGAGTGGGGGGTGGCAGAGAGAGAGAGTACCACAATGGGGGAGAGAAAGTAGGAGGTGGGAGAGGGAAAGAGAGAGGGGGGATGGGGGTGTATGTGTAAGAGAGATAGAGTAGGGGATGGGAGAGAGTGAGAATGTGAGAGAGTAGGGGATGGGAGAGGAGAGAGAGAGTAGGGGATGGGGGAGAGTGTGAGAGTGTGAGAGAGTAGGGGATGAGAGATGAGAGAGAGAGTAGGGGATGGGGGAGAGAAAGTAGGTGATGGGAGAGAGAGGGAGAGTAGAGAGGGAGAGAGAGAACTTGAGAGAGAGAGATAGTAGGTAGTAGTAGTGTGAGTGTGAGAGAGAGTAGGGGGTGGTAGAGAGTATGATGATGGAGGAGAGAAAGTAAGCAGTGGGAGAGGGAGAGAGAGGGGGAATGGGAATGTGTGTAAGAGAGACAAAGTAAGGGATGGAAGAGAAGAGAGAGAGTAGGGGATGGGGGAGAGAAATTAGGTGGTAGGAGAGGGAGAGGGAGAGACATAGGAGGGATAAGAGTGTGTGTCAGAGATCTAAAGAGCCATGGATGGGAGAGGAGAGGGGGTGAGAGAGGTAGAGAAAGTAGGTGGTTGGAGAGGGAGAGTGAGAGAGAGCAAAGGATGGGAGAGAGTACGAAGAGAAAGAGGGAGGGTATGAGAGAGAGAGTAGGGAGGATGGGGAGTGATGTGTTTCGAGAAAGTAGAGGGTGGCAGAGAGAGAGTATGTCGATGGGGGAGAGAAAGTAGGTAGTGGGAGAGGAAAAGAGAGAGGTGGGATGGGAGTGTGTGTGTAAGAGAGACAGAGCAGGGGATGGGATAGAGTGTGAGAGTATGAGAGTAGGGGGTGGCAGAGAGAGAGAGTATGATGATGGGGGAGAGAAAGTAGGTGGTGGGAGAGGGAAAGAGAGAGGGGGGGATGGGGGTGTATGTGTAAGAGAGATAGAGTAGGGGATGGGAGAGGAGAGAGAGAGTAGGGGATGGGGGAGAGTGTGAGAGTGTGAGAGAGTAGGAGATGGGAGACGAGAGAGAAAGCAAGGGATGGGGGAGATAAATTAGGCGATGGGAGAGAGAGTGGGAGAGGCAGAGAGAGCTTGTACAAGATGGGAGACAGAGAGAGTAGAGCGGGAGAGAAAGAACTTGAGAGAGAGAGATAGTAGGTAGTAGTAGTGTGAGTGTGAGAGAGATTAGGGGGTGGTAGAGAGAGTACGATGATGGGGGAGAGAAAGTAGGTGGTGGGAGAGGGAGAGAGAGGGGGAATGGGAATGTGTGTGAGAGAGACAAAGTAGGGGATGGGAGAGAAGAGAGAGAGTAAGGGATGGGGGAGAGAAATTAGGTGGTAGGAGAGGGAGAGGGAGAGAGATATGGGGGATAAGAGTGTGCACATGAAAGATCTAAAGAGCCGGGGATGGAAGAGGAGAGGGGGTGAGAGAGGTAGAGAGAGTAGGTGGTGGGAGAGGGAGACTGAGAGAGAGTAAAGGATGAGAGAGAGTAGGAAGAGAGAGAGGGAGGGGATGGGAGATAGAGTAGGGAGGATAGAGAGTAGGGAGGATGGGGAGTGATGTGTTTTGAGAAAGTAGGAGGTGGCAGAGAGAGAGAGTACGATGATGGGGGAGAGAAAGTAGATAGTGGGAGAGGAAAAGAGAGAGGGGGGATGGGAGTGTGTGTAAGAGAGATATAGCAGAGGATGGGACAGAGTGTGAGAGTGTGAGAGTAGGGGGTGACAGAGAGAGAGAGTACGACGATGGGGGAGAGAAAGTAGTTTGTGGGAGAGGGAAAGAGAGAGGGGGGATGGGGGTGTATGTGTAAGAGAGATAGAGTAGGGGATGGGAGAGAGTGAGAGTGTGAGAGAGTACAGGATGGGAGAGGAGAGAGAGAGTAGGGGATGGGGGAGAGTGTGAGAGTGTGAGAGAGTAGGGGATGGGAGATGAGAGAGAGAGTAGGGGATGGGGGAGTGAGAGTAGGCGATGGGAGAGAGAGTGGGAGAGGTAGAGAGAGCTTCTACAAGATGGGGGAGAGAGAGAGTAGAGAGGGAGAGAGATAACTTGAGAGAGAGATAGTTAGTATGTAGTAGTAGTGTGAGTGTGGGAGAGAGTAGGGGGTGGTAGAGAGAGTATGACGATGGGGGAGAGAATGTAGGTGGTGGGAGTGGGAGAGAGAGGGGGAATGGGAATGTGTGTAAGAGAGACAAAGTAGGGGATGGGAGAGAAGAGAGAGAGTAGGGGATGGGGGAGAGAAATTAGGTGGTAGGAGAGGGAGAGGGAGAGAGATAGGGGGGATAAGAGTGTGTGTGAGAGATCTAAAGAGCCGGGGATGGGAGAGGAGAGGGAGTGAGAGAGGTAGAGAGAGTAGGTGGTGGGAGAGGGAGAGTGAGAGAGAGTAAAGGATGGGAGAGAGTAGAAAGAGAGAGAGGGAGGAGATGGGAGAGAGAGTAGGGAGGATAGAGAGTAGGGAGGATGGGGAGTGATGTGTTTTGAGGTAGTGTGTACGCACTATAGTGCATACGTGCTTTATAGTACATATGTACTATAGTGCGTATGCACTATCTCAAATCACCAAAAAATGTCAAAAACCAATGTTGGGGCCCATTTCATCCATTTTAAACTTTTGGTCTATTATGCTCTCTATTATTCTAACAGAAAACACGAGTTTCAACATCTAGCAAACACTATTTTAACACTTTTGGAAGCTAGCAAACACCAAATTCAATCATTGGATACGTGATTTGAAGAATTTTTTAATATTCCTTTAATAGAAAAGGTTAGTGCAATCCATTTTAAATATTTTTTGTTGATATATAGATACAAATTTGATTATAATTTGATATGTTATGTAATATATAGTGAATTCATTGAAAATTGTATATTTGAATGAAATGTTATTTCAAAATTGTTAGAAATTTGACAAGTCATTTGATATATATTGTGTATTTGTTCAAATAATTATAATTTTTATATGTAATTGAATAATTTGTAATTTAAACATTTTAAGTAATTTAGATGTTTGAATAATTTGACATGTAGAAATCATCATCATGCCAAGGAAGAAACCAAAGATTCAAACAAATGCAGATAGGGAGAGAGATTTGACAATTAAAAGAGATAAAATGAAATTACTACATGAACAAAGAAAATTGCAAAGCAATGATGAAGAATTAACTTTCGAAGAGGATCAAGAACCACCAGTACAAAGAAACAAGGAGGAAGAATTAGAAAGACAAAGAGAACAAATGAGATTGTTACGCTCAAGAAGACAATTGAATTGTGAAGCTACACCATCCTCCAATGTTGGAGTCATATCGTCCACTACACCATCTTCGAATGTTGGATTCATATCATCTGCTACACCATCTTCCAATGTTGAAGTCATATCATCCTCTCATGTTGAAGAGACACAGATTTATAGATCTGTCGATATACACACTCCATCATGTCATGTTGAAAGCACAACATCAACACATCAAGTAGATGATATTCCATCTTTTACATCTTATTGCCAAGACACATCATCTTCGGTTCAAGGTACGCAATACACTCAACCTTATATTGATGTTCAAAATGTTGAGAGAATTGAAGAGATTAGAACACCTTCTAGAATTCATTTTAGAAAACCAAAATATTTGATTGATATTGATACTAACATTTTGAAATCAATGTCTGACAAAATTAGCAAGCGTACTTGTCAAAAAAAAGTTAATCATATGTGGAGATTATTTTTTGAAGAATTAAATATTATAGGTCAATGCCAATTATTTGTTGAAATGATGAGGAATTTGAAATTTAGGCCTATCATGAAGATTCTTGGGCTAAGAACGATGGATGATTCAAATGAAAGAAATATTGTAAAGAATTTAATGAGTGCTTATGAAAAAGTGGGTTCTAAATCACGCACCAAAGATAGTAATATCACAAGATGACTACTCACATCGACTATAGTAAGTAGCCAAATGAAGAAAGCCCGACTCATGAGAAAGACAAGAAAAACATTAAAATTTGGAAGAGGTACCTTAAGGAGAGCCATGCTAAGGCATGAAAGATTAGAAGATCCAACAAAAAATGAGTTATGGACATTTAGCAGTAGACTACTGCAAAAGGATAAAGAAATTAGTGAAGCCTTGAAATCACTGATCGAAGATTTTTGGAAAAATAACACACGTGTTTCTCCTAATCAAAGAGATGTTGTAAGAAGGAGGATTGGTAGCCAAAATTGCGAGCCACATGCAAAATATTTTTTGGACTCAACTCAAACACAATTTTTTGCAAAATTTATTGGTATGTATCCTCAAATTCAAATAAGTCAAAGATATTTTGAGATGGGTATACCATTTTATGTGAAAATAAATTAGACAAGCACAACTTGGTGTTGTAGGATACATATTGAATTTTCTAACCATTTTGATGTTTTTAGGCACATATGCGTAGTTTTACATTCTCAGTTTGTTTTGTAGGATTGTGACATAAAAGAGCCACCAAGATCTTCAAGAGAATTCATATCCAACATTTTATGTGAAATAGGGGACATCCAACAATTTTACAAGACATCATGCTTGGATGGTACGTGCTTATTTTGTGGTTCTTTGCAACTTTTATCAACTTGTCAACATATGGATAGTACACATGCAATTGGAAATGAAATAGTAGATTACGAAAAATTCAAGATAGTGACATATGCTCTAAAAGATGAGAAACATGGTAAAAGACGTGATCTAGTTATTGAAAAGATTCCAGTGAATGAGTTCATGAAGATTTTGCGTGAAAAGATTGTGTACGAGTATGCAAGGCATACCCATAGAGGTTGATGGTTGGATTTGCAATTCAAGTTGTGCAAGGATACATTTCCATTGGATACCATTGTTTTGGTTATAGATTTTGCAGAGAACTACACACTACAACCACAAAATGAGGTGCAAGCAAAGTGTTATACATCTCAACAGGTTTCCATATTTGTTCACATAACATTCATGCATTCACCTAAAAGTACAGAGGATGACATGAAGATTTTTGAGGGAGTACCATTTTTACATCAGCGATGATCGATCACATTCTACGGAGTTTGTACATGGTTGTTTTCAACTATTTTATGGAGATTTGGTTAACAGGGGCATATCATATCATCAACACATTGTTTGGCCAGACAATTGTGCATCTCAATTCAAGAATGCACATATGTTCTATTGGTTGAGCAGGATGCACAGGTTATGTAAAATTCAATATATGTGAAATTTCACAGAGGCTGGTCATGGTAAGGGAGAGCACGATGGTGTAGGTGCATGCATTAAAAGAGCCTTGGCTCATGAATAACTAAAGTACAAAGATGAAGCAATATTGACTAATGCAAAATCCATCGTCCAATGGTGTAACGCTTCAATGGGTCCAGGTAAGGAAGGTGAGTCTACAGTTCATAGATTTTTTTGGTTGATAGATAATACTAACATTGCACCATATCAGGATTGTTGCACACTAATAGGATCTAGTGAGTTACACTCTTTTAGAAGCTCTGATGTAGGTTCATGGAGTATCCACACATGAAAAATGGCATGCTATTGTCCATCATGTGCAGAGGAAAATTGGGATGACTGTGAGTCAACTGAATGGGTGGACAAATGGGATATATGGGTTTGGACCCAATTGACACCTATCATCCCCCACAAGCACTGGAAATGGTAGAGATGGATTCATCTATTGACTTTGACAGCTTGTCAGATCTAGTGCAACCTGCTAATATATATATATATATATATATCTTTGTAATTTCAATATGTAACTTTATAACTTTTACCCAAGTATTTTTTGAATTAATGATCGCATTTTGTACATTTGTCACTACAGGCCATGTTTTTGCTATTATTGCACTTGAAGACAATAAAGAAGGGATAGATTATTATTTGTGTCATTGTGTTGAAGCCAAACAAAAATTGGATCACTCAGTTATAGATGGTGAAGGTTTAGAGTATTATGTCGGTGCAGTGGTTGTAATAGGCACATGGCTTAGACGATATCCTATGAAGAATCCTAACTTGTGGTTATTCGAGGATTGGCAAATAGAGAGGAATATTCTTCATTATTCAGACCTTTTTGTTGCATCAAATGTCCACTTGATAAAATATGGTGGAAAACTACATAATAATATTCTTTGGGAAGTTCGCAAGTCAAACCATGAGGCAATACTTGAGACATTAAAATTTTGAGCAGATCTAGTTGGCTCATTAGATTGAATTGGGAGAGAGAGAAAAAGTGATCAATTGGATCCAAATACAATGTTACAACCTCTTCCCCAAGACTATGACATGACTAAGGTGGACCGTATTGTTATGATGTGTAAGTGATGAGATTTAGTTTTGATTTGTTTAGAATCTAGATACATTATTTGAATTTATAATAGATTCTTTAATAGGACCCATTTTTTTAATCTTATCTTATATTTTTAACTGTGCTAATTCTTCATTTGTAGGTCACCAAAGAAGAGGGCTAATAAAGTTGATGCACAAGTGATAAAGGGTGAGATGCCAAAATCATCTGGGAAATGATATTATCAATTCACATCCTCAATATTTATTAGTGTTCTTTGTTCAAGTACCATCGTATGCTAATCATCTTACGCCTAGAATTGCAGAGGTTAAATTATGTCAATACTAAGGTTTGTAGCATCAATACTAAGGTTTTTAGCATCAATTGGTCACGCTAAGTATAGTAGTTGTATCATGAATCCTTCTGAACCAATATGACTAAGATTCTCAGAAGAAGAATAAACAATATCATCTGTCTACTCCCTCTTTATATAAGAGTTTGTCAAACAATGAGAATGAAACATTGATTACTACCCCCCTCAATGTAAAATTCTCATTGATTGCATTTTGTTAAGTTTTAAATCACTATCAACCTCTATATCATTGTATTCTTCTTATCATCAAATTACACAACAATGAGAATATGAACGATGACTTCTTCACATGAACCTGACAATTACCAATGCTACACCTTAATAAATGTTTGGGCTTGGTCTTTACCATTTGAGCTTATAATACAATACATTGGCTTCATTTGTATTTGGAAGTATTTATTATGTTTGCTCCAAAAGTCATTCTTCATTTGCCAATATGAAAATGCGACTATCATGAAAGGCATAGTTTTATAATTTGTAATTTTTATAATAGTATAAAAGCTTGGTTGTGGGTTTGAATCCATACAACCTATGATGAGTGAATAGTGTCATGCAAAACACCCTTCATTTCTTTTTCTATTTCAAACACATTCAACCTTAATTACAACTATTACCAATACCAAGGGATGAAGTCTTGTAGGCTTATAGGTAAAATTCTGATTGGTAGTGATCTCCTTAACAAGGTCATCACCAACATTGGTGATCTTGCTACGAGGTGAACTAGTATCAGTGTCCAATGCAATACTCTCCTTCTAGTTGAGAAGCATATTTTACCCATTCTCCTAATTGTTTCCCTCCCCAAATTTTCCATTTCCCCCATGACCCTCCTTCTCATGCATTTATTCTATTTATTCATCTACCTCCTCCTCCGCTTGGCCATTTTGCAACACCATCTAGATGGAACTCTAGCCTTCCTTAAAACCATTATACATGACCTCTACTTCTTCAAGATATTCTATAAAAAGTTCCTCAACCTTTGAACCTTTCAAAACCCCAATCTCAATGGAAGGCTTCTAGACCAAAGGAACTAGTAGATCCAGTTCTTTAAGAGAAAGAGACAACAAATCATATTTTCTCGTGACTAGATGGAAAATTGGGGAAATCATTTCAATTAGTTGTAAATAAAAAGGAATTATAAGTAAACTATATCAATATAATAAGTAACTTAGTAATTATATCAATATAATTTAATTACTAAGAAAATGAATTTATTACTCTAACATATAGTACATTATTTTGGACACAAAGGTGTTGAATTTGATGCTTAACAGATTTACATACATGTGTAATAAATAATAAGTGTTGTAGCTTTGGGATCAATACTATAAAATGAAGGATGTCATACTACATTCATAGAGGTACCAAAATATTTTATTTGATATGGAGAAAAAAGAAAATGTGTATTCTTCATAACTACATTTGAGTCTCATGTATTATCATTTTCAGCTATTGACATCGGAGATTCCTTTACATCTTCATCATTGTATTGATCAATGAGTCCTTATTGCACTCACTAGTTCTAAGCCAAAGACTAAGGTATGAAAGAGTTTACATTAAAATTTCATTAGTACTAAAATTCAATATAAAATTCATAGGCACAATCGAGTGATAACTTTGATGGTTTTTGTAGGGTCTTATTACTCCTAACCATCAGTGTATCCCTGAGGTGTATATACAGAGGAATTATCAGCTAGTTGTAAGAAAATATTAAGTTTTATGTGTAAATATATATATATTTATTTATATAAAATAGTTATTTATTCATATATAATTTTGATTGTAACATGTCAAGTTATAGAAGATTCTAGACTAAAGGACTAGTGAGCATGTTAGGAAGACCTCGTTATATACACCATCTCCCACTTGTTGGAAATTAAATAAAATTAGGGATTGATTTTGTTCCCCTAGTTGGAAAGAGTATATATCTAATGATGTACATTTTACACCTATATGGCATTATTGGGCATATGTTTTATATAATTTTTTCTATGTATGTTATTTTTTACATATATTTCATGTATGACATTATTAGACATATGCTTATGGTGTTTCAAATTATTGATAAATGAATTATATGATATTGGTAGACCTTATGGAATCAACTTTGATTTTTTGTTATCACATTGGTTTGATGCTTGTATTACTGGATTACTTGATTGGATGCTAAGATTTGATGATTGTGAATTTTAAGATATAATATTTTGGAAAATCAAGAAATTTCATAATGCATATTACCTTAGACCCATACAAATTTTTTTAAATTTAAAGATCAATAGTTATCCATAGCTTACAAATTTTAGCACCTTTATGTTGGTTGAATTCTTTGTTGAAATTTGTGACTATGGCTACATGAATGGTTTGAACGTATGATTTTATCACATGTTCTAGATGTTTTTGCATGTGAATGGTTTTATGCCACTATAATTTTATGCCTATAAAACACTATATACAATGATGCTTCTTGTTAGCTTCAATAAGAACCTATCTTGCGCAACATGCTAAAACCTCAATAATGATGTTTTTCTTGTTCATAGTTTGAATACCCATGTTTGTAGAGTTTGATTCTATTAGTTTGATTTTATTAATAGCCCCATGATATATTTTTAAATATTCCACATGTTTGGTTTTATATTCAATCAATCAACATATTTTCCTTTTAATTCTTCCACATTTGGCATATCCATCTAACAATGAACTTATGATACTCCCATCAAGAAGTGCATGATTGCATGGTTTTACGGTGGATGTCCCTCTCTTTTTTAAATTCCAATTTTATTCATCTACATGAGTAAGGGAAATCAATTCCATTTCTTTCAATTGGATTTAAAGGTCATGAAAGTTTTTTCAAACAATGTGATTAAATAAATATTATTCAGCATTTACCTCTATCATCAAGGTTGATTCATTCCTCCTCTTATTTTACCATATAATTTGGATGAATCACCCATGACTCCTTACATTTCTTGAAGAAAATTTTCAAATACTTTGCAACATGTCTTCTCTTCTTCCATATAGTTCATGTTCATTGAAGACATCTGGTCAAACAATATATATGCTTTGTATATTCTCACAACACCAATAGTCATGGTACAATGTTTACAAGATCCATAGTTGAAGAGAAGCTATGTGAAGCTTCTAGAATGATGGACCTATACTTAATTTAGTATTATTGCATCCATGTTACTTATGAAAGTGGAAATTTCACATATATAAGTAGGGAAACCAAAATTGAAAGCCAAACTTAACATAGAAAAGTAAAGCAAGCCTCAACTATATTCTCATTAAACACTGTGAATTCAAATATCTTTGACAGGGCATATCTCGGAGCTCGTGCAAGATATGGATGAGGTTCTAGTTCCTACAATACTGTGTTGCAGAGACCTATAATAACCTTGCTTGCTTTTTGGAGATCGCGTTACATTTTCATTCTACAACGCCATCTCAGGTGATGTTGAAACTTGCAGTGTTGGCAAGTACGAAGTTGTGAACTACCAAATCTCTTCCATCTTCCATCATGGGATCAAACTATCTGCTCAATTAGCTCTGGGTGTCCGAGTAAACCCTATCCGCAACCTCATCCTATCCCCTTCAATGCTCAAACATTATCCAACACGCCGAACCAGAATGTCCCTAAAGGTCACTAAATGCCACAGGGCTGCAATATTTGACGACGCATATCTCGGAGCTCGTGTGAGATATGGATGAGATTCAAGTTCCTACAAGACCATGTTGTAGAGACCTACAATAATGTCTCTCACTTTTTGGAGATCACATTCTATTTTCATTCTACAATGCCATCTCGGGTGATGTTGAAACTTGCAGTGTTGGCAAGTACAGAGTTGCCAATAGCTAAATCTCTCTCATCTTTCATCATGGGATCAAATTGTCTACTCCATTATCTCTGAGTGGCTGAGTAAACCCTATCCCCAACCTTGTCTTTTCCCCTTCAGTGCTCGAACGTGACTCAGAATGTCCCTAAGGGTCACTAAATGCCACAGGGCTGTAGTCTTTGACGGGGCATATCTTGGAGCTTGTGTGAGATATCGATGAGATTCTAGTTCCTACAGGACCATGTTGTAGAGACCTACAATAACCCCTCTCACTTTTTGGAGATCACATTCTATTTTAATTCTACAATGCCATCTCGGGCGATGCTGAAACTTGCAGTGTTCGCCAGTACAAAGTTGCCAACTGCCAAATCTCTCTCATCTTTCATCATGGGATCAAATTGTTTGCTCCATTAGGTTCGAGTGGCCAAGTAAACCCTATCCCCAACCTCATCTTTTCCCCTTCAGTGCTTAAACATTATCAGCCATGCTGAACCAGAATGTCCCTAAGGGTCACTAAATGCCACAGGGATGCAATCTTTGACGGGGCATATCTCAGAGCTCGTGCAAGATATGGATGAGATTATAATTCCTATAGGACCGTGTTGTAGAGACATAAAATAACCTTTCTTGCATTTTGCAGATCACATTCCATTTTCATTCTACAATGCCATCTTGGGTGATGCTGAAACTTGCAGTGTTGGCTAGTACAAAGTTGCCACCTACCAAATCTCTCTCATCTTTCATTGTGGGATCAATCTATCTACTCCATTAGCTCTAGGTTTCTAGGTAAACCCTATCCCAAACCTTTTCTTGTCCCCTTTAGTGCTCAAACATTCTCAGGCATGCTGAACCGGAATGTCCCTAAGGGTCACTAAATGCCACAGGGCTGCAATCTATGAAGAGGCATATCTTAGAGCTTGTGTGAGATATCAATGAGATTCTAGTTCTTAAAAGACCATGTTTCAGACACCTACAATAAGCTCTCCCACTTTTTTGACATCACATTATGTTTTCATTCTACAATGCCATCTCGGGTGATGCTAAAACTTGTAGTGTTGGCTAGTATAAAGTTGCCACCTACCAAATATCTCTCATCTTTCATCATGGGATCAAACTATCAGCACCATTAGCTTTGGGTGGCTGGTTAAACCCTATCTCCAACCTCATCTTATCCCCTTCATTGCTCAAACGTTCTTAGGCACGCTAAACTAGAATGTCCCTAAGGGTCACTACATGCTATGGGACTGCAATCTTTGATGAGGTATATCTCGAAGCTCGTGCAATATATGGATGAGATTATAGTTCTTATAAGACCATGTTGTAGAGACCTACAATAATCTCTCTCAATTTTTGAAGATCACATTCCATTTTCGTTCTACAATGCCATCTCGGGTGATGCTGAAACTTGCAGTGTTGGCCAGTACAAAGTTGCCACCTGCCAAATCTCTGTCACCTTTCATCGTGGGATCAAACTGTCTGCTCCATTAGCTTTAGGTGGCTAGGTAAACCCTATCCCCATCCTCATATTGTCCCCTTCAGTGCTCAAATTTTCTCAGGCATGCTGAACCCGAATGCCCCTAAGGGTCACTAAATGCCACAGGGCTACAATCTTTGACGGGGCATATCTTGGATCTCGTGCAAGATATGGATGAGATTCCAATTCCTAAAGGACCATGTTGTAGAGACCTACAATAACCTCTCTCACCTTATGGAGATCACATTCCATTTTCATTCTACAAATCCAATCTTGAGTGATGCTGAAACTTGCAATGTTGGCTAGTACAAGGTTGCCACCTGCCAAATCTCTCTCATCTTTCATCGTGGGATCAAAATTTCTACTCCATTAGCTCCAAGTGGCCAGGTAAACCCTATCCACAACCTCATCTTTTTCTGTTCAATGCTCGAACGTTCTCAAGCATGTTGAACCAGAAATGTCCCTAAGGGTCACTAAATGCCACAAGGCTACAATCTTTGACGGGGCATATCTCGAAGCTTGTGCAAGATATGGATGAGATTATAGTTCTTACAAGACTATATTATAGAGACCTACAATGACCTCTCTCACTTTTTGGAGATCACATTCCGTTTTCATTCTACAACGCCATCTCGAGTGATGCTGAAACTTGCACTGTTGGCCAGTACAAAGTTGCCACCTACCAAATCCCTCTCATTTTTTTTTGTGGGATCAAATTTTTTACTCCATTAGCTCTGGGTGGCTAGGTAAAACCTATCCCCAACATCACCTTATCACCTTTAGTGCTTGAACATTCTCAGGCATGTTGAACCCAAATGTCCCTAAGGGTCACTAAATGCCACATGGCTACAATCTTTGACTGGGTATATCTCGGAGCTCATGCTAGATATGGATGAGATTCTAATTCCTACAAGACCATGATGCAGAGACCTACAATAACCTCTCTCACTTTTTGAAGATCATATTTTTTTTCATTCTACAACGCCATTTCGAGTGATGTTGAAACTTGCAGTGTTGGCTAGTACAAAGTTGCCACCTACCAAATCTCTCTCATCTTTCATCGTGGGATAAAACTGTCTACTCCATTAGCTTTTGGTGGCTAGGTAAACCCTATCTTCAACCTCATCTTGTCACCTTCAGTGCTCGAACGTTCTCAGGCATAGTAAACTAAAATGTCCCTAAGGGTCACTAAATGCCACAGGGCTGCAATCTTTGACGGGGCATATCTCGAACTTCGTGTGAGATATGGATGAGATTCTAGTTCCTGCAAGATTTTGTTGTAGAAACCTAAAATAACCTCTCTCTCTTTTTGGAGATCACATTCCGTTTTCATTTTACAATGCCATCTCTGGTGATGTTGAAACTTGCACTATTGACCAAAACAAAGTTGCCACCTGCCAAATCTCTCTCATCTTTCATTGTGGGATCAAACTGTCTACTCCATTAGCTCTGAGTGGTTGGGTAAACCCTATCCCCAATCTCATCTTGTCCCCTTCAGTGCTCGAACGTTCTCAGGCACGCTGAACTAGAATGTCCCTAAGGGTCACTAAATGCCACAGGGCTGCAATCTTTGATGGGGTATATCTCAGAGCTCGTGCAAGATATGGATGAGATTCCAATTCCTACAGTATCATGTTGTAGAGACCTACAATAATCTCTCTCACTTTTTGGAGATCACATTCTATTTTCATTCTACAATGCAATCTCGGGTGATGTTGAAGCTTGTAGTGTTGGCCAGTACAAAGTTGCCACCTACCAAATCTCTCTCATCTTTCATCGTGGGATCAAACTATTTGCTCCATTAGCTTCGGGTGGTTAGGTAAACCCTATCCCCAACCTTGTCTTGTCCCATTCAGTGCTTGAATGTTCTCAGGCGTGCTGAACCCGAATGCCCCTAAGGGTCACTAAATGTCACAGGGCTGCAATCTTTGACGAGGCATATCTGAAAGCTTGTGCAAGATATGGATGAGATTATAGTTCCTATAGGACCATGTTGCAGAGACCTACAATAACGTCTCTCACTTTTTGGAGATCACATTCCATTTTCATTGTACAATGCCATCTCGGGTGATGCTGAAACTTGCAGTGTGTGATGGAAGGATCTTAATTATATTGTTGGAAAGTGTATCTAGCATGTCATTTTTGGAAAGAAAAATCATGGAAATTGGTAAATGTTTCATAATTTAAAGAAATGTGTTACTACCAGATTATGTAAACTTAGGATTATATGATCTCCAAGATTTTGGTTATGTTCTTTAGTGCACCTTGGATGCAAGGTAGTGTATAGCTTCTACTCCCTCTTTCTGAGTAATGTTAGTCACTTTGTATATGTAAATTAGTTTTCAATTGGGTATGTTATTTTCAACCTTAATGCTGATGAAGGATTAGCTTGAATCAGCTTGTAACTATCTAGCCACCAGATTTTTTGTGATTCCATCAAATGTGGGTTTTGTTCATATTTATTTATTTATTTTTATTTGTTGTGCTCTTGACCTTTGAGGCTTTGACTTTAAACTTTTGCACTTTGGATTTTGAAATTTTATGTTCTTGAGGTGGCTAGGAGGTATGTTCTATGTTGCTAGTTATGTGTTGTGCTGTTCTCTATCAGGTTTAATGTGGAACATTGATAGAATGTATAAGGGAGTATATTGTGAAGAACATACCATTCTAATTTTTCTAATACACTATTTATTATGTTTTAATTAAACTCACTTCTAAATCCTTTCTTCCACTTGGACCCATTCCTCTTTTGGAAATCCTTGAGATTGCCAATTCTTATTAATTCGAGTAGAGACAAGATGAACCAGATTAATATAGTGACGTATAGATCGAAGGAGGATGGTTAAGAAATGGTCTACCAGAGATTAGCCAAGGATAAGGATAGCATAGTAAGAAAATGATTATTTATCTGGTGGATATAAGTCTTTTATATAACAAACCATTTATATGCATAGTAAAATAATTGAATATAGATTTGAGACATATTGATCACTTGCAATCTGATCATCTTCACAAGTATGCAACTTTTGTTTCACTTTTTTATGCAGGTTTATTGAACTTTCTATATGAGGTCATTTACAAATGGGATGTTCAAAGGTTGAATTCCTATGGGCCGTCAATACTTTGACTATACTTTAAGTCAACAATTATCAATATGGGAAAAAATGGAACTCGTTGTATTTTGAAGTACTGAGAAGATGGCCTTGCCCTTCCCCAGGAGTTTCAGAAATGGGAGACATTAGGTAAGAGAGTGAAAACATTACTATCGCTTCAATGCACATGACACAATTGGAAATGCAAATTTTGATGTTAATCATTTTTTGATAAGGGAGAGACTAGGGATGATCATTGTTACTATCTCTTTAGTAGTGGATTTTTATTTTCTCTTCAATTTGGTGGTGGGGGATCAGTGGTACATCTCCTTGGATATTCCTTTTTATGATGTTAGTGACAAGTGTTTCTCTTCGAAAACACTTGATCTTTTTTAAATTATTAGATAAAAATAGAGAATTGTAAGTATTAAACATGATTAGCCTTTAGTTCCCAGAAGATCTTTATTTCCCCATCAATGCATTCAGAAGGTTAAGTTTTAAGAAGATCATAAATAGAAAAAATTAGAGAAGTGATTTAAACATTTATATTGATTGGAAACATGTGAGTCTTGAGTTTCCTCTACCTTTTAAAGAACGTTCCTTAGCTAGCATACCTAATTCCACATTCCATAAGAGTGTCATTGCGCTAAAGATTTAGTAAACCAACTGCTCTAAGATAAAGCTTCTTGGTCAATAATAATCTAGCCTATTGAGGTACATAATACTTCTCAATTAAACTTGTGTTAATTTAGTATTAATTTTGTAATTAACTACAATTTCAGTATCTGTGTACAGGGGGTGACTGAGAAAACTATTTGAGGTCCAATTTGAAAATATATTTGTAAGGATCTCGACCAAGGTTCACAACTTCAATGATTAATACATTCATTTAGGCTAGAACCTCACTACAAAAAAATAATATATAAAAAAGGTAGTGAATAACATCATGTCTAGACCCAAATCAACCAATGAAAGTCAAATCAGCATAATGTGGAACAAAAATATATGCATTGAGTGGGTTGTCATAAAAAAGCTTCAGAATAAAATTCATTTCTAGGATTAAAAGACCTTAAAGAACATTTATGCTTGTAACATAAATGGCCATTCAAAATTGAATATGATTACAATATGTGAAATAGCATTACAAGAACATGTAATGCTCTTGTGAACATCGTGTTAATTCTTGTAAGAGTCCCTAAGATGCTTGTTATACTCAAAATTTTGTTGAAATTGAATTAATTTTTATCCTGTCAGTTAATTGGCTTAGCGTGATATATGCTTCTTGGATGGAATAATGAGTTCGTGATTAACTCTGTATTAAGATTCATAGCATCTTCTAGTTATTTGCAAAGGAAATTTATAAATTAAGCTAATGTCATATGGCTTGCTTGAGAAAGATGTCTGTGTTCTTATTGATGGGTACTAATGACTGTCCACATTTAGTTCTTCAATATCCTATTTGAAAAGCTTTCAATAGACATTTCTTTGCCATACTAAGTATTTTTGAAAACATATTTGAGTAGAAGCACTACAGTAGATACTACATGATGTTTTAACAAATAAAGTAATGGGTTAAAGACTATTATTTCCAAGGTATTATGTCATAGTATTTTAATTGTAATGATCTTAGACTAATGATATTCTTGAAGGTAACTTTGACATGCATCAAGAAAGACAACCTACAACCAAGGCTATTTTGTGCCTACAACCAAAGCCATAAATGCTCACAGCCAAAGCCACTAGTGCACATAGCCAAAGCCATGGATGCTTATAGCCAAAGTTATGAGTGTTCATAGCCAAAGCCATGAGTACATGAAGTCGATGATTAAAATTGTTTACAACTATTCACTAAAAATGACTTCTTTGCAGTTTTTGAGAAATACTAATAAAGCAAAAAAGAACATCTACTAGTTGGTAGACATAATGGCAACCCTCTAGCAATTGAATTTAATTCCATACATGCACATATCTAATTTAATGTCATACACAAACATATCTAATTTAACGTCATACATGAACAAACATATAATATAAAATGATAACCAATAATGTCATACATCAAATATAGAATGTCATATGTACATCAAATGTATGTCGAATATGTCTCTCTAATGCCTATATATATACATGGGGAAGGAAACAAGTCTCTCTCTCTCTCTCTCTCTCTCTCTCTATATATATATATATATATATATATATATATATATGTGTGTATATATATATATATATATATATATATATATATATGTATGTATATGTATATATATGTATGTATATATATATATATGTATGTATATACATATGTATGTATATATATATATATATATATATATATATATATATGTATATATATATATGTATATATATATATATGTATATATATATGTATATATATATATGTATGTATCGAATATCTCAACTACATCTTTTCCTTCCCACGAGGGGAAGGAAACAAGTCTCTCGACGTCCTCTGCCATCGTGTGGAGGGAGATAGTGGAGATGACAGGGCCCTCCTGACATGCACACTTGACCTCTTGTTGAGGCTCTTCTCCAAGTCCAACTGATACAAAGAAAGTAGATATGAATCAATATTTATTATACATTTAAATCAAATATATGTACACACAAAATCAATTATTTTCTCACCACCAACAAAAAGTCACTCTGTAAGTCCACCTCAAATGCTCATGGACGATCAGGCATGACAAGACCCTACAATAATTCAATAAATATAATCACTTATAAATAAAATTAGAAATTTTGAGATTATCTATTATAAACAACAACTAAAATGAAGAAAATTATTTCATACCTCCGTCAGTGGATGTGAGCTAGCCACAGCTGCAGCCACTCCACTATCAACAGACTGTCGCAGATGAGGAGGTGTGTTTGACATCATGAGCTGGATGTCATACAATACACGTTATATCTAACATGAAACATGGAATAAACATAATCAAATGAATTAAATTAACATGAAACAACTATACCTATGTGAAGCTCATATGATGTCTCTGCTCTATGCCTATGGTAAAGGTTGAGGGTCCTGTGGAGAACTAATACACATGCATAATTTTTTTTTGTCAATCCTTAATATGATTATGTAATAAATATATGTATTAATTAAAATGATTAAATTGATACATACCTTAGGACTCGTCGAAGAGAGCAAAAATGGGCCTGGAGGATTGCTGCTAGGCCCAACAACACTTTGAGCCTAAATTTTGAACAATGTCAATAAATGCTAAATAATTAATCATTCACTATACATATAAATGTGATCAAATTAGTAATTTACCTGTGTGTCAATGCCAAATGTCTCAGTTCAGGAACTGATCGGTGACAAGCCCATCATCTGCACCATCTCTGACATGAGTGCCAAATGTGCATAGGGATCCACATGAAATGCACATGTGACCACGATGCATAGAAGGCTCCCCCTCAACTAATTGGCTCGTGGAATGGATGAGGGTCTATGTCAAAGCATTAATGGTCCCTAGAGTGCTAGCCTCTACATGTTCCTTCACCACTGAAGGAATAATCACATGCTCATCTTGTGGATGGACCACAAGTGCCCTAACTACATTAGGGTCACGACGTGCTCATGGCCTCTCAAATGATGACCCCCTACCTCTACCCTAGGATTCTAACATATCAAAATTATTGGGGATCTCCCCAAGAACAAACTCACAATATAATTTCTTCAAAAAATACATGGGGACCTCATGATTGTTGCAAGGAGGGGCATAAAAAACCATCCACCATCTATCCCAAAAATAATTTCTAATAGCATCATGTATGCATCAATGGATGGGGAATCATTTAGTACCCTCTCTAACAGTATTTTTCTCACCAAGTTTTCTAAATAATGCACATATACTACCTTTTGGTATTTCTTTTCTTTAACATCTTCATATGACAATTTATTTGCATAAAACCTTTTTTGTTCATCCCTCTTAGCCTGCCAAATATCTAACTGACCACTAACTAAGACGATCTGAGTGTTAATGGATTCGAGGGATGATGCCAACTGAGCCCTCATTGGATTGGTTTGTCCGAATTCTTTCAACCGAGCAATGAGTCTTTCTATTTCAGTTTTGCCTCTCTCTATTTCATTTATTATATTTTCTTGTGTGCCTAGCAGAGGTCTTGCAATTGGTTCGGGTTGTGAAATTTTTTGTTCTTCTTGAGGAGGGTTTTGATTTTGAGGTTCTTGAGGGTTTTGTGAATTTTTTGGTTGATTATGGACATTTCCTGATAAAAAAATCAATTGAAATCCAACGAAATAAAGAAATCTAAATGAAATTTGTAAAAACCCTACAAAAGAACATCAAAAACCAATAAAACAATATGGAGAACATATTAAACAATGCAAAGTTAAGTTTATATCACTTACCTCATTGTTGTGGGTGTGCTCGTTGTCTTGGATTTCATCGGTGAGGAGGCATTTTGGCATGGTGGTGAAATTTCACTATCAAACCCGTGTACATGCTATTGGAGAGCCAAAAAACAAGATGAAAATGATGGGCCACGGGTCTGCAGACCATCATATAACTTTTTCTTCATCAGAATAGCATGTATGCACTATAGTGTGTACGCACTATAGCGCGTACGCGCTATTCAAAATTAGAAAAAAAAAAAAAAAACTTGTCATCTTTTTAGCACCACAACTCGATGCATATGCCCAGCTATAAATAATTTCTTGAGTTAACCATCTTAACTCGGTTAACACTGCAAAAGTTGCAAAATCCTTTGGCTGCTTGGTTAACTCAGTAAGAACTAGATTTCCTTCTTTGTCCATGAAAGCTCGATTAGAACTATCTCCTACACTATTTTTTCTTGATGACTAAGTGAGCTCAGTAACAACTAAATTTCCTTTAGTATCCATAAAAGCTTAGTTAGAACTATTTTCGGCACTATTTTCTCTTGATGACTGAGTGAGCTCGGTAATAACTACCTGTGCAAAGTAAAGCCTGAGAGTTCTTAGTAAACATTGTAAACATTCTTTGCTAACCTTCTAAACTCAATAACCTTTGTCTTTTGCCTTGCTAACCATCTAAGCTAGGTAGACTTTGATTGATAACTGATATGATATTCGTGTAACATCAAAGACAACACAGAATTGAACAATTGTATCCAACAATCTCCTTCTTTGGTATTGATCGCAACACAAGATGTCATACCAGAATGAAATTTGAAGATAAGTCTTTTCTGAAAAAATACATCTTCCTCTTATACCAAACTTTCCAAACATAGTAATTTCCCTCTTTCATAATAATCTCTCCCTCTTACACAAGCCCTCCTTTCCTTGCATATTTGAAAAAGATATGACAGTATACTCTCCCTCTTTGACAACACATGCCAAAGACAACACAAATCAAATGAGTAGAATTGTACCTAATGTACTAATTCATATGCAATGTCTTCATAATTTTACTACATCAGCTAATAGATCTTCAATTCTATTCCTATTGATGCATCACTAAAACTATATTTTATTGAGCTTTAGCTAGGGGAATGACCCCTAACTTACCTCTTAGATACAATAATACATCCTTAGGTAGAGGCTTTGTGAATATGTCAGCAATTTTTTCCTTTGTATGGACATATTACAATCTAATTTCCTTTTCTTGTACTAATTCTCTAACAAAGTGGTACTTTATAACAATATGCTTGGTTTTTGAATGCATCACTGGATTCTTGGATATGTTGATTGCACTTGGGTTGTCACAAAACATAATAACAGGTTCTTTGATCTCTTGCTTCATACCTTCCAATAATTGTTTGAACCATAAAATATTTTAGCAGTTTACAGCTATTGCAACATATTCAGCCTTTGGTGTGGACTAGGAAGTATAGTTCTTCTTTTTACTTGTCCAAGAAACCAATATCTCTCCAACAAAGAAAGCTCCTCCTCTTGTACTATTTCTGTCATCAACATTCTCTGCCCAATCTGCATTAGTGAACACTTTTGAATCTAGATTTCCTGCAAGGTTATACCATTCTCCATAATCTTTAGTTCCTTTTAAATATTTCATGATCCTTTTGATTACCATCATGTGATTTTCTTTTGGTTTTGCTAATAATCTTGCAACAATTCCTATTGCAAGGGCAATGTCTGGTCTTGTATGCACTACATACTGCAACTTTCTAATCATAGATCTATACAATGTCTGATCCACTTCCTTTGATTCATCATCTTTGGTAAGTTTCAATCTAGTACACATAGGAGTCCCAACTGGTTTATATTCTTCCATACCAAACTTTTTTTTAGTATCTCCTTCATGCATTTAGATAGAGTGATGTAGATTCCATTCTTACTCTGTTGAATTTGAAGACCAACAAAGAATTTTATTTCACAAGACATTGATATTTCAAATTCCTTGTTCATTTGTTCTAAAAATTCTTTTTAAAGATCATTATTTCCTATGAACAAAGTATCATCTACCATTATCTCTGCTAAAAAAATCTTATTATCTAGTCCTTCCTTTATGTACAAACTATTGTTATCATTAGTTCTTTGAAAAATAATCTGAATAAGATAGTTATGCAATCTTTCATACCATGCTCTAGGGGCTTGTTTTAGACCATATAATGCTTTACGTAGTTTGCAAACCATGTCCTTCTTGTTTGGATCAACAAAACCTTTAGGTTGTTCAATGTAAACCTCTGCATCCAATATGCCATTGAGAAATGTTGACTTGACATCCATCTCATAAACTTTGCATCCTTTGTGTGCAGCATATGCAAGTAAGGTTTTGACACCTTCCAATCTTGCAATAGAAGAAAAAGTCTCACCATAGTCTACACCTTCTTCTTAAGAGTATCCTTTGTATACCAATCTTTCTTTGTTCCTTGACACATTACCATCTTCATTTAACTTGTTTTTGAATATCCATTTAGTTCCAATTACATTTTCATCTTTAGGTCTAGGTACAAGAGTCCATGTTTTGTTTTTCTATATTTGTTCTATTTCTTCATTCAAAGCTTCAAACCAACTTTCATTTTCTAATGCATTTTTGACATTTCTAAGTTCAAAATCAGGAAGTAAACAAGTGCCTTTAAAGTTACTTCTTGTCATTTTTCCTTTTGATTTATCTCCAATGATTTGATCTGGTGTGTGATGCTTCCTGACATACATGGATAGCATAGGCTCCTTCCCTTTTGAATGACTTGCATTTTTATCCTTCTGTGTCTCAACTTCTAGTTCTGGTTCTGGTTGCTCAGGCTAGGTAGATGTTGATTCGGTAGCTTCTATTTGTAACTCAGGTTCTTGCAACTTGGTAGGCATTAGCTCGGCTTGAACTTTCTATGACTTGGTTACTGAAGACTTTGGAGTTGAAGATTCCTGATTAATAGGTATATTTGGCATTGTATCAAGATCAATGTAAAAAAATCTCCTGTAGTCTTTAGGTCCCCTTTTTCTTTCTTTTTCAATTCTTTCTGCAAACTCATCAACTTTCACATGTACACTTTCTATGACTTTGTGAGTAGACAAATTCAAACATCTATATGCTTTACTTTTGCAAGAATATCCCAAAAAATTTCCTTCGTCCCCTTTTACATCAAATTTACCTTTTCTAGATTCTTTCAAAATGTAACATTTTCCTCCAAATAGCTTTAGTTATCTTAAATTTGGTTTGTAGCCATACCACAACTCATAGGGGGTCTTGAATGAGTCCTTTTTTAACTGTACTCGGTTCAAGGTATGAACTGCAATGATGATAGCTTCCTTCCAGTATTTGATAGCAATGCTTTTCTCAATCATTAAGGTTATTGCACAATCCATGATAGATCTATTCTTTCATTCATCTATTCTATTTTGTTTAAGAGTTCCTGGTGTTGAATCCTATCTTTTGATTTCCCTTTCAATGCAAAATTTATTGAATTCATGTAAAATAAATTCACCACCTCTATCAGACCTTAAAAATTTTAGTCTTTTTCCTATTTCCTTTTCCACTTTGGCCAAATACCATTTGAACTTTTCAAATGCTTTTGATTGCTCTCTTAGGTACATGACTGTCATCATTCTTGAATAATAATCAACAAAAAGAATGAAGAATTTTTCACTAGTATAACATTCAATGCCAATAGTTCCACATAAATCAATATGCACAATTTCTAAAATTTCTTCAAACTGATAGTTCTTTCTTTTAAAACTAGTTTTTCCCATTTTACCAATTTGACAATTCTTGCATAGACCAACCTCAAGTTTCTTGATGTTAGGAATGCCTCTTACTTTCATCAATTTACTTTTTTTTACCAAGTTGTCAAAGTTTACATGACATAACCTCCGATGCCATAACCAACTTTCTTCAACTTGAGCAATAAAACATGAACATTCACCAAGTTCAAGATAAAATAAGTTACCTTTTGTTTGATTTCCTAATCCAATCAGCTTTCCTTTGCCATCTAGCAATCTTTCTTTTTCATGCATAAATTCCACTTTGAATCCATTATTGAGTAGATGTGCCACACTCAGTAGATTATGCTTTAGTCCATCTACCCAATATGCATTATCACATACAAGTTCCTTGGTTAGTGAGATTCTTTCTTTTCCTCTTAAATATTTCCTTGCCAACAGAGCTTCAACCACCTCAAGATCACTGTCTAAACTCTATTTTGATTCTTCATCACTATCTAATTGAGGATCCTTTAACTTTTTGCCTTTTTCTTTGAGTGAAAGCTTGGCTTCAAATGCTGATTCAATATTCTTAGTAGCTGGAACATAATTATCATAGTTGTCTAGTTCAAATGTAGTCAATCTTCCAACTATGGCATCTAAATTTATCTTATGATTTGCTTCACATCTTCTTTCTTGAATTGCAAAGACTTTGATTGCATAAATGAGAAGTAGAGTTCTAAGAACATTGCTTATAATTGTCTCCTCCTTGATATCTCCTCTAGATGCTTTGATTGCACTACCACATCCTTTAAGTCTTTCAACATATTTTGCAATATTTTCATCCTCTCTCATCCTCATTTGATCAAATTGTCCTCTCAAACTTTTTGCTTTGGCTCTTCTCACATTATCATCTACTCCATAGATTTCTTTTAGCGCGTTCCACATTTCAAAGGTGGTTTTGAAATCCTTGATGTCATAAAATTCTTCGTAACTCAGAGTAGATGCTATGTCTATCATCATGTTGTTGTGGGTCTTCCTTTCAGCAATATCATTCATAGATAATGTACTAGTAGGTTTTTCATGTTTTTCATCAAGGTACTTCAGTCCTATATCACCAATAGAAGTTAGATGAAGTCTTACCAACCCTTTCCATTCTAAGAAGTTGTCTCTATTAAGTCTTGGAATTTTCCTCTTATAAGACATCTTGACCTTTGGCTTAGATCCTTGAAATCTTTTCCTGCAAGCACCAAAAGCTCTAATACCAATTATTGAAATTATAGATGGTGTAACTAAGAGGCGGGGGGGGGGGTGAATCAGTTACCACAAAAAAAATCCACATATCCCTTAGATGTCTTAAATAACTAGTTATTGCCGATACTCAGTAAACACCATAAAAATGTTGTAACTCGGTAGATTAACTGATTACTGATCATCTAGCATTAATAACTATTAATATGCATGCAAAGGTTAAATAAAATCAACACAAGAGACACTAGATTTAACGTGAAAATCCAATATGAGAAAATCCACCAAGTAACTAGCTACCAATTTTTCACTCTTTTAAACTGAGCCCTATTAGGAGCCAACCCTATTAAAGGTTGCAATACACATTGTTAGGTGTGACCTTGTTAGAGGATTTAATCACCATATTAGGGGTGGCCTTCCTAGAGGTCTTTAGAACAATTCAATTGAGTTGTCACCTTGTTAGAGGATTTATAAAAATGGCTATTAAACCAACTCTATTAAGAGATTTGAAATCACTGCTACAATGATTAGAAAGTAACAATGAATTGAACTAAATAGGATGCAACTAAATTTGCTAATAAAAAATCTCTGTTCTGCATTGTTAGATCCTTTTTGATCAAATATAGCTTTGCTACTCATTAATGATCTCTAGCCATCCTTCAAAATTTTCTCTTACTCCTTCTTCTCATTCACATCCATCAAACACACCTAGAATTCATAGCTTGACCTCTTGTATATACCATTCAGATTATCAAGTTAGCTAATTAACAAGTTATATTTACCAATAAACCATATATCAATTGGCTACAAATATTACATTAAACAAATTAACTTTATTTCACAAAATAATGGAACCCTTCACTAGCTGACCCTACTCGGTAAATATTGCATCCGGAAATAATTTCCTAAGTTAACCATCTTAACTCAGTTAACACTGCAAAAGCTAAAAAATCTTTTGGCTGCCAAGTTAACTTGGTAAGAACTAGATTTCCTTCATTGTCCATGAAAGCTTAGTTAGAACTATTTCTTGCACATTTTTCTCTTGATGACCGAGTGAGCTTGATAACAACTAAATTTTCTTTATTGTCCATGAAAGCTCGGTTAGAACTATTTCCTACACCATTTTCTCTCGATGACTAAGTGAGCTTAGTAACAACTACCTATGCAAAGTAAAGCCTAAGAATGATTGGTAGACACTATAAACCTTCTTCGCTAACCTTATGAACTTGGTAACCTTTGTCTTTTTCCTTGCTGACCATCTAAGCTTGGTAGACTTTAACTGATAATTGATATGAAATTTGCATAACAGCAAAGACAACATGCAATTGAACAATTGTATCCAACATTCATTGCATTTTCATTATGTACATAGGTAACCAACATGGCCTAGTAGCCGAGACCCACTATGCATTCCATCGTAGTTCTTGTGAACTTAAGTGCATTCCTCTAACTTGCACTTAAGCGGGGTTGTTGGTGTAAACACATATGTATTATTTATACTTACTTCATTATACTTAGGGTAATGTATTATTTTAATATTTATTTATTAGTCACCTAGGAGTATGTGTACTTTTGTGAGTTGTCATGTTGACAACACAAGAGTTCACACCTCTTTTATGCACATGGTGTCTACAACATCTCCACTTGAGATACACCTCATCATTCTTATCCTATCATTTGGAATGATGGATAAGATGTGTGCTTGATTGTCATGTTTATCTTATCTCCTGGCTCTTTCTAGAGACATTCTTAGTGCTTCCTACAAGGCCTTTATATATAGGGACTCCTAGTATGTTTGGACATAAAATATAGAGAAATGTATGATGACATACTTTGATATATTGATCATAGTCCTTTTTGGTCTATACTTGTTCTTGTGTTTGAGTTCTACGATCTTGAGTGAATCTTTCCCAAAGGAAAATTCTTGCAGTCATCATTAAGAAGTAAATAGAAAAAGATAAATATAGTAAAACTATTTTCCATGTATAACACCATTCCAAAATAAAAAAGATGACTTAAAGATGATGAAAGTTCCTCCATTATCTAATGTTGCCAACTTTCAAAACTAGATCTCTTAAAATCCACTCATGATTGATGTTTAATATAATCTTGTAGAAAAGCCATGTGACACCCAATCCCAACATATTCATGAGAACTTTTAAGAAACTATTAAAATATACCAACAAATATATGTACCTTCATATTTGAAATGTTTTTAATTAGGTCAATGTTTAATAAAGTATTACATGTCCATCTACAATAATGAGTGCATTATCTAACTTTACATGTTGATGTATCAACCCTACCTTATTAAGGTGCTTTCAACAATCAGTTACTTTTGCAGTATTGAAGCATGCTTCATCCTTAAATTCTCCATCACAAAATTCAATGCCTAGATTGATATGATGACTACCCTTAAAAACTAAATTATAGCCTAACTCTCTCAAGATATATAATAAAACACAATGTGTTTGATCTTTATATATGCTACTTCATTTTCTATGGCTATGAATCATTGTGTCCATAGTCTTGAAAGCAATGACACCAATCTAGAAAAACCAAATCTCTTTTTCAATAGAAAAAAAAAATGTTGAAGAACATATTTTATAAAAATTGGTACTAAATTCTTCATCAAAACAAAAATTGGTAAATTGTGAGTGTCTCATTGAAGAGGTGTTGGGTTCCATTAATTCTATAGTAATACATAATAATAATAAAATGAACAATAAATAATCTATACTTCAGCCAATTGCAAACTTAAAACCTTTCCAATAGAAAATGAAAAGTGGGTCATAATAAAAGTTTACCTAAAGAAGTATAACTATATTGCTAGTTCCACTTGAAAATCAAAAAATCAAGAAGAATTTTTTTCATTCATGCTTATATAAAACTATATAGTTACATAAATAGTCATGTGCCAAATGCATAAAGCTATAGGAAAGGAAACAACTACAAAAAGAAGAAAGAATCAATTTAGTAAAAAATAGTTTAGGAAAGAATCAGTTCAATATTAGAAACAATACAATATTACAACACTTCCCCTCAAGTTGGTGCATAGATATCCCAAATGCCCAACTTGCCCAAAAACTTCAAGAACACTCAACTTAAAACTGCTTTGGTAAAATATTGGTCAGTTGATCTTCTGATTGAATCTTAGGTAGCTCCACAATCTCCTCATCCAAGTTCTTCTTAATAAAGAATCTTTCTACCTCCACATTCTTTGTGCGATCATGTTGAACTGGATTATGATCAATATCACATGGTACTTTATTGTCACAATATAGTTGAAATGGCCACATTGGTGGGCAACCCAAATCTCTTAGGAGATGTCTTAGCCACAACACTTCATATACTCCAAGTGACATATCTCTAAATGTTGCCTTTGTGCTTGATCATGCAACAACATTCTATTTTTTGCTTCTTAATGTAACAATATTACCTCCTACAAAGGTGAAATAACTTGAAGTAGAATGCCTATCATCTACTACTCTAGCCTAGTTAGCATTAGTATATGCATCCATAGTTTGATAATCCTCATTTATAGTGAATAAAGTTTCTTTTCTAGGAGCAGACTTCAGATACCTCAAAACATGTATAGCTACATTCATATTTTGCTCTCCAAGATTATGCATAAATTGGCAGAATAATTCTTAACGCATAGGCAAGGTTTGACCTTGTGTGTGCTAATTACATCAATCTTCCTATGAGTCCCTAGAATCTTCCTTTATCAACAGGTACCTAATTAGACTCAATATATAACTTCAATCCTTTTTCCATGAGTGTATTAGTCAGTTGACATGCTAACATACTAGTTTCCCATAACAAGTCTAGGGCATACTTTGTTTGAGATAGAAAGATTCCTTTATCAGATTGAGACACTTTGATCCCAAGGAAATATTTCAAGAGACCAAGGTCTTTCATTTTGAATTCTCTATACAAGTAATCCTACAGAGCCCTCCTTTCTTTAGGATCATTTCCTATAACTATCATGTCATCCACATACACAATAAGTGTAGTTATCTTACCCTACTAATTCTTCATGAATAAAGTATGGTCTAAATTGCTTTGACAGTAACCAAAGGCTTTCATTGACTTTGTGAATCTTCCAAACCATGCCCTTAGAGATTGTTTCAACCCATATAGTGACTTCTTTGATGTGCGCACTTTTAGACTATGTATTTATGGTATTTTACAGTCAAGTGGGAGTTCCATGTAGACTTCTTCGGACAAATCTCCATGTAGAAAGGCATTCTTCACATTGAATTGTTCCAATAGCCAACCAAAGTTCACAACTAGAGAGAAAAATACTCATACTATATTAATTTTAGCTATAGGTTCAAATGTCTTTATATAATCAATCTCATAGGTTTGGGTGTACCCCTTTGCTACTAGTCTCGCCTTAAAGAGTTCAATTGTACCATCTGCTTTGTATTTAACAATATAAACCCACTGATATCTAACTAGTTTCTTTCTTGATGGATGGTCAACAAGTTCCTAGGTATTATTTTCTTGTAATCTCCTAATCATAGTGACTTTCCACCTTGGATCAGCTAAGGCTTCTTGGACATTGTGATGAATATATATAACTAGTAGATAATTGATTTACAAATGACTGATTTGATTCTGACAAACAATGGTTAGACACATAATGACTTATAGGATATTTAAATTTACTAGAAAGTTTGGGTTCATATGTGGATTTAGGGATACCTTTGTTGAGATGTCAAGGTAATTTTTTTTGGTGTGGTGTGAAGGACTAAAGTAGAGGTGAACCCATAGCTTTAGTTTCTAGGTGTTCATCACTACTTTGATCCAAAATTTCACCTACTTCTCAATTAAAAGTTTCAAAGAGTTTCCCTTCTTCAGAGATGTCCAAGCTACCCACATCTTCAGTGATGTGAACATCCACATCTTCAAATGTGATATCCACATCTTTAGAGATGTCCAAGCTACCTACATCTTTAGAGGTGTGAACATCCACATCTTCAGAGATGTGGTCATCATAGTCTAGAGTCTGAATTTCCTTCTGGTACTCCCCCTAAAGTTTAGCCTCAAAGGAAAAATACATCTAATGTAATAAACATTCATTGGGTTGGAGGATGATAGCATATCCTAGAAAGACACATTGTAGCACTCAATCAGATAACTTGTTGTGCTGGTGCTTATGGAGGTGTACAAAAGCTACATAACTAAAGATGCAAGGAGGTAAATTTGGGATAGTTGGAGCAGCAAGTGCCTCAGCAATAGCCTAGGATGGTTTCTGGAAATCAATACTACTAGAGGGTAGCCAATTGATCAAATATGCTATAGAGGTAAGTGCTTTGCCCCAATAGGATAATGGCATATGAGCTTCTACCAAAGAAACATAGAAAATCTCCAACAAGTAGCATTTTTTTCTCCTGGCTACACCATTCTACTGAGGTGTATTGAAACAAGTAGTTTTATGAATAGTTTTGCATGCCTCCAGATATTGTTGAAGTTCAAAACTGAAATATTTGCCTTCATTATCACTACAAAGAACTTGAACTTGTGCATTTTACTAAGTGCAAATCATGTTATAATTTTTTTGAAATAAAAAGTTCACATCACTTTTAGACTTCATTAAACATACCTAAGTCATCCTATTACAATCATCAATAAAAGTAACAAACCAATGTGATCCACCCTAGGTAGTGACTTTGGATGGACCCCAAACATTTGAATGTATGATCATAAATGTAACTAAACTTTTATTCGAAGTTCATGGAAAAGAAGCATGATGGCTTTTTGCAAGCTCACAAAGTTCACACTAGAAGTGAGAAATATAAAATTTTGCAAATAAACTAGGAAATAATTTCTTCAAGTAATTAAATGAAGCATGTCCCAAACATCAATGCCATAACTAGATTTCAAATTTTTGCTTGTCCCGCTTAGAGCCATCCATCACTAGAGCTTGACGCAACTTGTCTAAACTCTTTGACACCAAGTCCAAGTAATATAGCTTCCCTTGTCTAACACCACAACCAATTGTTTGCCTAGTTTGGATGTCCTCAAACAAAAAGAAATCAAGCCAAAAATTACAACACAAAGTAAAGTAGTGGTGATTTGAGAAACTAACAACAAATTGTAATCCAAAGATTGAACCACTAAAATAGAATCTAGATTCAAAGCATTGGTGAGAGGTAAGGATCCTTCTCTAATGACTGGGGTCAAAGAGCCATTGGCAGTGGAAACAAATTTTTGTGAGGATAGTTTAAGGGATGAGTCCTATCTAGAATCAAATGTCATATGATCCGTAGTACTAAAATCAATTATCCATGCACTATTAGAAAAGAGTGTAGACAAATTTAAAAAATTACCACTGTTACCTACCATTGTTGCTACTATTGAGATCTATCTAGCAATATTATCCTCTATCTTTGTTTCAACAAACATTGCACTAGAGGTCTTCTTGGAATTCTTCTTCTGTGAATCATAGCTATGATCCCACCATTCTGGATACCCAACAAGTTCAAAATAGTGACTTTTGGTATGACTAGTTTAATTGCAATGGGTACATTTGTAGGTGGATTTATTAGCACCGTTAGTGATTTTAGGTAGGTTTTGAAGAGGCCCATTCTAATTAGATCGGTTTCAAGTCACCATGGATGAAGCTTTAGTCTTTTTTGGTTCTCTGATCATTATTGTGCATCAAATAGATTCACGACGGACTAATGCATAACATGCTTTGAATTCAAAAATATGATCCTTTCTCATAATTTCACCACGAACTTGTTCAAAGTCACCATCTAATCTAGCAAGAAAAATATGCACCCTTTATCATTGAATTGATTTTCAGTAAGATTCAACATCATGCTCACTTTCCATGATCACTTTATCATGATGATCCAACTCACCAAAAATCTCAATTAATTCCCCATAATACACAAGGAGAATTCTATCATTTTTCTTGGTAGAGAAAGCCCTCTCATTCGAGACAAACACCTACAATTCATCTACTCCATCATAAAAAATGTTAGAAAGAGCTTTCCAAATATCTCAAGTAGTGTGTAAGAAAATGTATCGCTTCATAATTTTTGAGGACATAGATATCAACAGCGATCTTTTGACCTTTTGATTGTTTGCATACCACTTCTCATATCCATCATCCTTCTCGATAGGTGGCTATGAGTTACCACAAATGAAAGAGAGTTTCTCCTTCTAAGCAATATGCATCTCCATGATTTGAGACCACAAATCATAGTCTATTTCATCGAGTGCAATCCCTACCTTGAACGATGAACCTTTTGATTGAATAATAATGAGAGCAGATTTGCTCTCAAATACTTCTGAATCTAAATCAGACATGGTTCTGTTGGTGTTTTATTTTGATGTTAACAGTACTAAAACTACTAGGCGACAAAAGGCTTAGTACCTAGATATCAGTACATACACAACCTAAAGAATAGCCAATTCTCATTATCACTTGCATATGCAAAGTATTAGGACCCAACTTCAATAAAACCTTAGACGGTTTTCTACTCTTTTGGCTCTGTAAAACTAGGGCGGGTGCACCCGGGGATGGTTCAAAGATGGAATAATTGTATGAGAATTATCCTTAGTTTCATTTTGATTCTCATCTCTAAATCCTTAAACATATAGGTAAATAACTGATAAACACATCCCTTGAATAGATATGGCCAAGAAATCTTCTATAGCTCTGTAGATGTTTCCAACAACAATGGCTAAATGAAGCTAAAACAATCTAGGCAGGCAAGTGCTGGCCAACTTTGAAAATCTTACAGGAAAGATAAATGAAAATTGATTTTATGATGTATTTTGAAAAAGCTAGTTATAATATACTTCTCTTTTGGCTGAAATACTTTCGATCAGTGCCTAATCCATTGGGAATTCAGAGTCAAGTAAATTCTTAGATCTAATTTGTTGCCTTGCAACGAATTTTCATCAGCAATTCTTACCAGAATTTATCATTCAAAAATCCTTATTAACACCCGAGCAACCTCATCACATTCATCAAAGCCTTTACTTAATCCATTGAATTAACAGCAATAACAAATGGATGTACAGTCTTACTAAATTGCAATCAATTGCATAAGCTTTTACTCACACAACATCAAGGTAGCTCAGTATTAAAAAGGAGACAAAATTCAGAGAAGAACAGATATGGGAACAGTTCATAACTTGTATTCATTTCTTTTGAAAATGATATATCCTTTACAAAAGACCCAGAAAAACCTTCAGAGAATAAGCACAGTTCTTTCTACATTCATCCATATCTCAGAAAATTTTGACAGAAAAAGCATACTATAAATTTCTTTCCAAAAATGTTTGGACCAAAAAAGAACTAAGCACAACACTTAGTGAAAACCAAATTCGGACCCCTCTTTAGCCTTGGGATCTCACTTAAATAATGTGAGATGCAACAAGCTTCAGGCTACAGTAGGTGACAGGTGTCCTTCTTTTGAAAAACAAAAAACAAGAATAACAGAAAGGTTGATTACAACAGCACTTCTTGGCGGGTCCCTTTCTGTTATGCTTCTTGGTTGTTATGATCTGCTCTCGCAATCATTCCTCATCTTCAGAGTACATACCCATAAGGTCTGCAAGTGATGTATCATCTTCTGTTACATGCAAAATCACTTTAACCTGGGGATTTTCTATATCATCATTGCTGACTACAAGAGTAACTATTACTCTTACATCTTCCTCGTCATCTTCTCTTGACATCTGTTCACTAAACTGATCTTTCCATCTGTTGAAAGTATCATCATCTGGCCAATCAAAACTTAGGGTTTCTCTTTGTATCTTTATTAAAGAATTGGCATTTTCTTCTAATTCATCGAATTCTTTTCTTATATCAGCATAATACAATTGTATCTTTACCAGCTCTTCATTTGTCTTTGCCCAAAACCAATAGCCAGTCTCACTGATGATGTTTGTTATTCTGTTATCAAATAATTCATCCATTTCCTTTTTCCATTTGTCCTTTTCCTTTACTGTATCAATAGATTCTAAGGCACAAGGAAATAGGGTGAATTTTTTAGCAAGATATCTTGAAAAAAAGAGTGTCAATTTCCTCTGTAAAGAATCTCTTTTATTTTCAAAATTATCTAATTGATTCAATAAATCAAAAATTCTTTCAACCTGATGATAAGGCATTTGAACTGCAGATATACAAACAATTGTAACATCATTATTCCTCTATCTCCACTTCTGTGCCAGAGAGTCTAGTCCATTCTTTTCTTTATTTAACTCATCTATGAGGGTTACAATCCTGGTCAACTGGTCATAAAAATCTGACCATTGTATTTTATCCCTCAAGTATGTCACACCCTGCTTCCATTTCTCTTCCTGCTGATTTCCAAATTCTATCTGCCACTCATGTAATTTGGTTTTTTCTGCTTCAAACTCCTCCGCAGTATAGAATTGGGGTCTTTCAGGGGTGTCAGGTATCTCAATAATAGGGGTTAATCCCACAGATGACTGTGGGGGATATGCAATTCTTAATGTACTGGATTCTCCCACTTTTCTCTTTCCAAGTACCTTTTCCAATTGAGATATCCTGTTTTCTAACTCAATTCTCCTCTTTACCTCTTGATTATAGGCTTCCACCACTACTTCATATTTATTATGCATATCCATCATTTCCCTCTCTTCTCTTTCCGCAGTAGCCAGGGCAAATTTAGAATAATCCACATTCATGTGGGCTGCCTATACATTTGAAGTGTCAGCAACTCTTCTTACAATGATACTCCCTGTCAATCCTGAGTCATCAGGCTGTGATGAAGTAACTCTGGATCCTCTTCTCAGGGACCACATAACAAGGGCAGCTTGATCATTGCTGAATGCTGTACCCAAGAATTCCTCTTTATTCGGATCCTGGAGTCCTAAATTATTTGAAACAGAATTAAAAACTAATGCGTCAGCAATGTCCCAATTGGGCAATAATAAAACATTAGCATTTTTTACCATCTGTCTTCCCTCATCAGGGGTTATATTTTGGAACTCTTGAACCATTTGTTCCTTTATTAGATTTTGAATGGAGGTCTCATCCATTTCTGGATGTTCTGCTCTCATATTATTGCACCTTTGCTCAAAAATGTGCATGTTTACTCTCCACGCAAACTGATGGAAAGCCCTAGATCTTACAAAATTGTTATCAGACAAAAAATGCTGACTGGCTTGTTCCAAAACAGGGTCCAATTCCCTTCCTCTGAAATTTTCTGTAGTTAATTCAAAACTTGGTACAGGGGTTTCCTGAGGGTTCCCTTCATCAATCTCTGCTTGTGTAACAAAAATTTCTCCTTGTGACCCCATTTGTTCAAATTGCTCACTGGTGAGTTGTTCTTCCTCAACTCTTATTGGGGTTTGAGAAGGTGAGCCACTTTCATCAGGGGATTCTTCCTCCCTTATTATTTTCCTTCTTTTGGGGGAAGGTTCAGGGGGTCTTTCTTCTAGGACAGTGCTGGTGGATCCAACAATCTGTTTTTCTTTATGCACAACGGGCACCTGCTGTCGGACAATAGTATATCCTGTTTTCTTCCGTACCACCAGTGGACCTACTCCAATGTTGGGAGTGAAACCCAATTTTCTCATAATTTCTCTGGCTTTATCTGGAAAAGAATTAATAAAATGCTGTTTCTTCTCATTCATTACCTCCATTATCTCAGAGAAATTACTCATGAGCTTATGTACTTTATCTGCATTGTTTGCAGCATTACTAAGAGGACTGAAATTTTTATCAAAAAAATTAATGAATTCCAAAACTTTTGAATAGACTCTCCATTTTTTTTTCTTTATTTCTTGCTCATGGAGAGAATATTCATTTCTTATTACATCTTCTGGAAAATAGAATTCATGCTGAACTGGACGCAGCTTGATTCTCAATCTAAGGGCAGAGTTAAAGAAACCTTCTGTATCACAAAAACGAGAGTGAGACACTGCCATTTTGTATTGATCCAAAAATTTATGGAGAAAGGCCCACCCTTCTTTAGTTATCACAAATTGGTGGGCTATAGTACAAGTAGGAAAAATTGATCCTGTCCCCCTTTTGTGCAAAAAGGCCTCCTCCACTCCTCCCAACTGCCACAAAAATTCAGCTATCCCTACCTTCAAGGGTACCTGATAGGGTAACACATGGGGTGTTCCTTTGAAACCATAGACGCTGATGACCTTTGAGACTGAATATGGGATAATATCTCCCCAATTATGTGAAACTTTTAGATTGTGGGTTTTGTCCATACGCCTGACAAGGTGCATTAATGCCTTAGGGATTCTGGGATTGTCACTCAATAAGAGGCACCTTAGTTTGGAGGCAAAGTGCCTATCAAATCTAACGAAGCTAGCATTTTCTGCTTCCCAGGTCATGTCTGCACTCCATAATTGGACTGGTAGTGCTTCCCCTTCTTGTTCTCTATTTAAAACCATTTCTTTACCAAAATAAGTGGCCCCTTTAAAAAGAAACATATGCATCAGTAAGGAATACTGACCCCAAACCTTTTCCACCTTGCCCTATGCAATCCCCACCAATCCATGATGGATCTCATTTGCCAAGTAAGATGCAAAATCAAAAATTATTTCCACACCAAAAGAAGAGATTTGGGTGATCATATACATGATGCTCACCGGAATAAAGTCTTCTTCGCCCTCTCCGAAGACTCTGCACAGGGTCCTATATATCTCCACTGCCCTGGCATTAAAACATGATTTCTTGAAGGGCTCTTTAGAAGATGATGTTATGGTTGGGAGGCCTCCAATTCGGCCTATGTGGGCTTTCAATGCACCCTGTCTAACTACATCCCTCTTGGATATATATTCTTTTTCTAAATCTATCAGATTAATGGGCACATGATACATGGTGAGGGGTCCCAGACTGAATACCTTCCTAATCTCCTCGGGACTGATGGTAACTAAAGCCTCACCATCTATTCTCCTCACTACCTTAGTGGCTTGGTCATAGTTTTTTGCTATGGCTTCAAGCAGGTCAAAATCCATAAACACGCTGGGAACAACAAGCTTCCCAAGATCAAAATTCCAAATGTTGGCATGAGGGGCATATAACTTTCTCTCTACAAACCATTTCTTGAATAAACTCAAACCAGTCTGAGTAGTTTGAGCATCCCGGACCCAATTACCCTTATCATACAATCCATCAGCTACCCTAAGCCTAGGATTGAGTGAGGTTAACCTCTTAACTTGCACCGTTTCTACAGTGGACTCAGGAAGTAACTCAAGCAAATCATCATGCACATTTCTATCCAGGTAGTTTACTGCTCCTGTAAATCCCTTCTTAGGAGGCATCTTGGGCTATCCTCTTTAAAACTTAAAAGCTCACAGAGATGATGGCAGTTTTACTTACTTGAATTCTGTCTCAAATCTCCTTTGAATTCTTGCAAAATTTCAGCGAACAGATAACTTGACAATTTCTTATCAACCTTGGCATGCTTTTCTTTCAGTAATAGCTTCTGCACAAGAATGGCTTCAAATCTTCTCTCGCGTGAAATGAAACTGATGCAATCTCTCTGTATTATACTCTGTTTTTTCTCACGGACGAAGCTTTCTTGTCTAATTAATACAGAGAGTGGCACTACATTTTTTATTTAAAACTACGCCGTTGATCTTCAAAGATCCTACGATCATGCGGTACAAAGAGAACAACTAGGAGTTATGTTTGCCATGTCAGTTATTTTACCCAATGAGAGCTTGCCACGTACATAATTCCTTCGTTTGATGGCGCTTACCTTTAGACCCACTGACGACGGAGAACACGTGTCAGCATGTCGCTACTTCGTTATGCATAAAGAACTAGCACCTTGCCATAACGAGGCGGCGACAACCGTTGATCGGACCAAGAAATGATCGAAAGATACGCTACAGGACTTCTTAAGAAAGAAGGCGGTGGGCCCATCTCACTATGTCGCTGTAATTATCTTCCTTGCAACTCTTCATAGCGAGGTAGCAAGCTCTGTTGATTCACTTCAAGCTGACGTTCCAGATTTCTTGTACATTTAGTCAAGTAGGCATTAATGAGAATCGAATCTCTGCATAGCTAGCACATGTCAAAATTTATCACAGTCACCTGTCATTACACGTCATCATAGATCTTGCCGATCTTTTACCATTTTACGGGGCCTCGCTAACTCGCTAACGGTGAAGCATCTCAATTTTCCGATAGCGAGGTAGCGAGCTCCGGCACTTTAAAGGATTCCGTGCCGGAAAAAGCAAGGGGTTACCCAGTAATTACTTCTGTTAATTAAAACTGATTCTGACAACAGTATTCATGACAGGTCATGCCACCTAGTATAATTATGATACAAGCAAGATGCAATGTCATCATTTTAAGATTTTCACGTGGCCTCGCTACTTTGCTAACGGTGAAGTGCCTGAATTTTTCGATAGCGAAGTGGCGGAACTTCCGGAAACATCAACATTCCGGCTCTGATGTCAGATATTCTAGTGGGTCCTTCTCCTCCTTTTTATGGCGAATTGCTAAGTGTACCTGCACAATAAAGTAATTAAATAGAAAATCTCCGATCGCCGCACGTTCACTTCATGGTCCCACCGCTTAAAAACTCGACACTCGCTATCTCGCTATACTTAATGAGCATGCAACTTTCAATAGCGAGGTAACGCCAGCGGTAGATCTAATCGGATCTGACGGTTGGGACAAACAGGAAAAAGGTAACCCAGGAGAAAGGAAAAGGAATAGGGAAGCATATTTGCTTCTTTTGAATTTTGAAAATTTCGCGCCCGACCATTTATAAATAGAGATGAATATAGGGCTTATATGGCGAATATTTCTTACAGATGGTTTATCCAAAACCTTATACTTCATTTAGACATAGAACATCTGACTTTTCTATGGTTTAACTGAAAATTTTTTACTGCAGAAAAAGTCAGACCAACAGGTTCAATGAAGGGATACAAATGATTCAAGCTTCAAAGCTCTGATACCAACTTGAAAATCAGAAATCAAAAAGAATATTTTTCCTTCATTATGTACATAAAACTATATAGGTACATAAATAGTTGTGTGCCAAATGCATAAAGTTACAGAAAAAGAAACAACTACAGTAAAAGGAAAGAATCAATTTAAGAAAAAATCAGTTCAATATTAGAAACAATCTAATATTGCAACAGTTCCATAGAGGCGCTGCACTATTGTGAATTTGTCTGGATCATCTGAAGGAAAATGAGGAGCCAAAATGCATTCTTCTAAACATTTTTTTGGCGTTGCAGCCTGCAGGGAGCGCAGCATCCTATTTTTCTTTTACTCATTTGTTGGTATAATAGAACTCTTGCACCAATAGCTTTTTAATAATAGAGCTGCGACATTTAGGAATCGAAACTACTGAGAAATTGACAGTAAACCTATTTTCATTTAACGGAGACCTACTTTCATTTAACATAATTCGCCCCTGGTTTCCACAAAGAGGAAAAGACAAGGAAACCGTGGACGACAATAATTATACAGCAGTAGACATAAAATGCGATGGAAAACCTATTTGGATTTCTTTTTTTAAACGGCCGTTTTCATTAGTAGGAAACTTCAAACGATTTTAGGAAAAGGATTGGAAGAAAATAAAATATTCGAAGGTGTACGTCAGAAAACGATTGTAGACATGCGGGCAAGGAATGCGACAAAACATGGTGCGCGACGAAAGGTGGGCGGCGCGCCATAAAAGGTGGGCGGCCCGCCATGAAATGATATGCATGGCTTAGAGTGGTCTTACACGTTTTTAATAAGAAGAATTTTTCGATGGGCTTAGCTATGTTTGCAATTAGAATATTCCGAACACCATATTAACTTGAAGGTATTTTTCATTAAAAGAAAATATACAATTCAAATATTATTATATTGTTTTACAACATATTACACATATAAAAATTATACATGTGCAAAATAAACAACAATACCCTCCTATTACATATTGACTCTAGAACTATTTTATTTATTGTTTATCTAATTTTTTTCATATATATATATATATATATATATATATATATATATATATATATATATATATATATATATATATATATATATATATATATATATATATATAGTTTTGAAATATGTAATATAGTTTGAAATAGTCGAATAATATTAGGCTAGGGCTAATGGTAATTTGATAAATAATAATAATTAATTTTAACAAATAATAATTAATCTAAACTTTGTTCAATTGTCTCAATTGTCCATAAAAAGAATCATTGAATACCGTTTGAATTATTTAAATTTAAATAAACAATATAAATTTTATTTTTAATTAATAATATACAATTTTGTAATATTTCTAATTGTGAATATTTTATAATTGATTATTTGTTTTGATGTATGAAGTATGTTTGGGAATATTTTATTTTTAAAATTTTAATAATAGAAAATATAAATAACATGTTTTGCTAATATCCTACAATACAATGGTGAATTGTGAGTCTCTTACCTAGGAGATCATGGGTTCGATTATATTTGAGCTTAACACATAATAATAATTAATCTCAACAATATTTTTTAAAAATAAAATCTAGGCTTTGATCAATTATCTAAATAGAATCTAGAAATACAAAGTTAGATTGAATTTCTATTAGAAAAACCCAAACCCCACATAAATCAATAGTTAATGTGTGTTAAAGAGTTTTTACTTGCAAAATTAGGGTTTCCATAAATGATGGTGTTAGGTTTTAAATTATATTGCATACACTTTTCTAGTTTCAAAAAAAAAATTTGATTGAAACTCTTCATGAAATAAAAAATATGAAAATATAAGTTCTAGTCAAATCATAGTAATGAAACACATTTTGCTTATTTCTAATCAAAGCAACACAATGTAACACCCAAAAATTGAAATATTCATGAAAATGAAGAAAGGAACCCACATGTATTTCAACAAAGGGTCTTCTTGCACATGGCACATGACGAAGAGCCAAAGATATACTTACAAATGATTTGTCTATGAAATTAATTTTCTTAAAGATAGGCTTAATGTTCTTAATAACAAGATAGATATGCAATACAACAATAAGAACATGTATTCTAGTTTGGACATTCTTGACAAGATTCTTTCCCTTATTGAAGATGTGAAAGAATTTCTAAACAATACAATTTGATTAGATCATGAGGAGAAGATTAGAATACTGGAAGACTTTTTGGTTACTTTATGTTGGAGAAGAGAAAGCGTCATCAGGCACTAGTACATGGGACACATTGTTGCTGGGCAATGATGATGGAGGGTGAGAACTATATTCTCAAATGATTGGTTGAGGAAATTAATTTTCTTAAAGATAGGCTTGATGTTCTTAATAATAAGATAGACATATAGAAGCCCAAATAGAACATGTATTCTCTTTTGGATACTATTCACAAGATTCATGCCCTTATCTAAGATGTAAACAAGAGTGTTAAAATAATTAAATTAGATAATAAGGAGAAGATTAGAATACTTGAAGAGATGATTGATAAGGTGTGTGTAAAATGAGAAATTCTAGTTTTTAGTAGAACAATATTGCAAACATAAAATTGATGGCCATAAAAAATTTAATGAGAAATCTCAATCCTTGATATGTTTGAAATGGGATAACTTTGTTTCTTCTTTTTCCATAATGGAGGATATCGCAGAAATTGCTATTTTAGATCATCAAGAAAAGACATTGGACAAATACGTGGACCCTTAGGTAGAAATCACATTAATGAAAAGGTAGGAATTAGAATGATGAGATATGTAACTAAATTCTAAGTATTCACAAAATAGATTTCCAAAAATGTAGTTTAGGTGTGACAATGTTAAATCATTTGCAATGAGCTATTGTTCCAAGTCTAGTTTTCCTATGTACCTTGTTATCGTTTTTTGTAAAGTACCTAAGCATCCCTCTAAATCTTGTTTGATTCTATTGAAAAACACCATAGAACTCAAGAAAAAAAAGTCACATCAATTCCACATGGGAGCCAACAAATGCCAAAAAAATGTCCAACTCTATATCTAATAAATTATTAAAAACTATATGTTGATAGGTGAAAAGTATTAAATGATTCAAGTATTCAAAAAATGGTTCAATCCTAAAAATCCAATTAAGATAACACTGTCTAGTACATAAGTAATATATAATCATAAAATGTAAAATATAATACATATCCATATATAAAAATTTGTTAGTTCTAGGAGAGGAGATGTTCTTCGTTAAAGAAAAATAAGATTTTGAAGGAACCCCAAAACCTTTAATAGACTCAAAATAGATAGATTATTAAATATGCCCAACAAGATATAAAATATAGAACTCTAGCACCCAAACAAAATAAAGAAGTCCAATTGAAGCATTACATTTTAAATCTATTACAAAATATAATCCAATGGGTCAATCCATTTTCTTGAGAAGGAGATTATCATCCCTCTCATATTACTCCATCTTTGACAATAACTCATTGTCTCATCAACATTGAAAGAAGAAATATTTTTTTAGCTTGATCTTGTTTTCTTCCTTGGGCCATCCATGACTTTTTCATTAGTTTCAGAATAATAAGGGAGATTCATAAAAAAAATGTTTGTTAAGATTGCATGAATATTCTTTAAATTATTCAAGGATATCTTTAAACCCTCATGTTTGATCTTTAGAAGGTTTTTGATCAATTCATGCTCTTTCACTACTCTATTAAAACTGCCTTGGATCTTGTTATTTATATAATTTAATATCTCATCTTCTAGGGAGCCTTTATAGTCCTCCTTCCTATCAATAGTGATATGAATTTTTTTGAGTCATGTTTTCTCCTCTTTTTTATATAGAATTCCTCCACAAAGGTGGAAAGCATCTACACCCTCTCATTCAAGTATTTGATTTCATTCACAACCAAATTTTCAATTTGAAAGTAGTACTTACATCAAGCTTTTAGGTCTCCAAAATTCCCAAAGTACTATCCATTTCATTCTCAAGGCCCTTAGAATTCAACTTCTCAAAGGAATTAACTTTCTTGGCATCTAACTCTATATGAGGAGTGTCCTAGTTAATGTTTTTCACCTTTCTAACCAATTGGTCAAGACATAAATCCACATGAATAGGTTAAGGGACTTATTAGTATTCTTCCCTAATTTGTTATCCTTTGTCTTGGCATGGAAAATCTTTATCTTATTCTCCCCTTTCTCTATATTATCCTCGATATCATTCTCCTTCTCCTCTTTATCTTTCTTTGGTTTCTCCTCTTATATAGTAATGGGCCTACATATATTTTTTCTTAGGGTTTTCATCTCCATTCCCTTCCATAGAATTATTTTAGCCTCTTGAATCCTCTAACTTAGAATTAACTTATGTTTCCTCTTCATAAGGCTCACAACCCTCCTCAATGCTATTATCTTTCTACTTCTTTTTATCCTTTTTATTTTCTCTAGTATCATTAGCACACAATTCATCTCCTAAGCTCAAGGATGAAACACCTAATGAGATTAAAGAAGTATCATTTTCCTCTATACCCACTTCCATCATTATGCATTTCCTTAGTTTCATTATCCTTCTTTTTCTTAGTCTTGTCTTTGGAAATAGACTCCTCTATTTGTATCATTTACTAGATGATTAGCACTAGGGTTAATAATTTCCCACTTGAAATGGTGTTTCCTTCTATTCCCTTTAGTGATCTTCTTTATAAGGCCCTGGTTTGTAGGTTCATTTTTAGTTACATTCTTTTCCACAATGTAATTTTGATAGTACTCATACATTAGAAGCATTGACCCTTCATGGAGCACTAGTTTATTAGGGTCCTCCTGATTGTTTCTCAAACTTTGGGTAAGAAACCTTTGGTGATATAATGGTAAAGATATCTTAACACTATGATGGAAGTGATTTGGGAAAATAAAATAAAGGTTATGAACATGATCAAAATTACCATAAGTGTTGGGAATTTCATGATAAACTTTAACATTTTGGACCAAAAAGTTTTAAACCAACTAATCTAAAAATAATTTCCCTTACATTTGTCAAAATTTTCTCGTGCTTCTTAGATTTAGGGTAATCTTTTAGCACATTCTAGGAATATTAAGTACTATACTTAACTAGTTTGGAATCCTTGTAAAACATTACGTAAAATAGTAAGACCAGTGGCTCTAGTAATGAGCTCCATAGATAATTCTACCATTCTATGATGCAAAATAATAGAGAAATCATCCAACTTTCCACCAACATTGAAGTTGCCTCTTTTTTGCATCCATGGAGCTTTTGATAAATTTAGCCAACCCTCTTCATACATACATACATACATACATACATACATACATACATACATATATATATATACATACATACATATATATATATATATATATACATACATACATATATATATATACATATATAAATATATATATATATGTATATATATATATATGTATGTATATATATATATATATATATATGTATGTATATACATACATACATATATATATATATATACATATATATATATATATATATATATATATATATATATATATATATATATATGTATGTATGTATATACATACATATATATATATATATACATACATATATATATATACATATATATATATATATATATATGTATATATATATATATATGTATGTATATATATATATATATATATATATATATATATGTATGTATATATATATATATATGTATGTATATATATATATATATATATATATATATATACATATACATACATACATACATACATATATATATATATATACATACATACATAGATACATATATATATATATATACATACATACATACATACATACATATATATATATATATATATGTATGTATATATATATATATATATATATATATATATATATATATATATATATATATATATATATATATATATATATATATATATATATATATATATATATAGATACATATATATATATATAAAATTGTAGCTTCTACTCTCACATTGAAAATACTCAATATTATAGTGATTAAATGAAATATCTGTACAAAGATTTATTTTTCCATGGTAGTTATAAGATTGAAAAACAACCCATAAAGTGTGTGAGAAAAAGATCCTATAATTATTAGAAAGTGAGCCCAACTCTACATGGCATGTTACTCTGAGCTGGTTAAAACTTCAGGTGTCTTGTTCTTCATAAGTACTTATCATTCCCTTCTTGAGGTTAACCCTATCATTATTAATTAGATTAGCTACCTCCTTGATTATTTAGTTTACAATGCAAGAGCCTCTAGGAATTTTTTAGTTATCTTGCTTGTTTATGTGGAAGTGCTCGGTTACTTCTTTGGACCTACACAATAGTTATTCTTTTTAATGGCTCAATGGACTTTCTATATCTCTATTCACTAAGGTGTCTTGATTTGGCTCATTGTGCATGTTTCTTGAGTGATCCTTTTCTTCATTTTCTAAGTTGTTTTTTGCTTCCTTCACTGAGGGGTTTTGGTGATTCTTTTCTTAAATAGCTTGACAATGCTTGCTTCTTTTCTCACTAAGTTGTTTGGTTGCTTCTTTGAGAAGCAAATTTTTTACTTAATTTTTGAGTTGGATCTAATGTATGGGATCGATAATTGAGAAGCATTTGGACCTATTTTGGGTCATTGTTTTATCCAATGCAAATTTGGAATCTTTTGTAATCAAATTTTGCCATGTATATAGGGGTATTAACCTAAAATATATGAATTAAATTATTGAATCAAATAAATATCTATTTTTTATCTCCTTCATGCATTTTCTCTTGGTTTTTTTCTCTCATTGTCTTAACTCAACGAGTTGCATGACAACTGGGTGTGCCTTTGTCCCATGATATCATAGTCCCTTACACCAAGTGACATCAAATACTAGTTTAGTCCTTATGGAGATTAGTATTATGATGAACCCTAATTGAATTAGTTTTAAGGTGGAAGATATGTGTTCAAACCTATAACTTGTGGAGGGTTATGATCCTAAAGTAACATGTTATCAAGATGGTTTGAGGTAGATGAAATGAAAACAATGCTATCATGGACATGCAGAGATAGATTGCGACCCCAATAAATGATGTTGAGACAACTAAAAGGAGATGAGTACATCTTGATGTTGTTGGTGATGATGAAAAAGTGGTGGAACCTAATCCTAAACTTGAAGTAGAAAAGGATAAAGAGAGGCTTTTAAGGGTTTTATCTAGAGAAAATCATAAACAAACAATTAAGGTTTCTAGTTGTGATGGAAAAATCAGATACCAATGCCTTGTTGGATTGGAATATCTGAGATAGAAAATTTCTTTAAGTATGGAAGAAACCCTGATAATAGGAAAGTGAAAATAGTAGTCACCAAGTGGAAGGGTCACACTTTTGATTGGTGAGAACATTTGTAAACATATAGACATAGAAGAGTAAAAGAGAATATTAAACCTTGGGTGAAGATGGTAGGTAAACTGAGGAAGAAGTTCCTCCATGTAGATTACAAGGTTAATTTTTTGAGGAGATTAAAAACCTTAACATAGAAAGACATGAGTGTGAAGGCTTACACTAAGATGCTCTACAACTTATATATGAGATCTAGGCACATGGATGATGATGTTGAGAAAGTTTCTAGATACTTGAATGGATTGGGGACTATAATTCAATATGGGATTAATTATGTAAAGATTGAGAGTACAAAAGGAGAATATTAGTATGCTATGAAGGATGAAGAGGTTTTAGTAAAGAGGCATGAGAAAATAAGATGAGGAAGAGGAGGAAGAGTTAGAGAGCTAGAGGCATATCTTATCAAAAAACCAAAAGATTTGATAGTACAATTCAATATAAAAGAAAAAGTGAATTGAAAGATGAAGATAAAGGAAAAATTGAGTAGAAAGGTGGTAGTTCACAGTGAGGAAAAGGTAGTTCTTACCAAGGTGGTTATAGTAGATAATGGTTTCATGGGACTTGTTTTAAGTGTGGAGAGGAAGATCATATAGCCTTTGAGTATACTCATTCTAAAGAAAAGATTGAAAATAGTTGCAAAAATGCCTTGGTTCAAGAAGAGTCTTTGAGTCCACATAATGAACTAGAAAGTAGAAGAAACTTGATGATGAGGAGAACCTTTTGGAATGATAAAGATAATAGGGAATCTATTTTAAGAAGTTCGTTTAAGATTAGATGCATGAATTCAAATAGATGTTTTAAGTTAATCATTGATAGTGGTAGTTTGGAAAACTCTGATTCAAAAAAGTTGGGTTCCAAGATGCTATAGAAGAGGTTGAAAGAACCTAAACCATACCGTATTGCATGGATGGCTAATGATCATAACTTACGTGTAAGTGAACAATGCCCTTGAAATTTAATATTGGGAGATATTATGATGATGTCCTACTTAGTATCATGCCAATGGAGTGTTTCATATTGTTTCTAGTATATTGTGGGATTGTGATGGAAAATAAATACATATTGAAAGATTAAATAAATATACCATTTGGACTAATTGAAAGAGACAAGTATTGTTATGTTTGATAGAGAATTAGAGAAGAATCATTGTATGATAGTTAGGGTTTATCTAGTGAATGGAAATCAATTTATCATAGATGTAATGAAAAAAATAAAATCTTTTCTATAATTCCCAACACATTGAGTGATGATCATGTTGACCAAGTTCTAATAGGAGTTAAATAGTTTCTCATCAATTACAAGGAGATCATTTTATAGAATGTACCAAATGGTTTGCCACTACCACAATGTATAAGGCATTGTATGAACCTTATTCCTAGTGCTAGTTTTCTAAGTAAAGAAAACTATGTATTAACATCAACTAAGAATGAAGAGCTTAATAAGAAAGTAAATGAAATTTTGTAGAAATGTTTGATAAGAGAAATTTTGATTCCATGTGTAGTATCTATTGAATTGGCACCTAAAATTAATGGAGAGTGGAGAATGTGTATTGATTCTAGAGAAATCAATAAGAAAATAGTAACGTGTAGGTTTCATATGCCAAATATAGATGGTGGTTAAACATGAGAGTTTTTTATTTGAAAAATAGTATAGTACAAAATTCTTAATTATTTATTTGTTTAGTATAAAAATACCCAAAAATATGTGTCACATCTAGGCATGTTTCTACTTTTTATATCTAGAATCTTATTAAAAAATATTTCCATTTGATTTTGATTAAGGTGGTCAGACATATGTCTACTTCTTATTTTTGTCCTAAATTTTTTTGTACTATTGCATTAAAATTCAAATTTTTGACCAATCAATTTTTATAATTTTTTTTGTTATTTTTTTTTTTTATAGATAAGACCTAGTAGTTTAGATACTAAATTCAATTTCCTAGAGATTGTTTTCTCTCAAATTTTTTGATAGAAAGTTCATAACAAGTTGAAAATTCCATGTCAAGCTGACATAACCTTGATTTGTTGATATTTCATGACCACTTAAGGGCACAGTTTGGTTGACCATGATCCTGCACATATGCACAAAAGTATTTTATATGTGATGAAGAGTTCTATTCTCTTGTTTAGGCTTTGAATGTGTGGAGACATTATTTAGTGTTTTCCTAAGGTCTTTGTGTTGTCTATTGATCATAAGGCTTTACAATATTTAGGATGTCAACATAAATTGAATCAAAGGCATAAGAAATGAGTTGAGTATTTCTAGAATTTTACATTTGTGATCAATCATCAAAGTGGAGTCATAGACCAAGTTGTAGATGCATTGAGTAGAAGGAGTTCTTTGTTGATCAAAATTAAGATTGAAGATCTTAATTTTGAAGATGTGAAAACTTTGTACAAAACTAATATTAAATTTTCTAAGAAGTAGAGAGCATGAAAAATGCCAACTTTGTTAGATCAACTAAGTATGAATATCATTTTATTCAAGAAGGTATGTTGTTAAAAGGAATTTAGTTACATATACTGATGTGATCTATGAGAATTAATTGATGAAGGAAAAGAATAAAAATGGATTGGTTAGACATTTTGGTGCTGATAAGAAATTTAGTTTTCCTAAGGAAAAGTATTATTAGTCTTATTTATATAAGGATGTTCAAATTTTATAAGGATTTTTGGAGTTTGTCAAGTTGCAAAAGTAATAAGTAGGTTTACTAAATTGTATATACTTATTTTAGTACGTCAGAAATATTAGAGTGGTATTAGCATAGACTTTATTGTTGGATTATCAAGGAAAACAAGAAGAAATGATTCTAGATATATATTTTTGTGAATATATTTTCCAATATGGTACATTTCCTACCTTGTAAGAAAACTTTTGATGTTGTATGTATTGCAGATATTCTTTTGAATAAGAAGTTCTCCATATTGCATGAAGTACTAAGGAGAATTATATAGGATCGAGACAATAAGTTTTTTGGTTATTCATAGAGGACTTTTTGGAAGAATCTAGATACTAAGTTGAAGTTTCATTCTACATTCCATCCATAGACTGATGGATAAAAAAAAATTTAAACAAAAGGTTGTGTAATTTGTTGAGATGTTTAGTTAGAGATAAAACTAAGCAACTAGAATTTAGTACTAATACATAAAGATTTTTCATATAATAATTATGTGAATAGGACTACTATAAATATTCATATTGAGATTTTTATAGGAATGCAGCCTAGAGGTATATCATATTTGAGGGATATTGCTAGAGAAGAGAAGAGGAGTAATGAAGGAGAATATTTTTTTGAAGTTATAAGTTCTTTACATGAGGAAGTGAAATATTAGTTGGAATAGAGTAATCAAAAGTATAGGAATAATTCAAAGAGATCAAGGGGACATAAGATTTCTAATGATGGTGGTGAATTGATGATTCTTTTGAAGAAAGTTATATTTCCTATTGCAATACAGAGTAACTTGAAGATGAAGAAGTTTGGTCATTGTAAGATCTTGAGGGGATTTGATAGTGGTAATGCTTAAGAATTTGAGCTACCCAATGCCATCTATATGCTATATTCAATATTGTTAATTTGTATGAGTATAATGAATCCGATGAAGAAATTATTGTACCAAGTGATTATCCTAAGAAATAGATGAAAGAGGTTGAACTAATTATGAACTAGAGAATTTGTAAGAGCATCCTAGATTGTTTGGTTATCCTACTCATTTATGTAGAGGTACTTGATTATTTGTTTGGACCTACTCAGTAGGTATTGTTGTTGTTGTTGTTGTTGTTTTTGTCATCTTGGTTAGTTCACTTAATCTTTTTTCATTGATTTCACTTGACCTTTCTTGGTGTGCATATTTGTCGAGTGATTATTCACTCCATTGGGTGAGTTGTTTTCTTCTTTGTTTAACAGGCATATTTGGTGATGCTTGTCTTGTTGGAAATTACAATGGGACTAATTATTATTTTTTGTTGATGTCAAACCTTATCAGAAAGTTATTTACTAATAATGTAGAGTGCCACATGATTTTAAAAGAGAGCTAAATAGATGAACTAGTGAAGTTTTTGAGCAATGAGGAGAAAGTATGTTGGAATTACATTGGACGCTTGATCAGTTACTCTTTCACAAGCTAATGTGTTATTTAATCTTTATATGAACTAATGAAGATAGTTGAGTTGATGTATATAAGAGAAGAGAGGAAGTTGATTAAAAAAAAACCATGACCATGTGATGATTATGGACAAGAAATATGAAGAAGAAAAATGTAGTAGTGAATGAGAAAAATGAAGATTGATCGAGCTAGTATAAGCCAAGTGAGATGGAATAGTAGAGACTGAGCTACATAGTGATGAGTAAGAAGAAGAACATAGTGATGATGGAGTGTCAAGATTTTAATAGTTTTTGAAGAATTTTATTTGATTTTGACATAGTTAAGTTTATGGATTGGTCAAAATGTGTAAATGATAAGGAAAAATCAGCTAATATATTTAATGCAAAAGTTGAGTTTGTTAAGTGATCAAATGAAAGGATTGAAGGAAAAGTTTCTAAGAGCTACAAGAAAGGAAGAGAAAGACAAAATGATAGATATATTTAATAAATTTGATCAAATCCTAAGATTTATGGTGATGCTTTAGCAGAAAAAGATCATAGCTACCTATTTAAGGAGACATAAGGGATATTTTGTACGGTTTGTTCATTGTTGATTGGAAATTTTTTTTGTAGAAACTATGAAGGAAAGAGTAGCATGGGAGAAGTGAAAAGATTGGTGAAGTTTGTTTTCTTGAAGGGCTGCTAAGAAGATCATAGATGAAGAGTATAATGAAGTCTACTCAATGAACCAATAATTGAGCTAAATGGAGTTCTAAATTTGTAAATTGAGTTATATCTTTATCGATCAAACCTAGTTGTTAGTTTCTAACCATTATGGTTGTAAAATACTTTAATCAAGGTTGACCTAACAGTCATTTTAAAATTATTTTGTCAATGTTGCATTCTAATATAATGATCCAAAGTCTATGAACAAGGCCATGTTCCTAACAATGTGTTTTGTAACTTTTAGCAGGGTTGGATCTTAACTAATCTCAATTTAGAAGAGTGAGAAGTGGTAGCATGTTACTTAGTGGTTTCCTCCAAATTGGGTTTTCATGTTAATTACTAGTTTTATATATGTGTGAATGGTGGTTTGTGATGCAAGCTATTTACTAGTGTTTTATTCCTATTAGTTGGTATATAATAAATAATAAACTTCTGATGAATGCATAAATTAAGTTGTTGATGGGTTGTTGTCTTGGATGAGTGAATTAATGAGTTTGATTAAGTTGGTTGAATTTGTTAAAAGATGAATTGGTACATGTAGACATAGGAGAAACTAAATCACCCCACCTCTTATTTATTGTACTTATTCTAATAATTAGTATTAGAGCTTTGGCACTTGTATGAAAAATTTGAAAGGACTTAAGATGAAGATTGATATGTACAAGAGAGAGTTACCTAATATGAAGAAAGAAAACTTCCTTGCATGGAAATGACTAATGAGATTGCATGTATTTTGAGTCATATATTTCTCATTATGATACTTGAACACTGAATATATTGAACTAGCTAGATCAACATGACTATTCAAAAAATGAAGGAGAAGGAAGAGAGAAACAAAATGGCGATAGATATAGCATCTTCCTTGAGTTATTCTGAGTTTGATGACCTAAAAGATTGCACCAGAGAAAAGAGAATGTTGGACAAGTTGGTGCAACTCCATGGAGGAGACAAAAATGTGTTCAGGGTTAAAGCTGAAAGATTTGGAGGCAAGTTTGATGACATGAGAATAAAGGAAGGTGAGAGTATTGTACATTATTATGGCCAAATCAAGGAGGTTATAAATGCTTTTAGAGGAGCTAGAGTAGACATATCTAATGATACTGTGATAAGAAAGGTGTTAAGGAATTTACTTCCTATATATGTAATGAGAGTATCTACAATTAAAGAAATGAGATGCGCTCTTAGTAATGATATCACCTTAGATTTTCTAATTCATAGACTCACTAAAATTGAATTGTCAAATTTTGATAACCACACACCTTCTACTGTTCAATATGCTTTTAAGTATTAACTAACCCTTGATGTATCTAGAAAAAGGAAATAGAATAAGCCTGTGGATAGTGATAGTGAATCTAATGATGATCTTGATGATATTGAAGCATTGTTGTGAAGAAGGATACCTAGAGGAAGAGGAAATAACAAAGGTAGACTTCCTATATTTATTTTACATGTAAAAAAGTTGGTCATATTACTATAAGATGTCCTAACACTTATGCGAGAGAAGAATGAAAAGATAACTAATATTAAGGAAGGATAGATAATAGAGAGAATCAATGTAACACAGTCTATAAAGGAAAATGTATGAAATCTTGTTAAATTGCTAAAGAAGATGACCTTCTGATAGTGATTTTAATGAAAATGAAGAAGAATTTATTTGTGTTTCAATAATGGGTAAATCTAAGGAGGATGATAAAATTTCTTTGATTTTACATATGAATAAGAATGACAAATGGATAATTTATAGTAGTTGTTCACCTTATATGGATCATGATACTAGTTCATTTGAAAAGATAGAACTTTATAATGGAAGTAGTGTTACATTTGGAAATGATGCACCATGATATGTGAAAGGTAAAGGATCAATAATATTGAATGATAAGATTATATGTGACAATGCATATTGGATTGATGGTTTAAAATGTAATTTATTGATTGTGGCATAGTTAAATAGTTTAGGCTAAAAACTTTAATTCCAACCCAAGATGGAAAAGATTTATGATTCTATTGGTAAACTAATTAGAAGTGGATATCAAACAAGATGTAACTTGTTCTATGTAGACCTATATGAAGACACTTTTGTATTTTCACAATTTGAAGATGTTTGCGTATGGCATAGGAGGCTATCTCATGTGACTTAGATAGTTTGGTAAGAATTAGTAAGATGAAATTATTTAGAAGACTACTAAGATTGAGAAAATCTAATAATGTGATGTGGAAACAATGTCAAATTAGAGAAATGAAAAACTCTAGTTTCAAGAGGAAGACCTATTGTTTTCATCACATCTTGGAGTTGGCTCATATTTATTTATGTGTTCCTATTGGAGTAAAATTTTATTAAGGTCACAAATGATTTATTTTATTTGTTGATGATTTTTCTAGGATGATGACTCTAATGTTTGTTAAAGAAAAATTTGATGCATTTCAAATGTTTGAGTGGTATTTGGATAAAATAGAAAAAGAAGAAATAAAGAGTCTTAAGGGCTTGATATTAGATATGGGATGTAAATTTATATCAGATGAATTCAATATATTCTAGAATGATAAGGGAATCAAAAGACAAAGGAGTGCATGAATGACTCCACAATAGAATGGGATAATTGGAAGAAAGAATAAATCAATCATAGACTAGACAAAGATATTGATCGTGGAGAAGATTTTTCACTAAAGCATTGGAGAAAAATAGTAAGTACCTCTATTTATACACTGAACCAAGTTCAAGTTAAGAAAGGTTAAAAAAAAAACCCTTTTGAAATTTGGTATGGCTATGCGCCTAATGTAAATTATTTGGTAGTCTTTGGAGGAAAGTGTTATATATTAAAAGATAAAAAGAAAGAAATAACTAATACAGAGAGTGAAGAAGGTATATTCCTAGGATATTCTACTAAAAGAAAGGCATGGAAGTATTTGAATTATAGCACTAAATTTTTTTTTGGAAAGTGAAAATGTTAGAGCTGATCAATTTATAGAAAAGAATGAAGAGGGATGCAAGAAATAAACTAAAAATTAAAGAAATGTTGCCTATATCTATGAAGGAAAACCTGGAAGATTAGCTAAACTAGAGAAAGAGATTGTTGAGCATTAGGTTGTAGGATTCAAGTCATGGAGTCAGGAGACTAAATATCAAATAGTCCATAATAAGTTAGAACCAAAGATACCTGAAAAAGATGAGAAAGTTGGACCAAGTGATATACCACAACAACAAGGAAGATATGAACCCATCTTTAAAAAATATAGCATTTTTATTATATGATCAAAGTATATCAAGGAGATATTGAAGACTTTTGGAATGAAAGATTCAAGACCTATTCGAATACTTATGGTGACTAGTGAAAAACATTAAAAGAATGATGATTCTTTTGAAGTGGATCAAACATTATACATGTCAATGATTATAAAATTATAATATGTTTTACATAGTAGATCTAAAATTGTGTTAGCCATTAGTATTGTTGTAGGATTTTATACTTGTCCTAAGCAGAATCTAATGATGGTTGTGAAAAGGATACTGAGATATCTATTATGGTACAAGAAAAATGATAAGTTTGAACTAAAAGTTTACATAGATGTTGATTGGGCTAGAAACATTGATGACAAAAAGAGTAAAATTTGATGATCTTTCTCTCTAGGAAAGCAACTGATTCCATGGACAAGCAAGAAGAAAAATTGTATTTCACAATCTACAATAGAGGCTGAGTATGTTACAGTAATAGTAAATTTTTCTATCATTGTATGGATCAAGCAATATTTCAAAGGTATTGGTGTAGTAGCACCCATGAAAATGAGGTACAATAAGAGGCTCAATGAGAATCAAAGACATTTAATTACTTATCATGATTTTTCAAATCTATTTGAGTCAATGTGTAAGACTAAATAAAGCCATTTGTAAGAGATTGTCCAAGTTCTCTAGTATAGTCAAATTATTTAAATAGACCCATGGAAGTGTAAAATATAATAAAAACTTCATATATAGTATATTTTGATATGTTAGTAGGGATTTTATAAAGCTTAGAGCTCATTTGTAAAAAAGTACAAAAGTTTTCAAGTATGTAATAAAAATATTATAAAAAATGTGACAATATGAAAAAGTTGATGTAAGAGAGAAGATGGAAGCTAATGGCTGGAGAAGTTGAAAGAAGAGGTTAATAAAGAGAAGTTTATTTTTGTAAGTTTTATGATAAATTTATGAGTTACTTTTCGAAAAACCTAGTTGTTTTTTATATTGGTATAAATTCATATGAAGAGAGAACTAATATTTACATAAAGGTATTTGATTTATCATTATTTTGGTTTTGGTTTTGTCAAATTTCATATATTTTTGTAGAAGTTATGGCCATTTTAGTAACTCCAGGATTGAATATGTCCTAGAGTTGGCAGTTTTGGAAAAAAAGTTTAATAAATTTTATTATCTAGATTGGATTGAGATATAAATTGGGGAAAATGTTTTTTACAAATCCATAATTAATCTCATAAATTGAATTAGTGATAAATTATCATTTTTAAAAGTTATGAACCAATATTGAAAGTTTTTTTTATGTTGTCCATGTTATTGATTTGGTTGAAAATGTTCCTCACATTAGGTATGAAAGAGAAGATTAGTGAACTTGTAGTAATATATTGTGATAAAAAAAAAGGGTGCTATTATCATATCTAGGAATCATGTGATGAATACAAAGACCAAGGACATTTAAATCAGGTATCATTACTTGAGAAAGTTAGTACAATACAAAGAAGTCAAACTCCTAAATATGTGAACACAAAGGATTAGATATTTGATATATTGACTAAAGCATTATTTAAGGATGTCAAATATCTAATAGATAATCTAGGGGTTATTCCCTTGTTCAAAGGAAGGTGAGAAGTGATGGAATATTTTATTGATTTTTATGGTTAGAATATCTTACACAATGATGTAGGACATCAAAATTTAGGAGCTTTCTAAAAAATTTAAAAAGAAGGATAAAGATATGAATAGATCAAGATACATGTCAAAAATGAAAGAGGGAATGATCTTGTAGTATAAGTTAGACATAGACAAAAGGATCATGTGTATAGAATGGATGATGTCTTTGGCAATTTTGTCAAAGAGGGAGAATATTCTAGAAAATTTATGTTAGCAAGTTACCATCCAATATGTAATGAGATAAGTATGATAGTTACCATCCATCCAATGAAAGAAGGAGAAGTTGAATTACACATTGAGATGTCTAAGATGGAGTTATTGCAAGTACTAATACACTTGTTATTATAATTGGTGTAAAAATTGAAGAATCTACAAATTGTATCATAGAGGGAGAAGTGTAGGAAAGTTCAAAGATAAGAATCAGAATGAAACTAAGGATTTTAATAAATATCTAATACAAATTATAGAGGGAGTTGTTAATGAAAAAAATTTAGAAACTCTTTTTCATTTGCATGGTAACTAGAGATATTTTCATTAATACAAAAGATGAATATTGTTGGAAACTACAATTAGAACAAATGTTATGTTTTCATTAATGTCAAATCATATTAGTGATAAACTTACTCACAATGTAGAGTTTCATATTAGTTGACTGATGATGATGATTTGGAAACAGATAGAACTAGATGAATTAATGAAGTTGTGAACTGTCATGGAAAAAGTATGTTAGAATTACAATGGGCACATGTTTAGTTAGTCTTTAAAAATAAAGTGTGTTGTTTAGTCATTATATGAAGTGAAGAAGATAGTTCAGTTAATGTGTAAAAGGAAAGACATGAAGTAAGGTTAAACAAAAGAATGACCAAGAGATAGTTATGGATGAAAAAGATAAATAATTAAAATATAGTAGCAATCAAGTGTAGTGAACAACAAGTGAGCAAGTGTAAAACTCAACTGATAGGATAGTAGAGATCAAGCTACCTAGTGATGATTTTATAGAAGAATAGACTCATGACTAAGTGTTGTCATTTTAATACTTTGTTCTAAATTGAGTTTAAGGCTGACATAGTTGAATTTTCTAAATGTCTAAATGATAAGGATTGATGATATAACATATGGAAAGAACAAGTTAAGTTTGTGTTGATGTAAATAAGTATTTACTATTTACACTTACTTTTTTTTGTCTAAAAGAGGGGTAAATGCTTCTGACCTTAAGGTATGAACCAGTGAGGCCACAAATGGGGGACCTCATCCCCATTAGATTTGAACCTTGATGGCAAGCATAAAATTAACCATCACAACATGCCACTATTGTCACTATTTACACTTACTTAAGTTTACTTAGGTTAATGTATTATTTTATTATTTTGCATTATTTTGTTATTTATTTTGTAAACACTTAGGAGTTTGTGTACCCTTTTTGAGTTGTCATGTTGACAACACAGAAGTACACAACTCTAGTTTAGTGCATGGTGTCTACAACACTAGAGTTCAGTGCATGGAGTCTACAACACTAATTTTCATGATACACCATTGTAGGCTTATCCTCTCATCATCACAATTACTTTTGTGCTTAATGGGGGATAACCCATATCTAGTGAACATGTATTGGGTTGTATGACTTATCATGTAGCTAATTTTGAGGCATTCTAGATGCATCTTAGAGCCCATTAAATACAAGCACTCCTAGTGTACTCTAATGTGCATATTGAATTGAATACATTGTTATTCTCATCATACTCCTTTTTGGTCTACAATTGTGCTTATGATTGAGTTCTTAGTTCTTGGGTGAATTTTTCCCTAAGAAAAATTCTTATAGCTTGTTAAGTGATCAAAGGAAAGGATTAAAGAACAAGTTTCTAGAGGTTAAAAGAAAGGGGGAGAAGGAAAAAAAAAGGATGGATCCATTGAATCTAATCAAATCATAATATCTGCAATGATGTTTAAGTGGAGCTGCAAGGGATGTTTTTTAAGGTTAGTTTGTTGTTGATTGGCAATTTTTTTTGAGAACCTATAAAGAACATAGTAATAGGGGCAATGTAAAAATATTGGTGAATTGTGATTTCTTGATGGGTTTCCAAGTGGGTCAAAGATGGAGCATATAATGAAGTCATGCCAATGAATGAACAATTGATCCAAATAGAGATCTAAATTTTAAAAGTGAGTTGTATTTTGAAAAAACAAACTTAGATGTTATTTCTAACCATTATGGAAGTAAAATCCTTTAATCTAGGTTAACCTAATAGTTATTTGCAAATTATTTAACCAATGTGACATTATAATGGACTAATCCAAAGTCATCTAACTAGGCCACTTTCAATTGTGTGTTATGTATCCTTTAACATGGTTGGCTTTTAAATAATCTCACTATCTAAATGATTTAGAATAACTGAGATGGGGTGGGTGAGAGGGGGAGATGAGGGTGAATTATTTATCCTTAGGTCAAGATGTACCAATTCAAATTTGAATTTACCTTTGCCTCTATGGAATCTTCCTCATCTATGCTACTGTCACTAGATGCATGTTTTCCTTTTTAACACTTCTTTGATTTCACCTCCTTTGTATCCTTCAATGTTAGCTTGGCCTTTAAATTAGATTCAAGGTTCTTAGGTCTATAGTTATCAAAATTAGATAGTTCAAATGTAGTAAGTCTTCCCACTATTCCTTCAAAGGTTAGTGTGTTTGCTTGTACACACCTTAGCTCTTGGATGGCTGAAACTCTAATAGCATAGTTATGGAATAGGCTTCTCAATTATTTGCTATTAATAGTCTCTTCTTCTAACTGACCACCTTGACTCCTTATTTCACTTACCACTTCTTTCATTTTGGAACCATATTGAGTAGCATTTGCACCTTCCTCCATTTTCATGTCATCAAACATTCTTCTAAGGCTTTCTCTTTTTGCACTCTAAACATTCTGATTTCCTCCATATATATCTAATAGGTCTTTTGACATCTTGAATGTAGTGTCACAACCTTTGATCTCACCAAATTCAGGATAGTTGAGTGCAAAGGAAATCTCCAACATTGCGTGATTGTATTCCTTTCTTTTGTTCAAATCATCTACAAAGAGGGGTTCAATTGGATCTACATGTTCTATTCCAATTTAGGTTTTTGTATAGTTACCTATTGATCCAAGGTATAATTTAATCAAACTCTACCATGCAATGAAGTTGTCTTTGTTGACCTTTTTAACTTCTCTCTTAGACATCTTGATCTTCCTACTTCTAGTTGTGTGCTAAAATGTTGTCACACTTCTATGAATCATTACATGTAAGAAAACTCAAGAATGAGCCCTCACAATTTGATCCATAGCTCTCTACCCATAGAGTGCAAGGGTTTGCAATGGAGGCCCTCAGTTTGACCTATTTTTGTGCCCATGCAAGTACACCATGAGATGAGAGATTCAAAGAGAAAAAGCAAGAATGCTAGTCTCCATTATCTTCAAATATGCATGAAAATAAGATCTAATCTATGAAAGAAAAATCTAATCTATAAATGCAAAATCTAAGCTAAAAGCCCATGATGGGTGCAAGAGAGAAAAAGACAAGAAAATAGAAGTTCTCCACAAAAAGCTTTTATATTCAAACTCCTTCAAAAATTGGTCTTCAAACCTGCAACATAACGATAGCATAATCATGGGTGTCTAACATGAGGAGAGGGCTCTCCCTTATAAAGGAAATTATGGAGATGAGAGGCTTCTCACAACCAATATGGGATAATAGAGCTTGATCCATGTGAGACAAAATTCCACCAATGAGAAAAGAGGAGTGGTTGAGAAGAAAGTGGTGATCCATGTGAGACAAGATTCCACCAATTAGAAAAGAGGAGTGGTTGAGGAGAAAGTGGAAAGATAAATCCCACTTAGATCACATTTTTAAGTGTAGAGAAATTAAATAAAAAGAATTTATTTTATTTCCTTTTTTCATCAAAAGAGATATTTAAGTGGGATTTTTATTTAATTAAAAGGGAGCAAGTTCTTTTTAATTAAATAGAAGATATTTAATTAAATTAAAAGAGAGGTTTTTCTCTTAATTAATTAAATGTGTATGAACTGTTTAATTAAAAGAGAGGTTGTCTTTTAATTAAATGGGGATTTTATTTTATTTAATTAAAAGAGAAAATTTTCTTTTAATTAAATAAGACTTGGAATAAAACGATCAATCTTAGAAACGAAATAAATCGAATTCAATCAAGGAAATTGATTTGAATTGATTTAATAAAATATTACAAACCATTGATTTAGAAAATTTGATAAATTGATAAATTGAATAATGGGGGCCCATAGTCTAGGCGACCATTTTTGGGTGCATACATTTGCCCCTCTTTGACTAATGTGTGATCGATTCGGGAACACATGTAGTCAAAGAAAGAAATTGAAGTGTGAGGTCAATTTGGGATCACAAAACAACCTAGATGTGTGGTCGACTCGGGAACAGATCAGGACAAAGAATACAAATAAATTTTAACTTGAAAAAGTCAAGGATAAAATTGATAAAATTGAATCAAGGATTGAAATTGATAATTACTGCCCCCTCATGATTGAAATCAAAATGAGATAGAGGAGAAACAACAAATTGATAAATTTGATCAAATCGAACAAAAGATAAGGTTCTTGATGTAAGATGAAAGATATAAGAATCATAAAACCAAGGTAGATGATCAAGCATGGAATATTATGCCCCAAAGGTAATTTAGAAGAAAATAAGTGGGGAAAAAGAAAATGGAAGATAGAAGTTTGAAAGATATGGAAAGAAATAGAAAAAAGGAAAGAAAATGCTCCAAAAATTAATCAACTGTTTAAGATATAAATTTCGATTGAGATCACAAAAGAAAATAAGGAAATGAAGATCAAAATGTGACCACAATTGATTAAATCTCCACAATAAAGATGAAAGGAGAACCCTCTCAAACTCATAATGCAGCCTAAAAATGCAAATTAACATGAAGTCGAATAATGCAAGCTACATGAAATGCAATGGTATACTTGCAAAAGAGCAATTGTAACATAGAATTTTGTGTTCATCATTCATTAGAGAATGCAAAAGAACTTATTTTCATCATTGGGCCATTATTATCGGACATCAAAAAATCACACAATCATCACTAGTTACAAATGCAACTATGAAGATATGAATGCGATTTATATTAGATTGAAATGTGGAAAAATTCTAACATAAGAATCAAACACATAAAGGTCAAGATGACTTCAATGTTAGCTTACCCAATTTAATATAGAAAAACTATGCTTGCATCAAGGCATAGATGCCAAGATGACTATATGAATGGTTGTGCAAAAACAATCAAGGATGATGTCTCAAATCTCCTAAGTGTTTCAAGGGGACAACAAAAGACACTCTAGAGTTCAAGACCACACCCACAAGCAAAAAATAAATAAATAAATAAAAACATGTCTCATGCCCCAAGTCTTCTAGCGATGCATCATGGAGAGACTTATCAGACAAAGACACTCAACAAAAATCAATAACAGTTAGTACATAGAAAAAAAAAATCATGACATAAGTCAAGCATTAAGTGTTGCATTAAAAAATTTAAGTGTGTTAACTAATACTGAGTTCTGAGGACAAGGATCAAATGCTTGTAGGAAGGTAAGATCACATGATGATACTGGGTAAGACCAAACCAATAAGTGTTGAAAAACATTCGATGTCAATGGGTGTTGAAAAACACCATTTGCGAGGTGTCCTAAAGACTCACACATCTAAGAAACCAAAGCTAACATAGTTATGCCCCCTAGACAAAGACCAATTCCAAACCAAGGTAAGAAGGACAAGGCATGGTGGAGAAAGGCTAAGTGTCGAGGACATGTGCTAAGAAACAGGGGTGCAAAGGCCTCAAGTAGCGACCGTTTCCAGGTTTTCACCACTTGGATTTTTTTTTCAAGACTTTTTATAATTTAAAAAAAAAAATTTGCTACCAAGGCGCCTGTTTCCAGGTTTTCACCAAGGCACTTTTTCTATTTTTTTGAATTTTTGAATCTTTTATTTTTTTGTATTTTTGGAATATATAATTTTTTTGGAGATACATCAAAGTGCCTATTGCTAGTTTGTCACTAAGAAGATCATTTTTTCAGGACATTTTTCAATTTTTAGAATTTTTTACAATATACCATTTTTTTGGATTTTTTAAAATATATCAGTTTTTTTGGATTTTTAAAAATATATCAATTTTTTTGAATTTTTTTCAGGATCAATAAATATGTACAAAGATACCCCTAGACAGAATGGGCATTAAACTCTTAAGAAAGATCACATTGTGTAGTCCCAATGTCTAACAAGGTGGAGGACATGATGAAGCAATAAGCTAATGGATATTATGGATAAGCAAGGAGTGTATGAAGCAAGTAAAAGTGATCTTCAAAGGTTGACTCCTCAAGAGTACCCAAGCTAGGGAAAATTTGTCATGTAAAGAACATTTGGACAAGAAATGAAAGGCCAGTATAGGATAATTCAAGAAAGCATAATGTAAAAGTGGGAAAGATGCAATCCAAAGAAGTAGAGATGTCAAGAGACTTTATAGCATCATATTTTACTCTATTTTATTAGAGCAAGACCAAAGGGGTAAATACGAATAACCTAGTCAACATGATTAGAATAAGCATAAGCATAAGCATAGAATTGTTCTCTTGATTTTCAATAGGCTCAATAGATATGAAGGCTAAACATGAAAGGAATGAAAACAAGATCATCATAAGATATCTCACAATATAGCCAAATGTTTGTCTATAGGTCAATATTGTCAAGATCAAAGAGAGAATACGAAATGGATGAAAGATGTAGAAGAACTACGCATGATGCCTATTTGTTAGGTTTTCATCATGGTACTTATCCAAGGCACCACAAGGGAGTGGTTTTCACCATAGGATGAATTTATGTCTCTTTACTTTTGCTACCAAGGTGCCTGATTACCAGGTTTTCACCAAGGCACATTTTCAAAATTTTCATTTTTTTTCTTTCTTTTTTTTTTTCAATATTTTTCAATTTTTTTTTGGAAGAAGTCAATCTTTTGAGATAATGCTCTTTTAATGTTTAAACCATGATATAGAAAGGAATTCAAATGATATGCCCAAAGATGCTAATAGGGAAAGGAAGATGGGAGACAAAAATGGAGGATATGGCTTTATGCGAAGTGTGTGAGATTGAAAAATGGAAATAAGGCAAGATCAACGTCAAAACACACCTTGAAGGGTGGCGAAAGGATGGAGAAAATGTGAATGAAGGAATATTTGAAGGAATATGGTGAGTGGATAGAAAAGGTTGCAGTTTAGGCACATGGAATGGAAGAATGCTTTTGGAAGAAGATGAAGCAGAATTCTTTGGAAGCTTGAATGTCAACTTCAATTGTTGTTCAACATTAGACTTTCTCAAGAAAGACTTTGGAATCCATATAGCCATAGGCCTCTTTTCATTTCTTTTTGATGATGTGGAGATAATATCTTCAATGATGGATTTTGGAACCCATACTTGTCTTATAATTTTTTTCTTAGATATCTCTTTTGACTTTATGCCCCCATGTCGATTAGAGGAGACATGGTGGTGTTCTTTATATAGATTCTTGAATTGCTTCTTTTTCTTGTATTGAAAATTAAAGTTACTTCCAAAAGAATTGTGACTTGTGGAAGAAGAAGGATGATATGACTAATTTAGGTGAGTGGGTTGATGAAAAGAATTCAAGGATATGCATCTACATTGATCTTGAGGAAAGATAGGAGAGGGAGGGATGTAAGGACCCAAGATGGATGAAGAACTAGGAGAATTGGGAGGAGAAAGTGAAGGGACATAAGGACCCAAGATGGAAGGAAGATATGAAGCATTTAGTATTGGTGGGGGAGGTCCAAGGATGGATGTGGAAGATGCAAAAGGGTAATCAATAAGTTCATCAACATCTATATCACAATCAAGGAGATCAACATCTTTAGAGTGAGCATCAGGGTTTTCAATAGGAACATAAACATCTTTAATAGGAGCAACTTCTTTGATAGGAGAACTTATAGCTTGAGAAGACTTAGGAAGAGTAGAAAGTGGAAGGGAACATGGAGTGGTAGAACAAGAAGATGGAATACATTGATCTTGACAAGGATCTTTGGATAGCATAAGCATAGAATTGTTCTCTTGATTTTCAATAGGCTCAACATTGGAAGTGGAAACATCATTTTTAATAACCTTAATGGAAGTATCAGCTTTGGAAGGAGTAAGTGTACTAAGGTCATTTTTATTGTCAATAAGCTCAGTGGTGCAAGCAGTATCTTGATCTTGCTTAGGAGAAGACTTAAGACATGGTGGAATGAATGAGAAAGGGTGTAAGGGATCAAAAGAACCATGAAATGTATCAGAAAAATTGTGAAAGGAATTGGATGACATGGAAGGTTCTTGATCTTGATCTTTTTTTATATTCTTTTCTTTATCATTTTTAGAGTCCTCTTGATATGAAGCTAGTGCTAAGGAGAAGGAAGCATGTTGGAATTGTATGGAAGACTTTGGAATAGATGATGAAGAACTAGCTGAAGTAGGAATTATAGTGCATGAAGGCTTAGGCTCCTTAGGTTTAACATTGTCAAAGGTATTTGTAGCCAAGTGAAGGTTAGCTTGAGTTTCTTTAAAAGGTAGCCCTTGAGGATAACTATAGGGAACTGCATGAAAAGCTTTAGGATCTCTGTTGGATGAATGATTGGTAGAAGATTTGAGAGTCTTAGAATCTTTAGGGAATGTATGGATAGTGGAGGAAGTAGAAGATGGAAGGGGAGCATCAGAAGACAAAGGTTCAACATTAACATGATCTTGCTCAAGAGTGTAATCTTTATTTTCAGCATGAGGATTCTTAGAAGAGGAACTCTTATCCCATTGATGTTGTATTTCAGCACACAAAAATGCTTTCTCTTCATCAAAAAATGAAGATTTATCATTTAGGTATTGTTCACAAAATTTATCAATGTTGTTTTCAAGATTTGATTCATGTGAATTACCATCAATATCTTTTCGTGACTCATCCCCTTTAAGCACAAGCATAAGACTAGGAGGACTTTTAGGAACTGTTGGAATGTAATAATCATCACCATCATAATCATTGTCACTAGAAGCATTATAGATAGGCATATCACAAGACTTTTCATGTTGTTCATTATCATATGTCTCAATAAGAGGAATAGGACTCTTGGTAGAAGTAGAAGAAGAATGATATCGTGAAAAAGAGGTAGGTGAAGACCTAGATGGATGATATCTAGAAGAGTCATGGTAAGATTTAGAAGATGAAGTATGTGAATGATATTTAGAAGAATTATCGTAAGACTTAGAAGATGAAGAATATGAAGGATATTTAGAAGAATCATGATAAGACTTGGAAGATAAGGAATTTGAATGATATTTAGAAGAATCATGATAAGACTTGGAGGATGAAGAATCTGTATGATATTTAGAAGAATAATGATAAGACTTGGAAGATGGAAAATATTTGGAAGAAGGATATTGTGATTTAATCTTGCACATGATCCTAGCAAAAGTGTCCGATTTATCCATTTTTTTAATCATTTTTGTTGCAACGTTAGCATCCATGCATCTATTGGATTGACAAAACTTTTCAAATTCAAGGAGGTGGATTTCATCTGAGCTCAAATGAGGATCCCTAAAAAGTTATCCAAGATCCATGGTTCTAGAAGAAGAAGAATCAAGTATGGAAGAAGAGAAATAATGAATAGAAGAAGGTAGACTATATGATAATAGGAGGAAAAGAATCAAGAAGACATGAAGAAGAGGAAGAGTGGAAATGACAGGTTAGAAAGACATGGAAGATAAAGAAGAAAGAAGACCAAGAGTCATTTTGGAAAATTTGATACCATTTGAGATCATTTGAATGTTGAGCAACATGTAATAGCACTTGTAATCAACATGAAAGAAAAGGCACTAGTTGATAGGATAAACCTAAGAAATGTTGGTACCAAACTAGGATAGTAAAAGCTCTCACTTGTCCAAAAGAGATGTGATAAGATAGAATTTTGCAATAGGTGTAAACCAACACTGCCACAGAAGTGCCCACAACTTTGGGTAAATACCCTAGCACATATGGACCAGGAGGATGACTGACCCAAATTATAAATAATTAAAATTGAACTTTGATGAAAGTGAATGGACAAGAGATTACTAAGACTCTCCAAGTGTAATATCAAAAGATCCAAGTGTATATCTTTCTCAATAAGGACGGTTTCTAACTTACCAACTCCAAACAAGGTCTCTTGTGAAATCAATGATTACTAATTCAAGAGGTCAAAGCACAATAACCCATGGTGCAAAAAGGCTTTTAACAATGAGAAAAGTAGCCTAATCCAAATAGGACCAACCTAGGGAGACTAGAAATAATGGGATAACAAAGTTATTTGATCGTAAAGTCTCAACTGAAGAACTCAGATTTTGTTCATTTTAAATATCCAACTAGATGTATCAATAGATTCTTTATCATAAACCAAGCACGCAAGATAGAAAACAGGGATTTCAAGCAAACAGTCTTCAAACAATGAACAAGGGGCAAAGAAACCTTGTGCATGAGCAATCAAGTGACTTAGTTTATGTTAATCACTAGGAGAGCTAATTGTGTATGTTCTTAAAGAGTTTCACAATCATTGCATACATCCCTAGAAAATAAAAGTTGGCCTCTCTAAGGTTTTTAGTAATGGTTTGACTCTGCAACTTTTATGATTGACAGGGGTGACCTCTAATCCTGGCGCACCAAAGTTTTGACATAGTCTGAAAACTTAATCTTCAAGAGATGCTAGGGAGAACTGACAACCCACAATGAACCATACCCCATGTAGATTTCTTCCACGAGGACATTTATATAGCGATTGTTGCAACCACGGCAGAAATGGCTATTACCGCTTGAGGTTTCGTCCGTAGTTTGCCCTGTATAGGGATTGTCTGCTATGGTTAACCCTCTCTAAAGGTGACCGACTCACAATAGTGGACCACAAGTTGACTTAGCTTTCAGATCCAAGGATTTGACACCTTTTCACTTTTAGCCCAATCAAAGCAAGCAGATTAATCTGACACACTAACTAAGATTATCTCAAGATCTATGATATCAACCCCTAGTGATTTATCAACCTCTCCGGAGAAAGGATGCCTCAATCACCAAGTTGAAGATCCATCTATCTAAGAGATTCTCAAAGTATCCTCCCCACCAACAAGGAATCCATCTTTGAGAGGAGTTTCACTAGGAACTCACTCCCTCAAGATCCATGAATAGTATTCATGGGGCCTAATTACTATGTGTGTACAGATGTTAATTCCCCGAAAGAAAATCTATCCAAGAATAATCAAAAAGCACAAGGTGGTACACTTAATGCTTTAACTAATGCAAGGTGAGTCCAAAGATGTGGAACACTTAACCCCTCACACAAGCCAAAATGAGTCCACAACTCAAAGATTAGTGAGTTCTAGAAAGCACAAGAGGGTTTCCAAGTGGAGCACTTAATGCTTCTATCCTGTAGACCCCTCCCCTTTAATGTGGTGTTGATCTTGCAACCACTGGGTGGAATGAGGGGCCGGTGGATTCAATGAGTCCAATAACCCAATATAGCTATCTAAATCTATCACTAATAATCAAGCTTGCTAAATAAAAATCAATGGAGATTGCAACCTAGTATCCATTATGCATGTGTTTGAAAAATAAAAGCATAAGCAAAACACACAAGCTAGACACATGAGAGGTTCATTTTAAGGCTCCAAATCAAAGTGTTATCAGCCAAAGAAGAATACCTGAAGTCCTCGCAACGCGCTTAGTAGATCTTACCTATTTTTAACAACTTTAGCACGTTTTTCCAATGAAATCACAACTTGCTGCTATGCTGTTCCAAAAAAATCAGAAAACATAGAAAAACCCAAAACAGTGAGCAGTTAGCAAAAAAAACCAAAAAAACCAGAAAATTCCTGCAAAAAAAATATGAATAACCTAGTGAACATGATTAGACCTTTTTTTTTTGCTACGATTTCGAACCCAAAAATAGAAATGAAAAGAAGAGACCCCTACTAAAAACTAATGAGCTTTCCAAAAATGTAAGAAATTCAAAAAAACTCTTCATTTGTGCCCTAGGGACCCAATTTTTCAAAATAGGCCAGATTCATCAAATCGAGTTTTTGATCATTAATACGGCCTCAAAATTCAGAACACAAAGAAAGAACCTCCCTTATAATTCAAAAGTATTTCTGAAAATGTAAATTTTTCTGAAAAATACACTGATTTGCGATCAAAAATGGCTTTTTATGAAAAATAAAGAGAAATTCATAACTCGCGTAAATCATGTCAAAATGCTCTAAAAATCGAACTGGGATATGTTGCGCACATAGCCAACCCACAAAAAAAAATTTAAAATCAAATTCTAAGTGGTTTAAAAGATATGGTTGAATCTTTAAACCAACTAGATTTTTTGCCTGCAAACCAATCTATATATGGGTTGGCCTTAAAACCAAAGTGAAAAATTTACAAAAGCACTTGATTAGATCCAATATGCTACTGTAAAAAATTAGAGATGAAAAATAAAAGCAAATGGAGCTAGAAACTTGATTCAAGCCCCACACTGGGCGCCAAAAATGTGTGCTAAAATGTTGTCACACTTCTCTGAATCATTACATGTAAGAAAACTCAAGAATGAACTCTCACAAATCAATCCATAGCTCTCTACCCATAGAGTGCAAGGGTTTGCAATGGAGGCTCTTAGTTTGACCTATTTTTGTGCCCATGCAAGTACACCATGAGATGAGAGATTCAAAAAGAAAAAGCAAGAATGCTAGTCTCCATTATCTTCAAATATGCATGAAAATAAGATCTAATCTATGAAAGAAAAATCTAATCTATAAATGCAAGATCTAAGCTAAATACCCACGATGGGTGCAAGAGAGAAAAAGACAAGAAAATAGAAGTTCTCCACAAAAATCTTTTGTATTCAAACTCTTTCAAAAATTGGTCCTCAAACCTGTAGCATAACGATAGCATAATCATGGGTGTCTAACATGAGGAGAGGGCTCTCCCTTATAAAAGAAATTATGGAGGTGAGAGGCTTCTCACAACCAATATGGGATAATTGATCTTGATCCATGTGAGACAAAATTCCACCAATGAGAAAAGAGGAGTGGTTGAGAAGAAAGTGGTGATCCATGTGAGACAAGATTCCACCAATTAGAAAAGAGGAGTGGTTGAGGAGAAAGTGGAAAGATAAATCCCACTTAGATCACATTTTTAAGTGTAGAGAAATTAAATAAAAAGAATTTATTTTATTTCCTTTTTTCATCAAAAGAGATATTTAAGTGGGATTTTTATTTAATTAAAAGGGAGCAAGTTCTTTTTAATTAAATAGAAGATATTTAATTAAATTAAAAGAGAGGTTTTTCTCTTAATTAATTAAATGTGGATGAACTATTTAATTAAAAGAGAGGTTGTCTTTTAATTAAATGGGGATTTTATTTTATTTAATTAAAAGAGAAGATTTTCTTTTAATTAAATAAGACTTGAAATAAAATGATCAATCTTAGAAATGAAATAAATCAAATTTGATCAACATTTCAATTGATTTAATAAAATATTACAAACCATCGATTTAGAAAATTTGATAAATTGATAAATTGAATAATGGGGGCCCATAGTCTAGGCGACCATTTTTGGGTGCATACACTAGTACCTTGGAACGAAATCAATAGATGGCTCTAATACCAATTGTTAGAAATGCCTTAGAATAACTAAGGGCGGGGGAGGGGGGGTGCCGAGGGGGGTGCCAGGGGGGGTAGTGGTGGTTGAATCAATTATTCAAGATCCAAATGTCCTACTTCAAACTTTTCATCAAGTAAAGTGTGCCCATAAAACTATTTATTCAGCCAAGCTTAAACATTCCTATTCAACAAGTTACTATAAATTGACATGCAAACATAACACATGAAAATATAAACACATAACATAGTGATTTATGTGGAAAATCAATTTGAGAAAAAACCACTAGTAACATGCTAGTCAATTCTCACTATTCTAAAGTGATGTCCTTTGAAAGGCCTACCATGTTAAAGGATTTAAGCACCCTATTAGAAGTGGGCCTACTTAGAGGACTTTAGAACATTCACTTGGAATGCCATGCTATTAAAGGATTTACAAATGGCTATTAAACCAACTTAAGTCCATAGGCTTTTCTCTTACCCTAACTAATACAATTGCTAGAGAGCAACAATAATGGATTTGACCTAATTATAGCATACAACTTAACTAGTAGATTTTAGATCACTTCTTAGCTCATAACATTGCCTAGATTTCAATCTACAACTCTGATTGCTTACCCTCCTTTCAAGCTTTGTCTCCTTGAGTCTCCATGCTTAATGGACTAGTGCAATCATCTCTCTTTGACCACTTATTGAAGTAGAGTCTTAGTTCTTAATTCTTCCTTCTAGATGTTTTGTCTGTAACACCCTTTCAACCACTTCACAATTTTGGCACTCTGGTAGCTCTTGCTTCTTGGTCTGTGAGTTCTTAAATAGAAATCTTGAGCTTCCTTTCCCACTCAATTCTTGTCTCCTTTAATTTAAATTCATATGGATTAGGTAGGATTCATTGAATCTAACTCATATTTTGTTTCCTCTTGAAACATCATGAAAATTCCTCTTAAGCTCACTCAAAAATAGTTGACATAGAATTCTATGCCACCAATTCATCAACCTTATCCTCCAACTAGTTCACAAAATTCAAGGTAACAACTTTGTTAGCTCAGATATGGAAAATCTTTGACATTTTAAATAATTCAATAGCTTGGCACTATTGAAATTGTGCTTGACACATACTGTGTTACTCAATATCAACTATGTTTTTACTGATACTTGGCACTTTAAGTTCAGTTAGTACCTACTAAGATTTTCTGACACTCAGCTCCTTCTATATCACTCAGCACCTAAAGTTCACTTGGCATACACTAAGATTTTCCATTCTCTTGGCTCCAACTAAAATTTTTTCTCAACTTGAACTAGCTTACTCAACACCCACTAATGAACGTAGTTTAAGATTTTTAGTCATTCTTGTTATAACTTATGCTTCTAATGTTTCTAAGTGTGACCAATCTTTATATCTTCAAGTACATTATCAATACATCATTTAATCATTTTTTTAACTGATCCTTGCACTTCATTACAAAACCATAACTCAACATTTTCCTTAGGTGCTCTTGTTACATCTTATTGATCAAATCCTCTTCATCAATCAACTAAGTGATAGTACTTGGATCTTATAAGCAATTGTCATTCCTACAAATAGCAGGTTTGACATCAATGACAAAACAATGGTTGAAAACATTCTTTATCAACCAACTTTCTTCTTTGCAACAATCTCCCTCTTTGACCTTCAAAAATTATCTTTCAATCAAATTTCTAACAATCTCCCTCTTTAACATAAGTCAAATGTGAAGAAAGGAAAATTGGATTGGATTACAAAATGTCTTCCTCTCTTGATCTACTATCCTAATTCCTTTAATTCTAGTTCTCCCTCTATGTTATTGTATCCTTTCTCTTTCCTTTTTTCCCTTCCTACATTCTCTCCCTCTATATGCATTGCTCATCTTTTGCTATTCTCTATCCTAATCAGCTTCTTCATCTTCTCCCTCAACTATTGATTAGTTTCTTGCTAATTCTCCCTCTTTGACAACAATGCCAAAGACATACTATCTTAGCATCTTAACATACAAGTGTAGAATTTGTAGGTTCTTTCAATTTCTCCCTCGGTCACCTTGCTTGTGACTAATTTTGTAGCTTCTACAGTTTGATTACTTCAAGCATGAATCCTAACATAAGTATCCTCTACATCAATGTGTAATATTTTAACAATCAATTCATTTGATGCAAGGTAGTTTGTCTTTTACCTTTAGTAGCTCTAGCTAGGGGTATCACCCCTAACTTACCTCTAAGATACTCAAAAGCATCTTTAAGTAGAGCTTTTGTAAAGATGTTAGCAATTTGTTCCTTTGAACTGACATATTCCATTCTCACTTGTTTGTCTTCCACCAATACTCTTACATAGTGATATTTAATTTCTATATCCTTTGTCTTGGCATACATTAAAATATTCTTTGATATGTTAATGGCACTTGTATTATCACAATAAAGTATCATGGGCTCATTTATCTCTTCCTTCATAATTTGTAACAAATGTTTGATCTATACAATATTTGTGCAATTGATAGAAGCTGCAACATATTCAGATTTAACTATGGACTATGAGGTACAACTTTGCTTTTTGCTAGTCCATTTAATCAATCTTCTTCCCAGGAAAATGTGCTCCTCCACTAGTGCTTTTTGTATCGTCAATATTGCCTCCCCAATCTACATCAGTGTAGGCCCTTAGTTCAAATTTTTCACTCTTCTTATAGTATAAACCAAAGTCATCAATTCTTTTTAGGTATCTCATTACTCTCCTTACTACCATCAGATGATTCTCCTAGATTTTTAGAAAATCTTGCCACTATTCTATCAGCTAATGCAATGTCTAGTCTACTATGTACAACATACTGCAACTTTCTAATCATTGTTCTATACACTGTTTGATTCACTTCAGCTAACTCATCATTCTTTGATAGCATATGTCCTATCACCATTGGTCTACTGATTAGTTTTGAATCTTCTAATCCAAATCTCTTGATTATCTCCTTGATGTATTTGGATTGGGTCACAAATATTCCATGCTTGAGTTGATGTACTTGTAATCGAACAAAGAATTTGAGTTCTTGAAACATTGATATTTCAAACTCGTGTTTCATTTGATTAACAAAATCTTTGCATAGAACTTTTTTTTCCTCCAAATATGATATCATCAACAAATATTTTAGATATTAAAATATCTTTACCTCTTTCTACCTTGATATACAAGTTGTTGTTGTCATTTTCTCTTTCAAATCCTATCCTCACTAGATATTTGTTCATCCTCTCATATGATGCTCTAGGTGATTACTTCAAACCATATAGTGTCTTATGTAGTTTCCATACCATATCCTTATTGTTCTCATCAACAAATCCCTCAAGTTGTTCTAGATGTAGACTTCTTCTTCTAATATATCATTCAGAAAAGAAAACTTTACATCCATTTGGTAGACTTTGAAACTTTTGTATTTAGCATATATAAGTAGTGTTATTACACCTTCCATCCTTACAACAGGGGCAAATGTTTCCCCATAACTTAGTCCTTCTTCTTATACATAGCCTTTGTAAAATAGTCTAGCCTTGCTTCTTATTATCTCACCATTCTCAGCAAGTTTGTTCCTAAAGACCCATTTGGTACCAATTACATCCTTATTAACTGGTCTAGGAACTAGGATCTAGGTTTTTTTCTTCTCAATCTGGTATGTCTCTTGTTTCATGCTTTATACCAGTCATTATCTTGTAGAGCGCCTTTCACTATTTTGGGCTCAACCTTTCTCAACAAGCATGATTCATTCCTTAGTCTATTCCTTGTCATCAGTCTAGCATCCTTATCAACGATTATTTGATTTGTAGAGTGATGTCTTCTTACATAATTGGCTAGTCTTTGTTCTATCCTCCTTTCCATGATTATTTCTTTAGCTTTAGAGTCATTTTTCTCTTTTCCATGTCATACTTTATTGTTTCCTTCATGTGAATTGATTTTAGAGTCATAATATGCATTTTTCTCTTTCTATAGCTTAGCTTCTGAATATAGCTAGACATTCACTAGCTGTGACTCAGTAGATACTAAAATATGTTGTTGATTCCCAACTTGATTGGCAAAATTATCTTCAATAGTCATTCCTTCATAGAAGTATACAAAATATCTATAATATTTTGATTGCTTAGCTTCATCATCTTGGACTTCTGCATGCTCATCAAAATTTACATTTGCACTCTCCATAATCTTGTTAGTGTTACTAGTCAAACACTTACATGCCTTAGTTCTAGTGGAGTATCCAAGGAATATGCCTTCATCACTTTTTGCATCAAACTTGCCATTTCTAGTATCTCTAAGAATATAGCATTTACAACAAAAGACTTTGAAATATTTTACATTAGGTGAGTGACTATACCATAGTTCAAGAGGTGTTGTAGTTGTTCCTTTCTTGACTTAGACTGTATTCAAAGTTTAAACTGTACTGGTTATAGCTTCTGTGTAGTACTTTAGAGCGACATTTTTCTCCATCATCAATGTTTTTACACAATCTATTGCTGATCTATTTCTTCTTTTTGTATACCATTCTATTGTGGAGTTCTTGTTGTTGATGTTTTCCTTTTGATACCTTTGTCATTGCAAAATATTTCGAATTCTTTTAATGTAAACTCTCCTCTTTCTGATCTTAGGCATTTTAGACTCTTACCTATTTCCTTCTCATCTCTAGACAAATATCACTTAAACATTTGAAATGCATCAGATTTTTTCTTTAAGAACATTGTAGTCATCATCCTTGAATAGTCATCTACAAATAGCATTATATATCTATCTCCTTTGTAGCTTTGCACTTCTATTGGACCACATGAGTTTGTATGGATTAGTTCTAGTACTTCTTTGGAAGTGTAGGTTTTTCTTTTGAATCTAGATTTAGTCATCTTCCCTAGTTGACATTTTTTGCACATTGTGTTTTCAAGTTTCCTTAGTTTGGGAAAACCTCTATCTTTATTCTTTTTGTTGACGCTAATCATATTGTCAAAGTTAACATGACACAACCTTTTATGCCATAACAACACATCATCAAGTCTAACGAGAAGACAAGTTTCATTTTCTATATCTAGGTGAAATAGATTACTTCTACTTTGTTCTCCTTTCCTATCAGATTTTCATTAGTGTCATAGATTTTGACAATTTTGTTTCCAAATTATACTTTACAACCTACATTACCTAATTGTGATATGTTGGATACAATTATTAATTGTGTATTGTCTTTGATGTTACACAAATGTCATATCAATCATTAGACAGAGTCTGCCGAGCTCAGATGGTTAGCAAAGCAATTCATAGTGACTATCGAGCATTCCTAAACATTACAAAGGTAAGTTAGCCTTTACTGAGCTTGCTCGGTAAGCAAAGGAAAGTTAACTTTTACCAAGCTCACTCGGTAAGCAAAGGCAAGTTAGCTTTTACTAAGCTCACTCAGTAAGAAAAGGCAAGTTAACTTTTACTGAGCTCACTCAGTAAGCAAAGGCAAGTTAGCTTTTACCGAGCTCACTCGGTAAGCAAAGAAAAATTAGCTTTTACCAAGCTCACTCGATAAACAAAGGAAGGTTAGTATGTACCGAGTTAACTCGGTCTCTGAAGGAAGTTGCAAGGTTTGTAGTGTTTACCAAGCTCCATTTGGTTAACACTAGGGAAACATTCTGAGCAATGGTCACCCAGCTGGGTCGGGCAGTGAATAATTTTATTGTTCTAAAGAATTAAGTTTAATGGAGCCAACTTATTTATGTTTTTTAGTTGATTGAGCTGACTTGACAATCTGTAAGGTATATATGAGAAGTCAAGTTGTGAATTCAAAAGTAAGGAAGTGAATGGATGCAAAAAGTGCGAGCAAATACATGAGTGAATGTTGAGGAAGAATTTGTCATCCCTATGAAGCTACAAAGTTGCATTCGATCAATGAGGATTTAATGAAGCAGAACATAGATCTGTATTCAGCAAAGATAAGTTGCATATATCTCAGATCAATTCATTGTTGCTTTCTAATCATTGTAACAGTGATTCCAAATCTCTTAATAGAGTTGGTTTGATAGCCATTTTTGTAAATCCTCTAACAAGGTGACAATTTAGTTGAATTGTTTTAAAGACCTTTCACAAGGCCACCTCTAACAAGATGATCAAATCCTCTAACAGGGTCACACCTAACAGTGTGTTTTGTAACCTTTAATAGGGTTGGCTCCTAACAGGGCTTACTTCAGAAGAGTGAAAATTGGTGACTAGTTACTTGGTGGTTTTTCCCAAATTGGGTTTCCACATTAAATTTGGTGTCTCTTGTGTTCATGTTATTTCTTTATGCATGCATGTTAATCACTTTAAATTCTTAATAAAGTTAACAAAACATCTATCAAGTTTCAGCATTTATTTGTGTGGTTACCAAGTGTCAACAGCAGCTGTATTTTAAGACATCTAAAGATCTGTAGAAATAATTTTTGTGGTAACTGATTCACCCCTCCCCTCTCAGTTACTCCATCTCTATTTCCAACAATTGGTATCAGAGCTTTTGGTGCTTTCAGGATAAGATTTCAAGGATCTAAGCCAAAGATCAGGATGTCTTACAAAAGGGAAATCCCAAGACTTAATAGAAATAACTTGTTGGCATGGCAAGGACTAATGAGAGTTCACCTAGCCTCCATTGGTGATACAGGACTGAAGTACCTTGATGAAAAATATGTAGAACCAGCTGGTACACTATCGGTCAATGATATTGCTGAAAAGAAGACTCACAACATTATGATGATAGATATAGCATCTGCTCTAAGTTATGAAGAATTTGATGATATCAAGGATTGCAAATCTGCCTTTGAAATGTGGGAAAAGCTGAAAGAGATGTATGGAGGAGATGATAATGTTAGAAGAGCCAAAGTAAAAAGTCTAAGAGGACCATTTGATCAAATGAGGATGAGAGAAGATGAAAAAATTGCAAAATATGTTGAAAGAGTTAAAACATGTGTCAGTGCATTCAAAGCTTCTGGTGGAGATATTAGTGAAGAGATAGTTATAAGAAAAGTTCTCAGAACTCTCCATCCCATTTATGCAATTAGAGTCTCTGCAATTCAGGAAAGAAGATGTGAAGCAAATCATAAGATAAATCTAGAGGATATACTTGGAAGATTGACTGCATTTGAACTGGACAACTTTGATAACTATGTTTCAGCTTCTGAAAACATTGAATCAGCATTTGAAGCCAAAATTTCACTAAAGGAGAAAGGCAAAAAGAAATCTCGATCAGAAAGTGAAGATGAATCAAACCAAAGTTCAGATAGTGATCTTGAAGTAATTGAAGCCCTTATAGCAAGGAAATATTTTAGAGACAGAGGAAAATACAAAGGTAAAGTAACCCTAATCTATTTTTCATGTGAAGAAGTTGGTCATATTGCTGCTAGATGTCCAAACAAGTAGAATAAAGATGAAAAGAAAGATAAAAAATGGAATGGAAAGAAAGATTTCAAATCATTCAAGGACAAAGGTAAGAAACCATGTTTTTTGGCTAAAGATTCTAATGACTCTAATGATGAAGAAGAAGAAGAGATTGTCTATGTTGCTGTGAAAGATGAATCTAATAGTGATGAAGAAATGACACTCATTTCTCATATGAGCAAAAACGATACATGGATCATAGATAGTGGTTTCTCTCATCACATGACTGGTGAAAAAACTAAGTTTGAATACTTTGAAGGCTATGATGGTGGTCGTGTAAGATTTGGTAACAATGAACCTTGTTGTATAAAAGGAAGAGGAAGAATCCCTCTAACCAAAGAACTTATATGTGATAATGCCTATTGGGTAGAAGGAATAAAGCATAATCTAGTAAGTGTGGCATAGCTACTCAATAATGGAATCAAAGTAGAATTCATGCATGATAAAACAAGACTACTGGATGGGAAAGGAAAGCTAATTAGATCAGGCACTCAAACTAAAGGTAACCTTTTTTATCTTGAACTAGGTAAATGTTCATGTTTCATTGCTCAAGTTGAAGAAGGTTGGTTATGGAATAAAAGGTTGTGTCATGTAAAATTTGATAATCTGGTAAAGATAAGAAACTTCACAAAAGTAAAAGGCATTCCCAACATAAAGAAACCTAAAGTCGGTCTATGCAAAAATTGTCAAATTGGAAAGATGGGAAAGACTAGTTTTAAAAGTAAAAACTATTAGTCTAAAGACATATTAGAAATTGTGCATACTGATTTATGTGGACCTATTGGAATTGAAAGCTATACTAGAGAAAAGTTCTTTATTCTTTTTGTTGATGACTACTCAAGAATGATGACAGTCATGTATCTAAGAAATAAATCAGAAGCATTTGAAAAGTTCAAATGGTATTTGGCCAGAGTAGAAAAGAAAATAGGAAAAAGATTAAAATGCTTGAGATCAAACAGAGGTGGAGAATTCATTTCACAAGAATTCAATAACTTTTGCATTGAAAGAGGAATCAAAAGACAGGTATCAGCACCTGGAACACCCCAGCAGAATGGAATAGCTAAAAGAAGAAATAGATCCATCATGGATTGTGTAGAAAATTAATGATTGAAAAGAGCATTGTTATTAAATACTAGAAGGAAGCAATCATCACTACAATCTATACCTTGAATCAAGTACAGCTGAAGAAAGACTCATTCAAAACCGCCCATGAGTTATGGTATGGCTATAAACCTAATGTACGTTATCTTAAAGTATTTGGAAGTAAATGTTATATTTTGAAAGAATCTAGAAAAGGAAAATTTGATGTAAAAGGTGATGAAGGTATATTCCTTGGATACTCGTGCACAAGTAAGGCATATAGATGTTTAAACTTGTCTACTCACAAAGTCATAGAAAGTGCACATGTGAAAGTTGATGAGTTTGCAGAAAGGACTAAAGAAGAAAGAAAAAGGGAACTAGAAGATTATAAAAGGTTTGTCTTCAGTGAACTTGATATAGTACCATTTACATCAGAGAATCAGGAAACTTCTACTCCCGAGTCATCTGTAACTGAGTTACAGGAAGTTCAAACTGAGTTACAACAAATTGAGTTAAACTCAGTATTTATTGAGCAAATATTTATCGAGAAAATATCTACTGAGCTAGAACATAAAGAGCCTAAAGTTGAAATGCAAAAAGATAACAATGAAGTCCATTCAAAAGGCAAGGAACCTATATTAGCCAAATATGTCAAAAGACATCATTTAGAAAATTAGATCATTGGAGATAAATCTGAAGGAACCATGACAAGAAATAAGCTAAAAGGTACTTGTTTACTTGCTAATTTTGAACCTAGAAATGTCAAAGATGCATTATAAAATGATATTTGTATTGAGGCTATCAATGAAGAAATAGAGAAAATAGAGAAAAACAAGACGTGGACTCTGGTACCCAGACCTAAAGACAAAAATGTAATTGGAACTAAGTGGGTATTTAGAAACAAGTTAGATGAAGATGGTAAGGTATCAAGAAACAAAGCTAGACTAGTATGCAAAAGATATGCTCAAGAAGAAGGAATCGACTATGGAGAAACTTTTGCTCCTGTTGCAAGATTGGAACGAGTCAGAACCTTACTAGCATATGCTGCGCACAAGAGTTTCAAAGTTTATTAGATGGATGTCAAATCAGGATTCCTCAATGGTATATTAGATGAAGAGGTTTACATTAAACAACCTAAAGGTTTTGTTAATCGAGATAAGAAGAACATGGTCTGCAAATTACACAAGGGATTGTACAGTCTGAAACAAGCCCCTAGAGCATGGTATGAAAGATTGCATAACTATCTTGTTCAGATTGGTTTTCAAAGAACTAATGATAACAGTAGCTTGTATATTAAGGAAGGACCAGATAATAAGATTGTCTTGGTAGAAATATTTGTAGATGATACTATTTTTATAAGGAATGATGATCTGTGCAAAGAATTCTTAGAAAAAATGAACAAGGAATTTGAAATGTCTATGTTTGGAGAGATCAAATTCTTTCTTGGTCTTCAAATTCAATAGAATAAAAATGGTATCTACATTACTCAATCAAAGTACATCAAAGAGATATTGAAAAAGTTTGGAATGGAAGATTGTAAACTAGTTGGGACTCCTATGTGTATCGGATTAAAACTTACCAAGGAAGATAAATCAAAGGAAGTAGATCAAACATTGTATAGATCTATGATTGGAAAATTGCAGTATGTAGTTCATACAAGGCCAGATATTGCTCTTGCAGTTGGTATTGTAGCAAGATTTTCAGCAAAACCAAGAGAAAACCACTTGATGGCAATCAAAAGAATAATGAGATATTTAAAAGGAACTGAAGATTATGGTTTATGGTATAAGTTTGGAGGAAATTTGGATTTGAAAGTATTTACTAATTTTGATTGGGTAGGAAACTTTGATGACAGAAAAAATACAAGTAGAGGTGCATTCTTTCTTGGAAAAAGGTTGGTTTCTTGGACAAGCAAAAAGCAGAATTGTACATCTCAATCAATAGTAGAGGCAGAGTATGTTGCTACAGCAGTAAACTACTCTAACATTGTTTGTTTAAACAATTGTTGGAAGGCATGAAGATGGAAATCAAAGAACCTATTGTTATGTTCTGTGATAATACAAGTGCAATCAACATATCTAAGAATCCAGTGATGCATTCCAAAACCAAGCACATTGCAATAAAATATTATTTTGTCAGAGAACTAGTGCAAGATAAAGAGATTAGATTGGAATATATTCATACAAAGGACCAAATTGCTGACATATTCACAAAACCATTACCTAAGGATGCATTCCTATATCTAAGAGGTAAGTTAGGGGTCACTCCCCTATCCGAAGTTCACTAAAATAAAGTTCTAGTGATGCATCAACTCATACCAAATTGAAGATCTATCAGTTGATGCAACATAACCAGGAAACATTGCATATGAATTTGTACTAAAGGTACACTAAAATTCATTTGAGTTTGAATTGTCTTTGGCATGTGTTGTCAAAGAGGGAGAGTTTATTACTGTCATATCTCTCTGAAATTTGTTCAAAACAGAAGGAGATTACTATAAGAGGAAGAGATTTCTATCTTAGAGGGAGAATTTTTATATTGACATGTTGTGTTGCCATATAAGTAAAAGACTTGTTTTCAAATTTCATTTGTACTATGACATGTTGTGTTGCCATCAATGCTAAAGAGGGAGATTATTGGATACAATTGTTAATTGTGTATTGTCTTTGATGTTACACAAATTTCATATCAGTCATCAGATAGAGTCTACCGAGCTCAGATGGTTACCAAAGCAATTTATAGTGACTATTGAGCATTCCTAGACATTACAAAGGTAAGTTAGCTTTTACCGAGCTCACTCGGTAAGCAAAGGCAAGTTAACTTTTACTGAGCTCACTCGGTAAGAAAAGGCAAGTTAGCTTTTACCAAGCTCACTCGGTAAGAAAAGGCAAGTTAACTTTTACCAAGGTCACTCGGTAAGCAAAGGCAAGTCAGCTTTTACCAAGCTCACTCGGTAAGCAAAGAAAAATTAGCTTTTACCGAGCTCACTCGATAAACAAAGGAAGGTTAGTATGTACTGAGTTAACTCGGTCTCTGAAGGAAGTCGCAAGGTTTGTAGTGTTTACCAAGCTCCATTTGGTTAACACTAGGGAATAATTTTGAGCAATGGTCACCGAGCTGGTTCGAGCAGTGAAGAATTTTATTGTTCTAAAGAATTAAGTTTAATGTAGCCGACTAATTTATGTTTTTCAGTTGATTGAGCTGACTTGAAAATCTGTAAGGTATATATGAAAAGTCAAGTTGTGAATTCAAAAGTAAGGAAGTGAATGGATGCAAAAAGTGCGAGCAAATACATGAGGGAATGTTGAGGAAGAATTTGTCATCCCTATGAAGCTGCAAAGTTGCATTCAATCAGTGAGGATTTAATGAAGTAGAACAGAGATCTATATTCAACAAAGATAAGTTGCATATATCTCAGATCACTTCATTGTTTCTTTCTAATCATTGTAATAGTGATTGAAAATCTCTTAACAGAGTTGGTTTGACAACCATTTTTGTAAATCCTCTAACAAGGTGACAATTCAGTTGAATTGTTTTAAAGACCTCTCACAAGGCCACCTCTAACAAGGTGATCAAATCCTCTAACAGGGTCACACCTAATAGTGTGTTTTGTATCCTTTAATAGGGTTGACTCCTATCTGGGCTCACTTCAGAAGAGTGAAAATTGGTAACTAGTTACTTGGTGGTTTTTCGCAAATTGGGTTTCCACGTTAAATCTAGCGTCTCTTGTGTTCATGTTATTTCTTTATGCATGCATGTTAATCACTTTAAATGCTTAATAAAGTTAACAGAACATCTATCAAGTTTTAGCATTTATTTGTGTGGTTACCAAGTGTCAGCAACAACTATATTTTAAGACATCTAAGGATCTGTAGAAATAATTTTTGTGGTAACTGATTCACCCCTCCCCTCTCAGTTACTCCATCTCTATTTCCAATATTGATATACTCAATAGATTTTAGTTCAATCCTTCAACATAATATGCATTATCACATGAAATTTTCTCTATATATTTAATTAAACTTTTTATTTTTATTTGACATGGAGCATCATTACCAAATCTAACACTATTTCAATCATACTAAGTAAAGGTAATGAACTTACTTTTATCTTGTATCATGTGATGTGAGCACCCATTGTCTATGATCCACTTGTCATTCTTGCTCACACATGTTACCAATGTTGTTCCTTCATCTTCATCTTCATCTGATTCTTCTTTCATGGCCACATAGACTACTTCATCATCATTCTAATCAGAATCTTCTTCAACAATATAGCAACTTTTTCCTTTGTCCTTGTAATCTCTACTATCATCTTCTCTTTTGTTCTTGTACTTATTTCCTTCTTTGTAGTTCTTCTTCTATGTACACCATGCAACAATATGACCTACTTCATTGCAATTAAAACAAATGATAGGGATCTTACTTTTGAATTTACCTTTGCCTCTATGGAATCCTCTAGCTAGTAGTGCTCCCAATTGTTCCACATCTTCCTCATCTATTTTGCATTCACTGGATGCATGTTTTCCTTTTCTACTCTTCTTTGATTTCAGCTCCTCTGTGTCCTTCATTGCCATGTTGACCTTGAAAGCAGATTCAAGGTTTTTAGGTCTAAATTAGACAATTCAAATGTAGTAACTCTTCCCACTATTCCTTCAAAGGTTATTGTGTTTCCTTGTACACACCTTAGCTCTTGGATGGATGAAACTCTAATAGCATAGATAGGGAGCAGGGTTCTCAAGTATTTGCTATTGACAGTCTCTTCTTCCAATTGACCATGTTGATTGCTTATTGCACTTACCACTTCTTTCATTCTAGAACCATATTTAGTAGTATTCTCACCTTCCTCCATTTTCATGTCATCAAAATTTTCTCTAAGGCATTCTCTTTTTTCTCTCCAAACATTTTGATCTCCTCCATAGATATCTAACAAGTTTTTCCACATCTTGAATATAGTGCCACATCCATTGATGTCATCAAATTCAGCATAGCTTAGTATAGAGGCAATCTCCAACATTACCTAATTGTGCTCCTTCTTTTTCTTCAAATCATCTATCAAGAGGGGTCCAACTAGGTCTACATGTTTTGTTCCAATTGATGTTTTTGCATAATCACCTATTGATCCAAGGTGCAATTTCATCAGACTCTGCCATGCAATGAAGTTGTCTTTGTTGAGCTTTGGATCTTCTCTCCTAGACATCTTGATCTTCCTACTTCTAGTGCCTTGAAACTAAATCAGTAGATGGCTCTAATACCAATTGTTAGAAATGCTTTAGAATAACTGAGAGTAGGGGGTGAATTAGTCATTCAAGGTCAAAATGTCCTACTTCAAACTTCTCATCAAGTAAAGTGTGCCTATAAAACTATTCATTCATCCAAGCTTAAACATTCCTATTTATCAAGTTACTATAAATTAGCATACAAACATAAAACATGAATAGATCAACACATAACACAGTGGTTTACATGGAAATCTAATTTCAAAAAAGTGGCCAATAACATGCTACTCAAGTCACACTCTTCTGAATTGATGCCCTATGAAAGGTATGCCCTGTTAAAGGCTACAACACACTATCAAATTAGACCTAGTTAAAGGATTTAACCACCTTGTTAGAAGTGGGCCTAGTTAGAGGACTTTAAAACATTCACTTGGAATTCCACCCTGTTAAAGGATTTATAAATGGCTATTAAACCAACCTAAGTCCATAGGATTTTCTCTTACCCTAACTGATACAATTGCTAGAGAGTAACAATAAGGGGTTTGACCTAATTACAACCTACAACTTAACTTGTAGATTTCATATCACTTCTAAACTCATAACATTGCCTCACTTTCAATCTCTACAACTCTAATAGCATGCCCTCCTTTCAAGCGTTGTCGCCTTGAGTCTCCATGCTCAATGAACTAGTGCAATCATCTCTCTTTGACTACTTATTGAAGTAGAGTCTTAGTGCTTTGTTATTACTCTACCTAGATGTCTTCTCCTTGACACCCTTTCAACCACTTCACAATTTTGGCACTCTAGAAGCTCTTTCTTCTTGGCCTATGACTTCTTAAATAGAAATTTGGAACTTCCTTTCCCACTTGATTCTTATATCCTTTAATTCCAATTCATATGGATTAGGTAGGATTCATTAAATCTGACACATATTCTATTTTTGCTAGAAATATCATGATAAATCCTCTAGAACTTGCTCAAAAATGGCTTACATAGAATTTTATGCCACCAGCTCATCATCCTTATCTTGCAGCTAGTTCACAAAATTCAAGGTAACAACTTTGTGAGCTCAAATTTGGCTAATCATCAACTTTTCCGATAATGCAGTACCTTGACACTAATGAAATTTTGGTGCTTGAAACATTCTATGTTAGTCGACATCAACTACATTTTTACTGATGCTCCGCACCTAAAGTTCACTCAACATCTACTAAGATTTTCTAACACTTGGCTTCTTCTATATCACTTAACTCTTGAACTTCACTCGGCACTTGAAGTTGACTCAGCACACACTAGGATTTTCTATTTGCTTGGCTCCAACAGAAAATTTTGCTCAGCTTGAACTAGCTTACTCAACAGCTACTAATGAACTTAGTTTAATATTTATATTCAACATTGTTATAACTTATACTTCTAATATTTCTAAGTGTGACCAACCTCTATATCTTCAAGTATGTTACCAACACATCATTTAGCAAATGTCTTAATTGATCCTTGCACTTCATTACAAAACTATAACTCAACCTTTCCCTTAGGTGCTCTTGTTACATCTTGTTGATCAAATCCTCTTCATCAATCAACTAAGTGATAGTACTTGGATCTTATAAGCAATTGTCATTCCTACCAATAATAGGTTTGACATCAATGACAAAACAATAATTGAAAACATTCTTTAACAACTAACTTCCTTCTTTAAAAAAATCCCCCTCTTTGATCTTGAACAATGATCTTTCAAATAGATTTCCAACAATCTCCCTCTTTGGCATTGATGAAAAACTAAACTGATCAACCATTAGACCAAACTATTCAACCACGCTAACTAGGTTATGATAGAAAGTAAAATTCCAAGAAAAGAAAATTAGATTAGATTACACAATTTCTCCCTCTCTTAATCTACTATTCTAATTGCTTTACTTCTACTTCTCCCTCTTAGCTACTGTATCCTTTTTCTTTCCTTTCTATCCTTATTACATTCTCTCCCTCTATATGCCTTGCTCATCTTCTACTATTCTTTGTTGTGATCAGCTTCTTCATCTTCTCCCTCAATTGTTGATCAGTTTCTTGTTGATTCTCCCTCTTTGACAATAATGCCAAAGACATACTACCTTAGCATCCTAAAATGCAAGTGTAGAATTTGTAGGCTCTTTCAATTTCTCCCTCTGTCACTTTGTGTGTCACTGATTTTGTTTCTTTTTCAATTTTATTACTTTAGGCATGAATCCTAAAGTAAGTATCCTCTACATCAATGTGTAATATTTTAACAATCAATTCATTTGATGCAAGGTAGTCTTTCATTTATCTCAAGAAGCTTTGGCTAATGGTATCACCCTTGAATTACCTTTCAGATACTCAAAAGCATATTTAGGTAGAGCTTTTGTAAATATGTTAGCAATCTATTCCTTTGAACTAACATATTCCATTCTCACTTGTTTGTCTTCCACCAATTCTCTTACATAGTGATACTTAATTGCTATATGCTTGGTCTTGGCATGCATTACAAGATTCTTTTATATATTGGTGGCACTTGTATTATCAAAATAAATTATCATAGGATCATTTATCTCTTCCTTCATACCTTGCAAAAAAAATTTGATCCAACAATATTGGTGTAATTGATAGCAGCTGCAACATATTCAACTTCTACTATGGATAGTGTGGTACAAGTTTGCTTTTTGCTAGTCCATGTAATCAACCTTCTTCCCAAGAAAAATGCTCCTCCACTAGTGCTTTTTCTATCATTAATATTGCCTCCCCAATTTGGATCACTATAGGCCCTTAGCTCAAAATTTTCACTCTTCTTGTAGTATAAACCAAAGTCATCAGTTCCTTTTAAGTACCTCATTAGTCTCTTTACTACCATTAGATGTTTTTCTCTTGGATTTGAAGAAAGTCTTATCACTATTCCAGTAGTTAATGTAATGTCTAATCTACTACGTACAACATACTACAACTTTCCAATCATTCATCTATACATTTTCTGATTCACTTTAGTTGACTCATCATTCTTTGGTAGCTTATGTCTAGTCACCTTTGGTGTGCTGATTGGTTTTGAATCTTCTAATCCAAATGTCTTAAGTATCTCCATGATGTATTTGGATTGGGTCACAAATATTCCATGCTTTGGTTGATGTAATTGTAATCCAACAATAATTTGATTTCTCCAAAAATTGACATATCAAACTCATGTTTCATTTGATCAACAAAATCTTTGCATAGATGATCTTTTCCTCCAAATATAATGTCATCAACAAAGATTTTAGATATCAAAATATCTTTAAAATTTTCTACCTTGATATGCAAGTTGTTGTTGTCATCTGATCTTTCAAATCCTATCTTCACAAGATATTTATGCAGTCTCTCATACCATGCTCCAGGTGCTTGCTTCAAACCATAGAGTGCCTTATGTAGTTTGTATACCATATCCTTGCTATTGTCATCAAAAAATCCCTTAGGTTGTTCTATCTAGACTTCTTCTTCTAGTATACCTTTTAGAAGGTAGACTTTACATCCATTTGGTAGACTTTGAAACCTTAGTATGCAACATATATAAGTAGTGTTCTTACTCCTTCCATCCTTGCAACAAGGGAAAATGTTTCCCCATAATCTAGTCCTTCTTCTTGTGCATAGCCTTTGTAAACTAGTCTAGCCTTGTTTCTTGTTATCTCACCATTCTCATCAAGTTTTTTCCTCAAGACCCATTTGGTACTAATTACATTCTTATTAGTTGGTCTAGGAACTAGGGTAAAAGTTTTTATATTCTCAATCTAGTCTATCTCTTCTTCCATAGCTTTATACTAGTCATCATCTTGTATAACATATTTCACTATGTTGGGCTCAACCTTGCTCTGTAGGCATGATTCATTCCTTAGTCTATTCCTTGTCATCGGTCTAGAATCCTTATCCTTAAGAAATCACTCTTTACTAAATCTTCACACTTTACCTCTATTGTTCTTATGTTTAAAACTTCTCCTTAAGATGAACAATTAACAATGAACCAAGCTTAGAAAAATATCTTATGCATCCTTAAATAGGTAATTTCCATATTTTTCCACATAAACATCACTATTGATCTTTGGGTTAGGTCAAACTCATCGAACCCTTCCTTCTTTTTGTTCTCCTTATTCTTAATCAAATCTTTTCCTTTAATCACTCAACACAATTTTCCATTAAATATGCCAACTCATCAATCCTTTTCTTCTATGCTCTTTCACTAATTCAAAATTTCAACTATGTTAGCCTCAAATTAAAATCTTTCTGAAACTGTAACTTTTTGTGTCACTCAACAATCATTGTGTTCTTTACCTTAGTCATTATTGTGCAGCTTGACACACACTATCATTTCTTACTTGACATCAATAGGATTGCTTGGCCATTACTATGCTCAACCACTACTAAACTTCATATATTTTCTTGGTAATAACAAATACTTGGCTTGAACTATTTTTCTCAACTTCTATATATGTTCCTTAATCTTTTGCTTCATCTCCTTTATTGGTCATGCAATATTGATACTAGGTTAAGCTTATCCTTATCACTTGTTTCAACTTTTAGCTTCATCCAACTATCTTCTTTCCTTCATTTATTGATTGAATAATACATTATTTTGTCAAGGACTAACTTCTCAAGTGCCTATTTTATTTCCATGATACTTAACACATCTCAACATAGCCTTTCACTAGGTCATCTCATGGTCTTTTCTTTTCAAATTCTATTTATCAATAAATTGATACGATAGTCTATATTATTATTAAACATATGTTCTTTACTTTTGACATGTTGTCTTACCAATAGGTTTGAAATCAATGAAAACATAACAATTTAAATAATTTTAGTAAGCTTTATCTTTGGCATTGATGGAAACACCACTCATAATTTACTAGTTACCATGCAATAAAATAAGATTCAATACTTGTACTATAAACCCCCTCTATGTTTTTCTTCTCTCTTTCTTAGTTTCATTCTGATTCTCATCCATGTAATCTTAGAAGGCTTCCTCTACTAGTTTAGTACATACTCTTTTTGTGTTGAAACACCTCAATAATTTAAATGACATACGTAGCAACATATGTTTCCCTCTCAACATATGTCATCCTTTCTTTTGCCTATGTTGCCCTTTCTTTTGGCTTATATCTGATACTTCAAAAACATATGTTTCCCTATCGAAAATAATATCTCTACCTCACTTCTCTTTGATCTTTCTCTCCTTCTTTGTATCATGCCAATATTTCCCAATTTATGTATACTTCTCATGCATACTCTCCTTCTTTAACTAATCAATGTTGTATGGTAAAAAAATTATACACTTTTCCCTCTATGATAGTGATGCCAAATATATCAACTTGTGTATGTATGGTTAATATAGACATATGATCTTAGCATTCATTCCTTGCAACTTCTTCTACTCATATTTAAATGTCTTGCTTTTCATGCCTTTAGGAAGCCCCTAAAGTATGACCTCTTGCATCAATATTTATGATGTTTTGATTGAAATGTTTGATGCAATAACACATCTCTATTAGAAACAAGGAATATTGAGAGGGGGGGTGGGGGTGAATTAGGATTCTCCAAACTTTTATCACCAACTAGAAATTAGTTATTACTTTGAACCATGCATAAGAAAGTAAAAAAATAATGTTGAATAGTAATAATAAACATGCATAAAGAGAACTCATAATATCATATTTATTTAACTAGGGAAACCATGGCCAAGGAAAAACCATGGTGGGGATGATACCTAGTAGATGATGTACTAATATAAATGCTCCCTATTAGAGGATGGACTCTGTTAGTAGTCTATAAAAGAATTCAATACATAGGAGTCTTTGAATCCCTGTTGGGAGATTCCAGCACTGTTAGGAGTTGTAGTAGAATGGATGCAAGAAGAGCTCATTGCCTCAAAAAGTAACTAAACTTTAGGTTCCTCAAATATAGATGTATAGATGTTGTAACTTCTTCTCGGTTAATCTCTAACCTTAGCTTGCTGTTGGATCAAAATATTAGGTTCTAAAAAACTTTGCATATATCACTTCACAAAAAGTTTGCATATCACTTTTCATATCACAATACACATCACTTGCACACATGATTTCACAAGATGTCTTTGCTTAAATATCATGCCCTTGCACAAATTTCTGCTAGGTCAGCTAAGACCACAATATACTTTTCCAACTTAGAGTAAACATCTAGGATGTCGTCCCTAATTGGTTAAGTAATTATTTTGTAAACAATATAATTCTTTTACCTTTAATTATGTTGTCTTGTTCACTGGTAAATTGTCAATATCTCTTTTTGGTACTATTTTTATTGATTTTTGAGGTTATACACATCATCATCAATATGTATACTATTTCCATCTAACCTCTCTCTCTCTCTCATATAACATCATATAAATAAGTTATACATCAATACAATACATTGTTCTAAACTAGTTTCAAACTTGGACAACTTTTTGATTAACAAAAGCTAAGTATCTTTATTTTTTTGGTTTTCTTCAATATGTACATCATGTTATTCAATTAATGACAAAAATTACATTGCTATATATAGCCAATTGTCAACAATATCTACTTAGTTTTCTTTAGGCAAGGAAATGAGCATTGAACTACCTCTTACATACTCATGAGCATCTTTATGTAGTGCCTCAGTAAATATATCAACTAATTGTTCCTTTGTATTCACATATTCCAATATAAAGTCTTTTTCTTGTTCAAGCTCACTCAACTAATGATAGTTTATCTCAATATTCTTATTCTTTGTATACATTATAGTGTTCTTCGATATGTTTATATAACTTATGTTATCACAATATATCACAACAAGTTTACTGATCTCCTCCTTCATGCCTTTCAACAATTTCTTGATTTGGATAAAATATTTGAACAATTCACTATTGTAGAAACATATTTAGCCTCTACTATAGATTGTCAAACACACTACTTCCTCTTTCTTGTAATGAAATTAACCTTTTTCCTAAGAAGAAATCTAATTCACTTTTTCTCTTTCTATCCAATCAACTTCTGTATTAAATTTCAGCTTAAATTTTTCACTTCTGTTGTACCAGAGCACATAATCTTCTTTTCCTTTCCTATATCTCAATATCAATTTTATTACCATAATATAATTTTCTCTAGGATTAGGAAAGAATCTAGAAGCAATTCTAATAGCTAATGCAATACTAGGTCTAATATGTACATGATATTATAGTTTTACAGTTGTTGACATGTACAATTTTTGATTCAGCTCAACTCAATCATCATTCTTTGATAATTTTTGTGTAGTCACCATAGGTGTTCCAACTAGTGTTGATTCTTCCATACCAAAACTCTTCAAAATTATTTGATATACTTTGATTGAGTGATGAAAATAGCTTTATTTATTTGATATTCTTTCAAACAACAAAAGAATTTTTAATCGAGCTCTAAACATTGATATTTCAAACACCTTTTTTATTTGATCAACAAATGACTTGTTCAATGAATCATTTCCTCCAAATATGATGTCATAAAAAAAATCTACTAAAAATATCTTGTTTTCAAGTTTACCTTTTAGATATAGATTGCTACTTATCATTAGTTCTTACAAAACCAATTTTCACCAAATGATTGTCTAACCTTTCATACCATGCTATAGGGCCTTGCTTCAAATCACATAAATCTTTGTGTAGCTTACATACCATATTCCTTTTGTTTGGATCAACCAATCCTATAGGTTTTTCAATGAAAACTTCTTCCCCTAGAATTCAATTTAGAAATGCAAACTTTACATTCATTTGGTATATTTTAAATCCTTTATAAGAAGAATATGGAAGCAAAGTTAACACTCCTAACCTTGCAACTAGGGAAAAAAACTTTCACCATATCCAACACCTTCCTCTTGTGCATATCCCTTAAAAATGGTTCTAGCCATGTTCCTTGTGACTTCACCTTTCTCATTGAGTTGGTTTCTAAATACCAAGTTAGTTCCAATCAAATTGTTATCCTTTGTTCTAGGTATCAATATCTAGGTCTTTTTCTTCTTAATTTTCTTAGTTTATTCATTAATTTCCTTGATTTAATCTTCATTTTCTAAAGAATCTATGACATATTTATGCTATATCATTCTTCAATCTTCTTCTTTTCATGACTTGTGAATCTTTATTTCCAATAATTTGATCTATTGCATGATGTCTTCTAACATACGTTGTCAAGATAGGTTCGCATCTTGGTTTCTCTTGCTATTGATCACTAGACTTTGCATGTCCAACATCTTTTTTTATCTCTAGTTACAAATCCTTTTACTCTATCTATTGGAATAGTCACAATCTCTCACTCAACTCATATAGTTGATGCTCAAAAAACCTCTTCTATAGAACCTTGACAGTACTTGACTGCTAATACTTGACCCTTTTCTAGTTTAGGTATGGTGCTAGGTTCACTTTCATAGATTTAAAAAAACTTTATATAGTTATCAAGTTCTTCTTTTCATTTTTGTTTACTTTTCTCAGCAAATTCGTCAACTCTAACATTTACACTTTCCACAATTTTGTTAGTGTTAGAATTCAAATACTTATAAGATTTAGTCTTAGTGGGATAGTATAGTAATATGCAGTCATCACCTTTTGCATCAAGTTTATCTTCTCTTGAATCTTTCAATAAATTCCTTCTTTCAAATATATCATTCTATGGTAGGTTCCTTGGTGCACTCATTTTCTTCTTCATTCATTTGTCATTTAAAAATATGTTGAACCCATTTAAAATGAAACCACCACCTCTACCTAATCTCAAAAAAATTAGACTCTTTCATATTTTTTTCTTAACTCTAGATAGATACCACTGAAATTTTTGAAATGCAACAATTTTTTTCCTTTAGAAACATCATAATCACCATTCTATAAAATTCATCAACAAATAGAATAAAATATTTATCACCATAATAGCTTTGTATTCCAATAGGACCACATGATATAGTATGAACCAACTCCAAAATATTATCAAAAGAATAGATCTTTCTCTTGAAACTTTACTTTGTCATTTTACCTATTTGACATATTTTTCAAATCACTTTATCAAGTTTCCTTAGTCTTGGTAACTCTCAAACTCTTTTCATTTTATTAATCCTTACCAAGTTATCAAATTTCACATGCCATAGCCTCTTATCCCATAGCCAAACATCTTCACATTGTTAAAATGGGAAAATATTCTACAATAGGTCTAGATAGAATAAGTTACCTCTTATTTTCTCTCCACTTCAACTATTTCACCAGTAGCACCATGGATCTTTTTCTTGTTATGAAAATCAACTCAGTAGCTTGAACTTATTAATAGTACCACACTCGAAATGTTACATTTCAAATGACCAACCCAATATGCATTGTCACATTTGATCTTTACATTTAGCTTAATTGATTCTATAGCCTTTAGATGACAAGATGTATCACTATGTATTATTGAAAAGGATGAGTGGCAAGAGGAGCACAAGAGAGGCTAGGGTTTCTAGTGTTGAGGAGGCCAATGATGGTAGTGACAAGGAGCTTGAGGATGATGATCCTAACTATTAGAGGGTCCTTCTATTTTTTTCCTTGAGTTTTTTGGACCAAGGGTGTTGGCATTAAGTCATGTTTGTCATTAGTGACAACACTTATTTATATTTTGTATGATTACCAAGCTCTTCATTCAGTCTCCAGCGTTTGTTGACAAATTTAGTGGTTACCAAGTTTCATAGTTCATGTTGAACATTCCAATGGTTATCGAGTGAATTTAGGTAGTGTGAAGTCTAGTAGTTTAGACTAAGTAGTTCAATGGTCACCAAGCTTCACAATAACTACCAATTCATCAATTCTTGTTTGCGAAGCTAGTGTTAACTAAGTGATTGGATAAGTAGTGTTTACCAAGGATAGGCACAATAAATATACAATTCATTTTGTACCTAGTGACATAGTATCTACCAAGTCTCAAGTTTACACTAAGTTTGAAGCTACACTAAGTGATTAGTATGGACCAAGCCCCTACTTCTACTAAATGCATGATAATGGCAATTAATGCAATAGATGTCGAGTATCAAAAATTCATCGAGTTGGCTTTCTGAACCCAAGTTTCTACATTTGGACTGACTCAATAATATTAGTTATATCTTGTGAGTTATCCAACCTTGTGATTATGAGAATTGGGTTGGTATATATGTAATTTATTTTAGTATACCTAATTATAATGAAAGTAATGTTTTTGATGCATGACAATGCGTATGTGAATTAGCAACAAAGTAGTGTATAGCAAGGTCAAATCAAGAGTAGTCAACTTACATCTATCACAAAGAGGTGATTAGTACTCCAAAGATCTAAATCAAAAAATTATGTGTAAGTTAGATCTACTATTTCATCCTAATAGGTGAATCAGCTTCAAATCCTTTAACAGGGTCAATTTAATAGTCTTTTATTAAATCTCTTTACTAAGTGCATACTTCATTGTATGTTTGTAAAACCTCTAAAAAGGTGGATCTAGTAGTCCTAATTGCTCCTAATAGGGAAGATCATTATAAGTGACCATTGTAAGCCTTAATAGACCAACTTTATACTACAATATTGAAGTTCTATGGGTATCATCCCCACCCTAGTTTTACTTTCTATTTGGAAGGTTTTTGGGTCACCAAATATTGTGTTCAAAGTGTTTTGTTCTTTTATTTTCTCATGCATGTAGTAGATTAGATATATTAATGATAAATGGATTTTTTTGTTAAGTTTTGAATCTATCAAAAGTTTTAAGGTTACTAATTCACCTTTCTCCTCTCAGTAACCTAGCTAGTCCTGATCATTTCCAACAATTTGTATCAAAGCATTGTGGTTCTTAGGATAAATTTTGATAGCTTGAGAAGAGATCAAGGACAATGGAGACATTAGACTTGACAAAGCTATTGACAATGAAAAGCTATATCTAGGGATGGCCATAGCTCAACTCAAGGAAAAAACATAGCATCTTTCCAATCCCTACAAATAAGGAAGGAACTTACAGAATAGATGAATGACCACTAGTATGTTGAAGAGAAGATTGAAGACTTTTTTCCTCAAGAAATTTAGATGATGCAAATGATGAAATCAAAGAACTCCTAGAAAAGAATGGATCCCTACAAGAAGAAGTAAGAAAATTGAAAAGAGAATAATAAATCTAGTCAATAAGATTGTGTGAAATCTCAAAACAAAGAAATAAGGGGAGAGAAGACTTGGAGGCAAGGAACAATGAAACTAAAAATTAATCCCTTTAGCAAGAAAGTCTTATCAATTGGTTCTTCAATGCAAATGACGAAATCATGAGTTTGAGATCTAATAATGAAAGGTTAAGGAATGGTTTAAACACTCCAAGGCAAATCAATGAACAATTGAAAGTTGATCTAAATTCTAAGAAGCAACTCAGTTAAAGAATATTGAAATCCCAAGTAGACATGGATCAATTAAATCAACAAAATGAGAAAAATCTTTATAGGAAAAAAGAAAAAGTAGGACTTGGATACAAAGAAGAAGGTGAGTCCTCCGAATGAGGTGCTGAAAGAAATCAAAGACCTACATGCAATCATTGTGGTAAGATAGGTCATACATCAAATAAATGTTGGAGTAATGGAATGGAAAATTCAATGGAAAATGCTACAATTGTAGTCAACATGGTCATAAAGGTAATGAATGCAAGGAGAAACCAAATTTTGAAGGAAAATGTCACCAATGCAAGAAACAAGGTCACTAGGCATCTAAATGTAGATCTAAACCATTCAATCTAGCTGAATAATTTGTAAAAGCAATATTTGGTCTAGACTACAATACTTGGTGTAGATGTCATTACTATGGAGAATATGGAAAAATTGGCATAAATTGTGCTAGGCATCACTTGAGAAGAAAGGATACTACAATGAGATGTTACACATGTACTGACCTTGGTCATATAGCTAAGAATTACATGAATATAGGTAGAGTTGAAGATGAAAAGAAAGAAAAAGCTAATAGCATCAAGAAGTAGATGAGAGAGTAGTGTATTCCCAAAACTACCAAGCAAGCTAGTTCAAGTGATGATGGTCATGTCACTCAAGAAGTGGGTGACTCCTCCATTTCCAATTAAGTTCTTAAGGAAGGACTAGAACTGTATTTTCAAAGTCACATCTTAAATAGTTCCAATGAAAGGAAGCAAAAGATCCAAATCAATATTCTAGATATAGAGGGATCACAAAAGTTCAGAATTAGTAATTATTGAGCAAGGTTAGGTCATACCAAGTGAGGTTGGGAGTAACAAAAAAATTTTTGGTTACTGAGTTACAAGCTTCAACTGAGTAATTTTTATAGATAGTGGATGACAATATATCTTGCACTATGTCATCATGGCTCTCATTGTACTGAGAATTAATGGGAATTTTTTATCAAAAGGTAGGAATTTGACTTCATTTCCACTATGAATTCAATATATTCAGAGTAGAGTGATTTACAGAGAATTATAGAGATCTTGAGCATAATTTGTAGTCAAGTTTTTTGAAAAATTTCCTCAATTGATTGAGTAATCATGGGATCTAGTAGTAGTAGTAGAAAGACAAAGAAAGGATTGGAGATGTTGGTGTGAGGTGTTCAGTGGAAAGCTCCAAATTTCAAATTTGTACCAATGATTGTAGAAACCCTCGACCTAAATGGAGCTTAGTCATAGGTTCTACGAAAGGTACTCCTTATCAACGATATTTGAACTACTTTCAAATGTGTTGTAGAGAAGATAGGAACCCTAGAAATGGATAGTGCCCTAGGTGAACTTTGTGTGGATGGAACTCTTAAGCCCGAGCATAAACACCTAGAGGAGAAAGGCTTAACCCATATTCCTCACCTACCACAAAATTTTTGAAGAAAATGGATTAGATATATCTTGAGCTGAGTCCATAATGGTTAATTATGGTTAGAGTAGCTAGTTTTGATTACAAAGAAAATGATTCATCAAATTACTAGACTCCCTATGCTTAACAAGGTTAAATTCATGAAAAGCCTAGGTCAGGATGAGCTATAGAAGAAAAACCTAGCCAAGTGGAATAGAAGAGGATTGATAATTAGAAATGTATTTGATGTGAAACTCATATTTGGGATTCATATTATTGCTCACAAGATTTACAACTCTAGTTGACTTGGTAATGTGTTGTGTGAGGCTATGGACCTAGCTTACAAGGCTGTTAAGAAGAATTTGGAATATGACCTAGTAGACTTAATGTTGAAGCAACTAAATAAGAACATGGAAGGCATTAGAACCTCAAAAAATAACCCATGCAAAGTTGGTTCTGTATTGACATGTTTGTTCTCTTATGTTCAAAAGTTTTTCCTCTCTAAAGGTACAATTATATGGAAAGAGGACACACTAGTTTTGTATCAGATAAATGAGCTTATTGCGAAAATGGGTGAAAATTATGATAGCATCATGGATAACTATTTTAAAATATTCAAGGAAAAGATGAATAACATGTTCCAAATTCCACAATAATTGGTTGAAGACTATAAGAATGATATGTGTTTTATGGTTGATTGTGATAGAGTATACATCCAAGTAGTAAGGCCTAGAATAGTATGAGTGAAACCTCTTCCTTATGAGGTTAATATTGATAAGACAAAGGAAATAATTGAAGCACTAGTAAATGAGCTATAGATCCAAAAGCACCTATCTTTGGAACTTATGATAAAGCCAAAGCCAGAATAGAACTAGAAATTAAGCTTCCACAAGTAATAAATAAAGGTAAGATGAGGATATCCAAACTAAAAATAGAAAATGCCCCTCTTATGATTACTAAGGGAAAAGGTGAAGATGAAGAAGAAGAAGAATTAGAAATGGAAAAATAGCCTATAAGGCAATTATCACCAAGCCACCCAAGCCCTCTATAGATGTATTCAAAAGAAGATCTAAGAAGAAAATAAGAAAAGATGAAAGTGATGTTGTCTTTAACCGAACTCCTCTCCCACATTGCAAGAAAGATTGAAACAATGGAGAGAAGGTGCTGAAATAAACAACTTCAAGGCTCTCAAATATGAAACCAAGACTCTAGAAGAGTAGAAAGAGGTTGAAGATCTAATCATGGATAACTTAGGCAAGTGGAAATTCTCTCTTTATTAGTTTGCATCTCAAATTACTATAGTTTTGTTAGATAAGGTCAAGATTAGATGGGTTAATACCATTCAGACTTTCAAGGATATTTTTTCTCAAACTCTAAAATAGTTGGTGCCCAACTTGATAGATGTAGATGTGAAGAAACCATTAAAAGACAATGAAAGAAAAATGACTCTAAAATTCATTACTTGTCTCGTTCTAATGAAAAATGTTGAGTATGTGGTGAAGAATGCAACAAACTTATGGAAGAATGTGTTCCATCATTACAAGCCAAATGAGGATCTTGTTGAGATCAATGATGATGATGATAGTGACAAGGATGAAGATAATGAAGAACAAAACACTCTTTGTGTCACCATTGATGCTAAAGAATATCAAGATTTGATGAAGTACAGTGAAAAAGAGAAAGAGGAAGAAGCTGAAGAGGAATATAGGTAAGAATAAGTAGAAGAAGAAAGTGATCCAGTTAGGATAGAAGTGGCTATCATAGCCTCCCTTCCTTAGTCTCCATTAATAATAGCAACATCATCAAGCATGAAGACAACTTCAACAAGTGTGATTGTAACCACAATAGGCACATACACTTCCCAATCTCTCTTCACTCCCTCTTAGCTCCATGTATCTCTAATGGAAGTGTATACCACTTCATCTATTGAGCTATAGCCTTCCTCTTCTTTAGCTCCCAAGTTTGGATCATCAATAGTAAGTTCAATTTCTAGTTCTATAGTTTTACCTACTTCAGTTCTGTATGCTCCAAATGAAAGTACTTCTATCAATATTCCACCTATTAATAACTAAATTTTGGGAAGTACATCAATTTTGGATTCTTTAGTACTCTTGTAAGTATCCCATCAGTAGGCACCATACAAGTTTTTATTACAAGCCCTACTACTTCCACCATTGTTTCTATTTCAAAATCCAAAGCATTAGTATAAGAAGTTGAACCAAAGACAGCACTAGAACTTTTGATTAGTGGAAAAGAAATTGACGAGATATTTATTTGGAAAAGGAGATTAAAATTCCCAAGTTAGATTTTGATAATGCTACTATAGAGAAAATGGGACTAGCCAGTTAGCTTCTTGAACATAAAGCCAAGTAGAAGAAACTAAGAGAAGAGAGATACAGAGAATTCCAAATTATAGAAAGCACCAAGAACATTTTGATAGAGGCTATAGGTGTGGATGTTGATTCTTCTCAACATATTTTATTACAATTAGTTGAGGCAATTAATAAATTCAATGAGGAATCGAGGCGGCCAAGATAAGTTTATAGAGAAAGCAGAAAAAAAGTTTGAGAATAAAGTGCTTGAGCACATTTCTCAGTAGATAGCTATCCATTAGATAGAGCTCTCTTAAATTTTGGAAAATCTTGAAAATTCTTTCACAAATGTAACATCTTTTTTTGCTAAGTTATGTGATGTTACTGAGTATACAAAAGAAATTAGGGGAAAATTGAGTAAGATTGATGAGGATCTAAAGGCCAGTGCTTAGAAGTTGCATCTTGACACTAGTTCAAGCTCTACACATCACATGAGATTCAAATTCCTATTAGATATGTAGGAAAATTTATTGAGAGAGGAAGCAAGGATCCAATCTACATTTGTAGACATCCAAAACATGATCCTTCATATCATGAATACAATGTAGAAGCACATTGCTTATTTAAACACATTGATCCATGAAAATAATTTTTCAATTGCAGATCACATGATTAAACTCTCTACAAAAGTCCAAGTTTCACTTCAAGCTTGCAAAATCTTCCAAGAAAACTAGGACAAGACATTAAGTCTTATTCTTAAGGTACATCTTGAGTTTCTCTCACATTTTGGTGTCTCTATATAAGTAGATTTTGTATAAATCTTTGGCATTATTTTAAAAAAGGAGGAAAACATGAGAGAGACATGTATATAAGGAGAAGAGATATTTACATATGCATGCAATAAAATATTATGCCTGATATGATATGTACATTGTATGGGGCAGATATATGCAATATGTATAGACAATAGAGTTACAAAGACAAATTTTGAAAAATCAAAAAATCACCATGTTGTACCTAAGTTTTGGCTAATAATTGTTTTTGTCACTAATTCCAAAGGGGGAGACTATTGGAATTAGGTCATGTTTGTTATTAGTGAAAACACTTATTTAGATTTTATATGATTACTGAGATTTTTGTTTAGTCTCTAGTGTTAATCAAGCATTTTAGTGGTTACCAAATTTCATAGTTCATACCAAGCATTCTAGTGCTTACCAAGTGAATTCAGGTAGCACAAAGTTTAGTATTTTATATCAAGTAGTTTAGTGGTCACCAAGCTTCATAGTATCTAGTGAGTCATAAGTTCTTGTGATGTAAAGCTAGTGTTAACCGAATGATGGTGTAAGTAGTGTCTATCGAGTGCAGGCATGGTAAACATGAAATTCAGTTTCTACTGAGAAACACAGTATCTAATGAGTCTCTAATGTACACTGAGTTCAAAGATACATTGAGTGATTAGTATAGATTAAGTGTCTACTTCTACCAAATGCATGATGACGTAGAGTAATGCAGTGGATGTTGCGTATCAAAAATTTGCCAAGTCAACTTTCTGAACCTGAGTTTCTACATTTGGGCTGACTTAGTGATATTGGTGTTATCTTGTGAATTAGTGAACCTTTTAATTATGAGAATTGGGTTGGTATTTATGTAATGTATTTTATCATACCCAATTATAATGGAAGTAATGTTTTTGATGCATGAGAATGTGAATGTGAATTAGCAACAGAGCAGTGTATAACAAGCTCAAATTAGGAGCAGTCAAGTTACATCTATCACAAAGTGGTGATGAGTACTCAAAAGATCTAAATCATAAATTTGGTTGTATGTCAAATCTACTATTTCATCCTAATAGGTGAATTAGATTCAAATCCTTTAATAGGGTAGACTTAACAGTCTTTTCTTAAATCTCTTTACCAAGTGCATACTTCATTATATGTTTGTAAAACATCTAACAAGGTGGACCTAGCAATCCTAATTGCTCCTAATAGGGTAAGTCATTGGAAGTGATTATTTTAAGCCTCAACAGGTCTACTTTATACTACAATATTGAAATTTTGTAGGTACCATCCCCACCCCATATTTACTTTTGATTTGGAAGGTTTTTGGGTCACCAAATATTGTGTTGAAAGTTTTTTGTGCTTTCAATTTCTTATGCATGTAGTATATTAGATCTAGTAACGATAAATGGATTATGTTTTTAAGTGCTACATCTATCAAAAGTTTTGAGGTTTCTAATTCACCCCTCCCCTCCCCTCTTAGTAACGTAGGTAGTCATGATTATTTCCAACAATGGTATGTTTGTGCCCTCTATTGGGTGGGGATTATTTGTGGTGGATTTATGGGTTGTCTCAATAGTTTTGATGTTATTCTAGATACTTTTCCAGGCTTGATATGGTGTAGAAGGGTGTGGAGTTTGTGATTGATAGTATTTTTTGCTAGCACCCCCATTCCTCATGTTAGGATTTGGATTTGTTGGGTTTTTTGGCCTAGATGTGCTATTCCTCTCAATCTTCGATGGACTCTCCTATATTTGATGTTTTGTAGAGATGAAGAAGTGAAATGGTTTGGTTTGAATGGCTATGTTTCATGGTTCTAATGGAAATGCTTTTCTTTGGGGCATCCTGTTATGGCTCATGGGGTTCCTAGGATTCTTAGGGTTTTCAGGAGCTTGGACTTAATGGTCTAGTTTGGACGGGAAATGATTCTCTATCCCTACTACAAAATCTATTGACGGGTTTGTTTTCTGTAGATAGGTCTTCTCTTTCATGGGTTTTCTTGTTAGTGGACTCCTTTTGTTGGGCATTATTTTGGAGAGCAATTTTTTCATCATTTGGGGATTTTCTTGCCTCTTGATGCTTGCTTCTTTGTGGTGTCGTTTAGTTTTTTTTTTCTCTGAGGTGATGGATTCCTCTATTTGGTGGTAGATTCTAGTTTAGGGTGTCATTTCAGGGCTTTTGATGCCTACATGGTGGAACTTTCCTCTATCCTATTCTTTGGCTTTCTCACTTTCTATTGATGTTGATGACCCTATTGAGGTGGGGGAAATGCTTATAGAAGTAGATGGTTGTAGGGGAAAAATTTTGGTGAATGGGTTGAATAGGTACTCTCCTTCTTTTGTTTGTGAGTATCTCTTTCTTAAATTGATAGAGATCTAGCTAGAAAGAACATGTTTAGATAGTATACTTCATGTAGTGAAGGGATGACTCTATAGCTAAATAATTTAATTTAGAGAGCTATATTATTTCCTTCAAGGATTAACTGGTCTTTATATTTTCTTCTACATTGAAAACTACTATGGAGGTGGAGCAATCCTTGATTGAGGTGGAGATCATATTTGGGCACTAGGAAGTAGAGGAGATTCTTATCAATATTTTTTGTGGTTATGCTACTTTTATTAGTTTTGTTAGAAAAAGAAGAGGGAGAAGTTTTTATGTCTTAAGTTTGGTCTTTTTCCTTCTGGTTCCTCTCATAGGTATTATGGTGTTATGCAAGTTTATAGGGGGCTAGAAGACTTTTGACTACATTTTCCAAGACTAGAGGTTTAACTTTGCTTGAACCCATGGTTGGAAGATATGTGTGGTTATGCTACTTTTAGTAGTTTTGTTGGCAAAATAAGAGGGTGAAGTTTTTATCTCTTAGGTTTGGTCTTTTTCCTTTCAGCTCCCCTCATAGGTATTATGGTGTTATGAGAGTTTATAGGGATCTGAAAGACTTTTGACTAAATTTTCCAAGGCTAGAGGTTTAGCCTTGCTTGGATCCATGGTTGGAAGATATGTAACACATTTTCCAAGGCTAGATGTATAGTTTTGTTTGGTCCTATATCATTTCATAGATTTATGATGGTTGTGGATGGCTTGAGTTTGCTCACTTTTTGTTATGGTACTTCCAATTTTAGTTTTTTCTTTTCACTCTAATTGAATGATTACTAGTAGTTTTAAAAGGCACACTCTAGTTCTTTCTTGTTTCTTTCGGTTTAAGTCTACAATTATTATGGGGGCTTGTCCCAAGTCTTTCATTGAAAGTGATGAACATGGTTGGTGGGTTAGTTTCTTGTGGATCTTTATATTTCACAAAGGAAGATCTAATTTCATTACTAGGTACTAGTATTGTTCAATTATTAGTGTCTAGAGTTTTGATAGTGCTTTAGGTCAACACCCATTAAATATTTATTTTCATAATAAAAAAGGCATGCATCATTACCAAACTTAAAAGTTCTTCTATTATTATGTTCTCCATTATTAAACTTATACCTCTAGTCATATAATGTGAGAAACTACTATCAATCCTTCATCAATCATTCTAAATAACATGTGACATCAATGTAATTTTCTCATCTTGATCATAATTTTCTTTCATTTAAACATAGAAAAATTCTTTATCATGATCATTAGGATTACTATCAAAACCATCCTATTCAACAATATAGAAAGATTTCTTATGTTTGTCCATGTAGTTTCTTTTATCTCTATTGCCTCTATTGTCTTTATCATCTTTCCTTCCTTTATACTTAAAATATTTTCATTTATCATTCTCATCTCTGTTAGGACATCTAGCAGCAATATCACCAACATAATTACATGTGAAACATATAATAAGGAATTTACCTTTGTATTTACCTTTCCTTCTAGGACTTCTTCTAGCTAACAATGTTTCAAGTTTATCAAGCTTGTCATCATAACCAATGTCACTTTCTACATGCTTTCTTTTCTTTATTTTATTAGATCCATCAAGAGTTAGTTGTCTTTTGAATGTAGATTCAACACCATTAGAGGAATAAATATCATAATTTGAAACTTCAAATGTATTAAGTCTACCAATCAAACTCTCCAAGGTTAGATCATTACTAGATGTACATCTCAGTTCTTGAATACAAGATAATGTAACTACATAGATAGGGAGTAAAATCCTCAATACCATTATTATAATAGGATCACCCAATATTTTTCCTCCAACTCCTCTAGTAGGATTCACCACTTCTTTGATTTCACCACAACACTATGCAATATTCTCACCTTGGTGCATTCTCATGTAATGAAAATTTCCTCTCAAGATTTATGCTTTAGCTCTTAATATATTCTTGTCTCTTCTATGATTTTCCCAACTTTTCATGCATTTTCTTAGTAATAGTACATTCCATCGCATTATCAAATTCTCTATAATTGAGCACTATTGCAAGATCAATCATCATTTTGTTGTGCTCATGCTTCTCTTTCATTTTCTCAACTATCATAGGTCTAGGAACCTCAATATATTCATTATCCAAGTAGTAAGATTTAGAATCTAAAATATTGTAAAAGTGTAATCTTATTAACCTTTTCTATGCTTGGAAGTTCTCTTTGTCTAGCTTGGGTATCTCTCTCTCAAGTGCATCTTGATCTTTGGCTTGAGTCCCTTCATACTTTCCTAAAAAGCACTTATACTCTAATACCAATTGTTATAATGATTTAGATCAATTGAGAGGGAGGGGGAAGGTGGGGGGTGAACTAGTTATCCTTAGGTCCATATGTACTAGTTCAACTTTTAATAACATCAAACAAATTAATTAACCTCAAAAGTCTACTTGTTCTATATAGTATATCATCAACAATTTAGCATTTCGTGCAATATCTCAAGTCTCTAACTCTAAATGTATTGACATGCAGAAAATTAAAAATATAGCATGCATAACAATAACAGCCACACATGAAAATAACACTTTGATGCAAGGATTTAACATAGAAATCCAATTTGAGAAAAATCACCAAGTAATGTGCTACCAAATTTTCACTCTTTTGAAGTGAGATCAATTAAGAGCCAATCATGTTAAAATTAATACAAGATACTATTAAATGTGACTAGGTTAAAGGATTTAATCACTTTGTTAGGAGTTGGGCCTTCTTACAAAACTGTAGAATATTGCATTAGATTGTCACCTTGATTAAAGGATTTTGACGAATATGATGTTTAGAATGTAACAATAGGTTTGATCTATAAAGTACAACTCACTTAAAAAATTTAGATCTATATTCACTAATTTCTTGGTTCATTTTCTGGACTCCATTAACATGTCCATCACCAATCTTTTTAGCACCTTGTTAAGAAATCACTCTTTACAAACTCTTCACACTTCATCTCTATTGTTCACCTAATCACAAATTCTTTGTAAGATTGCTAATAAATAATTAACCAACCTTAGAAAACATCTCTTATGCCTCCTTAAATAGGTAATTCAACTATTTTAGATCTTTTTCCAATTAAACATTACTATTGATCTTAGTGTTATATAAAATTCATCAAATCCTTTCATCTTTTTGTTCTCCTTCTTTTTCTAGAAACTTCTAATCAATTTCTTTCCTTTAATCACTTAACAAAATATCCTCATGCATTCAATATGCTATCTCATCAATCCTTATCTTCCATGCATTTTGATTAATTTAAGATTCCAAGTGTGTCAATGTCAAATTCAAATCTTTCTCAAACTATAACTTTTGATGTCACTCAACAATCATTGTGTTCTTTAACTTGAATGTAATGTTGTAGCTTAGCACACACTATAATTTCCCACTCAATATCAAAAGTCCTACTCTACCATTACTATGGTTGGTCTCTACTACACTTCTTCATATATCTTCTTATTAATAACTAACAATCAGATTGAATTAATTTTCTTGGTTTCTACATAAGTTCCTTAATCTTTTTCTTCTGCTCCTTATTGACCATGTAATATTGATACTTGGTCAAGCTTATCCTTATGAATTTTTTCAACACCTAGCTTTGTCCAACTATCTTCTTTACTTCATGTATCTATTAAACACCACATTATCTTTTCAAGGACTAACTTATCAAGTGCCTATTGTGTTTCCATGATACATAACACATCTCAACACAACCTTTCACTTGATGTCTCATGATCTCTTCTTTTAAAATCGTATTCAAGAATAAAATGATATGGATCCTTACATTGTTAGTAAAATGTCTCTCCAATAGGTTTGAAACTCTTTGTCACCAATAGGTTTGACATCAATTACAACATAATAATTTCTTCAATTGTTGCTTCCAATACTCACTTCAAAATAGTGAAAAGAGGTAGCATATTACTTGGTGATTTTCAAATTGGGTTTCCACATTAAATAGCGGTCTCATATATGTATGACTATTGTCTTCTAGTGCATGCTATTTAATATATATTGATTTTATTAGTTGGCATATATTAAACAGAGAGTTGGTGATCAATGTATAAATTAAGTTGTTGATGAGTTTCTATATTGGATGAGTGATTTTATAAGTTTAATTACATTGTTTAAATTTTTTCAAAGGTTAATTGGTACATCTAGTCTTGAGGATAATTGATTTAGCCCTCCTCTCAATTATTCTTAACATTCTATCATACCTGAGTGTATTTAGTGTTGCTTTGCTCTTTGTACACCAAGTTGTTTTTCTAGTTCCTCTTTGAGAGATGACTTGTGCATTTAATTTTGATGTATATTTAATGTAGAGGATTGATCATTAGGAAAATTTTGGACCTATTTTGTGCCATTTCTTGATCTAAATGCAGATCTACAATCTTTTGTAAGCCATTTTGGAAATTATAAGTAGGGGTACCAAGTCATAGGTTAGGTAGAGACAGGGGGTGCAGGTTAGAGATAGATTTTGTAGATCACAGATCATGCTTAATATATTCAATCAATATATTTTAAAATTTAATCTTTTTACTTTTCCATAATTTGGAAGGCCTTACAAACTGAAATGTATGAATTAAATTATTTTCCAAATCAAAGCCCCAATGTTTGCAACTTTGTAATCAATATTTTTAGTTTTCCTATAATCATGTAAGATATGGGTTAAATTGATACTAAGAATTTTATTTTTTATTTCTTCAATGATTTTTTAAAATTTATATTGAATTCTTGTTTTTACACTTTATATTATTTATGGTGTTATCTTAGTCACCCTCCATCTCAACATAGTCACACTCAAGTTCATTTTCTAATGTGACAATGTGAAAATATTTTATAGCCTATGTCATGTGGTTATTTTGGAAACCTAAGGGAATATTGATGCTTCTAATGAAAAAACAATGATCATTTATGATGTCTCCATAAGCCTCTAATCTTTTTGGGTTTCCTTAGCTACTCTAGTAAAATGTAATTTATGCCATCCTTAAGGCAAAGAAGACAACAAAATATTATGCCTTTCCTTTTATTTTAAATGTTTATGTATGCCCAAATCCCACCTTGGGAGATTTTGAATAGAAAAAATTTTAGAGACATTTTGTATAAAAACCTAATGATTGGAATTTTTTAGTAATATTTCTAAAAATTTTGTCACCAAAAAATCTGGCACAATTAGAATCATCCCAAAAGATCTTATTGTTTTTCTCCTTCCAAATATTCAAAATATTTTTTTCCATGATCAAATTCCATAAAGAATTGACCAATTTTAGGGGAATTTTCCACTGAAAAATGAAATATTTAATATTGTTTGGGAAGATCTAGTAAATGTTCCAACATTAAATGATAGACGCTCAGACATCAAAATGAAACTAAAAGTAAAAAAGAAGATGGGGATTAATTTTGGAATCTAAACCATACAACAATGATTAGGAAGAATACATTCCTTCCTACAAAAGTTGTGTGTATTTAAAGTTATTTTTTACAAGAAAAGCCAATAGGAAATATTGACTTTGCATGTAATAGGTTTGAACTAGGCCAATGCTTAAAAATGAGAAACTTGATTCCACAATTCAATACCACAAGCTGAGGTCATTGAAAAAATACCAATAGGGTCAGGGTTCCAAAAAACATGATCATTTGAATTAGATAATTAAAAGGAAGAATAAAAGGGAGCATCTAAGGAATAAAAAATAGCGTTAGCATCCTCAAAGTGAATCCATTTGTTCTAAGATTGGAAAAATTGTGAACTTCCTCTCCAAAAGAATCTATACATTTTTTGGAAGCCCAAGAGAGGATAGGGAATGTATGAAAATGATTTTCTCATAAATTGCTGTAAGACCAAAATTTAATTATTCATCCATCTCCCAAATTCTAGCGTGTAACCTTTTAGCCAACCATTAAGCCTTAGTTACTAGTACTATTCCATATTAAAGAGCCATGTACTCTATAATTGTCATTGAAGAAGTCCTCAATCAAAGGGTTTTTTTAAAAGATAATTATTTTCTAGATTAGCATTCTATTCATTTTCTTATCCATATGTTCTCCTTATTTATTTTTCAAGAAGAGCATTATCGATACTTTTGATAGTTTTGATCCCCAAAGCACTATTGTGCATTAGTTTACAATTTTTTTCCAAGAAACAAGATCAAATATCCCTTTCTTCTGCACTATAGTCTAAAGAAAATATCTTTTATGTTTTTCTCATAATTCAAAAATTTTGAAAAAAATAGAAAAGAGTCTTATGGCATAAAGATGTAAATTTTACTAAGTTCTTCTCACCAACTGTATTTTATTTGCCAAGCTTAACATCAAACCTTTTCAACCAAATAATTTACTATTATTCCTCTCTAAAATATGGTTCCAAAAGTTGTCAATAGACTTAGATCCAAACCCTAAATAGTTAGAATGAAAGGCATATATCTTACAATCTATAATATTAGATATTCAAATTGTCCATCCTTGGCGGTGTTACCAAAGAAATTCATATTCTTATTCTGGTTGATAAGTTGACTAGTAGCATTTTTTCATAAAGGTAAAACCAGACTAAATTAATTATCTTCCTTAATAATAGCCAGCCCCATCAAGCTAGTGTCATCAACAAACTATTCATATGAAAAAGGTTTCTATGGAGAAGAAGGATGACAAATTGTTATCCTCCCTTCCTACACAAATTTTTCAATATGTCATCCTTGATCCTAAACCATAATAGAAAACAAGAAGAGGGAGATATGACTCCCATTTTTTGACCCCCTTGAAGTTTTATTTTATTAATTAAAGATCCATTAATTATAACCACAATAGAGAAAGTAGAAATCAACTGATTAATCAAACTAGATAACTTTCTGTAAAAGGTAAAAGGTTTAAGAGCCTTTCCAAGAAAGTGTTGGAATTTATAAATGGGAAGATTTACTTCTAAGAGGGGGTGTGAATTAGAAGTAACAAACTTTAACCTCTAAAACTTTTAACTAAGATCATTCACATGCATCTAACACATCTACTTAACATGAAAAATAAAGAATGCATGAAAATAGATAACACAAGATTTTGATCACCCAAAAACCCTAAAAAATGAGAAGGTAAAACTAGGGTGGGGATGACACCCACAAATTATCACTATAGCAATATGAACTAGTTAAGATTACAAAGTTTAACTACTTCCAATGGTCTTCCCTATGAAAGGGCTACCTTGTTAAAGGCTTTACACCTTATTAAAAGTGACCTGGTTAAAGGACTTATAAACACTTACTTGGAATGTTACCCTATTAAATGAATTATCAGCATGTTAAAGGTTTACAACATGACCATTAAACCAACCTATAACCATAGGGTCTCCATTCTCCTAATACAATAGTTCAAAAGTATAGTAGAATGACTTGATCTAATGACTTACAATCTTTGATTACTAATTCGAGATCCTTGTTCTACTCAATCTGATCTGATCCTTCCTAATATAATAACTCTTTGCTCATATTGGTAATACTCTATTTTGAACAACTTGATTCTGTAGTGCTACTCTTCCTCTAAGTCTTTACACCCCTCTAAACTTCACTAGTATTCACCCTTACAATTCTCTTCCATATATGAATTATGGTTTTTTGTCCTCCTTATAAAGGCTTCAAAGACTTAGGGTTAGGTATGTATCCAAGATTGATATTCATCCATCTTTTCCCACACAAATCTTTACACTTTTCTTATTGGTTGCATGCTATCTCCAATTTTATGATTGGCTGCATACTGATTAAATAGCGAATTTAAAAGATTTCATCTTATCTTTTAGATCCTTTGAGATTCCTCTTGAGTTGGCTTAAAAATGGTTTCCATCTATGTTTGTAAAGGCACAAACTCATATGCTAATTATGTGTTACTCGACACTTACTATTTGTTGATGCTCGACACATATAGGAATTATATCTTGCTCAACATCTATACCTTGCTTGGCACCTATAGTGACTCAACATTTATAATGACTCAACACTTGAAACGTGCTTGACACCTGAAGTTTACTCAGCACCTACTGAATCTTGGGCTTGGCACATATTGTAGCTTAAATTGCTTAATTGTGTTGACACTCGATTGTCAAAACCAATCTAAGACCAACAATCTCCCCCTTTCACATGAGTGTCAAAAACACTTAACTAAACATTATGAATCTAATCTCTATGAGTATAATACACATCTTGTTTGACATATGTACAAAACTTCAAAAATGTGTTCAGAATTTTTTAGAAGACTATATACCTCAAAAAATGGTAACTACCCCTAAGTTGATGTGCCATTTCTATATCCAAGATCACTTATGTTGGGTTTGTCTCATGTTGATGTTTCTAATACTCTTTATCTTTGCCTTGTCTACTCTATTTCTGCTTTATTTATACTCCAACTTTCACACATCTTCCTTCCAGCTTTTGTATCCTTTTGGTTGCATCTCCTTATCACTACTTATAACTCAAAATTTTATCAATTATCTCTCCCCCTTTGGGTATATCTCCTCCTTTGAGTATTATCACCCCAATTTATTATATATCCCCCATATCTTATTATCTTCCCTTTTTTGACACTTATGTCAAAGGGTCCTACGAATGAATTGAATATTTAGCCAAAAAGGATTTATTTACATCCATAACAATTTTGAGAGAAGCACCCCAATTGTCTAATGTAATTTCTAGTCCTTTCAGCTAGATGGCTCTCTCTGTTGTAAGGTTTACTACTCCTTCTAATGTAGAAAGATTTGGATCTTTGTTCAAAACATTCTTTACATAGGCCATCTCTTTATGTAAAACTTCCATATGAGGGGTTATGATAGACTGTATCTGTATCAACATGGCCTTAATGTTAGCCTTGTCTACTATGAGTATAGCTAATTCCCTTTAAGTGTGAAGCATCGTAACAAAATGCTTCACACTTTGAGATGGATCCTTTGGTAGTTGCATGCTTGATATCTTGAGGTTCCTCTCCAAGCTCAATATCCTCTAGCTTGTTTCTTGTATGAAATATGAGGAATTTTGAAGTATAATGAGAATATATTCTCAAGAACTACTTTCACTTATTCTACCATTTTAGCCAGTTCAACTTGAGATAGTGCTATCTCACCATATATTTTCTCATTTACCTTCATTTGAAATTTATTCTTAGACCATTCAAGTAATTTAACATTAGTATCTAGGTCTTCATTTTGTACCTAGTCCACTATGTTGGATAGTTGTTCCATAATGGGCTTTGTTTCATCAAGTACTGGCAAGCTAAATGCATCAAGAAAGATGTCTTTGATTTCTATCAATGCTTGCCTCTACCTATACTCATTCTTGAGTATTTATTGCTCCTTCTTCTATTCTAGTGCCTCTTGCACTTCATTGATCTATGCTATGTTCATTTTTTTATAGTCATAGCTTGGTATGACTATCTCCTTATCAAGTGTAGGGTCTCCATAGTGAAGTACCCTTGCTACCTTGGTAGACCTCAAGCTTGGTGCTAATATTTGCAATGGTACTACATCAGTGCTTGATTGCTTGGTAGGAGTCCCTATAGTAGGAAAATTGACTAACATTTTTATTGCCTCTTATTATCTTTGCTTAGGGCTCTTCTCCTCTTCCTTGTCTTCTTCAATTTTACCTTGAGATCAATTATAGTGATTAGAGAAGGTGTACCTCGACTTTATGTTGTAGAATTAGAGGTATCTTTCTATCTTGTCTTCTCCTTAGCTTGCTACTCAATAGTTGAAGTCATTTTCACTATGGAATCAACCTTAGCAAATGCATCTTGTGTTGGTTACTCTTGTGGTTGACCACTTCTACCTATAGGAGATTGTGAAGGTGGTTCTTGTGGATTCACCTTCTCCTTGGTTATTTTAGCTATTGATTTTTGTGGTTCCTCTACACTCACTAGAATTGAATTGGTACATAACTGTGCTTGTAGTGTAGTCTAGCGAATGATCCTTTTGAGATCCTTTGTAGTCAATTGGTTGATGTTCTAACTAGAAGTGTTAGGAACATCCTTCATAATAATTTTTCTTTCAAATGTTGGTGTAGCATGTGGAGGAGCAGGTGGTGGAAATTGTGTGTGTTGGACACTCTATTCCTGTTGCTACTTCTCAACTATTGCCTCATCACCTTTCTCTGTCTCCTTCTCCACTGTAACTTCTTCTTTTTCCTTCTCTCCTTCTTCCTCCTTTCCATTTTCCTCTTCTTTATTATCATTATTTCTTCCCTCAAAGGGATCTTCTCATTCTTCCTTTACTATTGAAGTCCATAAATTACTTTCCATATAAGAGTGGAGTTCTTCACAATATCTTCAATTTTGTTTTGTAGTATGCTAAAGGCTTTGTATTTGAGTGCAAACTTGCTCCCATATTTCTCACTAGTCTTACTTATTTGACCTTTAGTGAGGTCAGGAACTACATGAGCCAAAGTTCACTCCCTTCTTTGTCCATTTTCAGGCAATAATGCCATTTTACTTCTACAATTGTATATAACTCATTGGGCATGGTATTATCTAGTTCACATGGAATATTATTGAACTTGGCCATCATAGTATAGATTGATTCTTCCACTATGTTCTACTCCTCTGTACTTAGCTTGTTAAAATCAATAGTTTTTACTCTAGTTAAATTTGTATTATCCCTAATATTATCATAAACATTTTCTAGGTTAGATTTAGTGGTGTGACTTACCACTTTGAATTATTCATTTTTAGATTCTATCCTCTCCTCATCTAACTCTAGAGGTGCTACATATTTTCTTCTCCTTTTTTGTGCTGGCCCTTCCTACTCAGTAGCTTTTTTTTTCTCCTATTCCATTTCTACCCTTTTTGTAGCCCTTGTATCTACCCTAGTGGTAGGTTTGGTTGGGATTGGCTTAGAATTCTTTTTTCCTTTTGGCTATGTAGTAGGTTGTTTCTATGCCTCCCTCTTCTTGGGTTCTACTTTAGGTGGTTCCTACTTGGCACCTTCTTCTTCCTCAACATCCTCACTCATGCCTTGGGTTAATGCTAGTGGTCCTTGTCACTATTCATCTTCATCATCATCTTCATCTACTTCTTCTTCTCCTACCTTTGTTGTGCCTTCTCCAAATTTGGCCTTGAGGTTCTTCATTAGTTTATCCTGTTTCTTTAATGTGGGAGTAGTCTTCAATTCCATATCTACTTTAGATCTCACCACATCATAAGTTCCAAAATGTGGTGCACTCTTATCCACTTCCTCTACTAGCAATGTTGTTATGGTTGTAGATGCCTCATCACTATTAATTTCATAACCAAGAGGTCTAAGCCATCTAACCCTTGGTATGGCTGCTTGTATGTAAGTATAATCAATTTCAACAAGAAAGAAAATATTATTTACATGCTACTTCACTAATGAAATAGGTATCCTCAGTCTTTGTTTCATATATTTCTTGAAATTTTCAAAATAACTTGTCATAAGTGTCTCAAAATTTTCCCCCATTTGTTCAATATATTCATGTACCTAGGCTACAATAAACTTGTTTTCCTTCTAGCTAACTTTACCAAAATATGGGAGTTCATTCTGTACATAGAAAAATATACAAATCAAAATTGTACCAAATTTACATCGTGCTCCCTTAGTTCTCCTTATAGCTCCTAAATTCTCATTGATTTGTTGTAGCTGCAATTCTCCTAGGTCATAGGTATGATCCTTTTTAACAAGTTTGTAACCAACATCTACTGCAATGCATAGAACACTATTAAGTCACTAGATTGGTAAAATATGTGAGAAATGACTCTAACAACAAAATCAACAAGAGGATCCTAAATGGTATCTATGGTCATGCCTATCTTATTCCATTTGGCTCTTGTATTCTTTTCAATAGCTTCCTTAGAGTCACTCCTTAGTATTTTGAGGCAATCTAGGGTTGGATACCCTATTACCCTATGAAAAATTCACTTTGATATCTTAATAGGGTCATTTTCTAACCACAAAATTCCATCATGAATCCTAGTAAACACACTTTTGATCCATTCAAATTTGAAAATAGTAGGGAATTATAGGGCATGAGTTAAATCCTTCCTTTCAATGACTTGGAATCATTCCTTTAAGAATCCATTTTCACACAACTATCATAATCTTCTTTGATCTCCATATCTCTTATAGCACCTATCTTGTAGGTATAGCATCTCCTAACATCTTGCACCATTACTACCTTGGGAGGAATTATGGATAGAGCTCCGATTAGGTCATTTTTATAGGCAACTTTAGGGACAGGTTCAAAATTAGGTTTCTTGACTTCATTTGACACTAATTAGACTTTAGATGGCTCTTTCTTGTGAGGTTTTCTAGAACTAGAGGCCATTTCTTCTAACTAGGATTTAAACACAAAGTAAATTTGAAACTTTTTAGGTTGGCACTGGTATAAATACATTAGAATTGAAGAATCTATGTTGAATCTTTGTACAATATTCTTAAATTCTTGCATACTACTTGGAAATCATTCAACTCTCTTCTTCATCTTTTCTCTTTATTCATGATGTGGAAAAGTGATTCAAAGTGCAAGCACATACCCTAATTTCATGGCATTTAATGCTTAGTGCATTTATAGTTGCCCACTCAGCTTATTAAGCATTTCTACTTTACTTGGCATCCATTGGTTTTCAAACACTTAGTATAGATTGGAGTTTCCCTTACTCAGTTTCATTTGAAATTTCCCTCACTTGGCATCCACTACTAACTCAGCTACAATTAACCATTCATCTTCTACTAATTTTGGACAACAACTTTCCATGTACTAGATCTTTACTTGGCATCTAAAGACAACTCAACAACACTTGTGAAAACTTGAAATTTTAAATTTGCATCTCTATTCATGCTGATTTCTCCTTTTTAGTATTTGCTTGTCTTGCAATTGATGTATGATAAAACTTTGTATATTAGTCCCATATACCTTCTTTTTCTTAGTTAGATGAAGTGTGATTAGTTGACGTTTTGGTTAAAGTCAACCCTTCACTAGAGGCACTACTTCCTTCTTTCTTTTTCCATGTCTTATTCATTTCTCCTCTGATGTATCCAACATCTACCTTTCCTTTTCCTTTGTTGAACTCTGAGTTAGGTGCCTTTGACCTTGTTGGGAAATTTTTGCTAGTATTTCTAGTCTTCAAACAACTGAAGCATGTAGTTTGGCTCAACCATCTGCTATAGTTTCCATTGAAATGTGTTCTTGTGTACTTTTTAAGAATGTACCCATATTCCTAATAGTAGTGACAGCTATAACTAGTGTTGTAGTCCCAATTGTAGTAATGTCATTGATTATTTTCCCTTACTGGTTGATGAGGTTTCCACATAGGCTTTGATCTACACTCAAAAGCTTTATGTCCACACCTTTCACAACTATAGTAGTGACCTTCAAATCTTGGTGTTTTGATGGTTTTAGTCCTATGGTCATGTGCTTGATGTCCTTGCTTGTTGCACTTGTGACAATGAGCCATGTTCTTAGGTTTGCCATGTTGATGGGCATTCTTTCTCTTCCACACATTAGAGGTATGTCCCTTTTTACCACAAAAATAAAAATTTGGTTTAGTTTTCTTATCTTTGTCACTTCTTTCTTCTATAATCTTGGACGATTCTTCTTTTTTCAGTGCTGGTGTATCCTAGTCCTAAAGTATCATTGCTAAGTCTTGGTGATTTTAGTAGCTATTCAAATTACTTGATGGCTTCATTGAGTTTTTTGAAGCTCTTTGCAATCTCCTTCTCTCTTTCTAAGTCATTTTTTAATTGTTCATTTTGCATCTTTAGTGTGGAGACCACAATGTCCTTGACATTTACCTCATGATGTGCATTCATCATTTGACTTAGGGTGTCTAGCTGCATGTTGGAGATTCTTGCAAGTTCAATTGAATTTTTCTCAAATATGTTAGCAAGGTTTACTTTTTCTTCTTCTATCATAACCTTATCTTCAATAGCTCTTTTATTTTGTTTAGTCACTTCACAAAACATCATTGCTTGAGATTCTTGTTCAATCTTGAGAGTTCTGGTCTCTTCTACTTGAGCTCTATTCTTTTCCAATAAGTTTTTTGTTTCTGTATCAAACTCTTTGGAATCTCCATTTGCAAACACTTTTGAGGTGTCAATATCCTTGTATTGTATATCATTCTCAGCTATGATAGTCTCTCTTATTCTCTTTAAGGATTTCCTTAGTTCTTGCCTAGTTTCTTCCAATGTATGTAGAGGAAGTTGTATATCAATCACCTGGTTGCAAGGCTTCTCTTTGTGAGAAAACTTCTTTGATACCAATTGTTGGAATTCACAAATGGGAAGATTTACTTCTGGGAGGGGGGGTGAATTAGAAGTAACAAATTTTAACCTCTAAAACTTTAAACTAAGATCATTCACATGCATCTAATACAGCTACTTAACATGAAAAATAAAGACATGCATTAAAATAGATAACACAAGATTTTGATCACCTAGAAACCCTCCAAAATGAGAATGTAAAACTAGGGTGGGGATGACACCTATAAATTATCATTGCAACAATATGTTATGAGTTAAGGTTACAAAGTTTTACCACTTCCAATGGTCTACCTTATGAAAGGCCTACTTTGTTAAAGGCTTTACACTGTGTTTAAAGTGATGTGGTTAAAGGATTTACAAACACTCACTTGAAATGTTACCCTGTTGAAGGATTTATCACCTTGTTAAAGGTTTAGAACATGGCTGTTAAACCAACCTATCATCATAGGATTTCCATTCTTCTAATACAATGGCTAGAAAGTATAGTAGACTGACTTGATCTAATGACTTACAATCTTCAATTGCTGATTCTAGATCCTTGTTCTGCTCAATCTAATCTGATCGTTCTTGATCTGATAACTCTCTACTCATATTAGTAATACTCTATTTTGAACAACTTGATTATGTAATACTTCCCTTCCTTTGCATCTTTACACCTTTCTAAACTTAGCTAATATTCTCCCATACAACTCTATTCCATATAAGAATTATGGGATTTTCTCCTCCTTATAAAGGCTTCAAAGACTTAGAGTTAGGTATGAATCCACAATTGATATTCATAAAACTTTTCCCACAAAAATATTTACACTTTTCCTATTGGTTGCATGCTTTCTCTATTTTTCTGATTGGCTACATGTTGATTACATAGGGAATGTAAAATATTTGGTCTTATCTTTTAGATCCTTTGAGATTCATCTTGAATTGACTCAAAAATGGTTTAAATCTGAGTTTGTGAAGGCACAAACTTATATGTTGATTTTATATTACTCGAAACTTATTATTTTTTGATGCTTGACACATATAGGAATTCTATCTTTCTCAACATCTATAATGACTCAACACTTGAAACTTGTTCGACACCTAAAGTTTACTTAGTACCTATTGAATCTCTATCTTGGCACATATTGTAGCTCGACATCTATATCATACTTCGCATCAACTTAGAAATTGGTTAATTGTGTTGACACTCAATTGTTAAAACTAATTTGAGACCAACAAAAAGGACTAAACCAAACTTTCATAATCCTTCAAATGGTCAAGTTTTAGAATAAATCCATATTTATTAGATGCATCTATAGATTTATTATTTCTATGTGTAGCAATAACTAATTCTAGGATCTATCCCCCAAGAATGAACCCATTCTACTTGATTGAGATAATCTTAGGAAGAAAAGATAACAACCTAGTCATGAGAACTATAGAAATTGTTTTTCACCTCAAATTGTAAAGATTTTTAGGTTTGAACTCAATAATTGAAGTCACACCATGATTCTTACAAATTAGAGCTATAAAATTTGATGTGGTGATAAAGTTTTAGAAAATTTTGTCATTTTATTAGGTGGCACATTCTCCTTTATTAGATTAAGTATAAAAATTAATTTTATGCAATTCTTACATTTATTGATCACACAATGGAAAATATTCAGTTAAGGAAGGGTTAATTGCAGTCATCAAAGTTTTGGATATTAGGATGAAAAGGATAACTTTTTCATTTTGTTGGAATGATTGCACATTGCCTAAAGTTAGTTTTTTCTCATGGCTTTCCCTAAGAAAGAGATTGTTGGCTAGTAATAGGCTAGAAAAATTTAATATTGCTAAAAGATTTAAGTGCTTACTTTTTCTAGAATTTCTTGAGGATGTTGATCATTTGTTCCTTCAATGTGAATTTTCACATCTGTGTTGGAAATTTGGTTTGAGAAAGCTGAATTTTTTTATGTCACTTCCTAACTTTTTGTGGGTTCTCTTTAAGTCTTGGCCAATTTTGTAGTTAAATTCCCTCTTGGCCTCTATATGGAAGTGCTCATCATCTATTACTATTTGGGAAATTTGGTGTGATTTAACTAAACAAGTGTATTTTTAGATAATCCTCCTCTTCAGTGGATGTTGTTGTTGTAAACATTAAAAGTCAAAAACTAAAATTGGTTTCAGTTAATATTGAGAATAACTCTTCACATATCTTTTTTTCTAGTCAGAATGATTATATTCTTAAGAAATGGAAATTTATTTATGTCCAACTTTCTTGCATCTCAATATTAATTTGTGAGCTATGGATAGGACTAAGATCAAATACCCACCCACCTTAAGCATGGAGTTATAAAAAATAATTTTGATGGAGCTTTGAGAGGAAACCTGGGGAAAATAGGTATTGGTACCTCTCTAAGAAATGACTTTGGGATTCCAATTACTTTTAAATCCTTAGATACTTCACCAACACAAATAATATTGCTAAAGCCACAACTTTATTGCATGCACTAGTTCTAAACTAGGTCCTTGAAGATCTCTTGAGTTCATGTTGATGATGAATCATTGGTTATTATTTAAGCATGCATTAAGAGGATAACTTTTAATCTTAATTTGACATATATTCTGTCCCAATATGGAGACTCTTAGATAATTTTGACATATGTAAGATATCTCATAAATGTTGGAATTCTTTAGAATAACTGGTGCTGGGGGGAGGGAGGTGAATCAATTATGCAAGGTCTAGATCTATAATTAAAACTTTTAAAAGCTTAATGAACCCATAAAAAAATTATCATCATGCATGCATTGATAAGATTATGCAATCACTTATAACATATAGGTTATCATCAAATCGATTTGAAAAAATGTAAACATGAAACATAATAGATTCACTAATACACTTGACACAATGATATATGTTGAAACCCAATTTGGGGGAAACCACCATTAACATGCTACACTTTCTCACTCTTCTAAAGTGATGCCCTATGAAAGGCCAACCCTGTTAAAGGTTATAATGCACACTATTAAATGTGACCAAGTTAGAGGATTTCAATCACCTTGTTAGGAGTGAGACTTGTTAGAGGACTTTAGAACATTTACTTGGAATGTCACCTAGTAAAAGGATTTAAAAATGACTCTTAGGTAAACCTTAATCCAAAGGATTTATTTGATATCAATTTACAACTCCATTTGTAGATTACAGATCTCTATTTTAGGCCTCTATTCTACTTGACTTCCACACACTTCATCTCTAATAGCTTGTTCACCCTTCAAGCATCCATACACTTAAGCCTTCTTTCTCATCATGCCAATTCATACTTTTCACTTAGGTCACTAAATGAAGCAATGCCCTAGACTCCTTGTCTTCCTTAGGTTCTCACACATGACAACCTTTTCTTCTAACCATCCACCCCTATAAATAGAGAACTAAGATATTTTACCATTCATTCTCCATTTTCCAATTTAGGCTTAGGTTAGATTAGGTAGAATTGATTTAATGTACCCCTTATTTAATTTCATCCCTTCCTAGAAATTTCTCCTTCAATCCTCTTTTAATTTTCTTCAAAATGATTTACCATGGATTCTATGCCACCAACTCACCAACATTATCTTCCACATGGTTCATATAATCCAAGAAAGAAAACTTGTTGCCTTAGGTCTATCAAATTTATAATCTCTCAAATAATTTTGACACATGACATTAACTTTCTTTGATGCTCACCAAATATTGCATTGCTTGACAATCTATGTAAAATCACTTGGCATGAAGCAAAGTTTATCGGTGCTTGGCATCAACTAAAATTTACTTAGCAACAAATATTTTACTCCACATACACTAAGATAGACTTTTAATTGAATCCAACTAATTTTCTTCTTGGCTTGCACCAAATTTTCTTGACACCTACTCTCTACTTAGTCAATCTTCATAGACAAACTTTGTTTAACTCATTTTTCTAAACTTGCTTAGTGGAACCAACCTTTGTAACCTTAAGTAGATTATATTGCACTATGTTATAACTCTCTTAGCTAATTCTTGTACTCATTTTCATATCATAACTCAACCTTTCCTCTAGGTGCTATTGTTACATCTTTTCATCAAATCCTCTTCATCAATCAAATAATTGATAGTACTTAAATCATATAATTGGTTGTCTTAACAACAACTAGCAAGTTTGATATTAGTGACAAAAAATGATTGAAACACATTTATCATATTTGTTTCAATCTTTTTTCAAAAATAAATATTAGGAAGGAAATTATGTTGTTGATTTCATCTCTAATTTGGGTTGTGATTGTATTAATTTGGAAGCCCATTCTACAATTGATTTTTTTAGTTTGAATAAGGGGTTTGGTGATCTTCTAAAAAGTGACAAATGTTTAGGTAAGGAATGATGATTTAGCTGATGTATAATGGAAATTATTTGGATTCATCTTTTTTGTATTTAGGTAGTGAAATTGGCTTTCCTTCCTAGTTCTTTCCTTGTGGAGCCTTTGAACAATGTTATATATATATATAGTACCTCCAACTACATTTGCCAAAAAAAAAAAAATATGAAAACAAAGTTTGTAATATTATAAAAATAATATTATGTTTTGGGAGTGGGATTTGAAGTTTGTAACATAATAATAAAGGAAAATGACAAAAATAATATGTAAAAAATGGACAATATAGACAAGAATTTTGTTGGACTAACTCCAAAATTTGTGTCTAGGATTCATTACATAAGTTAGCCATGTCATGTATTCTACAAGTCCAATTACTATATGGAGGATTCTAAAGTTTATATTTTCATGGAATTGTAACCTTAGCTTTTAAATATTGATATTAGAGCTTTTTCACATGTTGTAACATCATTGGTTAAGACTAAGGGGGAGATTTGGAATATTCACCAACATTTCCCTTTGGGATTAATGACATGGATTGATCATTTCCTATGTTCTATAATGTTGTTATTTTAATTAGGCATCGATAGGTCAATCTATGGGTAGAATGGAAATTGTACCTTGTAACAAGTTTTCCAATTCTTAAATCCATGTGGCATATCTATCATTGAAAAATCACTAATATAAAAAAACAAAAAGTTTAGCTTTTAATATACACATCTAGTCTCTATATAAGATTAGCCAATACTATTAATATAGAGTAATCTAAGAGAATGGTTAAATACTACATATTATTTGTCATTAAAAATATATATTTTAATGCATACCACAAATAAAATTAAATAGTAACAAGTAAACTTGATGAAAAAGAAATTTTGTCTTTATGAAATCCTACATCACTTAGAAAAATCGTATCTTTTATATACCAATAAGACTAACCAATTAAAAATAAATGGAAGAGTGTATAAGTCTCCTTGAACATGTAACATATCCAAGAGGACACAAGATTTTTAGTATACATAAAATTTGAATTTGATGCAGGAGAATAAGGCATTATTTTAAGTGTATCCCATGACTACGAGCTTAGGGTTATGTTTGGGGCATCCCTATGAATTATTTTTAATGTTTGCATAACTATTGGCTTGTTTATATTAGAGTTAGAAATATTTTTGTAGCTACTAATAGCATACTCTTCATTTTTTGGGAATGCATTAGAAACTATTTTTGTTATCATCGATCCATAGTAGTTATCTTATGAAGTAATCAATTTAGATCATTGGTTAAAGTGTAGACCTATATCTATGGTCACATAGTATTATTTCATATTATGAGTTAGTTTTGTAAAATTGAGGCCTTTTGAAGGTGATATAATGTAATTTTCTTGTTTCACTTATGGTTTATTTGGTATAGGTATAGAACCATGTGATGTCTAGAGATAGAAGTGGTAAGCAAGGAGCAGCTAGGAGCATCTCAAGTGATGATATCTAGCAGATGGATCTTTGCATATGTGATGTAAACTATGTTGATATCTGATTGAAAAGATCATTTTAAAAAGAGTATTGATAAGAAGAAGATTGTTGAAGAAGACTATATGTTTCAATCATTGTTTTCTCACTGATGTCAAACCTGCTATTTTCTTGTAAGACAATTGCTTATATGTTTCAATTACTATCACTTAGTTGATTGATGAAGAAGATTTGATGAACAAGATGTAACAAAAGAACCTAGAGGAAAGGTTGAGTTATGATTATATAATTAAGTACAAGGATCAGTTAAGACAATCATAACATGTTGTGTTAATGATCTAGTTAAGGTTACAAACTAGTTGGCTGCACTTAGAAATTTTAGAAGAATAAGTTAAACAAAGTTCATCTACCAAGCTTGACCAAGTGGATAGCAGTTGCTGACCAAAGTTAGTTCAAGCTAAGAAAAATGTCAATTAGAGCCAAGTGAAAGAAAATTCTAGTGGATGCTAAGCAAGACATTAGATGGAAAGTGAATTTTAGTTGATGGCGACCACTATTAAAATCTAGTTGATACCGAGTAATTTTATAGTTAATGTCAAGTAACATAGTATGTGTTGAGCATTAGAAGATTTAAAATTTTAGGTTGTTCCATTATGAAGAAGTTTAGAGATTTTCTAAATAAAAGCTAACAAGTTTGTTTCTTTGGAATTTGTGAACTACAAGGAAGATAAGATTGATGAGCTGGTGGTACAAAATCTTATGTAAATTTTTTTGGAGGTCAATTCAAATGGATTCTAAGAGAAGTTTCTAGAGAAGACAAGATATGGAGTGGATACAATATATCCTACCTAATCCAACCAAAACCCTAATTTAGAAGATGGATAATGAGTGGGAAAATGTTCTAATTTCCTATATATATGAGTGTTTGGTCATGAAGCAAAGAGGAGTTAGAGAATTTTGGTGCAAGAACCTAAGAAGGAGAAGGAGAAAGAGGTTTTTCTTCATCAAGTGACCAAAGAGAAGTGTTTGTAATGGTGTGCTAAGGAAGAAGGATTAAGAAGGTAAATGCTTGAAGGGTGATCAAGCTATCAAAGCTACAAGGAATGAATGCCAATGAAAATTGAGGACTGAATCAAGATCTATAATCTACAAGTGAATTTGTAAGTTATATCAAATTAAATCTCTATTGTTACTTTCTAACAATTATGTCAGCATAGGGCAAATCCTTTGGATTAAGGTTGAATTAACAGTCATTAGAAAACATTTTAATAGGGTGGAATTCCAATTGAATGGCGTAAAGTCCTTTAACAAGGCTCAATTTTAACAGGTTGATTAAAATCCCCTAACTGAGTCACATTTAATAGCGTGCATTGTAACCTTTAGCAGGGTTGGCCCTTCATTTGTAATCACTTTAGAAGAGTGAAAAAGGAGTAGCATGTTACTAGTGGTTTTTCCCAAATTGTCTTTCCACATTAAATTCTTGTGTCAAATATGTTGATGAATGTGTTCTATTTCATGCTTTATATTTTTGCAAATTGATTTGATAGTAACATATAAGTTTTAGTTGATTCGCAATGAATATGAATGTTTTATGAGCTCACTGAAATGTGAGAAAAGTTTGATTTGTACATCTAGACCTTGAATAATTGATTCACCCCCCCAGCTATTCTAAAATAATTCCAATAATTGGTATCAAAGTCATCTTCTTAAGAGTACTAGTTTTAAGGTACTAAAAGCACAAAGATCAAGATTAAGAGAAGTACCCAAGCTCAATAGAGATAAGTTTCCTACATGGAAAATTTTGATGAAGCTACTCTTTGGAGGACTTAGAGATCATGCATAATCTTCCATTATAGTGGAACATTTTGATATGGAAAGATCCCTAATTGTTGAAGATATGAAGAAAAACAAAGAACACAATTAGGTGATGTTGGAGATTTCCTTTGCCCTAAGCTATGCCAAATTCAATGACATCAAAGGATGTAAAAGTACAAAGAAGATGTAGAATTCCCTAACCACCATCTATGGAGGAGTAAAATTTTTTCAAAGAGCCAAGTTAGAGAGTCTCGAAGGTAAGCTTGATGACATGAGAATGGAAGAAGGTGAGAATACTGCTCAATATGTTGCTAGGATAAAAGAAGTTATTAGTGTAATAAAAGGTGATATTGGTCAAATAGATGATGATAATATCCTAAGTTTTGAGGAAATTACTACCTATTTATGCTATTAGATTTTTTGCAATCCAAGAGGTGAGATGTATATCAGAAAATAATTTAACCCTTGAAGGTCTGGTAGGTAGACTCAATGCTTTTGAGCTATCTAATTTTGACAATTACAAACCTAAGAGTCTCGAATCAGCTTTCAAACCTAAATTGTTACTGAAGGATTTTGAGGAGGTAAAGAAGATGAAAAAGAAAAGAAAGAAAAAATTATGCATCCAATGGCAACAACACAGGTGAGGAAGACATTGAACAATTGGAAGAAGATTTCGTAGAGGAAAAGACAAGTTCAAATGTAAGTTACCCATTATTTGTTTCAATTGCAATGAATTTGGTCATATTGCTACAAGATGTACATAGAAGAAGAAAACAAGAACAAAAATAGAAGATAAGATGATGGCGGAGACTATAGAGACAAAGGCAAGAAGTCATGCTACATTACTAATGAACATGACCCTGATGAACATGATGATGAAGTGGTATATATTGCAATGAAGGATGAATTTGATGAGGATGAGGGAACTATACTTGTGACTTGTGTGAAGAAGAATGATAAAAGGATGATTGACAGTGGATGCTCACATCACATGACTAGAGACAAAAGTAAGTTCATTACCTTAACTTGTAATGATAAAAATAGTGCAAGGTTTGGTAATGATGCACCATGGTTGATAAAAGGAAAAGTATCTATCAAACTCATAGACAAGATTTCATATGACAATGCTTACTATGTTGAAGGATTGAATTATAACTTGTTAAGTGTGTCACAACTAAATAAATTGGGATGCAAAGTTGAGTTTGAAAATAAAACTACAAAGATACATGACACAAATGGGAAGTTGATTGGAAAAGGTCATTAAACTAGAAGTAATATATTCTATCTAGATATAGAGGTAACTACTTGTCTTATTACAAAATTTGGTGATGTATAGCTTTGGCACAAGAGATTATATCATGTTAATTTTGATAATTTGGTTAGTATTAGTAAAATGAAAAGAATTAGAGGTTTTCCTAAGTTGAAAAAACCTAATAATATAGTATGCAAACAATGTTAGCTAGGCAAAATGACAAAGTCAAGCTTTAAAAGTAAAGCCTATACCTCTAAAGAAATGCTAGAGATTTTTTATACTAACTTGTATGGACCTATTGAAGTGAAAAGCTATAGTTGAGATAAGTAAATAATGCTATTTGTTGATGATTACTCTAGGATGATGACAATAATGTTTATAAAGAAAAAATGTAATTCTTTTCAAATGTTTATGTGGTACTTGGAAAGAGTTGAAAATGAAATAGGTAAAAGTTTAAAATGATTGAGATCAGACAGAGGAGGAGAATTCACTTCAAATGAGTTTGAGATGTTATGTAAAGATAGAGGAATCAAAAGATAGACCTCTACACTTGGGACCTCTCCACATAATGGAATTACTAAAAGAAGAAATAGGTCTAAAATGGACTATGCTAGAACACTTATGATGGAGAAGAATTTTGCTTTGAAATATTGGAGAGAATTTATATGTACATTTGTATATACCTTGCACCATGTGCAAGTCAAGAAAGGTACTCATTTAACACCTTTTGAACTATGGTATGGATATCCACCTAATGTGAAATACTTTAAGATATTTGGAAGCAAATGTTATATTCCTAAAGATGTTAGGAGTGGAAAATTTGATGCAAAAAGTGAAGAAGGTATATTCTTGGGTTACTCCACAAGAAGCAAAGCTTACAAGTATTTAAATACTAACACTACCAAAATTGTGAAAAGTGAAAATATGAATTTTGATGAATTTGCAAAAGTACATGAGGTTGAACCTACAAAAAAACTAGAAGAATAAAAATCATTCATATATTTCTATAAATAAATGTCCATTGAAGAAGATGCTACAAATCAAGTTGCAAATCAACAAGTCTTAATAACTTTCGAGTCACAGCCTATGAATGCTGAGTTGCATTCAATAACTAAGCTACATTCAGATGTTGGGTTACAAAATGAAGAAAATCCATATTATAATTCTAAGATCAATATACATGAAAGAGATGCTGAAACACCTGATAGAGATGTACATAATGACACTAAAGCTGAGAGACAAAACGTAGTTACAAGAACTAAACCAAGACTATCCAAATATATCAAAAGACAACATCTTATAGATCAAATCATTGGAGACAAAGATGTAAGGCAACGAAAAGGAATAGATTGAGAAGTGTTTCATGTTTGTCAAGCATGAAGGAACCTAAGATAGTAAAAGATGCATTGGAAGATGATGATTGGTACAAGGCTATGGAAGAAAAAATTCAACCGATAGAGAAGAATATAACATGGAGTCTAGTTCCTACACCAAAAGCCAAGACTGCAGTTGGCAATAAATGGGTATTTAGAAACAAGCTAGATGAGAATGGTGAAGTGACCAAAAACAAAGCAAGATTAGTTTACAAAGGATATGTATAAGAAAAAGGAATTGAATATGGTGAGACATTTTCCCCTATTGCAAGAATTGAAGGAGTGAGAATTTTGCTTGCTTATGCTACATACAAATGTTTCAAAGTTTATTACATGGATATTAAATTGACATTTCTAAATGGCATACTAGAAGAGGAAGTCTACATAGAATAGCAAGAAGGATTTGTCAATAAGAATAATAAGAACATGATATATAGACTACACAAAGCACTATATGGATTGAAGCAAGCACCAAGAGCATGGTATGAGAGACTTCATAGTTATCTTGTAAAAATTGGACTTGAAAGGATTGATGATAATAGTGATTTGTACATGAAGATAGATAAGGAAAAAGGTATATTGTTATCTAAAATGTGTGTTGATGATATCATATTTGGAGGACAAGATGCTTTGTGTAAGGACTTTGCAAATCAAGTGAAGCAAGAATTTGAAATGTCTATCTTTGGAGAGATCAAATTCTTTCTGAGATTACAAGTATATTAGATGAAGCATGGTATATATATCACTTAGTAAAAATATGTTAAAGAGATATTGAAGACATTTGGATTAGAGGATTCCAAACCAATCAGTACACCTATGGTGATAGGACTCAAGCTATCAAAGAACAATGATTTAGCTAAGGTGAATCAAATGTTTTATAGATCCATGATTGGTAAATTGCAATATGTAGTACATAGTAGACCTAATATTTCATTAACTATGGAGATAGTTGCAAGATTCTCTATTAATTCTAGAGAGAATCACTTGATGGCTATTAAAAGAATTATGAGGTACTTGAAAGGAACAAAAGTGTTTGGTTTATATTACAAGAAGAATGAAAAGTTTGAACTAAGAACCTACACTAATGTTGATTGGGCTAGAAACATTGATCATAGAAAGAGCACTAGTGGAAGAACATTCTTCTTAGGAAAAAAACTAGTTACATGGACTAGCAAGAAATAGAGTTATACTTCCCAATCTATTTCTAAAGTAGAATATGTTGTTCCTAGTACTAACTACACAAACATTTTCTTGATCAAACAACTACTTAAGAGAATGAAGGTAGAAATCATAGAACCAGTGACACATTATTATGAGAATATAGGTGCTATCAATATATCAAAGAATCTAGTGATGCACACAAAGACAAAGCACATTCCAATCAAGTATCACTATGTAAGAGAGTTAGTTCAAGATAAAGAGGTAAATATGGAATATGTTACTGCAAAGGAGAAAATTGCTAAAATCTTCAAAAAAGTATTACCCAAGGATGTTTATGAGTATCTAAGATGTAAACTAGGGGTGATACCCCTATCAAAGGCTATGTAAGAGACAAAGGGAGTGCCCTACATCAAATGTTCATATAATACAAATTGATGTAGGAGATCTTACTTTAGGAATTGCCTAAAGTAATCACAAAGATGAAAACTTCAAATCAGTCATAAGAAAGGTGATAAAGGGAGAAATTGAAGAACCTACAAAAGCTTATATCTACATATATTAAAGCTACCATTTGTTTGGAATATGTCTTTGGCATTATTATCAAAGAGGGAGAAAGTACATTAAACTGATCAAGATGCAAGAGCAATAGTGGAGAAAGTACATCATTAGAGGACCAAGAAAGAAAGAGGGAGAAATTATAGAAATTGATCAAAGAGGGAGAACACAATCAAAGAAAGGATTAGAACAAAGAGGGAAACATTCATCAGAGAGATAGAAGGATCATTATCAAATGGAGATATTATGCTAATCAATTTAGTATGAAAATTCAATATGACAGAGAGTCATAAGAAGGAACTCAAAGGGAGTTATATTTCATAACCTAATAAGAAGATGGAAGTTGCTAATAGAGGGAAAAATTTCAATACAAGTTTTCTTTTTGGTATTGTCTTACTATTTTAATGTAGTCAATTTGGTTGAACAAGATGTTCATCATTTTGTTGACTTGGTCAATCAATTTGGTTTTCCATCAATGCTAAAGAGGGAGATTGTTGATATCTAATTGAAAAGATCATTTTGAAAAGAGTATTTCTAAGAAGGCGATTGTTGAAGAAGACTATGCATTTCAATCATTTTTTTGCATTAATGTCAAACCTACTATTTGTTGGTAAGATACTTGCGTATATGTTAAAAGCATTATCACTTAGTTGATTAACAAGGAGGATTTGATCGACAAGATGTAACAAAAGCACCAAGAAGAAAGGTTGAGTTATGATTATGTAATGAAGTACAATGATCAGTTAAGATAGTGATAACATCATGTATTCATGATCCACTTAAGGTTACAAAGTGGCTAGCTACACTTAGAAAGTTTAGAAGAATAAGTTAAACAAAGATCATCTGTCAAGCTTGGCCAAGTAGATAGTAGCTACTAAGAAAAGTTAGTTCAAGCTAAGAAAAAAGTGATTTGGAGTTCAGTGAAAGCAAATTTTGGTGGATGTTGAGCAAGATAGTAGATGTTGATCGAATTTTAGTTGATGCCAAATACCAGTAAAATCTAGTTGATGCTGAGTGATTTTACAATTGATGTTGAGTGATGCAGTATGTGTTAAGCATTAGAAGATTAATAATGCAAAGCTAATGCATTATAATAAAGATCAAAGATTTGACAAATAAAAGCCAAAAAGTTTGTTTTTTTGGAACTTGTGAACTAGGGGAAAGATTAGATTAATGAGTTGGTGGCACATAAATCTTATGTAAACCATTTTGGAGGTGAATTCAAATGGATTCTAAGCGAAGTTTCTAGAGAAGACAAGATATGTGGTAGATACATCTATCCTACCTAATCCATCCAAAACCACAATTTGGATGATGGATAATGAGTGGGAAAATGTTCTAATTTCCTGTATATAAGAATGTTTAGTCATTAAGAAAAGAGGAGTTAGAGAGTTTTGGTGCAAGAACCTAAGAAGGAGAAGGAGAAAGGGGTTTTTCTTCATCAAGTGACTGAAGAGAAGCATCTTCAATGGCATGCTAAGAAAGAAGGCTTAAGAAGGTGAATGCATGAAGGGTGAGCATGCTATTAGAGTTACAAAGAATGAAAGCCAAGCAAAAATAAAGATTGAATGGAAATTTCTAATCTACAAGTACAATTGTAAGTTGTATTTGATCAAAGCTCTACTGTTACTCTTTAACAATTGTATCAGTATACGGTAAATCCTTTGGATTAAGGTTGACTTAAAAATCATTGGAAAACCCATTAACAAGGTGGCATTTCAAGTGAATGGGCTAAAGTCTTTTAACAAGGATCACTTTTAACAAGGTGATTGAAATCCCTTAATCAAGTCACATTAAATAGTGTGCATTGTAACCTTTAACAGGGTTGGCCTTTCACAGGGCATGACTTTCGAAGAGTGAAAAATGAGTAGCATGTTATTGCTAGCTTTTCCCAAATTGGGTTTCTATGTTAAATCATTGTGTCAAATGTGTTGATGAATGTGTTGTGTTTCATGGTTTATATTTTTTTAAATTGATTTGATAGTAACATATAAGTTTTAGTTGATAGACAATGAATATGAATGTTTTATGGGTTTGTTGAAATGTGAGAAATGTTTTATTTGTACATCTAGACCTTGAATAACTAATTCACCCCCTGTCTCAATTATTCTAAAAGAATTCCAACAAACTAAAAAATTTGAAGCCCTTTCGTTCACTAAGGACTCACCTAGGCTTCGCTTCTAGCATACTAGGGTTCCCCTTGTCATCCTAACCTCAAGAGGATAGCTATCGTATCGTCCATACTTCATTATCTAGCTACGCCAATGTTTTACAAGTTGCATCCATCATGGAGATATTCAAACTTGTTCTCCAAACTCAAAATTTCATCAAGAACACTTGTTCTACCTTAAACTTGAGCTATTTTAGACTTTTTTATCCTCATGATCTCAAAATCTGTAGGTTTCCCCATTGGTTCCTTCAAATTTGGAAAAATTGTCCTAATTAGGCCTCCAAACTTGGTTTTTGGACTATAACTCCAAATTTTCCTTCAGAAGGTGGTAAACTAATTACGAATATGATTACATTGTTGGAAGTAGGTTTAGATTTTGTATGTCTTAGGTTTTCAACTTGTCCATACACCATTTTCATACTTTCATGCCTAAAAGTAATGGTTTCAAGAATTTCATATCATATTAGTACTTACTATGGTCTAATGAAACACTTGTCTTGGAAATTTTTGATCACAAAATTATCATCCTCAAACATCCATCCTCCTTTTGCAAATATTAGATTGAAATTTCTAGCACATTCAATCTATCAAACTTAACTTGCAAGCACTATAATTACATAGGCATGCATGAAAAGCTTACCTATGTCATCACTGGAAAAATATAATGAAAGATTTTTCAAGCTTCTCCTTTTATGTGTACACTATACAGGGAATCCAATCCCACATCCCCCAAGACTATGATTATTCCATGGCAAGGGTTCATGGGGGAGCCATTTTTCACAAAACCATCAAAACAAGAACAAAAGATAGACGTTTAACAAATGATTTTTCGACTATGAAAAAAAGAACTCATATCAACTTGAAATATAAACAAAAATTTACTATAAGAACATGAATTACATGGATCCTACAAAAACAAGTATTTTTTAATCCATTAAAGAATTTTTGCATATTAAAAAAAAAAAACTTTCAGTTAAACACTTCTGTGGATTTTAGATTCAAAATTCACTTACTACAAATTCCAACCATTGAAATAGGTCTCCTTCATTTTATTATAGGTTTTCACAAAGGTATTAAATATGTATCATAACCATCAACTCCATCCTTATGTTATGAAACATTCTTGTCAAGAAATTGTCATGCAATTTTTTGAAATTGTTGACAACATTTTGCATCTCCTAGCAACATTGAGATTTAGCACTTGGAACCTTCCAAAATGGTGTACTATGAAACCTTTATGATTTCTAAGAAATTTTTAGCCTTCAAAGCATCAAGACACATGATTTGGACCACATTTACCTAATTGACAACTTTTGCAACAATTTACATATTTTTGACAATTTTCCCAACTTTGTACCATATTAAAACATATTAGCTCCAACCTACCCAAAAATATCTAGATACACTATAGAAGACATAATAAGCTCAAATTGAGACTTTCTCTAGAATTCTAGAGTATAAGACCCACACCCTAATCTTGCTTCCAAAAAACCTAAACACAAAGCAAGAAAAAAAAACTACAATAGATTGAGACTAGTAAAATCCTTCTAGGAAAAAACAAACATGATGTTATAAGGTCCAAATAGGTCCAAATTACTTGGATAAGGTTAGTGCAAGCTAAAAGCCAAAAGAAGAAGTAGAACTAGGAGTTATCCTAAATGCTCTTGCACTATAGTCCCTCCAAAACACAAAGTTTTCAATCCATCCTTGGATAGAGTAAGATGGAATCTAACCCCAACTTCTTGAAGTCTACTTCATTGATTTGAGTAGCCTTTGCATCATCTTTTCCATGCCACTTTACAAGATGTTCCAAATAAATATTTTTCCTATTTTCTTTAAAACTATTGAATTAAGCACCTTTTCACTATTATGAGGTGTTGTAGGAGTTACGTTCAGATCTACTACATCTTGAATGAATTTCTTCAATTCTTGATCAACATCTCGACTAGGGCCTTTGTATCTAACCAAATCAACAACATTGAAAATGAGATACAACCCAATCACTTTAGGAATATCACCTTGTAGTCATTATTACCACACTTAGCTAGTATTGTGCAAGGTCCCACCCTCCTCATCTAAATCTTATGAGGTACTCCCTTCTACAACTATGATTTTTATAGATGAACCATCACAAGATCCCCCAACTTAGAACTATACATCTCTTTTACTATCATCCACATTATGCTTGATTTTCACAATATTTTTAGTTAGGATCTTCCTCATTTCTTCATGGATTTACCTCAAAGAATGGAAAAGGAACTTAGCATAACCACTCACTTTGGCACCATATTTCAGCTCCCTTAGTTGAAATACCACTCTAGGATGGAACCCATACATAATTTCAAATAGTCTTTCACCAATTCACTTGTTGAATCTATCATTATATGCATACTCAGCCTATCTAATGAATTGATCCCAAGCTTGGCCATATTCCCTGGTAAGACACCTTAGCAAGTTGTAAAGACTTCCTTTTCTTACCTCATTTTGACCATCTATCTAAGGATGATAGGTAGATGCAAAGGATGAATCTGTTCCTAGCTTTTTTCACAAGGTTTTCCACAAATGGCTCATAAATGTTGTGTCCTTTCGAAAGAAAATACTTAAAGGTAAGCCATGGATTCTTACAATCCCCTTGAAGAGAAAATCTACAATTTGACAAGCATCATGGACTATTATTCAGGTGATAAAATATGCCATTTTACTAAATCTTTCCACTAAAACATAAATATTTTTAAACTGTTGCTTGGTCCTTTGTAACCCTACCACAAAGTTCATAATTAAGAACTCTCGAGGGATTCTATGAATTGGGAGGGTTTGATAAAGGCTTGCATTAGTAGATATGCCCTTTTACTTTTTGACACATCACACAACATTTAGCATACTATCTAATATCATAATTAATTTATGGCTAGAAGTAGAATCTAGTGATGAAATCTTAAGTCTTATTGAAACCAAAATTACCACTAAGTGCCTCATTATATTTTTTCTTGAATTAAATTTTCAATATTTAATCCCTTAGGAACACATAGTTAACTCCCTTTGAATAATAAATCATTTTGCAAAGAGTAATCAAAAAATTTACCATGGAAATTGTTCTTGTACTCCTTGCATACCTTATAAATATCTACAAAATCTTCATCATCACCATATAGGTCCTTGAAGATATCAATACCAATGCTCTACAACTAAATATCTTATACTATGAGGAATCTCTTAATCAAGGCATCATCTACCTTTTTATGCACACCTTTCTTATGCTTGATGTTATAGGTGTAAGCTTGTAGGTATTACCCCCACTTTATATGTTTTCTATTGTGTTTATCTTGAGAGTTAAGGAACCTAGGGCTTGATTTTCTAAATATACCACAAACTCCTTTGAAAACAAATCAACCCTCACCTTTCTAAAATCTTGGACTAGACCACATAACTCTAAGTCATTGGAAGACTACTTCCTCTTTGGCTCATTGAGCTTCTCACTATGAAAAGCTACTGGCCTTCCTTCTTCGATTAGGACCACCCCAATAGCCACATTTTTAACATCACACTCCACTATAAAGAGCTTGTCAAAACTAGGAAGAATGAGAATGAGTTGAGTAGCTATCCTCTTCTTGAGCGTTTCAAACCCATTGTTTGCTTGAGGTGTCCAGTGTAAATTTTTCTTCACTCCACCTTTGATGATTTCTAATATAGGAGAAAAAATAGCACTAAAATGTTTGATTATAAACTTCTTTTAATACTTGGCCAACTCATGAAAACTTCTCATCTTTGTTGGAGCTTTGGGAGTAGGCCAGTGTAGAATGGCATCTACTTTACTTTGATCCATCTTGAGATTCCATTGAGACAAAATAACCAAAGGTACACTATCTCCTACTTCATAAAATCACACTTCTCCATATTTATCTTTAGCTTATCTTAATATAATTTCATGAAAATGATTTTCAAAATTTTAATACACTTCTCCCTAGTTTTAGTGAAAATCAATATGTCATCTAAGTAGAAACCAAAAATCTTACAAATCTAGTCTTTTAATGCCTTGTTCCTAAGACAAATAAAATTTTATGGAGAATTTGACAAGCCAAATGTCATTACAAGCCATTCATAAAAACCTTCTATGGTCTTGATCTATCTTGGTGAATTACCATGCTTCCCATAAATAGCCCATTAGGTATTCAATCTTAGGTATTATGAACCTATACCTAATTGTGATCCAATTAATGTCTCTTGAATTAGCAAAAAGTCTCCATGTTCCCCCCTTTTAGGTGCTAAAACAATGGGTACAACACAAGGGCTTATACTTTTAGTAATTAGGCCTTGGTCTAAGAGTTCTTGGATTTTCTTTGAAATTTCCTCATTTTATTGAGGGCTCATTTTATAGGAAGATGTTTTGAGAAGGGTGGCTCTTAAAATAAAGTCAATTTGATGGCTAGTGGGTCTTTTGGGAGGTATGGTAGCAAGTTTTCCATTGCTAGTTCAATGTCCTTGTACTCCTCAGGCATTTCTTGTACTTTTTAGGTAGCTCTGTCTTCTTTTCTACCCTATTAGTAACTTCTTACTTAGGTTTCAATATTAAGGAAAAATCTACTCCTTCTCACCCACCAAAAGGACATTAGAAATTGAATATTTCACTTCTCCCTCTTTTATTAAGAATTAAATCTTGAATCTCACACCATCTTTTTTGAAGGAATATACATTTTTGGTTCCACCATTTACTGCTTGTCTATCAAACTGTCATGGCCTTCCTAGTAGGAGTTGACATGCATCCATAGGTAGAATGTCTCATAATACTTTTTACTTATACTTTCCTATCAAAAATTCTGCCCATGCTTGCTCATTTACAAGAACATGTTGCCCCTTGTTTAGCCTTATAACTTTATAAGGACTATTATATGTAAATATGTTACCATCTAGTTAACTAATGCCTCCTTTGACATAATATTATATGTGGAACTTGAGCCTATGATGAAATTACCCACTTTATCCATCATCTTGTACTTCACCCTAAATAATGTTCTCCTTTGGCTTGGTTCTTCTTTTATGGGTTCTTTAATCAATGCCCTCCTTACCATCAAATTTTCCCATTCTTTTGATTCCAAGGGAACTTTAGACTGCTTGATGGCTTTACTATGTTAGGATAAAACCACAGACAGAAATAAAAACTACATGCAAATATAACCAATAACAAAAAATAATAGATCACATAGAAATGAACACAAGGCACCAAGATTTAACATAGTTCACCCAATCCCTAGGCTACATCCACAAAATAACAAGTCTGATCTTATTACAATCTAGTGATTACAACCTAATTACAATTTTTAATCCCTTACAGCTCAACACCACTGCAAGAACCCAATTCGCATCACACTATGAAACAATCCCTAACCCTAAGCCCTTTAATAAAAGTATTAAACTACTTTAGGGTTATAACATGTGTACCATAAATTAGCCATAACTTTAGTGGAAAATCTATGAATCTCGATAAAATAGGTCCTCAAACCCCACAAAATTATGGAGTATGTACTGTACTTTCCTAATCAGTCACCATAATCCAACAATCTCCCACTTGGGGATTGGTCAGGCTCCACACTAAACAACAATCTCCCAGTTGGAGACTGATCTTGTAGCAATACCACTACCACATGGGGCTCCCACTAGATCAAACCACCTTGGACTCTACTATTCTTTTATTCATATTCAATCTAGAAGACCAACGAAAGCTAAAGATGAGCTCAGCTTCTCCCTTGTTACAACCTTCATCAACATATCTATTGGATTGTCATTTGTATGTATCTTCTCTAGATTTAACTATCCATCCTCCAAAACTAATTGAATGAAATGGAACCGCAACTATATGTGTTTGGTCTTAGAATGTAGAGCTAAATTCTTGGCAAGATGAATGACACTCTGACTATCTATGAACAAATAATTATCCTTTTGAGGATGTCCCAATTCTTCCAAGAAGAACTAAAGCCATATCATCTCTTAGGTTGCCTCTATAGCAGAAACATACTCTTCTTCTATAGTGGATAGAGCATTAATCTTCTATAACCTAGAAACCCAGCTCACAGCTACCCCACCAACAGTAAAGACATAACCTGTAGTACTCCGCTTGGTATCAATATCCCTTACCAAATCTAAGTCAATATAGCCCTATAAATTAGTAGTAGTAGTAGAGCCCCCAAAGTGTAAACACTTATTGGATGTTCCTCTTAAATATTTGAGAATCCACTTGACAACATTCCAATGCTCAAATCCTAGATGACTCATATACCTGCTAACGATTCCCACTACATGGGAAATATCTAGCCTAGTGCATACCATAACATACATCAAGCTTCCTATAGCTAAAGCATAGGGTACCTTGGACATCTTATCCTCCTTTTTTTGTGTCTTAGGACACATCTCCTTAGTCAATTTCAAATGACTAGGTAAAGGTGTGCTGATAGATTTAGCATTCTCCATAGAGAAACATTGCAATACCTTCTCAACATAATTAGCCTAAGATAGCATCAATGTATTGTTCTTCCTATCTCTATAAATCTTCATACCAAGGATTTCTCTTGTTTCCCTCAAATCCTTCATAGAAAATACATGTGCTAACTGGCATTTCAACCCCTTAATATGATCAATGTTAGACCCAACTACAAGAATATCATCAACATATAATCATAAAATAATGTAGCTATCATCATCCAACCTCTTAAAATAAACACAATAATCTGAATGACACTTTTTATAGCCATGCTCATGCATAAACCTATCGAACTTCAGATACCATTGCTAAGGTGCTAGCTTCAAGCCATATAAACTTTTCTTCAATTCGCATACTAAGTTCTCCTTACTTTTGACCTCAAATCCCTATGGTTGAGCCATATATATTTCTTCATCCAAATCACCATGAAGGAAGGCTGATTTAACATCAAGCTACTCCAAATGTAAATCTTTAGTAGCCACAAGACTTAAAATAGTATGGATTAAAGTCATCTTAACAACAGGAGAAAATATCTCATCAAAATCAATTCCTTTTTTCTGTACAAATCCTTTTACAACTAACCTGGCCTTAAATCTTTCCTTACCTCCTTCCTCTTCTTTCACCCTATAAACCCACTTATTTTGTAAATCCTTTTTACCTATAGGCAACTTGCACAAATCCCATGTTTTATTCTTTAGCAAAAATTTCATTTCATCTTTCATTGCAGACTCCCACTGAATCTTAGTATCCAACTGCATAGCTTCATCATAACTTTCAAGTTCACCAGCATTAGTAAGTAAAATAGAATACAAAGAGGGAGAAAATATTTGTGGAGGTCTAATTTTTCTTGTTGAACATCTAACATTCACTGGCGTGTGCGGTATTTGTTGTTGTGGTTGTTACACATCATGAGGAATGGCTAGAACATCAGCTTTTGGAGTATCATCCAACACTACATAATCATCTTCTTTCTTCTTATGTTGCTGCAACAAATCTTTGTACAACACTTTCTCATTGAATATGACATCCCGGCTTCTTACAATTTTATGATTTTCAAAATGTTAGAGCCTATAACCAAATTCATTAATGCCATATCCAACAAAGACACATTTCTTTGATTTAGCTTCGAGCTTGGTTCTATTTATGAGTCTATATGAGCAAAAGCTTCACAACCAAAGGTCTTGAGAAAAGAATAACTTACCTTCTTTCCGGTCCATGACTCCTCTAGAATACCACTGCCCAAAGTAGTAGAGGGACCTCTATTAATCAAATATACTATGGCATTGCCAGCCTCCACCCACATGTGTAAGGCCAACCCAACATGCAACCTCATGCTCCTTGCGCGCTCCATTATAGTCCTATTCATGTGATCATCCACTCCATTTTCTTGTGGAGTCCTTGGAATAGTTTTCTATCTACAAATACCATTAATGGAGGAATAATCTTCAAATTCATGACTGCAATACTCACCACCATTATCAGATTTGAGACATTTTAATTTCTTACCAGTCTCATTTTTAACCAAGCATTTCCATTTCTTAAAAATAAATCAGATTTCTGTTTAAGAAAATAAACCCATACTTTTCTAGTTGTGTCATCAATAAATGTAACATAATAATGAGAGCCACCAAGGGAAGATACCTAAGCTAGTCCCCATACAATTGTATGCACAAGCTCTAATTTCTCCTTTTTGTTTTCCTTCCCAGTCTTTGCAAAACTCACTCTCTTTTGTTTTCCATCCAGACAACTTTCACAAAAATCCATATTAACACATTTTAGACCTAGTAAAAATTGCTCTGAATGAAGTACTTTCATACCTTTCTTAGTCATGTGCCCAAGTCTGTTGTGCCATAGTGTTGTATTAGAATCTACATCACCTATTTGTTCTCCCTGCTCAACTATAGAAATTGTTCCTAAACATTCATTTTTCTCTAAAACAATCAAAGTAAAAGGAACAATATGACCTATACAAAGATATAAGGTGCCTACTTTCACACCTTTTTCTACTACAAGGGAACCTTTTGAAACCTTCCAATTTTTATCATTAAAAGTAACTACACAACCCTCATCACTATGTTGCCCTACTCAAATTAAATTCCTACTAAGCCTTGGAACATGTCTTACCTCATGTATTAGCCAATGATTCCCATTCTCCAACTTAATCTTAATTTTTCCCTTTCCAACTATCTAATAGGGTTCATTATCCCCCAAATAAACAAGCCCAAAATTCCCTTGGACATAATCAATGAAATAACCTCTATGAGGTGTAGCATGAAATGAAGCACCAAAATCTAAAACCCATGAATTATCAACACTTTCGAAAGACAAAAGCAAAGAATCCTCTTCAGATTTGCTACTTACCACATTTGCCTCCTTCTCTCCATTTGATTTATCTCCTTCATTTTTCTTTCGATCCCAACAATCTTTCTTTTTATGACCTAGTTTCCGATCGTACCAATAGTCATTCAATCCTCTCGATTGAGACCTCTTCCCCTTTGACTTTCCTCTTGATTTCCCACAATTTCCAAAGTTACTTCCTCTCTTAGTTGTTTTGCCCCTACTTTGTGCGTTCAAAGTACTTCCTGATTTAGATCCACCTCAGGATTTCCTACAAGTTTCCTCACTCAAAACAACACCAATCACATCATCATATTTTAGGGTACTAGATCCAGGAATAGAATTACTCACTACCATTACCAAGTCAATCTAGCTTTCAGGAAAAGAACACAAAATCAAGAGAGCCCTAATTTCTTCATCAAAATTGATACCCATAGAAGATAACTAACAAGTAGTAGTATTAAACTCATTAAAATGATCTGCAATAGATCCACCTTCTACCATTTTCATATTAAATAAATTGTTCATGATAAATACCTTGTTTGAAGTGGAGGGCTTTTCTTACAGTGTCGCTAGGGTTTTCATCAACTCTTCTATCATCTTTGCTTTTGTAATATTAAATGCAATTGATGATGCCAAGCATAACGAAATGCTTCCAAGTTCCTTTCTATCCAAAAGATCCCATTCATCACTGGACATAGATCCTTGATTCTTGGCTTTTCCTTCCAATAGCTTCCATAAATCCTTGTGATATAGATAGTCTTCCATTTGCATCTTCCATAACTAGAAGTTCTTCGCATTAAACCTATCAACACTTAGCTTACCCTCATTTTCCATTTCTCCCACTCAACCGTGAGACTCCTAGTTAATCGTGAGACTTTCTTGTAGAGGATAACTAAAAGACAACCTCACTCTAATACTAGTTGTTAGGATAAAGCCATAGACAAAAATAAAAGCTACATGCAAATATAACCAATAATAGAAAACAATAGATCACATAGAAATGAACGCAAGGCACCAAGATTTAACATGGTTCACCCAATCCCTGGGCTATGTCCACCAAACAACAAGTCTGATCTTATTAGCATCTAGTGATTACAACCTAATTACAATCCATAATCCCTTACAGCTCAACACCACTGCAAGAACAAAATTCACATCACACTATGAAACAATCCCTAACCGTAAGCCCTTTTATACAAGTACTAAATTGCTTTAGGGTTATAACATGTCTGCCATAAATTAGCCATAACTTTAGTAGTGAATCCTAAAATCTTGATAAAATAGAGCCCTGAACCCCACAAAATTATGGACTATGTGTAGTACTTTCTTAATCAGTCACCACAATCTAACATACTAGACTCTTCTTCTACATAATTAATTCTTTTTACACTCATTTGGGAAGTAGAACCTTTCTAAGGGAACCTATATGCAAGGTGACCCATTTGGTTGCAATGATAACATTTCATAGTTGCAAAGTAGTATCCCCTACCTTGGCTATTGCTTCTTCCCCTTCCAAGACTATTATAGTTTCTTCCCCTATTGAAACCTCCTATATTTTAGTTTCCTTCTTGTTGTCCAATCCACTTGGGTCCTTGAATCTAATCCTTTACCACCACTACCACTTTGATTCCTACCATATTTTCCTCTACCTATGCTTGTAAAGTTGGTTTTTGATTTATTTTGATTCTTCTCTTCAACTTTTAGTGTTTTTTAGAAACATCTAAGGACTATTGTGGGTGTCCATTGACCAATTTTGTCTCATAAGTTCCACTTTGACCCACTTAGATACCTAGCCACCTTAAGAGGATCTTCTTCTTGGGTCGTTGATCTTAAATAAATCTTCTACATTTCTTTTGTATAAGTTTCCACATCCATATATTTTTCCAAGGTTTTTATTTACTTGTGTGCTTAAATTTCATAATATTTAGGTTGGTATTATTCATTTACATTAGCCACCATGGCTTTTGAATTTGCAATGTGTTTATTTCCCATACTCTTCCTTTATTATTGGAGGTACTTCCACTAGGTTAGGGTTGATCCCCTTAGCCTAGATTTGGCTACCTTAACCTTTTGTGCTTTAGTAACACCTTTACACTCGAAGTGGTTTTGCATCCCCTCAATCCACTCCATCACAAGTTAAGTGTCCATCTTTCCACTAAACAACATAATTCGTTCTAGGGATTTCCCACCCAATGCCTTAATGGATTTTAGGAATGGTTCCTCATTCAATGGAGGGTCTAGTTTGGAACAATTTCTTCCTCATCAACCATTCCTTTACCTCTACTACTAGTTTCTACATCTTGATCCTTCTTCTTAGCTGCCTCACAAACTTCCTCCAATTTTGTTTTCATCTCCTCTAATGTTTCCAATGGGAGCCTATTCCTTTATTTTTTCAACTTCATCTCCTTGGAAATTTTTGCATTTTTCACCATATTGGTCTACTCTAATACCCTACTTATTCTTTAGTATATAAAGACATGCCACTAATAGTCCCAAATTTTGGAACCTCTGATACCAATCTAATGTAAACTAGATTTCTTTAAGTGCTTTCCTTCACTAAGGTTTCACCTAGGCTTCTCTTCTAGCCAACTAGGGTTCCCCTTGTCACTCTAAACACAAGAGGACAACTATCTTATATTCCACACTTCATTATCTAGCTATACCAATGTTTTATAACTTGCATCAATTAGGGGTACATTCCAACTTGTTCTTCAAATTCATAATTTCACCAAGAATAGTCATTCTATATTCAACTAGGAGTGAGGGATTTGACTTGATGGATTTTAGACCTTTCCTATCCGCCCAGTCTCAAAATCCATAGGTTTTTCTATTGATTCCATCAAATTTGGCAAAACTATCCTAATTGGGCCTACTTGAATTAGGCATCCAAACATGGTTTTTGGACTATAATTCCAAATTTCACTTAACAAGGTAGTAAAATAATTAGCAATATGAAGACCCTTTCAAAAGTACTTCAAGATTTTGTATGTTTTATGTTCTCAACTTGTTTGTACACCACTGTTTTACTTGCATTTCTTAAAGTAAGGGTTTCAAGAATTTCATATCAGCACTTACTAAGGTCTAATGAAACACTTAGAAAATATTTTCTTGGAAAATTTTCCTGAAAATAGATTCCTCATACATCCCTCCTCCTTCTACAAATCTTAGATTCAACTTTCTAGCACATTCATTCCATTGAGCACAACTTGCAAGCACTAGATCGCCTAGCCATGCATTAAAACCTTTCAAAGCCCATGACTTGAAAAATAGAAAACAAGCTTGGCTAGGATTCTCCTTTTCTATGTAAACTTTCCAAATCCATTAAGTCCAAGATTGTTACAAGTTGAGGTATCATGGGGGAGGTATTTTTCACAAAACTATCAAAACAAGTACAACAGACTGACTATTTACAAATGATTTTTAAAGTATTAACAAAATAAATCCTATCAAATTGAAATATAAACAAAAATGTATTGTAATAATATTAACTACATGGATCCAATACAAATATGGATATTTCAATATATGAAAGTATTCATGCAATCCAAAAAAATAAAAGTGTGTGTTCTAGAACAACACTTTCATGGATTTCAGTTTCAAAATTCACTTACTATGAGATCCAACCCTTGAAAGGGGTGTCTTTCATAGTTTCATAGGTTTTAGAAAAGGTTTCACATAGTTATTTTAAGCATCAACTCCATCCTTATGATATGCAACATTCTTGTCAAGAAATTGTCATGCAATTTTTCAAAATTATTGACGACACTTTGCATCTCTTAGCAACTTTGACATTTAGCACATGGAACCTTCAAAATAGGCCTACTATGGCCTCTTTATGATTTCTAAGCATGTTTTATCCTTTATAGCATCAGCTCAAATTATTTGAACCACTTTGACCTAATTGATGACTTTTGTAATAATTTACATCTTTTTGACATCTTTCTTAAATTTGTACCGAATGATAAAATATGATTCCCAAACTATGAAAAAGGATGTGGATACACCATAGAAGACATCTTAAGCTCAAATAAAGAAATTTTTCCATACTTCTAGTGTATATGACCAATAGCCCTAATCTTTCTTCCTGAAAAGATAAATAGAAAGCAAGAGAAAATATCTAGAATGGATTGACCCTAGTCAAATCCATCTAGGAAAAAATACACATGACCTTATAATTTCCAAACACACTAATTGACTTGGATAAGGTCTATATAATACAAACAAAAAAATGAAGCAGTAGGACTAGCATTTAACCTAGGTGGTCCAACACCAATATGAGATTTGATTTATTTCTTTATTCATGATTGTAATACATATGAAAGTCTATTGTAATATATTTTTATCTATGTGTTCTTGTTAATTTTCCAATGTGTGGTATCTAGTAGTGGCTTGGTCATTTCCTTTTGGGGTTCACTTGGTATTTCACTTTGTTAAATGTTATCACAACCAATTTTTTCATATTTGATGGGTGTGTAGAGTATTGGTCGACTATGGTGCCCTAGATCTATCTATTTTTAGATGGAAGATCATGTTTTTCATGTGAAATGATAGGTCACTTGTGGATGCCTTATTTTTTTAAACCTTGATGTGAGAAGATGGTTTTTTTCTTGAGTGAACAAATTGCTAAACTAGGGTAGGTTACACAGATGAAATGTAGATCACCAAGTTTGAGGAAGTTAGAGTGATAAAATGTTATTGTTCATATGAGGTAGTTGTACATTAAGAGGAACATTATAGATAACATGACTTATTTTTTAAATAAATTTAATGTGATGATTGAAGAGATAAAATAGTTTCTTTTGGATTGGCATCTAGTTATCATAAAGACTTTTGTCTTGTCCGTTAGAAGGATCTTGCAAGGAAGAGGATTGATTGTGAAGTACATGATGAATTCCTTGAAGTTGATGAAGTAAATTTTTATTTTCACAAGGAAATTGATCAATTTGACATGGATATTATAGGGAATATTGTTCTTTGAAAATGATATCACTAATTATGAGATTTTTACATGTGTTGACGAGGAATTGCATATCACTATGGATGCCACTATGGTTGCAGATTATATTTTATTTTACATTGAAATGGATCTACATGTAGATGTATTTCTTAATATGTATGTTTTTGTTGATGTGTAGTAGGATTTAGATGTTCTTGATGTAGATTTACTTGTTGAGGATCTACATGTTGCTACCAATGTGGATTTTTGTTTACAAATTTTTTTGATATGGTTTTGGATTTTCATAATGCTACTTGTATGTTTATTAATTATGATGATGCAACTATTATTGATTGTCATCATAAGTTGTAGAGATTATTTTTTGATCATTAGTCTATTCAATATTCTCCTATGACTAAGCATGTTGATTGGGTAGCTAACAAACATAACATTTTGATGTTTAAATGAGTGATGGTGAGATGGTTAATTTTTAGATTTGTTCTATTGTATTTGATAGATTGCAAGCCTTTGGTAAAGATGAAGTTGATCGTATATATTTCTTTTAACATCAAAGTGTGGGATACACATTTCTATTTACCTTCTGAGTTTGATGTAGGAGCATCGAACATGGTTTTGAGTGGTCCTTATGTCCATGACATCAAGGATCTATTTGTGGGATCCATGTGTATAATTTCATATATTTCTATAACTTTTACCTTGTTCATATTGGAGCTAGAAATGTTTTAGTAGTTGTTGATAATATGTTCTCCCTTTGTATGAAAGACTTTGGAGATTATTTGTACAATTTTTGATCTATGTGATTTATCTTAATTTTATCTTGAAGTTGGGTCATTGGTTAGTGTGTGGACCTATATGTATGTGATGCAAGAGCATCTTGGGTGTAAGTGTAATCTTGCATCACCCAAAAATATTTTAATAGCTAATCAATGTAACGGTTCAAGAGTTATGGTCTTCCAAATTTGGGTTGACCAAAGTGTCATAAATAAATGTTCAAAATGTGTTTAGACAACTTTATATGTATTTTTAGGGTATGTCAACCCTAGGTGTTATGTTTGAATATCTAGAACCTTCTCGCATGGTATAAAATTTCCTATTTAACAAACACATGAACATTATCTAGAATAGCTCTAGGTGATAGTTCATAGCTTTATCTTGTAGATTAATTCAATGAAGGTGTACATGTGGGTTAGCATGTTGTAATTATGAATTTTGTAAATATGCATTTGTAGTGATAATAAGATGCCCATGTTTGGTTCTCATAATTGCTATTGTTTCTTTAGTTCTATTATGTTTTTATGGTATTAAAGGGAGCTTCCTTCATCAAGTGGTGTTAATGTTGGAGTTTCTAAGTGTATAGAAATAATTATGATTGTGAGGTAGCTCACACCAAGACCATGGTTTGGGCTAAGAATGTAGGTAGATCATCAATTGTGAGGTAGTTTGCACTAGGGTTTCAATAGAAGAGTTGAGGGTTTTGCACATGAGGATTTTGGAACACTCTAAAGGAAAATGCAAGCAATACAAGAATACATATACAAAGGAATGAATCTTGCTATAGGAGATGATGAAATCAATGATGAAAGAGAAGAACAATAAAATCTAGACCTAGATAGAGTAGAGGAAGTTCCGAACATAGAGGAGTCAAAGAATTTTAAAGTCATTTTGAGTAATGAAAACAAAACCTAAGTTTTATTTTCCCACATTTTTGGGAAATCTCAACCTAGAGGAATTCATTGACTAGATTAATGAACTATAATAGTGCTTTGAATGTGAAGATATTGAAGATCTAGATAAGGTCAAGTTTGTGAAGGCCAAATTGAAGGGTCGTGCAATGATCTGGTGGCAAGAGATCTAGTTGGATCAAAATAAAAGAGGAAAGGAAAAATCACTATATGGGATCAAATGTTACCTAAAATGAAGGAAAAATTAATCCTCATGGATTATGAGCTTGATCTATTGAAGAAAATACAAGGGTTGAAGCAAGCAAGAAAATCTAGTCAAGAGTATACCGAAGAGTTCTATTGAGTTATCATTAGAATAGGCCATGCAAAAGATGATAAGCAAAAAGTTGCTTGTTATCTTAATGGGTTAAGGCAAATCATTTAGAATGAAATGAATCTTAGTCAAGTTACTAGTATTGAGGAGGTGTATTAGATTTACCTAATAGTTGAGGAGAAACTAAGAAAAAATTTTGACAAGAAGAGTAGTGGAAGAGGTCATGGTGGAAGATCTGGTGAATGATCTTATGGAGGCTAAAATGATGATCATAAGAACAAGGATGAGGCTAGAAGTAGTAGTTTAAAATAGAGGGTATATAAATCAAATCATTTCTATGATTAGAAAAATAGAGATTAGAGAGGAAGGGGTAGAAGACAACGATCTAGAAGAGGTTTTCATGGGAAATGTTTTCACTACAAAGAAGAAATGCATAGAACATTTGAATCTTCCCACTATCAAGAGAGGATAGATGAAAGAAAAAAAGGCTAGGCTATAGTTATGCATGTAAATGAAGATGCTAGATAATCACATTCTAAAGGATCTAAAAGAGGAGAAGTCCTAGTTAATAGAAGCATCATGTTGAGTGATGAGAATGAACCTAATCAAAGGAGGACTTTATTTCACAATACGTGAAATTATTAAGATAAGTATTGGGATGTGATCATTGATGGTGGAATCACTAAAAATATTGTGTTAGAAATGATCATCACAAAGTTTAACTTGAAGAGGAAAAAACATCGGTGTTCATACAATATTGCCTTGGTAGAAGATGACCACAAGTTGATGGTCAGTGAGAAATGCTCAGCAAAGTTCAAGATTGGAAGCTACTAGGGTGAGGTACATTATGATATTATACTTATGAACATATGTCATATGTTTCTAGGTGTGATGTGATATTTTGATAGGCATGTGGTTCATGATGGGTGAGTATATACCAATACTTTGAAAAAGGATAATATGAAACATAAGTTGAAGCCATTGAAGGAGAAAGAAGGAAAAGTATGTAGTGCTACTAGAATATTTTTTGTTGATGAAAAGTAGTTTCTCCAAGGTGTGAAGCATGAGAATATGTGTTTTCCTATAATCCCAAAAGATAGTAAACAAAAAGTAGAGGAGGTGCATACAGAAGTTCCAAAAATGTGGGGAGGTTTTTATGATATTGTGTCAGATAATGTATCTGATGGATTATAGCCAATGAGGAAGATTAGTCACTACATAGATTTGATTTGATGAGCCTATTTTCCAAATAAGGTAGTATATAAAATGACACTAGAAAAAAGTGAGGAGTTGAATAGACAATTTCATGTGTATTTGTAGAAGGGGTTAATTCAGGAGAGTCTAAGTCCATGTGTTGCACTAGTAGTATTAGCACCAAAGAAGAATTGAGAATGGATCATGTGCATAGATTCTTATGTTATTAAAAATATAACAATCAAGTACATATTTCTATTTCCATGGATGGATAATATAATGGACTATTTGAGTGCACCAAAGTATTTTTGAAATATAGATCTTAAGAGTGGATACCATCAAATTCATATTAGAGAAAGTGATGAGTAGAAGACTTCTTTAAAGATAAGGGAAGGACTATAAGAGTGGTTAGTCATGCCTTTTGGGATAACCAATTCCCCAACGACTGTCATAATGAGGTACTAAAGGATTTTATAGGTAAGTTTGTTAGTTTTCTCCTAGATAATATTTTGATTTTTAGTAAGACATTGGAGGAACATTTGATGCATATCCAAAATGTGTTTGATAAATTAAGGCTCAAAAAGTTGTTGATAAATTTAGAGAAGTGCAGTTTTGTGAAAAAAGAGTTGGTGTACCTAGGATTCATAGTCTCATAAAAAGGTCTTAAAATGGACCCCAAGAAATTTAAGGCTATCCTTGAATGGCCTACTAAAATGAGTGCTAAAGAGGTAAGATCTTTGCATGGACTAGCTAGTTTTTATAGAAAGTACATAAGATGTTTTACCATTATTTTTTTACCCTTTATTGAAACAATGGGAGGGGATAGAAAATAATTTAAGTGGACTATAGGAGTAGATAAGAATTTTAATATGCTGAAACAAAATGTTATAGAGTAACCCATTTTAGCACTTCTAGATTTTAACAAGGTGTTCCAAGTAGACTACAATGCTAGTGACACTACAATAAGGGTTATTTTGAGTGAAGGAGGTAGACATGTTCCTTATTTCAATGAGAAATTGAATGATGCAAAAAGAGAATGTTTTGTTTATGATTAGGAATGTTCTAATATAGTTCAAGCATTAAAGAAGTTGAGAATCTATCTTCTTCCTAAGGAGATTATTTTGTATACTAAAATCAAGATTTGCGATATTCAAATATTCAAGGGAAAATTGAACCAAAGGAATTTGAAGCAAGTTGAGTTTTTCTAGACTTATATATATATATATATATATATATATATATATATATATTGAAACACAAGAGTGAGACATCTAATAGAGTTGTAGATGCTCTTAGTGGAGGACAATTTTTGCTAAGTAAAATGTAGATTGAGGTAGTTGGGTTCAAGGGACTCGGTAATTTGTATCCAAAAGATCTTTATTTTTGTGAATCGTAGAAGTCTTCTACATAACCCACTACTCTTGAGAGGAAAAAGTGTTTGGAATTCATAATTCAAGATGGTATTTTATTGAATGGAGGCCAATTGTGTATTCTAAGAAGTTCAATGAGAGAGAATCTTATCAAGGAGAATCATAGTGGAGGATTGGTTAGACACTTTGGTAAAGATAAAACCATTTCTTTGGTTTCTTAGAATTATTACTAGCTATAGCTGCAAAAAGATGTGAAGAAGTTTGTATTGAGTTGTAGAGTATGTCAAATTGTGAAAGAAATGAAGCATAATATAGGGTTGTATCAACCATTAGTTGTATCAAAGAAGCCATGTGAGGATGTTAGCATGGAATTTTTTCTTGGATTACTAAGGATACAATGTAGGCATGACTCTATTGTTGTGTTGGTTCATTGGTTTTCGAAGATGGAAAATTTTATTCCTTGCAATAAGACCTGTGATGTTGTTCATGTGGTAGAGTTTTTTTCAAAAGAAGTGGTGAGATTACATGATCTACCAAAGAGTATAGTTTCAGATTGAGATATCAAATTTGCTTGGTATTTCTAGCATATATTGGGGAACAAGTTGAAGATGGAGTTGAATTTTGGTACATGACATCATCAATAGACTGGTGGATAGATAAATATTGTGAATTGGAGTCTGGAAAATTTGCTGAGATGTTTGGTTGGAAACAAGCCAAAAGGATGGGATATGATTTTACCATAGGAAAAATTTGCATATAATAATTCTATCAACAAGAGTACAAGGAAATCACCATTCCATATTGTATATGGGAGTAGTCCCAAAAATGCTTTTGAATTGTGACAATTAGATAAAGGAGAGTTAACTAGTACTAAATCAAAACAATTTGTTGAACATTTGAAGAACATTGATGAGGAGGTGACGAAGCACATTATAAAGATGAATACATAGTACAAGGATAAGAAAGATGTGAAAATAAGGTATAAGGAATTTCATATTGGAGCTAAAGTCATGGTTCATTTGAGAAAGGAACATTTTCTAGTGAATACATATAGTAAGCTAAAGATGAAGTAGTTTGGACCAACAAGATAGTGAAATGGCATGATTCTAGAAATGCCTATGAAGTGAAGTTGCCTAGTGAATTTAATATTTCACCAACATTCAACACTTCAGATTTAACAAAGTATTATGAATGAGGTGACAAAAATAAAGTTGCAGAAGATAAAACAAATCCACAGATCTCTTAGATGTATGGGTAAACATATAGAAAAGTGTTGTAACTCAATAGATACAGTGTATGTTAACTTTTATAGATCTTAAACATTCATAGTGATTAACATGCAACATAAATAAATAACATGAACACATGAGACACCATATTTAACATGGAAACCTAACATGGTAAAAACCACCAAGTAACTAGCTACTGATTTTCACTCTTTTGAAGTGAGCCTTGTTAGGAGCCATCCTAGTTAAATGTTACAAAACACACTATTAGGTGTGATCTTGTTAGAGGATTTAATCACCCTATTAGAAGTGGCCTTGAAAAATGTCTTTTTAACAATTCAAAGGAACTGTCACCTTGTTAAAGGATTTAAAAATGACTGTTAGAGGATTTAATCACCCTATTAGAAGTGGCCTTGCAAAATGTCTTTAAAACAATTCAAAGGAACTGTCACCTTGCTAAAGGATTTACAAATGACTGTTAGACCAACTTTGCTAAGAGATTTAGAGATCACTACTACAATGGTGAGAAAGTAACAATGAAATGACCTAAATGAGATACATATGAATTTCTGATATAGATCTCTATTCTACTTCACTAGGTCCTCTCTAATCAAATATTACTTTTCTACTGCTCAAGGATATCTGACCATCCTTCAAAGTTTTCTCACACTTTCCTCTTCAAACAATCAACACATTTGCATGCTCGCTCATTTCATAATAGACTTCTCACTCTTGACCTTGCATATATACCTTTCAAATTGTCAAGTTAGCTCATTTACAACATAAAATTATCAATAATCATTACCTCATTTGACTACAATCATTACTTGAAATAATTAAACTTTATTTCTCAAAGTAACAATATTCTTCATTGGCCGACCTTGGTTGGTAAACACTATTCTAAAAAATGATTTCTAATGTTTACCAATTGAAGCTCAGTTAACACTATGAACCCTACAAAATCCTTTGGAGACTGAGTAAATTCAGTAAACACTAACTTTCCTTCATTAACCATGGGAGCTTAGTTAACACTAACTTTCTACCACATTTTTTGTCGATGCCTGAGTGAGGTTGGTAGACGTTGTTTCCACAAAGTAATTTCCAAGAATGCTTGGTAGACTCTAAAAGTTCATTTACTAAACAATTGAGCTCAGTAAGCACTGTCTACCAACTAATATGATATTTTTGTAACATCAAAGACAACACATAATTAAACAATTGTATCCAACATTGGCAACTTTCAAACACAATATAGTTGGCCTATGAAATAGGTTTAATGTTGATGGGATGCCAACTAATATATAGTACCTCATGGAAAATGTTTTAAATTAATAACCTATAGATTTTTTATCTCAATGTTATAAATGGGCATATTTTTGGGTCATTATTATCATGACCACTTTTTCGGTAGGTGTCTATTTTCTATTTTAATAATTTGGGAAATGGTAAGTTACTATGATTAGGCTTTGAGGTTACACCATTTTTTTTAAAGATGGTGTGGCATCTTTTCTAAGATATCGATAGCTTATTTTAGAGTAGAAACAAGTTGAGTTGTGAATAATGACAATATTTGTGAGAAAAGAAAGGGTGATCTAGACATTAATTATGTTATCTTTAGCTATTTAAACTAGTTCATCACCAAAAAATTATGTTCAAAGTCTTCTATTGTCATTTTTAGTCCTTGTGTTGGTGAAGGTTGGATTATGTTAGATTTATCTAAAGGGTTGAGTGATGAGTTAGGTTAGATTAAAAAAAAATGGTCAGTAATATTGTCAATATTGAGACGAATAAAATTGAATAATACAATGAAGAAATTTGGGTTTACTTAAGGGAGGGCAGCATTTTTCTCTACATGCATTTTATTTAGGGATATGAAAATTTTGTATCCATGTGGTTATTCGATTCTTGGAAAAATATATAATTTTTCTATCAATAGAATCTCTTCTGAGATCAATGAAGAGGTTGTTTGTAATGCTGGTGGGCTTTCTTTCCATGGAACCAAAGGGAGAAAGTGGATGAGAGTTTCTAAAAAAGCTACCCTTAACCATTTCTTTTGTGGCAACTAAAGTCTTAGTTGTGATCATGGTGGTTTCCTAGGAGTGGCATTATTGGATCCTTAGAATGAGATATGTTATGCATGATGTGCTATATTAATTTGAAATGTAGAATTAATATTTTAATACTAGTAGCACTTTCCTATTTTAAACAACTTCTAAAATTATGATCTCATTTCATTCTCTTACCTTATCCTGTACTCGATGGAGGATAATATATTCAATGTGAGAAAGAAGATAAAGGAAAGAAAGTCTTATGCAATTCTTCATCATGATTTTTTGTTCATACTGTATAATTTTTATAAATTCCTTTGTATATCCAACCCATTAATGTCTAGGTCATTTTTCCTAATTATGTTATTTCCATCTCGACTCCTCAGTTTCTACTAAGATTTCCTTTATGGTTGAAACCAAACTCTAAATTACTCAAATGGATTAAAATGGAGCACATCCACATTGTGGATTTGAATCTTGAAAAGGAGGATGGGAGAAGGAGGTCACTTAGAACTAAGAAGAATCTTGTGATAGAAAAATCCAAGGCTAAAGAAGACCACCCTCTAAGCTTTGATTTTGCTGATAGTGATGACATTAGGCATCCCCATAGAAAAAGGGAGAAAATAAAGGTTGAAACAAAAAAAAAAAAAAAATTCTAAGGATGATTACATGACTAGTGAGGAAAAGAGGGTGGTGGGGCATATTAGCCAAATAGATAGTCAATTGAGCCCAATCTCATCCCATGTATCAAATGCCTTAAAGAATTAGGTTGATATTCCTATAAACACAAAGAATGGGGATAACAAGGGAGATAGCATCACCTCCCCTTGCTACTAATAAGATAAGGGTTAGGGGAAGATGAAAAATAACCCTAAGGTGGCACTAGATTGTAATGCTTAGGGCCAAATGGAGGATTTTGCTACCCTAGAGAAGAGTATCTAGAAGACCCAGGAGATGCATGATAACATGAAATAGATTTTTGATGAGGTTACTAGATTTGAGGTTAACTACATGTACTCAAGGCTTTTTACCTTACACCTTCTACATGCTAAAAGGAAGGGAATTTTGATTACACTGAGGGTGGATATTATTGATTCATTGTACACATTTTAGGTGGATGATTAGGTCCAAGTGATACTCTAGAAAAAAACTAGACATGAAGAAAAAGGTAAAAGAGAGCTATCTCTCTAATTTTTAGTTTCTATTTTTATGTTTTTAGCTTACACACTCTACGTAGGAGGGCTCTATTTATGGTGCTTATTTGGACTTTACATATTTACTAGTACTATGTATATGTGCTAACATTTTTTTGACAAGCTAAGTCATTGAGAGGGGACGGGTGAATTGGTAACTTCTAAAAATTTTCATCAAAATTATAATTAATACTTTATATGAATTTTGATCTAACTTTGTGCATGAGAAACTAAAAGCATGAAAGCATACATAACACTTTGACATGAGATTTGGTGACCTAGAAACCTTACAAATAGAAATTAAAACTAGGGTGGGGATGATACCCACAAGCTTTAGTGTTGCAGTACAAAGTTGGTTGGTTAAGGCTTACATTAATCACTTTTCATGACCTTCCCTATTAGGATCAATAAGGACTTCTAGGTCCACTTTGCAAAAGGATTTACAGACATACAATGAAATATGCACTCAATAAAGAGATTTACATAAGACTGTTAGGTTGACTTTGTTAAAGGTTTTAACTGATCCACATTGGATATGATATAATACATTACATATATATCAATCTAATTACACAATTACAAAGTTGACCACAATACGAGTTTTCAAAAATATTACTAAGTCAGCTCAAATGTAGACACTTAGGTTTTTAAGATTGAGTCAGTAAGGTTCTAATACTCAGCATCCACTGTCAATGCTCAGCATCATCATGCACTAGGTATATGTAGAGGCTTGCTCCATACTGATCACTTTCAAGTAGTCTTGAAATTATTTTTCATTGGTGACTTAATAAATACTGTGAATCTCTACATATAAACTGAATCACTTGATTCACACTACCTCACTTGATCATGCTTCCACTACAACCTCAGTATAAACTGAATCACTTGGTTAGCACTAAGTAGGTTAGTTAACACTAGACTCACATTATATCAACTACAAACTCAGTAAGAAATACACAACTTAGTTTGCATTGGTAAACTTAGCATACACCAAGATGTTCGATTTACACTGCCGATCTTCACAATAGCTGTAATTGCTTAGCATACACTAAAGTTTGTCCAAAGGACTTTGTAGAAATTGTAGAACTTGGTATCAAGAGAAATGCTTTGTTAAGACTATTAATTATACAATAAGCTTGGTAGATACTTACAATTTGAATAAGTGTATCTCACTAAAAACAAACTTGACTAATATGTCAACAATCTCCCCCTTTGTCATTAGTGACAAAAACACTTATCAGCCAAAACCAAATTCAAAAAGTTTCCTAACTTTCTTTATCCATCAACTTATGATTCCAACTTGGTATAGTATACTGTTTTTGAGATTTTTCAAAATTGGTTTTGTAAGATATATATATATACAGTGTACTATACATCTTCTTACTATATACAATATACACTTGATGTACATTCTTCTTTCACATCTTTCTTCTCCATTGTTTTTTACAACCTTTTTTTTTTTTTTTATAATACATTTTCTCCCCCATAACTTTTACATCTTTCTCTAGCCATCTCCCCTTTTTTGACATTAGCACCAAAGATGTACTCTATATATTTACATAGTAATGCCAAAATGAGATAATAAGTCTGAATGTACCTTAAGCATGATTGCTAAATATTTGTCCCAATCTTCTTGCAAGACCTTACATGTGTGTATTATAATTTGCACTTCTATTGACAACTCAATCATGTGGTCTATGATAGAGAAATAATTATCATGGATGAGGGTTTTAGAATGTGGGGTAAAAGCACAAACCTGTGTCACCTTTTATAAAGAAATGTGATATCAGAATGTGACAGTTCAACATTAATGACAAAAAAAATGGTATTTGTGTTTAAAATATGAAGATGATGTAAACTAATGAAATGTGTAGAATTGTATGAATTTTATACCTATAATTTTTATAATTTTTTTGACTAAGAATTTATTCATTTTTTTTTTGAAGTCCCTTTTTTAACTATAAAAAATATAAGATGTAGTTCCCATCAAACAAGTATGTGCAAATCATCCTTTTTTGTTCTAATTTGAAATATTTTATAGATGGCATGTATAGCTAGTGAACCAAAAAAGAAATAATTATTTTTTATGTATATTTTCTTTGTTATAAGTACTCAAGTTCGATCTTGTCAGAATCCAACAATTTTTTCCCTCCAGTCAAAACTTCCTTATCAAATCTATACCTTCTTGAAAAAAAATTACATATTCGTGAAGAGGATTCTCTCCTCTAGTGATAAATATAATTTTTTTATTTTTTTGATATGATTTACTATTTTTTTTCATTTTTTGAGAGAGCATCTTCTAAAATGTTGAAATATCGACTTATAATATTTTGAGATTATAACATATTATAACTAATCAAAACACTCAAAAATTTATATAATGATGATATTGAATCTATGATCTATAAAAGGGTATTTTTAGTTTTTGAAAAAAATTGAGTTTTGATAGAGAAATGGTATTTGACCAAAATAGGTTTTTGTATCACAAACGGTGACACAATTCTATGCTTTTACCCTGTGTAATGTGCTTTTGTAGTGCATCCATGTTGGAAAGAATCATATTTTAGATATCTACCAATGTAGACTTGATTCTTGCTTCTTCTTTGAGAAATTCAATCTACATATCTATCAAAAATCTAATCTTCTTAAAGTGTTCAAAGCTTGAACTTGGGTCAAGCCGTCATTGCTGAGCACTTGCTTTGAGATCTTCATCAATATTGGAAAATTTTTCCTTTCTTTCCATAGTAAAGTTTGAAACATCCCACAATTTCCCAAAAAGTAATGATACATTGGTACATGAATGTTCTAGAGAACACAAAATAGTAGATAACTCAACTTGGTAAATAGAAATTTGTTTAGAAATGTGCTCTAACACCTTATTCTCAAACATTTTCTCTACCTTCTATAATAATTTGTCCTATCCATTCAAATCTTCATGAACTTCTAGACTACCTCTACTAATTGATACAAAATTGGTTGAGAATTGTTAACCTCTATACCTAGGGCTTCTACAAAAATATTATTGGCATCATCAATGATTCTAAATTCTCTGTCTCTTTCTTATTTGAGTCTCTACTACTTGACTCTCTTTTGGAGGAATTCTCCAAAGGTGTGCATTTGATCAAGAGTGAGTTTGTAAATGTCCCAATTTAGGATCACAATTTCCTCATCAAGATCTATATCATCCTCCTTTTCTTTTCTTCATTCAAAAATTTTGTGCTTGATTAAGACTTGGTCTCAATCATCCTTGTACTTATTTCTTGCTTACTAGGAATATAAAAATAGTAGACATAATAGGACTAATTGCAAAAATTGATATTGCACCCATTGAACTAGTGATACAAATACCAATAGTATCCAAAATTACTGTGTCCAAACCTATGTATATAGCATGATTGAAGATGGAAGAGTTTGTATCTTGGTAGATGAAGTGGATATCACTTTAGTCAATGTTGTGTGGAGCTAAACTGGTGCAAGGATCGGTTAGATGTTTGTGTTATTAGTGGTAGTCACAATCAATCCTATTAAGTTTGTTTGTCACTATTTTTCTTGGAGAGAGGAAATGAGACAATGACTACTAAATCAATCTGAAGCAGGTGAGTTTCCTCATCATCCTATGTTCCTTCCTTGATAGCTTCTTGGTCTTGTTCCTCTTCATTATCAATAGTATCAAAATGTATTGTATCTTCATAATTTCCTTCTCCATCCTTTTCTTGATCATCTTCATCATCCTTGTCACTTATGTTGACTAGAAAATCACTCGGTTTATGAAGAAGACATACATTCTTCCATGTATTTGTTTTATTTCTTACAACATGCTCAATATCTTTCATTAGTACTAGATAGGAATTAAATTCTAGAGTTAGTTTCTCCTCATTTTTCTTCATGGATTCCTTCACCTCTTTTTTTGTTAGTCTTAGCATAATCTACCTTAGGGTTTGCTCATATATTTCTTTAGTAGTTTGCTTTGTAAATTCCCATCTTGACATGATATTTTCCATCAAAACAAGAAATCTGAAGTATAAGCTGATCTAGTGAGAATTTCCACTGACCAATTTTGGCCATCACTAGATCTTTAATCTAATTCTATTATACTTCAGTCCTAATCTCATACTTTACTGCTTTGAAGTTGGTTATGCTAGCCCCTAACTACAAATCCTTCAATCTGTCCTAAAAGGTGGGTGGAGGCTTCTCCTTCCTTATCAACTTTCTTCCTTGAGGATCTCTTGGTGAACATAGTAGTGGATGGCTTGAAATCCTTTGTAATGATTACCATGACCTTCTTATTTAGTGGTTCCTCTTCCTCTTATTCTTCTTCACTGTCTACTTCTTCATCTTCACCTTTTCCCTTGGTTGACAAAAGAGTTGAATGTACTTTTAACTTGTCAATTCTTTTCTTGCCTTCATTTACCACCTAAGGGAGTTTGGTCTCTAGTTCTATCCTAGCCTTGGCTTCATCACATGTACCAAAATATGCAGCCTTTGGGTCAACTAGTTTATTGATCAATGCCTCAATAATATCCTTATTTTCATCTATATTTACCTCATATCCTAGAGGTTTTACCCATGCACTTCTAGGTCTAACTGGCTACATGTATACCTTATCACTATCTACAATGAAACATACATCGTCCTTATAATCTTCAACTAGTTTTTTGGGGATTTGGTAGATGTTATTCATTTTCTCTTTGAAAGCATCAAAATAATTATCCATAATACTATTATATTTTTCACCCATCTCAGCAATGTACTCAATAATTTGATATAGTATAGGCACATCTTTTCTCCATACAATAGTGTCTTTTGAAGGAAAGTATTTGGGTACATAAAAGAATAAGCATGTCAACAAAGAGCCAAACATACATGGATTATAATTTTATGTTATGATGCTCTCCATGTTTTTGTTGAATTGTTTCAATAGTAGCTTGGCAAGGTCAAAAGAAAGATTGTACTTGACTATCTTATATGCCAAGTCAACTACTTCACAACACAAACTATTCAACTTGTTGAAGTTGTAGATCTTATGTGCAATGATATGGATGCCAATTTCTAATTACATGTTAGTGGCACTGCTAATTTTCATATCTCTTCCTTTCCATTCTGTTAGGGTTTTCTTCTCTAGTTCAGCCTAACCTAGGGTTTTGGTCATCTTAGCTTTAGCCAACATAAAGAGACTAGTGATCCTATTAATAATTTTATTTCTCATCAAAATAGGTTTTTCTAACAATATTTATCCATTTTTCACATGACTAATAATATACCTAATCCATTTGACTTGAAAATCATGGGGCATGTGAGGAATATGGGTTACTCTTTTAACTTGGACATATTGATGTTTAGGTTTCAAAATTCCATTCACACTTAATCTTTCTAGGGTTTTGTCCATTTCTAGTGTTCCAATTTCTTGAATTGCACATTTAAAATGAGAATGGATGTCATTGATTAATAGTACCTTGGAAGGAATTTGAGAGTATGCTCCACTTGGGTCTAGAGTTTCAGTGATTGTAGGAGTGAGCTTGAAGTCTGATGTTTTCCATTCTACACCATGAACTAGCATATCTAAACTTCACTTTGCCTTGCTACTACTAGATGAAATATTCAATCAATAGGGTTTGAGAGAATTCAAAAACTTTGGTAACAATTTGCTCAAATCACTTGGATGTTATTAAAAATTGCATTGTGCAACAACTCTTTAAAATTTATGGGAAAAAAGACTTTGATTTTCCTCCTTTTATCAAATTTCTTGGTGTAAATAAGTATTTACTTATTAAAATTAATTAATTTTACTTAGGTTAATGCATTATTTAATTATTTTGCATTATTTAATTATTATTTTATGTGAGACACTTAGGAATTTGTGAACTCTCATTGAGTTATGCAACTCTAATAATGCACATGGTGTCTACAAAATAGGAGTATGCATCACTCACTAAGTTGTCATGTTGACAACATAGTTATCCACACTCCTAATTTAGCACATGTTGTCTACACCACTGATTTGCATGCTACACCATTGTAGGCTTATCCACACATCATCACACTTAATCCCATGATCAATGGAGGCTAACCCATATTTGGTGGACATGTGCTTGGTTGTATGACATATCATGATGCTAACTTCTATGCATTATAGAAGCTCTCCTAAGGCCTTTATATATAGGCACTCTTAGTGTATCTCTTAAGTTGGCTAAGTAGTTATTGAATGAATATCGTCATTCTGATCATACTCTATCTATTTTGGTCTATTGTGTGCTTGTGTTAAGTTCTTTAGTTCTTGGGTGAATATTGGCCTAAGCCAAATTTTTACATAGTATTAGCACTGAGGGAGATTCTCATCACATAGCCATTCAAGACTATTCATGCTTCAACACCTTGACATGAATTTGGAGGATCCATAGAAATTGGGAGTGTCTAGAGCTAGATCTAACTTCACCAATGCATCCAAAGTGTCGATTCGATGAAGATCGACTTTAAATTTTCTTATACTAGGTGAAAGTTGATCGTGAGGCCCCGATTTGAAGTTTGGGTATGGTCTTTCTATTGATCTAATTATTTTAATTTTAGATCTGTATTAAATTTCTTCTCTACAATTTTTTTCCAAATTTGTTATTTTTGGAATTTTTAAGTTGCCCAAATAGAGAAATGTTTTTTTTCCAAAGTGGGCAATGATACCCCGACTCGGCTCTATATTTTGGCAGATATATTTTATTTGTTTGCAGAGCACCATTTATTAGTGGGCTCATTTTATTATTCTACACTAATTATTTTGGGTTGTACTGCATAATCTCTGTGTTATCCAGCCATGCCCCACTAATCCTATTGGCAACACTCTACACAAAATCTTGTAGCACCCCATCATAACCAGTGACCCTTTCCACTGGTAGGCAGTCCTGTTGCTTACTATTGTGCAACCTTCTTCATTTAAACAATGTGCAGGCCTATCTCACATTGAATGTGGGATAAACCCCACAAACTACTGGAGATCTCTAGTGACAGTTTAAGGCTTAGTGCATATTCCACAATATTTGCAGCACACCCTATAACTGTGACATGTGGTGTAGTTTGATTCCTTCGCAACATCACATATGTGAACTATCTCCCACCTACTCCCCATAGTAATGACACATGGAACTCGCACTGTAAATCCACACAACATGATAAGCAAACGTCTACATGGATAGCAAAAGTCCTGACCCATCCATGTGACATATTCCCATTCACTAAACTACCACGCTAGTAGATTGTTGAGTCACGCCAGTTGGGACATCCAGTCAGCACTCTACGGATAGAAAGCACACGTCATCAGCCAGCCCTACCACATGGCCAATCTTGCCACATCAAAAGCCAACATGTTAGGTCAAGCAACAATCAAAGTACCCTGACACATCATCACCTTCCATACAATTTCATATAGTACAGAATTACATGTCATCTACCACATCACCGAGGGCTTATTTTTGCTGATGTCATTTGCTCCAATATCTTAAATTTGATGCCCATCTGGATGTCATTTCTAGAAAAATTATAATTACTGTGATGGCCAATGAGTGTCAAATTTAACCTTTTCATTCGCTAATGCAACCCCTCTCTAGATTGATTTTGGTTTTTGTAGTCCAACTTTGGGAGGCCATAACTCGAACATTCAGACTCCAAATTAGGTGTAATTTTTTAAAAATTAGGTAGAATTTCCTAAATTTTTTAGTGGTATAGCTATATTATGGTTTTGGTGGAAGGATTGATTAGAAATTGCATTTTTTGGTGACTATACTTGTATAATCTTGCATTTTGCAACTTCTAATACTCTATATAGGCACATATGGAGTCAGAAACAAGTTCTATTTTTTTTGAAAGTGCATATTTTTTCATCTAATTTCTAGATCTACTATCAAAATGTAGGGTTATGTGGACAAAACTATCACTTTCAGCAATAGGGCCTGTCTTTTCTTTGTAATGCTTCAAAATTATCACACATTGTAAAGTTTCAAATTTGTACTCCATTAAGAGGTTGTAACAAGAAAATCTAAAGTCCATAAAGGCTTCTATTTGGGGGGGGGGGGGGGGGGGTGTTTCTTGATTTAGTGAAAAGGGGGGTTCTTTTTGGTGTTGTGTTCTCTCTTTTCTACACTTCTCTTTCATTTTCTACATTATGGGAAACTTTAAGTTTCCTAAATTAACTCCTCATAACTATGCTTCATGGTCAATAAAAATGTGGTATCACTTAATGCATAATGGAGTTTCATAATATGTAGATGGTACTCTTCCTCAACCAACAGGTGATAAAGTTTCAAAAAGTGATATTTCAACTTAGGTAGCAATAGATAGGAAAACCCTAGATGATATATGTTTGGGGGTAGATGATAAGATCATGTATCAAATCAAGAAATGTACTACATCTAAGGAATCTTGGGATACCCTAGAAAGCCTTTATGGTAAGTGTCTAAAGAGGATGCGTTCAAGATTGAAGATGAGCTTGTACCCTTAGATCCTAAGTCATATGACTCCATCTAGGATTTCATCATCAAGGTGAATGAACTAAGGACAAAGCTTATTGATTGTGGGAGTTCTATCAAAGATGAAAAATTGATTTATCTCATCCATAACAAGCTGCCATCAAAATATTCCACATTTGTATCTTCTTTCAACACCTTAAAGACTTCCTTAGGGTTTGCCTACAAGAAAGTAACTTTTGATGAATATGCTAAATTTTTGGATGATGAAGAAAAAAAGTTGAAATCAATGGAGATTCCCAAATCACCCCAATCTAAAGCATTGGTGGCCAATGAGGGTTCTCAACATTTAGCTGGATAGTCTTCAAACAAAGGAAAGGGTAAGAAGAAATGTAAGAAGGACAAATCTAAGGATGCAAAAAAGACAACACCACAATCGAATCAACAAGGTAAGTCATCAAATTCCAACAAGAAGGGGGACAACAATAATAAGGAGAAGAAGAAGTGCACTTATTGGAAGAAATTGGGTCATGAAGAGCATGAGTGTTATCTTAAAAAGATTGATGAATTGACCAACATCATGAAGAAACATAATATTCCATTGCCTAATGCTTATAAGAGAAAGGATTGTCTTTAGATTCAAAAGGAAAAGGGCAAGCATTCATGGAAAATGCAAACTCTTCAAAGGAATGTATATTTGACTTAGGTGCCTCATACCATATGGGTTCTTCAAAGGAGGATTTTTCTTCAATGAAGCAAACCAAGGTACCAGACATCCTCATGGGGAATGATAGAAAAATGGAAGTTGAAGGGAAAGGAAACATGGAGGTGTAAAATGGAGAGTTTCAAGAGGCTATCTATGTTCCAAACCTAAGTTCAAATCTCCTCTCAATCTACCAAATCACTCACCTTTGAGATGGACATAGAGTTGAGTTCTTTCTAGACTCAGTAAAAGTGCACAATCTTAAAGATAATTCCTTGGTTGCAATGAAAAAAGTGAATCATAACAAAAGGTTGTACTCTTTGTCTCATTTTTTACCCAAGTCTCCTTCAAAGGCCTTGTTATCTCAATCCAATTGAAACATGCAATTATGGCATGAGCGGTATGGTCATCTTGACTACTGCTACCTTCAGCTACTTTGCACATACTAAATGGTAAAAGGTCAACATCAAATCAAATTTTCTAAGAGTGAGTGTTTAACAAATTTAGTGGATATGCATCTAGAGGGAATGTTACAAAGAGGGAAGTCTTCAAGAGCAATAGGTGTTCTTCAAATAGTTCACATGGTATTAGCAGGTCCTTTTGCATTCAACCAGGATTGCTACATACTCACTTTTGTTGATGACTTTTCAAGGTTCACTTGGGTCTACTTTCTTCATAAAAAGAATGAAGTGTTGGATAAGTTTCTAGACTTAAAGACTCGCATAGAATAGAAATCCAAAAAGGCCACCAAAATACTCTGCATGGAAAATGGAAGCATGTATGTGAATAGATGACTTATGGAATTTTGTAGAAATGAGGGAATTGATCTTCAAACTCCACCAACATTCAGTCCGTGTAAGACAAATGTTGCAGCACTAAGGATTAGGATTCTCAAATCTATGGCATGTTGCATGATACATGCCAAGTCTCTAGATCTATCATTAGATGGAAAAACTCCTTTTGAGGCATGGTGCAGAAAAAAACCTATTGTGACACACTTTAGATTCTTTGGTTGTCCTGCATGGGCAAATAGATCTTCCAAGGGATGCAAGGTAGAGCCATCTTAACCTTATACCTTCATTGGTTATGAAGATAGTGTGAAGGCATACAAACTTCTAGATCCTGAGACACATTGAATATTTGTGTAGAAGGATGTACACTTTGAGGAAAGTTCTCCATGCTTGTCCTCTACTCCTCTTCACACATCATAAAGTGTGGAAACTGATAGTGACACCAGCAATAGTGCTTCAATAGATTTAGACGTGTGGAATTCTATAGACAATTACAATGAGTGCTCACTTCATCAATTTAGTCTGCATGCATACATAGCCACAATGATAGGTCCAAAATAGCATGGTACATCCAGTCTCTCAGATACAAGTTCAGTGATAGATTTGGGAGATAGTATTGATGATCTACCTCTTCTTCTTGATGAAGAATTACCTTCTTCATTTGTCATGAGGGATCCATCAATCTCTCTTGTTCATTCTCTACGTGATCTATCCTCATAGGTTGAACTGATTGTGGATACTTATGATCAGCAGTTGTAGTAGGGTTCTTCATCAGTTGCAGAGATAGACAATTCTTTGAGATAGGTTCTTCAGCCAATTGAGCAGATTTTAGAGACATCACGTATCTATGGGATTCTTTCCACATACAGCTGAAGCATCTCATTTGTACCCTTGGCATTGTTTATTCTTAAGGGGAGGAGCACCATTCTGTAGTCTTGGATCAGCTTCTTCATTGGATCATTCTCTTATGTATATAATGGATGTATGTCATAATGGGGGGATATTGATTACTCCATCCATCCATGCATCCCTATTTATCTCTCTTTTCGGGGAAGGGTTTTTCCCATGAGGTTTTCCCTCTTTACCCACTTTATGGGAGATTGAATATCATTATGTACATGGCTACCTAAAGTGGCCTAGTAGCTGGGACCCATTATGCATTTCATCCTAGGTTTTTTAAGCTTAAGGGCATTCCCCTAAGTTGCACTTAAGGGGAGGTGTTGGTGTAAATAAGTATTTACTTATTACACTTACTTAAGTTTACTCAAGTTAATGCATTATTTTATTATTTTGCATTATTTTATTATTATTTTAGGTGAGACATTGAGGATTTTGTGAACTCTCATTGAGTTACACAACTCTAATTATGCACATGGTGTCTACAACATAGGAGTATGCATCATTCAGTAAGTTGTCATGTTGACAACACAATTATCCATACTCCTCATTTAGGACATGTTGTCTACACCATTGATTTGCATGCTACACCATTGTAGGCTTATCCTCACATCATTTCACTTAATCCCATGCTCAATGGAGGATAACCCATATCTAGTGGACATGTGCCTAGTTGTATGACATATCATGATGTTGACTTCTATGCATTCTAGAAGCTCTCCTAAGGCCTTTATATATAGGAACTCTTAGTGTACTCTTAAGTTGGCTAAGTAGTCATTGAATGAATATCATCATTTTGATCATACTCTATCTATTTTGGTCTACTGTGTGCTTGTGTTGAGTTCTTTAGTTCTTGGGTGAGTTCTTGCCTAAGCCAAATTCTTACAAAATTTTTTCATAAATGCTTGGTACAAATAATAGATCAATTTGACATAATATCATCCACTTTATTTTACACTCAACAAATTTTTTTTGACTCGGTAACCATATGTGCCTTAGTTACTTTTGAGCTTCTTTGGTAGGGTCTGTAACCCATTCTTGCTTGGTAAGACAATAACGTAACCTTGCTCAATAATAACTTTTATCTGTTATTTAGTGATCCCTTTTGCATCTTGGAAAATGATTTAGATCACTCATCCTACTCACTAGAGTTGATGTCTAATGTCTCATTTAGTATCACAATTTGGATGATCCTTTGGGAGATCAAGTAGAAATGGTGGAGTTGCTCAAATCTTGAGTGAATTGTTCATCACCACTTGGATTTGCATTCTTGGTAGGCTTTAGACCCCATTGTTGTCTCATCTATTTTTTAATGTTATCAGCCTTTGACTTCTTTTCATCTTCAATTCTTTCAATATTCTTGTAGTTCTCGGTAAGATGACCAAGTTTAATACAAATGAAACATCTTTTAGTAGTATCCCTTTCCTTCAAATGATTCTTTACACAATTCATTCCAATGTGCCCAAATTCTCCACAATAATGAAATCTGCATTAGGTGTTGTAGTCCCAATCAGATATAGCTTTTACAATTTTTTTTGTTGGATTCAATATCATGGTTTTGCATTCTAATGACTAGTGTACACATTTATTACATTTGTGACATTACCCTTCAAATCTTGGTTTCTCTTTGCATGTATTAACCTTATTACCATGCTGATTAAAATTGTAGCACTTTTCATTGAATTTTGCCTTCCCATTGCTCAAACATTTGTTTGATGTATGACCTATCTTACCATAGTAATTGCAAGTAGGTCTTTGATTCTTTTAAGCTACTTGCTTGGATGTTTTTCCTTCTTCTATGTATCCAATTCCTACTTTTCCTTTCTATCTATAGAGATTTTGCTCATTCGACTGATTCATGCCTACTTGGGATTTTAGAATTCTTTCATTGGTTTGCGTTTCAAACTTTAGATCAATCTATAATCTTTCATCTTCTAACCTTAGATGTAGGATTCCTTCATTTGCATTTGAGAGCTTGTTTATGAAGTCAACTTTTTGAAGAGATAGAAGTTGAATCGCATTTTCTTATCCTTCTATATCTTTTATTATATTATTTTTCTCTTCCATGACTTCACATAGTCTTATAGATTAAATTTCTTGTTCTCCTCTTAGTTTTCTTACTTCCTCTTGTAGTGAACCATTCTTTTCTAGGAGTTCCTTGATTGCTTCAGTAGCTTCATCTATGCTACTTGAATGAAGGTCTTCAATTCTTTCTTCAATGTAGAGATGATCATTCATTTTAATTGCAAGACCTTTTCTTCTTTTTAGGGATTGAGAGAGTTGATCCTTTACTTTCTTGAGCTGGAAAATAGCCATTTCCAATTCTAGCTTCTCATTGTCAATAGCCTTGTCAAGTGAGAATATCTCGATGGCCTTTGATCTTTTCTCAGGCTATTAGACTTTTCTTTGAGAACCATAATGCTCTGATACCAATTGTTGGAAATATTATGACATGTTAGGTTACTGAGAGGGGAGGGATGAATCAGTATCTTCTAAAAATTTTCATCCCAATTGCATAAGAAACTAAAAACATGAAAGAATACATAACATTTTGAAATAAGATTTGGTGACCCAAAAACATTTCAAATACAAAGTAAAATAGGGGTGGGGATGATGCCTACAAGCTTTATTACTATAGTATAAAGTTGGTTAGTTAAAGGCTTATATTGATCACTTCTTATGATCTACCCTATAAGGAGTAATAAGGTCTGCTAAGTCCACTTTGCAAAAGGATTTACAAACATACAATGAAGTGTGCACTCTGTAAAGAGATATACATAAGACTGTTAGGTCTACCTTGTTAAAGCATTTAGCTGATCTCTGATCTATAACTTGGTTTGCTAAGTGAGATTCCTTTGAGTGTATAAATCAACTTTTTGTGATTGATGAATCTTTGATGCTCCTTATACTATTGTAGCCTTTGAAATTCACACTTTTGTAGTTCTATGCTAATTACATTACATCATTTTTTGATTCCACAAATACATTCGAGATGATTCATTATATTACATATATATCAATCCAATTACATAATTACAAAATTAGCCACAATATAAGTTTTCACAAATTTTACTAAGTCAGCTCAAATGTAGACACTCAAGTTCTAATGAATGATTTAGTGAGGTTTTGATACTTGGGATCCACTATCAATGCTTGACATCGTCATGCACTTAGTAGACATAGAAGCTTATTCCATACCAATCACTTCCAAGTAGTCTTGAACTCGTTTTATAGTAGTGACTTGATGAATACTATAAAACTCAGCATATAAATGGAATCACTTGATTCACACCGCCTCACTCAATCAATGCTTCCATTATGAGCTCAGTATAAACTGAATCACTTGGCTAATATTGAGTAGCTCGGTTAACATTGGACTCACATTATATCAACTATGAACTTGCTAAAAACTGCACAATTTAGTTTCTACTGGTAAACTTGGCATAGACTGAGATGATCAATTTACACTAATAATCTTCACAATAGTTGTAACTATTCGATATACATTGGAGTTTGTCCAAAGAACTTAGGAGCAATTGTAGAGCTTGGTAACAACTAAAATGCTTGGTTAACACTATTAATTATACAATAAGCTTGGTAGATACTTACAATCTAAATAAGTGCATGTCACTAATAACAAACTTGACTAATATGTCAAAAATATGCTTCTAATTATGGTTACTAGTAGTGTTGGATATAGATTATGGGATATTTTGATTCAGGGTTTTTCAATATTAAGAAAGAGGCTAGGCTAGGAATGTGATGTTTTTGAATTCTAGCTATTTTATAGCATTTTGTTCTATGAGTCAGCCCTTTTTTTGGCATCCTTTTAATATTAAAATAACGAGCTATTACCCCATATCTTTTCCCTCATTACAATCTTTGTGTAAATTTATGGTTCTCATATATTTATCTATCTTTGATGGTTTCCTAGTTAAAATTAATTAAATAGTGACTTTAACTATTATAGCTAGCTAAGCTGACAAATGGTAGGGACTTGAATGTCCAAGTTTTAGAAACATTAATTTTTAATTCCAAATTGCTAATTGCCATAAATCCCATGTTGTGCCCAAAACTATTCCCATGGCATCGTAAAAGAGAATGATCATTTCATAGTTGTATGGTAGAAAATACTATCTAGACTACATTAGCTAATTTTAACCACCTCTCTAGTTGCATATGTCTAAACTATGTCTTTGAAAAATTTATTCCTACTTTTTAAATATTCTCCTACATAAACCACTTTTGGAGCTCTCTTAGTAGGTCGCCTAACCAATGATGATAAAGAGAAGAAGCTAATTACAACATGACTAAAGAACCTAGAAGATGAGGTTCTTGAACACTCATGCTAACCTCTATGAAAAAAATAATAATGAAGCAATAAAAAATTACATGCACAAAGTATCAATATGGGATACCACAACCTTTCAATTACAAGAGGCAAAAAATACAATGTGAAAGATTTTCATTTCTAAGTAGAGAACAATGTTAAGGATAAGTTTGGAAGAAGGTTCTAACACTATTTGTAGAGACACCGTGAAATTTTTTAATGTTAGCATCATTCTCGCACAAGACAACTCCAAAATTCAAGGAAGAGCTCAAAAGCATCCAATGTATGATATTCAAGAAACACTTTTACTACATGTGACTAAAGGTTTTTTTTCATTAGCATAAACGAAGAACAAAAGCTCTCTATAATAAAATACAGAAGTTAGATATTGTGAGATCCAAACATAAATTCTAGTTGTACTTTCCTTTGAGACATGGAAGACTTCTCATGATCATCACATGCACATGCATCACTAGGATGATTTTAGAGGAATATTGATGGAAAAATGGTGTCAATATCTCATATTCTAGAGGTTACATCCAAGTGTATGACCTAAATTTTAACTTAATTGCATGTAGTAATGTTGTGCTAAGCATGAAAATCATGTAGAGGAAGATAAATATTAGTGAGATCTTATGTTTAATAGACATATCAGGAGAAAGAAAATAGATAAAAGAGTTTGAAATAACAAAAATAATCATTCCATTGTATAATTGTAGTAAGAGCCTAGGAAGACAAATAATAATTAATATCACATATATGATTCTAGGATTAAAACTTGGACAATTTAGCTTTAGATGTTGCTTGCCAAAGAACCAAGGCTCAAAATGAAGAATTTGAATATAGTCTTCTACCAAGTAAAAGATATATAATGACAGCCTTAGATAACATACTAAGAAATGACCTATTTTCCAATAGCAACAATATGATACCATATTCAAACAAATTTACCACCAAAACATTCTCCATTACATCTTATCAATTTGTTAAACGATTTAATAATTTAGAATGTATGAAATTAATTAGAACAACTCATTAATGCTCTTCACACTATTCCTAATTTTGTTACAAATCTCCACTTTCATGGTCTCCTAGAAGTCTTAATCGTGTTCTACAGCTACAATGCGGCAATAAAGCTTTAGTCATGGTTAAGTCTTGAATTGACAAATATCAAACGCTAGTGTGAATAGATCCCCTATTCTTTTTAAATGTCTCCCTCGCCTACGTTTTTTCTCGCATCGAATATCATACTTTCTTTGTTATGCCGAAGTATGACCACTCACGCAAATCAATTTCTGACACCATATGTAATATGGTGACGTTGTTAATGGAATCCATGGAAAGCATGGCTTACGTTTGTGTCAAATATCTCTGGTCGTTTCAACATTGTTGTCTTTTCTCCGGCCTTGCCGAACAACTGTCAACATCAAGCGGGAAATATATCACTTCAATGGTGTCACTGAATTTTTTGTTCAAACGAAAAACCAATTGGTCTGGATAAAACAAGGAATTGTCGGTACAATTACGATTGTCATATAAATAATAGAACTCCATTGTAAAAACTATTAGTCGTCAGAGAAATGGGTAAAAGAAAGATTGTATCCTGCGCTGCTTGTAGGCACCAACGTAAGAAATGTTCACGAAAATGTATCTTGGCTCCCCATTTTCCTTCACATGATCCTGAAAAGTTCGCAATCGTGGAGAGTGTCTATGAAATCAACTATATCATCGAACTGCTTCAAGTAATTCTTAACCATGACCTGTTTTAATATTATCTCAGTGATTTTTACTTTAGTAGTTTTGAAATCATATTACTTGCTTGTGAATGTCAATCAGCTTTCCTTCATCTAAGTTTGTATTGGGGTTAATTGTTGCTTATTCCTCTGTTGTTTTTGGAAACATTTGTTTTCATTCTTTGGATGGTTGGTTTTTTAATATAAAATTGAAATACAAATCAATAGCTCAATAGTTCAAGATATTTCATGAACTTTTTAGTCCTTTAATGGAAGATTAGATTAAAGAATAACCGGTGAAATACTTCATGAAATTGTTGATCTGAACTGTACCTTCTGAATTGTTTTGACGCATCTAATAGCTTACGTTACCAACTTGTTGCTGTTTTGTTTTTCATGTGGGCTAGTCTATATCAGCATTCCTCACAATGCGAAAAAATTTAAAAAGAACGAAAGAAATGGTTTCGTTGCCTGTTATATAAGATTCATACCAGAAGAGCAAGTGATAAACAGCACCGTAATCGGTTTCTTACCCTAAACTGCTCATCTGGGTTAGGGTTTTACTCGGTAACCTAGGTTACATAACGTTCCATATGCAAGTGATATTAATTATTATTACAAAAATTGAAATAGTTTGTTTGTGCCTGATGTAAGATTCACATTGTACAATATGGTTTCCATTCATTTCTTAATATTTGTTTATGAAATGGTAATTTTTTCATTTTTATCTATATTTTTCAAATATTGTAATTATTCTAATTTATTGAAAATAGAAGATTTCGTTTTGATATTTTAGAATTGATATTATTGTATTTGGAGTAGGCTAAAGCTATTAATCATAATTTTTTAAAAAAAAATTAACTGTTTAATTATTCTATTGTTTATATGCTAAATTTGTATGCTTAGAAATCAATTAAAAAATCACTGTGCATATATTTTACTTGTAGCTTGTATTATAGTAAAATTTTAAATTAACATTTTTCATTTTATCTTTTATTAAACCAAATTATTAAGGTAAGTAATATAAATAGATTCAAAAATCTATGTAAATATGTTTTAAATACAAATGATAATATAAATGTTAAAATCCATAAAATTTATCAATGGCTAAAGCTTGTGAATATTTTTTTAAGTTAAATTTACTTTTTGCATTTGAAAAAACTATTTGTAATTATTCTATTTTTATTACAATCTTACACTCACTAATATTTTAAATATTATTCCTAAACACTTTGCATTTAAAAATAAATTCTTCCTTGATATTATCAAATATTTGAGAAATATTGGGATCTAAACAATTAATCTCATTTGTGATCCAAGAAATTATTAAATAAAATCTCATACATGTTTATAAACAAAAGACTATTTTCATATGTTGAATCTAATGTCTAAATGGTTTCCATTTTATGTCATATGAGTTAATTTTGCTCTCTAACTATTTATATACTTTTATGTTGAATTCACTTTAAATTTATAATCAATTTATATAGTATTATATTGTATTACTTTATAGTCAATTTATATAGTAATATATTCTATTACTTTATGAATGAAAAATATTCTTATCATGATTATTTTTTCAGTACTATTTTTTTTTAATTTTAAAAATTAATTTGAAGTTTGAATTAAAATTACATCTGACCAACTATACTATTGATTGGATCAATTTAGACATTTCAGTTGTACTTAATCAACCTGCTTAATATTGTCTATCCATTTAAAGACATAGTCTATGAGTTATTCTACTGATGTGTATAAATATTTAGTTTTTAAATATATTTTATTTGATTCAAGATGAAACTACAACGAACCAATTAAGTGAGCTCATCATATTTGTTTGATTATGAGACTCATATATTTGTTTTATGTTTTTTCAGGATTTGGAATTTGATCAAAGGGATGGTGCCGTAAATAGTTTAGTACATGAAGCAAGTGCAAGAGTAAAGAATCCCATCCAAGGAACCGCTAGTATAGTTGAGGAACTAAAAATCCAGAAAGCTGAGTTAGAATCTGAATTGTTAGCTAAGAATGAAGAGCTCCTAAATATCTGTGCTCAATATGGTGATCTTGTAATCCTCTTGCAAAATAAATCGCGTTAGCTTCAGTATATGCAACCAAAAAATATCAAACATAACTAAGTGAATCGGTGGATTTTGGGGAAGCTATTTCGGGATATACAGAGTCATCAAGATCACTTGACTTTTGTCCATTTCTTCAGAACACATATAACTAAACTAATCAATCACGTAAATTTATCATTGATTTGAATATAATAATTATTTGTCCTCGTTTGAATAAAAAGTTATATAGAGATAATATTTGATAAAAATATTGGGGATATTTAACGAAAATTATATTTTTAAAATATAATGATAGTATATATTGATATTTTTCTGAAGTCATTTGCACTTTTATTGGATTTATAAATATCAAATTTTGGGCTTCCTTCTAATTGTTATAATAACCACAATTTAGAAAATTAAACCTTCAAATGTTGTGTACATGTTACTATGGAACTATATTCCATCTATGATGTTGAAACTAATTTGATTAATAATTAGAATGTACTATGAAAACTTTACAGATTATATAACATATTTTATTCAATATTATTCAATTTCAATTCTTTACAATATCTAAGTTTGGACAATATGTTTGATAAATATAATCTTATAATTTTGTATGAAAATGAATATATAGAAAGAAGGACACAACTTAAAGAAATATAACTAAAAAACACAATATGTTAATTATACTATGTTGTGCTAGAAGGACCAACATAATACCTATATACAACCATATGATAGTAGCAATGTTAAACTCCAATTATTTGATAACATGTTTATTTAATCATTTCTTTATGTCAAAAAAATAGATTTAAAATTTATCTATATTTATGATTTTGCAAAATGATTTCTATTAATTATATAAGATAGATTTAATTCTATCTTTGTTCTTTATTAAATGTAATGTCCCCATCATTTTAACATCTCAATGGAGCTCTTAGCCTTTACATTCTCTAAAGGATAAGTGGAGAAATAAGGAGAAACTATTAAATTGATTTCCTATAAAGTCATTAAATAAATTAAAATTAAAAGTTGACTTTATATTTAATTAATTTAGTTTTCTAGAGGCATAATTAATTATTGTATTGGAAGCTTCTAGAGAGTGCATTTTCTAGAAATACAACTAATTATTGTATTGGAAAGGGGGAAGCTTCTAGCAAATACAATTAAATAATATTTTACTTCCTTCTAGAAGGGTGAAGGAAAGAATAAATAGAGGTGAGAGCTTTATTGCTAATCCTCTAATTATTTTGAATTGTATTTGATATAAAATTGCAAAAAAAACTAAGGTTTCTAATTTTATTTAGCCATTGGAGAACATCAACTCTTTAGTGTTGCAACCATTTGAGGTGGTCAAATATCCAATGAATTTGGTATTCTCTAGAGCTACAATTTAGGTGTTCTATTTGTGCTTAAATTAGAGCATACATTTATTTTTGGCTACTACAATATGAAAGAACAATGTTGTGCTATAGTACTTATGCTTGATTCATCTCCATCCTTTGGCATCACTATTATCGGGTTTCTCTTGTAACTATTAGTAGTTAACATTATAATTTTTTTAAGGCATATGATTTTGATGTGATAATTTATAATTAGATTTTGGCATTATTGAAGTCATTATTGTAAGCTATTTGTCTTAGCAAACTCATAGCAACATTGCACATGAGAATGAATTCAATAAAGGAGATACATGTTGCATACCATTTATTTAACGAAATGTCCATCTAATAACATATATGATCAGCATGATAGTTGTATGTCAATTGTTTGTCAAAATATTAGTGGGTTGCAGGTATGCATTCCATATCCAGTTTCCATGTGTATGCATTGAAAATATCAAAAGAACTACACTTGCATATTAGTTCATTGTAAGAGGCATTGAAATATCATTTGTGAATTTCATAGCATTAAAAGGTAGCATACAAGTGTTTGAAAATATTTCTTGAGCTAAAATTAGTTAGTTTGGGCAAGGGATATTACATAATAAGGGTTTAACAATCACAAGTTAGCTCGGGTTGGCTCTCATAGATTTTTCACTATCAAGAAAGCTTTTTTTGATAGGGAACAAGATTTTATCTAGGAGCTAGACACCATGGGTGATAATTAAGAGCCTAGACCACCAAGAGACAATAGGAATGAGGATCATGAAATAAGAGAATTTTTCAGAGAAATGGTTATAGGACAATAGCAAATGGCTCAAGCATTGTAGGCACTCACTACCATGGTTGAGCAGATGAAGCCATGTGACAAATGGAATTTGGAACAAGGGTATAATAAGAGTGTAGTGGGATCACCTAGAACTCATAGAACTCTTTCTAGAATAGCAGACAAGCCACACATCCTACTTTTGTTAGAGAAGAACCAGTACAAGAACCAATAGAGGAAGTTGAGGATGAGACATTTGCAGATATCCTTATGACTACAAATGATGAATTGGAATTATTGGCACAACAATTTTAAGAGAGGATGACCTTTGAACACTTCGTAAATTAGAGGAGAGTATATTATGGGTCACTCAGATAGGATAGAAGGGCTAAGGGTTAAAATATTGAGCCGAAGAGAGCTATAGGCAAGCTTAAATTGCCTACATTTGATGGGAGTGGTAAGATGACATCTGAAGCTTGGATTCATATGTTTGAAACATTCTTGGAATTGAGGCCAATGACAAAGATTGAAGCTATTAAATATGCCACTTTGCATTTGGAGGGAGTAACAAGTGATTGGTGGTTCCTTGGTATGGTAACACTCTAGCATAATTAGGTGATAGAGTACTAGGACTTCATGGATAGGTTGGTTGAAATATTTGAAAAGAAAGATCAAGAGGTTTACTTATAAGAATTAACATAGCTATAAAACAAAGAAGCAACCTAAAGTATATCATTGGTGAATTACAGTGGTTCGTAGTTGTAGTGCTAAACATTTCAAAGTGCAGATTGATAGTTCTTTTCATTGAGGGCCTATCCAAAGTACTGAGAGGTTAGATAAATGTGTTTGATCCCATTTCTTTGTAGGAAGCTATAAAAAAGGCAAGAAGTATGGAACTTGAAATCCCAACAAAAAAATTTTAGTCCAAAGGAGCATCTTCTAGTAATGATAACAAACTATTTTATAAAAAGATAGATTGAATGATTTTTAAAATGATTTGAAAGATAAAACTCTAGCATCTTTTGACAGGGAAACATTAAATGATTTGAGGAAGAAAATATTATGTTTCTATTCTAAGGGACCCTATGATGCAAACCATGACTATTCTATTAGACTGAACAACAAAGCTAATAGAATTATGTGGGCATACTATGAGGAATCAAAATCAGATAATTCAGACTAGTAGTTTGATATAGAGGAAATAGATGGTGAAGAAAAGGAAGACAAGGCTGAAATCTTATCTAAAATGGATTCGATGGATGGGCAAATAGATGGGAAACTTAGGGAAGCTCATCTCACTAGTATTAAGTAGGAGGGATCATTTCGAATGAGAGGAGTACTTGCTGGACATCGAGTTATAACTTTGGTTGATACAAATGCCACTCATAATTTTATTGATGCTAGGTTGGTGGAGAAGCATGGCATACAAATAGAGGTGTTTGGGGGAATTAAAGTGAGGGTAGCTAATGGCTATGTCCTCAATTGTGATCATAACATCACTAGAATCCCATTGGAAGTTAATAATTATGACTATAAGGAAAATTCCTTTATTGTGTCTATGGGATATCCATATATAGTTATTGGAATGAGTTGGTTGCATGATATTGGTGAGTTCACTATTAAACTCAAGGACATGGAGATGAGGCTTAAAGTGAATGGGAAGACATAGATTCTTATGGCAATCAGGGACAATGATTTTAGAATGGTCTCTTTTCAAAGGATGTCTAGATTGATTCGACATGATCAAGTAGAGTGAATGTTAATGCCACTACAGGAGGGACTACACAAGACTATATATCCTCCTGATATTCAGGAGCTTAGAGTTAGACGCTCTAAGGTCTTTAGTGACATTTCACTAGGTAGACCACCTGACAAGGTTATTAAGCACATCATTGAGTTAGAGGATAGATGAGTTGATAGATGAGCTTCATGGAACTTGCTTCTTCTCAAAGATAGATTTGAGATCATTTTATCACTAGATTAGAGTTAGAGAGTGGGACATTGAGAAGACAACTTCTATATGGCATTGTGGCCATATTAAGTTTGTAGTTATGCCATTTGGACTAAAAAATACACTTGCTACTTATCAAGAAATAATGAATAGGGTAACTTTCTATCCTCAGTTGAGAAAATCTATACTTTTCTTATGTTGGTGTAAATACATATTTACTATTTACACTTAATTAAGTATACTTAGGTTAATACATTATTTTATTATTTATCTGGTGAGACACTTAGGAGTTTGCATACTTTTATGAGTTGTCATGTTGACAACACAGAAATAAGTAACTCTAATTCAGCACATGGTGTCTACAACAATGGAGTTTACATCATTAACTGAGTTCTCATGTAGACAACATAATTCTTTCCACTCCTAATTTAGCACATGGTGCCTACAAAATTATTTTGCATGCTACACCCTTGTAGGCTTATCCTCTCATCATCACACTTACTCCTTTACTTAATGGAGGATAACCCACACCTACTGGACATGTGCCTAGTTGTATGACTTATCATGTTACTAATTTCTATGCATTCTAGATGCATCTTAGAGGCCTTTATATATAGGCACATGGTGTCTACAACATTATTTTGCATGCTACACCCTTGTAGGCTTATCCTCTCATCATCACACTTACTCCTTTACTTAATGGAGGATAATCCACACCCAGTGGACATGTGCCTAGTTGTATGACTTATCATGTTGCTAATTCCTATGCATTCTAGATGCATCTCAGAGGCTTTTATATATAGGCACACCTCACGTACTTTCACATTGAATCAAATGCATATCAATATTCTAATCATACTCTTTTTGGTCTACTTTTGTGCTTGTGTTTGAGTTTTTTAATCTTGGATGAATGTTTCCCTAAGGAAAATTCTTACATGGTATTAGAGCTTGGATAATTTCTCTTCACATAGTCATTCGAGACCATCTTGTTGCTTCAGCATCTCGACCAAAATCTAGAGTATTGTAGTCATTGGGAGAGTCTAGAGCCAGAATGGACCATACCATTATGTCTAAAACAATGATTATGTAAAAATTGTCTATAAATTTGCTTACCCTAGGCCAAAGTCTATTTTGTGGAAAATTTTCTTTTGCAAATTGGCACCTGAAGGCTCGATTTGCAAGTTTGAGTATGATCTTTTAGATCTACAATTTAATTTTATTTAGATCTATTATTTAATTTCTCTATATTTTTGTCATAATATTTCTATATATTTTTAGAATTTATTTTCAGCCCAGTTGGGCTAGTAAATTTATTTTTTTATATAGGCATCAGGCAATGACACCCCAGCCCTATACCCTATGAGAAATATTCTTTTTATTTGACATTGCACAAAAGATTCCTTTTATTTGACATTAGCTTAATAATAGCAATTCACACTACAATTTTTGGCCACATTTCAATTTTCTGGTAGGCACCACATAACCACCCAACAACAACCCTCTGTGGTACTTTGTTCTTACCAACTATGACCCTTTTATTAAAAACTCTATAGAGTTTCTATTTTGGGTCAATGTAGGACTATGTGAAATAGCCCTACCCAACATGAAACAAACTTTGGCCTTCACAAAATACTGACTAGACCCTGACATGATAACTCTAGCAACAATACTGTAAAAATATTCTAGCAACAATTTTCCAATCCAACACCTACAATTGGTTCAATTTTGTGAGCCTACAATTTCACCTCCTTGAATGGTAGCACTCCAATTTTGGTGACCCTCGTAAATAGTCACATGTAGTGTCCCTCGAGCTATGGGAAGAACCACCTGTCTACAAGATGATCCACCATGTGGTTCAACCACCAGACCTCCATGTAGGCACCCATTCTGCAACTTGGCCTTGTGGATAGCCAGCTCAGTGACTATGCAGATTGCCACATAGGCATTTCTATCATTGTACATGTCAATATACCTTTGATATTTTTGTAGAACACATGTCAGTCATATGCCCTATTAAACAACCACATCAATAGAGGAGTCTTTTTTCGTTGACATTAGCCAAACACAACATTAAATTTGACTGTCATCTGACCATCTTTCCTAGGAGTTTTAAAATAGTTGTGATGGTCATTTCATAATCAAATTTAAGCTCCCAGTTTTCTACCTAGACCCCTCTCTAGATGTAGCTTTGATTTCATAGTCTAACTGTGGGAGGTCATAACTCAGCAATCCAAACTCCAAATCAGGTGCAATATTTTTTGATTTTGGTTAGAATTTCCTTAACCTTTTAGAGGTGGTGTTATTTTTTCTCTTTTGTACAAGGATTTTTAAAAAATTTCATTTTTGGTAACTACACCTATTCAATCTTGCCTTTTACAACTTGAAATACTCCATACAGGCTCGTCTAGACACATTTTCAGGCTTCATTTTTTATGAAAGTGCATTATTTTTTGTCTGCTTTCCAAATCACTAATCATATTATAGGATTATGTGGACAAAAATACCACTTTCAGCCTTAGCATTATTTCTACATTGTATTGCTTTGATTAATTTTTAGACTTGTTGTACATCTAAGCTATGGTGCTTAGTGATAGATTTGAGTCTCAAAAGGTAGTTGTAAATAGAAAAATTACAAGTCCACTTTGTACATTTTGACAAGTGGCCTATTTTACATGCACTACATATAAAGTGTCAAAAAAAATTTCTTTTGTGGGGGTCTTTTGATTGATTAAAAACGGAGGGTGTGTATTGTGTTCTTGTGTCTCTATTGTGTGCTATTTTCATTTTTTGCATCATGGGTTCACCTAAATATCCACTTCTAACTTCATGCAATTATTCTACATGGAAAGATATTGTATGGATTAGATTAATGGAAAAGGTCTACATCTTTATGTTGATGGTTCAATTGCAAAACCCACTAATGCCACAACACTCGATGATTGGAGAACTAAAGACTAACAAGCTTCTATAATTATCAGGACATGTGTACATAGAGATCTCTTCTTCCACATTTCTAGTTTCAAGGAAGCCAAACCTACTTGGGACAAACTTGAAGTACTATATGGTAAGGTGGATGAGGAAAAGGGATACCAAATTGAGGATGACCTACTTCTATCAAATCAGAAGAACTTTGAAATAATTGAAGATTATATTAACAAAGCCATTGAGTTTAGAGCACTACTTAAAGATTGTGGTAATCCCATGAAGGATGATAAGTTGATTCATCACATCTTGAAGAGGATACCTTTAGAGTATGCTTCCTTTGTTTTGAGTTATAACATTCATAGGTTGACCATGGGAAGTGCTTTTTAAAAGCCTACATTTGATGCATTTGGAGAGATGTTAACTTTTGAACAATGCCACTTGATAGATATGGGACTTCTCATGTCATCAAAGACCAAAAAATTGGTGGCTAGTGATGAGAACCACTCAAGTCAAGGAGGAAGAAGTTCAAGCAACAACAAGAAAAATTAGTGGTAGAAAAAATCACAATCTGAGACACAACAATCCTCCTCAATGGAAGGCAATTCTTCTTCCAACAAGAAGGAAAGTAATGAAAAGAAGGATAAACTTTTCTATGCATATTTCAAGAAGCTAAATCATGATGAGCATCATTGCAAGACTAAGAGAATTGATGATTTGAAAAACCTAGTCAGGGAAAAAAAAATCGAGTGCCAAGTACTTCCAAGGATTCAACTACTCCCACTTCAAAGGGAAAAGGACAAGAACTTATTGATGCAAGTGCATCCTACATTCAAAACCATTTGGATTGGGTAGAGGTCTTAGTATTTTAAGGGTTGTTAAAGAATCAGGTAGACTTTAGTAATTAAGATATAATAAATTTTAAATGTTTTTAGAGATTTCCCTAACCGGTCATGAAGAACCAATAGGGAAATTAGAATAAGTTAGCATCGGTTGTGGGAAGTTAGAAAAAGATAGTTATTTGAGTTAGTTATCAGTTTATTTGAAAATATTTTTATATTAAAAACTGAGAATGAGGGAGTAGTAGAGTAGTATTGGTAATAGAGGATTTTGAGAATGGAGAATCGGTGAAGGAGAGATCAATGTAGCCAAAAATAGATTTAATTGCATTCTCTATTTATATCTTGATTATTCACATTTTTTGTTGTTGTTCTCTATTCTAAATTCTTGGATGTTCAAGTCAATTCTGGTATTCATATGTTTATTGTTGGAAAATTAAATACGACAGTTGACGTTTGCCCCTGGAGCTAAATGCCCACCTACCACCTAATGACTAGCAGAACAGAAAGAAAACATAAATGCGGTGGGTGAGATTTTTGAAATAAAAAATGAGGGGGAAAATGGAATGTGACAAAAGGGAATGTTTCTTCATTCATTCATTCATTAGCAGAGTTTGCAGATCAAGCAGAGTAGAGAGAAGTTGTAGAGCTGAGCAGAGAAGGAAGAAGGAAAGAAGTTTGTGCCTGTAGTTGCACTTGTTTCCCCTCCTCACTTAGTAAGTTTGTTGTTGTTTGGATTTGTCCTGTTGAAGCAGTAATTTCTCCAAGCACCATTGTATGCAGCCATTAGAGTTGTAGGTTTAAAAGTTTACTGAAGTTTGAAGTATTATCAGTTTAGGGTTATTTTAGGGTTTTTTGGTTGAAGCCGAATGCTCCCAAATTTTGTAATAATTTAATGAAAGATTGAATAGAAAGAAAGGAGCATACTTAATCTATTGTTCTTCTTCTTCTATTCATTGCATTTGACAAGTTTTGTTGAAAGGTTAAAGCTTTGGCTTTTTGGTTTTAATGGTGAAAGCATTCATGTTGAAATATTTCCTAAGTTATAATTTTTAAGTTTGAAATAGAACACTCGGCATCCTCTTTCTTAGTTGGAGCTGAGCTCACTCAGCATCCATTAGTGTTGAGCATTTCCTGTGTGTGTGTCGAGCTCTTCTTGTGCTGAGCATTTTTCTTCAAGTGCCAAGCTCCTCTTTGTGCCGAACTCACTCGGCACCTGCTACCTATCACTCGGCATCTGTTGGTGCTGAGAAAATTTCCACTTGGCACATTCACGTGCCGAGCAAAACTAGCACTTGGCAATTGTGAGTGCCAAGTAAAATTTTTTAGGTTTAGGGTTGAGTTGTGAGTTAAATTTAATTTTTATTTCTCACATGGTATCAGAGCTTTGAGGCCCCACATCCAAAGTGAGTTAGGGCATTTATTTTCTTGGGATATTTGACATGGCAGAAGATGCAGGAAAGATATGGTAGCAACCACCACCCTTCAATGGGCAAAATTATGATACATGGGCAAAGAAGATGAAGACCATAATGGTTGCAAATGATTTGTAGGAGTTTGTGGTCAATGGATTCAATGATGTAACAAATCCAACTCAGTATGCTACTCTCACAAATGCATAGAAGACTCATTTGAAAGAGTCAAGGAGGAAAGATGCAAAGGCATTAAGTCTTATTGAAGCAGCAATGATAGAGACAATTTTTCTAAAAATTGCAGCAGCAAATTATGCAAAAGAAGCATGGGATATCCTTGAGACAAACTTCAAGGGGACTGATAAAGTCCATACAATAAAGCTACAGAATATAAGGAGGGAATTTGAGAACATTCAAATGAAGGAAAATGAATCAGTTGCAGACTTCAGTTCAAGAACCTCCAATGTGATTAACCAACTGAAGTCAAATGGAGAAGACTATCAAGAGTAGAGGATAGTGGAGAAGATATTGAGGAGTTTAACTCATAAATATGACAGTTTGGTCATGACCATAGAAGAGGCAAAAGACCTTACTGTTTTGACAATGGATGAGTTGATGGGTTCTCTTCAAACTCATGAGCATAGGATCAATAGATCTACTTCTTCATCTTTCCAAGAGCAAACATTCAAGGCTCAGTCAAATACAAGAGGAAGGGAGAGAGGAAGAAATGGTTCAGGAAGAAACTCTAGAGGCAGAGGTCGAGGTAATGGAGGAAAAAAAATGCTGTAGCAAAAAGCTTAGGAAGAGCAGATGGAGCAAGTAGCTCTCAAAATACTTCAAGAGGAGGTAAGAAAAACTACAACTCAAATAAGAGTAATGTAGAATGCTACTACTATTATAAATATGGGCATTATGAAAATGAATGCTGGAAGAAGCAGAATGATTAGTCAGGACAAGAAAATGTGGCTGATGTGAACATGAGAAGTGGACCCAATGCTATTGCCTTCATCATGTGTAATGTTGGTGAAGAAGGAAGCCCTGAGGTTTGGTACCTCGACAGTGGATGTAGCAACCACATGAGTGGCAATGAAACCTTATTTTCATTCATTGAAAAGAATTTCAAATCAGAAATTAAGATGGGTAATAATGGAACCCTACCAGTTGTGGGCAAAGGATCTATTATGGTCTGGACCAAGAAAGGTGAGAAGAAGGAAATACAAAATTTGTAATTTTGCCCCTGGTATGAAGCACAATTTGATGAGCATTGGTTAGCTCATTCAAAATAGATACAAAGTGCTGATGGAGAATGACAGGTGTGTCATTCATGAAAAGGATGGGAGCAAGAATCTACTTACAACAGTTCAAATGACCAAGAATAGAATGTTTCCCTTGAGGATAGAGACATGTTTCTCATCTCAAGTTAGTGCTACACCTCCAACACAATCAGCTCTAAGGAGTGTGATTGAAGACCCCTCACAGCTATGGCACCTTAGGTATGGTCATCTTGGCTATGCTGGTTTAAATTTGTTGTCAAATAAAAGAATGGTAGAAGGTTTTTCATGCATAGGAAATTCATGTGACAAGTGTGAGGCTTTTATTTTGGGTAAGCAACTTAGGCTTCCCTTTAATTCTAGAAATTCTAGGAGGGCTAGATATCCATTAAAATTAGTGCATACTGACCTAGTCAGTCCTATGGAAGTTACTTCCATTGGGGGAAGTACTTATTTCATGACATTCATTGATGATTTCAGTCGTAGGACATGGGTGTATTTCTTAAAGAATAAATCTGAAGCATTTGATAAATTTGTAAAATTTAAAGCCCAAGCTGAAAGAGAATGTGGACACTATATCAAGGTCCTTAGATCAGATAGAGGAGGGGAGTATACCTCCAATTCTTTTGTAAATTTTTGCAGGAAACATGGCATTAAGAAAGAGCTCACAACCAACTATACACCATAGTAGAATGGAGTGGCTGAAAGAAAGAACAGGACCATTGTTGAAATGGCAAGGAGCATGATGAAAGAAAAGGTCTCCCAACTGAATTTTGGAGAGAGGCTGTGGCAACAACAGTTTACCTAATTAATAGGTGTCCTACAAAGGTAGTCCATGATAGAATTCCAATGGAAGCATGGTCACAATGAAGATGGAAAGTTGAACACTTAAGGGTGTTTGGATGTGTTGCATATGCACATGTGCCTTAAGAGAAAAGGAAAAAATTTGATGACAAAGGTGTGAAATGTATTTTCATAGAGTACAGCCTAGAATCAAAGGCATACAGATTGTATGACCCATTAAACAATAAGATGTTGCTTTCAAGAGATGTAGAATTTCTTGAAAATCAGTTCTGGTATGGTTCAACTAATGAGTCATTGAGCACTTCCAGTAACGTGCCAATTATGAATGAAGAAGATACTAATGAACATCAAGAAGAAAGAGCAAATACAAGAAAAGGCAAGCAGATTCAAACATTGTTGAGCTCCTCTAGGCATGACTGAGTGTCAGTGCCGAGTACTAGTGAAGACTGAGCTAGTCGGCAATGCAGTAGTAGTGAAGATTTTGATCCCACACTCTCCTCCCTATTACCAAGAAAGACCAAGAGTCTTAGGGAGATATAACAAGATGAAAGGTATGAAGATTATGATGAGAGTGTTAATTTTGCATTATTTTCTCATAGTGATCCAATATATTTTCAGAAAGCTATTAAGGAGAAGAAATGGTGTAATGCCATGCATGAGGAAATAGATGCCATAGAAAGAAATGAGACATGGGAGCTAACTGAATTGCCTCCCAAGAAGCAAGTGATTGGAGTGAAATGGGTCTAAGACCAAATACAATGCTGAAGGCAAGATTGATAGGCATAAGGCAAGGCTAGTAGTCAAGGGCTACAAACAGCATTATGGAAGAGACTATGATGAGACCTATGCCCCAGTTGCAAGAATGGAAACTCTTCATGATGTCATAGCAATTGTAGCTTAGCACAAGTGGAAGGTATTCCAAATAGATGTGAAATCTACATTCCTAAATGGTGTATTGAAAGAAGAAGTGTATGTGGAGCAACCACCTGGTTATGAAGTTGCAGGTGAAGAGAACAAAGTATATAGGTTGAAGAGAGCTCTTTATGGGCTCAAGCAAGCTCCATGAGCATGGCACAGTAGGATTGACTCATATTTGATGAGTAGTGGCTTTAGCAAACACAATGGTTAGCCCACTCTTTACATCAAGGTAGCAGATTTTAATGTATTGATTTTTGTCTTGTATGTAGATGATTTAATTTTTACTGGTAATGACAAGGCTCTAATTGGTGATTTTAAAGAGGCCATGAAAAGTGAATTTGAAATGATAGACTTAGGTTTTTTGAAATACTTTCTAGGCATAGAAGTAAAATAAATGCATGATGGCATCTTCATCTCTCAAGAAAAATATGCAAGGCAGATATTGGAGAGATTTAAAATGCATAACAATAGGGCAGCCCTCACACCAACATCAGTAGGTCTGAAGTTGAGCAAGGAAGACTCTAGCAGGAGAGTGGATCCAACACTATACAAGAGTATGGTTGGAAGTTTAATATATTTGACTCCAACTCGGCCAGACCTAATACATGCAGTAAGTCTAATTTCCAAATTTATGGGAACACCAAATAATTTCCATTAGTAAGCGGGAAAGAGGATCCTAAGGTATGTGAAAGGTACCAAGGGATTTGAGATTTTATATACTACAAATGATGAATTAAAGTTGGTTGGTTACACTGATAGTGATTGGGCTGGAAGTATAGATGATAGGAAGAGCACTTCTAGGTACATGTTTCATATGGGATCAGGTGCAATTTCGTGGGCATCCAAGAAGCAACCTATTGTTGCTCAATCTATAGCAAAGGCTGAATACATTGCAGAAAATGCAGTAGCATGTCAAGCAATTTGGCTAAGGAGGATCTTGATGGATTTGAATGAAAAGCAAGAGGATGGAACCACAGTTTATTGTGACAACATTTCATCAATTGTATTGTCCAAAAATCCAGTCTTCCATGGGAGAAGCAAACACATAGAGATCAGATATCACTTCATCAGAGAGCTGGTGGAGAATGGGGATATCAAGATGGATTTTTGCAAGTCTGAGCAGTAGCTAGCAGACATATTTACTAAGCCTTTAGGCATTAGAATTTTTGTACACCTAAGAGAGTGTCTTGGTGTAGTTGATTTGGATCAGCTATGATCCTTGTTTGTTTGGATCGGGACAAAGGGGGAGTGTTGGAAAATTTAATACAGCAGTTGACATTTGCCCCTGGAGCCAAACACCCACCTACCACGTGACGACGAGCAGAACAGAAAGAAAACATAAATGCGGTGGGTGAGATTTTTGAAATCAGAAATGAGGGGGAAAATGGAATGTGACAAAAGGGAATGTTTCTTCATTCATTCATTCATTAGCAGAGTTTGTAGATCAAGAAAATCAGAGAGAAGTTGCAGAGCTGAGTAGAGAAGGAAGAAAGAAAGAAGTTTGTGTCTGTAGTTGCACGTATTTCCCCTCACTCAATAAGTTTGTTGTTGTTTGGATTTGTCCTGTTGAAGCAATGATTGCTCCAGGTACCATTATATGTAGTCATTAGAGTTGTAGGTTTAAAATTTTATTGAAGTTTGAAGTATTATCAATTTAGGGTTATTTTAGGGTTTTCTAGTTGAAGCCAAATGCGCCCAGATTTTGTAATAGTTTAATGAAATATTGAATAGAAAGCAAGCAACATACTTAATCTATTGTTCTTCATCTTCTATTCATTGCATTTGACAAGTTTGGTTGAAAATTTAAAGCATTCACATTGAAATATTTCCTAAGTTATAATTTTTAAGTTTGAAACAGAATACTCAACATCCTCTTTCTCAGTTGGAGCCGAGCTCACTCGTAATCCATTGGTGCCGAGCATTTCCTGTGTGTGTGTTGAGCTCTTCTTGTGCTGAGCATTTTTCTTCAAGTGTCGAGCTCCTCTTTGTGCCGAGCTCACTCGACACCTGCTGCCTATCACTTGGCATCTGTTGGTGCTGAGCAAAACTGGCTCTCAGCAATTGTGAGTGCCGAGAATTTTTTTTTAAGTTTAGGGTTGAGTTGTGAGTTAAATTTAATTTGTATTTCTCACATTTATACCCGATTACGAAAACCAGTTTTGATTCACTATGGGAATCGATATTGTAGAAGTTTATTTCTTTGATGATTTTGATTTTGAAGATCTCTATGGTTATTCAAAGAAGTTAATGTTTTAAAATATTCCTGAATATAAAATTGTAACGAGTTCACCGCATTCAACAATTTATTGTAATCAGGTTTGCTTGAAGTTGACAATCATTTTTGAAGACTTCTATTTTGATTTGTGAGAATATGATGATAGTGGCATGAATGTCTTAGTTCCTTATTACTGTGGTTAATACAAGAATAAATTTCTATTTTGTTGAGTTTGAATCAATTCATGGAACCGACTGTTATTGAAGAAGATTAATGTTCTACTATTGTGTTTAGACATTATCCAAATCCTCAGTATTGGATTTCGATGGAGGAAGGTTTTGAATCGGGTTTGCTATTAGAGAACTGTTAATTAATATCATTTTTTTCAAAGATTGATAAGATCATCAGAATTGGGTTTGACAATTTTGGATCAATATGGAAGAATATTCTATTTAATGGATGTAAAGTGTTCTATTGATATCGGGTTGCGACAGTGAAGAATGGAGATAGACCCATGGGAAGAAGGAACAATAAGTATCAATTGGTGATTGTTCCATGATCGATGTCCGAGACAAAGGAAGAGATCATTGTTATAGTTTGGTAGAGTAAGTGTAATACTTTGGGTATGTTCATAGTTGCAGACTTTGTAGAGTCAGATTGCAATGAGCTTGAAGTGAGTATAGATTTTGGGTTTATTCAGCCTTATGTTTAATCTCAGTCCATGAACTCGTGGACATGCAACAATCATTAAAAAGTGAAGAATCCAAATTGGTTTATATTCAAAATTGAAGGAAGATGACAGTGCATTATGTTATCTACATATTCAGAGTGACAAAAGATGACGTTGAAAACCATTTTATGAATGGATTTTGGTATTTGATTGGGCTCATTTATTCTTCTACTATGTGCTTTTGCATCAGGTGGTATCAGAGCAGGAAGCTCTTGACCATGTGAGAGTTAGAGATCACACTAGGATCTAGTTGTGACAGATTTTAGTTGCTTTCTCAATATCTTTCTAACAAGTTTGTGCAGATAAGTTCTAGATTTTAACTTGGTGTTGAGTACCCATTTTTGCATGATTTTTGGGGGAGACCTAATCCAACTCGGGAAATTGGGTTTGCATCCTTCACAAGCATTCAGAAGTGCTGGATTAGTATCAATGGAAGAAAAAGAAGAAGCAAGGAGAAGGCATAGTCACCATCATTCCATTTTCAGAACAAAATGCCGATGCAAAGGCAAGGTATGCAAAGTTATTGTGGATAGTGGTTCAATTGATAATCTTGTTTCTATTGAGATGGTTGAGAAGTTAGGTTTAGAAAGGATACAGCATGAAATGCCTTACCGAGATTTTGATTTTGGTAAATGTCAGTGGTTTGATGTTTTAGAGAAGACTTATGTTAATTTCAAAATTTGGGATTATTATGATACCATTGAATGTGATATTATGCATCTATGGGATTGTCATTTGATCTTAGGTAGAGCATAGCAATATGATAATAAAACTCTGTATAATGCTCGCAAGAACACTTATACTGTCAGTAAGGATGGAGAAAAGTTTGTGTTAACTCCTTTGCTAGAAGAAGATGATCCGTCTTGGAAAGAGACAAGAAGTCTAGGTTTGATTGATAGAATTGTGTTCCCAGAGCATGAAGAAAAAGAGGCTAAGGATAAGGAGGAAGAAGTGGTTCATAGTACAATGACATATGATGAAGAACAAGCAGAGGTATACATTCCATTTGAAGGGAAAGAATAGCAGATAAATGATAGTGTAGAGAGTGAGAGTGAACAATAGGAGGTTGTTGTTCAACCTTGTGAGGAAAAGGTTCTTGCAGATGGAGAGTTGGTGACAGGTGTGGTTGCAGACAATATTTGCCCGGATGATGGAAATGTTGATACAAATGATCAAGAAAACAAGGACATAGTACAAGAGATACTTGTTGAGGAGAAGACAATTGCGATAATGGATGAAGTATTTGATGATCACTGTGATGCTCTAGGGATATACAAATAGGAAGACGATCAGATCATGGATCGAGTTGATATGATGAGTTGGTATTTTTATGTAGGTGATATGAGGCTGTCAAATGTATTTTTTCCTAGATTCAGCAAAGATACCATGAAGGGTATTCATTATAAAGTTTGTAATCAGCATGTTGTGGGGAGTAACATCAATTCAATTTTTCTTATAGTGACATTATTACCTCTCTGCAATTGCAAAATCTGGAAGAAGATCACAGCAATTCAAAGGGACTTCAATTCTTTTGTCGTGGGGAGTATGATGTAGGCGCATCCGACATTTGGAAGCATTTTGAAGATTTTGATTATTTTCTATCGTAATATCGCTTAGTAAGCCATTTGGATTGGGTAGAGGTCTTAGTATTTTAAGGGTTGTTAAAGAATCGGATAGAGTTAAGTAATTAAGATATAATAAATTTTTGGATTGGGTAGAGGTCTTAGTATTTTAAGGGTTGTTAAAGAATCGGATAGACTTAAGTAATTAAGATATAATAAATTTTAAATGTTTTTAGAACTTTCCCTAATCGGTCATGAAGAACCAATGGGGAAATTAGAATAAGTTAGCATTGCTTGTGGGAAGTTAAAAAAAGATACTTATTTGAGTTAGTTATCGGTTTTTTTTTGAAAATATTTCTATATTTAAAACCGAGAATGAGGGAGTCGTAGAGTAGTATTGGGAATAGAGGATTTTGAGAATGGAGAATCGGTGAAGGAGAGATCAATGTAACCAAAAATAGATTTAATTACATTCTCTATTTATATCTTGATTCTTCACGTTTCTGGTCGTTGTTCTCTGTTCTAAATTCTCGGATGTTCAAGTCAATTCATGGTATTGATATGTTTATACCCGATTACAAAAACCAGTTTTGATTCACTATGGGAATCGATATTATAGAAGTTTATTTCTTTGATGATTTTGATTTTGAAGATCTCTATGGTTATTCAAAGAAGTTAATGTTTTAAAATATTCCTGAATATAAAATTGTAACGAGTTCATTGCATTCAACAATTTATTGTAATCGGGTTTGTTTGAAGTTGACAACCTTGTGAGAATATGATAGTGCCATGAACGTCTTAGTTCCTTATTGCTGTGGTTAATACAAGAATCAATTTCTATTTTGTTGAGTTTGAATCAATTCATGGAACCGACTGTTATTGAAGAAGATTAATGTTCTACTATTGTGTTTAGACATTATCCAAATCCTCAGTATTGGATTTCGATGGAGGAAGTTTTTGAATCGGGTTTGCTAATAGAGAACTGTTAAGTAATATCATTTGTTTCGAAGATTGATAAGATCATCAAAATTGGGTTTGACTATTGTGGATCGATATGGAAGAATATTCTATTTGATGGATGTAAAGTGTTCTATTGATATCGGGTTGCGACAATGAAGAATGGAGATAGAGCCATGGGAAGAAGGAACACTAAGTATCGATTGGTGATTGTTCCATGATCGATGTCTAAGACAAAGGAAGAGATCATTGTTATAGTTCGGTAGAGTAAGTGTAATACTTTGGGTATGTTCATAGTTGCAGACTTTGTAGAGTCAGATTGTCAGGAGCTTGAAGTGAGTATAGATTTTGGGTTTATTCAGCCTTATGTTTAATCTCAGTCCATGAACTCGTGGTCATGCAATAGTCATTGAAAAGTGAAGAATCCAATTTGGTTTATATTCAGAATTGAAGGCAGATGACAGTGCATTATGTTATCTACATATTCAGAGTGACACGAGATGATGTTGAAAACCATTTTATGAATGGATTTTGGTATTTGATTGGGCTCATTTATTCTTCTACTATGCGCTCTACATCACTTATGGCAAACACAGGTTCTTCATTGGAATGGATTTTTGACTCTAGTACCTTATATCATACTGGTTCTTCAAAGGGAGACTTTTCTTCATTGAAGTAGTTACAATTACTACACATCTTTGTGGGAGATGACACAAAAATAGAAGGTGAAGGGAAAGGACATGTGGAGATGGAAAATGTGGAATTCAAAGACATTCTCTATATTCCAAACCTTAGCTCTAATCTCCTCTCAATTTACCAAATTACTCACCTTGGAGATGGCAACAAATTTGAGTTCCTTCCAAATTTAGTAATGGTGCAAAGTCTAAAAGATGATTCAATTGTTGTAGTGGGGAAAGTCAATCATGACAAGAGGCTTTACTCCTTCTCCCACTTTGTGCTTAAATCTCCTTCACATTCCTTACTAACCCAATCTAATTCACAAATCAAATTATGGCATGAGTGGTATGGTCATCTTGCCTTCTGCTATCTTTAGCAACTTTGTTCAAAAAACATGGTCAAAGGTCTACCTTCAATCAACTTTTCTAAGGGTGAATGTTCATCATGTTCAATGGGTAGTAGAGAAGTATGATAAAGAGAAGTATTCAAGAGCACCTATTGTTCTTTAGTTGGTTCACATGGTTTTAGTAAGTCCTCTTGTAGTGACACTAGTTAGCCAAGGTTGCTACATCCTTACTTTTGTTGATAACTTTTCATACTACACACGGATCTAGTTTCTTCATCATAAGAATGTGTATATGAGCAATGTTAGTATGCTAATAGAAACCAAATTTAAATAAAGCTTCTACAAACTAAACAAAATTCATAAACTTCAAGATAGACTAAGATGAGCTCTCAATTGAGAATATGAGCCATTACTGGACTCTCTCAATAAGAAGCTCTCTTGTTGAGTCGCTTTGTCTAAATAGATAGGATGTATGCTCAAGCTTATGCTTCAAAAATGGCTTCAAATGGAGTTGGAATTTGGGTGTGAGTGTATGGTTTTGATGTAAAATGGCTTCTTAAAATGGAATTATGACTTTACTTCATGGATTGTGTTAAAATGGCTTGGGAGAGGATTCCTTAAATAGGCTAAGGGCTTGAGGGATCAAGGGCTAGGATGCAAGGATGAGAAAAAGCTTATGGAAGGCTCAGATTGCATAAGAGAAGAGCACATAGATTGTGCTTCCTTACAGCCAATCAGGGAGTGACACATGTCACAGGGTGAGAGGATGGAGGAAAGGGGAAGGATGAGTCAACAAAGGAGGCTCAAGGGATAAAATCTTCATAAAGACCCTCATAATGGCTTGTAAGCGCAATGAAAGTGCTTTGGAAGAGTCATTTATGGCCTAGTGGGCTTCATAAAGTTTTATGGTTGGGATATTTTGAAGGAGATGAGAGGAATTTCAACTTGGGCTTGATTAGGAATTTTTTAAGCTTTCTTACGATTGTGCAAATGATTAGAGGATGGATTACGATGGTTTAGGATTAGCTTAGGGATAGGCAAGTGGATGGCATTTAATGAGGGTGGGTGAAGGAGAAAATATTTGTTAACTTTGGCTTGGGTTATTAAGTCTTAACCCATGTTTAGAGAATGTGACAAGGTTAGGAAGGGATTAGGGTTAGGTTTAAAGACATCTTCTAAAAGAGTCTAGACTTTGGATGAGGATAAAGACCTTCTGGAATAGTCTAGAACTTCTTAGGATGAGGATGAAGACTTTCTAGAAGAGTCTAGAACTTCTTAGGATGAGGATAAATTAGATTTTTAGGAAATAAATAAAGTTTTATTTATTTCAAGGGTTTGGGTTGAGGAGATATTTATTAACACTTTTTTAATAAACATGAGGATTAATATTTAATCTTAATTAAATATTTTGAGCTAGGATTAGGGGTAGGAAATGATGGGATTAGCCTTTAGTCAAAATTAAAGAAGGATTAGAAGATTTTCGAAGAGGTTAGTGGTCTTAACGAAATTGGCCAAGTTTTGCGCAAAATTTTTTTTTAATATTTATTTTGGATTTTTTGGTCAATTTATTAATTAAATAATTAATAAATAAGGAAATAATGTTTAAATAAGATTTAAACATTTTTGGGAGGGATTCCTTAATTAAATATTTTTAATTAAGATAAAGGGATTTAATGGCATAAAAATAAATAAATAAATTAAATAAATAAATAATTAATAAATGATGATGTCATTAGAAATTTTTCAAAAAATAAAAATACTTTATTTTCTAAAGGTTTTTAGGTGTCTACAGAATGAAGTGTTGGACAAGTTTCAAACCTTCAAGATTCATGTTGAATAGAAATCAAGGAAAGCCATCAAGGTTCTATGGATGGACAATGAAAGCATACATGTGGACAAAAAACTTAAAGATTTTTGCAAAGCTGAGGGTATTGATCTTCATAATTCACCAACATTTAGTCTGCATAAGATAGATGTTGTAGCACTAAGAATAAAAACTCTTAAGTCCATGGTAAGTTGCATGATACAAGCCAAAACTCTTGATCCAACACTTGAAGTCAGAGCTATAAACAATTCCAATCACATACTTAATAGGTTTCCTTATAATGTCTTAGATGGTTAGACTCCTTGTGAGGAATGGTGAGATGAAAAAACTAGTTATGAGTCAGTTTAGAGTCTTTGGTTGTCCAGTATGGGAAAAATTATCTTCCAAGGAATATAAGGTACCACCACCTAGGCCTTGTACTTTCATCAAATATGAAGACAATGTTAAGGCATATAGACTTATGGATCTTGAGACTCATTAGATCATTGTGGAGAAGGATGTACACTTTGAGGAAACTTAACCTAGCTTATCCTCTAATCCTTTTCGTACTTTATACATTGTTGAAATTGATAGTGACACTAGCAATAGTGCTTCAACATATTCAAATATGTGGGGTTCTATTGATAGTTGGAGTGAAAGGTCATGGCATCAGCATAGTCCATATGCATACATTGCGACAGTGATAGGTCTAGCACAATAGGGTATACCCTCTCTTCCAACTCCAGCAATAGGTAATGACTACATAGAAAATATTTTAGGTTTTTTTGTGAAGTCATAAATAGTAGACTTGGTGGACATAATTGATGATATACATCTTCTCTTTGGTGAGGTAGATACTTCTTCAATTGTTGTGAGGGCTCACTCTAACCCTCATGTCCATTCTCTACATGATCGATCTTTATAGGTTAATGTGATTATGGATCCTTATGTACAACAATTATAGGAGATCTCTTTATCATTTCAGGATATAGTTAGTTCTTTGGGGTAGTTTTTACATGTATCCTTGCTAGATCTATATTTTTTCTTTTCAGCAGTGTTGGAAGGGGTGACAGTAACCATCAGCACAAGGATAGTTGAGAAGGTTTTAGAGGCACCACTGATCATTGAGATTCTTTCTACACATTGGAGAAGCATCTCATTAGTACCTTTTCTATTATTTCTTCCAAAGGGGAGGAACATTATATAGCACTCATGGACCAGCTTCTACCTTGGATCAACTATCACTAGTTGGCACTCTTCATTAGGGGGGTAGACTACTTTGTTTCTCTTCTTCTTCTCTTTTGTGGGGGGCCTTTTCCTTTTTGGGGATTTTGTTCTTCTAATACTTCTTTATTGTATATAATTGATGTATGTCATAATGGGGCGGTTGTGATTACTCCATCCATCCATGCATCTTGTCTTTTCATCTCTCTTTATGGGGGAGGGTTTGTCTCATGAGGTTTTCCCTCTTTCTCTTCTTTATGAGAGATTGCATTTCACTATTTACATGGGTACCTAACATGGCCTAGTAGCTAGGACCCATTATCCATTTCACCCTAGTTTTCATAAGCTTAAGGGAATTCCCCTAATTTGCACTTAAGGGGGGGTGTTGCTATAAATATGTATTTACTATTTATACTTACTTAAGTTTACTTAGGTCAATGCATTATTTTATTATATATTTGCTGAGACACTTAGGACTTTGCATAATTTTATGAGTTGTCATGTTGACAACATAGAAGTAGGAAACTCTAATTCAGCACATGGTGTCTACAACATTATTATGTGGTTTGTATAGGAGGTTTTTGGATGGATGTTCCAAGCATGCAACACCCTTGATAGATTTGATGAGAAAGGGAGCTTTATTGTGGACTCTTGAGGCATAGGAGTGTTTTGAAAAATTTAAGGAGTTGATGACTTCCTACCTAGTGTTAGTGTTATTAGATTTTAGTAAAAATTTTGAGGTACATTGTGAAGCTTCTAGAGAGGGCATTGGAGCAATGGTTATGTAGGAGAAGCATCCTATTTCTTATGAGAGTAGGAAATTAAGAGTGCCAAAGTGTAGCTTCAGCATATATGATAAGTGGATGTTATCGATTATGCATGCTTTGGCTAAATTTAGGCAATATTTGGTAGGTGGCAAAGTTTGTATCAAAACCAACCATAATAGAATACAATAATTTTCGAGTCTATGAAATCTCAATGATAGGAAATCGAAGTTGGTGAGTGAGTTACAATCATATGACTTTGATATTACATATTTTAAGAAGACAAAAAATGTAGTTATTGATGCTTTATCATGTAGGTCCGATTTGAGCTTATTGACAGATATATCAAAGGATTAGATACACTTGATCTTGATAGAGTATGCAATGGATGCATGGATAGCCAAATTCATAGATAGAACTAGTTAAGAAAAATATACACCTTTGTGAATGAGCTCATCATTCACAAAGGGTAAATATTTTTGGTTCCAGGCTCAACAGCAAGGAGGGTGGTTCTAAAATCTTTTCATGATTCACCAATGGCAGGGCACCTAGGTTTTTATAAGAGATGCTGACAGATTAGAGATTGCTTCACATGAAAAGGGTTTAAAGTAGAGGTACTTTAGTATGTTAGGGAGTGTCCTACCTACTAGAAGAATAAGTAGGAACACTCCTATCCAACTAGTTTACTTCAACTACTCCCAATTTGTCATACGAAGTGGGAGTGCTTATCTACACACTTCATCATAGGACTACCTAGAGCCCAACGCTGAAACTGCATATATGTGATCATGGATCACCTTACAAAGCTTTCACATTTCTTTTTGATCACTACTACATACATTGCTACATAGGTTGTAGAGTTCTTCTTCAAGGAGATATTCAGATTACATGGCTTACCTCAAAGCATTGTGAGTAACAACAACATTTTATGAGTCACTTTTGGTAGGAGCTATTTAGGTTGTGGTCAACAATGCTCACTTTGAGTACTAGCAACCACCCTTAGATAGATGACCAAACGAAGATAGTGAATAAATGGGTGGAGGGATATCTTAGTAATTATATAGCAAGGCAATAGAAGGCATGGGTAAAGTGGATTTATCTTTGTGAGTACTGCTATAGTACCACTTATCACATGTCTGTTTAGATGTCACCCTTTATGGCCTCGTATGGGTATGAGGCACCCAATTTTATGGATATACTTTTCGGTGAAAGTAGAGTGCCAAGTGTAGATGATTTGTTACAAAAGAGTCAAGACATTGTTAAGTTTCTCAAGGATAATATAGCCAAGGCAAAAAATTAGAAAAAATAGTATGCAAACTAGAAGAGGATTGAGCAAACTTTTGAGGTTGGAGATATGGTGTATCTTATGTTGCATCCTTACCATCAATCCACTCTCAAGAAGAGTGGTGATGAGAAAATTATCAAGAAATTGGGAGAGGTGGCTGATGAGTAAGATTTTTTGGAAGAAAGAAAAGTGCACAACATTTCTCATGTGCCATGACTCAAGAAGGTGCTAGGGCATCATATTGTTCCTTTTATAGTGCTTCTAGCTTGGATGATAAGGGAAAATTAGTATTGGTGTCAGAGGCTATCATTTATTTTAGCAAAAGGAACTTGAGCTACATACTATCAAGGAGTATTTGGTGAAATGGAAGGACTTGCTAGTAGAGGATGCAACATGGGAGAATGAGGAGAGTTTTGAGCATCCAAACTTGAAGTGTCTTATAGACAAGCAATTTCTTGGAGGGCAGACTGTAATGTCCTGATCTTTTTAGCATCTCAGTTGAGCTCTTAGCCTTTACATTCTCTAAAGACTAAGTGGATAAATAAGGATAAATTGATTAAATTAATTTCTTATAAAGTCATTAAATAAATTAAAATTAAAAGGTTACTTTATGATTAATTAATTTAATTTTTCTAGAAGCACAATTAATTATTGTATTGCAAGGGATAAGCTTCTAGAAAGTGCACTGTCTAGAAATACAACTAATTATTATATTGAAAAGGCGGAAGCTTCTAGAGAATTTAATTAAATAATATTTTATTTTCTTCTATAAGGGTGGAGGAAAAGAATAAATAGAGATGAGAGCTTAATTGTTAATTGTACAATTATTGTGAATTGTATTTGATATAAAATTGGGAGAAGAAACTAAGGTTTCCAATTTCAATCAGCCATTGGAGAACATCAACTCTTCAATGTTGCAACCACTTGAGGTGGTGAAATATTCACTAAATTTGGTATTTAGGAGAGATTTAATTCAAAAGTTCTATTTATGCTTAAACTAGAGCATCCATTTATTGTTGGCTGCTATAGTACACAAGAATGATGTGGCACTATAGTACTTATGTTTGTTTCATCTCCATCCTTGAGCATCACTATTATCAGGTTCCTCTTCTAGCTATCAATAGTTAACATTGTAGTTTTTTTTAGGGCATACAATTTTCTTGTGATAACTCAGAATCAAATTTTAGCATTACTGTAGTCATTATTGTAATCCATTTGTCTTGGTAAACTCATAGCAACATTGTGCATGAGAATGAATTCAATAAAGGAGGTACATGTTGCATACCATTGTTATGATCAAATGTCCATGTAGTACCATATATGATCAACATAATAGTTGTATATCAATAATTTGTCAAAATTTCAGTTAGCTATAGGTATGCATTCCATATCTAGTTTCGATGTCTATGCAATGAAAATATCAAAAGAATTGCACTTTCATATTAGTTCATTGTAAGAGGCATTGCAATATCATTTAAAAATTTCTTAGCATTAAAAAGTAGCAAATAATTGTTTGACAATATTCATTGAGCTAGGATTAGTCAGTTTAGGCAAGGGATATTACATTTAATTATCTTTGAAAGACCAAAAGGTAATAGAGTATTCATCTATGGATTGGGTATCTATAATACAATTATTATCTTCTACAAATATTCTAGGTTATTAAAATGTTTCTATGCTAGCCCTACTTGGCTAGTAGTTTGCGAATACTACTACCATTAATACTATTAATAATGTCCCTCTCAAATATTTTGGATGTCTTCTTGCACAATTTTTTGCTGACATAATTTTTATAAGCATACAAGTATCAATTCAATTTATTTATTTGTGATAATAATACAATGAACTAATATTCCGCTTTACAAATGATTGATTCTAAACTAGAAACTCATTTATTCTAGACTACACTTATTTAAAATTTATATACCATATGAACTAGCAATATTCATTTCTATTAAATAAATTATATGTATATACTTTTCTTGGGGATTAGGTTTTCTATCATGATATTGACTTATTTGACAAACAAACTAGTGCAAGACCACCTGTTCAATTTATGTCTCATGGATAAATTGATATTCTAAATTATCCTTAGTATGGTTTTAGTGTTATGCAACGACCTATTGGAGTCCATTCAAATTATTTTGGAAGGCTATAAAAGCTATAAATATCATAGTGACCTACAAGGTCCTAGAAATTATGAAGTATGGTAAAACCACTCAAACATATAAAAATAGAGTGGAAATATTTTAATTAGAGTTTTAAATTCATATTTATCATATTTTAAGGGTGTAGAGAATGTTTCAAGTCATTTTAATAACAATTGTAAAAGGTGTTCAAAAGTTGCCAAATTTGTAATGAGAACTTTTACATCTTGGTGACAACTTTTTGAAAGTTGGTTTAAAGGTGTTAATGGATAGTTATAGGTTGGTTTCAGAGTTCAATGTGCTTCCAAATTATATATATTTGGCCTCAAAAACATGAAATTATAATTTGGAGAAGTTGGAGGAAGGATTTGGAATGGAAGAAAACTTATTTTAATGTTGCATATTGCAGTTTCTAGTTATTTTTCCTACAATTTCTTTGATGTTTTGGTTGATACAAACTCATTGTGAATGATACAAACCTAAAACTTATATTTTTGAAAATTTATATGTGTTTATATATATATATATATATATGGTTTGGCTTATTTTTATTATGTTTGAAAGAATTTATGGTTGTTTTGGTGAAGACTGGTTACATTCTATCATAATAGGGACAATTTTGAAGAAATTCCAATAACTTTTATTTCCTTTCTTGGATTTGGCTATAACTTGGAGAAAATATTTGAAATTCACTATCATTGGGTCCCACAAAAATGATTGGTTTCATTCTTTGATTTATATAAATTTTAAATGATTGATTAAGGGTTTTAAATTCTTCCCTAGTTGAGAAATTGTTATTAAAAGATGCAACATTCTTACATTCATTTCAATGGTTGGAAAAGATTATAAATGTAAATCCATACATATAAGTTTAGAGTTTTGTGGAAGGAGATTTTACAATTATTATTCAAATGACTTGAAACTTTCCCTAGACCCTTAAAATATGATAAATATGAATTTAAAACTCCAATTGAACTATTTCCACTCTATTTTTATACATTTGAGTTGTTTTACCATACTTGACAATTTCTAGGACCTTGTAGGTTACTATGATTTTAATGGCGTTTATAGCCTTACAAAATAATTTGAATGAACTCCAATAGGCCCATATGGAAATATTTTTTTGTGCTCTCTACATCACAAAATCTTCTTTTAATGTTCAACCTAAATCTAACACAATGTCAATACCTCTAAGAAAATCTAAAAACAAAGCAATAACTAATGTTGGTTCTTCTATCTATAGACACCTAAATATGATTAAATCAGTATGTAATCATATTTAGTCATCTCTTAGGACATTACTGATTAATTACTAATTATTTAATTAATTAATCATCATCCACTAGTTGATTTATTAATTTAATTAGCTATAGTCCAATTGATAAAATCAAATGATAACCCAAAATCCATTTATCAATTAAATCCCTATTCCTCTATTAAATTAAATAAATCCTCAAATCTATTTAATTTAATCCCATATCCTCATTTTATTAAATAAATCATTTAATAAAATATCTAAACCCCTAAAACATCTATAAAACCTACCTTTATCCCTAATCCAATGCATCCACCCATACTAACCTCACCTATCATCCTAACTAACCCATTCCATTAAAGCTAAACCACTTGCCCCCTAACCCCCTTTCTAAGCTAATCCTAATCCCTCTCCTAAGCATGTGCACAAATTTAACCAAGGGTTAAGACTTGCTAACACAAGATAAAGTCAAAAAACTCATCGTCACCCTCACCCTCCAATATTTATGACTCTTACGGCCCGATTTATGATTCTTACACCCCAATTTATGACTCTTACATATCTCTTTATTACTTGACCTTCCTCATTGCTCCTTTTACCAACCCTTATCCTATCCTCTCACATCCAATCACCCTATGACCTGTGTCACTTCTTTGTTGGCTCTAAACAAGCACAATCCATGTGCTCTCTTCTCCTTGCATCCTAGCCCTACCTCACCATTTTTCCATCCTTGCATCCTAACCATCCATTCCTCTACCCCTTGGCCTATAAATGGAACCCTCTCCCTTCACAAACATCATCCACTTCTTCATATAAACTTATAATGCGCCATCAATCACTACAACACACCCTTTTACACCCTTACCATGCTAAAATCCATCTCCACCTCCATTGTTGAATCCCCCATTTCCCCTCATACTCAATAAATACTCATCCATTGGAATCTTGAACACATCATGAAAATACAGTTTCTATCCATTAAGGACATAGCTTCATCATCATGGGAAACACTTGAGGAGCTTACCATTTCTTTTCTACTTTCCTCCATGTTGTCTTCCTTGGTCTTATCTAAGTTTTAAATACTTTAGTATTGTAAATACTTTCATTAATAGTTAGTACTCCTTTATAAACACTACTAAAATAGATGATACATTTTGGCATGCCTAGTGGGACTCCATAATTGAGTCATCTTAATCATATTTTCTAATTATTTTTCCCACTAACCAAAACTAATGTTTTGTTTGTCTATTTGTGTGCAGATAGTTTGCTAACATTTTTTTGAGGTATGTAGGCCTCTTTTTGGGAATCATTCTCCTAACCAACTAATCCTTTTTTAATTTTAAGCACATCAAAACTACCTTTGTTTGTGATCTCACCACCCCAAGAGTGTGAACCTGTAACTTTGAGATAGCTGCCATAGATGAGTAGGAGTGAAAACCCACGAGGGGGGGGATCCCCTTTCACCTATTCACTAAAAACCACATGCCCTTAATTACCTCTCTTCATCCCCACTGACCTATTCTCTATGGGATCATCATTTTTGACTAGCATAATTACTAGAAAAGACTGATGGGATCAGTTTAGCTAGAAAAGTCAACCACTACAACCCAATGTCTGCCTTATAAGAAAACCCACTAATCCATCCATATAAAAGAATGCTCCAAATAAAAAGAATCTATAGGATTGCTTCTTCATAGGAACACTTTGTATTTTCTAGCCCATAATTTTTAGCTACATTCCCGCAACTATGGGATTGCAGCCTAGACGGATAGGTTTGTAGATTTGATTGTATTGCAGAAAAGCCTAACATTTTTCTATTGTAGGTATTCTTAGGAGTAGAAAATAGATTGTTTTATTGTAGGTTTTTACCACCATAACTATCTTTTGAGGCTTAAAATCAAACAAATCCCTTATTTTCTTGGAATGAATGATTAAATCTTTTAGGTCTTCTTACTTCAATTGGAATGTTTGAAATAGCTTAAGTAAAAAACACACTCTTGAATGAAAAATGCTTAAAACTCAACTAATTTGATGAGCACTTTATTTGAGGTCCAAATGAACATTATGTGCAAACACTTCAATTTTGGGGCTTAAAAATAAATTCACCAAATCTTGAATGCCTTAACGTTAAACTTGCCCTTATTCCCTCTTTTTCAAACACTTTCTCAATTAATTTACTTTTGTTGATTCGATTTCCCTTTGTTGGTGATTGTTGTAAAAGTTGGAAAGAATATTTGAATGCTTGTGTTTTTACATTGTAAAATAATGCATCTAATAGTGTCCAAATAGAAATGAATCAAGTGTCTTGCATGTTCTGAGATTGTGCCCTCTAGCACATATTTGTTTGCTCTATTACTTGCATCTTAAGATGTTAAAATACACAAAACATGTACTAAAATTTGTTATCAAGATCATCCACAACAACCTAGGAGTGCTTCTAGCAAGTTCATCCAGCTCTAGAAAGAGCTTCCCCTTTGGTGAGAAGCTCAAACTGATAAAAAGTCTGGTTGGTATATAAATGAGGGGAAAGGTAAACTTTCTTGCTTTATTAGCAAGTTCAGGTAGTGTGTTTCTAGGTGTAGCCTGAGGTGGGAAAACCTTCCCATGATTTCAACATGTCCACAATAAATTCTTAAGTGGATCACATATGTAACAATTGTTTGGTCAGATGCCATAGACCCATATGCACAAAGAAGTAGAATAATTGAGAGAGGAAATAATTTTTAAAATTGTGGAAAATCAAGAGGAAAGTCAAATAGGAAAAATTCTCAATCCCAAGGACTGAGAGATTGCTGGTACTATGGTAAAATAGGGCACAAGAAGAAATATTGTTGGAATTGAAAGAACAGTGATGGAGATAAACCAATGGGGAAAAAGAAGGAAAATGTGGTAAGTAAAAAATCCAACAGGGATGCTTTCTTTTGTCTTTAGAAACTATTGATTATTCATGGGTTTTAGATTCTAGTGGTTCATTTCATGCTATACCTCATAGAGGTTATTTCATTGATTATATCCAAAAGAATTTTGGGTTTGTTTATTCTGGGTATAATGAACCCTATTAGATTTTTGGAAAAGAAAAAGTTAAGATTAAGTTGTAGAATGGGAATCATTGGCTACTACATGAAGTAAGACATAATCCAAGGTTAAGTAGGAATTTAATTTCAATAGGGAAACCCAGTGATGAGGGTTGTATATTTACTTTACATGATAAAAATTGGAAACTTTCAAAAGGTTAATTTGTAGTAGAAAAATGTGTGAATGTAGCCACCTTATATCTTTGTATAGGTTATATCATTCCTTCTACTTTGATTATGTCAGAGAAAAATGAATGTTTAGGAATAGTTGTTGGAATTGAGCAAGGAAACGAAATAGCTACTATAGATTCTAATACAACACTATGGCACAACAAAATTGGGCACATGAGTGAGAAAGGTATAAAATTACTTCATTCAAAGTAAGTTTTACTAGGTCTAAAATGTGACAATATGGATTTCTATGAAAGTTGTGTGTATGGAAAATAAAAGACAGTGAGGTTTTTGAAGTCTAGGAAGGAAAATAAAAAGGAAAAATTAGAGCTTGTGCATATCGATGTATGCGGACTAGCTCAGGTATATTTCCTTGATGGCTCTCATTATTATGTTACATTTATTGATGATGCAACTAGAAAAGTATGGGTTTATTTCCTTGGACAAAAATATGATGTATTTCAAACTTTTAAGAAATGAAAATACTTGGTTAAAAATGAGACTAGGAAGAAATTAAAATATCTTAGATTGAATAATGGTGGTGACTAATGCAGTCATGAATTTGAAGATTATTTCTTTGCTAATGGTATTCATAGATAGAAAACTATTCCAAGGACTCCACAGGAAAATTGAGTGGTTGAACGTATGAATAGGACTATAATGGAGCGTGCAAGAGGCATGAGGTTGCATGTTGGTTTTCCCTTATACATGTGGGTGAAGGCTATCAATACTATTATATATTTGATTAATAGAGGTCCCTCTACTCCTTTGGGCTATGGTATTCCAAAGGAAGTATGGACTAGTAAGAATGTGAGTTATTCTTTTCTCAAAATGTTTGGTTGTGAAGCATTTGCTCCTATATATTCTAGAAATAGAACAAAACTAGAAGCTAAGTCAAAGAAATGTATATTTGTTGGATATGACATTAATGAATTTTTTTATAGGCTTTGGGACTTTGAAAATCATAAAATTGTAAGAAATAGGGATGTCATATTTAATGAGAATGTCTTGTACAAAGATATGTCGTAGCAACATGAGAAGAAAGAGAATGATTATGTAGTGTTGGATGATACTCCAAAAGACGATGTTCCAATAATTCATCATGATGTGAAATAACCACACACACTAGTCATTAGCAGGTATATGAGTCATCAAGGAATTGCACATTGAAATGAAATTAAATGGACTCTTAGATAATTTGAAGGAACATCCAATGAGTGTTTGCACTTTGGGGGCTCTACTACTAATTTACAAGGCTATGTTGACTCAAATTTTGTAGGGATATTGATAATAGGAAGAGTACTATAGCTTATCTATCTACTATTGGTGGGGCAACAGTGAGCTAGGTTTCTAGGTTATAGTAGGTTAATGCTTTATCCACTACAGAGGTAGAGTATGTTGCTACTATAGAGGCAACTAAGTAGATGATATGGCTTCAGTTCCTCTTGGATTAATTGGGACACACTTAGAAGGATAATTATTGTTTTATAGATAGTTAGAGTGTCATTCATCTTGCAAGGAATTTGGCTTTGAATTCAAAGATGAACCACATATAGTTGTGGTACGAGTTAATTTAGTTAGTATTAAATGATGGATAGTTAAAGCTGGAAAAGATACATGATCTACAAATGATAATCAAGTAGATATGTGTACAAAGGTTGTGACAAGGGAGAAGTTGAATTCCTCTTTAGCTTTTGTTGGTCATCTAGACTGAACAACAATAAAAGAACAATAGAGTCTGAGTGGTTTGATATTCCAATGGAGCTATAGGTTTAGCAGCTCTATGATTAGTCTCCAAGTAGGAGGTTATTATTGATAAGTCTGATTAGTCTCCAAGTGGGAGATTTTTGCAATGTGGAGCCTAATTAGACATATAGGTTTACTCGACACAGTTTCCCTCTAGATTTCTTCTAGAGGGTTTAGGGGGTAGCACCCCCAAGACAATGTCAAGGGGTATGCTGCAGTGATCTAGGTGGATCTACCACTAAAAAAAAAAGTGTTCCAATGTCTCTCAGAAGTAATGTCAGACTAAAGAACTCATCAAATTGAACTTGATGGAACTTGAATGACTTGAAAGGAATCTATTTGCTCAAGTTACAGCTGGTCAAATTTTTTGTCAAATCTCATACAAAGGCCACCAAAAATGCAAAAATTTGACCATCTCAAAAGTGGTCAACAATGGATTTCAAATTGAAGAGCTCAGCAAGAGCTTTCCAACAATGTTTTTTTCATTAAAAAAGGAGCTCCTATGTTAAAGTTATGGACATTTGAATTTGGAAGAAAAATACAAATATTAATGACATCAATTAAGTGGCATGGAAGCTCCAAGCTATCAACATCTAACATGTGGCATCTAGAAGGAAGTATTTTTTTTCAAAAAATATGTGGTCAGATTTGAACCCAACAACCACTTTCCAGACAACTTTCCTAAACAATCGCTACATGACAAATGGAATTTAGTAAATTTTGGAGGGAGTGTCAATTTAAATGAATAACAAACTGCCCAATAGAGTAATGGAGGTTGGTGAGGGTTGAATCCCTAACCACCACCCTCCCAAAATGGAGGATCACCATTGAGTTATTTATAGCAATGTGATATTGAGTGGTGCAATATCCTATTTATCTTTTAACTGCCACCCTATCATTAGTAAAAGGCTATCAGTGGGGTTGGAACACTTGACCTACTAGTCTTATAGGAGGCCTACCATCACCATGCCATTGTTGGTGTTTATAACATATACAACAATTTTTTTTTTAAAGTTGTAACCAGATGCTAAAGACCTTGTTAAATTAAGGTTTATGGTTGATTTGTTAGCATTTTAACCTCTAATCTGTTAAATGCCAAAAATCTTAAAATGGCAAAAGAGGTAATTCGAAGCTAGAATTGTTTTAATGGAATATTTTTTACAAATTATGGTTTTGGCCTATTTTGGTTGAATTTTATGCATAAAAAAGGCTTATGTAAAACCTTGAGGGGGCATTCCTAGGCCATTCTAGGGAATTTTGGGGGACATTTCAAGAGCCATTCCAAGGGGAATGTGAGTGTTTTTCTAGTCAATAAGAATTCTTGTAAGAGGAATAAGGAGAATGTAATGTAAGGATGTTTTATTTCTGCAGTAGCACCTTTTTCAGGCAGAGTTTTCCTTGCTCTTTAGTAACCTATCTTATGCGTTGAGAGCTTGTATGCAAGGTGGTTCAAGTCAAGATTTGTCTAATGAATTTGTGGGTAGACTATAATATGTTGTAAATCAAATTTGGGAGCATCAATAATACATCAGTCACTTAGTTGAGCTAGATCCAGGGACGTAGTCTACATAGTTTGGATGAACTCCAAAATCAAATGAGTTCTCTCTGCATTCTCTATCTCTGGTGATATAATTCTCTCTTTCTATTGATCATGTCATTTTTAATATTTGATGTCTTTTTAGTTATACATTAGACATTAAGAATTGTATACCTTGATGCAATTTTCACTCAGTATATAATTGCCTAGATCCTAAAATCAGCTCAAGTGTTATCAAAGCTAGTTTAGTAAGTTTTGCAAGAACTGATTGCAAGTGTAATTTTCACAAAGACATTAGAAAAGGGGGAATCATCTAAGATGGAATTGACTCCATCTATGGTAGAAAACATCCACTCTATCACAAAGAAAGTGAAACTACTAATCCAAGACCATCAAGAAGAAGATGAGAGAGTCCAAAAATTGGAAGAAGCTAATCACCAGCTTTGATTAGACAATGCAAATCTCTAAAGGCTTCTAGAAGAGGCTAATAGGGAGAAGCAAAGCTTGCATTAGATGTTCCAAAGGGAGCATATTGGAAGAAGTCCTCTTCATTCAAAAAGTGTTGGCATGTGTGCAATGAGCCCATGATTAGAAGAAACTTCTTTCTACTTTCCACTTAGCCCACCTAGAAGTATGAATGCATCATCAGCTATGAAGTCTTTTTCAAAGAAAGGATTCCCTTGTGGCTATGGAAAATGGGCTAATTATGTCTTAAAGGAGAATGCGAGCCATTGTGATTTTCTTGAACATATGGAGTACCAGAGATAGTTTCAAGCCCCTACCAACCATAGTGGTTGAATAAAGGTGTCTTCTACCTTAGAATATAAGAAGGAACCTGAACACCACTCTATTGGGAGCTTTGAGAAGCACACCGAGGGCATTGGTAAGAAACTAATGTCCAAAATGGGATATAGTAGCAAAGGCCTCAGTATTCATGAACAAGGAATTACCCATCCCATTGAGACAAAGTAGAGGCCTTGAAGTAAGGATTTTGATATGGACAAACTAACAAGAACTTTGAGGCCTTATTGAAGGAAAATTCCCTAGACAATGTTGAGGGTGTTGAAGCTAACTCTTCTCTGAAGAAGAGGGTTAAGATGCATGAAAGGATCTAAAAATTCTACAACCATTATCAGATAAGTGGTCATTGGATAGATAAGTGTTGGAAGTTGCAGCCAAAACTCTGATGCTCTCCTAAGTTCATTGTAGAATCTAGTTAGGAGAAAGCAGACAAAGCAGGAGTCGAGATGGTACCTGACACCACCATGCAAGAGACCAATGCATAAGCAATGCCAATAGTTTCCACCACTCCTAAGGTAGTCCTACTGAAAGAGCGACAAAATAGTGAGAAACCCAAGAAATAAGGTTCCTTTGACAAACTTTGAAAGAGTTGGGAACAATTTTCAACTAACTAGCAATATTAGCTTGTTCGGTATTACCTTTTTAGTAGGGTAATTGTTGATAGTAAGCTAGTGTGTTTATGAGTATATGACTCTAAATAAATTTGTATTTGATGAAGTTGTATAATGCTAGGGTTGAGATGTTTGTATGGCTATTAAATGCCATATCCCTTATAATCTAGAAAGGAGAATACTTTGAACTTCTTATTATATAATTTTTTTGGTACAAGGCTCTCTAGAAGAAGGACCTATTATAGCTAATGTGATTCAGAGTTGTAGAGAATGGCTAGCTAATGTCGTAAAGTTCTTCACTTTATGACTTGGTTAAAAAATGGTTAGTTGATAACCAATGTTCTTATAGGTCTTTATCATGACATTGACGCAAATGCCAAAATTTGGAGCTTTCAGGTGATGCCTTTGGTTAGACATTCTAAAGTAGAAAGGTGAAGGAATGTTTCAAGTTGAGGCTTTGTTTCCATCACTCATGGAATTTGTAGGAAAGAAGGAGCAACTTAAGTGACTAGGCTGGAATGCAGATGTGAACTACCATTGTAAGAAGCACTGAGTGATAGGTTTATCATGCTCAATTTTTCTTCTTTCTTTATGGTTTTTCAAGTTTCATTTGAATTGCATTCCTTTCTTTAGAAGTCCTAGTGTTATCCAAGTATGAGTCCCATTACAAAAAAGTATGACATTGAATGCTTCATGATATTGTCAAAATGTTAGACCCTAAGAAGGTTGAATAAATAGTATCAAGGCATAGGTGAATTTGACCAAGACCAAAGTCTCATTCAATTGTCAAAAGTAAGCATTGTAGTGAAGCCTCAAAGTTGCCAACAGAGTTAAGACCTATGACAAGGGAGATAAAGGTTCTATTGTATACACTTTTGGAGGACCAAAAGAATTTTTAGTGGGCAAGTTTGATCTAGGTAGATCTACCAGTAAAAAATAAAGTATTCTAATGTATCTTAGAAGTAATGTCAGAATAAAGAACTCATGAAATTGAACCTGATGGAACTTGAATGGGCTCAAAAGGAGTTTGTTTGCTCAAGTTATAGCTAGTCAAAGTGTTGGTCAAACCTTGTACAAAGGCCACCAAAAAGGTGAAAATTTGACCATCTCAAAAGTGGTCAATAATGGATTTCAAATTGAAGAGCTCATTAAGAGGTTTCCAACGATGTTTATTTCATCATAAAAGGAGCTCGTATGTTGAAGTTATGCACATTTGAATTTGGAAGAAAAATACAAATATTGATGGCATCATCATGAAATTAGCAAAGTGACATGGAAGGTCCAAGCTATCAACATCTAACAAATGGCATCTAGAAGGAAGGTTTGTTTCAAAAAAATGTCATTAGATTTGAACCCACAACCACTTTCCTAACAACTTTCCTAAACAACTACTACACCACAAATAGAATTTAGTAAATTTTGGAGGGAGTTTCAATTTAAATGAATAACAAACTACCAAATAGAGTAATGAAGGCTGGTAGGGGTTGAACCCTAGACCAAAAGCCTTGCAAAATGGAGGATCACCATTTAGTTATTTATAGCAATGTGATATTGAGTGGTGCAATATTCTATTTATCTTTTAATTGCCCCCCTATCATTAGTAAAAGGCCACTAGAGGGGTTTTAACCCCCAATTACCTAGACTTATAAAGGACATATCACTACCATGCCATCGTTGGTGTTTATAATATATATAGCAAAGTTTTTATTTAAGTTGTAACTAGATGTCAAAAGCCTTGTTAAATTAAGGTTTATGGTTAATTTGTTAGCATTTTAACCTCTAATTTGCTAAATGCCAAAATTCTTAAAATGGAAAAAGAGGTAATTCAAATGCAGAATTGGTTTAATGGCCTATTTTTTTACAAATTATGGTTTTTACGTATTTTGGTTAAATTTTATGTATAAAAGAGGCTTATGTAAAGCCTTGAGGGGGCATTCCTAGTCCATTCTAGGACATTTTGGGGGAAATTTCTAAGAGCCATGACAAGGTGAATGTGAGTGTTTCTCTAGTCAAGAAGAATTCTTGTAAGAGGAATAAGGAGAATGCAATGTAAGGATGTTTTGTTTCTATAGTACTGCCTTTTTCAGGTAGAGTCTTCCTTTTATTTTTAGTAACCAGTCCTATGCCTCAAGAGCTTGTATGTAAGGTGGTTCTAGTCAAGATTTATATAATGAACTTGTGGATAGACTATATTATGTTTTAAATCAACTTGGGGAGCATCAATAATACATTGGTCACTCAGTTGAGCTAGCCCTGGAGATGTAGTCCACATAGTTTGGATGAACTCTGAAATCAAATTGGTTCTCTTCTCTCTCCATTGTCTATCTCTAGTGATATAATTCTCTCTTTCTATTGATCATGTAATTTTTAATATTTGATGTCTTTTTAGTTATACATTAGACATTAGGTATCTATATACCTTGTTGTAGTTTTCACTTAGTATATAATTGCCTAGATCCTAAAATTTGATCATGCAAGGTCTTGGGTAGTGCTCCAAGTGTGCTCCTTGTCATAGTACAAGGTGGGGTAGAGGGGCAACACACTTGTCAGGATTTATTGGGGTAGTTCCCCCAAAGCCAAAAATGACCTTATATTGTATAAGGCATCAACTACTATTTTACTATTATTCTAGCCCTAATTTTGTAAGTGGAAGAAAGCTTGTATAAAAAGGCTTAGGGTTAGGGATTTTCATAATGTGTGATGCAAAAATTGTTTCTTGTAGTGGTATTTAGCTATAATGGATTATAGATTGTAATCAAGTTGTAATCACTAGATAATAATAATATTCTACTTGTTGTTGGTGGACATAGCCCGGTCATTGGGTGAACGGTGTTAAATCTTGGTGTCTTGTGTTCTCTTTATGCAATCTACTATTATTTTGTATTGGTTATATTTCCATGTAACTGTTATTTTTTTTTGAGGTTAATCCTAAAAATCAATTAGAATCTTCTTCCTTCTTTGATAAAGGAAAAACATTATGAATAATATTAACAATGGATGATGTGATCATGACATCAAATCCATATAGGAAGATGTCATAAAGCTAATTATCATATATCTTACCCTTTTTGGATTTAATATTATAATTTTTAATTTCTACTTTGTGGTGTAACACCATATTAATCATAATAAGATCATATTTTTTCATTTAATTTTATTTCATCTTTTAATCATAGTATTTGAGTCTATCAAAAACTATCATTCCTCATGTGCTTTTCATGAAGGTTTGGTTTCACCGATTATGCAAAATTCCAAGGTTTTGCATATATAGGAGAGTTTTTAATAAAAAAAATGAATTGAATTAAAAATGAATGTTAGTGTTCATTATGAAATTATATACAATAGGAAATACCCATCAACTATGTCTTCTAACAATTACAAAAATATTATATGTAATGTTAATGATTCTGACTATATCCTATTGGGTGAATTCAGTACTAATTCTCTAGATCCTATGATTGAGATCATGGGAAATATAAGACTAATTATTTTTAAACAAATGGAAGATTCCTTTTGGGTCTTGTTAGATTCAGGTCACAAGTGTTAGAAATATAAAAGGAGTAACTGATAGGGGAGGGATGAATTAGTTATTACTAAAATAAATCCTAGATCCCTTAGATGTTAATTAAAATAAAGACTAGTAAACATATTGAAATTGTTGTAACTCAGTAACTACAGAGTGTGATTACTTTAGCAGATCTTAAGATGTTGCCATCAATTACTTGCAAGCATGAAAGAAATAATATGAACACATGAGATACCAAGATTTAACATGGAAACCCAATTTGGGAAAAAACTACCAATGTAACTAGTTACTATTTTTCACTCTTTTGAAGTGAGCCCTATTAGGAGCCAACCCTATTAATGATTACAAAACACACGATTAGATGTGACCTGGCTAAACAATTTAATCACCCTATTAGGAGTGGTCTTGCAAAAGGTCTTGAAATAATTCAATGGAATTGCCACCTTGTTAGAGGATTTACAAATGGCTATTAGACCAACTCTATTTAGATATTTTAGATCACTATTACAATGGTTAGAGAGTAACAATAAAATGACCTGATTTTGATGTAACTGAATTTTTAATTATAGGTCTCTATTCTAGTTCATACTCGATCCTTCCTGATTGAATAAAACTTTTCTACTCCACTGGGATATCCACTTATTCTTCAAGTTCACTTCCTCTTCTTATCTCTTTCAACTTATTCAACTTGGATATCACACTTTAGAAATCACAACATGAATTTTTTTACTTATACCTTCTAGATTGTCAAGTCAGCTAAAATAAAAATTGGAATAACCAATGTTCATCACCTTAGTTAGCTAGAATCAATAGGTAAAATAATTAAGCTTTACATGCCAAGATAATGAAATCCTTTGTAGCCAACCCATCTTGATAGAAACTAATTCTGAAGTGATTTCCCATGTTAACCAACAAAAGCTCAGTTAATACTGCAAACTTACAAAATTCTTTTGGCAACTGAGTGAAATCAGTTAATACTAACTATGTTCAACAATACCTTAATTAATTGAGTGAACTTGGTTAACACTCTTTTCTACATAACTTCCTTTAATGCTTGAGTGAGCTTCGTACATATTGCATTCTATACAAAGTAAACTTAGGAATGCTTGGTAGACTAGGAAAACTGTCTTCACTAACCGAATGAGCTTAGCATGCACTAACTATCAACTAATATAACATTTGTGTAACATCAAACACAACATGCAATTAATCAATTTTATCCAACAATCTCCCTCTTTGACATCGATGGCAACACAAACTATCATAGCATAGTGAAATTTTGAGAACAAGACTTCATCTGTCAAAAAATTTCTCCCTCTTTGAATGAACTTCTTAACTTCTCCCTTTGCAAAATTTTAGAGAAAAAAAAATGACAATAAAATTCTCCATCTTTAAAAACACACGCCAAAGACAATTCTAATTAGTATCAATGTATTTTGAGTACAAATTCATTTGCAATATGTCCTTGTCAATACTGCATCAACTGATCGATCTTCAACTTACTTCCTATTGATGCATCATTAAACTTTATTTAGTGAGCTTTAGATAGGGGAATGACCCCAAGCTTACCTCGTAGATACAAAAATGCATCCTTAGGTAATGGCTTGGTGAATATATCTGCAATGTGTTCTTTTGTATCCACATATTCCAATTTGATTTCTTTGTCCTATACTAATTTTCTTACAAAGTGATATTTGATAGCAATGTGTTTTGTTTTGGAATGCATGACTAGATTCTTTGATATATTAGTTGCACTAGTGTTATCACAATACATCACTACTGGCTCTTTGATTTCAACATTCATTCCTTCCAACAACTATTTGAACCAAACAATGTTAGAGCAATTCATTGCTACTACTATATATTCTACTTTTTCTTTGGATTGAGATGTGCAATTTTGCTTCATGCTTGTCCAAGATACAAGAATTTTACCAAGAAAGAATGCTCCATCACTAGTGCTCTTTCTATCATCAAGATTTCCTACCCAATCAACATCAGTAAATACTTTTAAGTCAAGTTTTCCTCCAATTATGTACCATAAGACATAGTCTTCAGTACCTTTCAGATATCTCAAGATTCTTTTTATTGCCATCATGTGGTTTTCTCTAGGTTTAGCTGAGACTCTTGCCATTATCCCAATTACTAAGGCAATATCATACCTTGTATGTACCACATTCTATAATTTCCCAATCATTGATCTATATAAGGTCTAATCTACTTCTTTGGAGTCATCATCTTTGGTAAGGTTAAGTCGAGTACACATGGGGGTTCCAACTAGTTTTGAATCTTCCATTCCAAACTTCTTGAGTATCTCTTTGATATACTTAGATTGAGTGATATAGATTCCATTTCTATTTTCTTGTATCTACAGTCCAATAAATAATTTTATTTCACCAAACATGGACATTTCAAATTCTTTATACATTTGTTCTAAAAATGCTTTGCATAAGTCATCATTTCTTGTGAAAAGAGTATCATCTACAAATATTTTTGCCAGCACAATCTTCTTATCTAGTCCTTCCTTGATATATAAACTATTGTTATAATTCTTTCTCTAAAAACCAATCTATATCAAATAATTATGTAGTCTTTCATACCGGGCTCTACAAGCTTGTTTTAGACCATATAAGGCTTTGTGTAATTTTTAGGCCATGTCCATTTTGTTTGGATTAAAAAAATCTTATAGTTGTTCAATGTAGACTTCCTCACCAAGAATTTCATTCAGGTCATAATTTACATCCATCTAGTATACTTTGAATCCTCTGTAATCTACATAAGCTAGTAGACTCCTAACACCTTGTAATCTTGCAATATGGGCAAAAGTTTCACAGTGATCAATAACTTCTTCTTTAGAATAGCCTTTACATACCAATCTTGCTTTGTTTCTTGAAACTTTTCCATCTTCATTCAAATTATTTCTAAATACCCATTTTGTACCAATCACATTTTTATCTTTGGTCATAGGTACAAGATTCCAAGTTTTATTCTTTTCTATCTATTATATTTCTTCATTCATAGCCTCAATACAAATTTTAATTTCCAATGCATCATTGACACTTCTAGGTTCAAATTCAACAAGTAAACATGTACTTTTTAGTTTACTTCTTGTCATTGTTCCATCTAATTTGTCTCTAGTGATCTGATTAGGTGCATTATATCTTTTGACATATTTAGCCAATATAGGTTCTTTGACTTTTGAATGAATTGCATTGTCTTCATTTTGAATCTCAACTTCAGGCTCGGGTCCTTCTATCTGTGGCCAAGGTTCTTCAAACTTAGTATGCACTCACTCAGTAGCCTTTGAATGTGACTCGAGTCTCTGTGACTTAGTTTGCACTTCATACAAAATATTAATTGATGGATTTTTGGAGAGCTCAGGAGATGAAGTTTCCTTTTTTTTAAATGTGTTTGGCAATGTATCAAGTTCATAGTAGACAAATCTTCTATAATCTTCTAGTTCCATTTTGCTTTCTTCGGCAGTCTATTTTACAAACTCATCAATTCTCACATGTGCTCTTTCTATGATTTTGTTAGTAGAAAAATTCAAACATTTGTATATTTTACTTCTGTAGGAATATCCTAGAAATATACCTTCATCACCTTTTACATCAAATTTTCCTTTTCTAGATTCTTTCAAGATATAACATTTGTTGCCAAATAATTTTAAGTAAATTACATTGGGTTTGTAGGCATACCATAGTTCATAGGGAGTTTTGTTTGAGTCCTTCTTCAACTAAACTTGATTCAAAGTATGAATTGTAGTATTGATAGCTTCCTTCCAGCATTTGATAGAAACATTCTTCTCAATCATTAGAGTCCTTGCACACTCCATGATGGATTGGTTTCTTCTTTTAGCTATTCCATTCTGCTCAGGAGTATCAGGAGTTGATATTTGTCTGTTTATTCCTCTTTCAATGTAGAAATTTTTGAATTCATTTGAGATAAATTCACCATCTCTATTTGATCTTACACATTTCAATCTTTTTCTAGTTTCTTTTTCTACTCTAGCCAGATACCATTTGAATTTCTCAAAAGCTTCGAATTTTCATTTTAGATACATAATAGTCATCATTCCAGAATAATCATCAACAAAAAGAATGAAAATCTTTTCTCCACTATAATTTTTTATTCCAATGGAGCCACACAAATTAGTATGAACAATTTCAAAGACATCTTCTAATTGATAGTTTTTTCTTTTAAAACTAGTCTTTCCCATTTTACCAATTTGGCAATTTTTGCATAATCCAACATCAAGTTTCTTCAAATTAGGAAGACCTCTTACCCTTCTATGTTTTCTTATCTTTACCATATTATCAAAATTTACATGACATAATCTTCTATGCCATAGCCAACTTTCTTCTACTTGAGTAATGGAACATGAAAAATCACCAAGATCAAGATAAAATAGGTTACCTTTTGTTTGCCTGCTTGATCCAATCAGATTTCCTTGGTTATCAAGGAGTCTTGCTTTTCCATTCATGAATTCTACCTTGAATCCAATGTTGTTCAGCTATACCACACTCAATAAATTATGTTTTAGTCTTTCAACCCAGTATTGTCATATACAAGTCCATTGGTTAATGAGATACAACCTTTTTCTTTTATGCAACAAGATTCATTGTTTCCAAACCTTACACTACCTCCATCATAGTGTTCAAAATGTTCAAACTTTTTTTTTTCTCTAGTCATATACTAAGAATATACACCATCTATGATCCATGTGTCACTTTTGCTAACATTAGAGGCAAGTGCCATCTTATCTCCTTCATCACTAGATTCATCTTTTCTAGCAATATAAACTATTTCATGTTCACTATTATCAAAATCTTTAGCCATAAAACAAGTTTTCTTACCTTTGTCTTTGTAGGATTTGTGACCTTTGAATTCCTTCTTTCCTTTGTACTTGTGTCTTATCTTCTCTTCCTCACCTTCTTCATTTGGACACCTAGCAGCAATATGGCCAATTTTTTCACAAGAGAAACATATTAGAGAGATTTTACATTTTTACTTTACTCCTAGAATATTTCTTTTCAAGTAGAGCTTCAATAATTTCAATATCACTATCAGAACAATCTTTAGTTTCTTCCTCACTTTTTGATTCATTATCTTTTATTTTCTACCCCTTTTCTTTGAGTGATACTTTATCTTCTTATGTAGACTCAATATTCTTATAAGTAGGAACATAGTGGTCAAAGTTGTCTAGTTCAAAAGCTATTAGTCTTCCTACTAGGGCATCCAAACCTATCTTGTTATTTAGATCACATCTCTTTTCTTGAATAGAAAATACTCTAATTGCATAGATGAGAAGCAAATTTTTGAGAATTTTACTTACAATAGTTTCTTCTTTGATTTCTCCTCTAGATGCTCTAATTTCACTAACACTGGCTTTGATTCTTACCACATATTATGTAACATTTTCATCTTCTCTCATTCTTATTTGATCAAATTGTCCTCTAAGGCATTTTTCTTTGGCTCTTCTTACATTGTTATCTCTTGCATATATTTCTTTAAGTTTTTTCCACATATCAAAAGTAGTTTTACAATCTTTGACCTTATCAAATTTAGCATAATTGAGAACAGATGCAATGTTAATCATCATGATGTTACGGTTCTTCTTCTCAATAATATCTTCAACTGATAATGTTCTAGTGGGAGTTTTATAATCTTCATCAAGATATTTTCATCCTAAATCATTGATGGTAGCCAAATCAAGTCTCATAAGTCCTTTCCATGTTGTAATGTTATCTTTGTTCAGTTTTCTAATCTCTCTCTTGTAAGACATCCTGATCTTCAGCTTAGGTCCTTGAAACCTTCTTAGCAAGAACAAAATTCCCTGATACCAATTTTTGGGAATAAAAAAGAAGTAATTAAGAGGGTAGGGTTGAATGAATTACTACTAAAATAAATCCTACATCCCTTAGATGTTAATTAAAATTCAGATTGGTAAAACTAATTATTGTTGATACTCGATAAACATACATAAATTGTTGTGACTTGGTAAATGTAGAATCTGAATTACTTTAGTAGATCTTAAGATGTTATCAGTAATTACTTGCAAGCATGAAAGAAATAACATGAACACATGAGACACTAGGATTTAATGTGGAAACCCAATTTGGGAAAAAATTCCAATATAACTAGCTACTATTTTTCACTCTTCTAAACTAAGACCTATTAGGAACCAACCCTGTTAAAGGTTAAAAAATACATTGTTAGGTGTGACCCTATTAAAGGATTTAATTACCATATTAGGAGCAGCCTTGCAAAAGGTCCTAAAACAATTCAATAGAATTGCCACATTGTTAGAGGATTTACAAATGGCTTTTAGACCAACTCTACAAGAGATTTTAGATCACCATTACAATGGTTAGAGAGTAACAATGAAATGACTTGATTGTGATGCAACTGAATTGTTCATTATAGATCTCTGTTCTAGTTCATACTTGATCCTTCCTGATCGAATAACACTTTTCTTCTCCACAAGGATATCTACTTACCCTTCAAGTTTTCTTCCTCTTATTATCTCTTTCAACTTATTCAACTTGCATATCACACTTTATAAATCACAACTTTACCTTTTACTTATACCTTGCAGATTATCAAGTTGGCTCAAATACAAATTAGAATAACCAATATTCATCACCTCAGTTGGCTAGAATTAATATGTAGAATAATTAAGCTTTACATGCCAAAATAAGAAAATTCTTTGGTAGCTGACCCAGCTTGGTAGAAACTAATTCTAAAGTGATTTCCTATGTTAACCAATAGAAGCTCAATTAATACTGTGAACTAACAAAATTCCTTTGGCAATCGAGTGAACTTAGTTAATACTAACTTTGTTCAACTTTCCCTTTGTTAACTGAGTGAGCTTGGTTAACACTTTTTACTACATAACTTCCTTTGATGCTTGAGTGAGCTCAGTAGCTATTGCCTTCTATATAGAGTAAATTCAAGAATGCTCAGTAGACTAGGAAAATTGTCTTCACTAATCAAGTGAGCTCGTCATGCACTGACTATCAACTAATATTACATTTGTGTAACATCAAAGACAACACACAATTAATCAATTGTATCAAACAACAAGATGATCTTATATCTTAAAAATTTCAAGTTGAATCCTCTTAACCTTTTGGCCCTTATTTCCCCTACATCTCAAACTAATGATGATAATGAATATGGTGATTCATATGGACACATCTATTGTTGAGGAGAAATATATACCATTTTTATAGAATTTTTAGTGTAGGAGAATCCTATTATTAGAAAATTTATTACAGACATAAGAGAAATTTAAAATATTCTATTTATGTCAATAATTATAGAAATTAACACTTGAAAAGAAATAGCTACAATATCTTCCTAGCTAGATTCTTGATAATATCATCACAAATACTCAATATTTAGGGAAATAGACTAAATAAATTAAAGAATATAATGACAAATGAAATAAAAACATAGATAATTCCATGAATAGGATTAAAGATAAATTAATCTTTTTCATTATTAAAATTTCCATGAATAACATAACTAAGGGACTCAAAAAGTTAAATGAGGAGGAAAATGATAATAATTAATTTCTAAAATTAATTATAATTATCCATGTGTGTGTGTGTGTGTGTGAGAGAGAGAGAGAGAGAGAGAGATTATTTGATGTGTACAAGAAAACTAAAAACAAAATTGAAGGTGGTAGTTACCCCTGTAGAACAAGAATTAGTATGCAAAGAACATTAAAAAATAAAGTAAAAATTCACAAACCAAAAACTAAATTCACATATATGCTTAGACAAAGAAAGCAAAAAAGAAGTGCAAACCTCACAAGAGAAAAAACTCCATGCTTTCTGGATTCTGTAGATGTGTCCTTTTGTTGTGGATGTATGCTCAAGATGCTCAAAAGCTCCTTCAATGGGGATGGGTAATGGCAAATTGGTAGCTTTGTGAGCTCTCAATTTGGCATTATAAGGGTAAGATTGATGGCTTTGGTTCTCAAAATAGCATGGTAACTTTAGCTCAAAGATTGTTGATGAAATGGCTTGGGATGGGATTCAATTTATAGGCTAAGGGGTAGAGGGATGGAGGGCTTAGATGCAAGGATGAATGAAGGCTTAAGGAGGGCTAGGATGCACTCAAAGGAGAGCACATGGATTGTTCTTGTTTAGCACCAATGGGAAGGTGACACTTGTCACAAGGAGGATGAGTGTGAGAGGGTAGGGTAAAGGGTTGGTTAAAGGCATGATGAGTGGGGTTGAGTATGTAAGAGGGATGTAAGAGGAATGAGTGTGGAAGAGGGAAGAGTGTGGAAGATGGGTGTAAGAGTCATGAGTGGGCTTGTAAGAGTCTTTTATGTTTTGTAAGAGCACTAATGACTTAGTGGTTGGGTTTTTTGAGGGGAGACTTTGGTTTGGATTAGGAAAGTCTTAAACTTGTTTAAGGAATGTGACAACATTAGGGGGTGGATTAGGCTTGGGTTTAGGATTAGATTAGGAGTGTTAGAGATGTACAAGTGGATGGCATTAATGAGGGTGGGTGAGTTAGTGGCTAAGCTTGGTTAGTATGGGTGGATGGGGTGGATTAGGCTAAATGGAGGATTAGAGATAGTTTAGGGGTTTTTGAATTTGAGAATTTCATTTATCAAATACATTTATTTAATAAATGGGGATTTTTGGAATTAGATAGGAGAAAAGGATTTAATTGATAAATAATAGATTATTTGATTTATCAATTAGGACTATAGATGATTAATTAAATTAATCAACTAGGGATGGCAAAGGATTAATTAAATAAGAATTTAATTAATGATGCCTTTGGAGATGGCTAAATTAGATTACCAAAGCAGTGTAATCAAATTTAGGTGTCTAAATTTTGCCCCTCTTTGACATAGTGTTGAAACAACACTATTTCAAAGAAGTTGGAATGAAGATGACACAAGGAAGATGTTTTAGCAACAAGGTTGCCCCAGTCTCGGATAAGAAGATGAGAGACTAGACTTAGATGATACCCCCTCAAGAAGGCGGCGGGGAGAGAAATGAGGCTCGATGACTTCTTGAAAAGTACAAGAAATTGAGATGAGTTGAGATGCAAGTTGACGAAGAGAAGGGGCTAAATTAGCTCAAACTCTCACTATGGGAGAATGATAAAGGGAAATCAGAGGCACAATAGTAAAGCAAGCTTAAGACTTTCCAGGATTGGGGGGGGGGGGGGGGAGATGGAGGAGCGGAGCGCTATAAAAGGAATCCATGGTAGGGAGATGGATGATAGAATGATAAAGCTGATGCAACAGGATTTCAAAGAGTCAGACTGGTGGAAGATGGGTTTCAGAGATCCCTAGGACTAGGATTGTGGATCTCGAAGGATGAGGCTTGGTGGATTGATTTGATTGGTGGATCCCTAAGACTAGGATTGTGGATCCTTAAAGCTAAGCGTGAGGAGTGATTCAAAGAGATACTGATGCATAAGCTCGGGTAGGAGTGATAGATGTAGGATATGGATGGGGGATAATGGAGATGAAGGGAATCCATTGAAGCTTTTTGAGCGGGGGGATACTTCAAAGAGAAGTACCACCATGTAGTTGAGCACTAGATTTGCTATAGCACTATTGGTTAATTTCCAAGGTTACCAAGAACATCAAGGCTTTTTCACCAACCATCCAAAGGACTAATGAACTGACTCAAAACAAACACACAAGGATTGCCCCAGTATCACACATGAATCCCAGAGGAAGCAGCGTGGAAATGACACTAGGTAACCCACAAGAAGAAAAAGAAAACAAGAAAAAGACCTGATCAAGACCTTACGCTCTAATTGCCCCATTCGCAGCATACCATGATATGGAAGATCGTGGCAACCTTGAGGAGGGAACAAGGAGATTGCTTGGAAAAGATATTTCAAGACCCAAAAGGGAAGATCCCAAATCAAAATAAAGTGAAAATCTAAAAGAGAACTGTTTGCCAATGAGATGGATAGGACGAGGTACTAACGGACCAAGATCAGACATGAGGAAAGCTATATCCTGCAAGGATCTATCAGAGAGCACCTAAGCTGATGGATCTGGATGAGTGATGCGTCTGGCAAGATGAACTAAGAAGGATAACACTTTGGTGATAGGAGATCTAGCTAAAGGATGCATTGGAATATCTAACCAAAGTGTGTGATGTGTGCAAGATGTTGACCAAGGATGAACTAACACGAAAGCTGGATAGATACAATGATACTAAGCTAAAGAGGATGTACAAGCTGATAGACCAAGATATGTTACAAATGTACAAGTTTGTTCATGTTTTGGCTTTTTGTGAGATGGAAATGTTTGTGAATTATGGGATGTCTATAATAGTTGATAGGTGGATAGATAGATGGTTTGTGAAAAGCTTAAGGAAAATGGGATTCTGTGTGTGCATGTGATAGGATACAGGCTAGGATACAAGATTATTTACAAGCTAGAATATGGTACAAGCTTTGGATAAGATTCGAATATATACAAGGTATGGTACAAGATTTACAAGATATAATACAAGCTTTGGTACAAGATTTACAAGCTGTACAGGAGGTATTGACAAGCTCCATCAGATTTTGGATATTTGATTGGAACACCAAGGGAACAAGCAGGTGTTTTATGGGATGGTGGGTGGATGGATGAGGGATAGGATAGTGATAGATAATGGATTAGTCTTTAGCACACAAGGCACCTGAATTACCAGGTTTTCACCAAGGTACCTATCCAAGGCGCTTGAATTGCCAAGTTTTCACCATTGGACGCTTATTTCTCTTTACTATTTTTTTTGTATTTTTTCAAAAGCTGGGTATACCAAGGATCTTCAAGAATAGAACTTCTTGAGATGAATGATGTTAATGGGATCATTCAAGAGTTCTCCTTCTGGTGTAGATAATTGATAGGCTCCGGAGCCAAAGGAGGTAGCAACCACATAGGGACCAAGCCATGTAGGTTCAAACTTGCCTTTCTTTTCTCGATCTGCTTGGACTTTCATATTCTCTTTGAGGACCATGTCACCTGGCTGAAAGTGTTGTGGGAGCACCTTCTTGTTGAAATTCCTTTTGAGACGAGTTTGATAGACTGTGAGATGGTCATAGGCTTGTTGTCTCTTCTCGTCTAAGAGATCTAGCTGGGTGATTTGAGCTACTCTGTATTCTTCATCTGAGATTTGCCCTCACAAAGATATGTGTAGTGAGGGAAGTTCAACTTCTATAGGTAATACCGCTTCAGCACCATAGACTAGGGAGTATGGAGTTGTGCCTGTGGATGTACGGAAGGAAGTTTGATAGGCCCAAAGAGCTAGATTTATTTGAAGGTGCCAATCACGGCTGGAATCATTGACAACTTTCTTTAGGATTTTGAGGAGGGTTTTATTAGTTGCCTCTACCTGGCCATTACCTTGTGGGAAATATGGGCTAGAAAAGTGGTGATGGATGCGGAGGGAAGTGCATAATTCTTCCATGTTAAGATTTTCAAAGTTACCTCCGTGGTCAGTGAAGATGGTGATGGGATGCCAAAGCGGCAAACAATGTGGTACAAGATGAATTTGGAGACTTGAACTCTTGTAGTTGAGACTAGGGGGACTGCTTCCACCCACTTAGTGAAATAGTCTGTAGCTATTATTATCAATTTATGTCCATCAGATGAGAGAGGTGTGATAGTTCCAACTAAATCAAGGCCCCAACAAGCAAAAGGCCAAGGTGGTGCAATAGGCTGTAGATCCTGTGCTGGAGTGTGCACAAGATTTGCATGCTGCTAACATGGGAGACACTTTCTGACAAAGTCACAAGAGTCTTCTTCAATGGTAGGCCAATAGTAGCCTACTCTAAGTATTTGTTGTGCTAGGACAATACCACTCATGTGGGCACCGCAAAGTCTGGAATGTACTTTTTTTAATGACATCGCGGCCTCATTTTCATCTAAACATCGAGAGAGGGTATCATGATAACCCCGACGATATAGGGTATTGGCTATGATAACATAGCGGGATGATTTTTGAATAAGGTTCTGGCATTGGGTGCGTGTGAGGTGAGGGGATATGATACCATCGTTAAGGTAAGTGTGAATTTCATGGTACCAAGGGGATTGGGGACCAACCAAGATACAAACACGATTTGAATCCTCATTCGCATAAGCAGGTGTGAGGAGCTACTCAAGTAAAAATTCATACTGAGTAGCTTCTTGGGGAATTTCCAAGAGTGAGCCGATAGTGGCCATGGCATCTGCTGCCTTATTCTGCATTCGAGGCACTTGTGTAAACTGAAGCTTTGTAAAATGCAGGGTCAGCTGATCAACTAGCTCTTTGTAGGGTAATAGCTTTTCATCTTTGGTTTTATATTCATTTAAGACTTGTTTGATGATGAGCTGGGAATTGCCAAAGATTTCTAACTCAGTGATATTCCATTCTGCAGCTATCTTTAATCCTGCTACAAGAGCTTCATATTCTGCTATATTGTTGGTGCTAGGGAATTGTAGCTTGAAGGCTTTTAGAATGTAATCTCCTTGAGGTGTAACTAATAATATTCGTGCCCCTGATCCATGAGAGGTGTATGAGCCATCAAAATAAAGCTTCCATGGGGGTTGTTCTTCAATTAGGCAGATATGCTCATCTGGAAATTCTATGAGCAAAGGATATGCATCTACTAGAAGTGCATCAGCTAGGTGATCTGCTATAGCTTTCCCTTTGATTGTCTTTCTGTCCACATACTGGATGTCAAACTCACTTAGTAGCATAACCCATTTGGCCAAACGGCCTATAAGTGCTGTTCTGGAGAGCATATACTTGAGAGGGTCAATCTTGGAGACTAGTTGGATGGTATGACTTAGCATGTAGTGGCGAAGCTTTTGAGTTGAGAAAATAACTGCCAAACAAGCTTTTTCCATAGGAGTGTAATTGAGTTCATAACCAACTAGTGTTCTACTGATATAGTAGATGGCTCTCTCTCTGCTATAATCATCATGTTGTGCTAGAAGTGCCCCTAGAGCAGTAGGTGTTGTTGATATATACAAGATCAAGGGACGACCAGGAACTGGTGGAACCAAGATAGGGGGATTGGTGAGATATAGCTTGAGCTGATCGAAGCTGTGCTGACATAAAAGATCCCACTTGAACTTCTCATTCTTCTTTAGCAAGTGTGAAAATGGTGTACACTTATCTACAAGTTGGGAGATGAAGCGCCAGATAGATTGAATTTTTCCCTGAAGAGAGCGAAGCTGTCACAGTGTCTGGGGAGGAGGCATGTTTAAGATAGCCTTGACCTTTTTGGAGTCGATCTCTATACCTTGTTTAGAAACTATGAAGCCTAGAAGCTTGCCAGATGTGACCCCAAAGACACACTTCTTGGGATTTAGCATGAGATGATATTGGGCCAACCTATCAAAGACTTTCTCTAGGTCAGCAAGATTATCCATGAAGGTGTGAGATTTGACTAGGATATCATCCACATAATCCTCCAAAATGCTAGGGATAAGATCATGAAAAATGGCTGTCATAGCTCTTTGATAGGTAGCCCCAGCATTCTTTAGGCCAAAAGGCATCATGTTGTAGCAAAAGGTTCCCCAAGGGGTAGTGAATGCTGTCTTATGCTGGTCCTCTTCTGCAATCTTGATCTGATTATACCCAAAAAATCCATCCATAAGGGACAAAATTTCATGTCCAACTGTAAGATCTACAATCATATCTATGTTGGGCAAGCGAAAACCATCCTTTGGACAAGCTTTGTTAAGATCTCTAAAATCAGTGCAGATTCTGATGTCACCAGAAGGCTTAGTGATAGGGACCATGTTGGAGATCCATTCTAAGTAGTCGATAGGTCGAATAACCTTAGCAGCTAACATTCTTTCTAGTTCAGCTTTGACTAGTAATGCCACCTTGGGGTGCATTTTTCTAACATTTTGTCTAACGGGCTTGATCTTTGGATCGACTGCAAGATGATGAGCTATGAGCTTTGGATCAAGTCCTAGCATGTCCTGATATGACCATGAAAATTGGCCAATGTTCTCTCGTAAAACCTCAAAGAGGAGGTCAACTTGGTCTTGTGATAGGGATGCAGAAATGTGAACAATTCTAGGGATCTTTGAAGAACCAATGTTGTCTTCTCTAGTATCCTCTATTAGAATAGAAGACACCTCTGGTTGATTATCTTGAGGAGGCAATACTAAATCCTCATGTTCTACTTGTGGCTCTAGATTTTCTTGCTGAGGGGTTCTCTTCGCTGCCTTAGCTAGTCCCAGATTTACCTTAGTTCCAGTTTTGGGTGTATCGAAACTAGGTTGGGGATTTTCTTCAAAATACCCCTTGGGATCTAGCTTGTAGATGTAGGTAGAATCTGGCTTTTTCTTCTTATGAAGAGTTTCTACTCCCATGAATCTTAGAAGTGCTTCCTCTGATGCAAACTCATCAATATGTATGACACTTGGTTGGTCCCAATCTATGAGTTGTGGATGAGCGAGTGGTAGGTCAATGAGATGGATGGGTAGTTCTCGGAGAACAGAGTCTCCTAGGAAGATTTGGTCTAGGATATCGTCATAGGCTCTCTTTTCAACTTCCTCAAGAATGTCTTCAATTTCAGCAAGGTCACGGTGAATGTTCAAAAAAGTGTGACCATTCTCGTTGGTACCCCCAATTGTGGGTATGCCAAAGCCAAGACCTGACTTCGTTTCCCAATTATGTGCTTTGATGGGACATTGCATACCCCTTTCTTCTGGTCCTAGTCCACCTCCTTGATAGTTCCATTTTTTAGTGATGAGCTTATGTTGTTGGGGATACTTCTGGCTGAAGTGATCAAGGCGTGCTTGATTTCTTGGAGGTGCATCCTTATGTAGCCAATTGTTGATATCTGGAGTGAGCTCCTCATGAAGAGGGGTTTTTGAGGACACAAAGGTGGTTGGGCCAAACTATTTGTATCGCGGAGGTGGAATCTCCTTAGCTTTGTGATATGTTGGCTGTCCATGGGTATGTGGATCAAGTGGGATTGCTTCGATAGAAAATGCATCTGATAGACTATATTCTCCACAACCTTTGTTGTTGATCTTTACAGTAGATAGGGTGGAGGCAAGGATGGTTTTTGCATCATTACAAGTGTGGGATGAGCTGGCGATGGCTATGCCGATGTCTATTCTAGGGCAATGGTTTGTATATGAAGCTTCAACCACATTACAGTAAGCAAAGGGTTTTGGATTGGCATGGATGGTTACCTCAGTGCCCTGATGCGGAAATTTGATGCACTGATGGTAGGTGGATGGAACGGCCTTCATAGCATGAATGCATGGGCGACTGAGGAGGATGTTAAATGGTAGGTTTAGATCAACAACATGGAAAACTGTCTCTTGAATGACTGGCCCAACCTTGATTGGTAGCAAAATAGTCCCTTCTGTGGTCCTTTCGGAGTTGTCATAAGCTTTGATGGTAATAACCTCACTGATCATATCTACCTCAGTATACCCAACTTGTTTTATGAATTTTAGGGTGCAAATTTTCAAGGCTAATCCATTATCTATCATTAATATTTTCATGGAAAAATTGGATACCATGATGGCTATGCGAAGCGAAAGGGTGTGATCTGGCTCAACCATAGGTATGTCGGTGGGTTTGAAAGATAGGGCACATGAGGATGAAAGGTGTCCAACAAGATTACGAAAATCAGTAGCATTGATATCAGAAGGGACACGGGATTCTATGAGAGCACTGTCAAGGATGTCTTTGTACACAGGACTAGTGCTGAGAAGGTCTAAAATGGATATTTGGGCTGGCATGTTCCCAAGGTGTTCCAAGATATTGTATCAGCTTTTTGATGGAGCTGATGGTGTTGATGAAACTGGTGGGCCTGTGATGTTAAATCGCGCTCTTCGAGTGGTGACCGCACACTCATTGTCTGGTCCTCAGATATTGATAACATTGACAGAAGGCTCTTTCTCAGATATACAACCTATAAGGCTACCATAGTCTATATAGGATGAAGTGTGGTCATTTTTCTTCCCATGCTGTTGGTTTGGCTGGCGATTGTTGGTGTTGTTTTGGATAGGTGCTTTTCAAGGATTTGGGTTGTTGTGTGGAGGAAAAGCATTTTGATAAATCTGTAAGCCTGCATTGGGAGAGGTTTGGGCACCAACAGTGATTTCCTTCCGATTAATGAGGTCTTGCACATAGTCTTTCAGTTTCATGCATCTGAGGGTGGTGTGACCGTTTACCCTATGGAACTTGCAATACTCATTGTCCTTGTACCATGCAGCTTTGGATTGGCTTGGATCAATTTGCTAGGTAGGAGGAAATTTGATGAGGTTTTCCTTAGCCAATTTCTCAAAAATAACATCCAATGGATCACCAAGGGGTGTATAGTTTCTAGGTGCAGGTTGGAATCTGGGCTTTTGCCCTGCAGCTACATTGATGGCATTAGCTTTATTGTTAGACCCTTGAAAGTTGGGTCTTGTATTGTGGTTTTGATAGCTTTGGTTATTTCGTTGTTGGTAATTGATAGCTTGTTGGTTGTTTGTTTGAAATGGTGGGTTAGACTGGTTTTGAGAAGGACCAACGATATTCACATGTCTGGTGTTAGTAACCCCATCTGTTGCAACATGCTTGTTTTTGTTCCAATACCTAGACTTGTCATTGGAATGTGATTGATTTTGGTTGGCCTCTTTGTAAATCTTTACCACACCATCTTTGATGAGTCCTTGCTCAAGGATCATTCCTTTCTCTTTGATATCCTTATAGGTCTGCAGACAGTTCATGGTCATGTGGAGGGCCAAGCTGGGATGTGCATTATCAATAAACATTTTCACCACATGGCGTTCTAGAAAGATGTAGGATATGCGGGTGGTAAGGGTTTTCCATCTTTGTAGGTATTCAGCAAGGCTTTCTCCACCTTTTTTCTTGGTGTGGACAAGATCAACTATTGATAGCTCTGTTTCAACAAGATGGGCATATTGGGCTACAAATGCCTTAGATAATTCAGCAAAGTTTTTAATTGTTCCATAGGGGATTCTACAAAACCATTCAAGAGCTGGTCCAGCCAAGCTTTTGGGAAAAAGGCGCAAGAGGAAGACATCATTGTATGCCATGTCCTGGCAATGCATGTAAAATTCTTTGATATGTGTGACAGGGTCTCCTTTTCCTCTGAATTTGTCAAATTTAGGTACCTCAAAGTGTTTGGGAAATGGTGTCATGGTAATGGCTCTGTCAAATGGGTAAGGAAACACATTCTCAAACTTAAATGTCTTTGGATCATTCCCTTCTTGGATGGCTTTCAGAGCTGTCTTCATTTGCTCCCACTCTGAATTGATACGTAATGGTTGGGGTGCCCACAATGTAGGATTGCCTTGAGGTAGGTATGTGCTGGATGGGGCCACAGAATATGGATGGCTGTGAGGGATTTGCTGATAGGGATTGTACATTTTTTGGGCAGCTGCATGGTGGATGACAGGTTGTTGAGGGGGAGGTGGCGCATATTGCTGCATGTGCTGCGAGGCTTGTTGTTGATATGGGATTTGAGGTTGGGATTGAGGAACATAAGCTGGCTATGGGATAAATGGATTTCTTTGTGGAGGTAAGGTATAAGATGGTTGTGAGGCTTGGGGAAAGGATCGGAGGGCTTGTGGGGTTTGACCAATATATGTGGGTTGTGCCCCCATTTGGGATGGTATCTGGAAATAATTGGTGGTTGGCTGGGGTGGTGGATTACCTCCTAAAAGTGGCATTGAAAAGTAGTTGGTAATTGGAGGTAATGCATTAGTTGGTGGTGGAGGTGGTGGGAATTGAAAGCTTGGGAATGGAACTGATGGGGTTTGATAGCTTTGTGGCTGGATTTGGAAGCTTGGTAGAGTCGTGGTGGGAGCTGGGGTCACTTGGGAGCTTGGTAGAAGATTGGCAGTAGCTTGTGGGTTTTGATAGCTTTGTGGAGTGAAGGTAGTAGCTTGTGGATTTGTGGCTGGTGGTATTGAGCTCCCAAGACTTAATGGAAATGATGGGATTGTACTTTGGGCTATGGTGAACAAGCTGGGGGTGATGAAAGGTTGATTACTTGGCCCCATGGGTGGCATCCTTGTTGTATATTGCTGAGGTTGGCCAAAGATGCTAGCACTAATTTGGGAGATGGGTGGATTTGGAAGGCTAGGTGTGGGAGCAGCAGCAATAGTGAAGGGGGTGAACGGTGAGGTGTTTTGAGTAAAGGGGGTTTGGAGCGAAGAGATATGAACCAAGGATGGAGTGGTGGTGGCTGGGTTGGCTTGCGGCATGGATATTTCAACTTGGGTGGATGATGGTATGTTTGGGTCTGTTGGGTCATATGGATTGGCTGGAGGCTCTTCTTTTGGAATGTATTGAGGATAATTTGGATCATAAGAGCCTATGGGTGGTGGAAGCTGCCCAAACAATGGGTGAGATTGATCTGATAATGGAGGGGGTCTTCCAAAGTCAAAGGTTCCTACATTGTCCCTTCGAAAATTAGCCATGATTGTCTCTTTGTTTTTGTCTATAATGGCGTTTACCAATACTGCATTTCATGGTTGGGTCATGAATGCTTCAATGTCAGTAGCTGATGGCATAGCTTGCTCTAGGCTGAAGGATGGCTAAGTGCTCAAGGGGGGTGAAGCTGTTCGATCCAAATGATAGGGCTCCATTGTTTCTTTCTTCTTGGCTAAGCGAGTGACGGGTGGCATGAAAAATGCTCCTAGGGATGAGATGCAATAATGCTGATGGATGCAAAAGGGGGAAGGCTTTTCTATGCAAATGATTTCCTAGGTTGAGGAAAAGCTATATGACAAAACCTAAGGAGGATTGGGTTGGGGATTCTAACTTCAAAGATATGTTGTCAAAGCACAAAAGGTTTGCTTTCCTATGTGCAAGCTTGGTGGTGATTGTGTCAACTTAAGGATAGACTGATGATCCTTTAGGAAGGACACGAGATTGACCACTTGCGAATCCCAACCTTTAGCTCAAGGTGATGAGGGATAACAAGTGACAAAGCTATATTACCCTAGACAAAGCTCTGTCAAAGGGATAACCTTGGTGAGATTGGTGGATTTGGAAGATTTTAGGAATGGTAAACTTTTAGCAAGGTGACAACAATTTTGAAAGCTTAGATGTGCAGATTTTCAATTACTGGCTAGATGGTATGATTCTAAATGAGATGGATGAGCTAATAATGCTTAAGGGGATAACCTAAGATGGCTAGCTTTTCTACAAAGATGACTCTAAAGTGAAGCTTATCCAAGAAGATGTGGAGAAACAAGGGTGTCTAATCATAGAAATCATGCCTAGTTGGTAAGGCATAAGTAGGATTAACTCCTGGATGTTGGCTAAATTTGATGGTGCGCTCTAACCAGGCCTCTTGAAGTGCTTCTTCGGTAGCTTTGTCCTTTTCTTTGTGGAGTTTAGCAATTCGTGGGCTTGGTGTTATTTTTTTTCTCTTGGCTGAAAGTTCTTGGTATGCTAGAGATGGCTTGAGTTTGACCTTGTGAAACTTCTGTTTGGGTTTGGGTTGTTCCGACATAAATTCCTAAATTTGCTTGGCTTTGGGAAAAATCTCAGTTGTTTTGCTTCAACTTGTTCAACTTCCAAAATAGGCAGTGACTACGCTAAGTGTGCCCTAAGCTAGGATTGACCAAGTTTGGCAAACATTCATTCAACAAGTAAAATAAAAACAAGCAATAGATAGGAACACCCAGATAGAAGTTTGTGGTTCTTAGAATATGATAATTGCGCCAAGGAGTGTGTATGTTCTACAAATGTTTCGATCAGTCACTCCAAACACATTAACATCCTAGATGGTTTTTTGCAAGGCAGACAATTGGTTTAGTTAGGGAGTCCTCGATATACGCAAGGTACGTGAGGCCCAAATCCATAGATGAGACCAAAAGGATGTCACATAGCCAAGAGGAGCGGTAACCCACTTCTCCTCTTTCACTTCTCAAGGGTATAAAGTTCCTTGATTCTTAGCCCGAATGACAAAATCTTGATCCCAAGAGAGGTGTCTTTCGATTCACCTCCCGATTCTTATACTCCGTCGGAACGCTGGAGTTGAGGTCGTCCAAGGGGTGATGAAATCCCCAAGTAGGCCTCCTAAAAAGAAACAAGGTTTTGGATCCTAATCTTATGCACCCAAGATGGCCTCGAAAGACGACAAGGGGAGAGAAGACTTGGATGACCTTGGGCTAAAAAAAACGCTTGTTCTTTTACCAACTGACTCTTATGTGTGCTAATCTAGACATTGCAAGCACTCATGTTTAAGAGACAATTTTCAATTCCAACTTGAAGCGCCAACAAAAGTAAATCAATCAAAGAATGCAAACAATAAGAAGAGTTAGGGTCAACAAAAGCAAACTCGTGTGCTCGGAGGCCCTCCATGTCAAGTATCGATTAATTTTCTTTAAGGCATTCAAGATTGAGTGTGAGTTTGTTTTAAGCTCAAAACAAAAGTGTGTGAGATTCAATTTCAAGCGCACGCCCAGAGGCTCTCCACGTCAGTTGTTGTTCAATTTTAGTGCCCAAACTTGAAGTGTGATCGATTTAATCTAGAGTTTTGGCCATTTAAGAATTTTGATAAAGTTAAAGAAAATGTTCAAAGACCAAGTGAGTGAGTTAGATTGTGGAACATTTAACACCTTTTTCAAGTAGACCCATCCCCATAAATGGCATTGAGATTGCAACCAATGGTTAATATTTGATGGGTGATCAGAAAAGAGGTGAGTCCAAGGAACTACTCAAATTGATTTTTTAAATTTTTATTTTAACTTAACAAAGTTTCTTAAATGTCCAAAAATCAAACTTTACCTAGATTGCATGTGGAAAAGAGATTTGTTTTGTTCAATTTTAGAAGCTCCAAATGAAGTTTTTGATATTGCAATGGTTAATTGATCTTTGGCATTCAAGATTGGATTTTTTGTTTTAAGCATGCATTCCAAGGAAAGTTGATTTTAATCCATGGCATTCAAGAGTGTGTTTTGAGCAACATTCATTCAATGGAAAATGTGTTTAACCATTCAAGTTCATTTTTTAGCAACATGCATTCAAAGACAAATGGTTAAGCATTCAAGTTCATTTTTTAGCAACATGAAAACCTGCAAGAAACATGGTTAGTGGTTCCATATGTGCCCCAACCTGCAATGACACAAAAAAAAGCAATTTAGTTAGTTAGCCAAAATCTTCAAAAATGCTTAACTATGGGAAAATAATTTTTAACTTTTTTTGTTGTTTTTTCTACGCGTAAAAATGCTTAAAATGGTCTAAATCCTACGGAACCACTAAAAGTCAAATTTTGACGACAATCTATCAAGCAAAGATGCTACAATATGAAGACGTTGAAATTCAAAGACACTAGTATTCGAAGAGGACAGAATAGATTTGCGGCATAGAACACAGGTGACAAGAAGAGACGTCGATTTGCGCAGATGCGGATTTTCATAGACGACGATTTTCATAGATGCGGATTTTCACAGATGTCGATTTTTGCAGACGCGGATTTTCGCAGACGTCGATTTTCATAGAGGCAGATTTTCGCAAATGTCAATTTTTGCAGATGCAGATTTTCACAGACGTCGATCTGCGCAAATGTCAATTTTTGCAGACGCGGATTTTCGTAGACAGAACAGGTTGCAGACGCCAAAACTGTGCCAAAAAAGTTGAAAAACATGATTTTTTTTTTTTTAGATGGTATTTCTTCTTCCTAAGTGCGTTCTTTAACCTGCAAAAACAAGCAAAACACCCTCACAACACACTCAAACAACAACAAGCATTAGATGGTTAAAAAAAATGACATATAGATGAAAATAGATGATTAAATGACCCATAGTGGGGTCCCACCGGGCGTGCCAAAATGTAGAACAAGAATTAGTATGCAAAGAACATTAACAAATAAAGTAAACATTCACAAACCATAAACTAAATTCACATATATGCTTAGACAAAGAAAGCAAACAAGAAGTGCAAACCTCACAAGAGAAAACACTCCATGCTTTCTGGATTCTGTAGATGTGTCCTTTTGCTGTAGATGTATGCTCAAGATGCTCAAAAGCTGCTTCAATGGGGATGGGTAATAGAAAATTGGTAGCTTTGTGAGCTCTCAATTTGGCATTATAAGGGTAAGATTGATGGCTTTGGTTCTCAAAAGAGCATGGTAATTTTAGCTCAAAGATTGTTGATGAAATAGCTTGGGATGGGATTCAATTTATAGGCTAAGGGGTAGAGGGATGGAGGGCTTAGATGCAAGGATGGATGAAGGCTTAAGGAGGGCTAGGATGCACTCAAAGGAGAGCACATGGATTGTTCTTGTTTAGCACCAATGGGAAGGTGACACTTGTCACAAGGAGGATGAGTGTGAGAGGGTAGGGTAAAGGGTTGGTTAAAGGCATGATGAGTGGGGTTGAGTATGTAAGAGGGATGTAAGAGGAATGAGTGTGGAAGAGGGAAGAGTGTGGAAGATGGGTGTAAGAGTCATGAGTGGGCTTGTAAGAGTCTTTTATGTTTTGTAAGAGCACTCATGACTTAGTGGTTGGGTATTTTGAGGGGAGACTTTGATTTGGATTAGGAAAGTCTTAAACTTGTTTAAGGAATGTGACAACATTAGAGGGTGGATTAGGCTTGGGTTTAGGATTAGATTAGGAGTGTTAGAGATGTGCAAGTGGATGGCATTAATGAGGGTGGGTGAGTTAGCGGCTAAGCTTGGTTAGTATGGGTGGATGGGGTGGATTAGGCTAAATGGAGGATTAGAGATAGGTTAGGGGTTTTTGAATTTGAGGATTTCATTTATCAAATAGATTTATTTAATAAATGGGGATTTTTGGAATTAGATAGGAGAAAAGGATTTAATTGACAAATAATAGATTATTTGATTTATCAATTAGGACTATAGATGATTAATTAAATTAATCAACTAGGGATGGCAAATGATTAATTAAATAAGAATTTAATTAATGATGCCTTTAGAGATGGCTAAATTAGATTACCGAAGCAGTGTAATTAAATTTAGGTGTCTACAACCCCAATAGCATCATGAAGAAGATCTATAGCGTTAATGGTACAATTTCACAAAATTAATGATGTTTTAGTAAAAATACTTGAAGGGTTTTTGTGTATATTGCATTACTTGTGTTCTTGTGATCTATTAACATTTTATTGATGGTTAGTTATTGGATGTTTTAGACATTATTTTTATAGTATAATAGGTGTCTAGTCCTTTGAAAGGAATTTTCCTTTTAATAAATAACTATACATCTTTGGGAAAAACTAGAAGAAAATTTAGCAATAAAATGATATTGCAAATATACTGGATCCATGTAGTTATATAGGATGATTAAATCTAGTTCTTTAATTTCCTACACTTCATTCTTTCTAAACATATTTTAGAAGCTTTTAATGGAATAAAAGTATAGAACTCTAACTTTTAGTGGTTCCTTTATAGAAACTTTTTATACAATTTCAAATCATAGTCTTAGCTACAAAATGTGAATTCTCCTATCCCATATTGCATGTATCAAAATTTCAAGATAAATATAAATTTATTAATTATTTTATATTTTAATATCTTCAACAATAAATGTATACAAATCAATCTAGGATATCTAAACTAAATAATGCAATTTGTTGAATCAATGCTCACATACCTCATTAGCTATGTTTATTTTCCTACTCGAGGTTAGTGCAAGATTTTCTTTTCAAATGATGGTAGAATTTAGAAATAGAAATTGTAGTGCTTAGAGTCTACTTTTTAAATATGTAATTTATTTGAATACTTATATGATGGATTTTTTATTTTTTATGGATCTTGAAAAACCATATTTTAAAAATGTTTCTTTTAGGACCATACCATGCTCATGTACATACACCATAATTTGGCACAATGAAATGAAATTTTATGATTCCTTTTAAAATAAGTTACCTGACACACCTATTAGGACTCAAAATTGTATCATTGATTTGAGTACCATTTTAAGCTTTTGAGTTATTTTGAGCCCATATAAGTGCATTTAATGCACGTTTATCAGGCTATCCTTTTGAGGACTAAGAGGTGTTTTATGTTTCTAACATCTTGTATTTAGCATGCCTATGTGTTCCCTAATGATAAATTGTTATTCTAAGTCATTCTGTGAAGTTTCATTTTGAGCAATGTTCAGATCTACATTTTTGTGTAGTGTCAAACATTGATAGAAAGCCTAGTTTGCATTTGAATTTCTCGCACCCAGTTATTTTTCATGAATTGTCACTTTTGCAGTATTTAGTACACATATCAAGAAACCTATGTTTTAGTTTTTGAGTAATCTACATATATTTTGACTAGGTTTTGAATCCCCCAAAGTTTGTTGTTTAGTGTTGTCATCCTGATGTAAATTGTTTATAATTCTGGGAGGCATTGTTTGACCAATTGTAACTTTGACCCGATTGACCAAATTGATAAATTTCCTTTTACATTGATTTCTATGGGTTAGATAGATGTTATGTCCCATACTCAAACCTATGAAAAATCTATTTGACTAGTTTTCAAATGTGATTCCAAATGCAATATGTAAAGTTTTTTTGTTTTCATAGTGCAGATTGATTAGTACCCATGTTCGAGATCTCATAACTCTAAATTTGTTATTGTATGAAAGAAATGGATTGCAACACTATGTTCCACTTTGAAAATTCTTTAAGTGTGACATTTTAAAAGTCTTAAAAAATCCATTTGGACAATTTCCCCGGTCCATTTCATTTCTAAAAATTAAAGTTTTTTTGATAGTTCTCATTCTACAAATCCAAGTACCTCACTTCCACCACTTTCCAAATGCACCTAATTATTCGCTATCAAACCTAATCATAGATATATAATCTCCCCATGATAGTGAACTAATGTCCAACTTTTTGGTGCCCCAAGTTTTAGTTTATCCTATTTTTGAAGCCAAAATCAAATGCATTGTATGGTTTTCTAACATGTTTCCTTGTTGGTAGTTTAGTGATTTCTAGGGCATTCTCAACACAAGAAGAAATTTTCATGATTAAGCATAAAATTTGGTTAGAAGAGTAGACATGAAGTTTGTTGACTCCAAATTTGGAAAATTTTTTTTATGAGAATTGTATTTTGCCTCTAGAGGTCATTTGGCAGGTATTTTTGCCCTTGGTTTGATATTAGATTTTCCATCTTAATTATTTCCATGCTTCTATTAGTCTAAAGATATTTTTCAAGAATTCTTCAATAGAAAAGGAAAAGATTTGATTTTCAATCATAGAAAGAAGGTAGAGAAAGGTTTTTCATCAACAAGTGGAGGTTTTCCAAGTTAATAAATGGCAACATCTGATCTGATCGGGGAATTCTTCTTGCCTTTATATTCTCTTCTCTTCTCTTTCTTTAGGGTAGGTTCTAGTTCTTGGACATTTTTCACTATTGAGATACCACAAGGATGGTTCTTGTTTGGTTGTAATTTCTTCCATGACTATGATTCCACCATTCTTTAGCATTTAACTCTTCTAATGAACAATAGTTAATGAGAATACATATAGTTCTAATTTATTTAGTAGTTTCAGAAGTTGTTTCCATGCATTATTTATGTATTTGTTTCAAGGAACTGAATAAAATGTCAAAACATGTTTATCTTTAGTCTAGTTCTTGTCTCCTATTTGTGATGTTTGTAGTCTTTTGTGATTTTTGAACAAAGACCACATATCTTAGTTGCAATCTATTTTAGGTTGTATGTTTGATATATTTTCCTTATGATTCAAGGAGTCATGTAAATGCTCGATATACCATAATGGGGTTGAGATTTCATGAAGAGATAGGTTGAGTATGAGAGTTAGAAATTATGAAGATGTTGATTCACAAGGTGAATGGATAGATTTGGAAGTCCTAATACATGAAATGTCTAAATGATTTCAAATGATGTACGTCATTGATTTGTGGAATTTCCCTATAGATAAGGCACCGATCAACTACAAGATTAATGTGTTTTATTATTCATATCTTGGTCATGCTGAAATCAAATTATAATCAAAATCCTTTTCCCTTTCTATTTAGGAGCTGAAAAGAGTTTCACTCACTTAGCTTATCTAGTTCATATATCATTAATCTAGCTATTTCATGTATATTTTGTTTACATAAGCATAGAAGATTCAAGGGTATTATCTTATCTATAGATTCAATTAAATGCTTTCATACTAGTACCATATGAAGAATCTAAGGTTCACTCAACAAGTTTTGCAGAGCTTTAAGTAGAAGGAATATAGCCTTATAATTGGCCTTAGTGTTTGAACAAGTATGTTGTAGATGGGAATTAGCTACCCCTAGATGTATTATGTTCTCATCATTAGGCTTATGAAAACTAATATTTTAAAACACAAAAGATTGATGAGAATAATTTTCTTTGGTTTTTTAATGATTTTTATTTTATTAATTTTAATTGATAATTAAGCTAATTTCTAAGACCTCTAATGTATGAACACCATAATTTAATCAAAATTTAACTTTTTCAATTTTTTCTTTAACTTCAAAATAATTATGTATAGATTGATGGCATATAAATTAATTTTAAAAATATGAAAAATATAAAAAAAAAACTTATTAAAGGCTTAGAAAATTTCACTATTTTATGTTTAAGTGCCACTTGGCTATATAAGATTGTTTTAAATTGCACAAGTTATAATGGCACAATTATTAATTTGTCAACAATGTTAAACATGCTACCTGTTGGTGAGACAATTATTTTTTGGTCGAAAAGAGATCATTTAGTTGTTTGATGAAGAGGATTTGAGAAGACAAGATAACAATAGCACCTAGAGAAAGGTTGAGTTATTTGGTATGTAAAAGAAGCACTAAGGCCAAGTAATACATTGATACTATGGTGTAGTGTTTATCTACGTAAAGTTTGAAATGAAAGATTACACAAGTTAAGACTAGACGAAGATCAAGTATGAAAAGTGTCTATTGAGTCTTGTCGAGCAGTCAGTGCAAGCCAAGTAGAAATTAGTGGAATTCAGGTGAAAAATAAGAGGTTCCAAGAAAAGATAAAAGATAGTGCAAGCAAAGTGATTTTCAATATATGTTGAGTAAAGATTAGTTGATGTTGAGCATTAGTAAACTTTAGTGTTCATGATCTTATTAGGATCTAGGACTATTATAAAGGAATGTTAATTGATTACATAAAGTTAATTTAAAATTTTTAACGAATAAAATTAACATAATTGGAAAGAAAGAACAACAAAAAATTAAATCACAGAATGATCAATGAGAGATAGGAACACAACACATTTGATCTCAAAGTTCACCCATATGGAGTACATCTCTAAGTCCTACACCAATAGGGGGACCGATCTAATTAACTCCAAAATTAGGTACAATTATTTACAAAATAACTCCCTTCAAGTACAACAACATCATGCTCTTCTAAAGTACAAGAATGATCACACCTTCATAATTTCTCTTTCCTTCTCAACACTTGGACATTCTTTCCATTTCAAAAATGACTTGTAAGAGTCCCCTAACCTCCTTTTTATACAGAAAAAATTAGGCAAAATGATGCTATAATTTTTTTTTACAATATAATAGGTCCTTCAATTAATTTCCCCCTTGAAATAACCCTTTAGCCATTTTAAAGAGATTTGGCTTTTACCAATTTTGGGGTAAAATAAATAACAAAAAACCATATTTTACTAAGGTTGGCTGTTGGTTAGTTTAAAAGATAAATAAAACATCATGCATTCATATGCTTAGGTGCTAAAACAATGCATTGGTGGTTGAGAATTTTCGGAAGCTGCCGGTCGGAGGTTCCAAACTCGGCCAGTGGCCATCTTTAAATGGACTAGTAGCCTTGTTAAACTTTAAATATAATAAAGTTCCTATCATGCTTAAATGATATGTATGGTGTAGTGGCATTAGTTACCATTAGAACTGGGGTAATTGTGGGTTTGAATCCCATTAGAAACATTTGCTACTTGCTGCCCAACTGTCCTGCTGGAATGATGATGTCATGTTGACATCATCCAAATTTATAATTTTTATCTAAATTTCAAACTGCTATATCTTTCACATATGAACTCTAATTTTGTTGAAACAAATGTCATTGGAAAGCTCTTGATGATATCTTCAATTTGATATCCATTGTTTACCACTTTTGAGATTATTATTTTTTCACCTTTTGGTGACCTTTGTACCTAGTTTGACCAAACTTTGACTAGCCATAAATTTTGCATACAGATTCCATTTTTCATCCATTTGAATTGCATTGGATTTAGAATTTTGAAAACTTTAACATGGTGTTGATTATTGGAGTTTTGAAGACACTTCAATTTTTGGTGAAAATATTTTCTAGATCAATCCTCCCCACTAAAGAGCTTTTGAACCTCTGAAAGTTTGGATTAATAGGAAAGTAGGTGAGGGTATAGTTCCCTCACTTCACCAATCTCCATCCATCTTTTCTTACTTGGATGCATTCCCTTCAATCCCACTCAGTGGTATTCAATTGATCCTCTTCATGATGTTTTGACATTCCTATCTAGGATAACACCTTGGGGGAATTCTAACATATTCTCTAGTGAAAGATCATCAATTGATGGAACTTGAACACTAATGGGTGATCCCATAATAATGGGTTCCACTTTTTGACCAATTTTGACATTGAAATCAATATTTTTGAAACAAACCTTAGATTCGAGTGACTATATCTCTAGAACTATGAATAATTTCAAGATGATATAAACTAGTGATTTCTAGTACTCTGTTTCTACTTTCTAATCATATTTTTTATTTTTTATTTTTAAAATATTTAAGTCAAGTTTTTCTTCTCCTCCGAAAAGTGGTACATATTAAAATTAAATATTTTTAAAGAGTGACAGTCCATTTGACACACAACTTTTTTTATAGAAAAGATAATGAGGTAATTCTTTCAGCGTTGGACTTGTAACATCAATATCTAGATGATGGATTTGGTTTGATTCAATTTGGTTGAATATTGTATAGTTTATGAAGTTTTGGAGGGACACCAATCGTAATTACACTTTTCCTAAATATTTTTCACAAGAAATTTGACCTAATTTACTAATTTTCCTGAAGTGTCAAAGTTAGTTGATGTTCAATCGATAATGAACATATAATGAATTAAACTCATATTTGAAAGTCTTAATGAATATAATATGTATTAAAGTTATAGTTTTTGGAAAGCTTTCTCCGAGCAACACAAATTGGTATTTTTTTTTTTATAGTAGGAGATCATTCATTTTCAATTTTTGGCATCAAAAGAGCAAACTTTTTCTTTCTTTCAAAAAAGAGGGTCAAAAATTTCTAAAATCACATGTTTGCAAGAACACTATGTTCGTGCAAACATATTAAAGGTGTTCACATGAACATATGTTTGCACGAACATGTGGGGCTAAGTTTACCATGCAAACAAACAGTAAAATGTAGAAACTAGTGTACCCATTAGTGGGGCATGTTCACGTGAACATGCTCTATATATACCAAATGTGTTCACATGAACATATATTATAACTGTGATCACACGAACATAACTTGAATGTTCACGTGAACATATGGTAAATTCGATATGCAAATTTTGCCATTTTTTTAAATTTCTTTCATCCCACAAAAGTGGAACCCGTTATTGTGGGTTCACTCTAATGTCTTCATCCAATATCATTGAAGGCTAATACAACTTCAGATTCTCAACATTGACAACTGAGTAAATTAGCATATATAGAGGAAGATTAAGGCAAAAAGCATTGGTACCGATCTTTTCCAAGATCTCAAAAGGATCATACCCAATAGGCTTGAGCTTCCTTCATTCACCTTCCATTCTTTCCTTACTGATATGTAACCAATTTCTATCACCAACTTGGAAATGGTGATCGATGTGATGCTTATCATGGTGAGCCTTGTATTTTTCTTGGCTCTATTCCAACTGTGCTTCTACTACCTAATGGATTTCTTGGACCTTCTGGATGAAATTTAAAGCCCTTTTTGCATCATGGTGTCCATCAATAATGTAGTCCTTCTCAAAAGAAAAATCCATTGGCATTTTAAACAAATAATCAAAATAAGTCTCGAAAGGAGACCTCTTTGTAGAAGAGTGTGCGACATGGTTGTAAGCATGTTGCACATAATGAAGGCTTTCATCCCACAACTTAGGATGCTTACTACAATAACCTCTAAGTAGATGAACTATTTTCCTATTGACTACCTCTATCCATCTGTCTATCTATGAATGGAAGTATGTACTCTCTTTAGCTTAGTATCCACGAGTCCCATCGAAGATGACCAAAATTCCCCCAAGAATCAAGAATCTTGATCTTATACAATAGAAGTGGGTAACCTAAAATGAACCCATACATTTTGAAAGTAAAAATGAGCTATCATTTCAGTAGTAACTTTCTTTTTACAAGGCACTAAAATACACATTTTTCTGAATCGATCAACTACTACATACAAATAATCATGACCCTTCCTAGAGATAGATAAACCCCCCACAAAGTGTTATAATTCTTTAGAATAACTGAGACGGGGGGGGGAATCAGTTATTCAAGGTCTAAATGTCCAAATAATACTTTTTCTCAAATTATAGTGAGCCCATAAACTTTTCATAAATTAATCATCTTAGCAAATTACAATAAATCAATCTGCAGGGAGAAAACATGCAAGATCAACACATGACACAGTTATTTATGTGAAAATCCAATTTGGGAAAAACCACCAGTAACATGCTACTTAATTCTCACTCTTCTGAAGTGATGCCCTGTTAAAAGCTTTCCCTATTAAAGGCTTACAACACACTATTAAATGTAACCTTGTTAGAGGATTTCACCATACTATTACGAATGGGATTGGTCAAAGGACTTTAGAACATTCACTTGGAATGTCACCTTGTTAAAGGATTTATAACATGACTATTAAACAAACCTAAGTTCATAGGATTTAAACTATTTGTTACAATTTCTAGAGAGTAACAATAATGGCTTTCTGATCTGATACAACTTACAACATATTTTGCAGATTTTAGATCACACTTCAATTTAATCCTTTTTCTTGGCTTTTAATCACTTCAGCTTTGATAGCTTGTCATCTCAAGCTTTGTCTCCTTGAGTCTTCTTACTCATCACACCAATGCAATCATATCTGTGGTCATCTGTTGAAGTAAAGTAATTGTGCTCTCTTACTCCTTAGCACCTCCTTCAGCACTTTATGCTTTCATACTTGACCTCCTCTCACACTTTGCTTCGTGACCTTATGACTCCTTAAATAGGAATATGGATTCCCTTTCCCGCTCAATTCTTCCTCTCCAATTTTAGGGTTTTAGGTGGATTAGGTAGGGTACAATGTATCTACCCCATATCTTGCTCTTATCTAGAAACTTCATCTAAATTCTAGTTGTATTCTCCAAAAAAATTTTACATGAAGTTCTGTGCCACCAGCTCATCACTCTTATCTTCTATTTAATTCATAGAATTCTAGATAACAACCTTGTCAGCTCAAATCTAGCAAATCTTCAATCTTTGAAATAATGCAGCAACTCAACTTTATTAGTTTACTGATGCTCGACACCTTTGTGTTACTCAGTACTTGTATCCTACTCAACACTTGTATCTACTCGGCACTTGTATCTACTCGGCACATGTTTCTTGACTCAGCACTTGTATCTACTTAACACTTGTTTCTTGACTTGGCACTTGTATCTGCTTGGCACTTGTTTCTTGATTCGACACTTGTATCTGCTCGGCACTTGTTTCTTGACTCGGAACTTGTATCTGCTTGGCACTTGAAGATCACTCGGCACTTATTGAGATTGAACTTTCTCGGCTTCAAATAGGAATCTATTTGGCACTGACTAGCTTGCTCGACTCCCTCTCTAATAGACTTAGTTACGCTTCACAAATGACTTAGCTAAAATCTTACATTTCTGATATGTTTCAATGTTCCCATTCTCTGTGCCTTAGAGTATGTCATCAATATACTTTTTCATCAATGGCTTAGCTAATCCTTGTAGTTCATTACAACATAATAACTTCAAACTTTCTCTAGGTGTTCTAGTTACATCTTATTGATTGCCTCCTCCTTGTCAATCAACCATTTGATAGTATTTGGATCACTAAAGAAATTGTCATTCCAAGAAGTAGCAAGTTTGACATCAATGAAAAAACAATGATTGAGAATATTCTTTACTATTTCCATTACTTTTTATGTATGATCTTTTCAATCATTTCTAATAATATCCTTCTTTGGCATTGATGGAAAACCAAATTGATCAATTGATCAACTTTGTTACCACCAAAATTATATATGTTTTTTGCTTCTTTCCGTGTCTTCCTCTTGACTACTGCATCCTTACTATTGATCTCATATATCTCCCTCTCTCATATATATCTCCTTGTTGCTTTGTATTGATCATTTTTCTACATATTTCTCCCTTTTTTACATAAATGCCAAAGATGTAGCATCTTTAACATGCACAATATAAGCTTTGGCTCTTGATGTCTTCTCCCTCTGTCACCATGCTTGTGAATGATTTAGAGTTTCTACTCTTGTTGTCATCCTTTGCATCATTCTTTAGATATTTCAATGATTTTTTTTCTATTGATGCAGGGTAGCTTCCTTTTTGCTTTACACAACTTGAGTTAGGGGCATTACCCCCAAATTGCCTTTAAGATATTCATAAGCATCATTGGGCAATGGTTTGGTGAAGATATCTATAGTTTGTTCCTTTGTGTGAATGTACTCCAACTTCACTTGTTTTTCTTCTACCAATTCTCTGACATAGTGATACTTGATTGCAATATGCTTGGTTTTTCCATGCATTACTGGATTTTTGAATATTTTTATAGCACTTGTATTATCACAATACAATATCATAGGTTTGGTTACCTCTTCTTTCATCCCTTTCAATAGATGTGTGAGCCACACAATGTTTGTCCAATTGACTGATGCTACCACATATTCTGATTCTGCAGTGGACTAGGATGTGCATGTTTGTTTCTTGCTAGTCCAAGTAACTAGCCTTTTACCTAAAAATAATGCACCTCCACTTGTGCTTTTTTTGTCATCAATGTTGCCTCCCCAATCCGCAACTGTATATGTATTGAGCTCAAACTTCTCATTCTTTTTGTAATATAGACCAAAGTTGTTAGTCCCTTTGAGATACCTCATTATTCTTTTTACTACTATGAGATGATTTTCTTTGGGATTAGCAGAGAATCTAGCCACTATTCCAACTGCTAATTCTATGTCTAGTTTTCTATGTACAACATATTATAGTTTTCCAATCATGGATCTGTACATTGTTTGATTGACTTTAGCTGATACATCATTATTGGATAACTTATTTCCTATTGCCATTGGTGTCCTAACAGGTTTGGATTCTTCCAATCCAAATGTTTTAAGTATCTCTTTGATATACTTTGAGTGTGTCACAAATATACAATGTTTTAGTTGATGTACTTGCAATCCAACAAAAAAATTGATTTCTTCAAACATAGACATCTCAAACTCATGTTTCATTTTATCAGCAAAGCCTTTGCACATCACTTCCTTTCCTCCAAAAACTATGCCATCCATAAAGATTTTAGATACAATAATATCCTTACCTTCTTTTGATTTGATATACATGTTGTTGTTATCATTAGTTCTTTCGAATCTTATTTGCACTAGATACTTGTGAAGTCTCTCATACCATACTCTGGGTGTTTGTTTCAGACCATAGAGTGCTTTATGTAATTTGAAAACCATATCCCTATTGTTCTCATCAAAAAATCCCTTTAGTTGTTCAATATAAGCTTCCTCTTCCAATATACCATTTAAAAAAGGAGACTTTACATCCATTTGATAGAATTTAAGACCTTTATATGCAGCATATGCAAGTAAAGTTCTTACTCCTTCCATTCTAGCAATAGGGGTGAATGTTTCCCCAGAGTCTAATCCTTCTTCTTGAGCATAACCCTTGCATACTAGTCTAGCTTTGTTTCTAGTAATCTCATCATTCTCATCTAACTTTTTTCTAAATACCCACTTGGTGCCAATCACATTCTTGTCAACTAGTCTGGGAACCAAACTGCAAGTTTTGTTCTTCTTTATTTGATCAATCTCTTCTTCCAAAGCTTTATACTAGTCATCAACTTGTAATGCACCATATACTATCTTAGGTTCAAGTTTTCTGATCAAACATGATTCATGTCTTAGTATATTCCTTGTCATTGGTCTTGTATCTTTGTCACAAATTATCTATTCAGCAGGGTGATGTCTTCTTACATATTTGGATAATCTTGGTTTTTTCCTTGTCTCCATGTTTGATCATTCAGATTTAGGGCCACTATGCACTGAGTTGTCAAGTTGTTCTTCATCTCTTTCATGTGTACTATTTTCAAGATCAGATTGTGAATTTCTTTCATTCTACAACTCAGCTTCTGAATGTAACTCGACATTCACTAATTGTGGCTCGACTAAAACTGAAATTTTCTATTGAATCCCAATTTGATTGACAACATCCTTGTCAATAGGCATTCCTTCATAATAATACACAAAGGTTCTATATTCGTCCATTCTCTTTGGTTCTTTAGCTTGTACCTCTATATGCTCATCAAATTTTATATTTTCATTTTCCACCATTTTGTTAGTGTTAGTATTCAAACATTTATATGCCTTACTTCTAGTGGAGTAACCAAGGAATATGACTTCATCACTTTTTGCATCAAATTTTCCATTTCTAGCATCTTTACGGATAAAGCATTTGCAACCAAATACTTTGAAATGTTTTACATTGGGTGAGTGACCATACCATAATTCAAAAGGTGTTGTATTTGTACCATTCTTGACTTGTACGTTATTCAGTGTATGAACAACTACACTTACAACTTCTCTCCAGTATTTTAGAGCAATAGTGTTTTCCATCATTAGTGTTGTCGCACAGTCAATCACAGATCTATTTCTTCTCTTAGAAATTCCATTTTGTGGGGGAGTTCTAGGAGCTGACATTTGTCTTTTGATTCCTTTGTCATTACAAAATATCTTAAATTTATTTGATGTGAATTCACCACCTCTGTCTGATCTCAGGCATTTCAAATTCTTTCTTGTTTCCTTTTCAACTCTAGCCACATACCACTTATACATTTGAAAAGCATAAGATTTTTTCTTTAAGAACATAAAAGTCATCATCTTGGAATAGTCATCAACAAACAACATTATATATTTATCTCCTTTGTAGCTTTGTACTTCCATTGGACTGCATAAGTTAGTATGGACCAAATCAAGTACTTCTTTAGATGTATAGTTTTTACTTTTGAAACTTGACTTTGTCATCTTTCCTAGCTGACATTGTTTGCGCATGATATTATCAGGTTTCTTCAATTTAGGTAAACCTCTGACTTTCTTCATTTTACTGATATTGACTAGATTGTCAAAGTTGACATGACATAGCCTTCTATGCCATAACCATTCATCATCAAATTTTGCAACAAAACAAGAAACATCATCCATATCAAGGTAAAATAGATTACTTCTTGTTTGATCTCCTTTTCCTATCAATTTACGATCAGTACCATAGATTTTTGCAATTTTGTTTCCAAATTCTACTTTGCATCCTACATTGCCTAACTGTGAGACAATAAGCTAATTGTAGTTTAATCCTTCAACATAGTATGCATTATCACATGAATTTTTTTCTATAAGCTTAATGGAGCCTTTTCCTTTTATTTGACATGGAGCATCATTACCAAACCTAACACTATTTCCATCATATTGAGTAAGGTTAACAAACTTACTTTTGTCTCTTGTCATGTGATGTGAGCATCCATTATCTATGATCCATCTATCATTTTTGTTCATACTTGTTACCAGTGTTGTAGGTTCTTCTTCATCAGATTGGTCCTTCATGGCTACATAAACAACTTCATCATCATGATCATCAAAATTCGCTTCAACAATACAACACTTCTTGCCTCTCTCTTATCATATTCTCTTCTATATTTTTTGCCTTCCTTATAATCCTTTTTTTATGTACACCTTGCATTAATATATCCTACTTCATTGCAATTGAAACAAATGATAGGCATTTTACCTTTGAATTTTATTTTCCTCTATGAAATCTTCTAGCTAGCAATGCTTCCAATTGTTCCACATCTTCCTCATCAGTGCTACTGTCACTACATACATATTTCATTTTTCTTCCTTTCTTTGGTTTCACCTATTTAGCATCTTTTAGTGATAGCTTTGCCTTGAAAGCCGATTCAACATTCTTAGGTCTCTAGTTGTCAAAGTTAGATAACTCAAATGCAGTGAGTCTACCCACTATTCGTTCAAAACTTAGATTATTTCCTGGTACACATCTTAGTTCTTGTATTGTTGATACTCTAATAGCACAGATAGGGAGCAAGGTTCTTAAGAGCTTACTATTAATAGTATCTTCATCCAATTGACCACTCAAACATCTTATTGCACTTACACTTGCTTTATTCTAGTGCCATACTAAGAAGCATTCTCACTTTCCTCCATTTCCATATCATCAAACTTTCCTCTAAGGCTTTCTCTTTTTGCTCTTTGGACATTCTGATCTCCTCCATAGATGTTTAATAGGGCTTTCCACATTTTGAAAGCAGTGTCACATCCTTTGATATCATCAAATTCAGCATAGTTGAGTGTTGAAGCAATCTCCAACATTGTCTAATCGTGTACCTATTTTTTTTTCAAATCTTCTGCAGTAAGAGTACCATTTGGATCAACATGTTCAGTAAAAACTAAATTTTGGGCATAATCTCCTAGTGCTCTAAGATGAAGCTTCACCAAAATCTACCATACAACAAAGTTGTCTTTGTTGAGCTTGGGGACTTCTCTCTTAGGCATTTTGATCTTTTCTACTTCTAGTCCCTTTGAATTGAATCAGAAGTTTGGCTCTGATACCAATTGTTAGAATTCTTTAGAATAACTAAAAGGGGGGGGGGGGGTGAATAAGTTATTCAAGGTCTAAATGCCCTAATAATATTTTTCTCAAATTATAGTGAGCCCATAAACATTCCATCCATTCAAACTTAAATCAATCATCTTAGCAAATTACAGTAAATCAACTTGTAGGGGTAAAACATGCAAGATCAACACATGACACAGTGATTTACCTGGAAACCCAATTTGGGAAAGACCACCAGTAACATGCTACTTAATTCTCACTCTTCTAAAGTGATGCCCTGTTAAAAGATTGCCCTGTTAAAGGCTTACAACACACTGTTAAATGTGACCTTGTTAGAGGATTTCACCATACTGTTAGGAATGGGTCTCGTCAAAGGACTTGAGAACATTCACTTGGAATGTCACCCTGTTAAAGGATTTATAACATGGCTATTAAACACACCTAAGTCCATAGGATTTAAACTATCTGTTACAATTTCTAGAGAGTAACAATAATGGCTTTTCGATTTGATACAACTTACAACATATTTTGCAGATTTCATATCACAGTTCAGCTTTGACAACTTTTCATCTCAAGCTCCATCTCCTTGAGTCTTCTTACTCATCATACCAATGCAACCATATCTGTGGTCATCTATTGAAGTAGAGTAACTATGCTCTCTTACTCCTTAGCACCTCTTTTAGGACTTTATGCTTTCATGCTTGACCTCCTCTCACACTTTGCTTTGTGACCTTATGACTCCTTAAATAGAAATCTGGAGTCCCTTTCCTACTCGATTCTTCCTCTCTAATTTTAGGGTTCTAGGTGGATTAGGTAGGGTACAATGTATCTACCCCATATCTTGCTCTTATTTAGAAACTTTTTCTAAAGTCTAGTTGTATTCTCAAAAAATGTTTTACATGATGTTCTATGCCACCAACTCATCACTCTTATCTTCTATTTAATTCACAGAATTCTAGATAACAACCTTGTCGGCTCAGCTCTGGCGAATCTTTGAACTTTAAAATAATGCAGCAACTCAGCATTATTGGTTTACTAATGCTCGACACCTCTGTGTTACTCGATACTTGTATCCTGGTTGACACCTGTATCTGCTTGGCACCTGTATCTACTTGGCACTTGTTTCTTGACTAAGAACTTGTATATGCTTGGTACTTGTTTCTTGACTCGACACTTCTAGTTGCTCAACAATTAAAGATCACTCGACACTTACTGAGGTTGAACTTGCTCGGCTTCAACTAGGAATCTATTCGACACTGACTAGCATGCTCGGCTCCTTCTCTAATAGACTTAGTTAGGCTTCACAAATGACTTAGCTAAAATCTTACATCTTTGATATGTTTCAGTGCGCCCATTCTCTATGTCTTAGAGTATGTCATCAATACACTTTTTCATCAATGGCTTAGCTGATCCTTGTACTTCATTACAACATCATAACTTCAACCTTTCTCTAGGTGTTCTAGTTAAATCTTATTGATTGCCTCTTTGTCAATCAACCAATTGATATTATTTGGATCACTAAAGAAATTGTCATTCCTACAAGTAGCAAGTTTGACATCAATGACAAAACAATGATTGAGAACATTCTTTACTGTTTCCATTACTTTTTATGTATGATCTATTCAATCATTTCCAACGCAAAGTCCATAGACACACTTTGGCATGGATGGGATGGTATAAGTAATTGTGTATAGAAACCCAATTTTCTATTACTTGGTTTTCTACTTGCACACATTACACATCCTCTTATATACTTAGTGACAGTTTCTTGCATATTAGACTAGTAACAATACTTTTGTAATTGTGCCAATGTTTTACTTACCTAAAAATTTCTTGCAATCAAAGAGTTGTGTGCTTCTTGAATTACATGTGCTTTTTCATCTTTAGGAATGCATAATTCTCCTGAGTGATACAGTAAGTTATCTTGGAAATAGTAATCTTTCTCTTCCACATGTTTACCCTAGATTAAAGCTACATAGATATCCTTGAAGTTCCCATCATTAGTGTAATGTTCCTAAAAAATTTCATGAACCATAAAACTATTCTAAAGGACTATTAAATAATTTTATATAGGATAGAGAGCATATCTTCTACTTTTTTATGGGAACCCTTCTTATACTTAATTACCAAATGAAACTATTATAGAAAACCCATGCACCTAAAGTGCCTAATTTGTTACAACTTAGATTGTGAGTGCAAAAATTGCAATGGTTGGTGATCAATGTCAATTATAGTTTCCTTTTTCATTAAGTAGTGTTTCCATTTTTTAACACTCTAAACTAAAGCATAAAGTTCCTTATCATAAGCAAGATAGTTACTACTCCTAAATTTTTTTTAGAGTGGTAGCAAACTGGTCTACCACCTTGCATGAGTACAACTCCCATGGAAAACCCACTCACATCTGTCTCAATCTCAAATGGTTGATATAAATTAGGTATAGCTAAAATTGGTCGAGTGCTCACCTTTTCCTTCAAAGTATCAAAAGCCTTCTATTGTGGACCTCCCCACTAAAAATTTGTCTTCGTACTAGTTAACGCATGCAACAATGATGCAATGAAAGAAAAGTTTGCAATGAACTTCCTCCAGTACTGTACTGCACCTAAGAAACTCCTGACATCTGTAACTATACTTGGTGTAGGCCATTTAACAATACATTCAACCTTTATAGGGTCTACTTTTAGTTGACCATCTCCTATGACATAGCCTAAGTACACTTAGGATGTCTTAGAGAATTTTCATTTAGACATCTTTAAAAAAAGTTTTTCTTTTCTCAATATATCAAATACTTTCTTTACATGAATTACATGATAATTCCAAGACTTACTGAATATAAGAATATCATCTAAATAGACTATGAAAAAATCATCAATAAAGGGATGAAAGACATCATTCATGACTCTCATAAATGTAGCTAGTGCATTACAAATCTTGAATGGCATAACCAATCATTCATAAAGTCCCTATTTTTTCTTGAAAGTAGTTTTCCAAATATCATTTTCTGCAATTCTTATTTGATGATATTGGCTACATAAGTCTAGCTTAGTGAAATAAATTACATTTTTCAATTGATCAAGTAAATCATCAATCCTAGGAAGAGGGTACTTGTTCTTTACCATTATCTTGTTCAAATCCCTGTAGTCAATGCACATTCTCCAAGTCCCATCTTTCTTTGGAACCAACACAATAGGAGAACCACAAGGAGAAGTAGTAGGACGGATAACTCCTTTCTTTCTGAGCTCCTAAACTTGCTTCTTGATTTCTTCATTTTGCAAGATTGATAAATGGTACATGCTAATATTAGTAAGTGGCACATCTGGCTACAACTAGATCTCATGTTGTACCAGTCTTTTAGGAGGCAATTCCTTCAATTCCTAAAACAAGTCATCATAAGTGGAAACAACTTTTACCATTTTATCTTTATGTTTTGAATCACATCCCTTAAATGCCTTAGATTTTTTATCTTCTTTGGATTTTACAATCATCAACACAAAATTCATACTAGAGTTGACTAAGCTTTTTATTTAACCAACATTGACTAATGCTAGATTAGTCTTAACCTTATGTGCCCATATAATTTATTGAATCTTATCTTTAAAAAGATGATACTTATTTTCCCCCTATAGAAGATAGCCTATCGCTCATACAAATAGCGACTCCTGAGTACAAGACCAAAAATATATAAAGGGACTACATCAACTTCTACCTCATCTATAAAGTTTGTAGTGATAGCAAATCTTAACTTGAATTGTTTAGTTACTTGTAATTGTTTATCATCGCAAACCCATCCAAGAGGATATGGTTTTGGATGAGGTGTTGTAGTCAAATTAAGCTTTTTAACAACTTCCTTAGATATCAAATTAACTTGACAACCTATATCAAATAATGCATTAACCTTATTATGCTTGATAACAACTTGGATGTAAAATAATTCATTCGTTTGCTTATCATTCTTAGGTCATTCTTAGGAGAAGATTCTTTATTTGTGCTTGCATTTATGCACTAGAAGAATTTATAACTGATGAGAGAAATATACCTTTTCCCATACCTTGGATCCTGGTGGAAACAATCCTTGTTTCATCTCTAGAATCAGATCCAAGATCTTGTTGAATTACAATAGTAGTTTTCTATTTACATTGTTTTCCACCATATCACTTTGGCCTCTTTCTAGGATGCAACTTCCAATACTTAGAATCATCATGCCCTTCTTTCTTGCAATATGGGCATGTGGGTTTCTCACCCTCTTTCTTTAATGTAGCTATCTTCTTACCCTTTCCTTTTCCTTTGGACTTTTCCTCAGACTTAGATGGCTTTTTATCAAACTTATCAATAAAAGTACCCTTACCCTTTGATTCTTAATGTGTTCCCTATACAAATACTTCATCTAAATTACAAGGATTTAGAATGAGAATGGAATGCCTTACGTAAGAATGAAAATCACCTATATAGTTGAGTACAATGGGACTTTGAGTGAAATAGCCTTTTTATAAAACTCATGGGTGTACTCTTGGACAATTTGACCTTTCCCTTGCCTCAAATGTTTCCAATTCATCAATAACTTTTGCATATGGCCTAGGGGGTAGAATTGCTTCTTTAAAGCACTAACAAATTCTGACCAAGACAAATTGAATTTACCATGCTGTGAAGTTTCATGCTGAGTCCTACTCTTAGACCAGGTTAGAGCTACACCACCTAACTAGAGAGTGGCTAACTAAATTCTATGAACATCATCTACAAGGTTTTGAACTCTACAGTAGACTTCTAGTTGTTGAATCTAGTTATCTAATTTCTCAGCATTTGACGCCCCACAATACTTTGGCAAGTCAAACTTTACATCCAACTTGATTCAAGGCTTATCTCCAACCTTAAAATATTAGAGGACTCAGAATGGGTAGAAGAAGGAGACGAGGGGGGAGAAAGAGAAGAGGGAGAAGACAAAAAAGAGCGAGGTGTGTTTGGAGGATCACCATCTCCTCCTTTCTTTTTCCCTTTCTCCTTATGAATAGCATGTCTTCTCATCTTTTCTTCTCTTACCTATACTAAAACTTCTACAATTGTTTGCAAATTCTGAAGAGTCCTCTAGATACTCTTATCTTGAAAAATTTTTCCATGACATTCATTTGCCATTTGTGATGATGGTTTAGTCCTTCATTTTCCAATCTCAGGACTATATTCCTCAAGCTTTCCTTTGCCTTTGTTGATCTTGGATTAGCATTCAAATCTACAATAGTAGTCACACAATAGCTCTGGTACCAAATTTGATCTTATTAGGATCTAGGACTATTACAGAGGAATGCTAACTTATTACATAAAGTTTGTTTAAAACTTTTAATTAATCACATTAATGTAATTGAAAAGGAGGAACAAAAAATTAAATGATAGAATGAGAAATGAGAGATAGGGACACAACACATTTGATCTTGGAGTTCATCCATATAGAATATGTCTCTTGGTCCTACTCCAATAGGAGGACTAATCTAATTAACTTCAAAATTAGGCACAAGTATTTACAAAAGCACTGCCTCCAAGTACAACAACATCACATTGTTCCAAAGTATAGGAATGATCACACCTTCATAATTTCTCTCTTGTTCTCAACACTTGGACATTCTCTCCATTTAAAAAGTGACTAGTAAGAGTGTCCTAAGCCCCTTTTTATAAAAAATAATTAGCTAAAATGAGGCTATAAAAAATTTACAATAATAGGTCCTTCAATTAATTTCCCTCTTAGAATAATCCTTTAGCCATTTTGAAAAGATTTGACTTTTGCCAATTTTGGCATAATATAAATAACAAAAAACCTTATTTTACTAATGTTGATGAGAGGTTAGTTTAAAAGATAAAATAAAATATCGTGCACTCATATCCTGAAGTTCTAAAATAGCATACTGGTGGTTAAGAATTTTTGGAAGTTGCCAATCGGAGGTTTCAAGCTTGCCAACAACTACCTTTAAACACGCCGGTAGCCTTGTTAAACTTTAAATATAATAAAGCACCTATCATGCTTAAATTTCATGTATTTTGTAGTGGCATTAGTTGTCATTAGAAATGGGGAAGTTATGGGTACAAATTCCATTAGAAACTATTACTACTTGATGCCCAGTTGTCCTGTTAGAATGATGATGTCATGCTAACATAATCTAAATTTATATTTTTATCTGAATTTCAAATTGCTATATCTTTCACATACGGACTCTGATTTTGATGAAATGAACGCTGCTAGAAATCTCTCCATGAGATCTTCAATTTGAAATACATTGTTGACCACTTTTGAGATGATGTTTTTTCACCTTTTGGTGACCTTTGTACCTAGTTTGATCAAACTTTGACTGGCCATAACTTTTGCATATGAACTCCATTTTTGTCTATTCAAATGTCATTGGATTTAGAATTTTGAGAACTTGAAAATGATGTTGATTATTGGAGTTTTGAAGATACTTCAATTTTTTGTTAAAATATCCTCCAGATTAGTTCATCAAGTAAACTATTATTGGCTTAGTCAAAGAATAATATAGACGTTGAGTGACAACATATTGATGTCGAGTGCTAGTAAAAATGTAAAACAAAATATCTGGTAGATCTAAGAAAACTATTTTGTTTTCTTGAATTTTGTGAAGTGTGTAGAAGTTAACTATGATGAATTGGTGGCATAGAATTCAAGGTAAATAGTTTTGAGGTGAATTTAAAAAAGATTGAGGAAGAATTTTCTAGAGGAATGAAATGGAAATGTTAGTAGATTTATTGTATCCTAACTAATCCTAAAATGGATGATTATGATCTATATTCTCTATTTATAGAGATAGTTGGTCAGAAGAAAAGGTTTTCATGTGCGAGAACCTAAGGAAGACAAGAAGTCTAGTGTATTTCTTCGTTTAGTGGCCAAACTAAAGAGACTGCAATTGAACTACAAAGCAGGAAGGCTTAGGAGTATGAATGCTTGAAGTGTGAACACACTCTTAGAGTTGAAGTGTGTGAATGCCTAGTAGAATGGAGGATTGAAACTAAGATCTTTAATCGACAAGTTACTTACATTTTTTTATATTCAAATGTGTGTTGTATTTGATGTTACACAAATGTCATATCAGTTATCATATAGAGTTTACTAGGCTCAATTGGTCAAAAAAGAAAATTATAGAGTCTATCGAGCTCAATTGGTCAGCAAAGAAAATTACAAAGTTTACTAAGAATTCTTGGTAGTTAAACTATGGAGATAGTTTATATCGAGCTCACAAGGTTAGTGAAGGAAAGCTAGTGTTTATCGAGTTCACTCAGTTTCTAAAGGATTTTGCAAAATTTTTAGTGTTTATCGAGCTTCAGTTGGTTAACATTAGAAATAACTTTTGGAGTAGTGTTTACCAAGCAGGGTAGACCAATGAAGGATTTCATTGTTTTGGAAAATATAGTTTAATTATTTCATGTAAAGATTGTAGTTGACTAATGTAATGATTATTAGTAAATGTAACTTGTAAATGAGTTGACTTGATAATTTGTAAGGTATAAATAGAAGGTAAAGTTATGAATTCTAAATTATGGATGAATGAATGAATGAGCATGCAAGTGAATTAATTGTGTGAAGAGGAAAGTGTGAGAAAAAATTGAAGAAAGATCAAATAGCCTTGACGAGCAGCAAAGGTTTATTCAATCAAAGAGGATCTAGTGGAGAAAAATAGAGATCTCTAACAGAAAAGTTGAGTTGCATCTCATTTAGCTCACTTTATTGCTACATTTTCATCATTATAAAAGTTATTCCTAAATCTCTTAGTAGAGTTGATTTGACATCCATTTTTGTAAATCCTCTAATAAGGTGGACAATTCTATTAAATTATTCTTAAGTCCTCTAGCAAGGCCACTCCTAGTAGTGTGATGAAATCCTCCAACAAGGTCACACCTAACAATGTGTTTTGTAACCTTTAACAGGGTTGGCTCCTAATAGGGCTCACTTCCAAAGAGTGAAAATTGGTAGCTAGTTACTTGATGGTTTTTCCCATATTGGGTTTCCACCTTAAATTTGGTGTCTCTTGTGTTGATGCTATTTCTTTTATCCATGCACGTTAAATCTTTGTGAATTCTTAATAAGTTAACATACATCTACCAAGTTACAACTTTTTTATATGTGGCTACCGAGTGACAATAGTAACTAAGTTTATAAGACATCTAAGTGATCTATGGATTTGGTTTTGTGGTAACTGATACACCTCCCCTCTCAATTACACCATCTATATTTCCAACAATTGGTATCAGAGTTTTTGGTGCTTGCAAGAAGGATTTCAAGGATCTAAGCTAAAGATCAGGATGTCTTACAAGAGGGAAATTCCAAGGCTTAACAGTGATAACTTTTCAGCATGGCAAGGTCTCATGAGACTCCATCTAGCTTCCCTTGGAGATACATGATTGAAATATCTTAAAGAAGTATATATAATTCCTGGTACACTATTTGTTAATGACATTTCTGAGAAGAAGACTCATAACACCATGATGATAGACACTACATTTTCCCTAAGTTATGAAGAATTTGATGATGTCAAGGACTGCAAAACTACCTTTGAAATATGGAACAAGCTGAATGACATCTATGGAGGTGATGATAATGTAAGAAGAGCCAAAGTAGAAAGTCTAAGAGGACAATTTGATCAGATGGGGATGAGAGAGGATGAAAACATTGCCAAATATGTTGAAAGAGCCAAAGTAGTCATTAGTGCAATCAAGGCTTTTGGAGGAGACATTAAGGAGCAAATAGTTGTAAGTAAAGTTCTTAGAGCATTACTTCCCATTTATGCAATTACAGTTTCTACAATTCAAGAAAGAAGATCTGAAGCAAATTATAAGATAAATTTAGAAGCAATAGTAGAAAGATTGACTGCATTTGAGCTATATAACTATGACAACTATGTTCCAGCTTCCAAGAGCATTGAATTGGCATTTGAAGCCAAGATTTAGCTCAAAGAAAAGAGCAAGAAGATAAAGGAATCTTAGTCAAAAAGTGAAGAAGAATCAGAAAAAAGTTCTGACATTGATCTTGAGGTGGTTGAAGCTCTACTAGCAAGAAAATATTCTAGAGGCAAAGGAAAATAAAAAGGTAAGGTTCCTTTGATCTATGTTTCATGTGAGGAAATTGGACATATTTCTGCTAGGTGCCCAAACAAGAAAAATAAGGATAAGAAGAAAGGTCACAAGTGCAATGGCACGAAAGATTCCAAATCATTCAAAGACAAAGGTAAGATAACATGTTTCATGGCTAAGGATTCTAATGATTCTGATGATGGTGAAGATGAAATTGATAATTATGAGGAAGATAAAATGGCACTTATCTCTCTTGTGGGAAAAAATGATACATGAATCATAGATAGTGGTTGCTCTCATCATATGACTGGTGACAAAATAATGTTTGAACATTTTGAAGATTATGAAAGTGGTAGTGTGAGGTTTGACAATAATGAACCTTGTTGAATAAAAGTAAGAGGAAGAGTCTCACTAACCAAAGAGATTGTATGTGATAATGCCTATTGGGTTGAAGGACTAAAACACAATTTTTTGAGTGTGGCACAACTGCTCAATATTGGATTCAAGGTCAAATTCATGCATGGAAAAGTAAGATTGTTGGATGACAAAGGAAAGTTGATTGGATCAGGCATACACACTAAAGGCAACTTGTTCTATCTTGAACTTGGTGAATGTTCATGCATTATTTCTCAAGTTGAAGAAAGTTTGTTATGGCACAGAAGGTTATGTCATGTGAACTTTGACAACCTAGTGAAAATAAGAAAATTCAAGAAAGTAAGAGGCATTCCTAGTATAAAGAAACCTAATGTTGGTCTATGCAAGAATTTTTAGATTGGTAAGATGAGAAAGACTAGCTTTAAAAGTAAAAACTATTAGTGTGAAGAAATTTTGGAAATTGTGCATACTAATTTGTGTAGACCTATTGGAATTGAAAGCTATAGTGGAGAAAAGTTCTTCATTCTTTTTATTGATGATTACTCTAGAATGATGACTATCATGTATGTAAGAGAGAAATTAGAAGCATTCAAGAAGTTCAAATGGTATTTGGCCAAATTAGCGAAGGGAAAAAGGAAGAGACTGAAATGCTTGAGGTTAGACAGTGGTGGTGAATTCATCTCCCATGAGTTCAATAACTTTTGCATTGAAAGGGGAATCAAAAGATAGGTATCAGCCCCTAGAACTCCCAAGCAAAATGGAGTAGGTAAAAGGAGGAACATATCTATCATGGACTGTGCAAGAACTCTAATGATTGAAAATATCATTGCTATCAAATACTAGAAGGAAGCTATTAGAACTGCAGTTCATGCCTTGAACTGAGTATAGCTGAAGGACTCATTCAAAACCCCCTACAAGTTATGGTATGCCAATAAACCTAATGTAAGTTACCTAAAAGTATTTGGAAGTAAATGTTATATTCATAAAGAATCTAGAAAAGGTAAATTTTATGTGAAGGATGATGAAGGAATATTTTTGGGATATTCTTGCAAAAGTAAGGCATATAGATGTTTGAATATATATCTACTCACAAAGTCATAGAAAGTGTACATGTGAAAGTTGATGAGTTTGCAAAAAGGACTAAAGAAGAAAGAAAAAAGGAACCAAAAGATTACAGGAGATTTTTTTTCATTGAACATGATACTATGCCAGATACATCTGTTAATCAGGAAAATTCTACTCTCAAGTCTTCAGTCACTGAGTTTCACGAAGATCAAACTGAGCTACAAGACCCCAAGTCACATTCAGATGCTACCAAGCAAATGCCTATCAACTTTGAAGGACCTAAGAAGTAGACAAAATAGCCTGAACCTGAAGTTGAAGTACAAGAGGATGACAATGCAATTCATTCAAAAGGCAAGGAAGTGGTATTAGCCAAGTATGCTAGGAGACATCATGCACCAGATCAAATCATTGGAGACAAATTTGAAGATACTATGTTAAGAAGTAAGCTAAAAGGTACTTGTTTACTTGCTGATTTTGAACCTATAAATTTCAAAGATGCATTAGAAAATGAAAGTTGGATTGAGGCTATGTATGAAGAGATATATAAAATAGAAAAGAACAAAATATGGGCTCTTGTACCTAGACCTAAAGATAAGAATGTTATTGGAACTAAGTGGGTATTCAAAAATAAGTTGAATGAAGATGGTAAGGTATCAAGAAACAAAGCTAGATTGGTATGTAAAGGATACTCTCAAGAAGGAGGAACAGACTATGGAGAAACCTTTGCCCTTATTGCAAGATTGGAGATGTTAGGACCTTACTTGCATATGTTGCATACAAAGGATTTAATGTATATTAGATGGATGTCAAATCTACATTTCTCAATGGTATAATAGATGAAGAAGTCTACATTGAATATCTTGAAGTTTTTGTTGATCCAGATAAGAAGGACATGATCCACAAATTACACAAAGAATTATATGGTTTGAAAATAGATCTTAGAGCATCATATGAAAGATTGCATACTATCTTATTCAGATTGATTTTTAGAGAACTAATGATAACAATAACTTGTATATCAAGGAAGGACTAGATAACAAGATTGTCTTGGAAGAAATATTTGTGGGTGATACTTTGTTTATAGGAAATGATGATTTATGGAAAGAATTTTAAGAGCTAATGAACAAAGAATTTGAGATGTCAATGTTTGGTGAGATCAAATTCTTTATTGGTCTTCAAATTTAGTAGAGTAAGAATGGTATCTACATCACTCAATCTAAATACATCAAGGAGATACTTAAAAAGTTTGGAATGGAAGATTGTAAACTAGTTGGAACTCCTATGTGCACTAGACTAAAGCTTACGAAGCACGATGAATCAAAGGAGGTAGATCAGACATTATATAGATCAACGATTCAAAAGTTGTAGTATGTAGTTCATACAAGGCCAGACATTGCTCTTGTAGTTGGTATAGTTGCAAGATTTTCAGCAAAACCAAGAGAAAATCACATGATGGAAATCAAAAGGATCATGAGATACTTGAAAGGTACTGAAGATTATGGATTATGGTACAAATTTGGAGGTAATCTAGATTTGAAAGTGTTTACTGATGCAAATTGGGTGGAAAATATTGATGACAGAAAAAGCACAAGTGGAGGAGCTTTCTTTCTTGGAAAGAAGTTGGTTTCTTGGACAAGTAAAAAGAAAAATTGTACATCTCAATCTATAGCAAAAGTAGAGTATGTTGCAGTAGTAGTGAACTATTCTAATATTTTTTGGTTTGAATAGTTAATGTAAGGCATGAAGGTGGAAATAAAAGAACCTATTATTATGTTTTGTGACAATAAAAGTGCAATCAAAATATCTAAAAATCTAGTGATGCATTCAAAAACCAAGCACAATGCAATAAAGTATCAATTGTTGGAAATAATTGAAAAGATCATGAATGAAGAGAAATGGAATAGGTAAAGAATGTTTCAATCATTGTTTTTTCATTGATATCAAACTTGCTACTTGCAGGAATGAAAATTGCTTAAGTGATCCAAATACTATCAATTGGTTGATTCACAAGGGGTGGCAATCAATAAGATGTAACTAGAGTACCTAGAGAAAGGTTGAAATTATGATGTTGTAATCAAGTATAAGGATCAAATAAGCCATTGATGAAATAGTGTATTGACACACTGAGACACATCAAAGATGTAAGGATTAACTAAGTTAATTAGAGAGAGCTGAGCTACCTCGTTAGTGCCAAATAGATTCTCAGTTGAAGCTGAGCTAGTTCAACTTTAGAGTAAGCTGAGTAATTATTTAGATGCCAAGTAGCACATAATCCTTTAGGTGTTAAGTAGTAGAAGAAAGATAATGGATGTCCAGTAAGTCTTCAAGTGTCGAGAAAAGAAGAAATGCCATAGGTGTCGACCGCCAGTAAAATAACAATAGAAATTGAGTAACATAGAAAGACCCGAGCATCAGTAAATCAATGATGCCAAGTTCTTGCATTATTTGTTAAGTCAAAGATTTGCCAGATCAGCAGCGATAAGTTTGTTACATCAATTTTTTTGAATTAGTTGGATGATGAGTAGATGTCACAAAATTTTATGTAAACCATGCAAACCAATTCAAGGTGAATGCCAATGGATTTATAATGAAGTTTCTAGAATAAATAATTTGGAGGGAAAATAATGTCATTTTCTCAAAAGATTTGAGCAGGAAATCAAGAACACAACTTTTTTTATAAGGAGTTACAGGTTAGAGATCAAATGTGAATCCATGAGAGGGAATTGGTCATAAGTGTGAACATATGAAGAAGCTAAGGGGAGTAAGAATAGAGCACCAAGACTCTAAGTTTATTAAGTGACCAGAGAATGCATTGGCATAATGAGTGGAAGAACTCAAGGAGATAGATCTTGAAGGGTGAACAAGCTATTAGCACTGCAAGGGAGGAAAACCAAGCAAAGAAAAGAATTGAAGAGTGACCTAAAATTTGCATAGCTAGGGTTGCAATCTAAACCAGGTCAAAACATTTCTAATAATCTCTTACCATTGTATTAGATATTGAAATCCTACATTACTAGGTTAGCTTAATAGCTAAGTGGATAAGCCTCGGGAAAAGGATAGAAGATCCCTAGGAGAAGGATAAAGAGATCCTTAGGAGAAGGATAAGAGATCCTTAGAGATGGATGAAAGATTCTTTTGAGAAGGTGACTGTAAATCTAATGGACTTGGGTGAGCCTAACAGCTCTATGTAAATCCTTTAACAGGGTGACATTTCAAGTTGAATGTCCTTAAGTGTTCTAACAAGGCACACTCCTAACAGGGTGTAGAAATCCTTTAATAGGGTCACATTTGACAATGTTTTGTAGCCTTTAACAAAGAAGGCCTTTAACATGGATGATCATTAGAAGTGGTTGAAATCAATTGTGCAGTTATTTAGTGGGTATCATCCCCACCTCAATTTTACCTTCTTATTCCTGGAGGATTTTTGGGTAATCAAAATCCTTAGTGTTATGGTGTGATGCATGTTTAATTTTCATGATTATTTAATGTTCAATTGCATGCATGATAAGAAAGTAAAAGGATAGTATTGTTGATTCACTCCTTTTTTATTGGAAAGTTTGAATTGGACATTATTGGACCTTGGATAACTAATTCACCCCCCCTCTTAGTTATTCTAAAGAATTCTAACATCAATTTGTTAAAGAATTGGTGCAAGATAAGGAGATCAAATTAGAATATGTCCATAAAAAGGAGAAAATTGCTGACATATTCAACAAGCCATTACCTAAGGATGCATTCTTGTATCTAAGAGGTAAGTTAGGGGTCATTCCCCTATTTGAGGCTCAGAAAAATAAAGTTTTAGTGATGCATCAATAGGAACCAAGCTGAAGATTTTTCAATTGATGCAGCATAGTCATGGAAACATTGCATATGAATCAGTATTCAAGGTACATCACTACTCATTTCGCTTGTGTTTTCTCTGGCATGTGTTGTTAAAGAGGGAGAGAGTCTACTATCATATCTATGAAATTTGAATTTGTTTGTGAAGAATTTTTGATTTGATAAGAAGCTATATAATTCCTTCACAGAGGGAGATTATTGTATTTGAGAAATTAGTGGCATAAAATCTAAGAGGGAGAAAAATTTTGTCAAAAAAAGACATGTTCTCAAATTTCATTTTCTATGACATGTGTTGCCATCAATGCCAAAGAGAGATATTTTTGTTTTCAATGTTACACAAATGTCATATCAATTATTGTACAAAGTCTACTAAGCTCAGTTGGTCAATAAAGAAAATTATAGAGTCTATTGAGCTCAGTTGGTTAGCAAAGCAAATTATAGAATTTACTGAGCATTCCTAGTAGTTACACTGTGGAGATAGTTTCTACCAAGCTCACAAGGTCAGTGAGGGAAAGTTAGTATTTACCAAGTTCACTCAGTCTCCAAAGGATTTTGTAGAAATTATAGGGTTTACCAAGCTTTAGTTGGTTAACACTGGAAATCATTTCTGGAGCAGTGTTTACTGAGCAGGGCTGGCCAATGAACGATTTCATTATTTTGGGAAATATAGTTTAATTGTTTCATGTAAATTTTGTAGCCAACTAATATAATTATTATTGATAAATGTAACTTGTAAATGAGTCAACTTGATAATTTGTAAGGTATGGATGAATGAATGAGCGAGCATGCAAGTGAGTTAATTGTGCGAAGAGGAAAGTGTGAGCAAATTTTGAAGAAGGATGAAATATCCTTGAGGATCCAAAAGGATGTATTCAATCAAAGAGGATCTAGTGAAGTAGAACAAATATTTGTAACAATAAAGTTTAGTTGCATCCCATTTAGGTCACTTCATTGTTACTTTTTCATCATTGTAGCAGTGATTCCTAAATCTCTTAATAGAGTTGGTTTAACAACCATTTTTGTAAATCCTCTAACAAGGTAGACAACTCTATTGAATTGTTCTTAAGTCCTCTAGCAAGGCCACTTTTAGCAAGGTGATCAAATCCTCTAACAAGGTCACAACTAATAGTGTGTTTTGTAACCTTTAACAGGGTTAGCTCCTAACAGGGCTCACTTTAGAAGAGTGAAAATTTGTAGCTAGTTACTTGTTGGTTTTTCCCATATTGGGTTTCCACATTAAATCTAGTGTCTCTTGTGTTGATGTTATTTATTTTATGCATGTATGTTAAATCTTTGTGAATGCTTAATAAGTTAAAATACATCTACTAAGTTACAACATTTTTCTATGTGGCTATCGAGTGAAAACAGTAACTAAGTTTATAAGACATTTAAGAGATTTGTGAATTTGTTTTTGTGGTAACTAATTCACCCCCACTTCTCAATTAATCCATCTATATTTCCAACAATTATTACTTTCTAATCATTGTATTAGTATAGGGTAAATCCTTTGGATTAAGGTTGACCTAACAATCATTTGTAAATCCTTTAACTAGGTGACATTCTAATGGAATGGTCTAATGTCCTCTAACAAGGTTCTCTCTTAATAGATTGTAACCTTTAATAGGGTTTTCCTTTAATAGGGAATCACTTCAAAATAGTGAGAATTAGTAGCATGTTACTAGTTCTTTTTCCAAAACTGGGTTTCCACATAAAATCCTTGTGTTAATTGTGTTATTAAATCTATTATGTTTCATGTTAAGATTTATACAAAGTCATTTTGTCTAGGATAGTAACCTACAAAATTTAAGTATTATATGTTCTAATGGATGTATGGATAATAAGGTTTTATGGATATGTGTCTATTAAGTATTAAAAAATTTTAGTTCTACATCTGGACCTCTAATAATTAATTCACACCACCCACTACCCTCTAAGTTATTCTAAAGATTACCAACAATTGTTATCAGAGTGCCATAGTGCTAAAGAGGACTAGTTTGAAGGTACCAGAAGCAAAAGAGAAATATTTCTTTAAAAAAAGTACCAAATTTTAACAAGGACAACTTCCTTGCATAAAAAATGTCTAATGAAACTACACCCAGGAGGTCTTAGACACCATTTACAATCTACCATCACCATTGGGCATGTTAATCCTATTGGAGCCCTAAATGTTGATGATCTAAACAAAATGAAAGAACATAATTAGGAAATGTTGGAGATTACTTCTACTCTAGGTTATTCTAAGTTTGATGGCATCAAGAGTTGTGTTACTATAAAGAAGATGTTGGATGTTCTTCACACTATTTATTAAGGAGACACAAATATTTTGAGAGCCAAATTTGGAAGTGTTAGAGGTAATTTAGATGACACAAGGATGCAAGAAGTTGAGAACATTGCTCAATATTTCTTTAGAATAAAAAATGTTATTTCTAAAAGAAGAGCTAATGGTAAAATTGATGTTGAAACTATATTGAGAAAATATTGAGGACAATGTTGTCCATCTATGCTATTGTAGTTTCTAACCTACAAGAATTAAGATGTATATCAAGTTCTAATCTAACTCTTGAAGGTTTGGTAGGTAGGCTCACTACCTTTGAACTCTCTAATTTTGATAATTTGAAATCTAAGAATGTTGAATCTTCTTTCAAAGCTAAACTATCATTAAATCTTAAGTAATCCTCATTTGAATCTACCAAGATGTCACCTACACCCATTTCTATGTTTGAGTTTTCTCATGATTCTACTTTCCCTTCTACAATAGACATTGCATATGCTTTGTTTGTGTAGGCCTCTTCCAAGGGAATTATTATTGTTGGTTCTGGCTTGATTTCTCCTATGTGTACCATAGCCTCTATCCTCCATGACTCTGCCCTAGTTGTGATTCATAAACTATCTTCTCCCACCCTTTCTCAAGTAGCTAATGGGGTTGGGTTTTGCCTAGCTTTGGCTTTTGGTGGTCCCTTTGTGTTTTCTTTTCCCATGGATTCTGCTAGGGTGACTCTTCCCCCTGGTGCTATAGGCAGATCTGCCATATCTTACACTATTGTGGCCACTTATGAGGCCAATAGTATGTGTTTGGGTCTCTGTGATGTTGTGCCTATCATTATAAGTAACCCAATTATGATTGACTTAGTGCTTGATTTTGTTTATGAGATCTCCACTTATGTGGAGGACTTCTCTTTGGGCACTGCTATTTTTTCCTTTTAAAGGTTTCTAGCCCTCACTTTTAGATCTACATACTTGGATCTCCCAAGTTTGGAAGCCCCTCACTTTGGAATTAGCTTATATTTACCCTATGGCAAGGGGTCTTTTCATTGTGAAATTTTCTATTATAGAAGATAGAAATTCCATCCTGTGCCATGGTTGCTCATGGGGGGAGAAAAACATGGTCCCTTCCTAACTAACCATCAATATAGAAAAATAGAGGTAGATCTAATATGTGTCATATTAATTTCTTTTCTCCCCCCAAGAGCAACCATGACACAAGATGGAATTTCTATCTTCTATAGTACTATAGTCAAGAGTCAAGTTGTAGATAGAATCTAAAAGTCAATCTCATTCTATTTCTTCTCCTCCTTGCCCTAGGTCATATCACAACTTGAGGTTTGCCCTTATGGAGATTAGATTTTGTAAAATCATAAGTGAATTTGGTTGTGGGGTAGCAGATCTAAGGATTTGTCCTACAACTTTTAGAAGGTTACAATCTTGTAAGAACTTGATTTGTAAAGATGGTTCAAGGTAGAGGAAATGCTAATAATGTAGTATTAGATACATAGAGATAGATTGTAGCAGGATTACATTTTGTAGATGGGTATATGCACCAATTATTGGTGCCAAAAAGGTGACAACTCTTTTTTCTTTTTCTATTTTCAATAGCACATACACACTTTTAAAAAGTGAATTTTTATAGATGGGCTACATACCCATAGCCCATCATTGTCATTGTTGATTTTTTACATTCCTACACTAGTAGTGTGGATGCGAGTTCAAGAAACAAAGGCTTTTGCCATCCCAATTGCCAATATGCCTCCTCACCAGCAAAATCTGAGATCACAAGCATGCCCACGTTGATGTCGTATGTGATCTTAACTTCATTTTGCATTTTTTGATATGTTTTTCATATTGTTTTTTAGGTTTTTAATATTTTTTTTAGGTTTTTTACAATTTTTATTTAAATTTGTTTATTTATTTGGATTTAAATTATTTTTTTATCAGGAAATATCCATAATCAACTAGAAAATCCACAAGAACCTCAAAACCCTCAAAACCAAAACCCTCCCCAAGAAGAACAACAAATTCCACAACCCAAACCAATTGCAAGACCTCAGCCAAGCACACAAGAAAATATAATAAATGAAATAGAGAGAGGTAAAACTGAATTAGAAAGACTCATTACTCAGTTGAAAGAATTTTCACAAACCAATCCAATGAGGGCTCAATTGGCATCAAACCTTGAATCCATTAAGACCCAGATAACCTCAGTTAGTGGTTAGTCAGATATTTGGTAGGTTAAGAGGGATGAACAAAAAAGATTTTATTCAAATAAATTTTCATATGAAGATGTTAAAAAAAAAGAAATACCAAAAGGTAGAATACGTGCATTATTTAGAAAACTTGGTGAACAAAATACTATTAGAGAGGGTACTAAATGGTTCCCCATCCATTGGTGCATACACGATGCTATTAGAAATAATTTTTGGGATAGATGGTGGATGGTTTTTGATGCCCCTCCTTGCAACAATCACGAGGTCCCCATGCATTTTTTGAAGAAATTTTATTTTGAGTTTGTCCTTGGGGAGATCCCCAATTATTTTAATATATTAGACTCTCAAGGTAGAGATGGGGGGTCATCATTTGAGAGGTTGGGAGCACGTTGTGACCCTAATGTAGTTAGGGCACTTGTGGCCAAGCCATAACACGAGCATGTGACTATTCCTTCACTTGTGAAGGAACTTGTAGAGGCCAGTGCTCTAGGGACCTTTAATGCTTTGATGTAGACCCTCATCCATTCTATGAGCCCATTAGTTGAGGGGGAGTCTTCTGTGCATTGTGGTCACATGCACACTTCATGCAGATCCTTATGTACATTTGGTACTCATGCTGGAGATGGTGCAATTGATGAGATTGTCACTAATTAGTTCCTGAATGAAACATTTGGCATTGGCACATAGGTAAATTAAAATTATAATTTACTATTTTGATCACATTTCATATGTATAGTGAATGACTAATTAATTAGCATCTATTGACATTGTTTAAAATTCAGGATCAGAGTGCTGCTGGGCCTAGCAACGATCCACCGATCCCATTTTTTATCCCCTCCACAAGTCTAGAGGTATGTATCAATTTAATCATTTAAATTAATACATATATTTATTAAGTAATCATATTAAGGACTGAGGAAAAAAATTATGCATGTGCTTCAATTCTCTATTGGACCGTCAACCTTTACTATGGACTCAAAGCATAGACATCATACAGGCTATGTATAGGTACATTTGTTTCATGTTAATTTAATTCATTTTATTATATTTGATTCATGTTTTATGTTACATGTAACGTTTATTGTATGACATGTAGCTCATGATGTCGGACATCATTCCTCATCTCCAATAGTCTGTTGATTCTAGAGTGGCTATAGCTATGGCTAGCTCATAGCCATTGACTGAGGTATGAAAGTATTTTCTTCATTTTAGTTGTTGTTTATAATAGTTAGTATCCAAATTTCTAATGTTATTTATAAGTTATTATATTTATTGAATTGTTGTAGGGTCTCATCATGCCCGATCATCCACAAGCCTTCGAGGTGGATTTACAGAGTGACAATTTGATGGCGGTAAGAAAATAATTGATTTTGTGTGTACATATATTTGATTTCAACATATAATAAATATTTACTCATATCTACTTTATTTGTATCAACTTGAGTTAGAGAAGAGCCTCAATAAAAGGACAAGCGCGCATCTCAGGAAGACCCCATCATATCCATTGTCTCCCTCTACATGATGATAGAAGACGTCGAGAGATTTATTTCCTTCCCCTTGTGGGAAGGAAAAGATATAGTTTATCTAGACATGTATATATATAGGCATCAGTAGACATATTTGATACACATTTGATGTATATGGCATTTATTTGATGTATGACATTATTCAACTTATGACATTATTGGTTAATATATGATATGTTTGTTCATATACGACATTATTGGTTATCATGATATATTATGTGTTTGTTAATGTACATGATATTATTGGTTATCATTTTATATTATATGTTTTTTCATGTATGACATTAAATTAGGTATATTCATGTATGACATTAAATTAGATATGTACATGTATGACATTAATTAGATATGTTTATGTCTGATATTAAATTCAATACCTAATTTTTTCAAAACTTTGACAGAATATTGATTAAGAATAAACTTTATCACTATTTAAGCTTAAGTTAATCATTTGCAATATGTCATTATCATATGATTTATGATCTGGTTCATGTTTAAAGTTTTCCTTCTCTATCATTTGTGTATCAAGTTTAATTCAATACCTAATTAGTTTGAATTTTTGATACAATATTGATTGGCAATAAACTTTATTAGTCAAGATCGATTAGGACCTCCTAGCAATAAACTTTATCAGGCAATATTCGTGAACCTCTTGGTAATTGGTCATCTGAATGAGAACCTTGATATTAGGAACTCCATGAAAGAAATTAGTAGCTTGAGCAGCTCTCCATTTGTTAGCTGAATTAAAACCTTGGATTGTAGATAGCTGGCCTTCATTGTACAGACCAATTTTATAGATATATAATCAAATAAATAGTGTATTCATCTAAGTAGAGAAATATTGTTATATAAGAAGAAGATCAAGTTTTACAATTTCTAATAATCATTAATGTATGCACATAGACTTAAACCTAAAAAGGATGACCTATAGAAGAAAAACTAGGTATGAAGTCGATACAAAATCAATAAGAGAGTTCTAGAATGATATCTTCAATATTTTTTGAATTAGAGAAAACTAAGTATTTCTATGAATCTATATCACCATCTAGATGTTGTTAGAATTCTTTAGAATAACTGAGAGGGGGGGATGAATCAGTTATCCAAGGTCCAAATGCCCTAATAATACTCTTTCACTACTTTTAATGAATCCATACACTTTTCATCCATCCAAACTTAGATCAACCATATTAGCAAGTTATAGTAAATCAACATGCAACAATAAAATATGCAAGATTAACACATGACAAAATGATTTACGTGGAAACCCAATTTGGGAAAAACCATCAGTAATATGCTACTTGATTCTCACTCTTCTAAAGTGATGCCCTGTTAAAAGCTTGCCTTGTTAAAGGCTTACAACACATTGTTAAATGTGACCTTGTTAGAGGATTTCACCAAACTGTTAGGAATGGGCCTGATCAAAGGACTTTAGAACATTCACTTGGAATGTCACCCTGTTAAAGGATTTACCTCATGGCTATTAAACCAACCTAAGTCCATAAGATTTGAACTAACTGTTACAATTTCTAGAGAGTAACAATAATAGAATGTTGATCTGATACAACTTACACCATACTTTGCAGATTTCATATCACTCTTCAGTTCTATCCTTTTGCTTGGCTTTAATCACTTCAAATCTGACAACTTGTCTTCCTCTCAAGCTTCATCTCCTTGAGTCTTCTTACTCATCATGCCAATGGAATCATATCTGGGGTCTTCTTATCGAAACAGAGTAATTGTTCTCTCTTTCTCCTTAGCACCTCCTTCAGTTCTTCATGCTTTTATGCTTGACCACCTACTCCTCTTTTTGGTTCATGAACTTATGACTTCTTAAATAAAAATTTGGTTTGCCTTTGTCTCCTGATTCTCCCTTTCCAACTTTAGTGTTTCAAATGGATTAGGTAGGATAGAATGTATCTACCCTATATTTTTCTCTTATCTAGAAACTTTGTGTAGACTCCAATTGTAATCTCCAAAAACATTCTACATGGTCTTCTGTGCCACTAGCTCATCATTCTTATCTTCCATTTAATTCACAGATTTCTAGATAATAACCTTGTCGGCTTGGATCTGCTGAATCTTCAATTTTCAAAATAATGTAGCAACTTGGTATTATTGATTTACTGATGCTCGGTATCTTTGTGTTAGTTGGCACTATTGGTTTTCTGATGCTCAACATCTATTTTTGCTTGGCACTTGTATCTGCTCGACACTTGATTTTTCTCAGCATCTAAAGTTTACTCGGCACTTGAAGTTCACTCAGCATTTAAAGTTTTACTTGGCATTTGAAGTTTACTCGGCACTTGAAGTTCACTCGACATCTGAAATTTACCTTGCACTTGAAGTCCACTCACTTGGCTTTAACTAGGAATCTGTTTGGCACCTACTAGCTTGCTCGACTCCCTCTCTCTAATGAACTTTAGTTAGCCTTTACAGATGTCTTAGCTAAAACCTTACATCTTTGATATGTTTCAATGTGCCTATTCTCTATGTCTGTCATCAATACACTTTTTCATCAATGGCTTAGCTGATCCTTCTACTTCATTTCAACATCATAACTTCAACGTTTCTCTAGGTGTTCTAGTTACAGCTTATTGATTGCCTCCTTTTCAATCAACCACTTGATAGTATTTGGATCACTAAAGCAATTGTCATTCCTAGAAGTAGCAAGTTTGACATCAATGACAAAAAAATGATTGAGAACATTCTTTACCAGTTCCATATGATCATTACAACAATTTTCCTCATAATTTTTTTCAATCATTTCCAACAGATGTTTCTTTGCATCTCCCTAACTATCTCTATTTTATCTCACATTCATCCTCTTCTTATATCTCTATTCATTTATCACTATGTTTTTATTTCTTTTAATATTCATGTCTAACTACACCTTCTTTTGTTTCCCTCTATCTCTATGCATCTTCTCCATGTTCAACAAGCATTGGAGTTATAGGGGTAGTGTTAAGAAACATGCTTATGTTGCAAAGAGAGGTGAGAAGTTGAAAATAAGGGTTTAGTGTAATTTGGAAACTAAGGATGATTTAATGGTTGATAAGTGGGCATTTTATTATGATGATCCTAATGATCAACACATTTGCATGGAGGTTGTCCAAGGTAGAGCTCATTGCAGTCTTATGCATGACAATCCATATGCAGATGCTATTTTGAATAAGTCTATTTTTGTCCCTTGATTGCAATCTTGGCTCCATGCTGTTTTAATTTGGGAGGTGGTTAGATGGAACTATGAATATCTTTAAGTAATAAATTCTATTGATTTTGATTTAATTTATTATTAAAGATTTTAATGGATACAACTTTGCTCTAAATATCTCACTCTATCCTTGTATCACACTCTCTCTTATTTCCCCCTCTTTATATTTCTCTTTTTTCCATATCTATTTTTTTTCCATATCTATGTAGCCATCTATCCTCTTTATCTCCCCCTCACTAATGCAGAGATGTTGAGCAAGAAGTGAGGTTTAAGCACTTTCTTCTTCCTAATCTACCAAACTAAAATTATAGCCTTCCTAATATCTTACTCATTTAGGATATCATATTTGTGGCCTATCCAAAGTGATAGGGTCATTTGTAAACTCCTCCAAGGTGAGTACTTCTCCAATCAAGATCTTGCACCTTTTTGTTTTAGGGACACTAGCCCTATTTCAATCCAATAACTATAACTCTTCACCAATGGCTTCACCAACCTCAACTTTCTATTGGGACACCTTCCATATGTTGAACTAATTAAGAATCAACTCTTGATTTAACCCTCCAATTGTCATACAATACAAAATGTTGACTATCATAGAATTCCTTGTAGGTCTCCTACTCTAACTTTCTGGTCTTAAATTCCTCTTAGGTTGAAATCTAACTATTCTATGGGTAGATTTAGATACCCTTTTGGAATTTACCTGGCCATAAAAAGCTAATAGAGTAGACAGTTTGATCCCACGATGAAAGGTGAGAGAGATTTAAAAGTTGGTAACTTTGTACTGGCCAACACTACAAGTTTTAGCATCACCCGAGATGGCATCATAAAATAAAAATGGAGTGTGATCTCCAAAAGGTGAGAGGTTATTCTAGGCCTCCACAACATGGTCCTATAGGAACTAGAATCACATCCATACCTCACACGAGCTCTGAGATATTCCCTGTCAAAGATCACAACCCTATGGCATTTAGTAACCCTTAGGAACATTCCAGTTTGGCATTCCCAAGAATGTTCAAGCACTGAAGGGGATAGGATGAGGGTGGGCATAAGGTTCACCTAGCCACCCAAAGCTAACAGAGCAGATAGTTTGATCCCACGATGAAAGGTGAGAGAGATTTGGCAGTTGGCAACTTTGTACTAGCCAACATTGCAAGTTTTAGCATCACCCGAGATGACATCGTAAAAAAATAAAAATGTGTGATCTCCAAAAAGTGAGAGAGGTTATTATAGGTCTCCACAACATGGTCCTATAGGATCTAGAACCACATCCATACCTCACATGAGCTCTGAGATATGCCCCATCAAAGATTGCAGCCCTATGGCATTTAGTGACCCTTAGGGACATTCTAGTTCGATGTGCCCGATAATGTTTGAGTGCTGAAGGGGATAGGAAAAGGTTGGGAATAGGGTTTATCTAGCCACCCAGATCTAATAGATTAGACAGTTGAATCCCATGATGAAAGGTGAGAGAGATTTTTAAGTTGGCAACTTTGTACTAGCCAACACTGTAAGTTTTAGCATACCCAAGATGGCATCATAAAATGAAAATGGAGTGTGGTCTCTAAAAAGTGAGAATTTTTATTGTAGGCCTACACAACATGGTCATGTAAAAATTAGAATCACATCCATATGTAACACGAGCTCAAAGATATGCCCTATCAAAGATCGCAGAGCTATGGCATTTAGTTACCCTTAGGGATGTTCTAGTTCAGTGTGCCTGAGAACATTTGAGTGCTGAATGGGACATGATGAGGTTGGAGATAGGGTTTACATGGAGCTAAAAAAGTAGACAATTCGATCCCATGACGAAAGGTGAGAGAAATTTGGTAGTTGGAGACTTTGTACTAGCCAACACTACAGTTTTTAGCATCACCTGAGATGGCATCATAAAATGAAAATGAAGTGCGATCTCCAAAAAGAGAGAGAGGTTATTGTAGGCCTCCACAACATGGTCCTGTAGGAACTACAATTGCATCCATACCTCACACGAGCTCCAATATATGCCCCATCAAATATCACAGCCCTATGGCATTTAGTGACCCTTAGGGACATTCCAATTTTGCATGCTCGAGAACATTCAAGTGTTGAAGGGGATAGGAAAAGGTTGGGGATAGGGTTTGTGTTGCCACCCAGAGCTAATGGAGTATTTAGTTCAATCCCAAAACAAAAGGTGAGAGAGATTTGGCAATTCGCAACTTTGTACTAGCTAACACTGCAAGTTTCATCATCACCTGAGATGGCATTGTAAAATGAAAATAGAGTGTGATCTCCAAAAAGAAAGAGAGGTTATTGTAGGCCTCTACAACATAGTCCTATAGGAACTAGAATCACATCAATACCTCACACAAGCTCTGAGATTTTCCCCATTATAGATCACAACCCTATGGCATTTAGTGACCCTTAGGGATGTTCTAGTTTGGTGTGCCTAAGAATGTTCAAGCAATAAAGGGGATAGGACAAGGTTGGGGATAGGGTTTACCCAACCACTCGGAGCTAACAGAGGAGATAGTTTGATCCCATGATGAAAGGTGAGAGAGATTTGGCAATTGGAAGCTTTGTATTGGCCAACTCTACAAGTTTCAGCATCACCCGAGATGGCATCATAAAATGAAAATAGAGTGTGATCACAAAAAAGAAAGATAGGTTATTGTAGGCCTCCATACCTCACATGATCTCTAAACTTTGAGGTTAGTTTGATATCAAAAAATTGAGAGAGGTTATTGTAGGTCTCCACAATACAGTCTTGTAAGAACTAGAATTGCATCCATACCTCACACAAGCTCTGAGATATGCCCTGTCAAAGATCGTAGTCATATAGCATTTAGTGACCCTTAGGGACAATTTGATTTGGTCTTCCAAGAGAATTAAAGCACTAAAGGGTATAGGAAAAGGTTGGGGATAAGGTTTACTTGGCCACCTGTTGGGTGATGCGACGCTCTCCCCTGCCCATAGGTGGTTAATTATGTGGTGTTCCATGTTCACTAACAGTCATGGCTTTTGGTGCAACAGAAAATGGGCCCAACAATTGGTATCAGAGCCTAGTTTTGGCCTGGTCATGGGTTCAAATCTCCCTGGTGCCTTCCTGACCCGTGTAAGCACCTGGTATGTGCGTCGAGGGGGAGATTGTTGGGTGATGCAACGCGCTCCCCTGCCCACAGGTGGTTAATTATGTGGTGTTCCATGTTCACTAATAGTCATGGCTTTTGGTGCAATGGAAAGTGGTCCCAACACCACCTAGAGCTAATGGAGTAGATAGTTCAATCCCACAATGAAAGGTGAGAGAGATTTGGTAGTTGGAAACTTTGTACTAGCAAACAGTAGAAGTTTCAGCATCACCTAAGATGGCATCATAAAATGAAAACTGAGTGTGATCTCCAAAAAGTGAGGAGGTTATTGTAGGCCTACACAAAATGGTCCTGTAGGAACTAGAATTGCATCCATAACTCACACAAGCTCTAGGATATGCCTCGTCAAAGATTGTAGCGCTATAGCATTTAGTCACCCTTAGGGTTTCATAGGCAGTAAGGAAGTAACAATGTATAACTTACAAATAGAAACTAATCTCTCCTTAAAACCACCTCCAAAATTATTCAAATTAGAGACACTAACTGATCAATGCAAAACATCACCCTTTCAATTTGAAAAATTTGTACTATACCCTTCACCATACTATACGGCCAAAAACCTAGATTTGAAGGAAAAAGAAGGATTAGAATCCCAAAATAATTAATCTGACCTAGGTGAAGGGTGTAGAAGGAAAAATTTTATGTATAGTAGAGATACAAGGGGTTGAACCAAGTCTATTAACCCATTTGTTTATGTTTTCCTTGTAACCTAGCCTAAATTGGCCATTTAGGACTGCGACACAAAGTTGGCATAACTTGATGTTGGAGTCGAGTTGGTGGATAATCTTTTGGAATATCTTAGGGGATGTTGAAGAGTTTTTAAAAATTAAAAAATATTGGGGGGTACTTCATATGGTTTGGGATTTTGACCATTAAAACTAGAGATTGTCCTAGTAGGAAGTGCTGGTAACAGTTTTGAAATTTGATTGTTGAGTCAAATTAAAATATTAAACTATACACTATCAATTAAATCTAGAATATATATACCAATGTAAAGAAACCATCACCACAACATAGAAAACAAAATTTTTTTCTAGAGTAAAAATTGGTTAAGGGAAAAACTCAATGGGGATCAAACCTACAAGATGATATACTAGCACATGTAAAACTCTATTATTGGTAGAATGAGAAATGCACGTGCATTTAGGCACTTGCCTAGAGATGATTGTTCTAATACAATAAGGACAGTAACCATTCTTAAAAAATTCCAAATACAATAAGAGAAATGACCCAAAGAATGAACAACAATTCATCATAGACAACACTTCACTGCATCTGCTATATTTAAAATATATTCATAAAATTATAATCCTGCCAATTAAGTTTAATAAGGAAAGAAAACAAACAAATTGTTTTCTACATTCTAACTTGGGACAAGAAAGATTACATATCATACCCAAATTTAATATTTCTAATAATAGACAATAATTCCAAATTCTCAAAAGAGCACCATATCTTTCACAAAATTGACCAATGTAAGATCATCCAAGATGTCATCTTTATACATAATATATGGACATCTCTAACTAGTCCAAAAATACATAAACTAATCAAATTGTACTTAGAGATGATCATATAAATGCAAGGCCTTTGAATAATTTTATTTTACAGAAGATTTTTTTGTTAATGAGTGGCTTTAACCTATTAATCTAATATTCAATACATCCACTTCATGGAGATAGCCAACTTATTTGTTGCAATTAGCTTTGGAAATATGAACCAATTTTTGCTAAGAACTTTAAACATAAGAACTATTAACACAACAATGTCATACTTATCATTTCTCTTCATAAGTCAAAATTCCTCCAAATTCTCAATGATTGACCATAGATCACATTTACCTCTGCAAACAGCATTTTTTTATTGTTACATACTCCCACGAAGTATAACTCACAAATGGAACCAACAATGAAAGTGTTGATATTACTAAATATCTCCCCATTTATCATTCTTTAGGTGCAACTTAGAATTTGGCATGGTGAAGGGTGATGTATGGATTTTTTAGATTTGAAGGAAAAAGAAGGATTAGGCTCCCAAACTAATTAATCTAACTATACCCATACTATACCCTTCACCATACTATATGGCCAAAAACCTAGATTTGAAGGAAAAAGAAGGATCAAGCTCCCAAACTAATTAATCTAACCCAAGTGAAGGGTGTAGAAGGACAATTTTGATATATATCAGAGATCCAAGGGGTTGAACGAAGTCGGTGAACCCATTTTCTTATGTTTTCCTTGTAACCCAACCTAAACTGGCCATTTAGGACTGTGACAAAAAGTCGGCATAACTTGATGCTAGAGCCAAGTTGGTGGTTAATCTTTTGGAATCTCTTAGGGGATGTTGAAGAGTGTTTAAAAATGCAAAAATAGTGGGTTGTCATTTTTATGGTTTCGGATTTTGATCGTTAAAACTAGAAATTGTCTTAGTAGGAAGTGTTGGTAACAGTTTTGTAATTTGATTGTTGAGTGTTCAGAAATCTCAAGTTTGAGATTTTTCTTGTTGGTTTGAGTCTATAATAACCATTTCCATCTAAAAATTTGAGTGTTGAAATAATTTCAACAAATAATTGGCATCGACCTGTAATATTTAATTCTTCAGAAAATAATCTCAAGATATGATTAACTTTTCTTTGACAAGTACGGTTGCTAATCTTGTCAGGCATCGATTTTAAAATGTTATTATCAATATCAATCAAATATTTTGGTCTTCTAAAATGAATTCTATAAGGTCTTCTAATCTCTTCAATTCTCTCAACATTTTCAACATTACTATAAGGTTGAGTGTATTGCATACCTTGAACTGAAGATGATGTGCCTTGGCAATAAGATGTAAAAGATGTAATATCACCTACTTGATGTGCTGATGTTGTGCTTTCAACATAACATGATGGAGTGTGTATATCATTAGATCTAAAAATTAGTTTCTCTTCAACATGAGAGGATGATATGACTTCAATATTGGAAGATGGTGTAGCAGACGATATGACTCCAACATTGGAAGATGGTGTAGCTTCACAATTCAATTGTCTCCTTTAGCATAATAGTCTCATTCATTCTCTTTGTCTCTCTAATTCTTCCCTTTATTTCTTTGTACTAGTGGTTCTTGATCCTCTTGAAAATTCAATTCTTCATTATTGCTTTGCAATTTTCTTTGTTCATGTAGTAATTTCATTTTATCTCTTTTAATTGCCAAATCTCTCTCCCTATCTTCATTTGTTTGAGTTTTTGGTTTCTTCCTTGGCATGATGATGATTTCTACATGTCAAATTATTCAAATATCTGAATTACTTAAAATGTGTAAATTAAAAATTATTCTAATACATATAAAAAGTATAATTATTTGATTAAATACACAATATATGTCAATGACTTGTGAAATTTCTAACCATTTCAAAATAACATTTCATCCAAACATACAATTTTCAATGAATTCACTATATATTAAACAACATATAAAATTATAACCAAATTTTTATCTATATATCAACAAACAATATTTAAAATGGATTGCACTAACCTTTTCTATACAAGGAATATTCAAAAAGTCTTTAAATTGTGTATCCAATGATTGGATTTGGTGTTTGCTAGCTTGAAAAAGTGTTGAAATAGAGTTTGCTATGTTGAAACCGTGTTTGCTATGTTGAAACCCATGATTTTTGTCAGAATAACAGAGTGCACAATAGAAAAAAGTTAGAGAATGGATGAAATGGGTCCCAAAGTTTCTTTTTCACCATTTTTAGGTGATTACATATAGTGCGTACGCACTATGTGAAAACACATCACTCCCCATCCTCCCTACTCTCTATCCTCCCTACTCTCTCTCTCTCTCTCTCTCCCCTCTCCTATCTGTTACTCTCTCTCTCTCTCTCTCCCTACTCTCTCTCCCATCCCCTACACTCTCTCTCTCTGCCCTCTCCCATCCCATACTCTCTCTCTCACACTCTTCTTCTTGCACTACCTACTCCGTCTACCTCTCTCACCATCTCTCCTCTCCCATCCCCTATTCTTTAGATATCTCACACACACTCCCATCCTCCCTCTCCAACTTTCTACTATCTCTCTCTCAATCTATCTCCCATCCCCCTACTCTCTCTCATCCCCTACTCTCTCTCATACTCTCGTACATCTGCTACTGTCTCTCTCTCCCCGCTCTCCCCTCCCCTAAACTCTCTCTTTTATGGATACGCAATCCCATCCCCCCTCTCTCTTCCACTCTCCCACTCCCTCTCCCACTGCCTACTATCTCCCTCTCAAGTTCTCTCTCTCCCTTACTACTCTCTCTCTAATCCCCAAGTCTCTCTCAGAATCTCTCCCATCCCCTACTCTCTCACTCTCTCTCTCATCCTTTCACTCTGTCTCTCTCAGTCCATACTCTCTCTCTACCACCAACTACTATTTCTCACACTCTTTCCCATCTTTTTACTCTATCTCTCCCATCTCATACTCTCTCTCTACCACCCCTGCTCTCTATCACACTCTCTCCCATCCCCTATTCTTTTTCTTTCATAGACACACTCACACACACACACACACTACCATCCCCCCTCTCTCTTCTCTCCCATCCCCTACTCTCTAGATTTGTCACACACATTCCCATCCCCCTCTCTCTATCTCCCTCTCCCTACTCTCTCTCACACTCTCTCCCATCCCCTACTCTCTCTTACACACACTCCCATCTACCCTTCTCTCCCTCTCCCACCACCTACTCTCTCTCTCTCTCTCTCTCTCTCTCTCTCTCTCTCTCTCTCTCTCTCTCATCCCCTAAACTCTCTCTTTTTCAAAAACACACTCTCATCCCCCTCTCTCTCTCCCCTCTCCCATCCCTTACTCTCTAGATCTCTCACATGCACTCCCATCCCCTCTCTCTCCTCCTCTCCCACTCCCTCTCCCACCACCTACTATCCATCTCTCTCAAGTTCTGTCTCTCCCTCTCTACTCTCTCTCTCTCTCTCTCATCCCCTAGTCTTACTCTCTCTCTCCCATTCCCAACTCTCTCTCAAACTCTCTCCCATCGGCTACTCTCTCTCACACTCTCTCTCCCATCCTTTCACTCTATCTCTCCCATCTCATACTCTCTCTCTCTCTGCCACCTCCTACTCTCTCTCTCACTCTCTCCCATCCTTTCACTCTATCTCTCCCATTCCATACTCTCTCTACCAACCCCTACTCTCTCTCACACTGTCACACACTATCTCTCTCTTTCATAGACACACACACACTCCCATTCCCTCTCTCTCTCTTTTCTCTCCCATCCCCTACTCTCTAGATTATTCACACACACTCCCATCCCCCTGTTTCTATCTCCCTCTCCCTACTCTCTCACACTCTCTCATGTCTCCTACTCTCTCTCACACACTCTCCCATCCTTTACTCTCTCTCTCTCTCTCTCTCTCTCTCTCTCTCTCTCTCTCTCTCTCTCTCTCTCTCACATCTCCCATCCCCTACTCTCTCTCTTTCATAGACACACAAACTCTTATCCCCCCACTCTCTTCTCTCTGATCCCTTATTCTTTATATTTGTCACACACACTCCCATCCACCCTATCTCTCTCCCTCTCCCCTTCCCACTCCCTCTCCTACTACCTACTATATCTCTCTCTCTCAAGTTCTCTCTCTCCCTCTCTACTCTCTCTCTCTCCCATCCCTTACTCTCACTCTCTCTCCCATCCCCTACTCTCTCTCACTCTCCCATCCCATACGAGCTCTCTTTGCCACCACATACTCTCTCTCACAGTCTAATACTCTCTCCCATCCCCTACTCTATCTCTCTTACACACATTCTCATTCCCCCTCTCTCTCCCTCTCCCACTCCCTCTCCCACTACCTACTCTCTCTCCCCTCTCACATCCCCTACTCTCTCTCTTTCATAGACACACACACTCCCATCCCCCCTCTCTCTCCTCTCTCATCCCCTACTCTCTAGATTTGTCACACACACTCCCATCCCCCCTCTTTCTCCCTCCCCCACTCCCTCTTGCACTACCTACTATTTCTCTCTCTCAAGCACTCTCTCCCTCTCTATTTTATCTCTCCCATTTTCTACTCTCACTCTCTCTTCCATCCCCTACTCTCTCTCTCTCTCTCTCTCTCTCTCTCTCTCTCTCTCTCTCACACACACACACACACACACACACACACACACACACACCCACCCATCCTGTATGAGCTCTCTCTGCCACCCCCTACTCTCTCTCAAAATCACACTCTCTCCCATCCCCTACTCTATCTCTCCTGTACACATTCCCATTCCCCCTTCTCTCTCTCTTGCAATCCCTCTCCCACTTCCTGCTCTCTCCCATCTCCTACTCTATCTCTCTTACACACTTCCATTCCCCCTCTCTCTCCCTCCCACTCCCTCTCCCACTACCTAATCTCTCTCTCTCTCACTGACCCTCTCCCTCTCTCTCCCGTCCCCTACTCTCACTCTCTTTCTACCACCCCTACTCTCTCTCACACTCTCACACTCTCTCCCATCCCCTACTTTCTCTCTTACACACACTCTCATCCCCTCTCTCTCTCCCTCTCCCACTCCTCTATCATTACCTACTCTCTTTCTCTTCCATCCCCTACTCTCTCTATCTCTTTGTCCCCTCTCTCATTCCCTACTCTCTCTCTTTAGCACACACCCATCCCCCCTCTCTTCTCTCCCATACCCTACTTTGTCTCTCAATCTCTCTCCCTCTACCACTAGCTACTCTCTCTCTCTCTCTCTCTCAATCTCACTCTCATTCTCACACACTCTCTCTCACTCTCACTCTCTCCCTCTCTACTCTCTCTCTACTATTGCCTACTCTCTCTCACATTTTCAAACTCTCTCCTATCCCCTACTCTCTCTCTCTCTCTCACACACACATACACACATATTTCCATCCCCCCTCTCTCTCCCTCTCCCATCACCTACTCTCTCTTCCATCTCCTACTCTCTCTTGAGCTACTCTATCTTCCCCCTTTCCCATTCCCTACTCTCGCTATTTCACACACATGCACTCCCATCATCCTTTCGCTCACTCTTCCTCTCCCACTCTATCTCCCACCACCTACTCTCTCTCTCCCTTCTATCTCTCTCTCCCAACCTATACTCCCTCTCACACTTCCTCTCTCTCCCATCCCCTAATTTCAATCTTTCTCCCCAATCCCATACTCTATCTTTCCCACTCCTACTCTCTCACACACTTCATCTCTCTTGCATCTTTTACTCTCTATGCCACCCCTAATCTCCCATCCTATACTCTCTCCCCTCTCGCATCCCCCACTTTCTCACTTCCTCTCTCCCATCCTATACTCTCTCCCCTCTCCCATCCCCTACTTTCTCTCTATTTCTTTCTCTCTCTCTCACACACACATAGCCATTCCCTTTCCCCCTCGCCACCCCACCTCACCCCCCACCTAGCTCTCTCTTGCTCTTGGGTTGCAATTTTGGTCTCAATAGTGCATGCGCACTATAGCGCACATGTGCTATTCAGAATTTAAATGCTTCTAATAGCATGTGCATGCTATAGGACACATGCACTATTGAAAGCTTTTTATTAAAACCAAGCCTATGGCTTGGTTTTTCCTTGGATATCCAATCCAAAGCTTTAGAGTTTATAAATAGGTCTAAGACATGTTTTCCAGCAAACATACAAAAAATGATTGATTTTTCTTGTGTGCTTCCCATCAAGATTCGTTGTGGTTAGGTATCGATAAGATTAGGTTACATAGCATTATAAGTCTTTGTTTTTGCTATCTAACCATATAATTAATTTTCAATTTGAAAATTTTCAAGCCTTTCATCTATAATTTCTTTTGAATGTATGTTCATTTTTTGTCAAAAACCACCATGTACTAATTGGGCTATAGATTTTAGCTCACTCATCGAATTTTGCAACAACTTAGTTTTTTAGAAACTAGACTCCATTCTACACACTTTGAAAAAAAAAAGTTTTGATTTTAGATTAGTTTTCAAGTATTTCTATGGGGAGCACACAAATATTTCCCATTTTTGGTATGTGTCTAGTTAAAAAATTCATTAAAAAAAATTACACATTATAAAATTACCAGAAAAATCTGGGATAAACTACATATTGGTAAGTAACTTTTTACCATAGCGATTAAATAATTTCAAAAAAAGTTTAAATTTTAGGGGGGCCACACTTTGTACTATGTTATGTTTCTGTGGAATAAATAGTACCCCTTTTTGTGGTCCCATTTTTTGAGGACCTAAAACTAAACCATTTTGAAAAAAATTAGTAGTTTAGACACTAGATTCAAAGGACTACAACTTTTGTTTTTGTCATATCTTAAAATTTTGAGTCTAACTATCTTCACATTCTTGTTGAAGTTCAAAATTTGTAGATTTCAGGAAAAAGGTGTCCACTTATAGCCACCTTTTGGCATCACAACTTTGTGCACTTGCCTAGAGGATGCCCAAAAGAGAGGAGTGCATCTTAATAATGTGAGTGATAATAAAGTAGTAGTACTAAACCCTAATCCAAAACCTAAAGTAGATCAAGATGAGGAAAAATTGCTGAGGGTATTGTCTAGGGATAAGAAAAAAGAATGTTGTAGAAGTTGTTCCTTATGGTCAAAAATTGGATAACAATGTCATGTTAGATTGGATCCCTGAAATGGAGAAGTTTTTTTACTATGAGAACACTCTTGATAATAGGAAGGTAAATATTATAGTTACTAGGTTGAAAGGACATGTCTCATTATGGTGGGAGAATTTGCAAACTGATAGAAAAAGGAGAGGAAAGGAGAAGATCAGAACTTGGGTGAAAATTGTAAACAAGGTAATGAAAAATTCCTTCCTATTGACTACCAAGTTAGCTTTTTGAGAAAGATGAAAAATTTGAGATAGAGAGAGATGACTATGAAGGAGTGTACTAATGAATTCTCTATATTGAACATTAGATCTAGACATATGAATGATGATGTTGAGAAAATTAAAATGTACATAAATGGATTGAGATCTAGAATTCAAGATAAAATAAGGTTTTTAAAATTGGAAAGTGTAGAGGAAGTATACCAATATGCCTTGAAAGATGAGGAGATCTTGACAAAGAAACAAGAACAAAGACAAAGAGGTAGAGGTTATATTTTAGAGAGACAGAGGCAAATCTAACATTTCTATGCAAGATAAGGGAAAATTAAAATGGAAGAATTATGAGAAAAGAAATACCAACTAGAAAGGTTGTGATTCTTACCAAGGAGGAACTAGTTCTTACCAAGGATGAGTTAATTCTTATTGTAGAGGTGAATTTCATGGTAATTGGTTTAGATGTGGTAAAGAAGTGCATAGATCCTTTGAGTGTAGATCCTATGAAAGTAGGAAAGGTAACATAAATTATGTGATTCAAGGGGAAACTAAGGGTTCATCAATTAGACCTAGAGCTAGAGAAAATCTAATGGTGAGAAGAACCTTATGGAATAAGGGAAGCAATGAGGAACTTGTGCTAAGGAGAAGTCTTTTCAAAAAAAGATGTAAGATGTGTAGAAATTTTTTCTAGGTAATCAGTCACAGTAGAAGTTCTAGAAATTTGGTATCAAAAGAGTTTTTTACAAAGTTTCTATTGTAGAGGCTAAAACATCCTAAACCCTATCATGTTTTGTGGATGAAGGATGAGCATAAGATATTGGTAAGCAAACAATGTATTATGAAGTTCAAGATTGGATGTTACTTTGATGAAGTTTTATGGGATATTATGCCTATACATTGTTGTCATATTTTGTTGGGTAGACCTTAGCAATATGATAGATATGCTATACATGATGGAAGATTGAATCAATATTCTCTTTGGGTGAATGGGAAGAAGCAAATATTACTGCCTTTGACTGAAAGTCCAAATGAGGTTAATCATACTACTATGAAAATTTGTATCATCAATTGGAAACAATTTGAAAAAGAAATGAAATGAAACCAAGTTTGTTTTCCTATAATTCCTAGAGGATTGAGTTTTGGTAGTAATGACCAAGTGATGGAAAAAGTTGGTAATGACCGAGTGATAGTAGAAACTGGTAGAGGCTTAGTATGTGTAGAAATTAGAAACTTGTCGAATGTGTATAAAGAGATTTTTGTAGAAGATATACTTGATTATTTACCACTAGTAAGGATTATAGGTCATTGTATGGATCTAACTCCTGGAGCTAGTTTTCCAAATAAAGAACCATATAGATTGACACATACAGAGAATAAAGAACTTAATAGACAAGTGCATGAGTTGATACAAAAATTTTTGATTAGAGAAAGTTTGAGTCCATGTGTTGTACCTATTGTATTAGCAACTAAAAATAATTGAGAATTGAGAATTGAGAATGTTAACTAATTCTAGAGCTATGAACAAGATCACAGTGGAGTATAGGTTTCCTATTCCAAGGATAGATGACATAGTGGATTTTTTTGAAGAGTGGTTATCATCATATCTGATTTAGAGAAGGCAATGAATGGAAGACTTATTTCAAGACAAAATATGGTTGGTGTGAATGGTTGGTTATGACTTTTGGTTTGACTAATGCACCTAGTACTTTGATGATGTTGATGAATGAAGTTCCAAAAATATTTTTTGGTAAATTTTTGATTTTTCTTTTAATGAAATTTTGATATTCAGTAAGACTAAAAAAAATATCTTGAGCATGTTAGACAAGTATTGCAAAGATTGAAGTAGGAGAAGTTGATGATTAACTTGAAGAAGTATTCTTTTATGCAAGAGGAGATTATGCATTTGGGATTTTTGTTTTCAGATGATGGTTCAAAGATAGATCTCAAGAAACTAAAAGAAATTTTGGAATGGCCTACACTTAAGAATGTGGTTGATGTAGGATCATTTCATGAGTTGGCTAGTTTTTACAGGAAGTTTATAAGGAATTTTAGTTTTGTTTGTAATTATATGACAATGACAATGAGAGAAGATAAAAAAAAACCAAGTGGACACAAGGAGTTGATAATAATTTTGAGACTTTGAAAGAAAATTTTATTGAGATTCCACTATTGGCTTTACGTCATTTCAATAAGGTATTTCAAGTTGAATATGATGCAAGTGATAGTGCAATAGGAGTTATGTTGAGTTCAGAAGGTAAACCTATTGATTTATTTAGTAAGAACTTAAATGATACTAAAAGGAAATATTTTTTGTATGATCAATAGCTTTAGGCTACTATTCAAGCCTTAAAGAAGTGGAGACATTATTTGATTTATAAGGAGTTTGTGTTACATATACTAATCATAAAGCTTTATTGTACTTGGGAAGTCAATATAAACTAAATTAGAGACATATGAATTGGGTTGAGTACTTATAGAGTTGCATGTTTGTTATAAACCATAAGAGTGGAGTTATTAACATATCTAATGAATTGAGAAGAATACATTCTTTATTGAATGAGATGAAGGTTGTATTCCTTGGTTTTGATGACATGAAAGAGTTGTATGATACTAACCCTAATTTTTCTGATGCATGGAGAGACTACAAAGAACCAAATCTTATAGATCATATAAGTATGATGAGTATTTTATTCTAGAAGGTATTTTGTTCAAAGCTATTCATTTGTGTATCCCTAGAAGTTATATGAGGTTAAATTTGATTAAGGAAGAGCATAATGGAGGATTGTATAGACATTTTGGAATTGATAAGACATCAAGTTTGCTAAAGGATAGGTATTGCTTGCCATAAATATATAAGAATGTTTAGAAATTTTTGAAGAGTTGTGGATTTTGTCAAATTGCAAAAGAAGTCAGAATACTAAATTGTATACACCTATTTTTGATCCTAAGAAACCTTGTGGTGACACTAGTAAGGAATATGAGGATTTCCTAAAATAGTAAAGGGGTATGATTTGATATTTATTGTTGTGGATAGATTTCCTTAGACGGTTCATTTCATACCATGTAAGAAGACATCATATGCTAAGCATGTTGCTGAACTTTTCTTTAAAGAGATTTTCAAATTTCATAGATTGCTAAGAAATATTATTTCTAATAGAGATAGTGATGGAGACACAACCCAAGCACATAATGGATACAACAGGAAAGGTAAAATTTTATTAATTGCAAAAATATGCTAGTACACTTAGTGTAGAGAAACAGACTCCAAAATAGGCCCTATGGGCTTACAATAGCGTAAAACTAGACATAATTCTTCTCCCAGTACCTTCTCTCAAACCCCACTCCTAACTACCTTTTACAATGCCAAAAATGTTCTTAAATACACCCCGGAGGGTTAAGGATTAGGAATACATTCTAGAAAGTGCTAGTAGGCATCCACTGACCAAATAGAAGGCTCTAGAATTTGCATTAGAAGTTGGCACAAAATTAGAAGAATCCAAAAACGGTGACGAAACTTTTGGGAGGCATAACTTTTGAGTCATAGCTCCGTGTTAGGAACCTATGTGTTCCTTCTGTTTATTTTGTTAGAGTAGTGTTGTTGGACGCATATGCTTTGTAAGTCGTCCCGTGAGTATATTTTATTATCCCACATGCATAGGTAGTATTACTTTTCTAGATCGTACTCAGTATATAAGAATAGGTTGAGGCCCTTGATGGACACGGACGAATTTATTGTATTGAGCTTGCTCAAAGGAGGTTGCCCCCTCGAAGTGGCCTGCGATCAGTAGATTCATTCTGAGTTCAGCTATCACTTTGTATTCTATTATTTCGAGCATTCTCACGATATTGCTATAAGGAGGTTCATCACATCTGGTATTAGAGCACTCTCTTAGGCTCGCTGGGTGGAAATTACATCAAAATTTTTTTTCTGTCGTGGCCTTCAGGTTCCTCACTTCTAATATCTCTTGTTATTGCAATAACTCTTTTTCCGTTGTTTTCTGTTTCTGCTCATACTTCCGCAGAACGTCTGCAATATCATTTCGCATACTTCCTTCCTTGGCGACCCAACCCCAAATTTTACATATCAAAGCCCTAAATCCCTCATTTATCTAATTTTAGGGTTTGCCCTATCTTTTTCACCTCTCATCCAATCGCCACCAAACTGAGCCACAAGATTCAATTCCTCATTTTGCTCCCTTATCCCTCTTGGACTGTTCGCCTCATTTCGCCTCCCTACCCTTGAAACCCTCATTTTTCTATTTCCCTTGTTCCCAGATAGTCTCCCACCACCTGTCGAACACCCATTTCCTATCTGAGTTTTACCCAAATCCAAGTTTGTCGTAACTAAAAAAGTTTTTGTTTCTCATCTTCTACCCATTCCAAAAAAAAAAAGCAAAAAAGAAAAACCCTTGCTTTATGGTTGTTACGCGTACAGGAGCAAAAATCATGGAAGAAGAAATGGCATCCCTCAAAACCAAACTTCAAGATCTGGATGACAAAATTCTGGGTCTTAACTTTCAGCAGTCAGCCATGAGCCGAAACCATTCAGGAGATACTGGGTCCTCTTCTGGCAATTTCCGTGGACCAAAGCTTGATTTTCCACGCTTCGATGGTTCTGATCCGACTGGATGGATCTATAGGGCAGAGCAGTATTTCAGCTTGCATAATACTTTGGATACCCACAAAGTCCCCCTTGCATCTTTTCATTTGGAACATGAAGCTCTTCAATGGTTCCGTTGGTACATCAAGGCTAATGTAGGCCCAACATGGAGAGAATTGTGCACCCTCATTTTGGAGCGCTTTGGCCCTAGTTCCTTTGATGATTTCACAGGAGCACTCACTAAACTGCGTCAAACAGGCACTGTAAGAGAATACCAGACAGAGTTTGAAAAATTAGCTAATCACACAGAGGGCTTGTCTGATGAATTCTTCCGTAGTTGTTTTGTCAGTGGTCTGAAGGATGCACTTCGCTCAGAAGTCAAAATGTTTCGACCTACTACAATGATGGAAGCCCTTGGGTTGGCTAAGTTAGCAGAAGACAAGATTAGTGCTCTACAACGCTCCAGATCTAATTTTGTTCCATTCAGAAATACAGGTTCTCACAACCCTCCAGTCATACCAGTTCCCAGAACTACTCCGATCAAGCACTTGTCTGAAACAGAGATGCGAGTCAGGCGAGACAAAGGGCTTTGTTATAATTGTGATGAGAAATGGTCTCGGGGCCATAGATGTGTTCAGCAAAAGCTCTATCTCTTGGATGTGGATTCTCCACCGGAACTGGAAGAATATGTAGATGCTCAGGAAACAGTGGATGATGAGGTTGAGCCTCACCAGCCTGAACCTCCTTCACCAGAAGCTCCACCAGAGATATCTGTCCATGCTTTGGCAGGAGTCACTACTCCACAAACCATGCGGGTCCAGGGTTTCTTCAAGAAGATCCCTCTTACTATACTCATTGATTCTGGTAGCACTCATAACTTCATTGATCCACGCATAGCCAAACAGGCTGATTGCTTTATCCATCCCTGCTCTAGCTTTGAAGTCATGATTGCCAATGGGGGCACTTTACCTTGTAAAGGGAAATGTCGCAATGTGCGTCTCTCTATTGGAGATTATAACATGTGCTCTGACATGTTTGCCTTACCCTTAGGTGGCTGTGATGTGGTTTTGGGTGCCCAATGGTTACGCACTCTTGGCCCCATTCTCTGGGATTTTGCTGAACTTTGGATGCAGTTTTCAGCCGAGGGGCACCAACACACTTTGAAAGGCTTACAACCAGGGTCTCTCAGCATCATCAGTTCACACCGTATGGAAAAACTTCTTAAGAAGAATTCACATGGTGTCATCGCTCAGCTCCATTCCATTCAGATGCAGCCATCAGCAGTCTCTAGCACTCCTGCCGATCTCCAACACATTTTGGACAAGTATTCTGGTGTATTTGCTGAACCTGTGGGATTACCTCCTTCTCGTCCAGAGGACCACTGTATTCAGCTCCTTCCTGGCAGTGTTCCGCCCAACATCAGGCCCTACCGCTACCCATTTCATCAGAAGACCGAAATCGAGATACTTGTCCGTGACTTACTGAAGCAAGGTATTATTCGCCCTAGTACCAGTTCCTTTTCTTCTCTAGTTCTGCTTGTTCGCAAAAAAGATGGGTCATGGCGACTCTGCATTGATTTTCGAGCACTTAATCATCTCACTATAAAGGACAAGTTTCCCATTCCAGTTGTTGATGAACTTCTTGATGAACTTCATGGGGCTCATTTTTTCTAAAAGTTAGATCTTCGTTCTGGGTATCATCAAATTCGGGTTAATGAGGAGGATATACCTAAAACTGCCTTCCGCACACATGATGGTCACTATGAATTTTTAGTCATGCCCTTTGGTCTCACGAATGCTCCTTCAACATTTCAGGCAGTGATGAATAACATATTTCGACCATACCTCCGGAAATTCATTCTGGTCTTCTTTGATGATATCCTCATATATAGCAAAACTTGGGCTGAGCATCTCCATCATCTGGAGCTTGTCTTGCAACTTCTCTTTGATCATCAACTCTGTACAAAACTATCTAAATGTGTGTTTGGCCAGGCGGAAGTGGAGTATCTCAGGCATATTGTTGCACACCATGGAGTGCGGGTGGATCCTACAAAAATAGATGCCATGAAAACTTGGCTGCATCCTAAAACTCTCAAGAGCCTTCGGGGTTTTTTGGGGTTGACTGGCTACTACCGCAAGTTTGTCAAAGATTACAGGAAAATTGCAGCACCATTGACAGCTCTGTTAAAAAAGGATGCCTTCTCCTGGACCCCTGTTGCTGAGACTGCATTTGAACAACTGAAACAGGCTATGTGCAGTACACCTATTCTCGCGATGCCAGATTTTTCCAAACCCTTCACTATTGAGAGTGATGCTTGCGGCAATGGATTGGGTGCTGTTCTCTTGCAAGATGACCATCCTATTGCGTTCACTAGCAAAGCCCTCTCTGGTAAGAATCTAGCCCTCTCTACTTATGAAAAAGAAATGATGGCTATTTTGCATGCTGTACAGAAGTGGCGGCCATACCTCTTAGGGAGTCATTTTTGCATCAGAACCGATCACCAAAGTCTGAAATACTTCCTGGAACAATGGGTATCCTCTCCTACACAACAGAAATGGGTCAGCAAACTCATGGGGTATGATTATGAGATCACCTACAAGAAGGGTAAGGAGAATATTGTGGCAGATGCTCTTTCTCGCACATTTGATAATCAAGCTTCCCTTTCCGCTATTTCTATGCCCATTCCCAATTGGTTAGCGTCTGTTCAGCAGGGCTATGACAGTGACTCTTCTTTATCTCAAATCATTCACCAGCTAGCCAATAATCCTTCTGCTATACCACATTACTCTTGGGATGGTGCTTCTCTTCGATACAAGGGTCGGCTAGTGCTTCCTCAGAACCCAGCTCTACATCAGGCTATTTTTTATGAACTCCATGCTTCTCCTTCAGCAGGGCACTCAGGCTTCCTCAAAACTTATGAGCGAGCAAGGAGAAACTTCTTTTGGAAAGGGATGAAGCAGACGATTCAACAGATGGTGGCTGAATGTGATACTTGCCAACGCCACAAGGGTGAAACGACCCTCCTTCCTGGCTTGCTCGAACCATTGCCCATCCCTACACGGATTTGGACTGATATTTCTATGGATTTCATTGAAGGGCTTCCTAAATCCGGTGGCAAGACAGTGATCTTGGTTGTGGTTGATCGTCTCTCGAAATATAGTCATTTTTGTGCCCTCAGCCACCCCTATACTGCCTCCTCTGTTGCACAAATCTTCATGGACCAGATATTTCGTCTTCATGGACTCCCTTCTTCCATTGTCTCTGATTGTGATGCAACTTTTACCAGTCATTTTTGGACTGAACTGTTTCAGAAAACTGGCACCAAACTGAAGATGAGTTCGGGCTATCACCCACAAACTGATGGTCAAACTGAAATTGTCAATAAATGCTTGGAAACTTATCTTCGTTGCTTCACTTCCGAACAGCAACATCAGTGGGCCAAGTGGCTCCCTTTAGCTGAATGGTGGTACAATACCTCTTACCACACTGCCTCTAAAATGACTCCATATGAAGCAGTCTATGGTCAGGCACCTCCAGTGCTCCTTCCCTACACTCCCAACAGCTCACCAGTCCAGGCAGTTGACATAGTTCTCCGCAGCAGGGATCAGATTCTTCGTACCTTACAGGATAATCTTCACATGGCCCGTAATCGGATGAAATAGCAAGCAGATCAACACCATTCTGAGCGCTCATTTCAAGTTGGGGATATGGTTTTTCTTCGTCTACAGCCATACAAACAATCCTCCCTAAAGCTGAAAGGGCGTCATAAGCTGGCCCCAAAATTTTATGGGCCTTATAAGGTTCTGCAGAAGATTGGTTCAGTTGCTTATAAACTGGAACTTCCTCCTTCTTCCCGCATTCATCCAGTCTTTCATGTTTCTTGTCTAAAGAAAGTTCTGGGTACCACTGTCAGAGCACAAACTACTCTCCCTGAAATGGATACGGAAGGATCCATTATCCTGGAGCCAGTGGCAATCATTGACCAGCGCACTCGCCAGCTTCGCTCTCGCTCCATCTCTGAGGTCTTGATTCAGTGGCATGGCATGCAACCAGAGGATGCTACCTGGGAACCCCTTCTTCAGATTCAACAACAATTTCCACACCTTAAGCTTTGAGGACAAAGCTTTTTTCTAAGGGAGAGGAGATGTTAGGAACCTATGTGTTCCTTCTGTTTATTTTGTTAGAGTAGTGTTGTTGGACGCATATGCTTTGTAAGTCGTCCCGTGAGTATATTTTATTATCCCACATGCATAGGTAGTATTACTTTTCTAGATCGTACTCAGTATATAAGAATAGGTTGAGGCCCTTGATGGACACGGACGAATTTATTGTATTGAGCTTGCTCAAAGGAGGTTGCCCCCTCGAAGTGGCCTGCGATCAGTAGATTCATTCTGAGTTCAGCTATCACTTTGTATTCTGTTATTTCGAGCATTCTCACGATATTGCTATAAGGAGGTTCATCACACTCCGATTGATGAACTGTTTACATTTTTGAAAAGCTCTCAAAGTGCTCTATAGCCCTATGGATAGCTTTACTCATCCCCCATTTTTTGGCCCTATTTGAGGTCATTTAATGCCCCTAACCTGAATTTGAAGCATTCTTAAGATGTCTCCAGAAACCAAAATTTGCGATAACTTTTAAAGCGTGGGGCCTTTTGACCTGATTCATTTTTTGGAATGGTCTAAATTACAATGAAAATATTTTGACCAATTTACACCTTCTAGTTCATCAAAATGATGGATCAATTACATACTCCTATTTTTTTAACATTTACACGTATGTCAAGGTGTTCAAAGACTATATCCTAGAACACTGATAGTGGAACTATGAGAATTGGAACCTTTATTTGACCCAAATGGGTATCCAAAAATGAAAACACATGAAATAGAAACTAAGTCTAAGTACATTTTTTTGGTTGACATAGGATTGCCCTTATACCTCTGGATGCTTCTGCATCAAATAGTAAGTTTTTTGGTTATTTTTGGAAGACTTTGTGGAAGAATATGGGTAATGATTTGAAGTTTAGTTCTACATTCCATCTATAGATAGATGGACATATATGGGTTGTGAATAAAGCTTGGGTAATTTTTTGAGATGTTTAGTTGGAGATAATCCAAGTAATGGGGAGATGGTATTGGCACAAGCTAAGTTTGCATGTAATAATTTTATGCATATGAGTATAGGGAAAACACCTTTTTAAGATTGTTATAGGAATCCAACCTAGATGAGTATTAGATTTGAGGGATGTTGTTGGTTAAGAAAAGAGAATTTTTGTAGGTGAAAAAATTGTTGATTTCATGGAGCCTTTGATGAGGGAGTAAAATTGAGGATGGAATAAAGTAATCAAAACTATAAGGAGAATGCTGATAAGTCTAGAAGACATCATATTTTTGAAGTTGGTGATGAGGTGATGGTTCATTTGAAGAAACAAAGATTTCCTATTAGAATATATAGTAAGCTAAAGATGAAGATGTGTGGACCTAGTAAGATCTTGAGGAAGTTTGGTAGTGGTAGTGCTTATGAAGTTGAGTTACCTAATGACATAGATATATCTCCTATATTCAATGTTTCTTCTTTGTCTAAGTATCATGAGTTAGATAATGAAGTTTTTCTATTAGATTATTATCTTAAGAAAAAGATTGAATAAGTTGAATAGGTATTGGATCAAAGAGTTGGTAAAAGCACAAGAGGAAAAGATTGCTATGAGTATTTGGTAAAGTCAAAAATAGACTAGTTGAGATGGTACATGGATTTCTCAATATGAGTTGGATTCAGTCTAGGTTGTGAAACTTGCATGATTTAGGACAATCATTTCTTTCAACCCTGGTTGTCTAATGTGGGAGCATCCTAGGTTTCATTATAATCTTGCACTTTTTTTCTCATTTTGCAAGTTATTGTCTAGTTTTAGTTACTACCAAGTTTTAGTTACTATCAAGTTCCAATTGCTACCGAGTTCAAGTTGTTGTCTAGTTCAAGTTAGTGTCAAGTTTCAATTGTTGTCAAGTTCTAGTTACTACGAAGTTCTAGTTATTGCCAAGTTCCAATTATTGTAGAGTTCCAGTTGCTTCTATGTTCTAGTTGCTACCAAGTTCCATTTGCTATTGAATTTTAGTTGCTATAGAGTTGTAGTTGCTACCAAGTTCTAGTTACAACCAAGTTCCAATTATTGCCAAGTTATCCAATGTTGGCCAAGTTTTCCTTCATGTGCTATGTGAACTTGATATTTTCTAATTCTCAGGTCCTTCTTTGACTATGTTGTCTATATTTTGGTTCTTAGTTGGAGCCAAATTTCATATTTAATTTAGTTAATGAATTTAATCATAAGATCTTTTCGAGGGATGAGTGTTGATCATTTTGAAGTTTCCTTTTTTTGATGTAATGTTTTAGAATCTTTTTAAAGTCATTTTCGCAAGTATAAATAGAGTGCTTAGGCTTAGAGGGTTTCATAAGTGGAATGCATATGTTTATGGAAATATGAATTTGAAGCTAGATGATGGGTCTTGAATGTATTTTGTATATGTTTGTAACCTAGAAGGCCTTACAATTGGGTATGAATGTTGATTACTTGATGAATAAATAAAATATTTTATTCTCTCTCTCTTTAGTGTAGTTCTTTATTGTTTTCTTTCATTGTGTTAACTCTGCAAGGTGGTTTGGATAGAGAGTGTACCCATGGGCCTAGTTATTTATTTTCCTCCTTGAACCAATTCCACAATTCAACTTGAGTTTCAACCATTGTTACCAAAGTCATAGTCTAAAGGACTTGAGTTGTCATAAGAAGGACCCATGTTTTAGCAAGTCCAAATCAAGTCATCTAATGGACCTAATGCACAAACAATGGGACCAAAGCATGATTCAGAAGTTCATGGTGAACCTAGTGAATTTAGAAAGAAGGAGCCCAAACTTGCTAGATATCTTAGAAGGCATCAAACACTTAAGAAAATCATTGGACATTAGTAAATTGGTACAATGATAAGGAAAAAATTAAAAGGTTCATGTTTTCTTACTAAATTTGAACCTAGATCTATCAAAGATGCATTATAAAATGAAAGTTAGATAGAAGCAATGAATGAAGATATTGATTAGATGGAAAGGAACAAAACTTGGACTCTTGTTCCTAGACCCAACGACAAGAATGTAGTTGGCACAAAATGGGTATTCAAAAATAAGTTGAATGAGAATGGAAAAGTTTCATGAAACAAAGAAAGATTAGTTTACAAGGGTTATGCTCAAGAGGCAAGTATGACTATGGAGAAAATTTTGGTCCTATTTTTAGACTTGAATGTGTGAGAACACTCCTTGCAAATGCAACACACAAAGAATTCAAAGTATATCAGATGGATGTGAAATCAACATTCTTCAATAGAATCATAGAAGAGGAATTTTGCATAGAGAAAGTGGAAGGTTTCATCAGTCCTAGCAAAAAGAACATGGTTTTCAAACTACACAAAGATTTTAATAGTCTTAAACAAGCCCCCAAAGCATGGTATTAAAAGTTACATAATTATCTCTTAAAGAATTTTTTTCAAAGAACTAATGATAATAGTAAACTATACATCAAAGAATGGCCAAATAAGAAGATTTTCGTGGTAGAAATATTTGTGGATGATACATTATTTATTAGAAATGATGATTTTTGCAAATCTTTTTCTATGGAAATGAGTAAGGAATTTAAAATGTCAATTTTTGGAGAGATCAAAGTATTTAATGGTTTCTAGATTCAATCAATGAAGGATGATATCTATAGTACTCAATCAAAATACATCAAGAAGATACTGAATAAATTTGGAATGGAAGATTTTAGATTAGTGGTAGATTAGACTTCCCAATGATGATGATTCAAATGAAGTAGATTAATGATGGGGACACAACCCAACAATAGAATGGACACAATAGAAAAGGGAAATTATATTAACTGAGAAAATAGATAGTAAAAATAGTGCAAAGAAAATAAACTTCAAAACATGCCCTACGGGCTTACAATAGCATAAATCTGGAGAATATTTCTCCTTTTAGAACCTTCTCTCAAGCTCCAATCCGAACTACCTTTTACAATGCCAAAAATCTCCTTAAATAGACCCCAGAGGGTTAAGGGCTAGGAGTACATTCTAGAAAGTGCTAGTAGGCATCCACCAACAAAATAGAAGTTTCCAGAAGCTATGTTAGAAGTCGGTGCAAATCTAGAAGAATCCAGAAACGGTAGCCGAACTTCTGGGAGGCATAACTTTTGAACCGTAGCTCCGATTGACAAACTGTTTAAATTTTTGGAAAGCTCTCGAAGTGCTATATAGCCCTATGGACCAGCTTCACTCGTCCCCCATTTTTGGACACTTTTTGAGGTCATTTAATGCCCCAAACCTAACTTTGAAGCATTCTTAGGAGGTCTCCAAAACCTGAAAAACTGCAATAACTTTCAAACCGTGGGGCCTATTGACCTGATTCTTTTTCTGGAATTCTCTAAATCATGATTACATTCATCTAGCCAATTCACACCTTCTAGTTTACTGAAATGCTGGCCCAAATACATGCTCCTATTTTTTCAAGATTTTCAAATGCACTGATAGTTGAACTATGAGAGTTGGAATCTTTATTTGAGCCAAATGGGTATCCAAAAATCTAAAGACATGAAATAGAAACTAAGTCTAAGTACATTTTTTTTGGGTGACACAGGATTGCCCTTATACCTCTGGATGCTCCTGTATCAGACATCCAGGGTAGATTGAAAAGTGACCCTATCACTTTATGGATGGTAGAGGAAATCCCAAATGGGAAACCTCAGCTGCTGAAATCCAAGTTGAGTCCTCAATCAGCCGTCCTTTCCATTTGACCAAATACTCTTCATACTGCCTATTTTTGGTACTCCTACCCACACGATGATCTAGAATGTCTTCTATCTCCTCCTTCTTAGAAGCAGGAATTGGACATGGCTCTAAAACTAGCTCCTCATCTGTACCATCATCATGATACTCTGTTAAATCTGCAATGTTGAAAATGGAAGAAATGTGAATACCATCTGGCAGCTCCACCTCATATGCATTTCCTGAGTCATGTTTCTTCAAAACTTTGCAGGGGCCAAATTTCTTCATTTTCAGCTTGTTGTAAGTACCAACTGGAAATCTTTCTTTTCGTAAGTGCACCATGACTAGATCCCGTACTTGGAATTCCTTATGTCTTCTCCTTTGATCAGCTCTAGCTTTATACTCTTGATTCATCTCTATAATGTGTGCTTGAACCTCCTCATGTAGATGCTTGATGTGTTAAGAAAATTCCTCAGCTTCAGCACTTGTCCTCTCCCCTTGTTCTATCTTCCTCAATTCTGGTGCAGTCCTTGGGCTATTTCCATATACAATTTGAAAGGGTGATTTTCCAGTACTCCTATTTATAGAGTTATTATAAGAAAACTCTGCCTGTGGTAGAATCAAATCTCATCCCTTGGGCTTATCTCCAACCAAGCATCTCAGCAAATTGCCCAAACTTCTATTTACCACTTCTGTTTGACCATCAGTCTGCGGGTGATGCATGGAAGTGAATTTTAAGTCTATTCTCAACTTCTTCCATAATGTCCTCCAAAACTACCCCACAAATTTAGTATCTCTGTTAGAAACTATACTCCTTGGAAGACCATGTAGTCTTACCACCTCTTTGAAAAACAAGTCTACAATATGGACAACATCATGAGTTTTGTGGCATGGAATGAAATGTGCCATTTTGGAGAACCTATCAACCACCACGAATACTGAGTCATTACCCCTTTGTGTCCTTGGCAATCCAAGAACAAAATCCATACTTATTTCCTCCCATTGCCTTGATGGAACAGACAATGGCTGATATAGGCCAGTATTTTGACTAAACCCCTTGGCAGCTTGACAAACCTGGCAACTCTGTACAAACTTCTTCACATCATGTGAAATTTGAGGTCAAAAATAATGTTCTCTAAGAATGAAAATGGTCTTATCTCGACCAAAATATCCTGCCATCCCTCCACTGTGTTTCTCCTTAATCAGATTTTCCCTCATGGAACTCCTTGGAATGCACAATTGACTACCTTTGAACAACATGCCATCCTGAACCAAATAATCTAACCACTTGGTTCTATCTACAGCAACAGGTTCTTTACAAGCTTTCCATGCTTAAGCAAAATTAGGATCCTCAGGGTACAAATTCTTGAGTTCATCAAACCCAACTACTTCAACCTGCATTACTGTAAGCAGTGACTGTCTCCTACTTAGTGTATCTGCAACCCTGTTAGATTTTCCACTTCTATGCTTCAACACGAATGTATAACTCTGCAAGAATTCTACCCACTTCATATGCCTCTGATTCAATTTACCTTGGCTATTTAGGTACTGTAATGCCTGATGATCAGTATACAAAACAAATTCCTTTGGCAATAAATAATGCCTCCATTTTTTTAAAGCCTGAACTATTGCATAGAACTCTTGATCATAAACATAATACTTCTTCTTTGCATCATTCAATTTTTCACTAAAATATGCAATAGGCTTACATTCTTGGCTTAATACAGCCCCAATAGTGCTACCACTAGCATCACAATCCACCTGGAATACTTTTTTAAAATTTGGAAGTGCCAATACAGGCTATTCAGTCACCTTCTTCTTCAGCAATTCAAAACTTCTCACAGTTGTTGCCAGACCATGAAATGATCTTACCTCAGTAGCAGACCTTGGAGTAGGCCATTCCAAGATGTCTTTTACCTTCTCTGGATCCATTTTGAGACCTTCAGGTGATATAACAAATCCCAACTAGACTAACTCCCTTTTTGCAAAGACACACTTCTTTAGATTAATTAACATTTTCTCTTCCCTTAGCCTTTCAAGGAAACTACGAATATGCAGTAAATGTTCTTCCAAAGTCTTGCTGAAAATTAAAATATCATCCAAATAGAAAATAACAAATTTTCCCAAGAACTTCTTAAGTACCTCATTCATGAGTCGCATGAAGGTGCTTGGGGCATTCGTCAATCCAAAGGGCATGACTAACCACTCATAAAGACCCTCCTTGGTCTTGAAGGCTGTTTTCCACTCATCTCCTTCTCGAATCCATATCTGATGATAGCCACTCTTCAGATCTATCTTTGTGAAGTACTGAGCTCCACTCAAGTAGTCCATAAGATCATCCATCCTTGGTAAAGGAAACTGGTACTTGATGGTTATCCTATTTATAGCTCGAGAATCTGTACACATCCTACACTCTCCATCCTTCTTTGGTGCAAGTACTACAGGTACTGCACATGGACTCAGGCTCTCTCGAATCAAGCCCTTCCTCAACAGCTCCTGAAACTATCTATTTAGGTCCTTTGTTTCAGTAGGAGTCATCCTGTGAGCAGCCTTGTTAGGCAAACTAGCTCCTGGAATCAGATCTATCTGATGACTGATTTGCCTTACTGGTGGCAATCCATCTCGAACATTATCAGAGATAATATCTCCAAATTCCTCTAGTAAATCTGAAACTTCAAATGGTATTTCACTACTACCTTCTTTATCTTTCCTAGGAATCAAAGCATAGCACATACGCTAATGTTTTATGCCATCTAAAAACTTCCTTCCATCAACAAGACAAATCCTAGCACTGCTACATACCTTTTCACCTTCCTTTTTCATGGGCTTCAATTTGTGGTGAACTCCATCCTTTGTCAGAGAGTATGTGTTTGCATGTCCATCACGTATTGCATGTCTATCAAACTGCCATGGTCTACCCAACAATAGATGGCAAACATCCATCGAAATAACATCACAAAGAACTTCATCATGGTAACTCCCAATTTTGAATTTTACTAAACATTGCTCACTTACGAGGACCTTATTATCATCTTTTACCCAAGAAATCCAATAGGGCTGGGGATGTTTCTCCCTCTTGAGCTTCAGCTTAGAGACCATCTCTTCGGATACCAAGTTATCAGTGCTACCACCATCAATGATCACATCACAACATTTATCCTCACACTTGCATCTGGTATGGAACAAACTCCTCTGTTGTCCTGGTTCATTCTCACCACTTAGTAGGACTCTTTCATTTACCAAGGTCTCTTCTCTTTTTGCATCCTCTAAATGTGATGATTGTGCATCCTCATCCACATGAGCAAAGCTAGCTTGGCCCTCAACTCTCCTATTTGTCCTTCCTTGTCATTGAGGGCATTCAAAGGCATGATGACCTTCTTCATTGCAATGAAAATAGGTACCACGAAAGCCTCCTCTTTCTTGTCCACATCCTCTACCTCTTCCTCTTTGATTTCCAAAGTCTTGATCACGGGAGTGGTTGAAACCCTCATTCCTCTGGTTCCTGCTAGTACCCTCATCTTCATTTTTCTTTTGAGTTTCATTGCAGCCTCTAGATGATCTACCACTTCCCCTTCCTCCTTGACCATGCCCTCTTTGTCTTCCTTCAAACCTTTTACTCAGCTTCTCTTCAACTCGTAGGGAAAACTGGTATGCTTCTTCAATGCTGGTCATTCTTACCAGACTTAATTCCTCCTGGATGCTAGGTCATAACCCACTGATATAATGAGAAACCTTCTGCTTATTTTCTTCTGCATGCCCCACTCTAATCAGTAGTCCGTAAAACTCCTCTATATATTCTTGGACTGATCTTCCTGCTTGCTTTAACCCATGCATCTTCTTAAACAGATCAAGCTCGTAGTCCACAGGAATGAACTACTTCTTCAATTTGTCCACCATGCGATCCCATCTTGTGATATTCTCCTTTCCTCTTCTAAGTCTTTCCAATTGAATCTCTTGCCACCAAATTTTGGCATGGCCTTTCAGTTTGGCCTTTGCAAACTTAACCCTATCTGGGTCCCTTATATCCTCATACTCAAAGTATTCTTCCAGTTCATTGATCTAATCGATCAACTCATCTGGTTTCAAATTTCCTGAAAATATACCCACTTCAATTGTAGTTCTTTTCCCAAACTTAGTAATGGCCCTAAAAAGCCTTTCCTCTATAGGATTCAGAACTTCCCTGTCAACTTCCATTACTTCCTCTTCATTGTCATCCTCACTATTGTCATCTAAGGCAACATTTGCTCCTCTACGAAGCTCCTCTTGCAATGCTTGTACCTGTCTCTAGAGGGCTCTAACCTCCTCAGGATCAATAGCTCTGGCCCTTCTTCCATGCTCTCTTCGTGGAGGCATCTTCTAACTCAAACCCACAACCACACAGTCTTGGTGCAAACTGCCTCATAGTCGGCGCTCTGTCTACACACTCAGGAAAACCTGCTCTGATACCACTTGATGGGGACACAATCCAACAACAGAATGGACACAATAGAAAAGGTAAATTATATTAACTAAGAAAATAGCTAGTACAAATAGTGTAGAGAAAATAAACTTCAAAACATGCCCTACGGGCTTACAATAGCATAAATTTGGAGAATATTTCTCCTTTTAGCACCTCCTCTCAAGCTCCAATCTGACCTGCCTTTTACAATGCCAGAAATCTCCTTAAATAGACCCTGAAGGGTTAAGGGCTAGGAGTAAATTCTAGAAAGTGCTAGTAGGCATCCACCGACAAAATAGAAGGTTCTAGAAGCTGTGTTAGAAGTCGGTGCAAATCTAGAAGAATCCAGAAACGGTAGCCGAACTTCTAGGAGGCATAACTTTTGAACCATAGCTCCGATTGATGAACTGTTTACATTTTCAAAAAGCTCTTGAAGTGCTCTATACCTAACTCTAAAAGCTTGTCCCCCATTTTTGGACCCTTTTTGGGGTCATTTAATGCCCCAAACCTGACTTTGAAGCATTCTTAGGAGGTTTCCAAAACTCAAAAAACTGCAATAACTTTCAAACCGTGGGGCCTATTGACCTGATTCTTTTTTTGGAATTCTCTAAATCATGATTACATTCATCTGGCCAATTCACACCTTTTAGTTTACTGAAATGATGGCCCAAATAAATGCTCCTTTTTTTTTGGGATTTTCAAATGCATTGATAGTTGAACTATGAGAGTTGGAACCTTTATTTGGGCCAAATGGGTATCCAAAAATGTAAAGACATGAAACAGAAACTAAATTTAAGTACATTTTTTTTTGGGTGACATAGGATTGCCCTTATACCTCTGGATGCTCCTGCATCAATTAAACTACATATAGATCAATGATTAGATAATTTCATTATGTGGTATACAAAAGAATTGATATAACACTAGTAGTTGGTGTGGTGGCTAGATCCTCTACTACTTCTAAAGAAAATCATATAATGAAATTCAAAAAAGTCATGAGGTATCTAAAAGAAATTGATGAGTTTAGTTTGTGGTATAAGAAAGGAGGATCCAGTTGTTATCTTTTGATAACATTAGTGCAATCAACATATCCAACAATTTAGTGATGCATACCAAGACCAAGGATATTGCAATAAAATATCATTTCTTGAGAGAAATGGTGTAAGAAAAGGAGTTGAGGTTGGAATATCTGAATACAAAAGAAAAAATTGTAGACATATTCACCAAGCTATTTCCTAAGAATACATTTTTGTGTCTAAGTGGTAAGCTAGGGGTTATTCCCCTATGTCAAGCTGACTAATTAGATTTTAATGATATTAACAACCAAGAATGTTGAAGATTAGGCAAGTTGATGCAGACTTGTCACAGTAGATTGCATATGAATTTGTATGTCAAGGTACTTGGAAACTACATTGATTGTTGTATTTGGCATAAGATGTCAAAGAGGGAGAGTTTTATTTCATACATTAGAGAAAATTTTATTTTGAGAAATATTATGTCTGATATGGAGAGTTTTGTATCATATATCAAAAATTTTTTTTATACATGCCAGAAATGTCAAAGAGGGGGAATAAACTTGATTTTATATCAAAGAAGGAGAGTTTGATATTTTAGTCATTGCAATTAGAGATTGATGACAAAGGGAGTTCACACTGATAGAGGGAGTCCTCATGGATGAGAATTAGAATGAAACTAAAGATATTATCCTTACTTCGATTTTTCTTTGAAATTTCTATGTATTATGACATATTGTGTTTCCATCAATGCCAAAGAGGGAGATTATTGGATACAATAATTTAACTGTATGTTGTCTTTGATGTTACACAAATTTCAAGTATATAATAAAAAATTACTGTATGCCAAGATCACTCAGGAGTCAAAGTAAGTTTTAGTGTATGATAAGTGTCTCAGCGCTAACCAAGTTTGAAGTGATTGTAAATCGAGCTCACTCAGCTAGCAAAGGTAGTTTGCAGGAAGACAATGTCTACCAAGTTCGCTCAATAACCAAATAAAAGTTGGCATGGAACTAGTGTTAACTGGGCTCACTCAATTACCAAAGGAATTTTGAAAGAAAATCATTTATGAGTTAGTGTTGACTAGGTTAGGTCAGTTAATGAAGGATTTTTCTATATCAGTTTTGTTTGTTAGCTCTAGCCGACTAATGGGATGAATTTCATTTCTTTGAAATTTTATTCAAGCTAACTTCACAAGGTAAAAGGTATAAGTATAAGGTCAATTTGAGGATTGAATTTCAAGTAGGAAGAGAATAAGCATGGGATTAAAAAGATAAATCAAGAAAGTGAATTGACTATAATGCTAAAACATTTTGATCAAGGAGGATCAAGTATTCGAGCAAGATCAATGATCTAAAATTAGAAAATGTAGTTTACATTAGCAATCAAGTCATATCAATGTTACTCTCTAATAATTATAGCAAGGAATCAAATCTCTTAAGAGAATTATCTTAACAACTATTTTCAAAATCCTCTAACAAGGTGGAATTTCTAAATTGAAGTGTCTAAAGACCTCTGAAAAGGCCACTCCTAATAGGGTGAAATAAATCCTTTAATAGGATGACACCTAATATTTTGCTTTGTAATCTTTAATAGGGTTGGCTCCTAACATGGCCCACTTTAGAAGACTAAAAAATAGTAACTAGTTGCAATTGGTGGTTTTTTCCAAGTTAAATCCTGGTGTCTCTAGTGTTCATGTTAGTTTCTTTATGATTTTGCAAATAAGTTAATTAAGGTTAATCACACTTAATATCATAAGATCTTCTTACTCAATGTTAACAAAGTAATAGTGCATATAGTCAGTATTAACCAAGTGTTTATTGAGTGACAATGATTGTTAGTGTAAATCAAGTGTTTTAGTGCTAACTAAGTTACAATAGTATTTTAGTTTTAGCAAAGTTTTTATTTTCTATTGACATCTCAAGGAATCTAGGATTTGTTTTTTTGGTGATTTATCCAACCCTCCCCTCTTAGTTACTCCTCTTAAATTTACATCAATTAACTTTATTATTGCAATAATTAAGATTTGTGGGTTTCATCCCTAGCCTAGTTTTACCTTTATCTTGAACTATTTTTAGCTTACCAGATTATTCTATTATGTGTTGACATATTTGTTCATGTGATGTATTTCATTTATGTCTCATCTTTATAGTTTTAAATGATGGATCTAATAAATGTGATGATTTGGATATGAATTTGTGAAATTGGTTTTGAAAATTTAAATTAGAAAATAGCCATATTTTGAAACTAAACTTGTGATAGAATATTGTAAACATATACATCATATGTTATTATATTATAAAATATTCCATATATTGTGCGAATTTAACTATGTGGTGGATAGTGTTGGAAGATTGGAGAGATTGGTTTGATGATAATATGCTACATTCATGATGGAGTTTTTAATTGATGTCAACATAGCATGTTTAATGTCTTCTATGGTATCTAATAGAAGAACAATGGAAAGATCAACTTGTTGAAAATATTCAAGACTAGCTAGGTTACTCAAAGGGGAGGGGTGAATCAGTAACCTTAAAAACTTTATCTTATTCAGATCTTAATTGCAATAATCCAATGACCATTTAATTCATTAAATTAGATCTAACTGTATGCATAAGAAACTAAAAAAATAAAACATTCATAATTTTTTAACACAATAATTCAAATGGTGACCCAGAAACCTTCCAAATAGAAAGTAAAATTGGGGTGGGGATGATACCCACAAAACTTCAATACTGTAGCATAAATTTGGCCTGTTAAGGCTTAGAATGATAACTTCTAATGATCTACCCTATTAGGAGCAATTTGGATGGATAGGTCCACCTTGTTAGAGGTTTTACAAACATACAATGAAGTATGAAATTAGTAAAGAGATTTGAGAAAAGACTCCTAAGTCTACCTTGTTAAAGGATTTGGATTGGTTCACCTATTACGATGAAATTGTAAATCTCTGAGTTACAATTGATTTTTTGATAGAGATTCTTTGAAGTACTTATCACCTTACTATGATAGATATGACTATGTTTCTCCTTTATTGATATAGCCTTACAGTACACTTTGTCTAATGTTGATTCACATTCCCATGCTTCCATATCACATTACTTACAGACTTGGATATGATACAATTCATTACATATACATCAATCCAATTTACAACATTACATAGTTTGCCAATATACAAGTTAACACAAATATTTATACAAAATCAATCGACATGTAGATACCGAGGTTCTGAAGACCGACTTGGTGAAGTTCTAATAATGAGCATCCACTTTCATTACTCAACATTGTCATGCATTCACTAGAAGTAGAAGATTAGCCCATACTAATCATTTCAATGTAATCTTGAACTTGGTCTACACTGGTGACTTGGTAAATACTATGTAACTTAGTATAAACTGAATTAGTTGTTTAACATGATTGCACTCAGTAAACACTAATCATCATATAGCTTGGTTAACACTAACTTAGCTTTACATGAACTGCTAGCTTGGTAGAAACTACAAAGCTTGGTGACCATTGAAATGCTCAGGTTGAACTACTAGACTTCACATTGTCTAATTCTACTCCATTTGAACTATTGTACTTCACACTAATTGAATTCCCTTAGTAACCACTAAAATTCTTGGTAGGAACTATAATGCTTGGTGGCTAATGAATTACATGGAAAACACTATAGACTATTCAATAAACTTAGTAGCCATACATAATTTGAATAAGCATTGTCACTAATAAAAAACTTGACTGAATGTTAACAATCTCCCCCTTTGGCATTAGTGACAAAAACACTTATCAGCCAAAACTTATATACATCACCATGTGGTACTACCTCAGTATGGTATACTATTTTTGAGATTTTTCAAAATCTATCTTTATAAGTATTTACAATATACTATATCTTTAAATTCTTTTCTCTATACACTTTTCTCCCTTTGCTTGATGTTGCCCCATATAGTATACATAGTATAACAAGTATCTCTCTATATATTAAGTGTCTCTCCCCATATATACATTCTAGGTGTCTCCCCCCTTCTTGATAGTAATGCCAAAGATTTATTCAAAACCTATTTACATGAAGACACCAATATGAGAGAGAAAATTATAATGTATCTCGAGAATAAGTGCTAGAGTCTTATCCTAGTTCTATTGTAAAACTTTGCACGTATGTAGAGCAATTTGCACTTCTTTAGAGAGTTCTCTCATGTGATCTTCAATGGAGAATTTGTTGTCATGGATCAATGTTTTTGAATAAGCAATATGCTTTTACATTGTATCCCTGATGGGAAGGATCATATTCTGAATATCTAGTAGTGTAGACTAGATCCTTGCTTCTTCTCTCAATAACTCTGCCTATATATCTGACAAGAATCTGATCTTCATATGATGTGCAGAGCTTGAACTAAGGTCAAGTTACAACTGTTGTGCACTAGCCTTTAGATCTTCATCAATCTTTGTTAGTTTTCCCTTTATCTACTTTGTAAACTTGGTAACATCACATAACTTCCCAAAAAGTGATGTTACATTGGTGCAAGAGGTTTCAAGATTGGTCAAAATTGATGAAAGCTCCACTTGCTAGATAGCTATTTGTTGAGAAATGTGCTCAAGCACTTTATTATCAAATTTATTTTCTGCTTTCTCAATCATTTTTTCTTGACCATTAGAGTCCTCATTAAACTTTTTTACTACCTCTTCTAATTGGAACAAAATGTGTTGAGAAGTATCAACTTCAACACCTATCACTTTTGTCAAAATATTCTTTGCATCATCAATTATTTTATATTCTCTATCTCTCTCCTCTCTCAATTTCTTCTGCTTGGCCTTCTTTTGGAGGAGTTGATCACCAACTATATGCATTTAATCCATAGTGATATTATCAAAATTCCATTTTGGAAATCTCAATCTCTTCATCTAGGTCTATATCTTCCTCTATCTCCTTTCCTCTACTCAAAAATCTTGTATTGGTTGAGCCTTAGGTTCAACTATCCTTGTACATAATGCCTATGAATCTATTGTAGAAATAATAGTAGAGATAATAGGAATAGAAATGAAAATTGATATAGTGCCAACAAATGGACTACTGACCGAGATGCTTACTGAATCCAAAACTGGAGTATTTACAGAAGTATCTAAAACTATAGAAGACAAAACTATAGAATCCAAAATTGTAGTACTCAAAAGTATAATTACTGCACAAGAGCACAAAATTGTAGAACACACTATAATCATTACTCATGATGATGACTTAGGAGCTAAAGAAGAGGGATTTTTTATCTTAGAAGATGAAGTGGTAGATAGTTCTATCAATGATGTGCTGAGTTGTGATGGAGCAAAGAGTGATTGGACATTTTATGTATTTACTATGGTTACAATCAAACTTGCTAAACCTATCTCTGAGCTTGATATGGTTGCTAGTTTTCTTAGAGAGTGAGGAAGTGAGGCAATGACTATGGCTGCTATCTTTATAGGACCAATCTCCTCATATTATTCTTTGTCTTCCTTGGTAGCTTCTTCCTCTTTGTCTTCTTTGACTTCTTCATCATCAAAATGTGTGAGTTTAGTGTATGTTTCTTCTTCCTCATCATCACTTTCATCATCCTTAACCTCTATAGGGAAGTCACTTTGTTTATGTAGGTGATACACATTCTTCCATATAATTGTGGCATTCTTAACCACATTCTCTATATCCTTTATCTAAATTTAAAAAGTATTAAATCTACGATTCATCTTATCTTCATTTTTCTTTATGAACTTTTTTACCAGAGCATTGTTTATGCTCGATAGCAATTGCCTCATGGTTTGTGCATAGATATCTTTTTTTTTTTTCATTGAAACGTCCCATCTTGGCTTTATTTTCACTATTAATTCATTAGAGATTTGGGAGGCTATCTAGTTTGGCAAGTATTTCCATTTTCCCATCTTAGTTAACACTAGTTATTCAACCTATTTCTTTTCAACCTCTCTCCTAGTTTCATACTTCAATGATTTGAATTTTGTTCTGCTTGAACCTTCTTCCTATTGTTTCAATTTTTCTTGGAAGGTGGGAGGATGTTTTCTAGAGACAACTTCATTACCTTTCTTCCTTGATCTTTTGGTGAACACTGCAGTGGATGGATTGGGTGGCTTGGTGATGATCTCCTTGCCTTTCTTCTTCACCAATTCTTCTTCCTTTTCTAACTCCTTTTCATCCTCTTCTTCTTCCAAATATTTTCATTTTCCCTTGGTTAACATAAGAGGTGTTCTTTTTTTAAGTTTTTCTATCCTCCTCTTTCCTTTGTTAACTCTCTGTCGAAGCTTGATTTCAAGCTCTATTCTTTCCTTGACCTCATCATATGTTCCAAAGTGTGGTGTTTCAAGTTCAAAATGTTCACCTATCAAGGATTCAATAATTTATTTTGATTCATCTATGTTTACCTCATAGGGAAGAGGTTTTACCCATACAACTCTAGGTTTCACTACCTAGATGTAGACTATGTCACAGTCTACCATGAAGAAAACATCATGTTTATAATCTGCCAACAATTTCTTGGGAATCCTGAATCATTATTTATTTCTCCTTGAAGACATAAAAATAATTATCTATTATACTAACAAAATTCTCACCCATTTCTACAAGATACTTATTAATCTGGTATAAAACTTGCATATCGTTTCTCCATACTACTGTGCTTTTTGAAGGGAAAAACTTTTGAATATAGAAAAATAAGCATGTCAATAGAGAACTAAATTTAGAAGGATTATTTTTGGATTTTCTAATACTTTTCATATTTTTGTTAAACTACTTTAACAACAAATCTACAAGATCATATGATAGATTTTTCTTCACAACCTTGTATGCCAAGTCTACTACTTCACATGACACACTGTTGAGATGGATAGAACTATATATCTTGTGAGCTATCACATATATATATAATTTAAATTTTGTATCAGTTACACTACGAAACTTCATACCTTTGTCATCCCACTCGACTAGGATTTTCTTTTCAAACTCCACCCAACCTAGGGTTTTAGTGGTTTTGGCCTTGGAGACATGGCAATGCTGATGATGTGATGAATCATCTTCTTAATGATCAAAAATAGTTGAACAAGCCATAACTAACCATTGTGAACTTGGCTTAGGATGTATCTAATCCATTTGATTTGGAAATTTTGGGACAGGTAGGGAATGTGGGTTAAAACCTTATCTTCTAAATGCTTATGTTCGAGTTTAAGGACACCATTAACACATAATCCACCTAGGGCATCATCCATCTCTAGGGCTTTGATTTCCTAAATTGCACACTTAAAATGAGTTTGAATGTTAGTAATGAGTAGTACTTTAGGAGGGATCTATTATTGTGCTCCATTTGGATCGAGGGTTTCAGCAATCACCAACACAAGTTTGAAATCTCAAACTTTCCATTTTACTCCTTGGATCAACATCTCTAACCCTTTCCTTGCTTTGCTACTATTGATTGATACTACCATGGATACTCTGTAAGCTATGAAAATCGTTGAAATAACTTTACTGCAAATTTTTCTTGAAGTCACTTGATTGCTCTGCAATTCACTTGATTGCAATAACACTTAGAATTCTCAATGAAAATGAATTTGATTACCTAGTTTTTGTGAAGACTTCATCATTAATGCTTAGTACAAAGGTAGCTATGATGACATTATTATGTGCAATAGGCTATCATCCACTATCTATTCATATTTCTTGGTGAAGGCTTCATAACTCAACAACCATGTGTGACTTGTTACTCCCAAGCTTGCTCGGTAGAATCCATGACCTAACCTTACTCGGTAGAGAAATCAACTTAGTGATAACTAATACCAATCTCTCTTGATGATCCTTTCATATCTTTAATACTGATTTGGATATTTGCTTCCTTTCAATTGGAACTATTTGAATGTGATCATGATAGCACAATTCCAGTTCTTTCTTAAAAACTTAGTTGAAAATGGTTGAGTCACCCACTTCTTGAGTGTAGTGACTATCATTGCTTGAACTAGCTTCTTTGATAGATTCAAGAATCCATTGCTGCCTCATTTTTTCTTTGATGTTATCTACTTTTTCTTTCTTTTCATGTTTAATTTTGCATGTGTTCATGCAATTCTTGGCTATATGACCATGTTCAGTACAAGTAAAACATATTATGGTGGTGTCTCTCTTCCTTGTGTGATTTTTGACACAATTCATGCCAATGTTTCCATATTCTCATGTAATGACATCTACACCAAGTGTTGTAGTTCAAACTAAATATTTCTTTCACAATATGCTCTACTAGATTGAATGAGTTGGTTCTATAATCTAATACCTTGTGACCTTGTTTCTTGTATCTGTGACACTTGCCTTTAAATTTTGTTTTCTCTTTCCATTCATTAGCCTTATGACCATGCTAACTACAATTATAACATTTTTCTTTGACCAATATCTATTTGATGTATGACCTATCATACCATAGTGATTGCAAGTAGGTCTTTTATTCCTTTTATCACCTTGTTTGGAGGATTCACCTTCTTCTTTGTATCCAACTCCTACTTTACCTTTTTGTCTATACAGATTCTACTCATTCAACTGATTCAATTGATTCATGTTTGCTTGGGATTTCATCATTCTTTCATTGATTTTATTTTTAGTGTTTATACCATTTTTCAATCTTTCAGTAATTTAATTTTCAAATCTCAACTCATTTCCTATTCTTTCATTGATTTATCTTTCCAAATTTAGATCATTTATTAATTTTGCATTGATTTGTCTTTGGCTCATGATTTCCTCATTTTCATTGGAGATTTGATCCATAAGATTTGCATGCTGAAAGGATTGGTTCTAGATTTCTTTGTTTCTTCCATCCATTTCTTCTTTCATCTTGTTCCATTGTTCCATGATTTCACATAGCCTTATTGATTGAATTTCTTGTTCTCTTTTGAGCTTGCTTACTTCTTGTTGGAGGGAACCATTCTTCTCTAAGAGTTCTTTGATTGCATTATTTGCTTCATCTGAATTACTGGAAGGAAAAAAGTCTTCAATTCTTTCTTCAATATACTAATGACCATTCATTTGATTTGTAAGTTCCCTCCTGTTTAGGGATTGGGAAAGCAACTACTTAGCTTTCTTGAGTTGTGCAATGGTCATCTCTAGATCTAGCTTTTCATTGTCAATGGCTTTCTCAAGTCAGGATATCTCCATTATCCTTGATCTTTACTCAAGTTCTCAAACTTTATCCTAAGAACCACAATTCTTAGATACTAGTTGTTGAAAATATTTAAGACTAGCTAGGTTACTAAGAGGGGAGGGGTGAATCAATAACCTTAAAAAATTTATCCTATTCAGATCTTAATTACAATAATCCAATTACAATTTAATTCATTAAATCAAATCTAACTGTATGCATAAGAAACATAAAACATAAAAGATTCATAAGACTTGAACACAATAATTTGGTGACCTAGAAACCTTCCAAATAGAAAGTAAAACTAAGGTGGGGTTGATACCCACAAAACTTCAATAATGTAGCATAAAGTTGGCTTGTTAAGGTTTACAATGATCACTTTTGATGATCTACCCTATTAGGAGCAATTAGGACTACTACGTCCACCTTGTTAGAGGTTTTACAAACATACAATAAATTATCCACTCAGTAAAGATATTTGAGAAAAGATTGTTAAGTCTAACTTGATAAAGGGTTTGAATTGGTTCACCTATTAGGATGAAATAGTAGATCTCTGACTTACAACTAATTTTTTGATAGATATTCTTTGAAGTATTGATCACCTTTCTGTGATAGATATGACTCTGTTGCTCCTTTACTAATATGGCCTTACAATACACTTTGTCTACTAATGATTAACATTTGAATGCTTCTATATCACATTACTTACAAACTTGGATATGATACAGTTCATTACATATATATATCAATCCAATTTACAACATTACAAAGTTGGCCAATATACATTTCAGCTTCAATATTAAAAAGTTGGCCCACATGTAGATACTTAGGTTCTAAATATTGACTTCTTGAATTTCTAATACTTGACATCCACTATCATTACTTGAAATCATCATGCATTTAGTAGAAGCATAAGCTCAATCCATACTAATCACTTCAATGTAGTCTTGAAATTAGTTAGCACTGGTGACTTGGTAACTACTGTGTAACTCCGTATAAACTAAATTACTCATTTACCATGGCTAGTCTGAGTAAACATTAATCGTCATATAGCTTGGTTAACACTAACTTTAACTTTACATGAACTACTAGCTTAGTAGAAACTGCAAAGCTTGGTGACCACTGCAATGCTTGGGTTGAACTACTAGACTTCACACTGCTTAATTCTTCTTAGTTTGAACTATTGCACACTAACTAAATTCCCTTGGTAACCACTAAAATTCTTAGTAGGAACTATAATGCTCAGTGGTTACTAAATTAAATGACGAACACTATAGATTGTTCAATGGGCTTGGCAACCATACATAATTTGAATAAGTGTTGTCACTAATAACAAACTTGACTGAATGATAATACAAGTTGGTATGGACAACTAGTTGAGCATGATAACCTCCCAAGGTTATGGGAGATAATTTTCAGTATCTAGTATATGCAGTTAACATCATAAGCATAATGAATAAGTTTAGAAGAAGTTATGCAAGTTTTGGCTATGTCTTTTGTAAGATAGAGTTTACATAGGCATGTTCTAGTAAACTTGTTATATCATTTAGCTATTTTGATATCTTAAGGATCAAGGTTAAGGACATGGAGAAGAAATGTTGAGGATGACATCACTAAACTCACTCATCATAATATTGCATGTATGGAAATTTATTCATGTTGCAAGGTAGATGATTTATGTAACATGTTCTTAATAAGGTCCTATAATAATTAATTGAGAAGGACTAACAGTCCATTCAAGGAATTTTTTTATGGACTCGATATAAAGGAAGGATATTGTCCTTCATTATTATAAGGATGAACGTGAATTGTGAACTTTTGATAAGAAACAGAGAGTGTAGAATGTGAAGTTGAGAAAACTAGTGTGAAAGTGTAGGGAACTTCATTGCCTGGGATTTTCTAAGTGATTTGAGGTTTGCTATTTGGATCTAATATTTTTAACCAAGTCTAAAAGTTCTAGCAATCATTGGTCTAATTGGAAAGATAGAGGAAAGAAGAAGATAATAGTAAATTACTTGTTTGAGCATGAGCTCTACTTGTAGTTGAAATTGCATGTTTGAGCAGTGGGTTATTCTTGCATACATTATACCACAACTCCTAACAGGGCTGACACAACTCTTGACAGGGTTGGAATCTCCTAACACACATTCAAAGTCTCCTAATAGGGACTCATTGTACTAAATGTTGTAGTAGACTCCTAACAGGGTCCATCCTCTAACAAGGAATATTTATATTACCACATCATCTTGTTAGCTTTTGGATACAATTTTTCAATTATGTGTTGTCTTTAATGTTACAAAAATGTCATATCAGTCATCAGATAGAGTCTACCAAGCTCAGTTGGTCAACAAAGAAAATTACAGAGTCTACTGAGCATTCTTGAAAGTTACTCCATGGAAATAGTTTCTACTGAGCTCACTCAGGCATCCAAGGTTTCGATGGAAGAAGTTAGTTTCTACTGAGCTCACAAGGTCAGAAAAGGAAATTTAGTGTTTACTGAGTTCACTTAGTCTCCAAATGATTTTTTATATTTTTTAGTGTTTACCAAGCTTCATTTGGTCAACACTAGAACTCATTTCTAGAATAGTGTCTACCAAGCAGGGTCAGCCAATGAGGGATTTCATTATTTTGGGAAATAAAGTTTAATTATTTCATCTAATGAATGTATCCAATTGATGTAATGATTATTGGTAATCATAACTTGTAAATGAGCTAATTGGACAATTTGTAAGTTATAAATAAAAGGTCAAGTTGTGAATTCAAAAGTATGGATGAATGAGCAAGCATGCAAGTGTATTTATTGTGAAGAGGAAATTGTAAGAAAATTTTGAAGAAGGATTAGATATCCTTGAGGAGTAGCAAAGATTTATTCAATCAAAAAGGATCTAGTAAACAAAAATAGATATCTATATCAAAAAAGTTTAGTTGCAATTCATTCAGGTCAACTCATTGTTACTTTCTCACAATTGTAGTACTAGTTTCCTAAATATTTTAACAAAGTTGGTTTAACAACCATTTTTGTAAATCCTTGAACAAGGTGAAAAGTTCTATTGGATTGTTCTAAAGTCCTCTAGCAATGCCACTCCTAGCAAGGTGATTAAATCCTTTAACGAGGTCACACCTCACAATATGTTCTATAACCTTTAATAGGGTTGGCTCCTAACATGGCTCACTTCAGAAGAGTGAAAATTGGTAGCTAGTTACCTAGTGGTTTTTCCCATATTGGGTTTCCATGTTAAATCTAGATTCTCTTGTGTGTATGTTTTTTTTTAATGCATACATGTCAAATCTTTGTGAATGCTTAAAGATTAGTAATAACTTACAGTACATCTATCGAGTTATAGCATTTTTTTGTGTGGCTACTGAGTGACAACTGTAATTAGTTTTTAAGACATCTAAGGGATCTATGGACTTGTTTTTGTGGTAACTAATTCTCTCTCCCCCTCCTCCCTCAGTTACTCCTAGTCAACATATTTGGTTTAGTTATCTATGTGCATCATTGTATGGTTACTAGATTTATTTTGGTTGAATGGTGAAGTTTTTTTAAACAAGATAAATGTTTTAATTGTTGGATAATTGATTCACCCCTCCTCTAAGTTATCTTGGTGGACTATTATTTCTAATAATTGGTATCAGAACATCATGTCCTTGAAGAAAGATAGTCCAAAGTTTGATGGAACAAACTATGATAGCTGGAAGTAAGAGATGAAGACACATTTGACGTGTATGGGTCTGAGATATTTGATCTTGAAAAAATCAAAGAAGACAATCATTGAAGAAAAGGAGTTCAAGAGTTGCTCTAAAGTAGAAAGAGATCTTTTCAAGTGTGAAATGAGAGCTAGAGAATAACTATTGGTTGCACTTACATTTGATTTGGAAAGCTTTGGACAATAGTTTTGAAGGTGATGCACATCTAAAAATTTGATGCTACAATGTTGGATTTTTGTGTTTCAAGATGCTAAGATGATGGAAGATGAATCTGTAATAACATATATAGGCAAGATATTAGAAATTAATGCAAGTATTAAAGGCCAAGGAGTAACTAAAGAAGATGAATAAGTTATATGGAAGATATTGAAGACTCTAACAACAACATTTAAGTTAGTAGTGTAGTTGGTTATTTTCAACTATCAAGAAACAAAATAGTCAATACCAAGACAATAAAATAACAAATAATCTGAGTATTAGCTACTTCCTATAAATAATTATGTGTGTTTTATATCTAGACTCAATTTCAACAAAAATAAAATAGTTTTTTTACACTCTAGGCTCTACAGAACCAAGTTGGGTATACCTGAGGGATGGAAGATTTTCAATCTAATATCATATACATGTTTGGTTCATTCCATGAAACTTTACCACAATACACATCCCTTAAATCAGATTTGGTCATAATTCTTCTTATGCTTACAAGTACTTCTGGCAATAGCAACTAACTAATATTTAGGGTTTAAATGCAAACAAGTACAAACCAACATTGATATTCTTCAAAAAGTAAAGTAAAATTGATTTTTAACTTAAGTGTCATGATTTTTCATGATTTTTCAAACCAAATCAATAGATTAGTTCCTCATCCATTGGAACTTAGAGTTCATTCAATTTCTAGATCTAATTGATTGCATCAAAATCAATATCATCAACAACTGTCATTGAAACTCATTCTTACAGACATCTTTCCTATTACCCTAAAAGTTCTATCAATCTAACTTGTTATCTAAGGTTTTGCAACCCTAAATTTTTCTCTCAAGTCAACTATGTCACAATTTAAAAAAATGGTAAGCTTTTAAAGGTTATCATTTATAACTTATTTTGCATTTTATAATATTTAATTCTTTAAAAGATTAAATATTATCATTTTCAAATGCAAAATAATTGATTAATCTCTCACATAATAATCGGAAAGTTGATAAATATACATATATTAATTCTTTAAGAATTAATATTATTGTAAAGTGCAAAATGAATATTACACTTATCATGGGAGTAAAAGTGATGGAAGGCAATAGAAGTTTGGTAAGAAGTAAGTTAGGGCAGTTGCCCAACTTCTTGACAAAATTTATATAATGGGAGAAAACTATTGTAAAAGGGGTTCTTCTTTTCTAGTCGAGAAGTTCTACAGTTGGTATAATAGGAGAGAAGAATTTTGGCTTTAGAATAAGGGAACACTATGCTGAAATTTTGATAAGAGATAACTTTTGGAAAGTATGTACAGTTTTGGTCTCTGAAATCAAAAATCTTAATCATGTTCTTGGTGCAAGGAAATGAAATGAGATAAGCTTTTGGTTTCTTATTCTAAAATAAACTATTGATTCTTTCATAGTAAGCATTCTTATGGTATTGTGTGAATGTTTATGAATGATGAATTTGCATGGTAATACTGGTTACTTTCAAGTGTAGTCCTTGATCACCTTTGTTATCATCCTTATTTACTCAAGAAAGTTGCAAGGTTGTATGGTACATTCATCCTAAATAGCTTTCTTTCAATCTTTGAAGTTTTAGATTCTTTATTTGAAAAAACCTTTAAAAATCACATCATACGAGGGAGCTGCCCCTCTAAATGCAGAGGAAGGCCGCATACCAAGGGCCTATCCGACTGTTGTGAATGATTTGCCACAGAGTCTGTTAGAAAAATTGTACTATGACAAATTCATTTACCAACATGACTAAAGCATTTACTTAATTCACTGAATTAAAAGAAATAGTGAATTGACATACAATTTGTTTTACTTAAATTTATTTGAATAAGTCTTGCTCATACAACATCAACACAACCAGATAATAAAATGGAGACAAGATTCAACAAGAACAAATATGAGGATAGTTCATCTTTGTATTAGTTTCCTTTGAAAATTGTATACAATTGAACAAGACTAAGAATGCCTCAACATAAAACATCCAACTAATACTAAGTGAAAGTATTCTCATAAAATTTGCAGAGAAAACATATCAAAAAGTACACATCAAGAAAACTTGGCCGAACAAGTTTAGTAAAAGACTAAAATATGCAAATAACTCAGTCCCCTTCTTTAGAACTACCATCTCACTTATATAATATGAGATGCAACAAACTTCAAGTATAAAGAATTGATAGTTGTCCTTTAGACAAAGATATTTTAATTTTTTGCTATCTTAAAAAAAAATAAAAAATTATGCAATGGACAAAACTTTATATCAAAGTATTCTTCTTGGTGGGCCCATTTTCTATTACATATATTTAAATGCTATGAATTTCATGATTGGCTTTTGTGCTATTCTAAATCCTTGGAATATGCAACCATTAGGTTTGCCAATGATTTATCTAGTTTTGATGATTGCAAGTTTACTTCAACTAAGGAATCTCCACTGGCATCATCATGAACTGTTAGGATAATAGTTATTTCTAAGTCTTTAGCTACCACATCAGTAATTTGGTCCTATGGACTAGAAATTATAATTGGTTGTTCTATTTCTATTGTTGAGTGCGATTGTTTTGCTTTACTTTCTTCTTTTGAGATATCAATTATTTGATCCCCTTCCTGGCCACACCCTCTTCTTCTATTGCCACCTATTTCAAAGACAAAACTTCTTCCTTCTACTTGTTGAAAACAATATCACTAGGCCAATCAAAATTTAGGATCTCCTGTTGCTTTTTAATTACAAAGAATCATATTTTCTCTATTTCAAAAAAATCTTTTCTAATAGTATTATAAAACAATTGCAATTTGAAAAATTGTTCATTAGTCATTGCCCATAGTGCATGCCCCTTTTCATTTATGACCTTGTTCATTATATGGCACAACAAATAATCTAATTCCTTTCCCCATTCATCCTTTTCTTTTATTTTTTCAATCTTTTTAAGTGCACTAGGAAAGAAATCAAACTTTTTTTCTATGTATTGAGAAAGATAAATCATGATTCTTTTTTGAATAGAAAACCTTTTTTTGTCAAATTCTATTAGATCATTAACTATATCAAACAATTTCACTATTTGATCACATGAAAAATTGATGACAAAGATACACATAGAATTAAGATCATTATCCCTTTCCTTCCATTTCTACACTAAGGGCTTCAATGTATCTTCATCTCTCCTTACTTCATCCCACATCTCTAAGATTCTTGCCAACTGATAGTAGAAAATTGGCTAGTCAATATTTTCTACTATGTACAAAATTATTTTCTTGAATTTTTCTTCATATTGATTATTTAATTTAACATGCATTTTCCATAGTTTATTTTTCTCTTTTTCAAATTCTTCTATAGTGTAGAATTCAAGTCTTTGCAAGGTATCAAGCAATTCAACAATTGGGGTAGATGTGAATAGCTCAATTGGGTTGTGAGGATATACAATCCTTGGTCTATTGGGATCTCAAACTTTCCCCTTTCTAAGTTGTTTAATCATTTGGGATATTTTATTTTCCAAAAATTGTATCATTTTTCCTCTTTCCTCATATACCTTAAGTTCTTTTTCAAACTTGGCACTGAGCTCTAGGAATTTACTCTTTTCTTTCCTAGCTACCACACTCCCAAAAGGGGCAGGAGATATAGTTGTCACTAATACTAATATAGAAAGGGGAGTGGCTGAGGAGCCTCCTATGCCATCCCTTGACCTCACTATTTCTGATTATAGAGGTAAGGAGATAGAGCCATTTTAGTGACCTCTTCACTATCAACTTCATATGCACTGTACACTGTCAATCTACCAGTATGCTTAGCACTTGAAATCTCTTGAATTTTGGTCTTATTTCTCTTTCAAATGGACTAGATCACCAAATCTTGGTGATCATTGTTGAATTTCACCCCTCAATGTGCTTGTAATATTTCTTCTCTAGGTTTATACTACACATCTTTCTCCTTTCTATTGGAATAAAAAATCATATCATTACCTATGTCCCATTTTGGCATAACCAAAGCTCTTAATTCATTGACCAACTATCTCCCTACCTAAGGTGTTGGATGGGAAAAGTCCTCCAAATATTTGGCTTTTTCCTCTTCCTCAATTTTAGAGTCCAATTTGTTTGGTTTCTCTATTTTATTGTTTTACACTTTTCCTAAAAATTGCCTATATTTTTCCTCCACAAAATTTCCACAAAGGTCCTAGATCTAACAAAATTTTCATCATCTATAAACTTTTGAGGTGCTTGTGCAATGATGGGATCTATCTCCTTACCTCTATAATCAGCAATAGTGAGGTCAAGGGATGGCATAGAAGGCTCCTCAGGCACTTCCCTTTCTATATCAGTAATAGTGACAACTATATGTCCCTCTTGTCTAATTTGCCTCAACTACTCTCTTATGAATGCTTCATCATCTATTTTGAGTGGGGTTTGGGATGGTGAATACTCTCCTGCTTGAGAGGAGGATCCCTATTCGAATCTTTGTCTCTTAGGGGCACTTATGTTAGGTGGACTCTCTAATCTTGGCCTTTTGTAGGGGGGAGTGTGCTATATATTTTGTGCTACAATGTACCTAACCCTCCTCTATAGTGTATACTAGCCTAGAGTCACCACCATTCTACTATTTATTTTTCTTTCCAGTTTAGTAGATATTGTTGTATATGCTTTCATTAAGATACCATTCTTCTCATTCAAAGTTTGCATTATCATAGAAAAATTGTTCATCAGAGCATTCATTTTGGCTTCCCAATATTCCTTATCTACTAGGGGATTATAGTCGAGTTCAAAAAAATTAATAAATTCCAAAACTTTACTAAAAACTACACATTTTTATTTTCTAACCTCTTATTCTTGTAGTGAAAATACATTTCTAATAATATCTTTTGGGAAATACACAGTTTGTACAAGAACCTTAGCTTTCATTCTATCCCTAAAGAGGTTGTAAAATCCCTCTGGATCAATTTATCTAGCATGCAATTGGTCCATTTGATATTTATCCAAAAATTTGTTAAAATTTCTCCATCCCTTTTTAACAAAATTAAAATCATGTATAACAGTAATAATAGGGAAGAACGTGCCTTTACCTTGTCCCAATATATCCCTTTCCTCAATAGACCCAATCTTCCATAGTAACTCTATATTTTGTATTTTCAAAGGCACATGAAAAGGTAATACATGGCATTTTTTGAAAAATCCATAAACTCTGATCACTGTGGAAATAGGGTACGCAATTATATCCCCCCAATTATTACTAACCAACAACCTTTTGGCATAACCCTTGTGTTTTATCAATTATAATAGAGGCTATTGAATTTTGTGACTATCCCCTTTCAAAATTAATCTAAGCCTTGAAGTAATGTATCTATCAACTCTAACATAACTAGCATCTATGACTTCCCAAGTCATATGAGTGCTCCATAATTGCACTGGGAGCCTCTCTCCATCTCTCTCTAGTTCCAATTTTATTTATTTGGAGAAGAAAGTAGCTAATTTATAAAAACATATGTACATCAAAAAATAATACTAGTAGAAAGGCCTATTTACCTTACCTTGAGCTATACCAATTAAACCATTATGAATTTCCTTAGCTAGATAGGTGGGAAAATCAGGCATTGTGGTCATTCAAAACTAAAGGGTATGAGTTATGATGAGGAAAATGGAGCCTTGAATATATTATTGCTCATCCATTCCAAATATCTTGTGGAGAGAGAAATACAAACACTGAGCCTCGGGATTAAAGTATTTTTTCATCACAGGCTCTGGGTTGTTTTGTGTAACCAGAGGAAGTGACCCAATTTTAACAATATGGTGCTACAATGGTCATACCCTCACGTATACCCTTTGTGCATCATACCTTTCCTGAAACTCTTCCATATCAATTTTCACATGGACTACCTTGTTGGGGTTGAGCATAAATAATTCACTAATTATGGCTAGTGAAACCCTAAAGACGTTGTCTCTTGCATGGTTTTTTACAATTCTAGTAATGGGGTCATATTTCTTGGCCATATCAATTAAAAAATCACTATCAAAGAATACCATAGGAACAACTAGTTTTCCAATGTAAAATTCCCATACATTGCTCAACAAGGTGCCTAAATTGCATTCTACAAACTAGTTTTTGAACAATTCTAAACTCCCCACTAAAACTTGTGCATCTCTTACCCAATTGGCCTTGTCATAGAAACCCTCACCTACAACCAACCTAGGGATTTTAGGGATGAGTTCTATACCCTTTGTTAAGTCATTCATAGACAGAGGCATTTGTTCAAGAAAATTGTCATGAACGTATATTTTTAGGTAATCTATCTAGCCAAAAAATTCCTTTTGGGAGGCATCTTCAATTCAACTTAGCACAATTATAATCTTTCAACTTTTCAAGCATTAGAAACCATTTACCTATTGATTTCAACTTCCTTTTCTCTATGAATTACTTTTCAAATCACTAAAAACCTCATAGAATCTCATGCCCTAGCTTTGGAAACCCTTGTGCTCTAAACAATTGTGATTGTGTGGCTTAGTAATGGTGAATTTGCAAGTTATAACACAACGTTAAGGTAGCATGAAGTAACCCTGAATAACATTAATATTTCTAACCATTAATTTTCCTATTGCACCTTATATTTTAATTTCATCCATTAACTACATAGCATTGAGTGACCTTATTTGAAAATAAAAAACAACTTTAAAGTTTTAAAGTCCTTGCCACATGTCAAGCAGGCACTTTCCTGCCTTGCTTAAAGTTCATGCATCTTCATAGCACAATGAAGCACCAATCATTGATCTTCCAAAGATTGATGATCACAATACTTGGTGAATAAGACCCTTTAAAAAGTGACTCCATAGGCACATTCATCACCAACTTGGCAAAAACCTATTTAGTCCGCCAATTACTCAACCCCATGTCATTACCTTTTCTACCCTAGTATGACTCAACAAGTCTTCTTTACAACATATTCGACATTTCCACACAGTGGAAGGAAACTTCCCCAATTTATTTAAATGTTGAGCACTTTCTTATTTTGGTAATGCACTACCCATTGATTTTGAAAATTTCAACAATATACAACTTATGTCTTTTGAACTACATGAAATACTCATTTGTGATGTCATCTAGGATAGGTGTCACCAAGGCACTTTCCTTCTTTGGTTAAAATCCTTGCATCTTGGTATTTTGGGTAAGCACAATTTGTTGATCCATACAAGATCAATGGTGCAACAAATTTATAACTTTTAGCATTAAGTCAGTCACACCAACCAATGAATGCATTACATTTGTGACAAGCATATCTAACAATTGTTAGCAGTACATATGACATAATACCTTTAAGAGACTACTACCATGACATCATCCTATGATATATGTCAACAAGGTGCTTACCTTCATTATTTAAACACCATTCACTTTTATCTTGTAGGAAACTGCCATCTGTTGATCTCATCAAGATCAATGACATACAATCTACACTTTTTGGAACTATGTGTAACATACTTTATGGTTTCATCCTGGACAAGTGTTACCATGATGCTTTCCTACTTTATTTAAAATCATTTTATATTCATCAAGTAGGTAAGTGCCATCCATTGATCTATCAAAGATAAATGGGTCAACAAATTTGAAAGAAAAACCCACACCACCAAAATGAGCCAACTGATAAGATTAATTAAAATGGAACATGCACTATAGGTACTAACAATTCTTAAAATGTCTAATGAAGTACTGATAAACTTAGACAAGCTTCATTGTTTGTGGCCTAGTCTGGACCCTCTATCAACAAGTGCTACATGGCACAAAGGCCCTTGCTTGCTTCACTTAGAAACCATGCATCTTCATATTGTTGGCATGTTCTCACTGTCAATCTTAGAGAGATCCAAGGTCAATCAAAACAAACCATCAAAGTCAAGATACTTGATAAAATGCTTTAAGAAATATAACCATTGTTAGGGCAAGCTTAAAAAGTTTTACTTCATGGAAAATAAATTAATGTAATTTTAATGAAGAGAAAACTTAAGGTAAGCATTTCCCATTCAATTTGAATTTGCAAAGCATATTTAATTATCTTTTTTGAATGCTAGGAAAGACAAACGGGGGTTTGTAAGACTTTTTGAAAAATTTGAACTAGGGTTTTAACATAGATTCACCAATTTTGGACTATCCCTAGGGTTTTCATTGTAAGGAACAAAATATCATAATGGGTGAAAAACAAGGCCAATGGTGGCTCTATCTAGGGACAATAAATAGATAAGAGTTCATATAAGCACTCAAAACCCCTAGGATGAGTAGACCATAAACTTGACCATCCTTCTAACTTGATAACTCTAAGAGAGAAACAACACTAGGAAAGTAATATACAAGAACTACACAAAAGACACAAAGGATATACAAATTTACAAAAACCCTAAAACTACTATTCATGGAAGAAACAAGTATTTTAGCAAAACTACCTCTTGAAGAACTATCCATGAACTAATAGTTCAATAATGTTGCTTGATAGATCCTTTAGAACATAGGAGTCCTCTCCCCATGAGGCTTCAATTAGATAAGGGCCTAACCATATAGGATGAAATTTTACATGCTTTAATTTATCCTTAATCCTAGCATTCCACATGAGGACTAAATCTTTAAGTTCAAATTTCTTTCTCACTATTTTTTTATCATAAAGTGTTTTGACTTGTAGTTACAACTTCTAATTTTTGGCAGATGCTTATTTCCTCATCTCAATCAACCCTACCAACTCATCTAATCTTTCTTGCATGTCATCAATAATGTCTTCATCATTCATTTGGATGTACATATAGAGTCCCACTAGGTTGTTCTTAGGCATCCTTGCCTGAATTCCATATACAATTTCAAAAGGTGCTACATCTATGGCTTTTTTCATAGTCACCTTGTCAACCCATATTGCTAATTGTAATTTAGAATTTGAGGCCTTCTTGTTATCATCCGATCTTCTTTTATTACTTTTAACAAGCTTTTATTTGTGAATTTAGCATGCCCATTACCCTGTAGATGATAGGGAGATGATGTTGATCTTTTTATTCTATATTTATCACATAATTTTATAAATTCCTCAGACCTAAAACACATTGCATTGTCTATCACAACCTATTGGGACAACCAAATTTTCAAATGATATAGTTTAGCAAAAAAATTTTAACAACCTTACTAGTTTCATATCTTGTTGGGGTTGCTTCCACCCACTTTGTGAAGTAATCAGTAGCAACCAATATCCATGAATAATTAGTGCTAGATTTAGCAGAAATTTCACCTATAAAATCCATCCCCCATTATTGGAATGGTGCTTGAACTTCCACTAGCTTTAATGGAGTGTTACATAAATTTTTTAGTTTACTAGAAAATATTTGATAGGCATCACACTTCTTGACCATTATATGAGCATCTTTGAAAAGTTAAGGCCACCAAAATCTAGCTCTCATCACTTTGTGTGTAATGGTCTTGGCCATGAAATGTCCTCCATAGATCCTAGAATGATTTCCCTTAGTATTTCTTTTTATTTCTCTTGATCAACACATTTTAGTAGCACTCCTTCAAAGTTTCACCACCATAAGTTTTTCTAAACAATAATATATTTGATGGCTTGTAATTTTGTGCTTCGTTTCTCATTTTTAGTCAAATGTGAAGGAGCTTCCATATGTTGTAAGTAATGAATAACATTAGTATACCATTCACAATGATTGATATCACATAGATATGATCTCAGGTCATCTATTACCAAATTTATTTGAATAGTATCCAAGTTGGAATGAGCCATAACATTAGCTAACCATTGACCCCTTACCAATTTTGTAATTTGAAATTCAATATCAAATTCTTGGATCCTATTGATCCATCTGCATCTTCTTCCTAATACCTCCTACTAAGAAAATATATCCTTGATAGCTACATTGGGTACAAATGCAATGATAATGGCAGCTACCAAATAGCATCTAAAATATTTAATATCTTTCACCAGAGCATAGGCTTGTTTCTCATTTATTTCATATTTCAATTCAATAGACTGCAAGGATTTTCTAAAAAATGCAATAGGATCCTGATATCCTTCCTCTTTCTGATGTAATAAGACTGTAGCTATAGAGTTAAAGGATGCAAAAGAGAATATGTGCATTAGCTTATTATAATCTTGGGTTCTAAGAATTGGAGAATTTTTTATGGTGGTCTTAATATGTTAAAAGGCTTGTGAAATTTATCCATCCCAATAAATAGTAGCTCCTTTCTTGAGATTTTTTTAATAGGCCTGCTAATTTTAGCAAAATTTGTAACAAATCTTCTTAGAAAATTAACTTGTGCAAAGAAAGATTTTATTCCCTTCACATTTTTTTGCTTGGGGACCTTGTCAATGGCTGCCACTCTCTCAAGATATATCCTTAATCCATCCTTTTCAACTATATGTCCTAGTAATCTATAATTAGTTACCCCAAATGTATATCTCCTGGGGTTTAAGGACACCCCATATTCCAAGGCTTTGATAAAGATCCTTTCCAAGTGTCTACACTGGTCTTGAACCTTCTTGGAGTAATTTGTAAGGTCATCTTGGTATACTACCATAAATTTATTGAGGTAATAATGAAAGGCTACATCCATAGCCCTTTGAAAATTTTCTTCTACATTAATCAGACCAAATAGCATTCTAACATATACATATGTACCCCATGGAGTTGTGAAAGCTATTTGTATTTTTTCATATTCTTTCACTGGGACTTGGTTGTATCTTGAGAATCCATCCATCACAGACATCAACTCAAAGCTAGTTACCTATTACAACATAGCCTCCATGTTTGGCAACCCATAATTTTCCTTTAGAGAAGCTATGTTCAAGTTCCTAAAATATACCAAGTTTGAAAACAAAAGTAGAATGCCTAATTGCTTTGATTATCCCTCCATCCCTTAGCCTCCTTCACTCTTCCTACATTTTGGGGGCTAAGGTGGGATTTATAGGTCTTTGCCTTTATGTAAAGGGTTCAACATTATCTTTTAGTGGGATAACATGCTAGAATAGGTCCTCTATATAGGCCTTAAGATCATCATAAGACCATGAAAATACATGTCTATATTTTCTCAAAAAATCAATCAAAGGTCTTCTAATTTAAGCTAACAAATTTTGACCAATGTAAACTTTCTTTGCAGCCTTAGTAGTACCTAGGTTTATCTCTTCATGTTCTTGAGGCTTGTGATCTCTAATTCTAAGCTTTATCCTATCTTGGTTGTCCTAGAATAACAAACCATTTATGCACTTTATTAGTTTTCAACAATATGATCTCTTGACAAAAAATGCTTTCCTTACCATCTGTGGTTTCAATTAGATCACTGTAATCTAATTCTTACCATGATACTTGTTTTCACTTAGCATGAAATTTAAAATATCCTTATCATCCTCAAAGACTTTTCAATGTTCAATATTATCTACTATTGAAGTCCTATTATGAACCTCAATCTATGAAATTCCTACAAATGACATATCCTTAGGCTTAATTGCTACATTTTCCAATAGGTCAGCCATTTTGTTTTGACTTCTATCCTTCCAAGAGATACCAAATGCATCAAAAAATTCAATATGATCCCAAATAGTATTTCTATATTGTTTCAACCTTTTATTTCTTGAGGCATAAGTTTCCTATATTTGTGAAATAACCATTTTAGTATCACCTATGACATGTAATCTTTTAATTCCATGAAGGGTGGCAACTTTCAATCCTAATAGAAGAGCTTCATACTCTGCTATATTGTTGGTACAAGAAAAATTCAAGGTGAATAAATATCTAAAGGTATTATTTTAAGGAGAAAGAAAGACTACTCCTACCCTTGAACCTTCTTTAGAGGTGGGCCCATCAATGTACATGGTCCACAAGACTAGTGAATCCATACAGCATTCAACTTCATGCTTAATTGTATTAGGCAATTTATCAACTCCTTGAATATTCAGCTTTTCCCTAAATGCATTCACACCAGTATCTAAGAAACAAGTAGTATCTTTGTCAATTTCTTCCCCAAATATGTGACTGACCCTTGGATCTCTATCTACTTTAATAACTTTATCTTCTATATGAAAATTTGCATAGGATAGATCACATTGTAGGCTACCTCCCATAGCAGTACTCCATTTTCTAGAGAGCAACATTCCATAATGTGGAGGAATATTGACTACAAGGACTAACATAGTCAATTCTACCTCAAGGTAATCATCTAGCTTAAATGGTTATACCTTGATAGTAACAATGACTTGTACTTCCCTAGCATCCATACCTCTACATTTTCCCTACTTAGTATCTACTTTCAATTCTAAGGCTTCCATTACTTTGAAGGACATAATGTTATTAGAGGCTCTTGAGTCTATCATGCAATTTTTAGAGGTTTTTCCTTTTATAATCAAACTCAAAAAGAATGGGTCCATATCTTCTATATAAGCTACTAATGAATCATCAAAAATATTTGAGGAATTTGGGATATAATACCATTATCTTCTACCAACACTAGGCTTTACTAAATGACACTTTGCTCAACAATATTGCTACTATTTCCTATCCCACCCAACTATGACAAGGCTTTACTCTTATGCTCATTGATTCTAAACAATTCAGACAAAGACACATTCATAGTTATGTATGACAACATAGTAATCATATCGATAGGTTTAGATAAAATGGGCTTTACAATAATACCTGGACTAGAAGTCTTTTTGATAACAAGCACTATCACTTGCTTGAAAGTATTAGATTCTGGATTATTCTCTTGCACAATTTCTTTTACTATCTCATTTGTGTGGAGTTGAACTTTCTTTTTGGGTTCCCACTTCGTGGTTTTTTTGTCTTTAACCTTATCTATCTCTACATTAGTCTTCTTATTATTATCTTTCATTTTATGTTTAATGTCCTTTATGAATATACCAAAAGGTTTACTAGCATCATTTTTAATTGTTCTATTTCTCAAATTATAATTACTATGAACTTGAGAAATCATCATTGTAGTAATTTTATCAATTTCCTCTTTAGAAGACATTCTTAAATTTACATGGTCAATTTTAGAAGATGAACACATACCTAATATTCATCACAACCTTTATTAACTAAGGACACTTGTTGATGATGTAACTGGTAGGCAATTCTCTAGCTTTTAATATCATTTTCATGTTCCTCCAAATCAAAATCTACACAACCATCACACATGCTAACCATATTATAGCTTACATGATCATGACTTTTTTCTTCTTCTTCTTTCTCATCTTGTGCATTTTGATCTGAAGAAAATGACTAAGCAACCACACAATAATATGAAGAGTGAGGTGATTGATATATAATGCACCATGGTACATCATCATTCATATTAACAAAACTCCTTTGTAGAGGATTTGGTGTACCCTTATGTTTTATAATTTGGGTTTGGTTAGGAATTGGCTTACCATCTTTCCACTAAGTAGTATATGGGTAATTATGCATTCTTGGTTGTCTATTAAAATGTTTATTATTCACTAGGGCCTTTTAACCAACATTATGTTTTTGTTTGTTGAAAATTTTTGGGTTCATCTTGACCTATTGTGGTTCTTTAGGCTTCTTACCTATAGGAGTTTTATCATTTTCTTTCCTATTGTTCTTAAGATTAAACAACTTTAAATCATCTCTCTTGCCTAGCTTACTAGATTCTTTTCTATTATTCTCAATATTTATTACAAAATTGAAAGCATCTCTTAGAGGTTTAAGCTCTTTATCCCTAAACTGATAGCCATCTTTCTATCAAAAGCATTAAAGTATATTGTAGGGCATACATCTTCATTCAATTTCATCACTTGGAATAATTTGTACATTCCCTTTTGAAATCTTATATTAAAATAAAATGTAGATTCATTAGGATTCTTCTTGATATTATTAAAATCATTCAACATAAAAATAAAATTAGTATTGTCTACTTATTGTCCTTTGAAAAACTTCTCCAAATCATTACAAGAACTAAAATAGTCATCTAGCAGCCTCTTAAACCAATCCCTAGCATCCTCAATCAACAAATGTACAAACAATTTTATCACTACATCCTCATCTTTGACTTCAAAATCGTTCAACATATCTATAAAAACTCTAAAGTGATCCTCGCTAGTAATAACATTGTTTATAGAGAACTTGACAATTTTTTTCTTTTAGATCAAAAGATATGGGATGAGGAAAACTAGGAATCCCTACAAATGATATTTCTCTATATTTTTCCATATATAGGTTTCTTTTGAAAACCAACAACATTGGATGTGCGTGCTATATTGGCTTGATTACAAGCAACAATTTGGGATTTTTGTATTTGGACATTAGGGATCTAAATATGAGTAGTGGATAATAATACAAGGGCAAATTGAGACATAGCCTGACTAGAGATCATTGGTCCACAAGCAAGTGTAGAAGTTGTAGCTTGGGTGGACAAACTAGCCCATGAAACTAAGGTAGAATTGGACTTGTTGAAATGAATCTTTCTTCTAGTTTCCATAGCTTGAGCCTAATTTTTAACCTTCTCAAGTTCTTTTCCAAATCCTCTTTCTCTTTTCTAGCCTTCTCTAGATCAAGATCTGTTGGAAATATTAAGGACTAGCTAGGTTACTGAGAGGGGAGGGGTGAATACGTAACCTCAAAACCTTTTAATAAATTCAGAACTTAATTCCATTAATATTAATAAATGTAATCTACTACATGCATAAGAAAATTGAGAAACATAAGACACCACGAACACAATATATGGTGACCCAAAATCCTTCCAAATAGAAAGTAAAACTAGGGTGGGGATGATACCCACAAAACATCAATACTGCAACATAAAGTTGGCTGGTTAAGGCTTACATTGATCACTTCTAATGATTTTCCTTGTTAGGAGCAATTAGGACTACTAGGTCCACCTTGTTAGAGGTTTTACAAACATACAATGAAGCATGCACTTGGTAAAGAGATTTAAGAAAAGACTATTAAGTCTACCTTGTGAAAGGATTTCAAGTTGATTCACTTGTTAGGATGAAACATTAGATCTATGACTTAGAACTAAATTTCTAATTGAAATCCTTCGAAATACTAATCATCTCTATGTGATAAATATAACTCTACTGCTCCTAATATGGGCTTACGATATACTTTACTCTGCTGCTAATTCACATTTGTGTGCTTACATTCCATTCACATTCCACTATCATTACTTGGCATCATCATGCATTCGGTAGAAGTAGAAGCTCAATCCATACTAATCACCTTTTCTTTGCATGATTCTCCCCCACATAATGTACATATCATGTCAAGCATATTGACATATTAAGTGTATCTCCTAGTATGGTATCTTTCTCTCTTGCTATTTACAAATATCTCTTCCCCTTTATTATATATAAATATCTCCCCCTTTTTGACAATAATGCCAAAGATTTATTAAAAAGCTATTCATACAAAGACACCAAAATGTGATAGTAAATTAGAATGTACCTTAAGAATGAGAGTAAAGGTCTTATCCTAGTTGTCTTGCAAAACTTTGCACATCTATAGAGCAACTTGAACTTCTACAAAGAGTTCGATCATGTGATCTACAATTGAGAAATTATTGTCATGGATCAATGTTTTGGAATAGGCAATGTGCTTCTACATTGTATCCATGATGGGAAGGATCATATTCTAAATATTTATGAGTGTAGACCAGATCCTTGCTTCCTCTCTCAAAAATTCTACCTACATATCTAATAAGAATATCATCTTCATATGATGTCCAGAGCCTGAATTGGGGTCATGTTGCAACTGCTTTTCACTAGCCATTCGATCTTCATCAATTTTATTCAATTTGGTCTTTATTTCCTTAGTATGTTTGGTAATATCACATAACTTTACAAAAAGTGATGTTACATTTGTGCAAGAGGTTTCAAGACTTGTCAAAATTGAAGAATGCTCTACCTATTGGATAGCTATTTGCTAAGCAATGTGCTCAAACACTTTGTTATCGAATTTCTTTTTCGCTTTCTCAATCAACTTATCTTGACCACTAAAATCTTCATTGAATTTATCGAATACCTCTTCTAATTGTAACAAAATATGTTGAGAAGTATCAACTTCAACACCTATAGCTTTAGTCAAAATATTATTTGTATCCTCAATAATCTTATAATCTTTGTCTCCCTCTTCTCTGAGTTTTTTTTGCTTTGCCTTCTTTTGGAAAAGATGACCAACTATGTGCATTTGATCCACAAAGATATTATCAAAGTCCCATTTGGGAATTTCAATTTCCTCATCCAGATCTATATCTTTATCTATTTTCTTTCCACATATAAAAATTCTTGGTTTAATCTTTGGTTCAACTATCTTTGAAGTTGATGCTTTAGAATTTAGAATAGAAACAATAGTGGAAATGGTAGGACTAGTAGTGAAAATTTGTATAGTGCCTACTGGTGGAATACTGACTAGAATACTTGCAAAATCCATAACTAATTTTTTCACCAAACTTTTCAAAACTAAAGTATTTGCAAGTGAAGTACTAACAGAAGTATTTGCAATTGAAGCACTTATAGCATTATGCACAACTGAGGGTGCCAAAATTGTAGAATCCAAAACTGTACTTACTACTAAGTGTAGACACCTAAAAATATTTTAGAAAATAATGTATTTTTATTTTCTGAAAAGGTCCCTGATGACATCATCATTTATTAATTAATTAATTAATTAATTTATTTATTTATTTTTATGCCATTAAATTCCTTTATCTTAATTAAAAATATTTAATTAAGGAATCCCTCCCAAAAATGTTTAAATCTTATTTAAACATTATTTTCTTATTTATTAATTATTTAATTATTAAATTGACCAAAAATCCCAAAATAAATAATTAATTTACATTTTGCCCAAAACTTGGCCAATTTCCTTAAGACCACTAACCTCTTCCAAAATCTTCTAATCCTTCTTTAATTCTGATTAATGGCTAATCCCATCATTTCCTACCCCTAATCCCAACTCAAAATATTTAATTAAGATTAAATATTAATCCTCATGTTTATTAAAAATACTTTAATAAATATCTCCTCAACCCAAACCCTTGAAATAAATAAAACTTTATTTATTTCCTAAAAACCTTATTTATCCTCATCCTAGGAAGTTCTAGACTGTTCTAAAAAGTCTTCATCCTCATCCAAAGCCTAGACTCTTCTAGAAGACGTCAATCCTTATTTTTTTACCCTAATCCTAATCCCCCCCCCTAACCTTGTCACATTCCCTAAACATGGGTTAAGACTTGCTAACCCAAGCCAAAGCCAACAAATATATCCTCCTTCACCCAACCTCATTAAATGTCGTCCACTTGCCCATCTCTAACAAGCCTAATCTAATCTTAATCCAAGCCTAATCCTAGCCTTAATCATTTGCACATTCCTAAGTCAAGCTTAAGACTTTCTTAATCCAACCCAAGTCAAAATATCTCAACTCTCTCACAAATATCCCAACCATAAAACTTAATGAAGCCCACAAAGCCATAAATGACTCTTACAAGCCCATTCATTTCTCTTACAAGCCATTATGAGGGTCTTTATGAGTTTTGAGCCTCCTTTGTTGATCCCTCAACCCCTCTTGCTCTAACCAATGACCTTGTGGCATGTTTCACTCCCTGATTGGTTGTAAGGAAGCACAATCTATGTGCTCTCCTCTCATTCAATCTAAACCTTCCATAAGCTTTCTCCCATCCTTGCATCCTAGCCCTTGATCCCTCAAGCCCTTTTCCTATATAAGGAATCCTCTCCCAAGCCATTTTAACACAATCTAAAAAGTAAAACCATAATGCCATTTTGAGAAGTCATTTTTACATCAAATCCATTCACCAATATCTATCAAAAATCCTCCATTCAAGACCATTTGAGAATTTGAGCATACATACATAATCAAGTCATCTGAGCTATTAGACACACCTCTACATCAAGTGATCATCCTCATTGAGAGAGCCTATCCATGGCTCATATTCTCATTTGAGGACTTCACTTTGTCTCTCATGAAGTAATGTTAAATGAGTATGCAAATGCTTTTTGATTGTTTTAATTTAGTGTTTCTAATATACTAAAGTAGCATATACACTAAGGACCTTAAAATTGTAGAATATTTAGTATCCATTATTGATGTTGACTCGGTACCTAAAGGATGCTACAACTTAATAGATTAAGTGGTAGACACTTCTATCACTGATGTGCTGAGCTGAGAAGTAGAAGGGAGTGATTAAACATTTGATGTATCAATGGTTGTTACAATCAAATCTACTAAAACTATCTCTAAGCTTGATGATGTTCCAAGTTTTTCTAGAGAGTGACGAAGTGAGGCTATGACAGTCAAATCTATCTTGACTAGGTCGATCTCTTCTTCTTTTTCTTGGCTTCTTCTATAGCTTCTTCCTTCCTTTCTTCTTCATCATCCTTCATTAGCTCCTAATATTCATTTGCATCAATTGTGACAAATTGAGTAGAGTCTTCATCATTGTTTTCATCCTTGTCACTATCTTCACTTTCATCTTTGATTTCAACCAGATATTCACTTGGTAAAGATGGAATCCATGTTTCCATAGTGTTGTAGCATTCTTCACAACATGCTCTACATCTTTCATCAAAACTAGACAAGTGTTGAATTTTAAAGTCATTTTGTTCTTATTGTCTTTTAATGTCTTATTTACCTCTGCATCAGTCAAGTTGGGTACCAACTATTTGAAGGTTTGTGAAAAAATGTCTTTGATAGTCTATTTGGTGTTCTCTTATCTAACTTTGATCTTATCTAACAAAATTGTAGGGACCTGTGATGCTAGCTAGTCTGGAGAGAATTTCAATCTGCCCAACTTGTCCATGATCAAATCTTCAACTTCTTTCTACTCTACTGGACTCCTTATCTCATACATGAGTGCTTTAAAATTGTTTATTTGAGCACCTTCTCTTAGTATCTTTAGCCTTTCTTGAAATTTAAGAGGAGGTTAGTTGAATATTACATCACTACTTTCTTTTCCTACTTTCTTCTTGGATTTCCTTGTAAATATTGTAGTGGATGGCTTTGGTGGCTTGGTGATAATCATCATACCTTTCTTCCTTACTAGCTCTTCATCCTTTTCTAATTCCTCCTTATTCTTTGATTATTTGACATCATCTCCTTTACCTTTGGTTAAGGTAAGAGGGATGCTTGTTGTTCTCAATTTTGTTATCCTCATCATGCCTTTGTTTACTGCCTGTGGAAGCTTGATTTCAAGTTCAATTCTTTCTTTTTCCACATCATAAGTTCCAAAGTAAGATGCCTTTGGTTCTACATTGTCATTTACCAAGACTTCAATGATTTCCTTAGCTTCATCAATGTTAACCTCATATGGAAGAGGTTTTACCCACACATCTATGGGCCTTACTGCTTGGATGTAGACTCTGTCACTATCGATGATAAATAAAACATCATCCTTATAATCTTTGACTAACTTATTTTTTATCCTAAATCTATTATTCATGTTTTATTTGAACGTTTCAAAATAGCTATCCATGATAATAATAAAACTTTCATCGACTTCCATGATATATTTATTAATCTAATATAAAACTAGCATATCTTTTCTTCATACAATCATGCCTTTAGAAGGGAAAAACTTTTGGACATAGAAAAATAAACATGTCAATAATGAACCAAATTTGCATGGGTTATTATTTGAAGTTCTAATGCTTTCCATGTGTTTTTTAAATGTCTTCAACAACAAATCTACTATTTCATATGATAGATTCTTCTTCACGACCTTAAAAGCTAAGTCAACTACTTCGCATGACACTCTATTGAGTCAGCTCAAACTATAAATCTTGTGTGCTATCAAATGGATGCCAAATTTGAGTTCTATATTAGTTATATTACTAATAATTCATTACTTTTTCATCCCATTCAGCTAGGGTTTTCTTTTGCGAGTTATCTTAGCCTAGAGTTTTAGTGGTTTTAGCTTTGGTGAGCATGGGGAGACTAGTAATGTGATGTATCATTTTCTTGGCGATCAAAATTGGTTGCTCTAACCATAGTTGATAGTTATGAACTTAGCTTAGGATATACCTAATCCATTTGATTTGAAAGTTCTGAGGTGGGTGAGGAATATGAGTTAAACCTTTCTCTTCCAAATGTTTGTGCTTAGGTTTGAGAATTTCATTCACACAACTTTCACTTAGTGCATTATCCATTTCAAGGGTTCCTATTTCCTAAATTGCATATTTAAAATGTGTTCAGATATCATTTATTAGAAGTACCTTAGGTGAGATCTATGACTGAGCTCCATTCAAGTTGAGTGTTTCGGTGATCGTTGGCACAAGTTTAAAGTTAGGGGCTTTCCATTCAACACCTCACACCAACATTTCAGAATCTTTCTTTGCCTTGCTACTATTACAAGATTCCATGATAACTCGATAAGCTGGGAAAATTTTTGAATGAACTTCATTGTAAATTCTACTCAAAGTCACTTGGATGCACTACAAATCGCTTTGTTCAAAATATTTGAATTCTTGGTGAAAATGAAGTTGATTTCCTAACTTTTTGATAAAACTTCCCATTAATTCTCAGTACGATGGGAGTCATGATGACATCATGTGTGACAACCTATCATCCATTATTTCTATGGATTTCTCAGTGAAAGATTGTAACTCGGCAACCAAACATAACCATGTTACTCCTGACTTTGCTTAGTAGAGAAGTCAATTCAGTGATAACTATTACCGATCTTACTAATGATCCTTCTATATCTTGAATAACAATATGAATCTTTACTTCCTTTCAATTGGAACTATTTAAGATGTGACCTTGAAAACATAGTTCTAGTTCTTCCTTAAGAACTTAATTGGAAATGGTGGAGTCACCCACTTCTTGTGTGACATGACTATCATTGCTTGAACTAGCTTGCTTAATAGATTTAGAAATCCATTTTTGTCTTATCTGCTTCCTAATGCTATCTACTTTTTCTTTCTTTTCATCTTCAATTCTACCTGTATTCATCCAATTCTTAGCTATATGACCAAGTTTGGTACATGTATAACATCTTATGGTGGTATCTACACCAAGTGTTGTAGTCCCAACTAAATGTTGCCTTTACAAATAGTTCAATTGGATTGAATAACTTAGATCTACATTCAGATGCCTTGTGACTTTGTTTCTTACATTTGTGACACTTTCCCTAAGACTTTGGTTTTTCCTTGTATTCATTAGCTTTATGACCATGCTGACTACAATTGCAACATTTTCCATTGAATTTTTCTTTTCAATTATTCCAACTTTTTTTTTTTATGTATGACCTATCTTACCATAGTGATTACAGGGAGGTTTTTGTTTCTTTTAGCCACCTTGTTTGAAGGACTCACCTTCTTCTTTGTATCCAATTCCTACCTTACCCTTTTGCCTATAAAGATTCTACTCATTTTTCTGATTGAATTGATCAATGTCTACTTAGGATTTCATTATTCTTTCATTGAATTGCTTTTTAGAATTTAGATCAATTTTCACCCTTTCATTGATTTTCCTTTCAGAGTTTATGTCATTCCTTAACCTTTCATTGATTTTTCTTTTAGAGTTCAGATCATTCCTTATTCTTTCATTTTTAGATCTTAGACTCATGATTTCTTCATTTGCATTAGAGATTTGATCAATAAAATTTTCTTGCTAAAGGGATTGATTTTCAATTTCATTGTTCCTTACATCCAAGTCTTCTTTTTCCTTATTTCTCAATTCCAAGTTTTCACACAATCTTATTGACTAAATTTCTTGTTCTCTTTTCATTTTTTTTACTTCTTCTTGTAGGGAACCATTCTTTTCTAGGAGTTCTTTGATTGCATCATTTACTTCATCTAAACTTCTTGAAGGGAGAAATTCTTCAATCTTTTCTTCAACATACTAGTGGCCATTCATCTAATTTGCAAGTTCCTTCCTTCTTTTTAGAGATTGGGAAAGATGTGCCTTTTCTTTCTTGAGTTGAGCTATGGCCATCTCTAGATTTATCTTTTCATTGTCAATAGCTTTGTCAAGTCTAAATATCTCCATTGTCCTTGATCTTTGCTCAAGCTATCAAACTTTATCCTAAGAACCACAATACATTGATACCAATTGTTGGAAATATTTAGAACTCTGTAGGTTACTTAGAGGGGAGGGTTGAATTAGTAACCTCAAAACCTTTTTAAAAATTCAAAACTTAATTGCATTAATATTAATAAATCTGATCTACTACATGCATGAGAAAATTGAGAAATATAAGACACTAAGAACACAATATTTGGTGACCCAGAAACCTTCCAAATAGAAAGTAAAACTAGGGTGGGGATGATACCCAAAAAACTTCAATACTGTAACATAAAGTTGGTTGATTAAGGCTTACATTGATCACTTCTAATGATTTTTCCTATTAGGAACAATTAGGACTACTAGGTCCACCTTGTTAGAAGATTTAGAAACATACAATGAAGTATGCACTTGGTAAAGAGATTTTAAAAAAGACTATTAAGTCTACCTTGTAAAAGGATTTGAAGATGATTCACCTATTATGATGAAACAATAGATCTCTAACTTACAATTGAAGTACTAATTGAGATTCTTTGAAATACTAATAACCTCTATGTGATAAATATAACTTTTCTACTCCTAATATGGCCTTACAATATACTTTACTCTATCGCTGATTCACATTCACGTGTTTACATTCCATTCACGTTATCTCATATGTGTCATCTAAATAAATTTTATATATATATATATCCAATTACAAAGTCAGCCATTACACAAGTTAACACCAATATTACAAAGTTAGCCCAAATGTAGATACTCAGGTTCTAAAAACTAACTTGGTGAAGTTCTAATAGACAATGTCCAATGTCATCACTTAGCATCATCATGCATTTGATAGAAGTAGAAGCTCAGTCCATACTAATCACTTCAACATAGATTCAAACTCAGTTTTCACTGCTGACTTAGTAGATACTATGTAACTCAATATAAACTACATTCCCTATTTACCACAACTGTACTTGATAGACACTATTCTCCATTCAACTCAATTAACACTGGCTTCACTTGACATAAGCTATTAACTTAGTAGAAACTATAAAGCTTTTCAAACACTGAATTTCTTGATCTAAACTATAGTACTTGGCAAACACTAAACTGCTTAGTCTAAATTGTAGTGCTTGGCAAACACTATATACAAAATCTGAATAAGTGTTGTCACTAGTAACAATCTTGACTGAATGTCAACAAGATCTAGTTTAGACATGGGAGGATTTATAGATCTACTTGGTATAACTTAGGGCTCATTTATTTGGATTCCTATAGCTTTTCCCTTTCCTTTATTTGTGTATTTCATAGTATGTTCTACAAGGTCTACTGGGATAGGCTTGTATGCTTGGACTTGAGCAATGATGGGTTATTTCCTCTAGCTCATGAGCTCTTCTAATTCTATAACCTTAGATCTCAAACTATCTATATCCCCAAACACATCATCATGAAGGACTGAGGTCCTTTCTTCTAACTTCTTGTTTTGTTCCTTTAAAGAAACCATCCTCCTAATCAAGTTATCTCTTTCAACAATAGCGTTCAGGGTGGCTTGCTCTCTTTTCATTTCTAAACAAGAATGTTTAGCTTCTTCTTCTACAGCCTATTTCTTTAAAACATTTATTTCTAAGTTTACTTCTATTGGATCTATAGAAGTGGCCTCTGAATTAGCAAGCTCATCTAGATCTATAAGGTTTATTTCCTCATATGGAACTACTCTAGGATTAAAAGGATTCTCCATTGCACTATTCTATCTTAAGCTATGATTCATTTCATCTACCACATCTAGTATATGGAATGCACCTTCCATTAGAGACATATTATTATCCTGATAAGCCCCTTCATCTTGTAATGAGGTACTAAATACTCCTAAGAATCTAGTGCTTTTTGATTTAGATCTTAATGAAGAAAATTCTCTCCCTGCCACTAGTTGATATTGAGAGTTTACCGAAGCACTACCCCTTGGTTTCCAAGTGGGATTTACATCTATTTTATTTTTGTTCTAGTTGCTTCTACCACATTGGGGTAGATTAGTGCACAATGGTATATTAGGATTGGCTACTGGATAGGCTTTTATATTTGTCATCTTGTTCACCATTGTTTATTGCTTATCAAATAAGCAGTAGCTTCAAAACATTGAGCAAGATGCCACCCTATTTAAGGGAAAATATAACAATAAAATGTCTTTTGACTTCAAGGGTAAAATATATGAAAATATTAAATAACTTGAAATACAGAGGAACCAATCACAAAAGACTCATATTACTACAAATCTAGCTTGACAGATAACATACTTTATAAGAGTTGTATACGTCACTTTATGTCTGTGGTACTTGGTTTTTTTGTTCTCTTTCTTTTCAAATTCTCAATGTTTTTCACTAAAATAATCCACTTTAACCACTAGTAGTACTAAATAGATCTGACAATCACATATACACTAGGACCAAAGAAACTACTGTACTTCTTACACACAAGCATGTGTTGAGAAACTCCCCAGTAGACTCGACATTTTGTTGGTGTTTTTCAACTATCAAGCAGAAAAATACTCAATACCAAGACAATAAAATAAAAAATAATCTCAAGGTTAGTTGGTTCCTATAAACAATTACATGTGTTCTATATCTGGACCCAACTTCAAAAAATTCAAACAAATTTTATGCTCTTTAGGCTCTACAGAACCAAGGTGGGTATACTTGAGGGATGGAAAATTTTCAATCTAATATGATATAAATATTTGGTTCATTCCATGAAATCCATCCATAACACACATCCCTTGAAGTAGAATTGGTCACAATTCTTCTTAGATTTATAAGTACTTCTAGCAATAGTAGCTAACTAAGACTTTGGGATTAAATGCCAACAAGTGTTGACCAACATTAATATTCTTCAAATACTAAGGTAAAATTTATTTTGAACTTAAGCTTGATGCTTGTTCATGATCTTTCATATGCAAACCAAATCAATAGATTGGTGCCTCATCCATTGGCACTCAGAGTTTATTCAATTTCTATATCTAATTGATTACATTACAATCAATATCATCAACAATTCTCATTGAAACTCATTCTTGTAGACACCCTTCCTATTACCACATAAATCCTATCAATCTCACTAAAGAATTTACTTAATTCAATGAACTAAAAGCAATAGTGAATTGACATAAAATTTGTTTCAATTGCATTCAATTGAATAAGTCTTGCTCATACAACATCAACATAATCGGGTAATAAAATGGAGATAAGATTTAACAAGAATAGATATGGGGACAATTCATCTTTGTATTAATTTATTTTGAAAATTGTATACAATTGAAAAAGATTGATAATGACTAGAAGATAAAACATCTAAATCCTACAAAGTTAAAGTATTTCCTGGAAATGATTGAAAAGATCATGAATGAAGAGTAATGGAATTGGTAAAGAATTTTTTCAATCATTGTTTTGTCATTGATGTCAAACTTGCTACTTGTAGGAATGACAATTTTCTTTAGTGATCCAAATATTATAAGTTGGTTGGTTGACAAGGAGGTGGCAATCAATAAGATTTAACTAGAGTACTTAGACAAAGGTTGAAGTTATGATGTTGTAATGAAGTATAAGGATCAGCTAAGCCATTGATGAAATAGTGTATTGATGGCATACTCTAAGACACAGAGGATAGACACAAAGTCATTTGTATAGCCTAACTAAGATCATAAGAGAGTGTCAAGTAAGCTAGTTAGTGCTAGACAGATTCTTAGTTGAAACCAAGCAAGTTAACCTTTAGAGTATGCTGAGTGATCTTCAAGTGTCAATTAAATACCAAGTACTAAGTGATCTTCAAGTGCTGATTAAATATCAAGTGCCAAGTGATCTTCAAGTGCTGGGTAAATATCAAGTGCCGAGCAAAGATTAGATGCTGAGTAGAATATAGTAGCTAAGTAATACAGAGGGTGTTGAGCATCAGTAAACCAATAGTGCCAAGGTGCTGCATTATTTTGAAAATCAAAGATTTGCTAGATCTGAGCCGACATGGTAGTTAACTAGAATTCTGTGAACCAGATAGAAGATAAGAATGACGAGTTGGTGGCACAAAACACTATCTAAACTATTTTTGGCAAATACAATTGGATTCTAGATGAAGTTTCTAGGTAAGAGAAAAATATGGGATAGATACATTGTATCTTAGCTAATCTATTGGAACCCTAAAGTTGGAAAGGGAGAATCGAGTGAGAAAGGTATTTTAGATTTCTATTTAATGAGTCATAAGATCATGAAGCAAATAGTGGTGTGGTGGTCAAGCATGAAATTATGAAATGCTAAAGAAAGTGTTAAGGCGGAAGAGAGCACAGATACTCTGCTTCGATAGGTGACCATAGATATGATTGCATTGGTGAAATGAGTAAGAAGAGTTAAGATGACAAAGCTTGAGATGACAAGCTTTCAGAGCTATAGCGATTAAAGCCAAGAAAAGGATTGAACTAAAGTGTGATCCATAATCTGCAAGATATGTTGTAAGTTGTATTAGATCAAAATTCATTATTATTACTCTCTAGTAATTGTAACAATTAAGATAAACCATATGGACTTAGGTTGGTTTAATAGCCATGTTGTAAATCCTTTAATAGGGTGACATTCCAAGTGAATGTTCCAAAGTCCTTTAACCAGGACCATTTCTAATAGTATGGTGAAATCCTCTAACAAGGTCACATTTAACAATGGGTTGTAGCCTTTAACAAGGCAGACCATCAAAAGTGGTTGAAATCAATTGCATAATTATTTTGTGGGTATCATCCCCACCCCAGTTTTACCTTCTTAATCCTAGAGGGTTTCTAGGTTATCAAATTCTTAGTGTTATGGTGTGATGCATGTTAACTTTTCATAGTTGTTTGAATGTTCAAATTACATGCATGATAGTTTCATTTATGTGCTATTAAAGATTTGTGAAAAAGTGGCATTGGACCTTGAATAACTAATTCATGCTCCCCCCCCCTCTCAGTTATTCTAAAGAATTATAACAATTGTTATTAGAGCTTTGCTACTGACTTAGTTTAAAGGGACTAGAAGCAGAAAAGATCAAAATGCCTAAGAGAGAAGTTCCCAAGCTCAACAAAGAAAAATTTTTTGCATGGAAAAGCTTGATGAAGCTAAATCTTGGATCCATTGGAGATTATACCCAAAATTCAATTATTAGTGAACATGTTGATCCAACTAGTACTCTTACTGAAAAAGATTTGAAAAACAAATAGGAACATAATCAGACAATGCTGCAAATTGCTTCTGCACTCAACTATTGTAAATTTGATGATATCAAAAGATGTGACACAACATTCAAGATGTGGAAAGCCCTATAAGAAATTTATGGAGGAGATAAAAATGTCCAAAGAGCAAAAAGAGAAAGCCTCAAAGGAAAGTTTGATGATATGAAAATGGAAAAAAGTTAATATGTTGCTAGAATAAAGCAAGTGGTAAGTGCAATAAGATGTTTCAATGGTTAATTAGATGATGATACTATTAATAGTATGTTTTTAAGAACCTTACTCCCTATCTATGCTATTAGAGTATCAGCTATACAAGAGCTAAGATGTGTGCCAGGAAACAATCTAAGTTTTGAAGGTATAGTGGGTAGACTCATTGCATTTGAGTTATCTAACTTTGATAACTACAGACCTGAGAATGTTGAATCTACTTTCAAGGCCAAGCTATCAATTAAAGATGCTGATCTAGTGAATTCAAAGAAAGGAAAAAAGATGAAATATGTATCCAATGGCAGTAGCATTGATGAGGAAGATATGGAACAATTGGAAGCATTGCTAGCTAGAAGATTCCACAGAGGCAAAGGAAAATTCAAAGGTAAGCTTCCTATCATTTGTTTCAATTGCAATGAAGTAGGACATATTGCTGCAAGGTGTACACAAGAAAAGGAATACAAGGAAGGTAACAAGTAAAAAAATAGAAAAGAAGATGATAAGAGAGGTTACAAAGACAAAGACAAGAAGTGCTATATTGTTGAAGAAGATGCTGATGATAATAATGATGAAGTTGTCTACATGGCCATGAAGGACCAATCTGATGAAGAAGAGCCTACAACACTAGTAACATGTATGAACAAGAATGATAGATGGATTATAGAAACCAAATGCTCACATCACATGATAGGAGACAAAAGTAAGTTTGTTAACTTTACTCAGTATGATGGAAATAGTGTTAGATTTGGTAATGATGCTCCATGTCAAATCAAAAGAAAATGTTCCATTAAGCTTACAGAGAAAATTTCATGTGATAATGCATATTATGTTGAAGGAATAAACTACGATTTGCCAAGCGTCTCACAATTAGGCAATGTAGGATGCAAAGTAGAATTTGGAAATAAAACTACAAAAATCTATGATACTGATGGTAGATTGATAGGAAAAGGAGATCAAACAAGAAGTAGTTTATTTTATCTTGATTTGGAAAATACTTCTTGTCTTGTTGCAAAATTTGATGATATGTGGTTATGGCATAGAAGGCTATGTCATGTCAACTTTGATAATCTAGTCAGTATCAGTAAAATGAAGAAAGTCAGAGGTTTACCTAAACTGAAAAAGCCTGAAAATATCATGTGCAAACAATGTTAGCTAGGAAAGATGACCAAGTCAAGGTTCACGAGTAAAAACTATACATCTAAAGAAGTACTTGAGTTAGTCCATACTTACTTATGTGGTCCAATAGAAGTACAGAGCTACAAAGGAGATAAATATATAATATTTTTTGTTGATGATTATTCTAGGATGATGACTGTTATGTTCTTAAAACCAAAATCTAATGCTTTTCAAATGTTTAAGTGGTATGTGGCTAGAGTTAAAAAAGAAACAGGAAAGAGTTTGAAATGCCTGAGATCAAACAGAGATGGTGAATTCACATCAAACAAATTTGAGATATTTTGCAAAGAAAAAGGAATCAAGAGACAAACATTCGCTCCTAGAACTCCCCCACATAATGGAATTGCTAAGAGAAGAAATAGATATGTGATTGACTGTGCTAGAGCATTAATGATGGAAAGGACTATTGCTCTGAAATATTGGAGAGAAGTATTAAGTGTGGCTGTTCATACACTGAACCGAGTACAAGTCAAGAAAGGTACTAATGCAACACCTTTTGAATTATGGTATGGTCACTCACCCAATCTAAAGCATTTCAAAGTATTTCATTGCAAATTCTTTATCCTTAAAGACGCTAGAAATAAAAAATTTGATGCAAAAAGTGATGAAGGCATATTCCTTGGTTACTCCACTAGAAGTAAAGTGTAAAAGTGTTTAAATACTAACACTAACAAAATTGTGAAAAGTGCAAATGTAAACTTTGATGAGCATGTAGATGTCCAAGTTGAAGAACCAAAGAAAATGGATGACTATAGAACCTTTGTATATTCTTATGAAGGAATGACTATTAACGAGGATAATATCAATCAAATTGAAATTAAATAGCAATTTTTAGTCTCAGCCGAGTCACAACTAGTGAATGCTGAGTTGCATTCAGAAGCCAATTTGCAAAATGAAGGAAATGCTCATTCTGACTCTAAAGTCAGTTCACATGACAGAGATGTAGAACTACTTGACAACAAAGTGCATAGTGATCCTGAATCTGAAAGATCAAATATGGAAACAAGGATAGAACCAAAATTGTCCAAATATGTGAAGAGACATCACCCTGCTGAACAGATAATTTGTGACAAAGATGCAAGACCAATGACAAGGAATAGAGTAAGAAATGAATCATGTTTGTTAAGAAAATTTGAACCTAAGACATTGTATGATGCATTACAAGATGGTGATTTGTATAAAGCTATGGAAGAAGAGATTAATCAAATAAAGAAGAACAAAACCTGGAGTTTGGTTCAGATACCAGTTGACAAGAATGTTATTAGAACCAAGTGGGTATTCAAAAACAAGCTAGATGAGAATGGTGAGATTACTAGAAACAAAGCCAGATCAGTATGTAAGGGTTATGCTCAAGAAGAAGGATTAGACTACGGGGAAACATTTTCCCCTGTTACGAAAATGGAAGGAGTAACAACTTTACTTGCATACGCTACATTTAAAGGTTTAAAAGTCTTTCAAATGGATGTAAAGTCTACTTTTTTGAATGGTATATTGGAAGAGGAAGTCTATATTGAACAACCAGAGGAATTTTTTGATGAAAATAATAGGGATATGGTTTGTAAACTACATAAAGCACTCTATGGTCTGAAACAAGCACCTAAAGCATGGTGTGAGAGACTTCACAAGTATCTAGTGCAAATAGGATTTGAAAGAACTGATGATAATAGAAACATGTACATAAAATTAGAATAAGGTAAGGATATTATTGTATCTAAAATCTTTGTGGATGACATAGTGTTTGGAGGAAAGGAAGTGCTTTGCAAAAGTTTTGCAGACAAAATAAAACATGAGTTTGAGATGTCTATGTTTGGAGAGATCAAAATTTTAGTTGGTTTGCAAGTACATTAACTAAAACATGGTATATTTATGACACAATCAAAGTACATCAAAGAGATACTTAAAATGTTTGGATTGGAAGACTCCAAACTAGTCAACACACCAATGGCAATAGGACATAAGCTATCCAAAAATGATGTATCAGCTGAAGTTAACCAAAAAATGTATAGATCCATGATCAGAAAACTACAATATGTTGTACATAGTAGACCAGACATAGCATTAGTAGTTGGAATAGTGGCTAGATTCTCTGCTAATCCTAAAGAGAATCATCTCATAGTAGTAAAAACAATAATGAGGTATCTCAAAGCAACTGATGATTTTGGCCTATATTATAAAAAAGCATGAAAAGTTTGAGCTCAATGCATACATAGATGCAGATTGGGGAGACAACATTGATGACAGAAAGAGCACAAGTGGAGGAGCATTATTTTTAGGTAAAAGACTAGTTACTTGGACTAGCATGAAGCAAACATGCACATCACAGTCCATTGCAGAATCAAACTATGTGGCAGCAGTAGTCAATTGCTCAAACATTGTGTGGCTCACACATTTATTGCAAGGAATGAAAGAAGAGGTAACCAAACCTATGATATTGTATTGTGATAATACAAGTGCTATAAACATATCCAAGAATCCAGTAATGCATGCAAAAACCAAGCATATTGCAATCAAGTATCACTATGTCAGAGAATTGGTAGAAGACAAACAAGTGAAGATGGAGTACATTCACACAAAGAAACAAACTACAGATATTTTCACCAAACCATTTCCCAAGGATGCGTATGAATATCTTAGAGGAAATTTGGGGGTAATGCCCCTAACTCAAGCAGTTTAAAGCAAAGAAGTTGCCTTGCATCAATAGAAACAGATCATTAAAATATTAGAAGAATGATGCACAGGATAACAACAGAAGTAGGAACTCCAAATTAGTCACAAGCATGGTGACAAAGGGAGACAATATGAGATGCAAAGCTTATATTTTTCATGATTAAGATGTTACATCTTTGGCATTTATGTCAAAGAGGGAGATATATGTAGAAAACTGACCATCTACACAAGATCATCTACAAAGTAAGAGGGAGATATATATGAAAGAGATATATATATATATAAGATCAGTAGTAAGGATGCAGTAGTAAAGAGGGAGAAGCAAAAAGTAGCAAAAAATGTATGTAATTTTGGTCATAAATAAGTTGATCGATTGATCAGTTTGGTTCACCATCAATGCCAAAGAGGGAGATTGTTGGAAATGATTGAAAAGCTCATGAATAAAGAGTAATGGAATTGGTAAAGAATGTTTTCAATCATTGTTTTGTCATTGATGTCAAACTTGCTACTTACAGGAATGGCAATTTTCTTTAGTGATCCAAATACTATAAGTTGGTTGATTGACAAGGAGGTGGCAATCAATAAGATGTAACTAGAGTACCTAGACAAAGGTTGAAGTTATGATGTTGTAATGAAGTATAAGGATCAGCTAAGCCATTGATGAAATAGTGTATTGATGACATACTCTAAGACATAGAGGATAGACACACCAAGATATATCAAAGATGTAAGGTTTAGCTAAGTCATTTGTATAGCCTAACTAAGATCATAAGAGAGTGCTCAGCAAGCTAGTTAGTGTCGGACAAATTCTTTGTTGAAGCCGAGCAAGTTGACCTTTAGAGTGTGCTGAGTGATCTTCAAGTGCCAAGTAAATATCAAGTACTAAGTGATCTTCAAGTGTTGAGTAAATATCAAGTGCCAAGTGATCTTCAAGTTTCGAGAGAAGATTAGATGCCAAGACGAATACAGGAGTCCAGTAATACAAAGGGTGTCGAGCATTAGTAAAACAATAGTGCCAAGTTGCTGCATTATTTTGAAACTTGAAGATTTGCTAGATCTGAGCCGACATGGTAGTTATCCAGAATTTTGTGAACTAGATAGAAGATAAGAATGATAAGCTAGTGGCACAAAACACTATGTAAACTATTTTTGGCAAATACAATTGGATTCTAGAAGAAGTTTCTAGATAAGAGGAAAATATGGGATAGATACATTGTATCTTACCTAATCTGTTGGAACCTTAAAGTTGGAAAGGGAGAATCGAGTGGGAAAGGTATTTCAGATTTCTATTTAAGGAGTCATAAGGTCATGAAGCAAATAGTGGTGTGGTGGTCAAGCATGAAATTATGAAATGCTAAAGAAAGTGCTAAGGTGGAAGAGAGCATAGATACTTTGCTTTGATAGGTGACCATAGATATGATTGCATCGGTGAAATGAGTAAGAAGACTCAAGATGACGAAGCTTGAGATGACAAGCTTTCAGAGCTACAATAATTAAAGCCAAGCAAAGGATTGAACTGAAGTGTGATCTATAATTTGCAAGATTTTTTGTAAGTTGTATCAGATCAAAAGTCATTATTGTTACTCTCTAGTAATTGTAACAGTTAAGATAAACTGTATGGACTTAGGTTGGTTTAATGGCCATGTTGTAAATCCTTTAATAGGGTGACATTCCAAGTGAATGTTCCAAAGTCCTTTAACTAGGCCCATTCCTAACAGTATGGTGAAATCCTCTAACAAGGTCACATTTAACAATGTGTTGTAGCCCTTAACATGGCAGGCCTTTAACAAGGCAAACCATCAGAAGTTGTTGAAATCAATTACGCAGTTATTTTATGGGTATCATTTGCACCCTAGTTTTACCTTCTTATTCCTGGAGGGTTTCTGGGTTATCAAATTCTTAGTGTTATGGTGTGATGCATGTTAGCTTTTCATAGTTTTTTAAATGTTCAAATTACATGCATGATAGTTTCAGTTATGTGCTATTAAAGATTTGTGACAAATTTTCATTGGACCTTGAATAATTGATTGACACCCCCCCCCCACCCCCCTCTTAGTTATTCTAAAGAATTATAATAGTATTCTCATAAAATTTCTAGAGAAAACATATCACAAAGTATACATCAAGAAAATTGGACCAAACAAGTTTAGTAAAAGACTAAAATATGCAAATAACTCAAACCCCTTCTCTAGTCCTAGAATCTCACTTATATAATGTGAGGTGCAACAAGCTTTAGGAATAGAGAATTGATAGCTATCCTTTAGAAAAAGATATTTAAATTTTTTTCTATCACAAAAATAAACATTTATGCAATAGACAAAATTTTATATCAAAGTATTCTTCTTGGTGGGCCCATTTTCTATTAAATCTTCAAATGCTATGAATTCCATGATTGGATTTTGTGCTATTTTGAATCATTGGAATATGTAGCCAATAGGATTGCCAATGATGTGTCTAATTTTGATGTTTGCAAGTTTACTTCAACTTAGGAATCTCCACTGGCATCATCATGAAAATAACAATTATTTCTGAGTCTTTAGCTGCCACATCATTAGTTTGTTCCTTTGGACTAGAAGGTATAATTTGCTGTTATATTTCTATTGTAGAGGGCAATTGTTTTACTTTACTTTCCTCTTCCTATCCCACACCGTGTTCTTTTGTTGCCACCTATTTTGAAGAAAAAAGTTCTTAATTCTACTTGTTGAAAATAGTATCATTAGGCCAATCAAAATTTAGGATCTCCTATTGCTTTTTTATTGCAAAGCCTCCTATCTACTCTATTTCAAAAAAAAAAAAATTCTAACTGTATTATAAAACAATTGTACTTTGACAAATTCTTCATTAGTCATTGCCCATAGTACATGCTCTGTTTTCATTTATGACCTTATTCATTCTATGGCATAACAAATCATCTAATTCCTTTCCCAAATTTTCCTTTTCTTTTATTTTATCAATATTTTTAAGTGCACTACGAAAGAGATCAAAATTTTCTACTATATACTAAGAAAGACAAATCAAAATTCTTTTTTGAACAGAAACCCTTTTTTCATTAGATTTTGTAAGATCATTAACTGTATCAAAAAATTTCTCTATTTGATCACATGACAAATTGATGATAGAGATACACATAGAAGTAACATAATTATCCATTTCCTTCCATTTTTTCACTAAGGGCTTCAATGTGTCTTCATCTCTCCTTATTTCATCTTACATCTCTAGGATTCCTGCCAACTGATCATAGAAATTTGTCTAGTCAATCTTGTCTTCCAAGTACAAATTCCTAAATTTTTCATCATATTGATGATTTAATTCAACTTACATTTCCCATTGTTTTTTTTTTCCCTCAAGCTCTTTAGTATTGTAGAAATCAAGTCCCTATGGGTTATCAGGCAATTCAACAATTGGCATAGAATTGAATGGCTCAATTGGGGGGTGAGGACATATGATCCTTGGTCTACTAGGCTCTCCCACCTACATCTTTCTGAGCTATTTATCCATCTAGGATATTTGATTTTCTAATAGTTATATCATGTTTCCTCTTTCCTCATATTCCTTAAGTATTTCTTCAAACTTTGCATTAAACTCTAGGAGTTTAATCTTTTCTTTCCCAACTACCACACTCCCAAAAGATAGCATTTCTTGAGCCATTTTAGTGACCTCTTCACTATCAACTTCATTTTCTCTATACAATGTCATTGTACTAGTATGCTCAAAATTTGAAATCTCTTGAATTCTAGTCTTATATCTCTTTTCAATGAACCAAATCACCAAAGCTTGGTGTTCATTTTTTAATTTAACCCTTCTATCTATTTGTAATATTTCTTCCTTAGTTTTATACTACACATCTTTCTCCTTTATAATGGAATTAAAAATCATAGCATTAGGTATGTCCCATTTTGGTAGAACCAAAACTCTTGATTCTCTAACCAACTATCTCCTGGCCTTAGATGTTAGATGGGAAAAGTCTTCCAAAAATTTGGCTTTTACCTCTTCCTCAATTTTAGATTCCAATTTCTTTGGTTGCTCTATTTTTATTGTTTTACACTTTTCCTCAAAATTGAGGAAAGGCCCTAGATCTAACAAAATTTTCATCATCTATAAACTTTTGAGATGCTTGTACAATGATGGGATCTATCTCCTTACCTTTGTGATCAACAATAGTGAGGTCAAAGGATGGCATAGGAAGCTCATTGAGCACTCCGCTTTCTGTATAAGTAGTAGTGATAACTATATCTCCCTCCCCTCCAATTTTCCTTTGCTACTCTCTCAAGGATGCTTCATAATCTATTTTGAGTGGGGTTCAGTATGATGAATACTCTTCTTCTTGAGAGGAGGCTCCCTATTCTAAGCTTTTTCTCATAGGGGCACTTGTGTCAGATGGGCTATTTGATCTTAACCTTTTGTAGGGGAAATGTTATGTATATTTTGAGATAAAATGTACCCAACCCTCCTCTATAATGTATACTAGCCTAAAGTCACCACCATTCTCCTATTTATTCTTCTTTCCACTTCAACAAATTTTTCTAGATATGCTTTCATTAAGATACCTTTCTTCTCATTCAAAGTTTACATTATCATAGAAAAATTGTTCATCAGAGCATTCATTTTGGCTCCCCAATATTTCTTATCTATCAGGGGGTTATAATCAAGCTCAAAAGCATTATTAAATTCCAAAAATTTACTAAAAACTACCCATTTTTCGTTTTTGACCTCTTGTTCTTGTAGTGAAAATATATTTCTAATAATATCTTCTAGAAAACACACAATTTGTACAAGAACCATAGCTTTAGTTCTCTCCCTAAGGAGGTCATTCTTGATGAATGTATCTAGCATGGGATTGGGCCATTTGATATTTATCCAAAAATAGGCTCAAATTTCTCCATCTTTTATTAACAAAACCAAAATTATATATAACAGTAACAACAAGGAAGAATGTGCCTTTACCTTTTCCCATTATATTCATTTCCTCAACTAACCCAATCTACCATAGTAATTCTATGATTTCTATCTTCAAAGTCACATAAAAAGGTAATACATGCGGTTTTCCCAAAAAGCCACAAACTTTGATCACAATAGAAACATGGTAATGGATTATATCCCCCCAATTATGACTGATCAAAAGCCCTTAGATTCTAATAGAGGCTATGGAATTCTTGGATTATCCCCTTTAAAAATAAATCTAAGCCTTGAAGCAATGTATCTATCAAATCTGACATAATTGGCATTTGTGACTTCCCAAGTCATATCTGTGCTCCATAGTTGCATTGGGAGCTTCTTTCCATCTCTGTTTAGTTCCAATTTCATTTCTTTGGAGAATAAAGTAACTCTTTTATATAGAGATATGTACACCAAAAAATAATACCAATAGAAAGGCCTATTTACCTTACTTTGAGCCATCCCAGTTAAACCACTATGAATTTCCTTAGCTAGATAAATGGAAAAACCAAGAATTGTGCTAATTCCAAACTGAAGGATCTAAGCTATGATGAAGAAAATGGAGCCTTGAATATATTCTTGCTCATGCATTCTAAATATCTTGTAGAGAGATAAACACAAAGCCTAAGCCTTAGGATTAAAGTATTTTTACTTCAGAGGCTCTCGAGTGTTTGGTGCAACCAGAGGAAGTGACCCAATTTTAACAGTATGTTTCTACAATGGTCTTGCTCTCAAGTATACCTTTTTTGCATCATACCTTGCCTAAAAATTTTCCATCTTAATTTTTTCGTGGACCACCTTGTTGGGGTTGAGCTTATATACTTCATTGATTAGGGTAGGTGAAACCCTAAAGAGGTTGTCTCTTGCATGGTTTTTTTGCAATTCAAGTAATGGGGTCATATTTCTTGGCCATGTAAACTAAAAAATTACTATCAAAGAATACCCTAGGAACAACCAATTTTCCAATGTGAAATTCCCATATATTTCTCAATGGGGTGTCCAAATTGCATTCTAGAAACAATTTTTTTGAAAAATTCCAAACTCCCCACTAAAAATTATGCATCTCTTACCCGATTGGCCCTATCTTGGAAACCCTCACCTACAACCAACCTAGCATTTCTGGGAATGAGTTCTCTACGCTTTCTTAATTCATTCATAGATAGAGACATTTGTTTAAGAAAATTGTCGTGAATAGATCTTCTTAGGTAATCAATCTAACCAAAAAATTCCTTTTGAGGAGGCATCTTTAATTCAAATTAGCACAATTATAATCTTTCAACTTTTCATGAGTTACAAACCACTTACCCACTTCTTTTGGCTCAGTTTTCTCTATGAATTGCTTTTCAAATCACTAAAAACCTCATAGAATCTTATGCCCTAGCTTTGGAAACCCTTGCACTCTAAAAATATTGTTATTGTGTGACTTAGTAATGGCTGATCTATAAGTTATATCACAACATTAAGATAGCACATAGTAGCCCTGAATAGCATTAATATCTCTAACCGTTAACTTTAACATCACACCTCAAATTTAAATTTCATTCATTGACCATATAGCATTAAATGACCTTATTTTAAAATAAAAAATCTTCTTTAAAGTTTTAAATTCATTGACACATGTCAAGCAATAACTTCCCCACTTTGCTTAAACATTATGCACCTTTATAATGCAGTGAAGTGTTGATCATTGATCTTCCAAAGATCAAGAATTGCAATGCTTGGTGAATAAGACCCTTTATAAAGTAGCCCCACTGGCACATTCATTGCAAACCTAGGAAGTATTTTCTTATTCATTAAATTAATTCACTTTATGTCATTATATTTTCCACCTTGGCATGACTTAAATAACTCTTCTTTACAACAGGTCCCACCTTGCCACATGGTGCAATTGTGCTTCCCCACTTTATTTAAATGTCAAGAACATTTTCATTATGGTAATGCACTACCCATTGATTTTAAAATGATCAATGGTATACAACTTGCATCTTTTGAATTGTGAAAAATACCCATTGTGATGTCATCAGGGATAGGTGTCAACAAGTCACTTTCTTGTTTTGGTTAAAATCCTTGCATCTTGGTATTGTGAGTAAGTCACATCCACTGATCCATCCAAGATGAATGGTACAAAATTTTTATACCTTTTACTAATAAGTTAGTCACACTAGCTAATGAATGCATTACATTTGTGATAAGCATGTCTAACAACTTTTAATAGTACAGATGATGTAATACCTTTTAGAGATTGTATCCATGACATCATCATATGCTAGATGTCAAAAAGGTCCTTACCTACATTATTTAAACATCCTTCACATTCATCATGCATGCAAGTGCCATCCATCAATCTCATCAAGATCAACAACATGCAATCTGCACTTTTTTGAACTATATGTAACATCCTTCATGGTGTCATCCTTGACAGGTGTCACCAAGGTTCTTTCCTACTTTATTTAAATTATTGTATATCCATCAAGAGGGTAAATGCCATCCATTGATCTATCAAAGATCAATGGTGCAACAAATTTTAAAGAAAAACAACCCCACTAGAGTGAGCAAACTAGTAAGATCACATGAAAATGGAATGTGCACTGATAGGTACTCATAATTCTAAAAAGGTCCAATGAAGCACTAAGAAACATAGAGGAGTTTTAGTCTGTTTGGCATAGTCTAGAGCCTCTATCAACAAGTGCTATGTGGTACAAAGGTACTTACTTGCTTCACATAGAAACCATGCATCTTCATATTGTGGGCATGCACTCACCGTCAATCAAAACAAACCATCAAAGTCAAGATACTTCATAAAATGCTTTAAGAATGATAATTGTGATTATGGAAAGCTTAAAATGGTTTATTCCATGGAAAATAAAATAAAGTAATCTTTGTGAAAAGAAAACTTAGTGTGAGCATGTCCCATGCAATTTGAATTTGGAAATTATATATAATTATCTTTTTTGAAAGCTAGGATAGACAAATTTGGGTTTATAAAACTTTTTGAAAATTTTGAATTAGGGTTTCAATAGAGATTCACCAATTTTGGACTATAACCCTAGGGTTTTTAACTATAAGGAATAAAATATCATAAAGGTTGAAACACTAGGCCAATAGTTTAGATGATATAGTTATTGATATCATGCATGAAAGATTTCACAAAGGAGATATTACTTCCAAGACATGAAGTAGTTGAGAATGAACTTAGATAATCTATATAATTGACCAGAGTAGAGACAAATTTTAGTTCCATGAATATTTGACCTAACCTATCAAGGAGCACAAGTGCTAGAGGGTATTGTTCTAGCAATAGTAGATCTAAGGAAGACAAAAAGAGTGATGAAGCAGTAGCCCTTTTGGTAATAATTTGAGAAAAAGGAGGTAAGAAAGTGTTGGAATTTTGATGAATATAGTCATTATGCATCTATGTATCCTAAAAGGGAGAAAAAATATAAGGGAAGTCATAATTCTAGAAAAGATAGAGAATGCTTGTATGCAAATGAAGATGGTGATTTTAATGGAAAAGAATTAAGTGTTAGTGATGATGAAATTGGATTTGTGGCAATTAAAGAAGAAATTATAGAGAATATAGCTTTGGTATCATAGGTTTAGAAGAAATATATTTGGATAATTGATAGTGGTCATTCACATCATATGACTAGTGGTATGAACAAGTTTGTTGACTTCAAAAGTTAGGATGGAGGAATTGTCAAAGTTGAAAACAATGTAGCATGCTAAGTAAAATGTATTGGATCTATAACTCTTGATAGTAAAACTAATATAGAGGATGTATATTTTTTTGATGGTTTAAAGTACAATATTTTGAGTTTTGGCCAACTAGTAGACAATCACTATAAGTTGTAGTTCATAGAAAAGACATGCATGATAAAAGATGAAGATGGAAAGGTAATTAGAATAGGAACTAGATCTAGAGGTAATGTATTTTAGTTGAATCCTACTGAAATGACATGTTTGGTTGCAAAGGTAGATGAGAGTTGGTTATGGCATAAGAGATTATATCATGTATAAAATTTGATAGCATTATGAGGACTTGTAAAGTGTTTGCTATTAGAGATTTTCCAAAGATTGTGAAGCCTACTAACACAATTTGCAAGGAGTGTGTCTTAGCAAAGCATAATAGAACTTCTTTTCCCACCAAGAAGTTTACTTCTACAGTGAAGTTAAAAATTATATTCACAAATCTCAATGGTCCTACAAAGACTAGAGGATTCTAGCTGATGGTTTTTGTAGAATGATGTGAATTGCATTTCTTAAAGAGAAATCTAAGGCATTTGACAAGTTTAAGATATTCAAGAATAGAGTTGATAATGAAAATAGTGTGAAGTTAAATGTTTAATATTATATAGATGAGGAGAATTTACTTCAAATGAGTTCAACATGTTTTGTGAAGAAAATAGAATTAAAAGACACTTATCAACTTTGAGAACCACCAAACATAATGGCATTAGAGAGAGAAGAAACAAGTTTATTACAAAAGCTACAAGAGCTATGTTAGTAGAGAGTGATGTATCCAAGACATGTTGGAGACAAGTTGTGAATACATAGTTTACACTATGAATAGAGTACAAGTTAGGAAGGATACAAAAAGACACCTTATGAATGGTGGTTTGCTCACTCCCCTAAAATTAAATATTTTAGAATATTTGGAAGTAATTGTTACATAAAGATAGATGATGACATTGGTAAGTTTTATGCTAGAAGTGATGAAGGTATGTTTCTTGGTTATTCATTGAAAAGAAAGGCTTATAGATGTTATACTTAGAGAAATAAGACTATTATGGAAAGTGCAAATGTGAGAATTGATGAGAATTTTAGAATACATGAGAGAATAGTTGACTACAATTCAAATGATGATGATTTTGTTACTAAGAAAAGAAATGATGAGGTATGTCTTGAGATGAACAATGATTTGCAGAATAAAGGAGAGCCAACACAGGAACAAAGCTTAGAACTTTTAGTAGATCCAAGAGTTGAGATAACAACTCCTACTTCAAGAAAGAACATGATAAAGAATCACCCATCTAAATAGATAATCAAAAGAAAAGACAAAGGTGTGATGAAAAGAAGAAGAGTTAATGAGGAACTATGCTTGATATCTCAAGTTGAGCCTAAGAATGAAGATGAAGCATGTAAAGATAACTATTGGAAGCAAGCTATGAAAGAGTAATTAGATTAGATAGAAAAGAATTAGACATGGGAAATGATCCCTCGACTAGCAGACAAGAATGTGATAAGAAATAAATGGGTATTTGGGAATAAGATGAATAAACAAGGAGAAGTTGTAAGAAACAAAGAAAGACTAGTATGTAAAGGTTACTTATAGCAAGGAGGAATAGATTATGAGGAGATTTTTTCTCTAGTGGCTAGAATAGAAGTAGTAGGACTATTAATATCCTATGAAGCATAGAAGAAATTCATAGTATATCAAATAGATGTCAAGTCAATGTTTCTGAATGGAGAACTTGAAGAAGGAGTATACATTGAGCAGCCTAAAGGATGTCCGTTGACAGATGGAAAGGACATAGTATGTAGATTGAGGAAAGCACTGTATGGATTAAAGTAAGCACCTAGAACCTGGTATGCAAGGTTAAAAAAGTATTTGACAAAGCTCAGATATAACAAAAGGTATGGTAGATAGTAATCTATATTGGAAAAAAATCAATAATGCTTGGACGATTTGTGTAATATTTTTTGATGAGAATAAGTATCAGTTGTTGTAAAAACCTTTGAAATTGATGTCAATGGGGAAGAACTTTGGGATGAAAACAATTATGCTAAATGGGGGAGAAGTATTGTAGGAAAACATTATGCTAAGGAGAGAAGTTTGGCATGAATTTGCAATACTAGTTTGGTACACAACACATTGAGGTATATAAATTGGAAAGTATGATTGATGAAGAAGATTTGAGAATGGACATTCTTTTTTTGGTATTCTTGGAATTAGATTTTTTTCATTTATGTTTCCATTAATTCCAAAAGGGGATATTGTTGGAAGATTGGAGAGATTTCTTTAATGATGATATGTTACATTCATGACTGAGTTTGTCATTGACATCAACATAGCATGTTTGATCTCTTCTATGGTATTTGATAGAATAATAGTGGAAAGATCAAGTTGGTATAGATGGCTAGTTGAGCATGATAACCACCCAAGTTATGAGAGATACTTTGGAGTATCTAGTATATATAGTTAATTTTAGAAGAAGAAAGAATAATTATAGAAGAAGTTATGTATGTTTTGGTGATGTCTACTATGAGGTAGAGTTTATAGAGGCATGTTCTATAAATTTGTCATATCTCTTAGCTTAGTTGATATCTTGAGGATTGATGTTGATGACATGGAGAAGACATGTTGAGGATGACATGGCTAAGCTTGCTCATTATAATATTTTATGTATGGAAAGTTACTCAAGTTGTAAAGTAGAAGATTTGTGTAACGTGTTCTTTATAAGGTACTATAAAAATTAATTTAGAAGGACTAATAGGCAACTCAAGGAATTGTTTTATGGAATCATTATAAAGAAAGGACATTTTATTTTATCATGGTATGGATGAATGTAAATTGTGAATGCTCGATATGTAGCAGAGAGTGTAGAATGAAAATTGAGCAAAGCAGTGTAGAAGTTAAGGAAACTTCATTGCCAAGGTTTTCTTGAGTGATCCAAGGTTCATGACTTGGTCTACAAGGTCTAAAAATGATTGGTAAAATTTATAGAATAAAAGAAAGGATAGAGGAAAGAAGAAGATAACAATAAATTACTTGTTTAAGTAGTGAGCTCTTCTTGTTGTTGAAATTGCATGTTTGAGTAGTGGGCTCTTCTTGCACACATTATACCACAACTCCTAATAGAGTTGGCACAACTCCTAATAGGGTTGGAATCTCCTAATAGGGATTCAAAGTCTCCTAACAAGGACTAATTGTACTAAATATTATAATAGATTCCTAATAGGGTCCATCCTCTAACAAGGAATATTTATATTAATACATCATCTTGTGGACATCATTCCCACTTGGATTTTCCCTCTAATCAAGGATTTCCCTAGTCAACATATATTGTGTAATTTTCTATGTGCATCTTTGTATGGTTATTGTTTAGTTTTTTTTAATGGTTAAGTTTGTTTAAATAAGATAAATTTTTTACTTTTTGGATAACTAATTCCCCCCCCCCCCCCCAAGTCATATTGGTGTACTACTGTTTTGAATAGATGGATTGCAAAACTTGAAGGGGTTTGGTTATTCACAACTAACTAATTGGTATATTAATAATAACATCCCTAGAAAGGTCTAAATCTTATTGTTAAGCTATGATGGTGATGCTAACAATTTTTTCTTTAAAATAATTCTTTCATATGTGCTAACTAGAGCCATATATGGCCTTTTTTCTAGACTAGTTAAATATTATATTGATATAGAAATTTTTGAAAAAAAATTATGATACCTATTTCTTCAAGTATGAATTGAAGGAGATTGTAATAAACTTTAACCCATTATATAAAGTGGAAGAACATTATTTTAGTTTAAATGAATATATCTAATGGAGTTCTTAATGGATATATTAAAAGTCTCCATGTCATAGAACATATAGTTACTAAAGTGTTTGTTAAAGAATGAAAGGAGGGAATCTTGAGGATCTATGGTCTTGAGTTGGAGAATAATTAATAGACAATTGATATGGTGTTTCAATACATTAGCTAAAGAAATGAAGTAATAAAGAGATAAAAAAATGTACTAATGGATTGATTAGAATCTGCATTCTTCTTACACATAGGGACACATTTATGAAAACTACTAATAATGGAGGACATCATCATAATATCAAATCCACATAGGATGACATTGTAAAGGTAATTATGTGATATCTTACCATTTATGGAGTTCTTTTATTATTATTTTCAATTTTCAGTTTGTGATGCTAAACAATATTAATCATAGTAAGATCATATAATTTTCATTTAATATTTTTCATCTTTAAATCATAGTATTTTATATTATGAAGAGAAGTCTTCATCATATGTCTTTTATGAAGGCTTGGTTCACTCACTATGGAGAATTCTAGAGATTTTCACACATATAGGAAAGGTTTCATTAAAAAATGGGCATTAAATTAAAGATGATTATTAGCATTCACTATGAGAGTTTATATACTAGGAAACACTCATCAATTATGTCCTCTTATAATTTAATTTTAGAATACTTACTTCATTGTATGATGGTTCCATTCCATTTCTACCTAAAATTATCCTTGTTAAATAGACTCAATGCTGATAAGAAAAAAAGATTAAGGCTTGTTTTCCATGAAGGGATCATTATGTTAATCGAGGAATATTATAGAGAATATGTTGTGAAGTTCTCTCCCTCAGCTAAAAAGAGAAAGAAGATATCTGGGAAGGAAATACTGGATAAGGCTAATGAAAATAAATTTAAAACTCATAATATAAAAATTTAGAAGAGCAAGGAAGTGGAAAATAAGTCAAATAGTGACTTGGAAAGTGAGAAGGAATGTGCTAAGAAAAAGAAAAATAAAAAGACTAAGGGTGAAGGTAAAATTAAGGGTAAACTAAAGGTCAAACCTGAAAAAATTTGGGAAGATGACAAGGAAATTTGGAAGAAGAGAATGATAGAGAAGATGATGAAGAAATGGAGAGTGGAGATTACATCTCAAACAATGATGGGTATTTGGGTAGTCATGATGAGTCCTTGGTTATGTCTAGTGGCATGAGGAGCACTATGGGTTCTCCAGACCTAGGAAAGAAGAAAGAGGATGATTTTTTGAATTCCTCAAAGGGAAAAAACAAGAATGTGAAATATAATGTGTACCTTTGAAGCTGATGAGGAGAAGGGGCAATCCATAGATACTAATAATGATAGGAATATGATCCTTATTACTCAAAAGCCAAAATTTTATGGTACAACCCAAAAGAATGACATTGAGGAAAAGGATTTGGCTTTAGAGAAAGACTCTACGCATAAAGATGTCCATAATGATATTGATCATCTCAAGGATAACATTGCCAATGAGTTTAATATGGAGATGAATATTAGTTGGAGGCTTATGATTCTTAACAAAGCCAAATTGAAGGATGGCATGGCTCTTCAGGTAGATACTTTCATTTCAAATGAAATAATGGTCCTAAAGGAAATTATAAAAGGTCTACAAAAGAGTTTGGATAATTGAAAAACCTAAAGGACTTAGCTAGAGATAAAAATTGGGACTATTCTATGAAAATTGGCAACCAATGAAGTTTGGTTGAGGCAATTGGTAAAGGATAGTAATGAACAAATGGAAGTGATTCCTTATATTCTATGTTTGGTAGAGGCTAGCATTGGAAGGAGGAATAATTAGGAATCATTTCTACTATGCTTGTCCAAGTGACTAGTGGACCAAGTAGAAGGACTAGGCTAAGTACAAAAAGGGTCATTGAAGCTACTCCTATCTCAATTGTTGAAGGTCTCCTTCATGAGGTTTTTGATACTACCAAATACTTGACTAAGGCTATAGAGGAGCTAAAGTAATTTCCTTTTTTTTGCTGCAAGCTCTGGTTGTTGGACTGAATATCTAGTCCTAGCTCTGTTTGTTGGTTTTTTCTTGTGCCTTTTCCTTTTCCACCTTTATTATGTATGTTTGATACTATTTAGGTTCTAGGTGCATGTCAAACTTGGGATTGTACTTTTTTCTGATACTGTAGGTTCCAAGTCCTTGAAAAACCTAGCGGACTCTTTAGTGGATATCTTTCTTTCTTTCTTGTATGGGGTTTCTAGTCCCCTCAAAAGTTATTTTTACCATACTCTAAAACCATATCCCCTAACAAATAGAAAGGTTCTATCTAATGATAATGACTTTTAATATCCTATTGGATGGATTGACCACTAATTTTCTAGAGCATATTATTAAGATCATAGGAAATATAAGATTAATTAATTATTTTTTTAAATGCAAGATTCCTTTTGGGTCCTCTTAGATTCAAGTTACAAGATGATATTCCAACCTAATAATTTTGAGTTAAATCCTCTTGATTTTTTGGCCCCATTTTTCCTTATCGATGAAAATAGATATTAGGATTCATATTTACATGCCGATTTTTCAAGAGGAAGATATACCATAGTTTAGCATTTTTCAGTCTAGCAGAGCATGAACTCATAAATTATATTCATGTGAACATAATTTAATGGATTGCACAAACCCTAAGGTTCATGTGAATGTCTAAAATCATTGTTTTTGGTCTTCAAATTGATATTTTTGACAGAAATGTTCATGCAAACATTTGTTTGCATGAACATGTACTATATGTTCACATGAACATGTTATTTTTAATAAAACTCTACTCGATTTTAGAAAAAAAATGAAAATAACCTTTTTTCCCTTGATATTAGGATCAAATAACCTCATACTGTAAATATAAATATGTCAAATTATTTTTCTCATAGAAATATTTCCAATGAGTATAATTTTAATAGGTATTATATTCATTAAGACTTTCAAATATGAGTTTAACTCATTATAGGTTGATTAATGATTGAACATCAACTGACTTCAACACTTTAGGAGAAATTGTAAATTACGTCAAATTTCTTTTTCAAATCTCTAAGAAATAGGTTATTGAGTTACCTTCCTATTGAAAAGGGAAAATTGATTTATGATATATTGAGTTCAAGTTATGCTTGTAAAAATGAATGAATGTCTGAATTATAATGGATGTCACTTTTGAAACATCATAAACAATAATATATGCAACCAAATTGAATCAAACCAAATGTATCCTCTAGATAATGACATGAAAAATCCAACATCAAAATATTTACCTCATTATCATTTGTAGAAAAAAAGTTATGCTTGTCAAAATGACTACCACTCTTTAAAATATTGATTTTTCATATGTACCACATTTCAGGGGAGAATAATGTTTTTTACTTAAATAAATTTTTTATTTAAAAAAATGATTATAAAGTGGGAAAAAATTATTAGAAATCACTAGTTTATGTCATCTTCAAATTCTTAACATTTTTAGAGATATAGTCACCCAAATGTGAGGTTTGTTTGAAAAATATTGATTTCAATGTCAAAATAGTGGAATCCATTATTGTGGGCTCAACCAAGAATCCTATTATTAGTGAATATATCAAAACATAATAGAAAATTAGAATGTTCTACTTATGCCAGTAATATTAATAATTTAATACTTTAAAAGAAATAGCTACATTGTTTGCCTAGCTAGAATCTTGATAATATCATCATAAATGCTCAATAAATTAAAGAAGATCATGACAAATGAAATAAAGAAGATGGATAATTCAATGAATAAGATTAATGATAAATTAATCATTTTCATTAGTGAAATTTAAATGAGCAACACTATTAAGGGAATCAAAAAGTGAAATGAGTAGGAAAATGCCAATAATTCATTTCTAAAATTAATTCTAATTCTCCATTTCCTAGAGATAGAGAGAGAGAGAGAGAGAGAGAGAGAGAGAGAGAGAGAGAGAGAGAGAGAGAGAGAGAGAGAGAGGATTGGACCTATACAAGAAAATTGAGAACAAAATAGAAGGTGACTATCTCCAATAATGTCATCAAGAATATATAGACTACTAATGGTAAGATTTCACAAAACCAATGATACTATACTAGAAGGACTTTAAGACTTTTAGGGACTATTATGCTATTTTTGGATATTTTAGACAACTTAGTGCTAAAGATGACTAATACTTTGAAAAGAATTTTTATTTTAATGAAAAATTATACATCTTTAGGAAAAAAAATTCAACAAGAAAATGATATTGTATACCATCTATGCACATATAGGTGATGTGTATATCTAGTTCTTCATTTTCGTACTCTTCATTCTTTCTAAACTTATTTTAGAAATTTTTAATGGTATAAAATATATAACTCTAATGGTTAATAGCTTATGTATAGAGTGTTTTAATAAAATTTCAAATCATAGCCTTAACTAAAAAATGTGAACTCTCTTATCCCTTATTGCATGTATTAAATTTTTGAAATAAAATAATTTCCATAGCCTTCTTGTAGACATTTTTTTTTTGACAAAATCTAAAACTATTGATGATTTTATATTTTAACATCTTAAACAATGAATTTATACAAATCGATATAGGATCCCTGGACTAATAATGGAATTTTAGAATCATTTCTCACATACCTCTCTATCTAGGAATATTTTCCTACTCTTCTACATGTATAATATTATGTGTAATAAATCGAAGTATTTACATAATCCTTTTATCCAAATAATAGATCTCTATGAAAAAAATATCTTGTACAAATTCTTAATTGTGAATGAAAAAATATATTTTTACAACACATTCATAGGTTTTATTAAAATATTTTATAGGAAACAAAAAATTAGAGGTACCAAAAGCTATACCTTGCGAAAAATATTCAACACAAACATGATAAACCATTTGTTTAGAGATTCCATTGTTCATTGTCACTAAAAGTCCAACACTAACATCAAATTTAGTATTTTATATTATACAAAGCCATTACAAAATAGTAAAATCCTATTATAAATTTTACAAGAAAAATTAAAATGTAAGATAGAAATACTATAGTTGGACTAGAAATATAAATGTTAGGAAAGATGATTGAAGGTATTGATTCAAAGTTAATAATTTTAGAAAACTAAGGCTATAATTTTTGAAATATTCATCATCATAGGTAGAATGAGATACATAGTGTTTATTTTTAAATTGTCATTTTAACATGGGTTTATCCAAAAAGGGTACTTAAGAAGGATATGTAGGGATGAGGGTATATATCAATACTCTATGTGGTTATAAACATGTTCAAAGGCTAATTTATGTCTAGATATTATAGGTGTATAAGGGAAAATTGTTAATATTTCATTAAGAGGCTCAACAAATGAATACTGAATGACAAATAATGTGAATCACATCCATTATTCTTGAGAAATAATGATTTCTACTAAAAGTAAAAATCATGATAATCATGATTTTCTTTCATTGAAAGAAAATCTATTGAAATTTAAAATAAGTTAATAGGATTGATTTTTTAGTATGAATGTTGAACATATATCAAAGGAAGAGATTTTAGGTATATTTGGGGAGATGATTGAGTGGTTGGAACCTATATTTATTTCTTATCTATTGCATTCATGATGTGGTTTGTCATTGATTCCAAAATATATGTTTCATGGTTATGAGAGTTAGAGTTACATAGGAAGATTCATGAAGTGAGGTCAGTGAGTGAAGATTAATGTTGTGTGAGAATATAATTGTGTTCATAGATATTTTTTATATGTTTGCAAAATTTTATTTAGATAATTTCTTGAGTCTTAGTATAATATGTGAAGATTGGTCACGATGTAGTTTACAAGAGACCGTTGATTGGTAAATCAATTTTATTTGTTCAGGGAGATGGAATTTGGTTAAGAAAAATTGGATTATGGTTGAGGATGTGTTATGATACATTTGGGCTAGAAAAATGTAGAGTTTAATTAGTGAATTTCATTGGTAGTTATCATGTAATATATTCATAGTCAAGTGTCTTTATTGAGATGTTATTTTGGAAGTTGCAAATGTAATGTAATGTGTAGATTAATATCTTAATAAATCCAATATTATTCATTTTATATTTTAGATGCCTCAAGGCCAAATCAAATGCATTTAAGGATGGTCTATAAAGAAAATATGTTCTCTTTGGTTGTAAGTGTTATTGGGTGATTGCCTTGATGTTGAGGATAAAAGTTTGATGACATTAGAGCCACAAAATGTTGTTGGAAATATATCAAAAACTTCAAAGAGATTGTATTGGAAAAAAAGTTGTTGTATTGTCCAGATCACCCCTGATATGTTATCCTCAAGATTTTTGTTTGTGAAATAGTTCTCAAGCAATTTTGATAGTATATTTAGTTGACTTCCTATAAGATCCTAATAAGGTTTGAACAACTCCTAACATGGCATGAATCTTTTAAAAGAGAGTCTCATAGGAACTCTTATGTACCAATTGTATGTAATTATCTCGTAAAAAAATCATAGCCTTTAGCGAGGAGTTTTCATATTAGTACATCATCTTGTGGGAATCATTCCCACTAGAGTTATCACTCTTATCAAGGGTTTCCATAGTTAAAAAATCTTATGTTCTTGCACATGATTCTTATCTTATGGTTATTGCATATATTGGTTATAAGTTTAAGTTTTAGATTTTATATTGTTAGTTAAATTTTTTTAAGAATAAAAATGATTCATCTGCACACCTTTTAGTTATTTTGGTGGACATTAGTTTCTTAAAATTGGTATCAAAGAACTAGATCTTTAATCATTAAGTTTAAGAACATAACGTGATCCATGAAATTCATTAAGTAAACTACAAAATTTTATGGATAGAACTATGATAGCTAGAAGGATTTAAAAAAATACATTTTTTGAAGAGAAATATTTAGTAGCATTCAATTTTAAACATAAAGAGCAATTCATGTTTAACATGTATGGGAGGGAGGCTTTAATCACTATGCTACCTAAATCATAATCTATTTAGGTAAAAGACTTACAAATTTTTCTTGATATTTTGATTAGATTATCAAATATTTTGATGGTGAAGATTATGGAAATAAATATAAACTATAGAATTAGAATGATATGCTTGATAGTGCTAGAATGCGTGAGGATGAAACTATAATGTCATATTTTCAAGCATAGAAAATATTGTTGTAGGAATGAAGAGTTGTGATGGGACAATAAAGAAGGATGAAGTAGTATGAAACTTTTCATATCATTTCAACCTTCTTATGATAAAAGGGTTATATCCATGGAAGCGATTATTAGTGTCATGTAGCTTTAATGGTAAAAACTAAGAAGACATATAAGTCAAAGATTATAAAATAGTTTTTCTTCATTGCTAAAGATGATGAATTTATTTAAATGAAAAATAAATGTGTTTGAAAGTTATGATAAAGTGATCTATAAACTAGGATTTATAAGTTTTATAACTTTAATTTGAATACAGATTTAATCCTTGATCTAGGCATTAATTGTGTGGTATGTATTTTAAACTATTGAAATTACAAGAAAATTTATGCTTTAAAACATAATTAATCAACTATGTGTTTAATAACAATAAAAAATTAGAGAATTGAGAGGATAAGAAAGAGAATAAAGAGATAAAAATAATTTGATATGAAGTTCATCAGTGTAGGACTATGTCTCCGGGTCCATTTCTAAATTGGGGGACCACTCTATTAATCCTACCAAGCAAACCACTTTGTTATTGAATCCAAGCTTCGAACTTTCACAATCTCTTCTATGCACTTGAAGGCACTAGAAATGTCTTCGTACTTACAAATTCTCTCACAAGGAAAGACTATTCCTTCCTTTACAAAAACTCTCTCTCCAAAAATTTTCCAAGACTTTTTTTTCTCAAGGACTCATTGTCCTTATAAATGGAAATAACCCCCATTTATACAAAATATTTTCTTTATTTGGTTCAAAACCAAATAACCAAATAATAATTACATAGCCTCCAAAATAACTCCTTTAACAATTTTTATAATAAAATATCCCTTCAAAATTTGGGGTATTTGTTTCCACATATTACGTTAGAGGTTTGTTTTATAATAATAAACCTTATTTTAAACAAACCACTTAGCTCAGCAATATTTTAACCATTCAAATCCCTATAACAACCTTTCAACATTTATCCTTTTACTAATTTCCACATAGCCTTAAACCTGGGATTTGTGGGTGACTTTATGAATGAGAAAATTATAAGGGATATGGCAAATGTTTCTTGTTTAGGTAGATTGTAAGGGATAAGTCACTATTAAATAGAAAATTTCCCAAACCAATCATAAGGTATGTACATGGGTTGTTGGTGGGGCAATGAAATAGTAATAAGGAGGTTTAGTGTTCAAACCTCTTTAGCACTATTCTCGTTTTGTTTGAAATGACATCACATGTGCAATGTGGAACTTTTCAATTTTTTGATTACTCAACATGTGCCAGTGTGTAATTTAATTGGTCTACAACATCAAAAAGATTGCTATACCTATTGACTATGTGCTAATGTCATCATTTTGACTCAATTTTCTTACCATCTTCAAATGAGCATAACTCCCACATACGAGTTCCATTTTTGATGAAATGAATGCCATTGGAAAGCTATTCATGAGAATTTTAATTTGAAATCCATTATTGACAACTTTTGAGATGATTAAATTTTACCTCTTTTGTGTAAGTCAACCTCTGGTTTGCCAATTTCACCTAAACTTTGACCAAGCATAACCTTTCACCGTGACCTCCTTTTGACATGATTCAAAATGTGCCAGGATCATATCAAAGAGCTCTAGTCATTGATGTTGATTCCACAAGATTCTAAGACTATGAAAATGTTAGGCCTTGTAGATCCACCTAGATCATAAAGATGATGAAATTGGATTTGTTTCAATTGAAGAAGACAGTCCTCAAAGAAAAGAGATAATATTAGTATCACACATAGAAAAGAAAAAATTAAGATTGGATCATAGATAGTGGATTCTCACATCGTATGAATAGTACATCAATAAATTTATTGAATTTAACAATTATGAATGACCAATAGTTAGAGTTGGTAACAATGAACCATGGCATATGAAAGAGAAAGGATCTATTATGCTTGATAGATTGAAATATTACGTGTTGAGTACTAGAGAACTTGTTCACAAGGAATATCTTTTCCAAATAATTGATAAGTCTTTCATAATTAAGTAAAAGGATGGTGAACTTATTGGAATAGGTAAAAGCACTAATGTCATCCTTTTCAATTGAATTCTAATAAGATGACATGTTTGGTTTCTAGAGTGGATGATACTTGGTCGTGACATAAGATATTCTATCAGATAAAGTTGATAACATTATAAAGATCAATATTAAAAATGTAGTACAATAGCTAGAAATGTTTCTTAACCCCTCTAATATGGTTTTCAAGGAATTTATGATGGCTAAACAAAAAAAATAACATTTTATCAAGCAAGTTATTTACTCTATCATGTAATATGGAGATTGTCCACACAATTCACATGGTCCAACAAGAATAAGAGAATTTTATGGTGAAAGGTTCTTTATTACTTTTATTATTTTCTTTTAGAAGAATGATATGGGTTGAATTTATTAGAGAGAAATAAAAATCTTTTGAGAAATTCAAGTTATCCAAGACTAGAGGAGAAAATAGATCTAGATCAAAGATTTTTAATGTTTACGATTAGATAGGTGATGGAAATTTAGATCAAATTAATTAGATATTTTTACTAAATGTAATTAGATTAAAATGAAAATTTAATACCCTAAGAAAACACAATGGAATAGGATAGTAGAAAATGTTAACAAATTAATGAGTGGAGCAGCTAGAGCCATAATGATTAATTGTAATGTATCACATATATATTGGAGGTAAGTAACAAAAATGATAGTATACACCTTGAATAAAGTACATCTCAAAGAATCCAATAGTAAGGCACCCTATGAACTCTAGTTTAGCGTACATCTATAATGAAATACTTTAGAATCTTTGAAACAAAATATTAAGTCAAAAGATAAGATAATATAGGAAAGTTTGATCGTAGAACTGACGATGGCTACTTCTTGGATATTCATTAAAAAGAATGACATATAGATAGTTTAATTAGAGATTGAGAATAAAAGTTAAAATCTCTAGTCTGATTGTTGACATGAAGTTTAGAATATATGAAAGTATTATTGATTAAAATTTATAACATGTGTAAATACTAATCAAATTTCTAATAATCAAAATACATAATAGGAACTATTATATAAGACATATCATAAGAACAAAGAACAAAACCATTATCAAAAGTTAGAATAGGATAAGAAATACCTTAATAGAGAGCACTAAGATATGTACCAAGGAAGCACCCTAAGAAGAAGATTATTTTTCAATGTATTTATGTAGTATCAAAAAGAGTGGAACTGGCCCATGGTACAAAGTAATGGAGACAAGTGAGAATTTACCCCCTCCTATCTAACCAATATCTTTTCTAGTTAGTTAAAACATCATTAAAATTTTAATGTTTAACCCCAAATTATTGACCTTTAAAATGCTAACATTAATACTATGCCAAAAATGATCTAGCAACAAATATTACATATGATGCTTGTAACAAGATTATTATCCATATTAATCATAAAAGCCATTGATGACATAGAGTTCATAGCTAACCAAAAGATTAAATACAATGAAATAAAAGAAAGAAAAGGGGTTAACTTCCTTCTTCCTCCTTAAGGTTGCCCTCCTCCCCATTAGGATCCTCCATGTTTGGTTTCTCCTCCTCCACCTTAATAGGTTTCCCTAGAACAATCTTAATCTAATCGTCTGCCAGGAACTATAAAGAGAGTGGATGATCTCACTCTCTTTTCCATCATCATTTTTTTCTTTATTCACCTACGAAAATAAAGAGTGGTGTCCACCAAGTGCATGAATTAGTTAATAACTCCATAATGGCTTCAGCCTTATGACATAGGGCCTCCTAATTATTAGACAAGTTATGCATTGAATTCTCTAGTTGGTTAAACCTTGTTTTTTATGGTCCTCCCCATAGCTGCCACACCCCTTCTTCCTCCCAATCTTAGCAACATCTTTTATTGGGGAAGTGATATCTTCTCCTAAGATTTTATCTAGGACCATGCTAGCTTCCAAAGTATCTAAAACATGAGATAGGTTAGGAACCTCCTTACCCCTTAAGCCAAGGTTCATGACTTTCCTCTTCTTTTTGGCAAAGCTCAATTCACTTTCCATAGAGTCAAAACTCATTTCCTCCTTAGGGAATGTCTTAAAAATTTTCATTTTGAGTATTCCTCTTCACTATTTTTTTACTCTGCCCATTATTAGTATTAGAGTCAATAATGCTTATGACTTTTCTACTACTCAAGTGCTTATTGCCCACCTTTTTCAAGGCCAAACTAGGGCTAGGGTCTATAGGTATTTGGGGAATAATGATGGAAAGAAGGTAAACCAGAAGAAGTAGGTTGAGGGTAAGTTGTAATTTTTATAATTTGAACATGAAGGCCTATTGTAGAATATCAAGGGGTCTTCTTTCTTGCCTCTTTCTCATAACATTAAATACACTATCCTCTAGAAAATACAAAATAAGATGTTGGAAGCAAATCAAGTCTTGGTTCCTAAAATGGATTAGAATAGGAAAATAATAATCGAGCACCTGGTGTGAACCTTCGAGGATTAAGTAGCACATAATGGCATAGAAAAAAATGTCCCATGGTTTGGGAAGGTCTTCCTTTTAAAACCACCAATCATGTAGATATGCTCTTCCTTGGAGTGTAATAATTTTCTCATACTCAATTCATACTCCTACCCTCAAGAGACAACCCACCAAGCATTAAAGCAAGTTCTTTAATCATTTTGAACATCACCCCATTAATATTCACCTTCCTATTATTCTAGGTGTTAGTGAATTACTGGGATACATGTTCATCATATGATTTAATGCCCTCCATGAATGATAACAAACCTCCTTCAGTGAGATAAACCCTTGTCGCCTCACTTTTCATAATACAGTCTTGAATCCTATTAGGTTCAATACAGTTGGAGACACCTATGTCTTAACCAAGTTCAATCACCAAATCCTTAGTATGCACCAACATCCCCTTGATGTAGGATAGAACTCAGAAGCCAGGGTTTTTTAAAGATATAATACGAACTATGAAACTAAGAAACAAATCAATTTTCATTATAAAATGACAAGGCTTTACATTTTTAAATCCTTTTCTAGCTTTTGGACATGTGGATGACACCTTTCCCATAAAAGTAAACCTTTACCAATTGTGCATTGATTGTGGCATAAGGTAATTTCCATTATGATTGTTCACATCTCCCATCTATTTAATGCATGTGTACACAATTGTCCTTTTGGGGCCTAAGAGGTGTTTAATGTTTCTAGCACCTTTCATTAAGTATATGCATATGTCCCATGAAGATAAATTGCCTTTCTGAGTCATTCTATGAAATTACATTTTGAGCAATGTCCAAATCTACATTTTTACTAGAAGTGTCAAACAATGATAGGTAGCCTAGTTTTCATTTCAATATCTTGCACCCAATAATGTTTCATTAATTTCTACTTTGGAAGTGTTTAGTATCCATACTAGAGAACCTACATTTTAGATTTCAAATCGTTTCAACATGTCTTGAATATGATTTTAATTCCTTCAAGTTGATGGTTTACTAATGTCATGCTAATGCAAATTGTTTAGAAATTTGGAAGGAACTGCTTGACTAGTTGTAACTTTGACCCAATTGAAAAAAATTAAAAAATTCCTTTTGCATTGCATTATATACGTCAAACACTTGTTATGTTTTAGATTTAAGTTTATGATGAATCCATTTGATTAGTTTTTGAATACAATTCCAAATGCAATTTATGATGTTTTGTTGGTGTTAAGAAATGTAGATTGATTAGTACCCATGTTCATGATGTCATAAATCTAAATCTATGATAGGTGAGATCAAATAGATTATGCCATTATGTTCTACTCAAAAAATTCTTTAAGTGTACTAGTTTGCAAGTCTTGAAAAATCATTCTACACACTTTCCCAAGTCCATTCCATTTTTAAAAATCAATATTATGCCATTGTTCCCAATCCTACAAATCCACATACCCCACTTTGAATGCTTGTCAAATTTTCCCAATTATTTGTCATGAACACAAATCATAGAATCATAGTCTACTCATAATAGTGAACTAAATTTTGGAATATTGGCAAGATTGGAGAGATTGGTTTGATGATGATATGTTACATTCATGACTAAGTTTGTCATTGATGTCAACATAGCATGTTAGATGTCTTCTATGGTATCTGATAGAAGAACAACAGAAAGATTAAGTTGGTACGAATAAATAATTGATTATGATAACCATGTAAGGTTATGAGAGATACTTTTGACTGTCTAGTATATGAAATTAATTTGAAAAGGAGAAAAGACAAGTCTAGAAGAAGATCTATAAGTTTTGGTGATATCTATTCTAAGACAAAGTTTACAAAGGCATGTTCTGGTAAACTTGGTATATCTCTTAGCAGAGTGAATATCTTGGTGATTGAGGCTGAGGAAATGAAGAAGACATGTTGAGGATGGTATGGCTCATCTCACTTGTCAGAATATTACATGTATGGAAAGTTATTCAAGTTGCAAGGTAGAAGATTTGTGATATCACAAATGTAATGTATTCTTAATGAGGTCCTATAATAATTAGTTAAGAAGGACTAATAGATGGCTTAGGAATTTTTTTATGGACTCGATAGAAAGGAAGGGAATTTTTATTTATCATGACATCTATGGATATGATGATATACAAATTCTAAATGTTTGCAAAGTAGAAAAGGATAAGAAGTTGAGCAGAGTAGTGCAAAAGGGAAGGAAACTTCATTGTTGAGGTTTTCTTGAGTGATCCAAGGTTTGCTATTTGGATCGATCATTTGTGACCTAATCTACAAGGTCTAATGGTGATTGATCTAATTGACAAGATAGAGGAAAGTATAGAGGAAAGAAGAAGATACTAGTATATTACTTGTTTGAGCAATAACCTCTTTTTATAGTTGAAATTACATGTTTGGGTAGTGGGCTCTTCTTGCATACATTATACCACAACTCCTAATAGGGTTGGAATCTCCTAATAGAGATTCAAAGTCTCCTAATAGGGACTCATTGTACTAAATATTATAATAGACTCCTAATAGGGTGTGTCCTCTAAAAAGGAATATTTATACATGTACACCATCTTGTGGGTATCATTTCCATTGGGGTTCTATGTCTAATGAAGGGTTTCCCTAGTCAACATAGCTAGTGTAATTGTCTATGTGCATCTTTGTGTGGCTTTTGTTTACTTTGATTGAATGTTTTAGCTTTTTTAAAGAAGATATGTAGTTTAATTATTGGATAATTTATTCACACCCCCCCCCTAGTTATCTTGGTGGACTATTATTTCTAACACTAACTCCCCAATTTTGGTGCCCCCATGTGTCAGTTTAAATTATTTTTGAAGCCAAAACCAAATGTGATTTATGGGTTTCTTACATGTTTTCTTGCAAGAAGTTCTAAGAAGTTATCTTTGACAGTTAATATCTTTTGACCCTAAAGTCATCATGAGATGAAATCTAACAAGGTAAGAGAATGTGGAACAAAGAATCAACATGGTAGTTTTCAAAGCCTAATTACATGTTCTGGTTAGTTTTTTAGGCCAGTTAACTAAACTCTTGGCAGGAAAGTGATAGTTTACATGAACATGTCAAATTCAGTTTTAATTGACCAATTGATGGTAGATTTCAATGTGGTTCAAATCCAATCATTTTAGAGATTTTATTTAGTGGATTCAATGGGTCAAGTGTTTGAATTCAAAAAAATTTAGCTGGGCTTGCTTTGGGGCCATACTAATTTTGTCAAATTGATAAGGCATTGTGGGATTTTCAAGATGATTAAAAGGATTAGAATAAATTTGGTTTATTAAAGCATCACAAACTAATGATGATGTAAATGATGGTTATATTATTAGGGCATGAGGAAAAATTTTCCTTGACCATGTCATGAAGATATTTTGTTTCAAAATGTATGTCATTATTTTATCTTAAGAAATGGGTATGTGGGATTACATGAATAATAAATAATAGAGGAATTTGAAAAAATCAGTGAAGGCCCAAGTTTTATGCTCACCAAGTGCAATGTCTTAATGAAAAGATGATTTTGGGGTTTGAAAACTACTGAAAAATAAAATGTTCAATACCAGAATGATAACACTCATATAACCTAAGGATCAGCTAATTCCTATTATTAGCTACATGGGTAAACCATTTGGACCCAACTTCAACAAAACCATTGGTGGTTTCCTATTCTTTAGGCTCTACAAAACCAAGGTGGGTATGCCTAGGGATGATTCTAATGCAAACTACTGTGTAAAGATTCTTTTAGTTTTATTCTGATTTTCATCTATTACCCACTAACACATAAGCAGTTCACTTCACTTCTTTTAATGTTCTCAAACTTGTATGCATCCCTTATCAGTAGATCTTGTCTTCTTTCTCCTTCGATATACAAATATTATTGGAAATAGTAGCTACTTGAGACTCAGAGAATAGATATAAATGAGTATTGACCAACATTTATAACTTTGAACAAAATTGAATGAAAAATGATTTTGATTTTATAATTGTTATGATATGCAGCAACAGAATTTATCCTTGTTCACTTCTAACTTATATGACCAGTGCCTTATCCATTGGGTAGAAAATTGACTATTGGTGGGAGATCTAATTCAATTTACTTGTAAATGAATTAATCAATTGTAATCACCCATTTCCATTCTTATGAAGTATCCTTTCTATAAACTCATAAACCCTACTAATTCATTGAAGCATTTCTATAATTCCTTGAATTAAAAGCAATAGTGATATCAGCATACAACCCATCCAAATTGTATTCAGGCAAATTAAACCTTATTTAAAATGACTTCAAAGTAAACACACCCATAAAAAGGAGATAGAAATTGATGACACAAAAATAGTATAAATACCCCTTTGTATTTATCCTTTCAGATGACTAATACAGTGACCATTAGAACTCAAAGGACAACCCTAAACAACTTGTTGGTTCTATCATTTCAATATATCTTCAGAAAGTACAACTAGAAAATAAACTCAGAACAGCTACACACTATTGGACTGACAGTTTTCTCTCAAAAATTTGGACCCTCACATTGCCTTGAAAATTCATTTATATAGGCATGAGTTGCAACAAGAAAAGGGAAAATGTGATTGACAGGTTTTCTTCAAAAATATTTTTACATTCATCTATAACAAAAGGACAAAACTATGAATAATAGTAAAATTGATACATCAAACTTTCCTTTGTAGGGCTGCTTATGTTATTTCCTTTGGAAAGGCAAGAATACTTTGATCAGATTCCTTTATTGTTCTAGTTCCTCAAGATAGGTGGCCATCAAATGTGATAGTGATGAGTCATCTCCCACTATCTAAGGATCCTCTATGTCTTTATCATCAATAGCAGAGGTGGCTCCTACTTTTGTACTCTCTTCTTTGTCATCATCTTCCACCTCATCATCTCCTTCTATCTATTTTGTAGACATAAATTATTTCTTCCATTTATTGTAAATAGTATCCTCTGACCAATCAAAATTTAGAATTTCTCTTTGTATAGTTACCAAAGAATTTGCATTTGCCTCTAAATCAACAAAATCCTTTCTGATGATATTATAGAATAACCATACTTTTACCAACTCCTCATTTGTCATTGCTCACAACAAATGGCTTGCTTCATTTATAACCTTATTTATTTTTCTCACACAAGGCTTCATCTAGCTCCCTCTTCCATTCTTCCTTTTCCTTTATTTTATCAACTGAATTTAGAGCACAAGGGAATAAATTAATTTTTTCCACAAAATACTTGGAAAAACAATTAGTTAGTCTTCTATAGAAAGAATCTTTCTTATCATCAAAACCTTGCAACTTTTTTAGTAAATCAAAAATTCCTTCTATCTGATGATATGTTAGATGAATAACAGATATACACATAGTAGTGATATCTGAACTTCTCTCTGTCCACTTCTATACAATGGGTCTGAATATAGCTTCATTTTGCTTCAATTCATCCTTGATTACTGAAATCCTTGATAATTGATCAAAAAATGTGGGCCATTATATCCTATCTATTAAATACGTGATACCCTACCTCAAGTTTTCTTCATGTTGATTGTTAAGCTCTACATGCATTGCATACAACTTATTCTTCTCCTCTTCAAAATCCTCTGCAGTATAGAACTAAGACCTTTTTGGAGTATTAGGTATCTCAATAAGTGGATTGGACTTGAAGGGTTCAATAGGTCTACTAGATAAAAGCAGAACAACCATACAAACATGATTCGAATATTAAGGAAGAGGTGAAATCTAAATTTTTGAATGATTTTGCCCAATTTACTCTTGAAGCTAGGAGGCAAATAGTTAGACAGTTAAGAGTCCTCCTTCTGTTGGAATGGGATATAGCAAATGCCATTATTTTTTATTCAATAAGAAAACAAAGGGATGTTCAATTGAGGACTACTGAAGAAATACTACAGGCTCATAGAGGAGCCAAATTTAGTGATGACCACCAAGCCCTTATTATATGGTCCATGGAAAAAAAGGGAAAATGCTATAATGCATGAGATTCCCACTATAGCACATACTGGTACATTGACAGTGTTCAAGGGTGGTGAGGTAGGTAGTAAATAGTTAATTGGAATGGCATCAGAGATGCTAAAATTTGGTAGCATAGTGTCTAGCCAAGAGGAAGATAAATTTTCCCAACTCAATGCTAGGTTTGAAGAAGTTTTGAAAGCATATGAGGAAAGGGGTATGCAAATATAGTCACTAGAAAAAAAGATATCTCAAATGGAGAAGATCCTTGGGAAAATAAAAGTAGGATAATCTAGTAGACCTAGGATTGTATCTAGGACGGTATACTTATCTATATAATTAGTGACTAATGCCAAAGGGGTAGATTGTTGGCATTAAGTTATTATTACCATTAGTGACAACACTTATCTATATCAGTATAGTTACCGAGGTCATCACTCAATCTACAATGTATACCAAGCATTCAGTGGTTACCTTGTACATTCATCACTTAAACAATTTACATCGAGCCTCACAGTTTAGACCAAGCATCCTAGTGTTAACCAAGTTGAGTATAGCTATCGAGTAAATGTGCAATATAGTAGTGTCTATCGAGTTTACAGTGTTCACTTAGCTTCACAGTGCCTATGAGTGATGGAAGTATAGTGTCTACCGAGTGATGAAAGCACAATGCCTACCGAGTGATGGAAGCACAGTGTCTAAAGAGTGATGCAAGCATAGTGTTTATCGAGTAATGAAAGTATAATGTTTATTGAGTGAAATCAAGGTAAATGAAGGATTCAATTTTTACTAAGTGATACTATATCCATCGAGTCCCCAATGGTTACCGAGTTCAGAACTATGTCAGGTGATTAGTATGGACTGAGCCTTCACTTCTACCAAGTGCATGGTGATGCCAAGTAATGTAGTGGATGTCAAGTATCAAAAGGTCACCGAGTTAGTCTAGTGAACCCAAGTTATTTACTTGTGTTTTGGCCGACCTTGCAATTGTAGTTATTGGGATGGTATAAATGTAACACATTATATCATTTATAATATGAGCATATATCAAAAAAAAGGACATGTAATGTTTTGAGAAGTGTAAATATGAATCAACAGAAGAGAAAAATTCGTTTGTAAGTAGATCCACTGTTTCATCCTAACAAGTGAATCAGTTTTGTAAATCCTTTAATATTGTAGACTTAACAGTATTTGTATAAATTCCTAATAGAGTGCATACTTTAGTGTATGTTTGTAAATCCTCTAACAAGGTAGAACTAGCAGTCCTTTGTGCTCCTAATAGGGAAAATCACCAGAAGTGGTTAATGTAAGCCTTAACATGCCAACTTCATATTGCAGTAATGAAGTTTTGTGGGTATCATCAACACCCCAATTTTACTTTCTATTTGGAAGGTTTTTGGGTCACCAAATCACTGTGTACATGTGTTATGGATGTTTGATTTCTCATATATGCAGTAGATTAGATGAATGAATGGTGAATAGTTAAAATGTTGAATTGTTCAAAGTTTTGAGGTTACTGATTCACCCCTCCCCTCTCAGTAACCTATCATATCTTGAATATTTCCAACACCTATAGGGTTAGTATCATTTGCCCAATCTAGATCAGAGGTGAGAGAGTGGGGGCCACCCATAAGGACACAAGTAGAATATGCATAGTTAGTAGAGTTATAGCTAAGGCTATGGGGTGCAACAGTAGATATAGTGGATGCAAGCATGAAAACAACATATGATAGGTGATTTGCACAACATAGGTCGAGACCTTTGATAGATCCAGCAGTACCAATACCTTGAGGGAGGCCATAGGATGAGAAGGATGAGGAGGAGGAGGAGGATGGGGAAGAGGATGAGGAGGGATTTGATGATGGTGATGATGAGGAGGAAGATGAAACTGAGGATGATGAGAGGGGGGATGATGAGGGTGATGAGGATGGTGATGACAATGATGTAGGGGATGATGAGGGTGAGGATAAGGGTGATGATGAGAAGGATGGTAGGGGAGAGGATGAGGGAGATGATGATGAGGAGGGTGGAGGGAGTGTGGCTGGGGATGGGGATGACTAATGGGAAGATAGGTATGTAGCTATGATGGATGTGTAGGGGGATCCCGTGGATGACATTGAGAGAGCATTAGTACCAGTACAAGCAAGGTCTAGTCATTCATATCTCTCAGAGGTGATTAGAGGGCTATAGATTTAGTTGGGTCAAGTTTTGGTAGAGAGGGCTGATATGATAGGAGAGAGAGATGTGGTTACAGTGGAGAGAGATTAGGTGATGGCTAAGAAAGACTAGGCTAGGGCTAAGAAAGATGCAGCTATGCATAGGGTAGAGATGGTAGCATAGGAGTTCATTAGTAGCATCAGAGATACAAAATTTTGAGATCTGACGATGATGATGAGTAGGGCTCACATGAAGGCATGGTATGGGTGAGATCAGTATGAGAGAGTGGTGCCACAAGGGTAGAGAGTAAAGGGTTTTCGAGCATCAAGATTTCATTCCCATAGGATATAGAGGAGTAGTGTGGGGGTGATGGGGCCTATGACGTCACCACAGAGAGCAAAGGGATCCTCCTCAAGGCCAAACAGAGGTTGTGAGGGTAGGGATAGCATAGGATGACACCATAATACTCATGTATAGAGAGGCTTCTCTATGTTGCTTTTTGGATTTTTACTATGTGCTTTCATGGTTCATGCCTACAAGTAGTTAGTATTGATGTAAACCATGGTCATGTACTCTAATACTTTTGTGTGACATTTATTGAATGTACTTATGTTATGATGACTATATGTTATGATGCCTATATGTTATGTTATGCATATGCTTTATATGCTTTATATGGATGTATTTATGCTTTTTGTGTGGAATTATATATGATGAAATCACGTGTTGATTTATCACATGTTACATGTAGGAAATGCCATCTTTTATTTTTGCCACATGTTTTATTACTGTAAATGAAATGGAATGAATGAAAATGAAATGTGAATATGATAGGGAATGAATGCAAGTGAAATGTAAAATGGAGGCAAATGAAATGTGAATATAATATAAATGTCATGTTTATTGCTTTGGATCATTTTGGAGTTTGGACATATGCAGGAATGTAGGATGACAATGCCTTTGGTATATCAGAGTACGAGACGAAGGTACCAAATGAAGAAGGTGCAAAAGACTGAGGAAATGAGATGAAGAATTATTAGTATGATGGGAAGACTTTTGCACTATATGTCAAATGGAGCTTTATTTTGACATGGAAAATGGAATGAAACACATCATGGCATAAAACGCCAAAGCACAAATGCAAGCCTTTTTCTTAAACAAGCATGATGTATACAAAAAATTACCTTGTCCTTCCTAAGGCATATGTACATGCCCTAGACTCTTAAAGGTACATTGTAATAGACAAAAATAGAAAAAGATGACCATGAACCATCCTGGCCACTCTCATAGATTAGTTGATATCATCGAGTAGCATAGGGACATGATCAAAGAAAAAAAAAACAAAAATAAATCAATCACTCAACAGTGTGAGCCAACAACTATTCTTGTCCATTATTATGTTCTTGTTAATGTTTTAGGTGTTTAGATAGTGTTTGACATGTTGATAATGTGATAGTTCTAGTTGTGCATTCAATTGATAAGTTCATAGTGACATGTTAGATTGATTGTTGGTCATGTTGTCCAGATGGTGTGATTATCCTAAAAGCGTAGTGCTTTGGGTTTCAGTTTGCAAAGTGTAAGTGTGTATGCAAAAGGGATGGTTATGCATAGTGAATATGTACAAGGTTTATTGAAAATTTTTGATGGGTTTTAAGATTTTTAGGGTTTTTGGGGATATTTGATTTTTTTTGTGACTAATTTTTTCAGCACATTTTACAATTTTTAAGATTTATTTAGGACATTTTATGATTTTTAGTATTTTTGAAGAATCATATTTGAATTTTTAGGATTTTTTCATGACATTATGTGATTTTTAGGATTGTATTTGAATGTTTAGGATTTTTTTAGGACATTATGTGATTTTTAGTATTTTTTCAAGATCATATTTGAATTTTTAAGGATTTTTTAAGGATCATAAAAGCATAGGCAGGTGTTAGCTCTAATTTTTTAGGTAGTACGTCCAATGGAAAAAAAATTCCTTAGGGATATGCCCCCAGACAAGACACAAACTATGTACAAAGGCCAATGAAAGAGTGTGTGCAGATTGGTGATGCTTAGGCAAGGTAACAAAGGACATTAACTAGTTTGTGAGCCATGGTCAAGGAGACAAGGATGTCTTGCAATAGGAAGATTATGATCAAGGAATGACAGAGGGGGGAAATACTAGATGGAATCCCGATAGATGGAGGAGCAACAACAAATTACACATAGCACCTATTTGCCAGGTTTTCACCATGGTACTTGCCCAAAGTGCCTGTTTGCCAGGTTTTCACTTCTGGACAGAATTTTTCTCTTGACTCAAATTTTCATGCCAAGATGCCTGTTTGCCAAGTTTTCATCATGGCATCCATTTTTTCATGACTTTTATTTATTTATTTATTTTCAAGACATTTTGCTATTTTTTTGGATATTTTTTGAGGACTTTTAGGTTCAATCAAGTGTAGTACTTGTGAAGATGCATGCTATTGATGGACATGGGTAGTGGTTCACCTTCGAGAGTCGCAAGCTGATATACTTTGGACTCAAATAATGTAGTAACTACATGAGGTCCTTCCCAATTTGGCTCAAATTTCTTTTTTTTTTTCTCTATGCTACTGAGTCTTGTAATTCATCTTTAGGACTAGATCACTAACCTCAAAATGACGACCTCAAAATTTCTTGTTATAGATCCATTTGAGTTGGTTTTGGTAAGCTCACAAATGTGTCAAGGTAGCTCATCTTTGTTCATCAAGTATTTCTAGCTCATTGAGTCTAGATATTCTTTAGGTTTCATTATCAACAACATCCTGTAGGGATACTCTCAATGATGGAATTTCAACTTCAATGGGAAGTATGGCCTTAGTGCCATAGACAAAAGAGTATGGTGTTGCACTAGTAGGAGCATGCACACTTGTTTGATATGCCAAAAGAGCTAGATTTAGTTGGAGGTGCCAATCTTGACCTTAATCATTGACAATTTTTTGGAGAATCTTAATAATGGTCTTGTTAGATGCTTCTGCTTGGCCATTTCGCTATGGACATGTAAATACTAGAATATCCATGGTATATGTTGTACTTCTCACAAAGCTTGTCTACATATTTTTTTTGAAACGGACTACCATCATGGTCAGTAATAATAGCCAAGGGGACTCCATACCAACATATGATGTAGTTTAGAATAAATCTTGAGATCTACTTGCTAGTGGTGAAGGTCAAAGAGATAGCTTCAACCCACTTGGTAAAATATTCTTTTGTTGTTATAATGAACTTATGACCATTAGAGGATGGAGGAAAATAGTTCCAATAAGATCAAATGGCCATTGTGAAAAGGGCCATGGTGATATGAATGGCTATAATTCTTGTGTTGGTGCATGGATTAGATTGCTATGTATCTGACACTTATGACATATTTTGGCAAAGTCATGGGCATCCTATTCCATGGTAGGCCAATAATACCTAGCTTTGACAAGTTTCTTGGCTAGACATAGACCATTGAAATGGCCTCCACATATACCTTCATGAACCTCATGCAAGGCAATTTCAGCTTCTTGTGAGTCAAAGCATCTAAGAAGAGTTTGGTCAAAGGATTTCTTGTAAAGGGTGTCATCGATGATGATGTACCTAGTGGCTTGATGGATAAAGGCTCAATGATCATTTTTGGATAAGTTGGGTGGTAGGATTTGGGCATGTAGGTAATTGTAGATGTCTTGATACCAAGGGGAATTGGGACCAACAAGTTCACACACAAACTCACATTGAGGAAGTTCGAATGCTGGAATCAAAAGTTGCTCAACAAGGAATTCATAGGATTCTACATTTTGAGGCATATCAATCATAGAAGCAATGGTGACCATAGCATCAGCTTGCTTGTTGTCTATTCTTGGTAGCTAATGAAAAGAGACAGTGACAAATTTAGACTTAAGGAAGTTTTTTGTCTACTTGTAGGGCATTAGTTTATCATCTTTGGTTTCATAGTCATCGTTGACTTGGTGGATGACCAACTGGGAATCCCCAAAGACTTGTAAATGTTGAATATTCTATTGGATAGCTTTCTTGAGTCTTGTGACCAATGCCTCATATTCTGCTATGTTGTTTGTACAATGAAATGCAATCATGTATTATTTGGTGATTATGTCTCCTTGAGGGGTGATAAACATGATGCCAGCCCCTGAACCATTTCATATATGTGATCTATCAAAATAAAGCTTCCATTCATTAGCTACATCCATGTGAAATATGGCTTCATCTAGAAAGTCTATCGACATGGGATGATCATCTAAAATAGGTGCTTCTGCAAATTGATCTCCTATCACTTACTGTTTAATTGCCTTTCTGTCCACATATTCTACTTCAAATTCACTAAGGATCATGACCCATTTGGCTAAGCATCCTATGAGAGAATCTCTACTGAGGAGGTATTTTAGTGGGTTGATCTTAGAGATGAGCACTATTTTTTGATGGAGCATGTAATGTTTAAGCCTTTGGGCTACAAAGACAAAAATGAGGCATGCTCATTCAATTAGTGAATAATTTAGCTCATAGCCCACAAGTGTTCTACTGATGTAATATATGGATCATTCTCTCCCTTGTTCATCATTTTTTTCTAAGAGAGCTCCTAATGCTGTATCTGTAGCAAATATATATAAGATAAATGGTTTTCATGGAATAGGAGCCATTAAAAATGATGGATGTAGAAGATAATCCTAAAGTTATTGGAAAGATTCTTGGCACTACTTATTCCATGGAAAGGATACTGCTTTACATAAGAGATGTTGAAAGGAGTGACACTTATCTTCCAATTGTGAAATGATTCTACAGATAGACTGTAGTCTTCCTTGTAGTCCTCTTAAGGCTTTTAGATTTGTTGGAGGAGGCATGTCAAGTATTGCTTTTACTTTCTAAGGATCCACTTCAATGGCTCATTGAGAAATAATGTAGCCTAGGAGCCTTCCAAAGACAACTCCAAATACACACTTTATTGGATTTAGACAAAGCTTATAGCTTTCCATTCTAGTGAATATCTGATCTAGGATTCCCGAATGATCTTTCCTTTTATAGGATTTGCAAAGTAAGTCATCAACATAGTCTTCAATGAGGATGTGCATGAAATCATGGGAGATAGTGGCCATTGCTCTTTGATATGTTGCCCCAACATTTTAAGACCAAATGGCATGATATTCCAGTAGTATGTTCCCCAAGGACATGTGAAAGATATCTTGTGTTGATCTTCAAGGGCTATTCTTATTTGATTATAGCTAGAAAAGCCATCCATTAGTGATAACATCTCATACCTAGTTTTCATGTCTACAATGATATCTATGTTTGGTAAAGGAAAATCATCCTTGGGACATGCCTTGTTAAGATCACAAAAGTCAGTGCATATCTAGATGCCCCCAGAGTGTTTTCTTACTAGTACTAGATTAGATATCCACTCTATAGAATCGATGGGTCTTATGAAGCCGACATCCAATAGTTTCTTCAATTCAACTTTGACAAGGACGGCAACTTGAGGATGCATTTTCCTCAACTTTTTCTTTACTAGTTTCATTCTTGGTTTTAGTGGTAAGTGATGAAGGACTAGTTCAAGATTTAAAATGGGCATATCTGCATAAGACCAGGCAAAGTTGATCTACCTCTCTAGAAATAATTTGATAAATTCATCCTTCTCTTCTGGTGATAATGAGGCTGCAAAGTGTATGACTTTCGGGTTGTTAGGAGTTCCTAGATTAATCTCTTCTGTCATCTCCACAAGTAATGTTGATCTTTCCTTTACTAGGGTTGTGTCCAATATTTGATATGTCCTTTATTTTTACTTTTTCATGGTCCAATGGCACCTTTTAGTTTTCACCAAGAGACCTACTTATGTCTTTTTTTTTTCTCAATTTTGCGACTGGAAGATGGAGTTGACTCCCTGAAATATGCCATGATGTTGAGATCAATATAAAATCCAAACTTGTGATCACCTTGTGGTACATTTTCATGGAGCTCAAAGAATTATATGATGGCATCATCATTTTCAAATTGGTCAAACATTGGTGGTCCTTGTTGGTCCCAATCAATAAGTTCAGGAAAAACTAAGGAAATGCCATCATCAATGTTGAATAAGCTTTGGTCAAAGGCATATATATGGATATCCACTTTAGCGATATCACCAGGATCATGTTCAAAAGTAGGAGGGCTTGCATCCTAGAATTTTTCGATCCAAGGTTAAGAGTTACTTTGAGTGACAAGTGGATTGACATGTTTATCTTCCATAGGTATGTTATCAGGGTCTGCAAACATATGATCAATACCAAGGGAGGTATTAGGATCATCAATGTTGGATATAGATTGGGTGGTTTTGGGTTGGTTGTTCCTAGCTGCCTTGTCATCATTGGAAGCATTCACCTCCTCAGATGAGGATGACACAATATTAGGAAGACCCAAAACAAATAGTTTGAATCCTAGTCCCAAGCTACGAGGTCATCCAGATGCAGTGATGGGTTGAAGAATGCCTTTCTTTTGGAGTCCCATGCCACTACATCCATCATATCCCATTTTTTGCATGATGGTGAATCCAGGTCCATACTTTTTAGGGGATATAGGAGTGATTTCTTGTTCTACTTTAGCCTTCTCAATCCATGTAGAGGTATTTTCATAGACATGTTCTTCATGTAGCTCGCCTCCACTAGTGAAAGCCACAACAAGTTTCTTTTGAAGAGAAAACTTAGGCTTGTTCTGTATAAGTTGAGGTTTACCATATGACTTGGGGGATAAAGGAAGTTTCTTGATGTGAAAAGCATGAGACATGGAGTGCTGACCACAACCTTGGTCTTGGATTTTAAGCTTTCCTTTTGATGCGGGTGTGAGTGTGGAAGATCAACATATTTGGAGCACTCTAGGGTATTTACTGCATGGTTTGTAGGGACCTAGTATGCAGTGGTTCCTCTAAGATTGGCATAGAACTAGAATAGATCTGGATCACTTGAGATGGTTACCTCTACATTGTTATAGGAGAACTTTAGGCACTGGTGATATGTAGAAGGAACTTATTTCATAGCATGGATCCATGAGCAGCCTAGTATCATATTGCAATTCATCTCTATATCTAGGACCTGGAATAAAGTGTTCTCAATAGCTAGACCAACTTTGATAGGTAAGATGATAACCCCTATAGAGAAATGCTCACAATCATCATAGGCTTTGATTGTGATCCTTTGAAAGGGGTCCACATCATTTTCAAAATAACCCAAACTTTTGACTACTTTAAGTGTACAGATATTCAGCCCTGCTCCTCCATCTATCAAGACACATCTAACTTTAACATTATGGACAAAGACTTCAAGGTGGAGGGGATCATTGTGGTTGGGTTTGTCTTTAGGAATATCTCAGGGTGAAAAAGTGATATGTTTTGATGCAGATACGTTTCCAACCATGGCTTGGAATTGGGCAGCATAAATGTTATTAGGGACTACTAACTCTTTAAGGGCTTGATCCAAGATCTTCTAATGTTGGGGAGATGCACGTAGTAGGTTTAAAATGGATATTTGTGTAGGGGTCTTGCTAGGCTATTCAACAAGGCTATAATCAGATGAAGTAGGAGCAGTAGGTCTACTAGGGGGTACAAGTCTAGTAGCAATAGTAGGTCTAGATGGAGCTCCAGGTAGTGTGAACTTGGCACGACATGTAGTGACATCACAACAAAGTTCTTCAGCCTTCAATGTGAATGTGGATATGTGAGAATCAGACTCATTAAAGAAATTTATGGTGTAGTCATATCCAATGCATGTGTAATTCACATTATCTTTTGAGTTTGAGTTTAAACTTGAGGGTTTCTCTTTGTCATGATTACCCAAAGGATCTTTGAAAATAGTGTGATCAGAGTTGGATGCTAATAGTGATGGATCAACTATGATTACACCATCATCAATAAGGTCTTCTATTGCATTTTTCAATTGGAAGCATCATGAATTCTTATGTCCTTTGGTGTGATGGTAATTATAGTACTTTTTATCATCCCACCAATTAGCTTTAGTCAATATTTCATCTTTGATTGGGGGCAACTACAAGAAGTTATTACTCAGTAACTATTGCAATGTAGTCTTAGGAGGTATCCCCAATGGTGTGAATTTTTTTCCCTTGGTTCTAGGATGTCTTCGAGGTTTGTCTTGCATGGAAGTCTTAGTTTTCTATTGTTGAGGTGTTGTTTGATTAGGAGTTTGTGAATTTGTGGGATTTATGCCTTTCAAATTCAATTAAGGTTGTGTTGTGCTAATTGTTTGGGCATCCACAATGGCATCATTAGTCACATTCTTGTTTCTAGAGAAATTTTTTGGCTTGCTATTAGATGAGTTGGTGCTTTTTTTTTCTTTGTTTATCTTGAGGATTCCCTTATGGATAAGAGAATCTTTAATACTAGCCCCTTTTTTCATCATTTTAGAAATGGTGCTTGGACTCTTGATTTTGAGTTTATACATTAAGTCCGGGATGAAGTTTTCAATGCACAAGTTAACTTGTTGTTCTTCAGGAATGTCTAGTGAGCATTGACTGACTAAGCTTCTCCAATGAAGTAAGAATGTGATGAATGGCTCTCCTGCCTTTTGTTTAGTTGAGAACAAATCAAAAAGCGTCACCTTAATTGTAATGTTAAAGGAAAAGTGGGAGATAAACTTGTCTGCTAGCTCTTACCAAGATTTGATATTGCTAGGAAGTTTGGGTACCATTCAAATGTGGGCCCACCTAGAGAATGAGGGAACAATCTCATAAGGTAAGTGGGTTCAACACTGAGTTTGGTACATGAAGCACACAATTCTCTAATATGATTAATAGGGTTTCCTTTTCCTTTATATTTTTCAAACCTTGGAGCCTCAAAGTGTTTTGGGAATGGAGGCATATACAAACTTTTATCAAATGGATTAGGACGTAGGTCCCTTTCTTTATATACAGCCTATTTCTTCTAGACTACCAATGCATCAACTTGTTCGGAAAGTTGTTTGAATTTTTTTAATAGTTCTTCATTGGGGTTTTGCATGATGGTCTTTCCTTCAAGTCTTTTGTGTCTATGAGTAGATCATTTGTTGTGGTGGGAGCTATGTCTACTCGGTTCTAACATTTTTGTGTCTGATGAGTCTGGTGAAGTGTCACTAGGTGGTGGAGGTATGTTGGCACCTTGAAGATAGAAGGGTCCTTGTTATTGGGGTAATTTTTGTGGCATTTGATGTAAAACTTGTAGTGGGATTGACTATTATTGTTGTACAAAATTTTTTTGTCGTGCCATGTGTGGTAGTTTCTGTTGGGATACCTCTGTTGGTTGTATGTGAGACCATGTATGTGAGTTTTGTTGTAGAGGTATCTGTTGAGGTTGTTGTGGCACATGTTGTTGTTGTAATAAATGTTTTTGGTATGCAATTTATGGCTCAAGGTTTCTTCGATATTCCATTTGTTGTTTGAGTTGTTTTTGTTGTTTAGCAAACATGGTTTGTTGTTGTTGGAATTTTTGCTGAAATTTTTGTTGATAAATTGTGTGTAAGTCAATTGGGTTCACATGGGACTACCTATTAGGAATGTTGGATGTTTGTCCCACTTGAAGTTGTTGTCATTGAGGTTGATGTTGTTGTTCATATGTGGGATGTGTGTTAAGTGGATGTATACTTGGTTGAGGGTTGGAAGTGTTAAGTCCTTGCACCACCATAGGTTGATGTTGTTCGGGTAGTTGGTTATGTCCTTGAGAAGTGATTTTCATGTTGGTATTCTTGCTTTGGCTCCTTTGTGTGTTAGAGGTTCCTCCTTGTGACATTATATTGACTTGACTATGAGATGTGTTCCTGTTGGGAATAGGTGTAATGTCAATAAGGCTTTTCCTTTACACCTCAATAGGGATTTTTGTAGTTGATGTTTCACATAGTGTACTCGTGGGAGGCTCTATAACATTTGATGTCACAACACTTGGTAGGGTTAGGAGCAATCATGTATTTGGTTGATTTTCATCCGAAGAAGGTATGTCTGGCATCCCTAGAGTAAAAGTCCCTTTAGGTGCATCTTGTTGTTGAATAATATGACTAAAATCAAGTCTCAATTTCCTTTTGGGTTGTGTAGTAATTGGTTGTATTTCATCAAACAATGGATTAACATTGATGTGTTCAAATGTACTTTGGAGGATTTCAATTGTTGGTTCTTGATGGGACCTTATAGGTGCCATTATTGCATTTGAAAAATCCAAGGTTGTTTTCATTTATCTAAGTTCAAATTGATCATGGGTTTTAGGTTTTCAATGGTTGTGTTGGTTTGATGTTTGGACATAGGTCCTTCCATATTTGGGTTGAATTTGACAATTTCTTGGGCTGCCAAAAGTTTGAAGTTTGTACAAAAGGTTTTGTCTTGACATGCCCTAGCCATTTCTTCATTAGTGATGCCATAATAAGTGTCAATGTCATCATTGAGGTGTAAATTACCTTTTTTTATGTTTGATGTGTTAGGTTGGCTGAATTTGAAGGAATGTAATTGTTCATCCTCAAGTGTGGTTGGTACACTTCCACCTCTAGGTGACATTGGCACGAATATAGGTTCAAAGTTTGGACTCCACTAAACCATCCCATTTGTGGGATAAGTGTTTGGAGGAAATCTCATGGTAGGTACATTGTTTAAGGTTTGTTGTGTCATAGCTTGGTTATGGTGCTCTTGTGGATACATGTTTAAGGGGTCTGTAAGTAAAGGTTGTGATGCCTCAATTTGTTCTTTGTCAATGGTTTTATTGGGTTCTCTTGATTTTATTCTATCTTAGATGAGGTTTTGGTTGTTCTTGTGCCTCATAAAAAAAAGGTTGATAGAGTTCCTTGGGTCTCTAAGCTAATTGTGTCCTAGTAAGTGTTGGCATGATACCTAAGAATGCAGATACAATAGAATTTTTTAGTGTTTTGGTTGATTTAGAGTGGTGGGTATGCAAGATATGAGTGTTTTGGGGATTTTTAAGTGCTTAGGAATGTTATGCAATGTGAGGAAATGGTAAATGAATCAGGGTTTTGATGTGCAAAGTGAAAATTTCCTAGCGATGTTATGAAAATGCAAATGCAAGGTGACGTTTTGAGGGTATGCAAAATGAATGTCAGGGTTATGTTTTGGACTTGGTAATGACACTAAAGGTAGCTTTATGCAAGGTAGACTATGCAAAGGATGGTTTCCAAGGGTTGATAATTATGTTTAGAATATGCAAAATGAGGGTAAATGATCAAGAAGGCAATTTGGTTGATGGATAAAATGATAGGGTTTGGTAGTGAGAATGATGCTAAGGTTTTGACCATGTAAGATGAAGGGGATATACCACTAGGGTAAGTCAAAATGAAATTTAGGGATGCTAGAGATATGATTATGCTATGACAAGGGTATATGGAAATTTTTGAACTTAGGTAAAACCTTTTAGAAAGTATTTTGTCTAGAGTTTAACCTTGTGATAAAGGACTTTGGATCTTGACCAAAAAGTGACAAAAGATGAAAAGATCAAATTGGTAAAAGATGAAAAGGTAAAATCTATCAAGACATAGATATATTTTGACCAAAGAAAATGATAAGAAAAGATAAAAAGACTAGTCAAGATCCATTATCCGTCAACACTAGGAGATACTCTAAGACTCATACTTTGTCTAGATTTTTGACTAAATTCAAAGGTTTTAAGGGTTCAAAATGATGTTTTGGGGCCTCAAAATGGTGGTAATGCTGAGTGGATATGTAATATGGACAATTACTATTATGAAAAATTGGATTTTAGGTGCAAGATGTAGTTTTGGGTCGAGTGCAGAATGGGGAGGTGTAGAGGCTCCTAGATGCAGTTTTGGGGTCCTAAAGTGTAGTTCGGAGTCCCAAAATGGTCATGCAAGTACCCAAGTGCATGCTAATAGTGAAAAGTGTGCTTATATAGTACCAACTATTTCATTGATGTACCTAGAGCCAGTTTGGGCACAGTTGGTAGTTTCTGGGCACAATTGGTAAGCTAGGAAGAATGTTTGCTAATTTTGAAAGGTATGGTTGCCAAACTGATATGCCAGGAATCTAAGATGCTAGGGTTGATGTTAAGATGGGTTGGAAGGTGAAAAAAAGAGGTTATGACCTATATAATTATTTCCTAAGTGAATTAAATGAGGAATAGGTGATGTAGAATGCTAATATGGTCAAGCTAATGCAAGGGGAGCTAACTAGGTACCTAAAGACATTGTTGAAGCCCCAAAATGCTATCTGGAATCCAAAACTAGGTATGAGAACCACCAAGTGTACCCAAATAGTTCTGATTGAATAAATGATGTATTTGGTAGTTTTATTATGCAGTTGGCAGTTTCAGGGTGCATTTCGTAAACTTGGCTAAAACTAAGGGAATTCTGGGAGCTATGATTCCCAGATTGATGCAGAATGCTAATATGGTCAAGCTAATGCAAGGGGAGCTAACTAGGTACCTAAAGACATTGTTGAAGCCCCAAAATGCTATATGGAATCCAAAACTAGGTATGAGGACCACCAAGTGCACCCAAATAGTTCCAATTGTGTCAATGATGTATTTGGTAGTTTTATTATGCAGTTGGCAGTTTCAGGGCGCATTTGGTAAACTTGGCTAAAACTAAGGCAACTCTGGGAGCTATGATTTCCAGATTGATATCATAAAGAGGTAAATAGTACGGGAAAATGTTAAGAGTAGTATGAATTCTCAAAATGATGGTTAGGACACCTAAAATTATGGATAAAGTGGTCAAGATGATGAATAGGTATGCAAAGATGCAAGGTGGTGAATGCAAAGTGCTGATTTTGAGATGGGAATGCGAAAACTAAGGGAGGTAAACTAAACCCAAATCGATGCACTATGAAAGGTAATGGATACTAAATGAGGACTAAAAGGTGCAATATGAATTCTATATGATACAAAAATTATGCCTATACTAGGGTGAATGCAAGTGAAGTCTATGCAAGTGTGAGATATATGTTTTGCCAAGCATGTTTAGGAGCACAAGTCACCATGTTTTCCAAGGTTTGAATGTGTTGAACCAAAGTTTGCAAAGTTTAAACAAGGTCTGAAATTTTTTGAAAATGTGTAATGTTTTGACAAGTTCAAATAATATCCAAGGTGTAAAATTAAAATTTTGGCTTTTATCTTGATTATGTTTTACACACACACAAGAAACATTAAGACAAGAATAGTTGTTGTTAAAAGTGAACAATCACACCACAACCTAGGCTTTTAGGATTGTATCCACTAAATTTATACTTGAACCAAAGTTTAGTCACACTTATTCAAAGTAGAAAACCTAGGATCTTGGAACCACATGCTCCCCCTTATAGCGCACTCACTTCTTGGGGCTACCAAGATTCACTTCCCAAGGGGCATGACTTCCCAAGGGATTGTTGCCTCTACTAAGGACCACGAGAATGTATGATTTCTTCATAGGCATGGGTGACCCCTTGAGATAGTGGATAGAAAGGATTTTGGCCACTAAAACACAGTTTCTAGTAAGGGCATTTTGTTTGGCAAGTGAATGATAAACTTCCATAGAAGGTCTCCCAGCCCAAAGAACTGTGGTTTGACACACCACAAGGGGACTAGAATCAAATTTTATATAGTGGTTGAAATGTTGACCTAGCTTTTGGCCTATTAATTCTTTGAGGTTTTCCCCTGGGATATAGAATATCGAGTATCTTGGTCCAAGGTAAGCCTCGTATAGAAGTTACAAGGATTTCTCTTACACCCAAGATCCATAAATGGCGAGGGGAGAGGATATGTCCAATGTAACCCCTAGTGATTTAAGAATTGTAGACACACTAGGCATAAAAGAAAAAGTTCATTTTAAAACCCAAATGAAGCATTATCTAATCTAGGAAATCCACACACATGGTTTTAGCAAACACGCAATGGTCTTCAACAACATCCTGCAAAGCAACCATTAGTAGTCTGTTATGATCATGTCTTCATCCCATGGTTGCCACATGCTACAAGTAGACTATTAATAATATAAAAATCCTCCAATATATATCCTAGAGAGTGATAGAAACTTAGATGCAGATTCTGATTGATGTATGTGCTTACTGTGAACCCAGGTGTGCTTTGACAAAGCATATTGCACCTCAGAAGACCAAAATGGCTTAGAACAACCTCAAGTGCACCCAAATATTGTAGAATACATCAATGAAATAGTTGGGGCCAAGTTGGACATAGTTGGTAGTTTTTGGGTGTAGTTGGGAAGTCAGGTGCAAAGTGTGGGGAAATAGTGCCCTAAATAAGATCCAAAAACTACGTCAATTATGTAGTTGGTAATTTTATGATGCCCAAATAGTGCAGACTACATCAATGATGTAGTTGGTAGTTTTATGATGTGTTTGGTAAGTCAAAAACAATAGAAAGGGGTTTTTGTGGCTTCCACGCTCCTAAAATTGCTCCTAGTAGTCCCAAGTGCACCCTAACAGAGCAGAATGCACCCTAGGACAACAAGCTGACAAAATGCATAGAATGAAAGGATTCAACCATATTACTAGACCCCCTAATTAATCTAGGTGTGAAAAGGAAGATCAAATAGTTGTTATACCCTTCCAAGTGAGCTCCTTTCTTGCACCTACAAATACAAAATAAGAAAACCCAAGTTAGATATGTATGTTCACATCGGGTTCACCAAATGTAGCAACTAGAAAATGGGTTAAATGTATAACATACTATGAGTAAATAACAAAACTCAATCAACATATGTTAGCACCCAATAGTCTACCATGAAAGCCAAACTAATAAATAAAGAAAACATAATTAAAAACTCCCTCTTTCATTTGTAGTTCCCATGTCCTTCTTTCTTCCCCAAATGATTGTAGCTCCAATGTTGCCTATAGTGCATAGAAAATTGAAGCAAAAGCTTATGATATGGATAATGCCATGAGAATACTCAAAGTGTGATTTTAGTGAGAGAGAAAGAATGAAAAATGCAAAGAAACTAGGGACTCGAAGACTGAAGAATTATGACTCCAAGGACTTAAGGAATTCAAGGATTCAAGGACTTCCAAGACTGAAAATGAGAGGAAGAAAGCTCATTTTATAACGGGCATGGAGGGTGAGAGCATTGGATTTTTCACCCATAGATATGTGATGTGGCAAGAGATTCCTTTGAGAATCCATGATGCATATGAGTAAATATGCCAATTGTAAGATTCTATGACACATGGAAATCAAACTTGGCTAAACGTGGAAGAGAATCTATGATGTTTCATAAGACAGCTCAACCCACTTAAAGCTAAGAATCTATGACAAATAAGGCAAATAAGGACATGTGTAAGGAATAAAAATATTTTATTATGACATATCTTATCCAAGTATTAAAGGAGGATCCACGAGGTGTCATATCCAAGTGTCACTATGATGCAATATTCTATGGAATATTTGAATTTAAAATCCTTTTATTCCACAAAATAAGAATTAGTAGAAAATGGAATTAATGATGGAAAATGGGAATTAGGAAAGTAAGAATTCCCATGGTTTGAGGATAATGATTCAACTAACTAATAAAATTAATTAATTAAGGATGATAATTAGGAAGAATAATTAGTAAGCATAATAGGATTAAATTATGGGTTATTTAATCCTATAGAGAAAATTAGTAGATGATTGGCCAAATTGATTAAATGAATGCGACCGTATCCTTTGATGAAAATTAGACCAAAGCCATGGTCAGATTGATTGATTGAAGTTGATAACATTCCAAAGACACATGACATGAATTGGGTGATATGTAACATTTAACCGACATTATAAATGCTACACTATTGAAATTGATTGAAAAGGTTTGATCATAATAACATTGACGGATACTGTCAATATTATTAAAATGGTTGATGATGCCATGATTTTATATTGAAAGCCTCAACAATATGAATGATAGTTTGACCTAGCACTAAGAGTCACGATAGTACTAAGGTTAGATTGATAAGATTGATAAGTTGATAGGTTTCCAAGGTATTGAAAGCGACAAAAATACCTAGGATAAGATAAATGATGATTGATTTGGGATGTTTGATATGTTTTGGGTTGATTAGGGATAATTTTGAGTGATTTTGAGTTGATTTGGGGTGTTTTTGAGTTGATATGGAATTATTTTGAGTTGATTTGATATGATTTTGAGTTGATATGAAATTGATGTGAAAGGGGATACAAATGATGAAATATGGTGAATATGGCCAAAAGAGTAGAGTTAGTAGAATGAGAAAATGGGACAAACTAGTATGAAGAACTGATGAAACGATAGATGTGAACCATTTTTGAGTGTCTACACTACCAACCAAAGGAAGAGGAAGGATAAGGCCTAATAGTGACAAGGGCTAAGAAAACTTTCAAGCCAAGCCAAGCCAAGCCTACAATACCTATTGCAAGGGCTAGTGCACATGTGACTACTCAAAAGGAAAAGGAAAAAGCCAAACTAGCCAAGTAGGAAGGTGGTGTGCAAAGAAAAACAAGGAAGAAATACATTGCAAAAGCCAAATCTAATGAGGAGAAAATAGAATCAGATGGTAATAGCTAGTTCAAAGTGGTGAGTCATAATCTATTGCTAGATCAAGAGAACCTTTGTGAAAATGTTAAGAATAATGTAGACTTATCAGGATCCTCTCATGCTGATTTTGATAACCGTGGTAAAGTAGAAAGGAATCAAGTGGAGGAAGCTATATATGCCATAATGGAAAAATTAAAGAAAGCTCCACTAGAAATTGCTAACTCTTTTTCAAAAAGTTTATATGAGAGAGTTGAGTAAAAATGGCATTATTTCCTAAACTTGGAAAAATAAATAAGGGAGACTTCACTTGCCCAAGTCATGCCTAAACTCAATAAGGAAAAAATTGCTAAGGCTATGAAGAAATATGCAATTAGATTTATTCTAAAATAAAGAGCCTTTAGCATACTATACAATAACATTGAATATGTTGTGAAGAAGTCCACACATATGTGGAAGATAACTTATAGGCTTGCTACAATAAAGGATGGTGAACAAGAGCCTATTGAGGTAAAAGATGATGAAGATGATGACAACAATGACAATACTACTGAGGGAGGGATAGAAATGTAAGTAAATGACAAGGCAACAACTAGGATAGAGTAATAAGAATAACAAAGTATACCATATACATAATTGCAAAATGTTATCCCTCAACATGTAACAAGTGAGAATACTGAAACAATAATAGTGAAGGATGTTTCTAATCTCATAGCTTAGAACATCAATCCCCTTACAAAGAAAGATATCAAGAAGATACTTTATCAATCTATGATGTAGGTAAAACCATGTGATAATCCTATATTGATGATTATAGATGACTTGCATAAACAAGTGACTGAAACAACAAGGGAAGAGGTGAATATAGAAGAACCACCTACTATTGCCCCTCAAGTCACTAATTTACAATCTTTGGATAAAGTACCAGAAGCTACACTAAAGAAGGTTGCTACAATTCAAAAGCTTGATATAATTAAGAAGAACATAGTGGAAACCGAAGCCACTATATAAACACTGAGTGGAATAGGTCAAATAATCTTATCTACACCTACATTACAAGTACAAGGTGCAAGTTTAGGCATTATGGAATACAAGGACAACCTTGAAGAGTTCATGTTGACACTAAAGGTAAAGGAGAAAGTTTCTATTAAAGCCTTGGTAGCCTTACTAGTATCTGGCACCCCTTCAAATCATACTCTTCAAAAGCTAAGCATAGATGCAATGCCATTATATATCTTCGTACTTAGCCCAAGCTCATTAAAGGCTATAGAAGCGATACGATATGGAAATGTGAGCCTTGATGAATAGATTGTGTTACTAATGTATGATTATGGCATAATGGCCATAGAGTAGATGGGTATATTGCAAGAAGCCTTAGCCAAAAAGAAGCATCAAGAACTACTTAGAAGGGAGTGTAGGCATAAGAAAGAATTGCTAGATATTAAAGGCATCTTTTCAATTGCATTTATTCTACCTACTCCATACGAAACCAAGAAAATCATTGAACAACTAACAACTACAGTGGAAAATGTTAGTGATACATACTTTGAAAAAAATGCAAAATTACTAGAATGGTTAGAAAAGAAGTTTTAAAATACAGTAAATGAGAGAATATTAGGTGAAATAGCACTTACACAAGTTGCATTGGTAACTAAGGTTGAGGATGTGAAGAAAGTACTTGAGAACATTTTCTCATTGTACACTAAATTGTGCAATCCAACACTCTTCAAACAAGAGACTAGAAGTCACATTTTGAGTTTGAAAAGTCAAATTAATTCATGAGGTGCAAAAATACCTATGAGTTGAGCTCAAGGTGAGAAGAAATTCATAACTTTTCTACAAACGTAGAGTCAATTAGCAACATTATCTACAAATGAGGCTAATATAAGGGTCAAATTGATTAGCATCCAAACAAAACTCACCCCACATATGGAAATTTTGCACAAGGAATTAGGATATGCTGAAATACTTATGAAGAAAGACCCAAATGAATCAACATTACATTTCCTAGTCCACTTTGTTGCTGCACTGACCATCCAAGTCAAGTCTTTGGATGTAGCATGTGAAAATTGGGATATAGCTCTGAAGATAATACTAGAGGTCCATAAATATTTTTTGGAAAAGTACACTAGTAGTGTATAGCCCATTGACATAAGTGTCAAAAAGGGGGAGATATAGATTTTGGGGGGGATAGAGAAGAATAGGGGAGAGTAAGAAAATGAATAGAGAAAAAGATAGGATAATCTAAGGGGGAGCAAGTAGAAAAACATCATGAAGTCAAAGAGTATTAATTGAGACAAACTTACTCAATAGGAGTATAGAATTTTGAATAGAAAATAAACCTATCAGCTCAGGAGGAGTTATCAAATTTTGATGTATCTAAGTTGTTACAAAAGTTTACAATTTTGAAGTTTTCTACATAAGCTAAATAAGTGATATAGCTTGTATGTTATGCTCATAAGGATAAGGATATTAATGCATGACCAAGTATTTTTGATACTTATGTCAAAGGGGAAGATTATTGATCTTAGATTGGTTATATGATTACAGACTTATGTCATTTACTTAGTTCATGTTGAACAAGTAATACATGCTGAGCACAACATGTAAATAATAAAACATGTTGAATCGATAGTGAGTGTCGAGCCACTCATGTGTTGAGTCACTCAAGTTTTGAGAAAATAGTATATGCAAACCAATTTAGGATCTAAGAAAACAATGCATATCAAGTGATATAGATGTTTAGTCTTAGTGAAGAATTCATTATATGCCAAGCATTAGAAACTTTAGATGTCAAGTGAGATAGTTTTTTCATAGATGTTTGTAATGGCACAAATAACTATGTAAACCATTTTTGAGCTGACTAAAGATTGAATTTCAATATTTTGGAGATAAGAATGAATCTTATTTTGGATTCTCAATGTAATTATATGAAGCCAATTAGAGAAAGAGAAGGTTTAAGTGGGAAAATGAATGATTCATAGTTGTTGATTCATACCTAACCCTAAGTCACCTAGGTCTTCTTAAGGAGTAAAAACCCTAAACTGTCTACTCTATAAGAGAGGTGTATGAAGAAGTGAAGAGAGAATTTTTCATGCACAAACAACACATTCATGGTGACTAAGGAGTTATGATCTAAGATTACATTAAAAATTTAATTAAAGCAAAATAGTGGAAGAGAAGAGCATATGAAAAAGAGACATATGATCAAGAAGGATCAAGAATGCATCAATTTAGAGGTGATCTATCATCAAGAAACCTAGTGAAAATCAATGAGATCAATGTCAAGTCATTCTAGTAGGTGAATTAGCCAAATCTCTTAACAAAGTAGTCCTAACAGGCTATATTGAAATCCTTTAACAAGTTGTTTACTTAATTGTGAGTTGAAATTCTTTAACAAGGAACACTTCTAATAGCAAGCTGAAATGCTTTAGCAGGGTGAGACCTAATAATCTTCATAGGCCTTTAATAGGGTAGACCTTTCACAGTGTAGATCGTGTCTCATGATCAAAACATTGTAACCTTCATTGGATACACTTTATTACTACAATAGTGAACATTTGTGGGTGTCATCCCCACCCTAGTTTTACCTTCTGATTGGAGGGTTTCTGGGTAATCATATATCGTGTCATATGTGTGTGAATGCTTAATATTTACATGTTTTAGTTGTATATGCTTAACATGGTATTTTAGTTTACTTAGTGAATGTATGAGATGGATGTGTGGTGAAAGTTTTATGGGTCAAAGTTTAAACTACTAATTGACCCCCCCTTTCAGAAGTTTACCTTTACTATTTAAATTCCAATAATAAAATATGACTTAGGATTGATTGAATAGATAAAAATGAGTTTAGTATGAAAATGTGCCAATTTTGGGTATTTTCCTCTCTTTGAATGAATTTTTGAACAACACGTTTAATTCAAAGAAATTAGAAGTATGAAGTATAGATCAAGAAATGAGATTGGTTCTAAAATTGATGATATGAAGACCAATTGATGTGATTTTTAAGGTTATCTCTAGATTAAAGTGTTAAAAATAGGGATTACTAAGAGTGGGGTGAATTAGTAATCTACAAGCTTTAGTTACCAACTAGATATTATTACTTACTTTAAACCATGCATAATAAAGCAATAAAGTAATACTGAACAGTAATGGTAAAAATGCATAAAGATAACTCATAACACCATATTTTGTTAACTAGGGAAACCCTAGCCAAGGGAAAACCTAATATATAAGTTCCTTATTAGAGGATGGACCCTATTACGATTCAATGAGAAAATTCAGTATAGGAGTCCCTGCTATGAGACTTTGAATCTCTGTTAGGAGTTGCAGTATGGTGAATTCAAGATGAGCCCACTACACAAACATGCACCTCCAATTATAAGAAGAGCTTACTACCCAAAGAAGTAATTAGATTAAACATCAGTACTATAAATTCTTCGTCCACTGATCTTTGATCTCTAGCTGGATCTTGGATCACCAAATAGCTCATATAAAAATTCTCATATATCACTTTCACAAAAGCTTGCATAAAATTATAAGATAGAACTTACAATGCAATCACTCACTTCGCACAATCTTACTGCAAAATGTTCATTGCATAAATGCCACACATTTACAAAAATTTCTACTAGGTCAAATAAGACCAAAATTGACTTTTCTAACTTATAATAAACATCTAGGATATCAATCATAATTGGACAAGTAATTATCTTGTAAATAAAATAATCGTATCCTTCAATTTCTCTGTCCTATTTCACTTGAAAAATGATTAACTTTGTTCTGTACATTTTTTACAAACTTCTAAGGTTATATACATCATCACCAACATGTATAATATATCCACATAACTTGATTGATCATAATATGATGTCAGCAACAAGTTATAAACAAAACAATACACTGTTGTAAACCAAATTCTATACTTAAATTTTTTTTTAATTACCAAACATTAAGTATCTTTACTTTTGAGGTTTCCTATCAATATGTACATCATGTGTTGCCATAAATGATAAAAATTACACATCACTATTATTCAATTGTAAACAATCTCCCCCTTTTGCATTGATGGCAACAAAATAAGGAAAATTGGCTAGGTGACAAAAACTTAACACCATAAAAATAAATAACACCTTATATAACATCTATTACAATTTGTTCATCTCTACATATGCTCCCCCTTACAATATACTTTACAATTTTATCTTCTATGTACTTAATTTATAATTTTGACATTTGTATCTCTCCCCCTTAGACATCAATGACAAAGGTCAAAATATCAAGATCTCTCCAAAAAATATCCAAAAATGTTATCCTTCCTTATGTTGATATGATCTCCATGCAATCATCAAAATTAGCCTTCAGACCATCCATACCCTTAGTCTATGTTTCCTTGGTAGATTTAGCTGAGGTGAGAATTGCACATAAAGCATATGATGTAATCTCAATTATGTTAAGATCTGAATACAAAAAGTCAAAATACGTGTCCTTGGCCTTGAAACATTCCTCTAACTATTTCTCAACAAAAGATAATTTTAGAGCAATAGATTCTCTAAAGTCTAATATCCTCTTTAAGATTTACTCCTTTTGAAGTTCTAGTTTCCTTATGTCACTATGAATATTGGCCGCTTGTCCTTCAAATTCATCTACTTTGCAAGATGTATTGTGAATCTAGCTGGATGAAGCCTCTAGCTCAAACATCGCAATCTCTATTTGAGTATCAATTTCATTAATCACTTTGTATGATAAAGTATACTTAATATACAAAATTTCCCCATCCTATTGGCATTTCTAAAGTTCTTTTATACATGTATCGATATTAACTAAGTCATTCTTGATATTCTGATAGATGGTGCTAAACAAGCTAGCCTCATGGGAAATCTATTCCTTTAGCTCTGTAACATTTAATAAATTGATAAATTCTTCATAAAATGATTTTGACACTACTTGTTCCCTCTTTTCAAGATCTAATTTTGTGTGTTGTACTACCAAGGTACTTTGTAGTCTATCTCTAACTTCCATTAAAGTTCTTTGTAAGATTTTCACCTTCCTATTCTTTTCAATAAGCTTGGTCAGGGATGAGATCAGATCTGTTTATTCATCATCATCTATCAATAAACTGGCAAGAGAGAGCAGAGTAGACAAACTATATAGTTTAGTATCATCCTCCCTTTGTTTCTTCATCGCTTCCTTTTTTCTTCTCTCTTCTTCTTGTTTCCTTCTCTTTCCTCTCTTTTTCTCTTCTCTTCCAAACTTTTTTCTCATCTTCCTTAGTTTTATTTCTCATCTCTTCTTCTAAAATTCTTCTCTTTTCTTCCTCTTCCTTGTTTTCTTTTTTCCTCAAGAAAGTTTTGCATGGCTTGTTCTATTTTCCTCTTATCCACTTCAAGTAGCCTCTTCTCCTCTTCAATTAGCCTCAACTTGTCCTCAATGTCCTCAATGTCTAGTTCATTAGGTTCAAAACCACCAAATGTATTAATATCATTAATGTTAATTGTAACATTCGTTTGATCAATTTGCATAGTGTCACTACTCACTGACACTGTTGAGGTTCTAGGTGTTTGAGGAGATGCTACCTCTTATTTTAACAACATTTAACTAATTGTTATTGTAGTCTAATTCCTTAGTTTATCCTTTTCATTAACCATGAATAAAGATGGTCTCAATTTATTCCTTAAGTATGGTGAGAGGTTACTCAACAATATTTTCACTTCATCTTCATCATAAGTCTTTCAAATAGCCTTAAGCATAGACTTGTGAAGTTCTAGGATTTCTTCCCTTATAGGAGCCTTCTTCTAAATGAGTTTCTCATAAACTTTTTGGTTAATAATGCTCTCAAGATCCTTAATTTTAGATTGTTTGATACAATATATCTCACAATAAATATATCAATCTATTATTTCTCAAAACTATTATAAAAATCATAAAATGTGTTCATCTAAACAAAGTTACCTTGATTAGCAATAGTTGTATTGATCTTCTCTATATTTGGCTTCCAAGGTTGTCAAGCTTTGCCTACTATTTGTTTTGCTAAAGTTGCTTTCTCTACTTGCTTGTTCTCTTGTTCCTCCTCATCTTCATCACTTGACTCAATCGTCAACAATGTTTTCTATCTTTTTCCTAGTCTGATGGCCTATTACTTTACTCTCTTTTTCTTAGTAGACACTACTTTCACCAATATTAGATTTTCTTTTAGGTTCACTATGCTAAACATTGGACACTACTACATATGGAATGCTCTGTTCTAAAGATGTTTCTACAATTGATACTATCAAGGGTTCAATGTTCAATATACTTGCTTCATCATTTATCTTGCATCTACAGATTCACTATCTATCATTCTAGCCTCTGATAGTACCTTTTCCATTATAGAGTCAACTTTCTTGTATGATGCCATCTCTAAGGTTGCTTGATGAGTTGACTATGTGATCTCGTCATATGTACCAAATCAGTATTATGCTTCATCTCAATCTAAATTTAACAACAAATCAATAAAATCAACTACTATATCATCATTTTTAGTTCATAACTCAAGGGATCAAGAAATTTTTCTCAAGGTTCCACTACTTGAATATAGGTATGATCTATATCAACCAAAATAAATATGTATTCTTCAAATCTCTCCACAATTATAGGTGCAATTCTAAATCACTTTTTCATTTCATTTTGAAATGTCCTCATTATTAGGTTGCCACTATCTAATATCTTATCTGCAGGATGCCTTCTATATACCTCTATAATTTTCTCCATTATGCATCTCTCACTACTCATGATGTGAAATCTTTGAAGTACATGAAAGAATATGTGATTGATCAATGACTAGAATCTAAACACACCATTCCTTATCCTCTTGATATTTTAAAGGTTCTCTAAGAGTTGCATTCTTAGTATTTCACTAAGATTCACTTTTTCCTTATCTATGCATATCTTATATGTTGCATAGAAAAATCTTACTAAAAGTTCATTAATCTTAGAAATTGCACAAATAGAATATGGACTAAATCCACTCAAAAATCTTACATCATCTAACTTGATGGTGGTAATCACCATAGCCTTTCCATTATACACTTCCTTAGTATAACTCTCAACTTTCTTCTTGACCATTTTCTCACCTATAGGTACACTACCTTGTTTACTAAGATTACTTACCTCATGAATAAGGTTAATAGAAATATCAACTACATTATCTTGTATCCATAATTTGCAATCATGTATCCTACTCTATATGATCTGTGTCCACTCATCTGTGTCTAACTCATGGTAGAAGAAATACCTAAACAAATCTAATTCCTTTGGATGTTTAAATTAGGGCTTCATAGTCATGTCATGGTTGAAAACCAATTCACTACCAATTGACTCAAACTTACTATTCAAATGACTTCTCGCATCTTCAAGATATACTATATTGTTTAGAGTGATAGACAATACTAAGTTAGGGTTTCCTTCAGTACATTTTATAGAAATAATCTTTAATCTAGGTCTATCTTTTTTCTCAACATTATGCACTATTGACATATCTGTGATTCTATCAAACAAGAACTTTTACTAAACAAATTTTTGGAAAAATGATAAAATACCTCTTTGTTAATATAGGGTTTCCTTCAAAATTTCTCTAACAATTCAATTCTAAATTCTCTTTGATTTGGATGTGTTTGCAATGAAGTGAAAATCAATTCTCTACTCCAATTATTCCATCAACTTGAACTTGCATTAATTGTGTACTTTGCAAACATGAAAAAGCTATGAACTACATTTTGTATTCAAATAACTATTCAAAATCATCTATGAGATCTTCAGATGTCACCCGAGGTTTACTATAGCCTCCTTTCATCATAAAAAACCTCTATCAAACTTCACATAATGAAATTCTTTGCAAAATTATATTTTTTATCTTCTACTATAGAATTAACATTTACTGTAATTTGTTTAAATACCATCTAAACATAACCAGATACATATTTTCCCTTTTTTACTACCTCTAATTTGATCTCTAAATGAATTTCTCAAATTTTGATGCTATGAACAAGATTAATTCAACTTAGTTGAATCAAACTCAATGACTAACTTTGATGTTCATGTCTCATCATCATCTAACTTTTCTTTTGAGATATTTTCTCCTTGCACAAATGCTTCATTAAGTTCTTCTCAAAGTTCACTAACAATGTTTCTATGTTCCTCATTGTCTCTCTTAGTTTCAGAGTTCCTTTCATGGGTCCTTCTATCATTTCCAACATTCTTTCCATCATTCCTTATGTTTCTAACATTTCCTCCAATGTTCCTTCTATCTCCAATGTGTTTTTCCATTCCATAGTACTTTGCTATGTGCCTGAAGTTGTTGCATAACTGATATACTGGTGCTCTACTTTTAGGATTCTGCTAATCATCAAATGTATTGCAATTCTAAGAAATGTATCCTAAGTTGTTACAATTATAACACATGGTCTATTTTCTATCTTTATAAGATCTTCCTTCTGTCAATGTCATTTAATTTGATCTTCTCTTATCTATAGGGTTAGTATTTCTAGACATTCTACTATTTCTTTTATCATTATCATACTTAGGTTTCCTACAATCAATTGCATTATGACCCATACCATGTCAATTATAACAATAAAGGTCCTTAACATGATTAAATGAATTATTAGTACAATCTCTTTTTATATGACCTATTTCATTACAAAATAAGCACTTAACTCTAAATTCATATACCTAGTTTCCTTAGGATATTCCACATGCTTTGGTTCATCCAAAATTTTAAGTTCCTTGTTATGCTCAATTTCTTTGGATTTTTTAGACTAGATTCAATCTTATCATCAAATTTGTCTTTTTCTTTTAGATTCAATCTAATCTTAGGTTTCTTTGTAGACATGTTAATTAGATATCCAATACTAGTATTATCATAGGTAGGCCTTTTAATTGACATTGAATCATCAAGATTTTCTCTACTAGAATAAAACTTCTCAAGCTATTGCTTGCACTATGTTAATTCTCCCTCCATAATAGTATTGTACTTATGGAGATCTTCATGATCTTCTTTCAATGTTTCAAACTTAGATGTTTTCTTTGCCAGACTTGCTCTTAGATTTACATTTTCAATCTTCAAATCAGATTAAACTCTGTTAGGATCATTTCTCAAAATCAACTTTAGATTTGTAATCATTAATTCATGTTTCAAGATCTTGTATTTTGTTTTCAACTTAAATAATCATCATCACTATTTCTAGATTTAGTAGATTTAGTCTTGGATTTGAGTTGTTAAATCTTTTCCTTTAATTGACCTATATATACCTTGGAGTCTTCTTATATGTCCTTTAGCTTATATATTTCTTTAGTAAGCAGATCAATTTTTTCAAGACCTTCTTCAAGGTTCTTCATCAATTGTTCCATATCCATAGGGATCTTACTTATTCTATTAAGCATCTTCAAAGTAACTAAGCTTTGATACCAATTATTAGAATTAAGGATTATTGAGGGTGGGGTGGTGAATCAGTATGTAGTGTAGGAATGTAGGAATGTAGAGTAGATGAGATGAATCATAAAAGTATGTATATGAAATAGAAAATGTGAATGACATAACATCTCATCTAGTGTTCCATTTTGTTGATAGTGATAGGTATCTTGTGCAGATCGAGAGGATGAACCAAAGAACTAAATGCTTATGCAATCATGAACAAACATGATACTTTAAAGAATCTAACAATTCCTCATCACAAAGGATGCTAGTAAATTAGTGATCAAATCATGTGCTTACTCAATGTAGCCCTACACTAGATAAAATCCTAAGTCTGGTTAACAAGCTTGAAAAATTATCATCACAAAGTGTTTAGCTAAATCCTAAATTTCGTACAGTTCTCACTGACATTGCAATCATGGGAATATGAATATGACACATGTTCTAGTTTTTTTTGAAAATAAATGTAAGCGTTCAAGGCACAACAAGCTAGAATGACCAAAATGTTTATCCCTTTTGATATAGCAAGTGAATATAAGCATCAGTGCATAAATTCTAGGATGACTAGAATGTTTATTTTGTGTAGACACACTAGATATATGAGAGATCCTTCTCATGCTAAGTAATTGGTTTGTATTATGTCTGGAATGACCCTTGTGTTCATAACCTGAGATAGAAGTGTGCTAAGTATGCTCATAGTGACCTATATGTTCACTTAGTAGGATGAATAATAGTATTTATTGTAGCATAGAGAGTTCACTCAAACAAGCAAGGAAAAGAACCAAACTTAGTTAAGAGTCCATATAAAATGAGTCAAGGTACACAAAGCCATCTAGTATGAGATAGAGGCTCTTACAGTGAACACCCCTTTTATTTGGATGCTTCAAATCATTGGAACTAAATAATTAAATAGAAAAAAAAGAGAATATCATGCCCCTTGTCCTCACTTCTCTAGTCAAAAGTGACATCATCGAGTTTCTCAAAGAGGCATGATAAAGTGAAAGCAAAAAAAAACAAAGAAAAACCCAACGTATCCCAAATAGGGTGATTTTTAGTGTTGAATATCCATAATTTTGTGAATTTTAGAAAAAAAAATAATGCTAGTAATTTGATTAATTATTTAATATTCAATGCAACCTAAATCTCCACATTTAATAATTGCTCAATAATTTATTTTATTAAAAAAATTAAACTAAAACATTCACCACAATATTTGATACAGGATTAGATTTGATTCACCATATTATTATATATAATTTAATAAATTAATATTAATTCACCAATAACTATTATAATTTTTAGTTACTTAAAGGATATATTACAAATATTTAGTTTTCACTATTGATTTAAAATGTAATTTAATTATCCTCATAATTTCCTTGAGATACAACATTTTCAATTTTGATTTGTAATATACCATGACGATTAGTGAATTTACTATTATTATTGAGATTTGCTAATATTTTCTACTAAAAAATTATGATTCCAAAATAATTGCCAATGTAAATAATATTTAAAATAAAAACTGAGAGATAATATTTAAAATAATCCAAAACAAGTTCACCATTTTAAGTTTAGTTTTTGTGTCATAGGATTGATGTCAAGTGTCAACATTCTAAACATCTATGAAAGAAATCTATTCAGTAGGAGTAATGATAGTAGACAGCCAAAGTTGGAAAAACTAGTGACTAAAATCAAAGAGGAATCTTCAGTGAGAAGAACGTTAGTAGGAGACTAAGTGACAATACAAAGACACAATTCGGACGATTAGTGACTAACATGAGAGAGATATTCTTCAAGAGGAATCCCAATACTAATATAAGAGACAATAGGAAGATCAAATTACAAAAATTGGTGAAATATGTGAGAGATCTTCTATGAGAGGAATCTCTAAAGTGACACAAGCGACAATAGGAAAACATAGTAAGAACAACTCTTGATTGAACTAAGAGATCATCCGTGAGAGGAATCTCTAAAGTGACACAAGCAATAGTAGGTAGATGTAATTTGAACAACTAATGAATAATTCAAAAGAGATTCCTATAACACCATAGGGTGTTTCCCTTGAGTTACAAGAAGATTCAATTCATAGATGCATGAACAAAAGTAGAAAACAAAAGCAGGAACACAACTATTCAAGGAGCTAAAAGATGTGGTGAGAAATATAGCATTTGAAATAAGAGGCACCTATTTATCAAGTTTTCACCTTCTTGGTAGAGATTCTTTTTTTATACCATGATGCCTATTTGCCAAGTTTTCATCAATGGAATTTTTCTATTTTTTAATTTTTTGTGTAAATTTCATTTGTTATTCTTTCATGAATATTTTGATTTTTCAAATTTTTTTGTTATTACCAAAGTGCCTATTACTAGGTTTTCACCAAGATAATAATTGTTTCAGGACTTTTTGTAATCTTTAGACTTTTTTTCAGGACTTTTAAGTATATACAAAGAGAAATTAAAATTAGGTCAGTTGTAGAACTACTTTAGATGTAGAGTGTTGATGGGCTCCTTCAACACCTCTCCCATGGCTATAGAAAATTGGTAAGTACCAAATCCAAACACTATAGTAACTATGTATAGACCAAGCCAATTGGGTTTGCAATTCCCTTTCTATACCCATTGTTGCTAATTCTTAGTGTTTTCTCTTAGAATGAGATCACCCAATTGTAAGTCACATGGCTTAACTTTCTTGTTGTGGCTTCTAGACATATGCTATTGATAAGCTTGAAGATGATCGCACACCACTTATTGATGTTCATCTAAAAATTATAGCACTTGAAGGTAAGATATTCTATAGTCATCATCACTAATGAGACCCTTCATGGAGATTCTCAAAGTAGGAATCTCAACCTCAATTAGAAGCACAAAATCTACTTCATATACCAAAGTAAAGGGTTTTGTACTCGTTGGAGTTCTAATACTAGTTTTGTAAGTCCATAAAGCTAGATTAATCTATATGTGTCAGTCCCTTCTAGATTTGTTAATTGTGATGTAAGATCTTAAGGATTGCCTTGTTGGATGACTTTGCTCGACCATTATGATGAGGGTAATAAATAGAAGACCAATTTTGCATGATTCTAAACTTTTTGCACAATTCTTTAAGATCCTTGTTTTTAAATTGTTCTTTATTGTTAGTAATGATGGAGGAAGGTACACCATGCCTACAGATAATGTAGTTCATAATGAAAAGAGCTATAATTGTTTCATTTTCTATAGAGAGAGGGACTACCTCTACCCATTTAGTGAAGTAGTACATAGCTATAATGATGAACTTGTGTCCATTTGAAGAAGATGACTGAACCTAGCTCACAAGATCAAAGGAAAATTATTGGAATGGCCACAATGTGATAGATGGAACTAGCTCCCTAGCTAGAGCATGAATCAAATTCCCATGGAGCTAGAATTGTTTATAGGACTTGTTGTATTTGATTGCCTCTTGCTCCATATATGGCCAATAGTAACTAGCTTTAATAAGTTTACAATCTAGTGTCAAGCCATTAGAGTTAGATCTACAAATGCCCTCATGCACATCAATTAATGCATGTTTAGACTCATCAGGTTCTAGACACCTAAGGAGTGTTCTATCAAGACCTCTCCTAACCAAGTTGTCAATAATAATAAGATACCATGAAGAATTGTGAATAAGGTGTTATTTATCATTCTAGGTTCGATTGTCCAGAATAATCTAGTCATGCAAATAAGAGTAAATATGGTGGTTTCAAGATGAGTTGTTTCCTATAATAGAATAAATCATCTGAGATTTAGGGGAATTATAGGCAGCCTAGAGTAATGCTTCCACCAAGAGCTCATGTTGAAGATCATTCTCTAGCATCTATAACATGGAAGCAAGAGTAGTCATTACATCAACTAATTTGTTGTCTACCTAAGGGATTTGTTAAAAAGTGATATAAGAAATGTATTTCTTTAGGCCATCAACCATGTGTTTATAACGTATTAGTTTCTCATCCTTGTTCTGATCCACATCATTGACCTAGTTGATTATGAGCTATAAATCATCGAAGATATTTAAATTCATCCACTCTCCATTTAACTGCAACCTTCATGTCATTAATTAGGGCTTCATATTCTGTAGTAATATTTGTACAAGGAAACATAATCTTGTATGCCTTAAGTAGTGAATATTTCTCTAGTGTAATGAATAGGAGTAAAAAACTAGATCCTTATTGTGTGAAGGAGCCATCAAAGAATATCACCCAAGTTTGGTGAGTTAGAATTAGTATTGATTCATCGGGGAAGTCAATGTTTAGTGGAAGAAGACTCTACATTGGTGCTTCTTCTAATTGATCACTAATTGAATGTCCTTTGATAGCCTTTCCCTCAAGATACTAAATGTTGAACTCACTTAATATCATGACCCATTTAGGTAACCTTCCCATTAGAGATGACTTTTTGAGTAAATATTTTAGTGGATCAAATTTAGCAACTAGTCACATAGTATGAGAAAGTATGTAGTGTCTTAACTTTTGGGAAGAAAAGATGATTGCCAAGTAAGCCTTGTCAATAATACTATAATTCATTTCATAAGGAATTAGCATGCAACTTAGATATCAGATAGCTTTCTCCTTGTTATCATTATCTTCTTGACTGAGCAAGATACCAAGAGATGACTGTATTACAAAGATGTACAAAATAAGAAGCTTCTTTTACATAGAAGCCATCAAAACTGGTGGATTAGCAAGGTATTTTTTTATTTGTATTAGACTATGATCACAATCTTGGCTCTAGTTACATTTAACACATATATGTTGAGTCTTACTAAAAGGTTGTGACCTATTTTTGAGTTGTGAAATGAATCTACAAATGGATTGAAATCTTCCTTGTAAGCCCCTTATTTGACTAATATTATAGGGTGGTGACATGTCCACGATTGCTTGAAATTTCTCTTGATCTACCTCAATTCCTTTTGCAAAGACAATGTAACCAAGGAATTTCCCAAATGTTACACCAAATGCACATTTCTTGGGATTGAGTTTCAGATTGAATTTCTCCATATAATCTTAGATATGTCCCAAATCTCGAATATGAGTATTGTGTTTTGTGCTCTTAAAAAAGGTATCATCGACATAGTCCTCCATTGTCTTATGCATCATATCACAAAAAATTGTAGTAATTTCCCTTTGATAAGTGGCACTCATATTTTTCAAATCAAATGACATTACATTCTAATAGAAGGTTCCCCATGCACAAGTGAAATAGTCTTTTCCTAATTTTCAGTGTGATTTTAATTTGATTATAATCAGACAATCCCTCCATGAGTGAGTACATATCATGTATCCCATTGTCATATCCACTATTGTATCAATGTTGGGGAGAGGAAAATCATCCTTCAAACATGGTAAGTTCAAATCCTAAAAAGCTACACAAAATCTAATAGATTAGTCATGTTTGGTGTTGGTCTGAGATTGGTTTTGACAATTGAGTGTGAACACACTTAAGAAATTTTCTAAGTAGAAGTTGAGTATAATATAGATGTCAAGTTATAATATCTACTGATCTAGAAATTCAATAGGTGTTGAGTCACTTAGAAGCTAAGCAGATAGACAGTATCAAGAAAGTTTCAACTATTGAGTGACTAATAGTTGCCAAGTCAGTATATGTGTAGAGTAAACTATAGGTGCCATGCAAGATAGAATTTCTATATGTGTTAAGCATCAATAATCAGTTTGTGTCGAGTAACACAGAATTAGCATAAGAGTTTGTGCCCTCACAAACTAAGATGTAAACCATATTTGAATCAACACAAGATGAATCTTGAAGGATTTAAAGATAAGATTGAATCTTTTTAATTCCCTATGAAATCAACATGCAACCAATCATAAAAATGGAAATATTTGAGCAAGAAAGATGGATGAATCTCAATCGTAGATTCATACCTAACCCTATGTCATGAAACCTTTTTAAGGAGGTAGAAACCCCACAATTTAGTAGTGTATGGAATGTATAGGAATGCATGAGAGAATGCTAATGAAGTTTGAAGGAAGTGAAAAGGGTATAAAGAATTAGAAGAAGGACAACATTGCAATATCAGTTATCAAAATAGAATATCAACACTTCAAAAAAAATCATATTAGATCAAGAAGGATCAAATTAGAATGGACTAAAAATCTCAAATAAAAAATTGAGGATTATATGTTATTAGTTCAACACATTCTACCATAATTTCTAGCCATTTTATTATGAGAATGAAAATCCTATTAAGATAGGTTGGTTTAACAGCCATTTTGTGAATCCTTTAATAGGGTGACATTCCATGTGAATGTTTGTAAATCCTTTAGATAGGTCACTTTTAGTAGGGTGTTGGAGCCTTTAATAGGGTAGACCTCTCATAGGGTAGAACATTGATGATGGTCAAACTTTGTAACCTTAACAAGTTACATATTGTTGTAGTGATAAGTTGTGGGTGTCATCCCCACCGCAGTTTTACCTTCTCATTTTGGAGGGCTTCTTGGTGATGAAATATTGTTTTTTCTATTATCATGCATGCCTTTACTTTTATTTTATTTAGAAAATTTTTATGCATGTATTGATTTCAGTTAAAAGTTTTATAGATTAAAGTTTGGTACTTCTAATTCACCCCCCCCCCCCCCCCCCCCCCCCCCCCCCAAGAAGTATTCTTCCCACTTGTAAATTCCAACAATTGGTATCAGAGCCAAGTTCTTACAAGGAGAAGCCTTATAGCTTGAAGAAAAGATCTAGAAATGGAAGTCTACAAGCTTGGGAATATTATAGAGAATCAAGAGATTGAGATAAATATCATTTTACACTCTTTGGAAGAAGCTAAGGAAGAATTGAGGAGATCCCTAAAGAGAAGAAGAGAAATTGCCATAGTTGAAAATGATAGATAGTACAAGGAGATTGACACCTCAAAAGTGTTTGCTAATGGAGATTCTAAAGAGTTTGATGCAAAAATTTCAAACCTAATAGAGAAGAATATAGATGAAGTAGAAGAGATCAAAACTCTCAAGATTGAACAAGAATCCCAATCCAAGATGCTTTGTGAAGTGACTAAATAGAAGAAAAGAGATATTAAAGGTAAAGCTATGATGGAAGATGGAAAGAGAAACCTTGCCAATAGATTAGAGGAAAAGTCAATTGATCTTGCAAGAGTTTCCAAAATGTAGCTAAACACCCTAAGCCAAATGATGAATGGCCGTCATGAGCTAAATGTCAAGGACATTGAGATCTCCACACTAAAGATGCAAAATGTACAATAACAAAATGACTTGAGAAGAGAAAAAGAAATTGCAGATAGCTTTAGCAAACCTAATGAAGCTATCAAGTACTTTGAACAACTACTAAAATCACCAAGATCCATCAATGACACTTTAGGAGTAGGATACACTAGCACTGAAGAAGAAAAGTTGTCTAAAACTGTAGAAGAAAGAAATAACAAAGGTAAGAACACAAAACCTACTTTTCCTTTTTGTGGTAAAAAGGGACATACCTCTAATGTATGTAGGAGTAAGAATGCCAATTAGCATGAAAAACCTAAAAACATGGGACACTGTCACAAGTGCAATAAGCAAGGTCATCAGGCATATGACTACAGGACTAGAACCATCAGGACACCAAGATTTGAAGGTCACTACTACAATTGCAAGTATGGACATAGAGCCTTTGAATGTGGATCAAGGCCTATGTGGACATCAAACCAACCAAAAAAGAAAAATAATCAAGGGCATCACTATAATTGGGACTACAACACTAGGTAGAGTTGTCACTACTATCAAGAATATGGACACATTCTTGAGAACTGTATAAGAACACACTTTAGTGGCAACTACAATAGGTGGTTGAGTCAAACTACTTGTTATAGCTATCTAAAGACTAGATATATCAGCAAGTATTTCCTAATAAGATCCAAGGCACCCAACTTAGAGTTCAAAGGAGAAATGAATAGAATATGGAAAAGAAAATATAGAAGTAGCACATCTAATGGAGGGATCACTTCACCTAAAAGGTCAAGTGGTCACACTTCATTCAATTAAGAAAAAGAAGGTATGTGTGACTAATATTTAAATATTTTATCATACATCAGTTCCAAGACAAGTCAGTACTACAAAAGATATAAATAGCATGAACAAAGATGCAAGTCTACCCTAAAAAAGAGTTAACTTTAGTTTCCAAGTGAAATCATAGAATATGCCGAGTTGTTGATAGAACTAGTGGAAGCCGAGTGATTAGTTGCTGCCAAGTGAAAATAATTTTTTATTAATGCCATGTGAAAGGAAATTCTAGTGTATGTCTAGTGTTGGAAAATCAATGGAATCTAAGTGAAATAGAATTGCATAAGGAGCCAAGTGGATAGCTATATATGCACTAAGCATTAAATTCTATGAAATGAAGGGTATAAGGTCAAGTTTTCAATCATTTTTCATCATCACAAACACTAAGCAAGAACAAGAAGAGCATAGAAATGGTTTCCAAGAAGATATTGATGCTTTTGCAAATATTCCAACCAAGATTCAACATCATTTCTTTGATTTAAGGTATTTAGACTAGTGTTGAGCTACATAGTTAAGAGATTTTTACATCTTGAAACCCTAGTTTGAAGAAATGGCATCTACCTCTAGGAAACCCTAGGATAAGGAATTGTTTGAGGTTCAATTGGTTAGTAATGAAGTTAAACAACTAGATTTTAGACCAATTCCTAAAGATGTATACAAAAATGATCCTGTTGAAGCTTTATCTATTATTCCACCTAAGGTTATTGTGCAAGATGTTAGAAAGTGTTATAACTATAAAATAGGTTCAATTGGTATCATGGAGATTTGGCAAGCATATGATAAACTTTGTGAGAACAGGGTATTGAAGGAAGAGTTTCAAATTTTTGAGAGGAAGAGCTTAACTCGTGCCCTAGATTTTCCTAATGTATTCATAACTAAATGGATAAGAATAGTGTGAAGTAGAATCCATGATGGATGCTTATGTTTGGAAGATGGACCCATTAAATTGTCTAAAAGAATTATACATAGAGTAACATGACATCCAACCCTAGAATAGCCAAAAACCCTAAGGAGTGATTCTAAAGAAGCCATAGAGAAGAACATTAGGGAAAAATAGAACAAGAGAGGGATGACTATTGACACAATCATAGATCCACTTGTATAATTTTCTATTAGGGTCATATCTCATAAATTCTACCAGTCAAGTTGACTCAACAATATACTTTGTATTGTACTAGACGTGTGATACAAAATTGTCAAGAAGGATCATACTTATGATCTAGTTGAATTGTAATTACAATATAAATTTGGAGCAATTTTAATATGCATATTCTTTTATGTATAGAATGAATTTCCTTCCTTTCAAAAGATAAGTTATGAAACAAATAGGTCAATAGCAATACAGGTGAATAAATGCATAAAACATATGGGGGAAAATTTTGAAATTATAATGACCAGTTACTTTGAAGACTTTTAAGAAGTCAATGAAACATAGACTCAAGATACGTTTAATGTTGTGAAGTCCAAAGTTGAAATGGTGTTGAAAGATGCTTCAACACTAAAGAAAAAGGGTAGATTGTTGAAAATGCTTAAGGCTAGATTTGGGGAAGGCACTACAGAAGGTGAGGAGGATGATGAAAAGGAAGATGAGGATGAAGAAGAGTAGGATCAGGTGCCACTTACCTTAACCCAAGGCATGGGAAAATATGTAGAAGAGGTAGAAGGTGCCAAGCAAGAAGAGGAAACCAAGGAAGCACATACCAAGCCAAAGTCAAAGAAAAGAAAAGCCTCCACCTAACCAGCTGCCAAGCCCAAGAATGTTGCTAAGCCTAGCCTAGTAAAGCCTACCACAAGGGCCAGTAAAAGAGCCACATCAAGGAATGCTAAGGAGTAAGAAAAGAAGAAGGCCACTGAATTGTAAGGTCTAGCCAAGAAAAAGGTAAGAAGAAAATATGTTGCACCCCCTAAATTAGATGAAGAAACAACAAAATTTGATGACAATAGCCAATTCAGTTTGGTAAGTCACACTACTAAGTCTAATTTAGCAAACATATGTGATAACATTAGGGATAATGTAGACTTCTTAGGTTTAAAATGTTTTGATTTTAATAAGTTGAATAGATAGGAACAAAAAATTGTTGAAGAGTCACTCTACACCACGATGACAAAGTTCAAGAACACTCCACTTGAACTTGACAATACATTTCCTAAGGAGTTATATTCAATTGTAGAAAATAAATGGAATTATTTCCTTAATATGGAAAGAGAAATAAGAGTGTCAAAATTGGCTCGAGTAATGATTGAACTTACTAAAGGGAAAATTATTAATGAAAATAAGAAACATGAGATCAAATTTGCACCCAAGTATAGAGCCTTCAATATTCTATAGAATAAGATTGAGGATATTGTGAAAAAGTCCATTCAAATGTGGAAATTAATTTATGGCCTAACAACTATGAAAGAAAGAGAAGAAGACCCCTTTGAGGGAAGAAACACTAAAGAAGATAAGGAAAATGATAAGGAGGAGGAAGGTGAAAAATAAAAGGAAGATGTTAAAATGGAGGAGGAAACACAAAAAGATGATATCGAAATTGTTGAGGAACAACAACAAGAATAGAGTGTGCAAGACACACAATTGCCACCACCAAGTCCTCCACATGTAACTCACACACCTATAGATATAGTAATTGTACAAGATGATTTTGATGACTCTAGTTAGAACATAAATCTATTAACTATAGAGTATCTAAAAAATATTCTTCACTAGACTACACTACAAGCTCAATTGTGTACAGATCTAGTCTTAGTGAGAGTGGAAGAACTACAAAAAGCTATAGTTGACTTCACAAGATATAAGGTGAATCCATAAGAACCACATTCTCATACAACAATAACTAAAAGTGGACAACCCCAAGATCAAACTACATGAGACACATAGCCTAAGGTTGACTCCACAAAACCATTCACTACAATTGTTGAGGAGCCAGTAAAGGACCAAGCAGGATAGATGGATACCTCTATCTCTACAACATAGGAACAATGTGCACCCCCAAAGATCACTGTGATTAATAAGGAAAGATCTAAAGAGGACAAGAAAAGTCCTAAGGAAAAGGAACAAGAGTGAATAAAAATATTGTTAAATTTTTTCACAATAGGGACTCCAACTGTAACATCTCAAAAGTTGAGCATTGAGGAAATACCACTTCAAATTTTAGCACTAGGCTCAAGCTCTACAAAGGTTACAAGGGTACTTCACTATGGAGACATGCACTAGATGAGGAATTAGTCATTCCCAAGTATGACTATGAAAATATGAACATTGATTAGATAAATAAAGTGCAAGAGGCACTAGAAAAGAAAAAGAAATAGGAGATACTAAAAAATGAGTATAAACAAAATCAAGAATTAATTGAGATTAAAGACATCTTTTTAGATGCATTTAGCTTGTAGGTGCCTAATGAAACCAAGCCTATTATGGAAAAACTGTCCAGTATAGTGGATCAGTTATAGAATGAAGACCTTCATGCAAATACAAAACTATTAGAATGGTCTAAAAAGAGGTTTCAAACAAAAGTAACACTTTCACAAGTTGAGTAGGCCAAGAAGATTGAAGAGGCAAAGGCAGTACTTGAGAATATATTCCCATTGTACCCAAAATTGTGTGACCCATCAATTTTCACACAAGAAACCAACCACTAAGTTATGAACTTATAGATGAACTTAAAGATATGTGATATGCAACTACCCAAGGGTCCAGCTTAGAGTGAGAAGCATTTTCAAACTATGCTTCACACTTAGAAGGAACTAGCTATGTTAACAGTAGATGAGGCAAATACCAAGGCCAAGTTAATATAGATTCAATCTACCATAATCGCACACATGGAAATTTTGCAGAAAGAACTGGCCTATGCTGAAAATGTGTTAAAGAAAGACCCCAATGTTTCTACATTGCAAGGCCTAGTTCACCTTGCAGTAGAGACAACTATCCAACTTAAATCATTAGAAATTGCATTAGAAAATTGGGATGTTGCTCTCAGGATAGTAGTGGAGGTAATAAATCTTTTTTAGTTAAATATTTAGTTAATGTCTAGATCTCTTTTACATAAGTATCACAAAGGGGGAGATAAAATTTCTAGAGATAATATTGTTGAATTATGGGAGATAAATATGGAGATAAATTTTGCAAGGGATAGAAAAGCCAAAAGGAAACTATAATTGTAAGGGAAGATATGTGTAAGGGGGAGTTAGAATAGAGTAGAATAACATGGCAAGGTAGAGATAAAGAGTATTAGAATCAACATGAGACAAATCTAGCATGACAAGTTGTGGATACAACAAAGGCACATCAACTTAGGGGGAGACAAATTTTAAGGTATCTTCACAAAATTTTGAACAATTTTTGACGTTTATGTATACATGCCAAACAAAATATATATTACACTCAAAAAGATTAGATTCATCATGTATAGTTAAGTATTTTTGGAACCCATGTCAAAGGGGGAGATTTTTGGTCTTCGATTGGTTTTGTCAATTGATTGTCAACACACTTAAGAATTTTCTATGTGGAATTAAAGATAATATAGATGCCAAGTTATAGTATGTGCTGAGCTAGAAATTCAAAAGGTGTTGAGTCACTCAGATGCTAAGTAGATAGACAGTGTCGAGCAAGTTTCCACTATCAAGTGACTAATAGATGTTGAGTCAATATATGTGCTGAGTGTCAGTAATCAATAAGTGTTGACTAACACAAAATCAACATAAGAGTTTGTGTCCTAAAAAACTAAGATATAAACCGTATTTATGCCAACACAGGATGAATCTCAAAAGATTTAAAGATAAGATCAAATCTTTTAATTCTATATGAAATCAACATGCAACCAATCAGAAAAATAGAAAAAATTGAGCAGGAAAAATGGATGAATCTCGAATGTAGATTCATACCTAACCTTAGGTCAGGAAACCTTTTTAAGGAGGTTGAAAATCCATAATTTAGTAATGTATGGAATGTACATGAATGCATAAGAGAATCTTAGCAAAATTTGAAGGAAGTGAAAGGGGTTTAAAGACTTTGAAGAAGGAAAATATTGCAGTATCAGTTATTAAAACAAAGTATCAACACTTCAAAGAAAATCATATCAGAGGGTTAGTGCAAGAAGTTGGGTCTCACTTTTGGCCAAAAACTGAAAGTGTTTTTCTAGTTTTTGAAATATTTTGTCAACTGATGCAAAAATTTGAGCCATTTAGATATTAAATATAAAAAAACTTCAAAAATAAAAAATGTAGTTCTTGGAATCTTATTTTTGAATATGTAATTTATTTGTATAACCATATGATAGATTTTTTTTTGGTATGGATCTTTGAAAACCACTTTTTCAAAATGCTCATTTCAGGACCATACCACGCTCATGTACGGACAACATAATTTGACACAAATGAATGAATTTTTACGAATCCTTTTAAATGGAGTTACTTGACACACCAAAGATTGATGAGAATATTTTTCTTGAATTTTTTAATGAATATTTTTTTAAATTAATTTTTAATTGGCTATAAAAGAAAATTTTAAAACCTCTCGTGTACGAACACCATAAGTTGATCAGAATTTCACTTTTTTCAAATTTTTTTTAACTTCAAAAGAATTGAATGTAAATTGATGACATATAAATTAATTTAAGAAAAAAATTTAAATAAAAAATTTATTAAAGTTTTAATGAACATTGCTATTTTACATTTAGGTACCACCTTTGATTAAAAAATATTAATAAAATAGCAAATAAAATCATAACTCTATAAAATTTATATTTCTGAAATCATGACAGTGAGAGTTCTAATGGGTTTTTGTTTCATAAAAAAATTTGATTGGGAAGACCCTCTAAAAATTATGGCAAGGCATGAATTTGTCAGTTCAATGCCTTAGCCAAATCTTGAGAGGTCAAGGCATAGGCTTGGTGTCACCAAGCCTATCCCAAACCAAAATTCGAGGCAGGAAAAAAAAATCCTGCCTCATGTTGTAAGAAACGGGCACCCGTTATTTGAATTTCAAAAAATGGGTACTCGTTTGGAAAACCTAAATGCGGCATGTAAAGTCCACTGAAAACTTAAAAAAATGAATTTTTAAGAAATGGGTACCCATTTTTTATTTTTTAAAAATGGGTGCCCGTTTCTTAAAAATTCAAATTTTTAATTTTTTAAGAAATGGGTACCCATTTTTTGAAATTAAAAAATGGGTACCTGATTTTTAAAAATAATGGGTGACCTTTCTTTAAATTTACGGTCGAGAACCTAAGACAAAAATGGGTGCCTATTTTTTAAAATAGGGTACCTGTTTCTAAGAGGAGTCATTTCACGGATTTGACTTCCACAGAATTGTGACCCAACTTTGTGCATTCACCCCAGATCAAGAAGAATTAGAACTATACTTTCTAGCCATTATATAAAGAGAATGAAAATCCTATGAAGATAGGTTGGTTTAACAGCCATTTCTTAAATTCTTTAATAGGGTAACATTCCATGTGAATGTTTGTAAATCCTTTCGATAGGTCACTTTTAGTAGGGTGTTGGAGCTTTTAACAGGGCAGGCCTCTCACAGGGTAGACCATTGATGACGGTCAAAAATTGTAACCTTAACAAGTTACATATTGTTGTAGTAATAAGTTGTGGGTATATTACCCACCCTAGTTTTACCTTCTCATTTTGGAGGGTTTCTAGGTGATCAAATATTGTGTTGTCTATTTTTATGCATGCCTTTACTTTCATGTTATTTAGAAACGTTTTATGCATGTATTGATTTTAGTTAAAAGTTTTATAGCTTAAAGTTTGGTACTTTTGATTCACCCCCTACCTCTCAGAAGTATTCTTCCCACTTGTAAATTCTAATACTTTGGAGACTAGAACAATGTATCATATTCATTCAATGTAATCAATAGCACAGATGAAACCAGCTTTCAAAAGTTTTTCCAATTCAACTTTAACAATGAATTCAACATGAGGATGTATTTTCTAGAGCTTTTGTTTGACTGGTTTAACTCTTGGTGCAATAGATAAATGATGCATTATCAAATTAGGGTCAATGCCTTGCATGTTTGAGTATGTCCATGCAAAATTTATCTTTTTCTCTTCGAAGAAGGTAATAAATTCCTCTTTTTATTCTTGAGATAATGACTATGCATGATGTATCATGTGAGGTTGCTCCTTTGTTCCCAAGTTGATCAGCTGTGTTGGTTCTATCAACACCAATGATCTTTCCTAAAAATTACTAGGAAGTGCATCAAATATCTCATCTATAGGTGCCATAGAGAGATTTTCACCTTTGGATACATCTTTTATTTTTACTATTTTAGGTTTTGATATTGCTACAATGTAGTTTTCACCATCAGACCTTCTATTTATTTTTATTTTTATTGTGTGACTAAAATATTTGATGTTAGCTTCAGTCATGTTCACTCTTCATTTCCTAGTGGAAAATATTATAGGTTCAATAGCATTTAAGTAGCATGCAAGATTCTGGAATGTAGACACTTCACTAGATGTGTTAGAATTCTAGTCTATGAGCTCAAGATAGTTGAGTGAAAGAGATGTGGCAAGTTTGATGGAATTCATAGTATAGTCATCAAGTGCTTGGATAAGTAATGTGAGACTTAGAGTAGCTTCATACACAAGCATGTTCTAATGCCTTAGAGTACTAATGTCATTAATTGATGACTCGATGATACTAGTTGGGTGAAACTCATCTGACCTAATACTGCACAATTCACCTACTTTGACCTAATTTTCATAAACTTGAACTTGAGCTATATCTTTGGCTGTAGTTACTTCTAAGAAAGAATCAAATTCATACTCTTGAGAATTTGTGCTATATGGAGAGAGTTAATAGAATTCCCTAATAGTAATAGGAACTCATTCTCCTGAACATCATGTAGATTTTTAAAAAGTCTCTTAACAACTAAAGCATGAATACACTCTACTTGTTCTTGTTGAATATGGGGAGAATCAGTAGTGTTTTCAAAAGAATCACTATCAGCATCCATGGTACTGACACGTGGTACAAAATCATCTAGTTTTGAAAACAATTTAGCTAGATCAACAGGAATTAGATAAGGATAAGGATCCTCATCATCAATGTTTCCCTCATGGTCATCTGACTCAGCTTGTGACTCATGATCCTTCTCTTGATGCCCTTTCATTTGATCTTCTTCTGTCTGCAGGGTTAGAAATTGTAGACATTCTACTATTTCTTCTATCATTATCATGCTTAGGTTTCCTATGATGAATTGCATTATGACCCATACCATGACAATTATCACAATAAAAGTCCTTAACATGTTTAAATGAATTATTAATACAATCTCTTTTCATATGACCTATTTCATTACATAAGAAACACTTACTTATTAATCCATACCTAGTTTCCTTAGGAGATTCCACATGCTTTGGTTCATCTAAAATTTCTACTTCCTTGTTTTGCTCAATTTCTTTGGATTTTTTAGAAGATTTCCTAGATTTAATCTTATCCTTAGATTTGTCTTTTAATTTTGGATATGATCTAATCTCAGGTTTCTTTCTAGACATGTTAATTAGATATCCAAGACCAATCTTATCATAGGCAGGCCTTTGAATTGACATTGAATCATCAAGAGTTTGTTTGCTAGAATAAAGCTTCTCAAGCTATTGCTTGCACTGTGTTAATTCACCCTTCACAATAGTATTGTACTAATGGAGTTCTTCATTATCTTCTTTCAATATTTCAAACTCTGATCTTTTCTTTTCCTAACTTCCTCTCATATCTGCATTTTCAATCCTCAAATAAGATTGAACCTTTCTAGGATCATTTCTCAAAGTCAAATTTATATTTGTAATATTTAATTTATGCTTCAAGATCTTGTACTCTATTTTCAACTTTGAATAATCATCATCACTAGTTCAAGATTCAAATGATTCAGGCTTGAATTTGAGTTGTTGAATCTTTTCTTTCAATTGACCAATGTATACCTTGGAGTCTTCATATCAATCCTTCAACTTATCTCTTTCTTCAATAAGGAGATCAATTTGTTCAAGAGCTTCTTCAAGGTTCTTCATCAACTATTCCATATCCATAGGGATCTTTCTTAAGCTATTAAGCCTCTTCAAAGTAACTAAGCTTTGATGCCAATTGTTAGTAATAGGGATTACTTTGGTGGAGGGTGTTGGTGTTTTAAAACTACTAAGCAACAAAACACTCAATACCAAAATTATATCGCTCATACAATCTAAAGACTAGCCAATTCTCATTAACAATTGTATGTGCAAACCATTTGGGCCCAACTTCAACAAAACCAAGGGTGATTTTCTACTCTTCACTTTCTTCTTCAAGTTGCACACCTTGATCTTGGGTAAATGACTGAGCAACATCACAATAATCAGAAGAATGAGGTGATTGACATACAATGCACCATGGTACATCATCATTCATATTTATAGTGTTCCTTTGCAGGGGATCTGGGGTACCCTTATCCTTCACATTTTCTGTCTGGTTAGGAACTAGCTTACCATCTTTCCACTGGGTGGTGTAAGGGTAATTTTACATTCTAGGTTGCATATTTAAACTGTTGTTATTCATAGAGGTTTTCTCAGCAACATTTGGCTTATTGAAATTGGTGGGATTCATCTTCTTTAGCAATTCCAACACCTGACCTATTGTAGGTTCTTCTAGATTTTTTCCTATAGGATTTTTATCACCCTCCCTTTTTTTTATTGTTCTTGGGATTAAAAAGCTTTGGATCATCCCTGCTGCCCAGTTTGCTAGATGCCTTCCTATTATTCTCTATATTTACTATGACTTTATATGCATCCCTTAAAGTTTTTGGATCCTTATCCCTCAATTGGTAAGTCATTTTTCTATCAAAAGAATTCAAATATGTTGTGAGACAGACATCCTCATTCAACCTCATAACTTGAAATAGTCTATACATACCTTTCTGGAATCTTACATTGAAGTCAAATGTGGACTCATTTGGGTTTTTCTTGATGTTATTGAATTCATTCAACATGAATCCTACATTAGTGTTGTCTCCATATTGCTCCTTAAATAATTTCTCCAAGTCACTCCATGAGGTGATACTCTCATTAGGTAGCATCCTAAAGAAATCCCTTGCATCTTTAGTTAGTGAATGCACAAACAATTTCATTACCATATCTTCACATTCAAATTCATAATCATTTAACATATCAATGAAAATTCTCAAATGTTCTTTACTAGTAAGAGCATTATTCCCAAAGAACTTAACCACTTTTTCTCTTAAATCAAATGATATGGGATGTGGCGCACCAAGGATACCAGAAAATGATATTTGTCTATACTTTTCTAGGTATATAAGTTTCTTCTAGAAACCAGGAACATTTGAGGTACTTGCTATGTTAGCTTGGTTTAGAGGAGCATCTTGGGATTGTTGAGGTTGGACAAAGGGTATTTGGGTGCTAATAGTGGATGATGAGGCAGGGGAAAATTGGGATATTCCTTGAGTTTATATTATTGGACCACTAGAGTTAGTGTAAGAATTGCAGATGGGATAGACAAATTTGGCCATGAAGCCAATGTAGAATTAGATTTTATGAATTGGATTTTTCTCCTAGTTTTTGCAGCTTCAGCTTCATTCTCAACCTTCTCAAGTTCTTTTTCAAGATCTTCCTTCTCCTTTCTAGCTTTTTATAAGTCTAGATCTAACTTTGACATGGGAGGGTTTACAGATTTTCTTGGTAGAGCTTGAGGTTCATTTATTTGGATCCCTATGGCTTTACCTTTCCCTTTATTTGTAGCTTTTGATGTGGGTTCTACAAGGTCCAATTGAATAGGTTTATAGGCTTGGACATCAGCAATAACTAGTTCTTGCCTTTGATTCAGGCATTTTTCTTGTTCTTGAACTTTAGCTCTCAGATTGTCTACATCTCCAAATACATCAGTATGGAGAGTTGTGGTATTTTCTTCTAGCTTTTTTATTTTGCTCCTTCAAGGCATCCATCCTTCTCAGTAGAGCATCCCTTTCTATTATGGCATCCAAGGTTGCTTTCTCCTTCTCCCTTTCAAGATGAATGTGTTTAGCTTCTTCCTCAACAATCCATTTCTTCAGAACTCCTATCTTAGAATGCACTTCTTTAGGATTTGTAGAATTAGCCTCTAAATTAGCAAGATCATCTATATCTATAAGATTGGGCTCCACATATGGGACTGCTCTAGGATTAAAAGGATCATCAAACAAACTCCTAAATCCTAGCCTACGATTCATATCTGCTATGAGATCTGGCCTTGATGAAGCAATTCCTACCGTGGTCACATATTTGTCCTAAAAAACTCTCTCATCTGGTAATGGGGTACTGAAAATGCCTCCTAAGAGTCTTGCAGTTGCAGACTTAGAACTGAGTGAAGAAGACTCTCTCCCTAATACTGGTTGATACTAGAAATTGATGGATACGCTACCTCTAGGTTTCCAGGTGGGATTTGGATGTATCCTTTTCTTATTTTGGTTCTTCCTACCACCTTGGGGTAAATTAGTATACATTGGTACATAAGGATTGGCTCTCATATAAGTTGTTGTGTTCTTTTTCTTGTCAGCCATATTCACCTTTTGTTAAAATAAGCACTAGTTTTGAAACCTTGATCGAGTTGCCACCCTATTCTTGGGAAAATACATAATGATAATTATTCCTAACTTGAAGTAAAAAAAACACAAATAGAAATATCTGACATAGATAGACCAATCACTTAGATCATAAGACTACAACTCTTGCTTGTTAGATAAGACACTTGGATGGGTTGGATACATCAGTGTGTCACTATGGTACTTTGGCTATTCTCTCTTTAAATTCTCAAGGTTTTTCACTAGAATATTCCCTTATAACCATGGGAAAAGCTTAGATAACCTGACACACATGTACACAAAAAAACCAAAGAAACTGTAGTACTTTTCACAGATGTGTTGGACAACTCCCCAGTAGAGTCGCCATTTTTTTGCTGTTTGAAAATGATACGGAGTTTTCAATTATCCCACTGAGAAACTGACATATCTAGGGGCAGCTAACTCCCATTTTTAACATGCCATTTCTGACAATAGGCCAACTATAAGGCATGACCCTTCTTCTACTTTAGGCTCTACTAAACCTAGGCAAGTAGACCTTAGATTCAAATGATATCGTACCAATGTAAAAACATAACCCTGAATCTATTAAGTAGATTAAAACCCTTATATCTCCTAGTAATTCATGAAATGACATAGATCTATAGTAGCTAAATTCAAAACCATGAATCTCATAATATGAGTGAGGGTTAAACTATTCTAGCTCTTCAACATAGAATTGTAAAGATTATTTGAATTTGATTTGATTTTATGTGGGTGGGAAAACTTGTAAAGTTTCTCTGGTATGAAGATAGTTAGTAGGAATGGCCCTATAATTGATGTATTCTGAATGGAAGACCTAGGATGTGCTTGTTCTAGACCATGAATCTTTGCTTTGGCTGTGATACCCCTTCCCATCCCATCAGTTTCTCATTCACGCCATTTTCTCTCTTGTATGGAAGCATATGTTATTGTACAGTCTGGTTGATTAGATGATTTGTGAGTCTTTTCATGTATTTTCATGTGTTATTTCAAGGAAATTAATACAGTGAGTAGTAGGTGTTTAGTTTTAGTCTAAATCGTGTCTCCTTTCTCAGTTGAGCTATGATGTTTTATGGTCTTTGAACAAAGAGCCTAGATCATAAGTGCAGTCCCTTAAGGTTGTATGTTGCTTCATTTTTGCTAGCAATTCAAGGAATTATGTAAATGCTTCAGAGATTTAATAGGGTTGTAGTTTTATTGAGGGGGTTATTAGGTAAGAATGAGATTTAGATAAAACATTGATGTCTATTTACAAGGTGAATGGATAGATCATATATCTAAATATATAAATAAGTATCAGATATCCAAAATACATGAGAGAGATTCATGAATTTTCCCAATGGATCAGGCATTGATCAGCTACAGGGTCATTAGGTTGTTTTCTATACATGGTTTTCATCCACTTTCCCCACCCACATAAAATCAAATCAAATTCAAATAATCTTTACAATTTTATTTTGAAGAGCTAGAATAGTTTAACCCTCACTCATCTTATGAGATTCATGGTTTTTCATTTAGCTACTGTATATCTGTGTCATTTCATGAGTTACTAGGAGATAATAGGGGTTTTCATCTGCTTAATAGATTCAGGGATATGTTTTTGAACTAGTATGGTATCATTTGAATCTAAGGTCTACCCGCTTAGGTTAAGCATAGCCTAAAGTAGAAGAAGGGTCATGTCTTATAGTTGGCCTATTGTAAAAAATGGCATGTTGAAAATGGGAGTTAGCTGCCCCTACATATGTCAGTTTCTCAATGGGATAATTGAAAACCCGGTAACATTTTCAAACACCAATAGAGGGGACATGAATCAATAATCTAAAAACTTTATTCACCAATTAGATATTATTACTTACTTTAAACCATGCATAAAAAAGAAAAAAATTAATGCTAAACAATAATAGTAGCAATACACAAAGACAACTCATAACACCATATTTTGTTAACTAGAGAAACCCTGGCAAAAGAAAAACTCGATAATATACTAATATATAAGTTCCTTGTTACAGGATGGACCCTACTAGGATTTAATGAGAAAATTTAGTATAAGAAGTCCCTTTTAGGATACTTTGAATCCCTATTAGGAGATTCCTACCCTGTTAGGAGTTGTAGTGCAATGAATGCAAGATGAGCCCACTACCCAAACAAGTAACTAGACTAAATATTAGTATTGTAACTTATTCCTTGACTGATCTCTAATCTTTGACTTGATCTCAAATAACCAAATAGCTCATATAAAACTTTGCACATATTAGTTTCAAAAAATTTCACATAAAATTACAAGATAGCACTTGCAATGCAATTTCTCACTTCACACAATCCTACCACAAAATGTCATTTTCATAAATACCATGCCTTTACATAAATTATTTTTGGGTCAGCTAAGATAATAATCCACCTTTCCAACTTAGAGTAAACATCTAGGATGTCAGTCCTCATTGATAAAGTAATTATCTTGTAAACCAAACAAACCTATCCTTCAATATTGTTATCTTGTTTCAGTTCCAACATGATTAACTTTGTTTTGTACATTCTATACTAAGTTCCAAGATACTATCTCTATGTTACTTCCCTAATCATAATATGATGTTAGCGATAAGTTATAAGCAAAATAATAAACTGTTGTAAAAAAATTTCTATGCTTAGAGAATTTTTTGGTTACCAAACACTGAGTACCTTTATTTCCAAGGTTTCCTATGAACATGTACATCATGTGTTGCCATAAATGATGGAAATTACATTTCACTATTATCCAATTTTTAACATGAAGCTTAACCTTAGGGTATCCTAATAGATTACCTAGATATCGATATGTGGTGAGATTGGTTTTGAGATTGATGACATAGAAGCCAATTGATAAGCATTTTAAGGTTATCTCCAAAATGAAGCTTAACCTTAGGGGATCTAGATAAAACACCTAGATACCAAAATTGATAAGCTTTTCAAGGTTATCTCAAGAACAAAGCTTAACCTTAGGGAATCTAGAAAGAACACCTAGAACAAAGATTATATAACTTCATAGAATTATTCCTAGAATGAGACTCAATTCTTAGGAGTTAGGGATAGAATGTCTAAATAACTGTCCACTAAAATATGATAGGATTAATCATGATTCATAGAATTATCCCCAAAACAAGGCTTAATCCTTAGGAGTCAGGGTAGGACTATCCTAATACCTATCCATTAAATAGTGATTGAAATCAAGAGCTTAGAATTATCCCTAGAACAAGCCTTAATTCTTAGAAAAAAATATGATTATCTCTAGAACAAAGTTTAATCCTCAGCAAGAATTTGGAATTATCTCCAGACTGTAGCTTAATCCCCTAGAGTCTAGATAGAACACTTGAATACTACTCCATAAAAGAGGTAACAAGACGTATCATGAGTCATAGAATCATTCCTAAAACAAGGCTTGATCATTAGGAGTTAGGGTTAGACTATCTCATTACATGTCCATCAAACTCTAACAAGAATTGTTATAGGACTGATCAGCTCATCAAATGATGAAATAGATGACATAGGTGAAAGTCGAGGGAACAAAAATGACCTGAGTGATGATATGCTCAATGTGATGAGTGCATAAGATTCAAATTGAGTTGAAGTTAGTTTTCAAACATTTAATGATATAATCATCCTATGGTGCAGAGCATCTAATCAATTAGTTTGTTTTATGCAATGTAATAAGGTCTTAGGGTTGATAAAAAAATCTCCTCAAGGCCATCCACCATTTGTGATGGACACAAGACCCCAAGGTTACAATATGAACCTAGGTATCAATTGGTCCAAAGGTGGAATTTGATTTATATTTTGTTTTTTAGGTTGGCTTAGTGGTTTTGAGTCTTAGAATAATCATTCAGAATGATTACAATTCATTTAGGTTGGTGGTTAGTTGAAATTCCAAAAAAGTGCAAAAATTGCAAATTTGCATTAGCAACTTTTGCAACACCATAGCAATGTTTTGCAATAACTGAAAACAACCACTTTGGTTGGTTCAAAATATTTGAAAATGCCTTTTATAGGCCCTATGCACTCAATTGAGAGCCATAGAAGGAGTTTGTTATGTTTTTCTTCCAAGGATCTAATAAAAAACCCATTGTTCTAGCAATTTATGACTATTTTAGGCTGTATAGTTTGGATTTTCTAATTGAAAGGGTGCTATTTTGAATTGGTCAATTAGTGTATTTAATTTGAAGAATTTTGGAGGTGATTTGAAGGAGAGATCAGTTTCCATTTGCAAGTTATACTATTTTCTTCCTTATTGCCTGTGAAACCCTTGAACCTAGGGTTTGGCCAAAGAAATGGCCCTAGTTTGAGTTCCCATGGTTGGAATTTCTTCCAAACGTCAATGGGGTAGGCTAGGGCTATGTATTTTCATATTTTGATGGTTTTGGTAGAGGAGGTTGAAGTGGGAATTAATGGGAGCAAGCCTTAGGTCTAATAAGACCCATGTATTAGACCTATTTTGAATGCTTTGATTGAGAAATGCAAAGAATAGGAGTTGAGGACTTGAAAAATTAGGAAAACACCCTCATCTAACCTAGAAGAATGCTCTAGAGTTGAATAATGAAGTCCATGAACCCATTACTTGGTCTTTGCTTTGTAAACCACACCTAAACTTGCTAATTAGGCCTGTGTGCAAGCTAATGGTTAGGGTATGTTGGAGTGGAGTGGAGTTTTGAAACTCTAGAGTCTTAATGTACTCAAAAACGGGTGTCTTGAACTATTATTAGGTTGCTAAGTCCTTTCTCACAATCTCAAGTTATTGGTGAAAAATAGTATTGAAAAACCTAATTGTTTAGTAGGTCTATGCTATCAGTTTTCACTACATGTTGTATGTAGTGGTTCTAATCAGTGATATTCCTTGGTTTGAACATTTTTAATCTGCCTTAACCCTTCTTTCATGTTTTGGAGTCTTGGAGTCTCCAAATCTCAATTCTATTACTTTGAGGGAAATGAAACTAAATGCTACATTCTGCCCTGTGACTGATAACAGTCAATCTACTCATAAATCTGATTGGTTTGAGTTGTGTTGGATGGTTTTTTGGTTCCTATTAATGATAGGAAGGGTTAAATTGTTAATGCCACATTGTGCCAAGGTGGGGAGTATGAGGTCTTGATTGGTACAAGGGAGGAGAAGTTAGAATTTAGTTTTAGTTGAAGAGTTGGATTTGTATAACTAGTGCAATAGTTGTAAAACCTTAGTGTAGTCTTTTTGAAAGAGAATCAAGCCTTGAGTGATGTTGTGGAGTAAGGGGATTTTAAAGGTAGTTGATTTTCTTGGTGATTGAAAAGTGCTCGGAGTTGTTTGGTACTTCCCAAGTGTTGACTCTACATCAAGTGGTATCAGAGTCACTTTATTTGTGAAGACACAATGTCTAAAGGTGAGGAGCCTAAGAGGGAGATCCCCTTAAGGATCACAAATGTAGAATGAGTCAAGGAACAAATGGTAGAGAGTAGGGTGGTCCAAGAAGAGAATAGGACCATGAAAAGGGAGTTGGATAGACTCAAGAACAAGATGGGAAAAGGGAGTGACGATGAATCAGAGCCTAAGGAAATAAGAGGGGATGAGGAGGAAGAAAACATCCTTATAGACCAGAGGCCTTTCCATGTTGCATTAGAGAGGGTTGGAAAGAAAGGAGAAGGAGACTTACCCACTTTTTATGGTAAGTTGGATCCTAATATATGGATGGATTGGATTTAAGCCTTAGAAAATCACTTTGAGCGTGATAAGACCCCTAAAAATTAGAGGGTTAGGATTGTGAAGGCCAAACTCAAAAGCCCTACCTTGAGTTGGTGGAATTTTTTGCAAAATGAAAGATTGGATGAGGGCAAGGAGTAGATTTCTACATGGAAGAAGATGAAGGTAGAGATAAGAAAGTAGTTCATACCAGAGGATTATGAGGTGTTGGTGCACAAAAAGTTGCAAAATCTCAAAACAAAGAGACTTGGATGTCAGTGCCTACACTCAAGAATTTCACAATCTTACCCTTAGAGCCAAGGTATATGAGATAGAGAAGAAAAAAATTGAAAGGTATGTGAATGGTTTAAAATATAGTGTTCAAGATGAACTAACTTTGAATACTTTGGGTTTAGTACATCAATGCTTTAACATGGCTTTGAAAACTAAAGAAAAACATAAGAGAAAAGGTGAAACAAGTAGTAGGGGTAGAGGCAACAGTAATAAGGGTAGAGGTAGGTTCAATGGAAGGGGATCCTTCAACAAAAATTAGGAAGAGTCTAGTAGATCAAATGCTGATGGGGAGTCCACCAATAGGGGGTCTTTTAGGGGTAGGAGACCCAATGGTAGAGGAAGATTTAGTGGAAGGGGGCCTAGTGTGTTTATAGTAAAATGCTTTACTTGTAATCAGGTAGGACATCAGTCCTTTAGATGCCCTAAAAAAAACAAGCAAGGGGATAGAAGAATTTCATTAACACAAGAGGAGGATAGCCAAAGAATCTCTTCATACCAATCAGCCACTTCAAAGCCTACACTTCTAGAGCATGGGGAATCTCTTGCAACTGTAGAACTCCCACAAAGGAAAACTTTGTTCAAAACTCTATACTAAGTGAACAATAAGGTTTGCAAAGTTATAGTGGATTCTAGATCCTTGGATAATGTGGTCTCTAGGGAGATGGTTGACAAGCTGAAACTCACAACAGACCCTCACCCTTTCCCCTACAAGGTGTCATGGCTAACAAAAGACAAGAAAACTCTCATCAATGAGCAGGCATGGGTAGAATTCAAGATAGGAGAGTATCATGATAAGGTATTATGTGATGTGGCAGAGATGGATGCATGCCATTTTCTTCTTGGGAGGCCATGGAAATATGATTTATTTGCAAAACATGATGGTAAAACAAACATTTACACCATAACCAAGGATGGGATTGAGTACACCATTCCACCATGACCTGATGATGGAAGCCTGACTACAAATGGGGTAATGTTAGTAGAAGAAAAAAAATTTATGAGAGTCACTAAGGAGAAGGATACACCCTATTATGCATTGGTTTTTAGGCCTCAAAAACATCCCATTAAACCATCACAAGATTCACCAAATATCAACAATGTGGGCCTAAGGAGGTAAGGGATTTATTGGAGAAATACAAGGGGATAGTTGCAGGTAGCCAACTAGAGAGTTTGCCTCCTCAAAGAGATATTAGCCACTATATTTACTTCATCCCATGGGCTACAGTTCCAAATAAGGTAGCTTATAAGATAAGCTTGAAGTAGAATGAAGAGATAGCAAGTAAAATTGAAGATCTACTAGCCAAGGGGTTCATTAGAAAAAAAATTAAGCCCATGTGTAGTCCCTACTATACTAGTTCCAAAAAAAATCGTACTTGAAGGTTGTGTACAGATTCAAGGGAAATCAACAGGATAACCATTAGATATAGGTTTCCTATGCCAAGAATAGAGGATCTTTTGAACTATTTGGGGAAGGCAAGTGTCTATTCAAAGGTGGACCTTAAAACTAGATACCATCAAATTAGAATCAGGGGTGGAGATGAATGGAAAACATCATTCAAAACCTTAGAACGATTGTATGAATGGTTTGTGATGCCTTTTGGCTTGTCAAATTCACCTAGTACCTTTGTGAGGCTCATGAATGAAGTCTTGAAACCTTTCTTGAACAAGTTTGTTGTGGTGTACTTAGATTTCATTTTAATATTCAACAAGGATAGGGATGAGCGCTTAAGGCACCTTGATTTGGTTTTGAAAAGGCTTCATGAAGAAAAATTGATAATAAATTTGGAAAAATGTTCAATTTTGCAGCATGAACTAATCCTTTTGGGCTTTGTGATATCAGGAGGAGAACTAGGGATGGATACTTCCAAGGTAGAAGCCATCCTTATTTGGCCACCACCCACCACTCCATCAGAGGTAAAATGTTTTCATGGTATGTGTAGTTTCTATAGAAAATTTATAAGAAACTTTAGTGGTGTGTGTGCCCCAATGATAGATACAATTAAAGGATGAAAGAAATGTGTATTTTCTTGGACTAAGGAGGCAAATGATTCCTTTGAATGTTTGAAAAGAAAAATTGCAGACCAAATGGTCTTGGTACTCCCTAACTTCTATAAATTGTTTACAGTAGAATGTGATGCAAGTAACATGGAAATTGGAGGAGTTTTAAATCAAGAGGGTAGGCTTGTGGCCTTTTTTAGTGAAAAGATTAATGAAAGTAAGAAAAAAAATTCAACTTATGATCTTCAAATCTATGCTATGGTGCAATCCCTTTGAAAATGGAGGCATTACTTGTTGCCTAAAGAATTTTTTGTATATATAGATAATCATGCTTTGAGTTTCTTGAATAGGCAGGAAAAGTTGAATAATAGACATATAAAATGGATTGAATTTCTACAAGCCTATACCTTTACTATTAAGCATAACAAGGGAGAAACTAATAAGGTTGCTAATGCACTTAGCAAGAGGAATCTAACCATTTAGGAAATCTAGTTGGAAAGCATTGGAATCCATGCAATGAAAGACATGTATGAGCAATATGAAGACTTCAAGGAGGCCTACCAAGTTTGGAAATCCATGGTGAAAGGTACCACGTTGATTTGGTGAGTATATCTTGCAAGAATGTCTTTTGTTTAAGGGGAGTTAGCTTTTTGTTCCCAAGGGATCCATTAGGGAGAACATCATTAAAGAAAAGCATTGTGGTAGTTTAGCCAAACATTTGGGGTTGGATAAATCTTTGGAGCAGGTTAGAAGGTTTTATTATTGGCCAAGGTTAAAAATTGATGTTAGGAGATATGTTAGGGAGAATATCATTAAAGAAAAGCATTGTGGTATTTTAGCTGAACATTTTGGGGTGGATAAATCTTTGGAGTAGGCTAGAAGGTTTTATTATTGGCCAAGGTTACAAACTAATCTTAGGAGATATGTTGAGGAGTGTCTAGTTTTCAAACAAGCAAAGGAAGGCTCACAAAATGTAGGACTTTACACCCCACTCCTAATACCTCATAAACCTTGGGACTCAGTGACTATGGATTTTTTTTTTGGTCTACCAAGAACCAAATCAAGTTTTGACAATTTTTTTGTAGTTGTGGACAAGTTTTCCAAAATGTCTCATTTCATGGCTTGCAAAACCACTCATGATGCCTCCCATGTAGCAGGTTTGTTCTTCAAGGAGGTTATTAGGCTACATGGTTTGCCTTTATCCATCATATCAGACTGAGACCCTAAGTTTTTGGGGCATTTTTGGAGGACATTGTGGAGAAAACTAGGCACTAACTTGTGTTTTTCATCTGCCTATCATCCTTAATCTAATGGGTAGACTGAGGTAGTCAATAGATCATTGGGAAATATACTAAGATGTTTTTCTAAACAACATGGTGCTTCTTGAGATTGTGTCTTACCCTAGGAAAAATTTTCCTTCAATGATTCCATCAATAGAAGTACTAGTTTAACACCTTTCTAGATTTTTTATGGCACTCATCCAAGGGGCACTTTGGAACTTAGGAAAGTAAAGAACATGGAAAGAAGAAGTGCATAAACTGATAACTTTGCAGAGGTAATGAAAGAAGTCCACCAATGGGTCCAAGATAGATTGCAAGATGTTTCCAACAAGTATAAACAACAAGCAAATAAAAAAAGAAGAGAACTCCAAATTAAGGTGGGGGATATGGTGATGATTCACCTCAACAAGACCAAGCTTCCAAAGAAATTTCATACCAAATTGTAGATGAAGAAAATTCATCCTTTTAAAATAGTGAAAAAGTGTGGCAATAATGCCTATCAAATTGATTTTCCTTGAAATATTAATTTGTCCCATATCTTCAATGTATCTAACCTATATGCTTTTAAGGGTGCTGCTATAGATGATGTTGATGCATGTACTATAGTAGATCTCAAGGAAGGATTGGGAAAAATCATTCCACCAAAGCCTAAACCCATTGTGGAAGCCATCCTAGACAAAAGGATCAGCAAGTAGACTATAAGGAGGAATTACTATGAATATCTTGTACATTGGAAGGGACGACCTACAATAGATGCAACATGTATGTCCAAAAAGCACTTCAAGGAACATTGTTTTGATCCTTCACTTCTGAATACTCCAAAGACTGGAGTTTCTTTTATGTATGGGAGAATGGTGTAGAGCACCTAATCAATTAGTTTGTTTTATGCAATGTAATAAGGTCTTAGGATTGACAAATATCTCCTCAAGGCCATCCACCATTTGTGATGGACACAAGACCCCAAGGTGACAATATGTACCTAGGAATTGATTGGTCAAAGGTGGAATTTGATTTATACTTTTCTTTTTAGATTGGTTTAGTGGTTTTGAGTCTTAGAATAATCATTTATAATGATTAGAATTCATTTAGGTTGGTGGTTAGTTGAAATTCCAAAAAAGTGCAAAAATTGTAGAGTTGCATTAGCAACTTTTGCAACAACTTAACAACTTTTTTCAATAATTGAAAACAACCACTTTGGTGGGTTCAAGCTATTTACAAATGCCTTTATACACCCCGTGCACTTGATTGAGAGGCATAGAAGGAGTTTGTTATGTTTTTCTTCCAAGGATCTAATAAAAAACCCACTATTCCAAAAATCTATGACTATTTTTGGCCATACAGTATGGATTTTCTGATTGAAAGGGTGTTATTTTGCATTGGTCAGTTAGTGCATTTAATTTGAAGAATTTTGGAGGTGGTTTGAAGGAGATATCAGTTTCCATTTGCAAGTTATACAATTTTCTTCCTCACTACCTATGAAACCCTTGAACCTAGGGTTTGGCCAACGAAATGGCTCTAGTTTGAGTTCCCACACTTGGAATTTCTTCCAAACTTGCATGGGGTAGGCTAGGGCTATGTATTTTCATATTTTGATGGTTTTGGAATAGGAGGTTGAAGTGGGAATTAATGGGAGCAAGCCCTAGGTCTAATAAGACCCATGTATTAGACCTATTTTGAATGCTTTGATCGATAAATGCAAAGAATAAGAGTTGAGGATTTGACAAATTAGGAAAAAACCCTCACCTAACCTAGAAGAACACTCTAGAGTTGAAGAATGAAGCCCATTTACCCATTACTTGGTCTTTGTTTTGTAAACCATGCCTACACTTACTAATTAGGCCTGTGTGCAAGGTAATGGTTAGGGTATGCTGGAGTGGAGAGGAGTTTTGAAACTCTAGAGTCTTAATGTACTTGGAAAAGGGTGTCTTGAACTATTATTACGTTTCCAAGTCCTTTTTCACAATCTCAAGTTATTGGTGAAAAACATTATTGAAAAACCTAACTGTTTATTAGGTCTGTTGTATCAATTTTCACTACATGTTGTATATAGTGGTTCCAGTCAGTGATATTGCTTGGTTTGATCTTTTTGAAGGTGGATTAACCCTTCTTTGGTGTTTGGGACCCTTGGAGTCTCCAAATCTCAATTGTGTTACTTTGAGGGAAACAAAACTAAATGTTCTATTCTGTCGTGTGATTGATAATAGTCAATCTTCTCATAAATTTTATTGGTTTGAGTTGTGTTGGATGGTTTTTTGGTTCCTATTAATGATAGGAAGGGTGGAATTGTTAATGCCACAAATTGCCAAGGTGGGGAGTATGAGGTCTTGATTGGTACAAGGGAGGAGAAGTTAGAATTTAGTCTTAGTTGAAGAGTTGGATTTGTATAACCAATGGAACAATTTTAGACCTTAGTGTAGTCTTTTTGAAAGAGAATCAAGCCCTAAGTGATGTTGTGGAGTAAGGGGATTTGAAAGGAAGTTGATTTGCTTGGTGATTCAAAAGTTCTTGGAGTTGTTTGGTGCTTCCAAAGTGCTAACTTTGCATCATCCTACCCCCTTGGGAGAAAAATTGAAATATGACACACTAGAATAGTTATGTCAAGAAATATATCAAAAGATACTAAGAAATCCAAGGTTTGGAAGAATATAGATCAGATCAGAAGGATCTAAGGAATATTTGAAGTCAATTTGAGGTGATTTTGAGGTTGAAAAGACTAAGTTTGACCAAAGTTGACTAGATTTGACAATTTTTAACCTTTTTAAGAAATTTTGGAAAATTTGAAGAAAATTTGATTTGTAAATATTCCAAGATTCACAAAGTATCAGAAAAACATAGACTGCAGAAGTGGTAGATCATGTTGGTCCCAAAATTTTAAAATTCAATTGTGAGTTGTTTAAGTGTGTTATATTTCAATTTGGATCCCAAAAAGGGGTCCAGAGTAGCCAAATTAGCCAAGGGGTGATTTTTATGCCAAATGTAGCACTTCAAAAAATTAGTTCAAAACCTATATAAGGGCTCAAGCATCATTTTCAATTCATTTTTTCTTTTGTGAAGAATAAAGCTCTAAGGAGAAAGCTAGTGGTCCCCATACATACGTATCTATTTGAGTGCTCCATGTGATAGAGTTGATCGGTGGACTATGGACCTCTGGTGAGTAATTGATAATCCTACTTTGCATTTCAAATTTCATGTATTTCGAGTCATTTTTGGTATACTTTTAGGGTTTTTTAGAGGTCACAATGTTGGATCTTGTGCAAGTATTTTATTCTTCGTACAGCTCTAGCTCACCTTTCACACAAAGAAGTGCCATCCTAGTACTTCTTTGCATCACATGGTAGATTTTTTGCATGGAGGAGACCTACTTCTTATGCAAAAAACCCTAAACTTGGCTAATTTTGCGATGAGTATTTTGAATTTTCTTGTGTGAGAATGTATTTACTCATGCAAAAAGTTGCAAACTCACATGAGAAGATGAAATCTTGTGTGAACATCTGGTGTAATTTACAAATTGAATGCTTGAAATTCAATTTTTCATTGATATTTAGTGCTTTCAGTCATTGTTTTTGCATATCTAAGACATATTGTTTACATGTTTTTTTCATGTTTGTAGGTTAGCTTTCTTGATGTTGGATTTAGATCACATTATTCACCCTATGGTGCCTTGATTTGATAGCTAGATGATACCAAAATGGAAAACATTGATGCCCTTGGTCTATGATATCTTTGTTAGATTCTCATATTGTTGGTAAATCATGACCTATTGATAGCATTGGTTGAGCACTTACATTCAAAGATGAACACTTTCCACTTTCCCTAAGGGGAGATGACTATCACCCAAAGGACATCTACTAGATTCTATGGATCTCATTCCATGGGCCACCAATAGTGTATGACATAGTGCCACAGACTAGCATAGCAGCACTAAGGGCTAGATTCTTGGAGGATCTCATCATGGGCAGAGCCATCACATGGGATGAGCTAGTGCATACATACGGTCCCACCCACAGGTTAGCAATAGTATTGGGTATACACACTAGCTACTTTATGATGCCTAGTAGAGGCCAACATGGACTTGAGTGTGGATGGGGTAGGATGTCGATATGATATGGATGGGGTTAGTGCATGCTCACCCATATGTTTCATGAGATGCATGGAATTGTTTACCATGAGATGAATAGCATGGCCATTGGGGTCTATGTCCTTCAAGTGTGGACATGGGAGAATTTTTCCATCATGAGACCCATTTTTCCTAATGAGAGATAAGTTGTAGAGCCATACATATGTAGATATTAGTGATAGTAGAAATAAACAACTCTTGGGAAGACTAAGTAGTGGAAACATTGACTAGATGACCTAGTAGAAGTGGTGTGGAGACCATGGAGAGAGACAGAGCTATGGGATGATGCACTAGTAGAGATAGGGTATATGTTTGCATCTTGACCACCGATTGGTTGCTTCATGTAGGTTATTGAAAGATTCCCACTTACTCTTGTCTTGTGACAATATGGTTGACCATAGGAGATCTTACTAGAGTATTATTCATATGCACAGTTTGCCAAAGATCTGGATCGTGGGTTTTCTATCATGTTAGACTAGGGTTGTTCAATGATTGATGTGTGGACCATAGTGTTGACATAGTGCGATTACATGCCAGTTGTAGTAGAAAGGGGGATGGCTCTAGCATATTAGGTACAATTTGTGAGTCATCATTTCCCATGACTCACAAACCTAGTAGAGATGGTCATACATATACAGCTAGTGCTAGTACCCTAGCCACCACTATAGAAGCCACAATAGGAGAGAGCTTGATTGAGGAATTGATAGGTGCATATTCCTCCTTGCTAGATAGGGTTAGATCCAGATGCTAGCAATAGTGGTACAAGACATAGATATCCTCACAGTGAGATGGGATCCTTAAGAGAAATTAGAGAAGATACATAGAGGCCTTGTACAAAGGAGCAACCATCCCAATAGGTAGAGTAGGGGATGGGTGATGGGGAGATATAGGATCCACCTACTCCTAAGCCATAGGGTGGGGATATCCTGGCACAAACCTAGGATACCCTCAGGAGATTTGAAGATTGAGTTTAGACAATGCAACAGTAGTTGTGAGAGATGACTATAAAGCTCATTTTTAGGGATGCTCAAATATCAGAGTGGGATCAAGAGATATATGGATTATGAGAGCAATTGGAGTGAGAGGATCATATATCATAGCCCTAGTAGGATGTGATTAGCCAACAATTAGTGAGAGTGTTGTACTACTATGTAGTTTATGTTGCAGTAGTACCATTTGAGGTAGAGTAGGTGCCACAATTTTAGCAATATGCTAGAGAGTTGGGGTCCACCACCTTCAACTAGACCAAAGATGCCTCCTCCTACTCCACTTGGGGGGGGGAGAGGGATAGAACTAGCTCACTTTTCTTCTAATTTCTTTTAGGGTATATATCAATTAGTGTGCTAGCATCATTTTGTATGATATTAAGATAGATAGCACTAGAGTAGCATTTAGTTTTAAAGTGATCTATATAATTGACTTCACACACACACACACACACACACACACATGAGAATTTTTTACTCAATTATCTTTGCATGTTACTTTCTCTCTTTAGAGATTGTTTTGCATGAGGTGTTCATGCTTATGATTATGAATGAAAATTTTGTATGATGTAGGAATGTAGTGTAGATGAGATGAATCATGAAAGTATGTATACAAAATTTAAAATGTGAATGACCTAACATCTCATGCAGTGTTTTATTTTATTGATAGTGGCATGTATCTCATGGAGATCAAGAGGATGAACCAAAGAACTAAATGCTTGTGCAGTCATGAAGAATCATGATACTTTGTAGAAACTAATAATCCCTCATCATGAAGCATGCAAATAAATTAGTGGTCAAATCTTGTGCTTAGTCAATGTAACCCTATGTTAGATACAACCCTAAGTCTAGTTACCAAACTCAAAAATGATCATCATTGAGTATTTAGCTAAATCCCAAATGTCATACGATTTCCACTGATATTGCAATCATGGGATTATGAATATGACACATGTTCTAGTTTTTTTGGGATTAAATGAAAGCATTCAAGGCACAAAAAGCCAAAATGACCAAAATATTTATTCATTTTGATATAGCAAGTGAACATAAGCATCAGAGCATAAATGCTAGGATGATCAAAATGTTTCTTGCACACAAACACATCAAATATATGAGATATCCTTCTCATGCTAAGTAATCGGTATGTATTTTATCTACAATGACCCTTGCATTCATAACCTAATACAAGTGTGCTAAGTATACTCACAGTGACCCCTATGTTCACTTTGCAGAATGAGTATCAGTATTTATTGTAGCATAGAGAATTCACTCAAACAAGCAAAGAAAAGAGCCAACCTCAGTGAAGAGTCCATATGAAATGAAGGTACAAAAAGCCATCCAACAGAAGATAGAGGCTCTTATAGTTGACACCCCTTTCATATGGATGCTTCAGATTATTGGAACTAAACCATTAAACAAAAAGAAAAGAAAGTATCATGCCCCCAATCCTCACTTCTCTAGTCGAAAGTGACATTATCAAGTTGCTCAAATAGGCATGATAAAGAAAAAGAAAAAGAAACAAAGAAAAGCTCATCATATCCCAAATAGGGTGTTTTTTAGTGGTGAAAGTTCATATATTTGTGAATTTTTTTAAAAAAATTGCTAGTAATTTGGCTAATTATTTAAGATTTAATGCAACTTAAATCTCCACATTTTTATTAAAATTAGTTCTAAAATATTTTAAATCACTCATTAATTTATTTTATTAAAAAAATTAAACTCAAAGATTTGCCACAATATTTGATACATGATTAGATTCGATTCACCTAATTATTATATATATTATCAAATAAATTAAAATTAATTCACCAATAGTTATCATAATTAATAGTTTCTTTAGGGATATATTACAAATATTAGTTTTCACTATCTATTTAAAACATAATGTAATTATCCACACAATTTCCATGAGATAAAACATGTTCAATTTTTGTTTGTAATATACTATGACAATTAGCAAAATTCCTATTATTATTGAGATTCACCAATATTTTCTACTAAAAAATTATGATTCCAAAATAATTGCTAATCCAAATAATATTTAAAATTCAAAAATTGAGAGATTCACCGATAAAAATAATTTGGATTTTCAAAATAATGAATGATTTGCCTATAATTTATATCTTTTTCTAGAGGGGGTTTCTTTAAGTTTACCCTAATCCCAAACAAGTTCATCATTTTGAGTTTATTTTTTGTGTCATAGGATTGCTATCAAGTATTAATGTTTAGAACAACTGTGAAAGAAATCTCTTTAGTAGGAGTGACGATAATAGGTAGATGAAATTAAAAAAATTGGTAAGTGAAGTCAAAGAGGAATCTTTAGTGAGAAGAACCTTAGTAGGGGACTGAGCAATAGTAGTTAGACATAGTTAGGGCAACTAGTGACTGACATGAGAGAGATCCTCTTCAAGAGGAATCTCACTAGTGACATAAGAGATAGTAGGTAGATGGAGTTATAATAAGTAGTAACTAGTGTGAGAGATCTTTCGTGAGAGGAATATCTAAAGTGACACAAGTGACAGTATGAAAACATAGTTAGAACAACTAGTAACTAACATGAGAGATCATCTATGAGAGGAATATCTAAAGTGACACAAGCGACAGTAGGAAAATGTAGTTTCAACAACTAGTGACTAATAAAAAAGAGGTTCCTACGAAACTATAGGGTGTTTCCCTCGAGTTATGACATGATTCAATCCATGGATGCATGAGAAAAAGTAGAAAACTAGATCAGGAAAGCAACTATACAAGAAGCTAGAAGATGCACTATGAGATATAGCCTTTAAAACAAGAGGGGCCTATTTACTAGGTTTTTTCTTTCTTGGCAGAGATTCTTTCTTTCTATGATGATTCTTGTTTGTTAGGTTTTCATAAATGGCACTTTCTTGTTTTTCAATTTTTTTGTATTTTTCTTTTTTTGTTTTTTCTTTTGTATCTTTTGATTTTTCAAATTTTTTTAGAATTACCAAAGTGCCTATTGCTATTTTTTAACAAGATAATATTTTTTTTAAGTCGTTTTATAAATTTTTTAAATTTTTTTCAACACTTTTAAGTATATACAAAGAGCTTTTGAAATTAGGTCAGCTATAGAACTGCTTTAGATGGAGAGTGTTGATGAGCCCCTTGAGTGCCTCTCCATTGGCTATAAAAACTTTTTAATCACCAGATCCAAACACTGCAATAACTATCTATGGACCAAGTCAATTGGGTTTGAATTTCCCTTTTTGTACCCATTGTTGCTAATTCTTAGGGTTATTTATGATAATAAGATCAACCAGCTAGAAGTCATGTGACTTAATTTTCTTGTTGTATCTTCTAGTCATACACTGCTAATAAGCTTGAAGATGATCGAACACCACTTGTTGATGTGCATCTAACAATTCTAACTCTTGAAGCCAAGATATTTTATAGTCATCATTAGTAATGAGGCCCTTCATGGAGATTCTTAAAGTAGGAATCTCAACCTCAATTAGAAGCACAACATTCACTTGATATAACAAGGTAAAGGGCATTGTATCCATTGGTGTTCTAATACTAGTTCTATAAGCCCATAAAGCTAGATTAATTTCAAGGTGCTAGTCCCTTCTAGATTTTTTAATTGTGATACAAGATCTTAAGGACCATCTTGTTGGATGCCTCTGCTTAACCATTACCCCTAGGGTAACAAATAGAAGATCAATGTTGCATGATTCTAAATTTTTTACAAAATTCTTTAAGATCCTTATTTTTAAACTATTCTTCATTATTAGTAATGATGAAGGTACACCATACCTATAGATGATGTAGTTCATAATGAACAGAGCTACAATTTTGTCATTTTCTATAGAAAGAGTGACTACCCATTTAGTGAAGTAGTGTGTAGTTGTAATGATGAACTTCTATCCATTTGAAGAAGATAGGTTAATCTGAGCCACAAGATGAAAGGTGCATTGTTGGAATAGCCACAATTTGAACGATGGAATTAGCTCCTTGGATGGAGCATGAATTAGATTCCTATGGAACTAGAATTATTTGTAGGACTTGGCATATTTGATTGTAGGACTTGCCATTAGAGTGAGATCCACAAATGCCCTCATGTACATCAATTAATGTGCATTTAGACTCATCAAGTTCTAGAGACCTAAGGAGTGTTCCATCAAGACGTCTCCTAAACAAGTCATTAGCAATACTATCATACCATGAAGCATTGTGGATAAGGTGATGTTTTTCATTCTAGGTTAGATTGTCCAAAATTATTTTGTAATGCAGATAAGAGTATATATGGTGGTTTCGAGATGATTCGTGTCCTACAATAGAATAGATCATCTAAGATTCAAGGGAATTATAGGTAGGGTAGAGTAACATTTCCACCAAGAACTCATGTTAAAGATTATTCTCTGGCATATGTAACATGGATGCAAGAATAGCCATTACATTAGCCACTTTTTTTTCTACCCAAGGGATTTGTTGAAAAATAATACGAGCAAAGCATTTCTTCAGGTCATCTACCATGCATTTATAAGATATCAGCTTCTCATCCTTTGTTTGATAAACATCATTAACCTAGTTGATTATGATCTATGAATCACCAAAGATATTTAATTCATCCACTCTCCATTGAACTATAATCTTCATCCCATTAATTAGGGCTTCATATTCTACAATATTTTTTGTACAAGGAAACAAAATCTTCTATGCCTTAGGCTGTGAATATTCCTATGGTGTGATGAATACGAGTCTAGGATCAGATACTTTTTGTGTGAAGGATCTGACAAAGAACATCACCAAAGTTTGGTGCATTAGAACTAAATTTGATTAATCAAGGAAGTCAATATTTAGTGGAAGAAGACTCTACATTAGTGCTTCTACTAATTGATCACTAATTATCTATCCTTTGATAGCTTTTCTCTCAACATATTGAATGTCAAACTCACTTAATATCATGACTCATTTAGCTAACCTTCCTGTTAGAGCTGACTTGCTGCATAAATATTTTAGTGTATCAATTTTACCAACCAATCACTTAGTAAGAACAAGCATGTAGTGTCTCAAAATTTTGGAAAGCAAATATGACTACCAAGAAAGCCTTCACAATAATACTATAACTCATTTGATAAGAAATTAACATGCAACTCAGATAGTAGACAACTCATTCCTTGTTATCATTATCTTCTTGGGTAAGAAAGATACCAAGAGATCACTCTATTGCAAAGATGTAAAAGATAAGAGACTTCTTGTACAAAGGAGGCATCAAAATTATATGATTAGCAAGGTATTGTTTTATCTATATGTTAGACTCTAATCACAATCTTAGCTTTAGTTATATTTCAGCCATTTATGTTGAGTCTTAGTTAAAGGTTGTGACCTATCTGGCAATTATGAGATGAATCTACAAATTGATTGACGTCTTATTTTTAAGCCCCTCATTTGACTAATATTATGGGGTGGCAAAATATCCATGATTGCTTGAAATTTCTCTAGATCTACCTCAATTCCTTTTGTAGAGACAATATAACCAAGTAGTTTTGCAAATGTTATACCAAATGCACATTTCGTGGGATTGAGTCCCAGACTAAATTTCTCCATACAATCTAGGATAGGTTCCAAATCTTGAAGATGAGTATCGTGTTTTGTGCTCTTAACCAAGGTATCATTGACATAATCCTCTATTATCTTATGCATCATATCATAGAAAATTATAGTAATTTCCCTATACTACATGGCATCCACATTTGTCAAATCAAATGGCATTACATTCCAAAAGAAGATTCCCCAACCACAAGTGAATGTAGTCTTTTCCTTATCTTCAAGTGCAATTTTAATCTGATTATAACCAGAAAATCCATTCATGAGTGAGTACATCTCATGTTCTACTATCATATCCACTATCATATCTATGTTGGTGAGAGGAAAACTATCCTCTAAACATGCTAATTTCAGATCTTAAAAATCTATACAAACTCTGATAGATTTGTCATGTTTGGAGACTAGAATGATGTTTTGTACTCATTCAATATAATCAATAGCATAGATGAAACCAACTTTCAAAAGCTTTTCTAGTTTAGATTTAACAAGTAATGCAACACGAGGATGCATTTTATGGAGTTTTTTTTTAACTAGTTTAACTCCTAATGCAATAGATAAATGATGCATTATGAGATTAGGATCTAGGCCTAGCATGTCTTAGTATGTCCATGCAAAATTTATCTTTTTCTCTTGGAAGAAGGCAATAAATTCTTGGCTTTCTTCTAGAGATAATGATTGTGCAAGATATATCATGTGAGGTTGTTCCAAAGTTGATTAGTTGTGTTGGTTCTATCAAAAATGATGATCTTTCCTAAAAATGACTAGAAAGTGCATTAAATATCTCATTCATAGGTTCCTTAGAGAGGTTCTAACCTTTGGATACATCTTTTATTTTTACTATTTTAGGTTTTGATACTACCACAATGTGGTTTTGACCATTAGACCTTCTATTTCTTTTCATTTATATTGTGTGACTAAGATATTTGATGTTAGCTTCACTCATGTTGATGCTTTGTTCACTAGTGGAAGATGTTGTAGGTTCAATAGCATTTAACTAGCATGCAATAATTGTAAAATGTAGAGACTTCACTAGATGCATTAGAATTCCAGTCTATGAGCTTAGGATAGGTGAGTGAAATAGATGTGGTAAGTTTGATGGCATTCATACTATAGTAATCAAATGCCTAGATAAGCAATATGAGACCTAGAGAAGCTTCATTCACAAGTGTGGTCAAATGCCTTAGAGTTCTGACATCATTAATCAAAGACTCGATGGCACTAGCTAGGTGAGACTCATCTAGCCTACCCCTACATGATTCACCTACTTTGAGCTGATTTTCACAAACATGAACTTGATCTATATCTTTCTTTGCAATTGCTTCTGATAAAGAATCAAATTCATATTCTCAAGAATCTATGCTATATGGAGACAAATTATAGAATTCCCTAGTAGTAATAGGAACCCATTCTCCTTAATCATCTAGACTTTTACAAAATCTCTCAATGACTAAAGCATGACTAGATCTCCTTATTCTTGTTGAATATGGGGAGAATCAATAGTGCTATCAGAAGAATCACTATTAGTATCTGCAGTGTTGACACATGGTACAAAATCAACTGGTTCTATAAAGAATTTAGCTAGATCAACAAGAAATGGATAAGGACAAGGATCCTCATTTTCAATATCACCCTCATTTTCATCTAACTCTACCTATGACTCATGATCCAATAAACTTTTAGTTTATGGTATAGACTTGTTAATCTCTAGATGGAAGGGAATCTTCTTGAGACCTAGACTAGATGTATCTTGAGACCTTATAGATATTGTTTTGATGGGACCAATCATATCATTTGTGGTGTATCCAATCAAACCATTCCCCTAGGAGCAAAATTTTTTAGTGGGTTTAAGACCTAGACCATAATCTATAGGAGTAATTTCATGAGACTGTTCTGTGAGGTCAACTGGATTTTCCTTTTTGTATATCCATGCACGAATGGCTCTATTTTCATCTTCCTCTTCTAGAGGTACATTAGCTTTAACAAATGTACAATTTTATTTTGTTTGAGGTGTTAACACAAAAGGTCTCTTCACTTTAGACTATCTCCCATAATGATGGGGAGACTCGGGAAGAGATGTCAGAGACAGAACTAGTTCTATGTGATATTCACCCATCCTAGTTTCTTTCAACTTGAGTTACTACTGAATTTTTTTCATCTTATGATAATAATTATTTATATATTTACTATTAGTAGGTACAAAGATCTCAACAAATTTCAACATGTTATAGGTGTAACTAGTATTTGTAGGGATTGTTACCTCAGAGCTATGAAATGGAAACTTAATGCATTAGTTGTAAGTTGAACATACAACTTGAATTTTATGTATCTATGGCCTCCCTAATAGGATGTTTTATGCTAATGGGATATCAAGGACTTGACAAGTGATGTCCCTTTTTACAGGACCAACTTAGAGAGGCAATACAAGAAGACCTAAAGATTTATTCTCAACTTCATCGTATGCCTTGATGGTTATCTTGTAATGAGGATCAATAGACTCTTTAAAATAGCTCAATTTTCTAAGTAAAGTAGTAGAGACAATGTTTAAACCAGCCACATTGCCAATAAGTAGACAATAGAAATTTTTTTCATGTATCATGACTTCAACGTGTAACAGTTGGTTATGTGAATGACTCAATGAAAATTCATCCTCTTCTAAGAAGGATATATAGTAAGGTCAGGTCAGATGACCTACCATTGATTGTAACCAATCAAGATCAAGATCTTGAGGTATGTTTTCCTTAGTGAGGGCTTTTTCAAGAATCTACCTATGAACAAGTGAGATTTTGAGCAATTCAAACATCATTATTTGAGCATTTGTTTGTTGCAATTGATTGAGAATATTGTACCTAGTAGCCACAAAAGAAGTTGTAACTTTTGTACGTTTGCTAGATGGATTAGCATGAGGTTTGTCTTTGTGTTGTTCTAACTCAAGGGTAGAAGGTATAGGGCCTTTGAGTACTATCTTGGCATGAGAACATAGAACAACATTGGCACAAGATTGGGATAGTTTTTTGTCAAATGTATTTTTACCATCCCTTAAGAAAAATGGTGTCTTAGGTTTGGTGTTGTCTTGTTTTTCTTTGATGGTGATGATATCACAATTCTCACAATCCATAGGTTCAACCATGTTGATCACATCATCATCATTAGAGGACGTAAAATTGACCTTTTTATGAGGTTTTTGTTTTGAGTTTTCTCCCTTTTTATAGTGTGGGAATGGCTCCTTGAAAGCCTTCTAATCTATATTCTTGTTATGTCCATCCAAAAAAATGTCACCATCATCAATTAGGTCTTGAACTTTGTGTCACAAATTGATGCAACTTCTAGTTTTGTGAACTTTGTTCTTATGGTATTAACAAAATATAGTTTCATTCCACCATGAAGGTAATGGTCGTGCATCATAGGGACAAGAGTTATCCAGTGAAGAAATGAACTTACTTTGTAGTAGGGTCTCCAAAGGTCCACCAAGAGGTCTATACTCTCATTTTTGATATGTAACCCAAGATGATTTTTTCAATTTGTTTCCTAATGTCTTGTTTTCTAGAGGACGTTTGTCAACATTTTTAGATGCTTTGAAATTGTCTACAAGATTGGAAGCTACTTTAACAAGGTTAGGAGTAATTTTGTCCACAACTCCATCATGTACTACCTCTTGGTTCTTGTTCACATATTTACATTTATCGTTACTACAGGTTGATCCTTGTTTGGTGCATGAACCTTAAAGTTGAACTTTATACCCAAATTTTGGTTAACGATTATCGATGAAGATGTAAATTTTTTCTATTTCAAGGATCTTTCATTTATATTTGGTGTATAATTATCACCACCTTTGAAGAAATGTGAGGAAAGGTTCCCAAACTTTCTATTTAAGTTTACACAACTCACATATGTTAACTAGATGTTCTATGTTGTGTGACTACTATTGAAAAAATAGGTTAGCAATCTCATTGAATGTTTTGATACCATGATAGGGAGAGAAGGCATGAATCAATCACTGATTCATGCTTCCAGTCTACCTCTAAGACTTAGGGTGTCCTCCAAGATCACCACATGGATTTATAGGATCTTTTTCAAGAAAAGATCCCCCAATCCTAAACCTTTCTCCACTATCTTGAGAATTTTTGACTTCTTGCTACTTGTCAGGCTACCATTCTCAATGAAGATCATTAAAAACCTTCAATGAAACTAGGTCTTCTTGACTAATCTTACCAACCACTTGTATTATCATGGAAGGATTCTCACACCCTTGCAATGTAATCCTTTATCATGTCAAAATAGGTTTCTGAAACCTTCTTCCTTACCAATTTCACCAAACTGCTCCAAAATAGAGCTACAAGGAATCAAACGACAACCTATTGTCCTATCTTGTTTCTTGGCCAAATGGATTGGTGGAGAATTGTAATTTCACCCAAAGAATCTCCTTTCACTCCTATTCCAACCTCATTCAGCAACTCGCAACAAAATCCACAATCTTGCAATGTAAAATGTTGATTTATGCAACTCTTTCCTAACCGGGCTTGCTTTGGCTTGCCTAGGGCAAGAGATTAAAAATGCTTGCCAGAATTTTGAAGGGCCCTGATATTTTTCTACATATATTACATTAAGTGTACTCACTATCCCCAAAAGGTTTTACAAGTCCTATGGTGGGATAGTGAGTTATCTCATTTTCTTTACAAAATGTTGTAAACTGGACAGCAAACTACCTAAAAATAAAAGATTTTTACAACTACCAAATGAAAAGCTTTCAAGAAAAGCTTCCTAAATAATTTTTTTTCTAAATCATGCAATCTAATGTTATGTAGGTACAGCATGCAAAAATAATGAAGGAAAACCTCAAAACTGAAAAAAAAAAAAAAAAAAAAAAGTTTTTTTGCTCTCAAAATGCATGCCACATCACTTGTTTTTTTCAAAATGACAACTTCTTTTTCACTTTAGGGTTTGGGAAGTAATTTATACTTCCTCCTAGGTATTTTACTCTCCTCCTAATTCTTTTCATTGGCCTCTTTATGTTTTTCTTTAAAAAAACTCCAATTTCTAGCAAAGTACAACATTTTTTTCAAAAATTGCTAAATTGCAATAGAACAACTTTTGCAATTTTCTTGTTTGTGACTTTTTACACTTCCAACTTGTAAAAATAGTTCACCCCTTAGAAATTTCATGCTATAGATGCTTTTCTAAGTTATTTACTCATCACTTATGCTACCCATTACCCCATGGTAAAGTATACCTTGCCTTTTAGGCCATTTTGCACTCTACCTAGGACATTTTGACTTCCTACACCCCAAATACCACACTTAGGTCCAATGACCCTTATTATTATTTACAAGAGCTCTCTTGGAGCACAAGACAACAAAAAGAAAAGGTGAGGGTCCTATGTTTCAAGGTTCCCCTGCACCATACTCCCCACCAAAGAAGCTAAGTCCCCCCTAGAGACAAAATGTGGAGATCCATGCCTTTTAGCTTGAACTAATTCTTAGGAATCCATGGAGCCTCTGAGTCTAGTTGACCATGCCATTTGACAATATTTTCCTTATATGTGCCATTTCTGGTCTTTGTGTGGATCCAAGAATCTAAGATCCTCTCTACTTGAAGCTTTGGCTTAAGAGGTAAAGTTGTTGTTTGAGCATCCTTCTTAGCTTCCTCCACATGCTGATCCATTTTAGTAAGAGGGCCTTTTACCTAGTTATGTCTGCAACATTGAAGATGGGAGAGATAGCTAAGTCATCTGGTAATCCAATCATGTAAGCATTCTGCTCATATTTGGCCAGTATTGGACATGGGCTAATTCTTCTTATGTGCAGCTTTGTGGAGTTTCCTTTATCCATTCAAGCTTTGTTAAGGTGAACCATGACTAAATCCCCCACACCAAACTAGACTTCTCTCTTCTTGAGGTCAATTTTATCCTTGATCTTCTTGGTGTTATCAATAAGGGATTGTTTTACTTGTTCATGCACTTCTTTCATGGATTGACTAAAATCTTCAGCATAACCACTATCAGGTACTTGTCCATCTAGGTTTCTCAATTCACATATACCCCTAGGATGTATTCCATACACAATCTCATAGGGACTCTTACCCGTAGTTCTACTAATGCTATCATTATAAGAAAAATCTGCTTAGTGAAGGACCATATCCCATGTCAAGCCATACTCCTTGGTTAAACATCTTAGCAAGTTGCCAAGTGTCCTATTGATTACTTTAGTTTAACCATCAGTTTGAGGATGGTAGGCTGAACTAAAAGAGAGATTGGTACCTAGCCTTTTCCATAAGGATCTCCAAAAATGCCCCATAAATTTACTATCTCTATCAGATACAATGCTAGTTGGCAAACCATGAATTCTCACAACTTCCTTGAAAAACAAGTAGGCAATATGACTTGCATCATGAGTGACCTTGCATGGAATAAAATGACTCATTTTACTAAATTGGTCCACTACAACATAGATGCTATCAAAACCACTCTTTCTCCTAGGTAAACCAACCACAAAATCCATACATACACATTCCCATGGTCTGCTTGGGATTGGGAGAGGTTGATAGAGTCATGCATTTTTAGAATTCCCCTTTGCTCTTTGACATATGATGCATTGCTCATAATAAGTTCTAACATCTCACTGCATTTTAGGCCAATAGTAGTACCTTTGAACCAATTCCAAAGTTTTATTCAAGCCAAAATGGCCACTCAAACTTCCATTGTGTCTTTCTTGTATAAGGTTCTCCCTCATGGAACCTTTTGGCACATGTAGCTACCCACCTTTGAAGAGTAACCATCCTACAATGTAAAGTTTGCAAAAACACCATGAAAGTGATTTTGGTGCTCTTGACATACCTTGTATGCTGCTAAAAAATCTTCATCAGTTTGGTAGAGTTCTTTAAAGTTATCCAATCCTATACTCCTTATTTGGATTTCTTGAACTGTAAGAAACCTCCTACTCAAAGCATCAACTACCTTATTTAGCTTCCCCTTCTTATGTTTTATGGTGAAGGTATAAGACTATAGATACTCCACCCACTTGACATCTTTATGGTTTAGCTTGTCTTGAGAGTTAAGAAAACTCAAAGCTTGGTTATTAGTGAACACTACGAACTCCTTGGGCAAGAGATAATGCCTCCACTTCCTAATGGATTGAACAAATGCATAGAGTTCCAAATCATAGGAAGAGTACTTTTTTTTTTTTTCATTTAGCTTTTCACTAAAGAAAGCCACTGGTATATTGCTTTGGCTTAGGACTCCTCCCATTGCTATATTACTTGCATCACATTCTACAACAAAAGGTTCATTGAAAGTAGGCAACTTAAGAATAGGCTTAGCAGCTACCACTTTTTTTAATATTTCAAATCCCTTGTTTTTTTCCTGTGTCCACATAAACTTTGTCTTTATTCCTCCTTTGATCGTATCCATCACGGGAGCACATATCCCACTAAATTTCGTAATGAACTTTCTATAATATTGTGCTAGGCCATGGAAACTCCTCACTTCACTGGCATGTTTAGGAGTTGACCAATTCAATATTGTTGTAACTTTATCTTCATCCATTTTCAAGTCTCCTTGTGAAAGAACAAAGCCTAAATAGACTAGTTCCTGCTTCATGAAATCACACTTGTCTAGATTGATGGTTAAATGTTCCTCTTTCAATTTAGACAATACAATCCTAATATGCTCTAAGTGCTCTTCTTTACTCATACTTAAAATAAGTATATCATCCAAATAGACTACCAAAAACTTACCTATGAAGTCTTTCAACACCTCATTCATGAGCCTCGTGAATGTACTTGGAGCATTGGAGAGGCCAAATGGCATAACTAACCATTCATAGAGTCCTTCAATGATTTTAAAGGTTGTCTTCCATTCATTCCCCTCTTTGATTCTAATCTGATGATAACCACTTTTAAGGTCTATGTTTGTGTAGTACTTAGCTCCTCCTAAGAAATCCATTAAGTCTTCAATCTTGGGTATGGGAAACCTATACCGGATTGTGATTTTGTTTATGGCTTTGGAATCTATGCATAGTCTCCATGTTCCTCCTTTTTTGGGTGCCAAAATTATAGGCACAACACGTGGATTGATGCTTTTTCTTATCAGCCCTTGATCCATTAAATCTTGCACTTTCTTTGCAACTGCCCTATTATGTTCAAGAGTTAGCTTGTAAGGTGCTTTGTTTGGGAGAGATGCTCCTAGAATCAAATCTATTTGATGGCTAATTGTTCTTTTGGGTAGTAATGTTGATGGTGTACCATCTAATATAAATCTCTTTATAATCATCAAGAATCTGCTGCACTTCATGAGGTATTGCCTCCTTCTTAGCTTCTCTTTCTTCCTCACATTACCTATTATGTCTTGGACCTCACCCAACAACTGTTCAAGTTGTGCCAATCTTTCTCTCAAAGACCTATTGTCTTCCTCTTACTCATCTACCTTCTTGGCCAATTCAGCATTTGTCACCATTTTGCTAGAACCACTAGATTCACTAGGTGATAGCATTCACCTTGCTTTGCACTTGCTTTTTCCCACACATTTTTTCCTCTTTCTCTGATACCACTTCATAGGGAGAGAAGGGATGAATCAATCACTGATTCATGCTTCCAATCTACTCTAAGACTTAGGGTGTCCTCCAAGATCACCACATGGATTTATAGGATCTTTTTCAAGCAAAGATCACCCAATCCTAAATTCTTCTCCACTATCTTGAGAAGTTTTTACTTCTTGCTACCTGTCAGGCTTCCATTCTCAATGAAGATCATTCAAAACCTTCAATCAAAATAGGTCTTATTGACCAATCTTACCAACCACTTGTATTATCATGGAAGGAGTCTCACACCCTTGCAATGTACTCCTTTATCATGTCAAAATAGGTTGCTAAAACCTTCTTCCTTAATGATTTCACCAAATTGGTCCAAAATAGAGTTACAAGGAATCAAAGGACAACCTGTTGTCCTATCTTGTTTGTTGGCCAAATGGATTGGTGGAGCATTGTCCTTTCACTCCTCTTCCAACCTCCTTCAGCAACCTGCAACAAAATCCACAATATTGCAATGTAAATTTCTTATTTATGCAACTCTTCCCTAATCGAGCTTGCTTTGGCTTGCCTAGGACAAGAGATTAAAAATGCTTGCCAGAATTTTGAAGGGCCATACTTTTTTCCTACATATAGTACATTGAGTGTACTCACTATCCCCAAAAGGCCATACAAGTCCTATGGTGGGATAGTGAGTTGTCTCATTTTCTTTACAAAGTGTTGTAAACTGGACAACAAACTACCTAAAAACAAAAGATTTTTACAACAACCAAACAAAAAGCTTTCAAGCCAAACTTCCTAAATAAAAATTTCTCTAGATCATGCCATCTAATGTTGTATCAGGTACAACATGCAAAAATAATGAAGGAAAACTTCAAAACTGAAAAAAAAAAAATCAGTCTTTTTGCTCTCAAAATGCATGCTAGAACACTTTGTTTTTTTCAAAATGACAACTTCTTTTTCACTTTAGGGTTTGGGAACTTTGAGAAAGTAATGATTGTTTCAACATTAAAGTGGTGAGGTAGCTTGGGCCCCTCTCAATCAAGTTTGAGAAACTATTCCTCTTTCTCTTCATTAAGCAAGATTTCCATGACTTTTTAGAAGTTTTTATCCTTATGACATCTTTCAATGTCTTTAAGAAGTATCTCTCTATTTTCCTCATTCTCATCAATAAATTTTTCTTTATGTCTTTCATTCCTTTTGATTAAAGATTCTCCCCTTAAAACCAAAAACTCATAAGAGAAACAAAGAAACAACAAAAAATGTGAGAACAAAATATGGACTTTCTTATTTGCACCACAAATATGGAATTATAGAATTAATAGGTACAATATGGTAACCCACATGGGCACCTTCATTATAGTAATTTGTAAGGCAATGCTCTGAACTACTCCTAGAGTTGTTCTAGACAAAGTTCAGGCCTTTCTTAAATAGACAATTTTATGTCACCTGAGAAGGTTCTACACATTAAAATTTAATACCTAGGGCCTACAGACCCTAAAAATACATATAGAGTCAGTGAAATACATCTTTGACAATTATTTTAAATTTTTTGGGTAGCCAAACTTTGAAAAGCCATAACTCAAGAACTGTTGCTCTGATTGGCTATTATAACCACTTTTCAAAAAATGTAAGCTCCTGATCTATAGGCTTGGAATAGGGAAAACACCCTTCCATCGAGTTTCTGGACCTCATCCAAGCACTCTAAGGCCTCCAAGAGTGAGTCTGGCGATTTTTCTACAAACGTTTCCACCAAAAATCTGCAATAACTTCTCTAATACGTATGCTTCAGTAATGAGATTTTTATGCCAAGCTTACAACTCTAAATGAACCTTGCTGTAGAAAATGAGAACATTTTGAGCTCGTATGAAAAACTTACTAAAAATTGCAACCTCCTAGAAATAGCATCCCCCCTATCTACTAGTCCTTATTAAAATAGAAAAGACTGAAAGTAAAATATTTTTGGGCAATGCAAGATTTCTTTACACCCAGGATTCTCCTACATTAGACACCTGGAGTGATTTTTGAAGTGACTTCCTCACGTCTCAAGTTTTCAAAGGAAAACCAAGATGGTGAACCTCCTCCGTTTCTAGCCATGATGAATCATCTACTAGCCTCATTTTCCATTTGATTAGGCATTTCTCATAAGTTCTATTCCTTGTACTTTTGTTAACATGACTATCTAGTATCTTCTCAATCTCCTTTGTAGCCAGACTATTTACTGGAATATTCCACTGCTCTTCTGCAACTTCATCTCCATCACCTCCTTCATAATACTCTATCAAATCTAAAATTTTAAATATTTTTGAAATATTAAACTCAATAAGAAACTCCACTTTTTAAGCATTTCTAGTATCATGCCCTTTCACTATCTTGTACAGTCCAAAATTCTTGATCTTCAACTTATTATATGTACCCACTAGAAAGTAATCCTTTCTCAAATGAACCATGACTTCATCTCCAAGCTAAAATTCCTTATACCTTCTTTTCACATTTTCCTTAGACCTGTACTATGTATTTTTCTTTGTGATGTGTTCCCTTACCTCCTCATGGATGTTCTTCAAATGTTCCAAAAATTCTTCTCCTTTAGCACTACTTATCTCTCCTTTATCCATCTATCTTAATTTAGAAACATTTCTAGGACTACTCCCATATATAATCTGAAATGGTGATTTACTAGTAATCCTATTGATACAAATATTATATGCAAATTCTACTTGTGCTAAAATCATATCTCATCCTTTTGGCTTGTCTTCAATTAAACATCTCAACAACTTTCCCAAATAGTTCACAACTTTTGTATATCCAGCAGTCTATGGATGATGTGATGGAGTAAACTTCAAATCTCTCCTCAACTTCTTCCATAATATATACTAGAAATATCCATAAAATTTAGTATCTCAATTTGAAACTATACTCTTTTGTAAGCCATGTAGTCTCACCACTTATTTGAAAATAACTCAACCACATGAACAACATCACTAGTCTTCGTGTAAGGAATAACACGTGTCATCTTTGAAAACCTATCAACCACCACAAAAATAGAATCATTACCTCACTATTTCCTCCATAATCCAAGAACAAAACCCATGCTAACATCCTCCCATAGCTTCTCTAGTATACATAATGGCTAATACAATCAATTATTTTGCTTCACTGCTTTTGCCAACTAACATACTCTGCAACTCTATACAAACTTCTTTACATCTAGCTGCTACTATGACCAATAATATTCTCACCAACCAAAGCTATGGTTTTATCCCTACCAAAATGTCTAGCCAATCCCCCACTATGCTTCTACTTGATGAGATTCTCTCTCATTAAACTTATGGGAATGCGAAATTGACTTCATTTGAACAACATACTATCCTAGATCATGGAATCCAACTATTTTTTCCTATCAAGTGTAATAGATTCTCTACAAGCCTTCCACACTTCACCAAAATCAAGATAATTTAGATACAAAGTACTAAGCTCCTTGAACCCAACCACCTTTATCAACATTTTTGTCAACAAAAGTTATCTTCTACTAGGAGCATATGTGACTCTATTAGACTTTCCACTCCCGTGTTTCAAAACAAATGTATAACTCTACAAAAATTCAACCCACTTCAAATGTATGTGGTCTAATTTTCCTTGACTATTTAAATATTTCATAGCTTGATGATTAGTGTATAAAACAAACTGCTTAGGAAAAAGATTGTGTCTCCACTTCTTAAATGCTTGAACTATAGCATAATATTCTTGATCATAAATAAAATATTTTCTTTTTGCATCATTCATTTTCTCACTAAAATAAGTAATAGGTTTACCCTCTTGGCTCATAATAGCTCCTATTGCAATACCACTAGCATCATAGTCTACTTGAAACACCTTGCTAAAATATACAAGTGCTAAAATAGGTTACTCAATAACATTCAATTTAAATAGATTAAAACTCTTAACTGCTCTTATAATCCATTTAAATTCCTTCCTATTCCCTCTCATTGTTTTAGTTAGGGGTCCACAAATACTGCTAAAACCTCTTATGAACTTTCTCTAAAAACTATCTAGTCCATGAAAATATTTTACCTCAATGGAACTCCTTGGAGTAGTCCATTTAAGGATAGCCTTCACTTTCTTTGGATCCATATTCAGACCTTCTATTGAGGCTACAAATCCTAGGTCCATAAGCTCCTTCTTTATAAAATTGCACTTCTTCATGTTTATCAACAACTATTCTTCAATCAACTTATCAAACACCTTTCAAATATGAATCAAATGCTCCTCCAATGTCTTACTAAAGATAAATATATCATCTAGGAAAACAATGAAAAACTTACCCTGAACTCCTTCAGTACCTCATTCATGAGCTGGGCAAAATTGCTTGGTGCATTGGTTAGCCCAAAATGCATGACTAACCATTCATTGAGTCCTTTTTTGGTCTTGAAAGAAATCTTCCACTCATCACCTTATCTGATACAAATCTAATCGTATCCACTCTTTAGATGTATCTTTGTGAAATACCCAGCCCTACTCAAATAGTCAATAATATCATCCATCCTTGGCAATGGAATTCTATACTTGATTTTGATATTGTTGATAATATGAGAATCTATGCACATCCTTCATTCTCCATTCTTCTTTTATGTTAATATTTTTGGTACAACACATGGACTTAGACTCTCTCAAATTGACCCCTTCTACAACAACACATGAACTTTTCTGTTCAATTCTTCACTTTCTAGTAGTGTTATTTTGTGTGCTTCCTTGTTTGGAAAAACTAAATCCATTTGGTGACTAATCCTCCTTCTTGAGGGAAATCCATTAGGTACATTATTTGATATGATATCAAAAAAATGCTCCTAACATATCTAAAACCTTTGCACATACCACCTCTACTTCTTCTTTACTATCTTTTAGAATTATAGAAAAACACATATGCTCATGCTGCATACCATTGAGTATCTCTTTACCATCAGAAAAACATATTTTTGTAGCACTACATACCTTTTCTTTTGTATCCTTCAATGGCTTCAACTTATGCTTCATTTTGTCCTTAGTTAGAGTGTAGGTGTTTTGTCGCCCATCATATATAGAATGCCTTTCAAACTTCCATAGCCTACCCAACAACATATGGCATATCTCCATAGGTATGATATCACATAGTACCTCATCCTGGTACCTTCCAATCTTGAACTTCACTAAACATTGTTAATTTACCATGACCTTGTGGTCATCTTGCACCCAAGCAATATGGTATGGATGCCAGTGTTTCTATTTTATCACCTTCAACTTGGTAACCATCATTCTAACACTAGATTGTTAGTACTTCCACCATCAATTATCACATCACAACACTTATCTTCACATCTGCACGTTGTGTGAAACAAGCTCCTTCTTTGATCAAGTTCATTCTCACTTTCAGTAGGAGTCTTCTATTAACTAGGACCTCTCCTCTTTTAACATCTCTAGAATGTGAGTATTTGGCACCTTCATTAACATGTGCAACTCTAGCTTGGAATTCTCTTCTTCAATCTATTCTTCCTTGGCATTGGGTACATTCAAATGGTCTATGTCCTTCTTCTCTATAGTGAGAACATTTCCCATGAAAGCCTCCATTTCTAGATCCTTGTCCTCTGCCTCTTCCTCTTAGATTTCTATTATTTTGATCATGGAAATGATTGGAATTGCTTCCCCTCTGGTTCTAACTGCTACTTTTTGCCTCATCCTTATTCTTCTGATCATCATTATAGCCACCATAAGATCATCTGCTAGATCTTCCACTATGACCTCTTCCATTGTCATCATTGTCAAATTTATTACTTAGTTTTTCTCAACTCATAGGGAAAAATGGTATGCCTCCACAATATTGTTCGTCCAAACTAGACTCAGCTCATAATGAATGCTTGGCCTTAACCCATTAAGATAGCAGGCCACTTTCTCCTTATCAGCTTCTGCATGGCCAATTCTAATGGGAACTCAATAGAACTCTTTAGAATACACTTGAATAGATTTTCTCACATGCTTCAACCCTTGCATCTTTTTCAATAGATCAATTACATAACCCATAAGAATGAATTATCATTTTTTTTAGCTATCATCCAATCCCATCTGGTGATTTTTTCCTTTCCCTTTCTATTTTACTCCAACTAAACCTCCTGTCACCATATATTTTCATGTCCCTATAGTTTTGCCTTCACAAAGTTGACCCTATCAAAATCATCAATATATTCATACTCAAAGTACTCCTCTAGTTCATTAATCCAATCAATCAACTCCTCTAGGTTAAGATTTCCCAAAAATGTTGAAACCTCAAACTTAGGTCTTTTTCCAGTCTTGGAGATGGCCCTGAAAATCCTATCTTCCTCTAGGTTTAGAACTACCTCTACTTTGACATTTTCTTCTACTTCATCCTCCTTCTCACTTTCATCTTTTACAGGAAGATTCATTCCACTCTCCATTTGTTCTTCCAATACTTTCATTTGTCTTTGGAGGGCTCTAAAACCATTAGGTGTAACACCTATTGCTCTTTCACCATGCTCTCTTCATGGAGGCATTTTCACTCTTTCATTGAAGCCCTAGTAAAAACTACCTCAAAATTAATGATCTATCTACATGCTCAGCCCAAGCCATTTTCCTTATGTGAACTAGCTCATAGTTGGCGATCTATGCAGACACTCAAGAACTTGGGTTTGATACCACTTGATGAAGGATGCTCCCCTTAAAACCATAAACTCATAACAGAAACAAAGAAACAATAGCAAATACTAGAAAAAAATATGGACTTTTTTTATTTGTGCTACAAATGCATAATTATAAAATTTGCAAGTACACTATGCTAACCCACATGGGCACCTTCATTATAGTAATCTATAAGGCAATGCTATGAACTATACTTAAAGTTGTTCTAGACAATGTTTGGGCCTTTCTTAAATAGGAAATTTTAGGTTCTAGACATTGAAACTTAAAACCTAGGGTTGATAGACCCTAAGAATACATATATAGTCAGTCAAATACATCTTTGACAATTATTTTAGATATTTTGGGTAGCCCAACTTTGAAAGACCATAACTCATGAACCGTTGCTCTGATTGGCTATTATAACCTCTTTTTAGAAATGTCAGCTCCTAATCTATAGGCTCAAAACCATTAAACCACCCTTCCATCAAGTTTTTAGACCTCATTTGCGTACTCTAAGGCCTCCAATGTTGAGCCTATAGAATTTTTTGCAAATTTTCCAATGAAAATCCCTAATAAATTTTTTTGCTACTTAAGCTGGAGCAATGAGATTTTTATGATAGGCTTACCACTCTAAAGTGAATGTTCATGTATAAAATGAGAACACTTTAAGCTTGTATGACATACTAAAAATAACAAGTTCCCACAAATAGAAATCCCCTATCTACTAGTCCTTATTAAAATAGAAAAGAATGAAAAGAAAATATTTTTAGGTGATGAAAGATTGCTCTTAGACCTAGGATGCTCTTGCATCACCTTTGGTGATCTTGTTCTCTGTTATGTTCTTTGTGTTCTTGGTCTTGATCAGCCATGTCAAGAATATGATAAGTTCCAATGTATGTTGGTTGAAAAGGTCACCTGAATAAGAATTTAGCTATATTTTTTGGAGATGTATGTGTTTTGATAGTTTCAGGATCCTCTTGATACAAGGGATTCCTGATTTTTTGTAAGTTTATGGAAAACATTCTCTAAACAAAAGGTTTTCTAACAATTGAAGGAGATGATTACGACCCCTAGCTCTACCTCATCTATGCCTATGGGGATGAAACATGTTTCCATTCCTTATTGCAATAGTTGTAGACAATTACACAAAGTAAAAGCCTAGATGAGCACTAAACAAGAACATAGCCTTAAAAAGTGAGATAAGAGTGTTGTATACTTAGGTATGATTCATCTAAGTAATGGCTAGAATAGCCAAGAGTTATGACTACTGTGACACAAGGTATGAAAAACATAAAAAAGGATAGAATAAATAACTAAGTAAGGAGACTAGCTCATGTGTAGATCGCAAGTCATCAACCAAGCAAGAAGTCATTGTTTGACACTATTTTAGAAAGAGAAATGACCAAGTATTCCAGACACAAATTAGACTTGGATTATGTTTTGAAAAGGGGGCTTAAACTAGCTCACTATTTTTGACAAATTTTGACATATTCATGTGAGGAAATGACTCTAGGGTGTGGAAGTATAGTAACCAGGTGAGCAAACACAACTAACAAAGAAATTTTAATAGTTTCAAGACAAGATCATGCATGAGGATTCATAGAGAACCACATGAGAAAGAACAATGAACCAGGAAAATTTTTAAAACATCAAATTTTGACTAGTTATCTTGTATGAGGACTTGTATAGAGCCATTTGAGGATTTGATAGATTGACTAAAAAAGTAGAATTTTAGCTTTAGAAGATAGTGTTTAGTAAAATTTCATTAACAGATTCATAAACAATCACACAAGGAACTACAAAGAAACCTACGAGGAAGTGCTGATAGAAAGTTTTCTAACACAAAAATTTGCAGAATTGGGCACAAGAAAAGGGATAAAATGACAATTTTTTATTGAACTCAAAGAGACTTTCAATGGTTTTAACAGTTCTAAATAGAAGGCTAATAGTTTTTACAAGTTTCAAGTAGATATCAGTATAGGTTTCGAGTTTTGAACATCATTGTGGTTTACAAAGACAATTGTTTTCAAACATGGGAAACAAGCAGTAGTTGAAAACAATCCAACCAAGGAAAAAATGACTTGGTGGGATGGGGGAGTCTTGACCTTTTTCTTGTTTGAAATACTTGGATGATACACTTTATCCCTATAACCAAAAATGGTAGATGAAGAAAAACCTTTGTCTCACAACTTATGCGCATGCATTCACCTCACACTGTTGTGTCACCCCACTAGAAGGTGCCCATATTTTTTATGTATTCCAAGGACTCAATAACATATACACTAAATGAAAACACTTGTGGCAAGGGTCAAGTGTGTATACTACATTCCAACCTCTAGATACATGCCCATGGTGAGTATCTATAGGACAGATTCTTCCCCCTCCTTGCACAAAGATTATGTCCCCTTTCGGAGGTGAACTAGGTAGCAACCAAGAGGTTTTTACTTGGCTTCTATTCATATTAATTCATAGTGGCTTCATGAATTAATTTAAGGCCAAAATCCCACACCAGCATCTAAAAGTGCACACACTTGACTAGAAAGACTGGGCCCGACACTAGCTAGTGCAACAAATAGAGGCTCTTCTTGATATACAATATCAAAATGAAGAAGAGGAAATTAACCTAGATTTGGATTATTTCTCTCTACAAAGCTTCATTATTATAGTGAGTTGGAATCACTGGTGAAAGGTGTGTTCTCACTTGGGTCATTCCAAAAGGTTAGATCGCTCTAGCAGACCTTCTAAAGGTTGACTTGGATTGGTGGTTCAGATCTAAGGGTCCATGTTTCTAATTTCCCTCAATGAGAAAGAGCACACTCATCTTCCTCATCACCTTAACCAAACACATAGTACATATTCATTGCCAAGTTAGCTTATCAATACCAACTTGTCCAATTCCAAGACTTTGATCCCCTAAAAGGAAAACATCATCTCTTCATCAAAGGCTTTTCTTTGAAGAACCACTAACTTTATTTCGTCCCTTGGGTACCATGTCCTAAAGGTATCTAGGTTTCTAATTTACTCTTGGGCATCACTTCATAGTAGTAAAGAGCATAATCCCCTATTCCTTTGTCTAGAGCCCTACAAAGCTCACAAGCCCTATTAAGCTATGTGTAAGAAAGTAGTAAAAAAGACACAATGTTTTAGTGGGTTTGAATGTATTATTTGACATCAATATCTTTGACAAAACCACCTATAATCAAACCATTAGTGTTGTTTTAGAGTTTGTAATAGGATGTCTTCGACAATCATTCTGCAAACCACTATTAAGCTATTGAAAATTGGAAACCAAAAATGAAATACTTTAGAAACAACTATTAGTTAATTCATCACGATAAAAAAAATAAAATCTAAAAATGGTGTTTTTCATTTACTAATGCTGAACTTTGTGCAAAATCTTGCACAAGCCCACACGAGAAAATGACATGTACTATGTGAGAGATCGCACAATTATACACTTTTTCACATAAGGAAGTGCAAAATATGGACCAAAATCTTAGCTTCTTCAAGCTAGAATGAGACATTTTACATGAAAAAGTGAGGGACTATAAGGACGAACATAAAAAAACATAAAAAGTATAGGAAAAAGAATAGATGAGGCCAACAACTTGATTTGTTAGCCCCACGGTGGGCACTAGAAATGTGAGTGTTAATTATGGCATGTTATTCAACTACACTTCAACACGATCCTTATAGGAAGAATCATTTTGGAAAGAACGTTGGATTGTTCATCTAAAACAAATAAACAAGACAATCTACTACCTCCTAAATAGAATAATTATCCTATTGCTCTTAGACTAAGAGGCTAGCAACTAGATATCTAGAATGTAAGAATTGTAAAGCTAAATAATTGGTGAGATTAATCTATATGATATGCAAGATTAATCTAAGATAATGAAAGATAAATTAATCTAAATGAATGTATTTAAGCTAAATGAGATTACTATGCAAGAATAACAAAGATATGAATGTAAATGGTTCAATGATTAATTAAACATCAATTCAATGCAATTCAATTTCGACCTTTGTAATGAGGATTTGAGGGCTCCTTCAATAGAATCCAAGAACTTGAACAATGGCTGAGATCAAATTGAATGAATGGTTGAGATTTTAAGAAGAATTGATTATAATAGAAAGTTTTCCTATGAAAAGGAAGTTAATTGATTTTCTTTTGAGTGGAATAATGAGTTAACTGATTTAATTCCTTTCCTAATTTTAGTCAACTCAGAGTTTCCATTTTTGAACTAAAGAGAAGATTTGAAGAATATATTCAATTTAATAAAATAGAATATGAGCTCATAATGGATATTGTTAACTAATTGAATAATTAAACTCAATAATTAAATTGAGGACATATATTATTAAATCAAATGCATTTCATTCCTTAATATCTATTTTAGGAAAAGGCGTATATTTAATTTAATTTAAGTACTTGGACATATAATTAAATTAAAATGATTAATAGGTTTATCTTTGCTAATTTGATTAGACATAGGAATTAACTGTAGTATGTTATTTTAATTTAGATTAGGAATTTTTTGCATTTGACACTGAGGTCCAGTAGTGATTATTAGAATCAAAGTTTCCTAGTAAAATAGGAATTAGGATTGATTGAATAGACCAGAATTGGTTTAGCATGGAAATGTGCCAATTTTAGGGTATTACAAGCATAATCTATAGTTTATTTAGTGAAGGTTGTTGAATGTTAAAATGTGATTTGTTCGATGTTGATTAACATTTTGGTTATTTTATTTTTGGAAGTTATAAATTTAATGTAATATCTTGATGAGGCCCTACATTATTCATTGTACATGGGGGAAGCCTCAAGGAAAACTCAATTAGTTTTTAGGACAATGTATAAAGACAATATGTTTTCTTTGGTTCTAAGTATCATTGGATAACTGTCAATGTAATTAATGAATTAATGTTGAGGTTGAAAAATTGATGAGACTAGAGTAGATGATAACAATGGAAATGTATTGAGAACTTCAACCAAACTCTATTGAAAAATAAGTTATTGTATTGATTATTTCACCCTTGCATGTGTTATCGTAGATATCTATGTTATAATACTCATCATGCATGGGTCAAAGAGTTTCATTAAAAAAACTACACAATTAAATCTTCATAGCAACATGACAATTGCTTGTGAAAAATATTTCCTACTTATCAAAATATAGATATTCAAAGGTATGTGAAATTTTTGTTTCTACAAATAAAATTCAAAAATATTTCACTGATTCTGTCACTTTATTGGATTTAAATTTCTTTGTATTTATGACAACCAAAATCTAAGGCCTTTGAGTTAAGGCCTTTGAGTTTAATGTCGGGAGTAGATTTCCCATAATGTAAAGCAAAGACAAAAGGAAAGCCAAGCCTTTATGTAAAGCTTGTCACTTTTAAATATTCTTTAATCTAATATTTATACATTTTCTTTATAAAACTATCTGAAATTTTATAACATATTTTTATGATAAATCTTTCTTATTTAGTGCTATTATTTGCTGAACTATTTTATGATAAATATTGTAAATATTTTTTGTTATCATTTACAAAACCTTTAACTTACTTTTTTAGGAGGAGAGAAAGAAAATAAAAAATTTCCAATTTTATTTCAAAGTAAAGATTGTCATCTTGCAAAAAAGATTTTCTATGGAGTAGTTTCTAAATAGTTTTCTAAAATTTAATAGGGTGAAATTTATTTGCTGTTATTTGCATGTCTACATACATCACTTATTACTTCCCATATGAAAATTTATATCATTTCTTAATTTAGATTAAAAATAATAATGTTATATTAACATATTATAAAATGAAATATAAATTATGAAATTAAATCAATGTATTTAGTTTTAGGATTGTTTTTTTTTTTGTTTTAAATGTAGCACTAAAATATTTTAAAATTTATATTACATTTACTTGTCATCAAATTTTCAAAGATGGAATCATGACAAAAGGTGAACTAAATGTTATAAATAGTAACATATAGCATCACATTTCATCTCAAAGAAAAAATATAATAGATTAGTTGACCAGAATTTTAGTTTAAATATTGTCGAGGTGATGCTCAACTTTATATGAGATTGCCTTCAAATATAATCTTAGGAGGACAAATAGTTGGATTTTAGTGAGTGAAGAAAATTGAGACCGAAACCGAGAGCTTGGAACATAAATCAAATTTCAAAAAAAATAAATGGCTGATTGGACTTGAGCCCACTTCATGCCTTCCTAGACAACAATGATGTTGTCAAGAATATACTACCACCATCAAATTTTCAAAAATGAGATGATGATACACATCACATCACATTTCAATTCAATGCAAAAATATAATACATTAGTTAGATTTTAAATTTAAATATTGTCGAGATGATGCTCAACTTTATACAAACTTGACTTCATCACCACAAATATTATCTTAGTAGGAGAAATAATTGGATTTCAGTGAATAGTAACTATGCTACGATTCATGTATAAATATTGCAATAATTATGTCCACTTTTTATCCTGGTCAAACATATCACTCATCATAGACTCCTTCACTAGACTTATAGATCGACCTTTACAAGACGTATAGATCTGTCTCTCTACATTCCTGCCAATTTTTTAAATAATACCATTTCTCTCAGTCTAAACATGTCCAGTTACACAGTATAATAAATTTGAAATTTACCATAGAATTCTTAACGTGCTTGTTAAACTTTATGGATTCCGGCCGTGTGTTGTGAAATTCATTGACAAATCGTTCTACCTAGGAGAACCACGAACCTACAATCATAAAACGCCAAGCGTAAACAGCGCTACAGATTTTTCAAATGCGTAACCGAATCTGTCTTCCCAAGGCACACATTTTCTCATTTTTTGCCCACGTACTCCTCCCCTACTTCAATTCGAAACACATATTCAAATAAAACGCGATTAAACTATTTTTTTATATATTTAAAAAAATATATATAATAAACACCATTCTGTCGGCTAGTGGCTATGAAAGCGTACCCTAAACCACCTTCCGAAAACAACGCAAATCATTTCTTCGTACTAACCAAGAGTCTTAGTAAATGTTGATGTTTTCCTGTTTAATAGAATAAATTGTTTACATGATTGTTCTATAGTAATTGTCTTTATTATATATTTCATTAAAGAAAACCATTGCTGGAAAAAGTCGATACTCATTGTTGCTGTTTTAGTTCCGACAGCAATGGCAAAGGGGAGGAGTGTTGCCTGTGCAGCCTGTAGAGTGCAACGCAAGAAATGCTCAGAGGATTGTGTTTTGGCTGCACATTTTCCTGCAGATGATCCCGATAAATTCGCAGTTGTCCAGAAAGTGTATGGAACCAGCCATGTCATCAAATTGCTTCAAGTAATTTTTCACCCATGGCCCCATTTTTAGTTTTTGTTGACACTGGCTCCATTTTTGCAGCCATTTTTAACTGTTTCTGAACACCATTATCTTTTCTCTGTTAAATTTGCTTTGCTTGCCTATAACTTCATGCTCCAAAGGTATGGTACCCAAGATCTCCATGTACTCAACAGCTACTTAATTGATTTCTTAAACATAGCAGGGTTTGATTATGATTTTACTTGTTTGCATCGGTTTCAGTTTGATTGTACTTGTTTGCTTCATCTATATTGATTTTAATTGAAGTGTAAATTATAAGGGGGTAAGACAAGTGCATTTCATTTGCAAAGAATTCAAGAATTCAGATGCATCGATTTGGACAAGATATGTACATCTTGTTTCTATTACAGTTAGTTGTCTTCTACAAGAATTACAAGAACTACAAGAACTACTAGATCACATTTCAGATTTAAGTTTTTGTTTGAAATAAAGTATAAACATCTTATTTATATAGCATAATTACGTACTCCCTGTAAGAGAGCAGTTGTACAGCCATACAGATCATTAAGTATCGAGAAAGTAATTTCTTTATTCTTTTAAACTATGAGAACTTCATGTTTGTAACCTCGATCAAGTAAGTGTGTTGGCACAAATTTCATACTGTTATTAATATTAAATATTTTTTTTGGTTAAACTAAGTTTATCTTAAGAATGATGCATAGACTGAATTCATTCTTGACATGATTCATATTGCAATATGAAAGAACAAAATTCATTAGGTTTTGACCAATTCCTCTTGATGAAGTGGAAGTAATGCTAAATAAACAAACTTACTCTAATTTCGTCTTAGACGCAAGGATTAATTTGGTGAAATACAGGTGTTAACAATTTAAAACTCCTTATCAATTAATTTTCTCAAAGGTAGCCGAAATGCTACTTCCAACTCCTTCAAATCTATGGGCATTACTTTCTTACACACTCTGACTGTGGGTCCTCACAATGGAATAACATGGTAGTGTTCCAAATTCATAGACAACGTTGTAGCTTAAAAAATATACTTTAAATTATTGAAAATAAAAAATATATTTGTTTATAAAATGGGAACAAGATTTGTCAAATATTAAGACAAAATATATTTTTCAATGGGGAGGTTTCGACATATAGGTTTGTAGTTAGAGCGAAACTGGGAGCTATTGGATTTTAACAAATTTCTAACAATCTCTGCCTCAACATTATCCATGGGTCTGAGGATTCGAACACATGACCATGTTCTGATATCACTTGTTAGAGTGGGGTTGTCATTGCAACAAAAGATAGATCTTTCAATGCCTGATACAAGCACTCAACTTATAGTACACAGGAGGCATTGTCACGAATCCTGGGGACTAAACAAATTTCTAACAACCTTTTGTTGAAATACTTTAAGTTTGCAATGTGAATGAAGAGAAGTTGTCATTTTTCAGCTATATTTTTTAATGTAGAGTTAGAAATGTTGAATTAATAAACACGATCTCTTTCCCTCCTAGATAGAAGGACTCATTTGGTTGAATAGACGGTCATATTTTCACACTCCTTGTCAATTTTTTTTTGTCTCAAATGCATCTGAAATGTCCCTTCCATATTTTGTAGCTCTTTATCATTTTCCAAAGAGAGTTCTTTAGCGAAATCCAATTTGAAGTGATTTGTGAGATTATCTATTTCTAGCTTTCAAAAAAGTTCATACCAGTAACATCTAGATAATTGTATTGTATGCATGGAACAAAATGGCTTTTTCTGATGGTTAAAAGAACCCATATAATACAACCATAAAGCAGCCCTAAAATTTTTGTGAGTTCATATAAGATATGAAAATAATTATTTTTTGTTGTTATTGTATTTTTCTATAGAACATAGCTTGTGCCCCCTATAAGGAACACATTTTGTATCTTGGTTTAGGCTTGTTATATATAAACCATAGTCTATGAGTTGTGTAGCTCCCACACACATTTTAGAGACTAGAAAGGCATATGGTAACTTGTTGATCTTCCATCTTTGTGCACCAACCTAAACTATTTGTCAACTATTTTTATATTATTCTTGTGTACACATGATCATGAGCATGGAAGAAGAACTTATATTACCCATGATTGAGGAGGTTACACAAGGAGGATTATTTAGTTGGAAAAGTTTAGAGGACCTAATTGCTTCTAACAAATTGTTTGTATTTGTAGATTTTCATATAAAATTATGACAATCAACATCTGTAATATGATCACAAAACATGAGACATTGAAAATAAGCATCTTGGTAAATATGTCAGTTATAAGAATAAATCCTACAAGACAACAAAAAGTGATGGAGTATTTTAGAAATGAGATAAGGGCTCAGATCCAAAATAATTTGGCTAAATCTAGGAAAAATCTTTAAGGTGAAGATTAATTTAAGGATGCATCTAGAGATATTCGTAGGATATAAGTTGATATTCTTCTTGAGGAGGAACAATTGTTGAGTGCTTTGACACAAATGGGTAAGACTAATATACTTAATGTTACATTCTTTTCGGATTATTTACAGGTAGAGGAACTTGTAGATTATATTAATGAGCAGGAGGATTACTTTTAGCTTAAAGATGTTAAAGATAGACATGGAGTTAGAACAGATCAAACAAAGTTCAAAAATCATGTTTTCTTATGGTAGAAAGAGTTACACAATGATAGGGTAGGTTGTGGTGAATCTAAGATAACAAGATAGATTATTATGGTTTCTCTTCTTAAGGCAAAAGTTCATATTGGGTGATTAAAAAATTGGATTGTTTAAGAGGTTAAAAAATCTTAAATAGATAGATTTTAAAATTGAAGAGAATGTTAAGGAGTTCTACAAGACGAGATCTTATGATTTAAAATCATCAAAAGAAGAGGTGGATAGATATGTTAATGGCCTAAGAAATAATATTCAAAATAAAATAATTATCTTGAGGATTAGTATTATGCAAAGGAATAAGATATGTTGAAGAGAAGAAAGTTACCCATAAGATGAGGGACAAGCCAATTGTTGATAAAGAAATTTATAAAGTTATGATTAAATAATATGTATGTATAATAGAGAATATTTTTAATGATGTGATGGTGGAAAGGTAAAGTGATGATTTTATTAAAATGGTGATCAATTGTTATTTTTTCATTGATATCAACTATTCGCCTGGTGTTCTTGGTGTTTTAGCAAGTATAAGATAAAATGCAAATGATCTATAGGATAAATGTTTTTCATTGATGAAAGAACCAGCCCCTGATGAACCTAGACATAGAAGGGTCATGTTTAGGATAAAATGCAAATGATCTATAGAGTGCAACGCAACAAATGCTCAGAAGATTGTGTTTTGGCTCCACATTTTCCTGTAGATGTTCCAGATATATTCGCAATTGTGCAGAAAGTGTATGGAACCAGCCATGTTATCAAACTGCTACAAGTAATTTTTTAACCATGGCCCCATTTTCAGGTTCTGTTGACAATACTGGCTCCATTTTTGTTTTGTGTTGTAATGGCTTTTGTTTTTGCAGCTATTTTTAACTGTTTCTGAACACCATTATCTTTTCTCTTTTAGATTTGCTTTGCTTGCTTATAACTTCAAGGTTCAAAGGTGTGGTACCCCAAGATTTCCTTGTGCTTAACAGCCGGTTAATTGATTTCATAAAGAGAGAAGGGTTTCGTTTTGATTGTACTTGTTTGTTTCATCTGTATTGATTTTTATTGAAGTCTAAATTAGAAGGGGGGTAAGATAGGTGCATTTCATTTGCAAAGAATTCAAGAATTCAGATGCATCGATTTGGACAATATATGTACATCTTGTTTCTATTACAGTTAGTTGTTTTCTACAAGAACTACAAGAGCTATAAGATCACATTTCACATTTCAGATTTAATTATTTTGTTTGAAATAAGGTATGAATATCTTATTTATATAGCATAATTATGTACCTTCTGTAAGAAAGCGGTTGTAGATCAATACAAATTCAGATAGTTCATTAAGTATCGTGAAAGTACTTTCTTTATTGTTTTAAACTATCAGAACTTCATGTTTGTAACTTTTGTCATGTGTATTGGCACATATTTCATACTGTTATTAATATGAAACGTTTTTGTTGGTTAAAGGGTTCTAATATTGTTATTGTAATATTTGTATTGTTATTGTAATATTTTTGGAGTGTGATGTGTGCATTGTGCATTCAATTTTCTCCCAATAAAACATACTAATTTGATTTCAAGGAGCTGTAATAATCTAATATTTTTAACAACCAAAATATATTAAAATGAACATTTAAATAATTATCATAGATGCTGAATTTTTAAGTTCATTTTTATTTTTCATTTATTCCAGATTGTTTTCTAATATTTAGATATATATATTTTGAAATGAGTAACAATTGAGCTGTCTTCTATAATGATATTTACTCTTCAAGTTTATTTATTATTCCTCTGATTAATTTATTTATTGCTTCTCATGATTTTTTTTATTCTTTATAGCTGATGCATGTTCGGTTGTTCAGAAGGTGCATACCCCTTTAGAAACCCTACTTACATAATAAAAAATACTTTTTGTTTTGTTCAGAAAGCATAAAATCTGAAATGGCTACTAACTGGATTTTGTTTTCTTCAGCTTAGATACCTGTATTAGTTTACCATTTATTGTATAAAGCTAGTAGCTATTTTGACAAGCTATTTTTCATTTCTATTGCAAAATGGCTTAGTTTTTCTAGCCATACAATCCATCCTTATTCTGCTGTCCAACTTGATCATAGTCTGAGGGAATTTTGCCACCAATCTTTCGTTCACTTCTTTCAAACAGATTTTTATGTATACTCGGGTTTAAACAGCACACTTTAAGCTTTAAATTAATGTGAGTGGGTTATTCAAAATCACATCAACTACTTTAACAGTATTTACCTTTTGGTCTACCTTCAGGTAGTCTATTGAAATAAATCAAATCTTTAAACATCTTTTTAAAACATGTGATTAATGTTGGGTGGGCAAAGTCACACAAGAATAAAATATGAAACTTAATGTGCTGCGGCACAATAAAAATCAATTGTATTTTATTACTCTTTGATTCACAAAATGCATACACAACACTTCCTTTTATAGGAAAGTTTACAATCTCTAGAAATTTCTGACATTTGCCGACAAGACAATTATCTACAGAAGTCTGGAAACTACTACACCTGACACAGCCTAAACCTAAACCAAAACTTAAACTACTAGAAACATATAATGATAGATTAGAGTAGAAATTAATATTTCTAACACTGCCCCCTAATTTCTACTATCAACTATTACAAAACTTTTTTGATATTTACAACTCTAAAAGCCTCCTTAAAAATTTCAAATTGTACTTGTGGTAAGGCCTTGGTGAAGATATCTGCAAGTTGCTCCTCTAATCTACAATGATATTGATTAATTTCTCTGCTATTAACTTGCTCTCTAACGAAGTGATACCTTGTGTCAATGTGGTTTTTCCTCTTGTGAAACACATGGTTTTTTGAAAGTGCAATAGCAGACTTGTTATCACAATAGGGCATAGTAGGTCCATCTTGAGCTTGCACTAAGTCTTTCAAAATCCTTTGCATCCATACTGCTAGACATGTCGTCGTTGTTCCTACTACATGCTCTACTTCAGCTTATGAGAGAGTTACTATAAGTTTTTTCTGTGATGCCCAGGCTACAACACCTATCCGAAGGTGAAATGTATAACTAAATGTGCTCCTTCTATCCTCAGTATTCCCTGCAAAATCACTACCTATATATCGAACTAACTGAAAATTATTTGAAGTAGAATACAAAATTCCATGATTCATAGTTCCTCAATATATCTCAAAATCCTTTTTCCTACCTACTAATGTGAGTTCTTTGGTGAATCCATGAATCTAGAGATTAAACTCACTCCATACATAATATCTAGTCTAGTAGTAGTGAGATACATCAAACTACCAACCAATCTTTTGAATATAGTTGAATCTAAACTTTTCTCAGTATCTTTTCTATTGAATTTGGTGCCTACTATCAGAAGTGTAGAAACTGGACTGCAATTTATTAATCTAAATCTTTACAAAATATCATTTGCAAATTTACTTTGGCAAATAAAAATTCCTTTATCATTTTGAGTAACTTCAATGCCAAGAAAATATTTCATCAATCCTAGATCTATCAGTTCAAATTCCCTTTTCACTGCTGATTTAAACATGTCAATAGATAAATTACTTGTGAAGATCAAATCATCAACATATAAACAAACAATCAATATTTGACCTTGTTCATTGATCATGGTATATAATTTAGGTTCATTGGTGCTTCTCTTCAATCCATTCTCCATCAAGTATGAATCTATTCTGCTATACCAGGCTCTTGGAGCTTGCTTCAATCCATAGAGTTCCTTCTTCAACTTATAAACTTTGTCTTCATGTCCTCTTATTTCATATCCTAGTGGTTGTTGCACATAGACTTCTTCATCCAAATATCCATTTAAAAATGCTAATTTGACGTCCATTTAGTGAACCATCCATTTTTTTTGAGCTACAATAGCTAATACTATTATGATAATATAAAATCCTACTATAGGTGTAAATGTCTCATTATAGTCAACCCCATATTCTTGTGAAAATCCCTTAGCAACTAACCTTGACTTATAGTTCTCTAAATCTCCATTAGCTTTAAACTTAGTCTTATAAACCCATTTTACACTGATGCAATCTTTATTCTTAGGTAAATCAACTAATTCCCATGTATCATTTCTCTCAATTGATTCTATTCCATCATTCATTGCAGTAATCCAATGTTCTTCCTTAATTGCATCTTCAAAATATATAGAATCTTGAGTAAATAAAGAAAAATTTGATTGCAAATATAATTTACTTTCTTGATCGTAAATCTCACTCAACCTTCTAGTTTTCTTGCTTGATCTCAATTGTGCAAGTATAGGATTTGAATTATTACTTGTGAATTCAAAGATTCTCCATGCTCAACTTCATTTTCTAAGTGATCTCCTAGTGGACTTCATGGTGGAGTTCCTTCTTGGCCACTTGGTTGATCCTCTTGATCTTCATGATCCTTTTTATCCTCCCCATTATATGGTATTGTTGTAGCACTTGTAACATTTGTGTCTATATGTCCATCTCAAGATTCATCCTCTATAAATACAACATCCCTACTCACAATGACTTTTCTAGTAATAAGATTAAACAACCTATATGTCTTAGATTGTTCATCATTGCCAACAAAAATGTAATGTTCCTATTATCAGCTTGAATTTTGGAGAGAAGAAAATCAATGGTTATGTGCCTAGGATTGGCCCCATATAGATGAGGAAGTGCCTAGAGTGTAGTGATAGAAGCCGTACGGTGACTATATATTTCTTGTAGTAGTCCACACGGAAGTTAACAAGAGTGCAAGATTCTTAGTAGGAAACTAAGTTCGTACAGTGAGTAGGTGGGCCACAGAAGACCATACAGTCTATTGCCGTATGGTGGTATGTTTTTCGAAGGGAATAAGGAAGTGGTCGTATGGTAGATCACAAATAACCATACGGAAACCACAGATCTAGCTGTACATCGCACTATTATTAAATTATGAATTTTGAATTATGAAGCGGGGCCAAATACAACACAGAGGAGCTGTACGGGCATGAGGAGAAAGAGTGAATGATGGAGGCCATACAGTAACATTCCAGGAGGCAATTATCAATGCAAACTAATTGATAATCAATAGTTCAATTGCAAGAAAACTTACACAATTTGCACATGCTAAGATTAAGCTTTCACCAACAGGAACAGAGATGAAATTTAGCCTTTGGATTGGTTCAAACAGACTAGGGACACAATCAGAATAGGGTGAGGGTTTTGTTCCCACCGAAATCGAGCGAGCCAAATAGGGAAGGGTTTTCACTTCCAAAATGGTGAACAAATTCTGAACTCCAACAAGAATCCGTAGTACAGAGAAAATATGATCCAAAAACATACCTATCGACTACTACAAGCCGTGCTTAAATACCCATCAGAAAAAGCTTTTCAAGGGTGTACAAAGATTAGCCGACAGCGATACCAACTAATATGAAAAAATTAAATTTGGGTCTGAGTTAATTTAAACAATTGGCCTGTTACACAAAAAAAATTAAATACATTTATTTATATTTGAGAACATTACAGTCCTCTCATTCAAAAAATTTCTTGTCCTCAAGCAAATGTAGTGCTAGATGCTAAAGGATGTGTTCACCTTGCCACATTGCATCATCCAGTGATAGATGTTGCCAATGTACCAAGTATTCTCTCACCGTTCGGTTACGCAAGACTTTTTCACATCGAGAATCTCAGCAGGTTCCAAGATGAGTTTCCCCTCCTCATTGAGTGGTGGAAGATCTATAGTGATGGAGATGTTTTGCCCAATAGCCTTCTTCAGACAAGAAACATGGAAGACATTATGAATGCGACTACCTTTGGGAAGCTTCAGTTCGTACGCTACCTCACCAATGCGACGGATCACGCGGTAGGGACCATAAAACTAGGGCTTTAGTTTCTCCTCCCCTGTTCCCTTTAGTGAGGACTATCGATAAGGCTATACTCAGAGATAGACCAAATCCCCCACTTCAAAACTCCTCTCTAATCGATGTTTGTTAGCGTATACCTTTTGACAGTTTTGTGCCTGCTGCAAGTTTTCTTTCAAACTCTTCAAAATGTCCTCTCCTTCTTGAAGCCAATCCTTTGCCTTTGGAGCATGACTTTCACTCAATACTGTATCGACGAAGGAGAGTGGTTTGTGTCTGTACAGAGCCTTGAACGACATCATTCTAATCGACATGTGATAGGTGGTATTGTAGCAATATTCTTTGAGGTGGATCCATTTCACCCATGCACGTTGTCATGCTAAGACATAGTTCTGTAGAAAACCTTTGAGCCATTTGTTCACAATTTTAGTTTGGCCATCTATCTTTGGGTGGTAACTTGTGCTCGATGATATTTTAGTTCCTTCCATCCGAAACAATTCTGTCCAGAAGATACTGATGAAGCATCTATCCTAGTCGCTGACAATGTTTCGAGGTAACCCGTGTAGGCAGAAGACTTCTCTGAAAAATAGATCGGCGATCTGTGTAGCCTGAAGGTCCGAAGGGATGGAAAAGAAGTGAGCATACTTTTTCAATTGGTCAAGTACCACGAAGATGTAATCGCTTCCGTTCACCTTGGGAAGACCTGTTATGAAATCCATTGATATACTTTCCCACTTATGATCAGGAATTGATAGAGGCTGTAGTAGTCTAGTAGGAAGAGTGTGTTCAGATTTCTTCTATTGGAAAATAGTACATGCTTTGACATACTACAATACATCCCCTTTCAATCACTTCCATGAGAACCTCTCTCGCATACTTCTGTAAGTTTTTCGAAAGCCGAGATGACCAACCAGAGGGGAGTCGTGCACATGCTTTAGGATCTTTTTCTTCAACTTTGATTCAGGCACTAGGTAGATCTGATCCTTATAATAAATGATATCATTCACCACCTTATAACGATCATCATGGACGTGACCATCCATTATCTCACAGGAAAAAGTATTCTTGGAATATTCCACCAGCAATTGTGCCTTCCAATTGGTTGAGATCTGCTCTAGTGAGTAGATGGTGGGTCTTCGAGACAAGGCATCTACAACAACATTGTTTTTCCCCTTTACATATTCAATATCAAAATCAAAAGATTGAACCTTTCTCACCCATTTTTGTTGTCGTTTGTTTAGATCCCACTGCTCCAGGAAATATTTTAGACTGTTGTGTTCCATACGGACAACAAACTTGGCACCAACTAGGTACTACCAAAACTTTGTCAGTGTGTGACCAATGACCAAAATTTCCTTATCATAGATGGAATATAGGCACTCGGCTGGTGTAAGCTTCCTACTCTCATAGGTAATTGGGTGTTTGTCCTACATCAAAACTACTCTAATGCCTTCACCTAATGCGTCGCATTCCAAAATGAATGGTCGGGTGAAGTTGGGCAATTCCAACACTAGAAAGCCTCTTTCTTCGTCAGATCTGTTAAAGGCGCACTGAGTTGAAAGAAACCCTTGACAAATCTCCTGTAGTAGCTGCACAATCCGAAGAACCCTCGTAGGTCTGTGAGTGATTTCGAGGGAGGCCAATTAAGGATAGCTTGGATCTTCTCTCGATGCACTTGAACCCCATATTGACTAACAACATGCCTAAAGTACAATATCTCTGTCATTTCGAACTCAAATTTGGATTGTTTGGTGAACAAGGACTATTCTTCCATGATACTTAAAACCTCATTCAAATGTTTCAAGTGCTCCTCGAATGTCCTACTATAAATGAGAAGATCATCAGAGAACACCAACAAATACTTACGCAACTGGTTGTTAAAGATGCAATTCATGCATGACTGGGATGTAGCGGGTGCGTTGGTCAGATCGAACGACATGACTAGGAACTCATAGTGTCTATAATGGCAATGAAAGGCCATTTTTTTGACATCCTCTTCCCTCATTTAGATCTGATGGTATCCATAATGAAGATCTATTTTTGAGAAATAGACCGCACCATGTAGTCCATCTAGCAACTCATCTATCCTCAGAATGGGGTACTTGTTCTTTATTATCCTCTTGTTTAGTGCGCGATAGTCCACACAGATATGCAACGTTTCGTCCTTCTTCTTGACCAACACCACTGATGATGTGAATGGGCTATAACTAGGATGGATCCATCCCTTATCAAGTAACTCCTAGATCATCTGTTCAATTTCATCTTTGAACTTCTTTGGGTGGTGGTACGATGTGGTTATAATAGATTTCATTCCTAGTTCCAACTCTATTGTATGTTCAAATCCTCAATGCGGCAGTATGCCAGGAGGAATATCCATGAAAACCCTTTCATGCTTACTTAAAAAATCCTGAAGCTCTTTATCCTATGGAGGTGTTTGGTGCCCCTTAATAGATTCTGCCAAGATGGAACATTGTGCAGCCCATGCAGCATCATCATGCCATAGGATTGCCTCAATCTGATGCACAGATACTTCCTTCTTTCCTTCATTTTCCATCCCTCAGAGGACCACCTTCTTCCCATCAACCTCAAAAGTGAAGTCCATTCACTTGAAACTCTGAGTGTATTCATCAAGTGTCTCCATCCATTGTATGCTGAGGATGACCTCCATGTTAACCAGATCCACTATGAAAAGTCCTCTATTACCATGTGATTTTCCATCTTGATGCTCAACAGAGGAACTAGGTGCGTGTAGGGCAGGAAAGTCCCTTCGAAAACTTTGATCTAAAAGCCCACGTGTGCTTCTATCGAAAGATTTCTTCGCTATACTAAAGATGAATTTATAAAATTTAATGTAGCTTTTCTATCTAGCATCACTGTGACCCTTTGTCCCTGAAGGGTACCTTGCACACAAAAAACTATGCACCTCAGACTGCCAACCAAGGTAATGGATCCTCCACATTTTATTAAAGAGGAAATCCTCTTCATATGGTTGAAGTTGGCCATGTCAATGTTATCACTAGGTTGGATGTCTTCCACTGGTGTTTCCTCTCGATCCTGCTCATCTTCTTCACCAGACATCACTTCAATGTAATGAATTTTCCCTTTCATAAGCCATTAATGGCCAGGTTCCCAAGGCCCCTTGCAATTAAAACATAACTTCTTTCTTCAGAGTTCTTGTTGGGATGCTTCATCTAGTGATGGTTTCTTGGACAGAGGTTTGTCCCTCGAGAACGTCGGCAATTTTGGATGTGAATGAATTCGAGAGGATGAGGATGATGTTGACGATGTCACCATGCTTTGTGCCTTACTGATTGCTTCCATCAAGGTTGACGAGTTGAATCCTTTCACCCAACCTTTCAATGGTACTGCCAGTCCATCCATAAGGAGAACAACCTACCTTCATTCAGAGATGTCTATCACCAACATAGAAAGTCTCTGAAACTCCACGATGAATTGATCTACTGATCCCATTTGCCTTAGCTATGCCAGATCTTTGAAATTGAGGTTAGGGTCTTTTCCATCAAATTGTTCAATTAGTCTCTCTATGAACTTAGCATAAGTCTTTATTTGATCATGCCTAAGAGTGATAGTGCCGTAGTGCCACCATTTGTGTGCAACACCCTCCAAGTGTAATGCAGAAAATTTAACCACTTCTTCTTCAGGCATAGGATTTAGCTAGAAGTAGGTGTTAGCTTTCATTACCCATGCTTGTGGTTAAATGGAGCCTGATCTATCAAATGGAGACAGGTTCACCTTACTCAATTTTCTCCTTAGGTCATCTTTAAAAAATCCTCCTCTATTTCCACCTCCCGCATATCTCATTCTTAGATCTACGCAATCCTTGTTGGAGATGTCTTCTTCAAGATTTGCATTCTATAAATCCTCCCATTTTTTCTCAAAGGTTAGAAGTCTCTCTCCACGATGTGTCTTAGTCCGTGGTGGTAAAGTCAGCATGGATGGTCGAGAGTGTGCAATGTGAGGCTGTGATCTGCCTGTCACTGAATCTGTGCTATGTCCATTCAGTTCTCCAAAAATTTTGTTTTTTGCCAACTTTTTGAGAGTTTCTTCCATAAGCCACTGAGTATCAGTGATCTATGCCTAGTTTCGTGCAAGATCCCTCAGAAGTGTAGTGAGTTTGGCACCTATCAGTTCCCATTCCCATTCCTATTCTTCAGCCATTCGATCAATAGAATGTGTCCTTCTCTTCTGGCCATAAACTCGCATTCACTAATCACAAGCTGGCAAGATCGATTGCTCTGAAACCATTGTAATGTTCCCTGTTATTAGTTTGAATTTTGTAGAGAAGAAAATTGATGGTTATGTGCCTAGGATTGGTGCCATATGGATGAGGAAGTGCCTAGAGTGTAGTGACAGAAGCTGTATGGTGACTATATGTTGCTTGTAGCAGTCTGTACGGGAGTTAACAAGAGTGCAAGATTCTTAGTAGGAAACTAAGTCCATACGGTGAGTAGGTTGGCCACAGAAGACCATACGATCTATTGCCGTACGGTGGTATGTTTTCTAAAGGGAGTGAGGAGGTGGCCATACGATAGATCACAAATGACCGTACGGGAACCAGAGATCTAGCTGTGTACTACACTGTTAGTATATTATGAATTGTGAATTATGAAGTGGGGCCAAATACAACACAGAGGAGCCGTACGGGCATGAGGAGAAAGAGTGAATGATGGAGGCCATACAGTAACATTCTAGGAGGCAATTATCAATGCAAACTAATTGATAATCAATAGTTCAGTTGCAAGAAAACTTACACAATTTGTACATGCAGAGACTAAGCATTCACCAAAAGGAACAGAGATGAAATTTAGACTTCAGATTGCTCGAAATATGCCAAGGACACAATCGGAATAGGGTGAGGGTTTTGTTCCCATTGAAATTGAGCAAGCCAAATAAGGAAGGTCTTTCACTTCCGAAATGGCGAACATATTTTGAACTCCAACAAGAATCTATAGTACATAGAAAATATGATCCAAAAACATACCTATCGACTACTACGAGCCATGCTTAAATACCCATCAAAAAAATATTTTTGAAGGTGTACAAAGATTAGCCAACGACGACATAAACTACTATGACAAAATTAAATTTGGGTCCGAGTTAATTTAAACAATCGGCTCGTTACATAAAAAAATAATTAAATACATTTATTTAAAGATTCATCCTCTTTAAATACAACATCCCTACTCACAATGACTTTTCTAGTAATAGGATTAAACATCCTATATGTCTTAGATTGTTCACCATAGCCAACAAAAATGCATTTCTCAAACTTTTCATCTAACATACTTGTAGTTTCTTCAGGAACATGTGCATATGCAATACAACCAAATACTTTGAGATGAGAAACATTATGAATCTTACCACTCCATACTTGTTGTGGAACCATGTCCCTCACAATCTTTGTTGGACTCCTATTCAAAATATAAATAGCATAAGAAATTGCTTTAACCCAATACTCATTAGGAAGATTCTTACCTTTCAAAATACTCCTTGCCATCTCCATTATTATCCTATTCTTTCTCTCTACAACACCATTTTGTTGTGGTTTGTAACTAGTAGTAAATTGCTTTTTAATTCCATGATCCCTACAATAATCTAAAAATTCATTTGACTTATCCTCTCCCTCTCTATCAAATCTCAATACCTTGATAGGTAAGCCACTTTGTTTCTCAAGAAAATCCTTGAATTCTTTAAATTTGCTAAAAGTTTTGAGATTTTTATTTAAGAAAGTAAACCCATGTATTTCTACTAAGTCAATAATAAATGTTAAGAAACAAATGCTCCCCACTAATGATGGCATTTCATTGGACCACATATATCTAAATGCACAATTTCTAAAGATACTCTTGCTCTATATGACATCCCTTTTGGAAAACTCTCTCTATGATGTTTAGCCAAAATGCAACTTTCACATGGATTTAATGATGCTTTGATTGGGGGTAAGCCTCTTACCATTTCCTTTCTTTGCAATAAAGATAATCATTTGAGATTTAGATGACAATACCTCAAGTGCCATAGGCACATTTGATCTTGACTTGCTACCTTGAAACTTCTTGCAACTTCATCAATCATAGTGCTTTTAATTCGAAGTGGAAACATTCTGTTATTTGTCATTTCTACCCTTGCAATCACCAAGTTACTGAGAGGTATATCAAATATAGTGTGAATTTTTTTCTCAAAAATAACTCTATGACCCTTTTGACTAAGTTGCCCCACACTTATAAGATTACGTTTCAAACCAGGTACAAAATATAAATCAAAAATAGATTTATTACCATGCTTTGTTATAACATTGACTGTGTCTTTTCCACTTACTTCCACTATCTCATTATTTCCTAACTTCATTTCTAATTTAATTAATCTATCCAAACATTCAAAAAACTCTTTATTGCCTATCATGTGACTACTACAACCACTATCTAAAAACCAAAAATCATTTGTGCTCTCTTGAGCTACATTGAAAGTAATAAACAATGTCTCAGAATTACTCTCAGAAAAATTTACATTTTGCTTACTCATATCAACTTTTCTTTTTTGCCACTCATCTGCAAAATGTCCAAACTTTTTGCAGTAATAACATTGAATATTTGATTTATCATACCTTTGTGATGTCTAGTTGCTATAGCTTCCCCTTGAATGGGAGTATTGATTTCTTCATCCTCCTGAATCTGGACTCCTTTCTTCTTTTTGAAAATTATTTCTACCTCTTCCTCGTCCTCTAAATCCAACATTTTCTCTTTCTCTGCCTCTACCAAATGTCATTTGTGTTTTGAATGCATTCTCCAGTGAATTACCATTACGCTTGTTCAACATGTCTTCATGATTATACAAGGATCCAAACACCTCATCTATAGAAAATTTTGTTGAATCCTTATATTCTTCAATTGCAACCACAACATTTTCAAATTTAGGAGGCAAACTTCTTAAAATATTTTCTACAACTTTCTAGTCAGAAAGCTCATCACCATTCATCCTTACTTGATTAACCATATTCATAACATGATTTAAGGATTGCTCTACAAAGTCAGAATCTTTCATTTGTAAACTCTCAAATTCTCTTCTAAGTGCTTGCAATTTAAAAATCTTTAACTTACTTGTACCTTGATATGCAATCTAGAAAATGTCCTAAGCTTGTTCAGCTATAACAATTGGCTTAATTTTTTCAAGAACTAAGTCATCTAGATCTTGTCCAATAATCTGCAAAGCTTTTTTTACTCTTCTACCTATTTTCATTAAGCTTTTTCTTTTGATTAGCATTTAAAGTAGACTCATCTACAGGTTTAGCATAACTAGTTAAGATTATATCTAATAACTCATAGGAATCAAATATAAGCTTCATTCTAAAAGCCCAATCATCATAATTCTTTCCATAAAACATTGGAGTTGAAGCCTGAAAACTCCTTGAAGCCATGCTTGATAGAAACTTATAAACAAAATTTACAGATATAACAAACCCTAAATAGAGCAATAAAAAACTTATAGATCTCACAATAACTTTATATCCCCTTTCTCTCTTGCAATCCTCCTTATGCACAATCCTTCAAAACTTGTCTATAGATCTCACAATAGCTTTATATCCCCTTTCTTTGTCGCAATCCTCCTTATGCACAATCCTTCAAACTTGGCTTTGATACCACTATGTTGGGCGGGAAAAGACACACAAGAATAAAATATGAAATTTAATGTGCTGCAGCACAATAAAAATCAATTGTATTTTATTATTCTTTGTTTCACAAAATGATACACAACACTTCCTTTTATAGGAAACAAGACAATTATCTACAAAATTCTGTAAACTACTACAACTAACACAACCTAAAGCTAAACCTAAATCTAAACTTCTAAAAACATTTAATGATAGATTAGAATAGAAATTAATATTTCTAACAATTAAAACAATTTTGTTAGTACAGTCCTTACTCACCCTATAGAAACAACAATTCAACCTCTTGCAATGATGCACCATACTCCACCTATGGAGATATAGTGATACAAGCTTCCATTTTTATTTATTTCAATATGGTACCTACGAACTCTACTCCTCAAAAATTTTATAATAGCTTGTTACTCGGATTTGGCAACTTGTTGCCATTGTATATATTCTACAATTAATAGTGTGGCCATTCCTGTATTTTGAATATGGGAAATGCCTGGAATCATTCAACATGCTGATCATCTAGGAGAAGAAGAATACATGGTGAGTAAGTGCAATAGCCAGGTTTTCATTAATGGAAGGTGTTGGAAGTTGGGCTGTTTTTTTCTTTTAATAATGTTCGTCAAATATTTTCACATCAATATAAAAAACATCATAATATTTCCACCGTATACTATCATGTAGCAAAAAGTGGTCAAATTATAGTACTATTTATAGAGTCAAGAATGAATTTGGGTTCGACAACTTGTTTGAACGATACGAGACAATTTCTGAGTTCCTTCAGGTGCACGAATACCTATAGATACATTCTACGTACCATGTACAACATTCTAGAAATGCAGTGGTGATCAAGTTGTTCTCACAAATTTCTCATTTCTACTTTCTTATGGGTATCCTCATTTCAATAGTGATATTTAAAAATCTAACAAATGGGTTCTAATTATAATAACTCTTGCAGTGTTATGGAAGGCTTTAACAAACTTTATAAACAAAAGCTTTAGTACAACCTCATCAACAAACATACGAATTAATTGTATGGTTGTGGAAATCTGATATTTATGCGATTTTGCTTTAGGGTTTGGAGACTGAGCAAAGAGCAGAGGTAGTAAGCAGTCTGGTCCGTGAAGCAAATGCAAGAGTGAAAGACCCCATCAATGGAAGTATTAGTGTAGTCCATGAGCTACAAAACTGAATAAAGGATCTGGAGTCTCAGTTGGCGTCCAAGAGAGAGGAGGTCGTGAAAATGCGTTCAGAGTATGATAAACTTGTATTCGTCCTGTTTGCTGGATCTCTAGATGTTCAAGATGTGCACCACAATGACTTAGCTGATGAGATCTTGTATGAAGATATGGATCCACTGCTATTGTGGGAGCCAATGAACGTATAGATTTACGAGGATGGGTTAATAAACCTGTTTTATTGATGCCATATAAATTAGCTACTGTTGTGGAAATTGATGTGTGATATACACAAGAATTGTTTAATATCTTCTTGAAAACTAGATGTGCACACTAGCGCGATAAATATTATGTTTACTAAACTTTATCGAAAACTGTATCTTTGAACTGCCTAAAGGTATAATATATTGAAAAAACTTATACTATTCAGATACAGATAATCCTCAAACAATTTTGGACATGCTAAGGTTTTATAGCTTTATAACACACAACATGAATTCAACCAGCAATGCAGCTTTAATTGCTGGTTACAAAAATCATAGTTTGATATAAAAATCGTAAGATGTAATGTTTTTAAATATAAAATAAAGTAAATTATGTATATATTTGTTATGTTTGATATTTTTTATTTAAAACAATAGTAGCATGTTAGTTTATGACATTGTTATAGCATGACCTGTGAGATGTGTAGGTCTCATTTTGTTGTAGGTAGTTGTAGAGATAGAAGAGATGAGTAAATGTATGTTCAGCATGTTTAGTGAATGTATGTTCCTGAATAATTAGTCTTCTGATGAAAATAAATTCTTTTGAATGTTATAGGAAATCGTAATATTGTATTTCTTTTGTATAGCTATATGATCAGTGAAGTTGTGAGTGTTTGTATTTATGTATTTTGTCGTATGATTTTCTGAATTGCAGTGAACTATGGAGAATATGTTGGAGCCTTATTTCATTTCTTCATGATGTTTCTTAGTTCTGTTTTGTGGTTAAAAATAAGTATAAAAGTGTCTCTATATAATTTTTAATTAGTACAGAAGAATAATTTAGAATCTCTTCATTTTTCATAGTGCAGCTGCTGGTTAACTATTCAAAATAAACTATTAAACAAAGAAGGGGTATACAAAATTGTCCAAAAGTCCACAATTGTTTTCTTCACCTCTATTTTTTTCATTTCCCTCCAATATTTTCTCTCCAAAAGTATGTGTAAACATCAAAACAAACAGAATTTGTAATTTCATGGGAACACTGCTCCATAAAATATTCCTTAAAACTGTGGAGTAACTGCTGTAGCCAAATCAAGCTTAGACACGAAGATCTCCTCTTATCAATATTGATCCTCTTATCAATATTCATTAGAAGAGGTCTAAAATAGATATTCAAACAAAAATGTTAATTATAATTTTTATAGATAAATGTTTTGATGGAAATGAGACATCAATGAAATAGATGATATCTTGTGGACAAATAAGTAACAGCTAAGGCCCCTTTTATTTTAAAGTTTATTTTATAAATTGAAGAAGTGGCTCTCATATTTATTGTTTCATCATCTTTTTTTAGTACTTGTTGATAGGCTAAGTATTAGTACTTGCCAGTAGGCTAAGTACTATTGTGATACATATTTTTGGTTTCTACATGTTTGAATTTGAATAAGTCATTCTTTAAATTTCTTTATCAAAATATTACATTGCATATTATAGAACCATGATTTTTAACTTTAGAATTTTTAGAAAATATTTTTCTACAAATTTAACATATATATCTCTTATATTGGTGCCATAAATTTTAAAACTACCATTTTTTAAGACTGATTTTTAATTAAACTAATGTGATTCATATTTGTTTGATAATATTTTGAAAGTAAGTACATTGATTTAGACTTTTATATTTTAATATTGTATTTTCTTATTACTTATATTATATAATTGTTTAAGAAATATTATTTTATATTATGAAAATATTACTATTTTCATATTATAATTTATTTATAATATATCAATAATTATATTTATTAATAATTTTTTTAACATAATATAATAACTTTACTAAATTAAAATTACATTTATATAAAAACTAAAGGCAAGTACTAAGCCACTATGTAGCACTTGTTTAATTTTACCATAAGTCAAGCATAATTTAGTGAATTCTTCCTAAATAAAGTTTTTTCTTTTTAACATTTTGTAATTTAGGTATTGTATAGATATATGAGAAAATTCCATCTTAACTTTTAGAAGCATTTTAGATATATTATGAAAGGGTCGAAAGTCAAAAACTTTATTTTTGTTGTATTTATATTTTGAGTGTTATAACAATCAAGTCACGAAATAATAAATTTACTTAAAGTTTATGGAGAACTCATGATAACTCATTATAGGGTTACTTATACCATCTTTAATTTGAAATGTCCATGTCATTATTGGTTGGATTATAATTAGTTCAATTAAAGCTAATAAAAGGGTCATGTATTTGTGGAATACACCAGGAGATTAAGAAAGGAGATGCATCACAATTTAACAAAATTAATTTATTTTTTTTGGAGCTCAAAATTCATAACTTTCATCAACAAAAGAAAAGACCAACTAATCAAGTTCAATGGCTAAGAAGCACAAGATTTTTGGAGAAAATCCAATTACCCAAAAGCCAAAGTGATGATATCGCATTATATGTGAAAGCTTTTGTAACAAGAGCTCTATGTGAGTTGTAGTCCCTGCCTTTTGAATTGAGATAGGGATGTTTTGTTTTTCAAATTGCAGAGGGTTGCAACTTTGAAATTTATTCATGATTAGTTGTCTAGTCTTTCATACAACCACTCGTAAACAACAACTACTTACGTAGAGCAATTTACATGAAGCATGTTGAGCATACCAAAACTTGTTATTTTAAAAAATTAGGGAGTGAATAGTTTTCAGAAGTCTTATGACTCTTATAATGATATCAAATTTATATTATATTGTGCTATATAAACATGCATAAAATATATACACAAGTCATAGGTTTTGTACAATGCTTTGTAAAAAGAAAAACTCATTTAGAATTCTAATTTGAAACAAGTAGCATATTTTCACAAAGTCAACATATTTAGTAGGTTCCTTTTCTAAAAGGAAAAATCTATATTCTTCTATTTTTTATGATGTGTTGGAAGTAATATGAAAATGGTGTTCGAAATTGGAAACTTAATTACTTCTCTTATACATGATTTTCCTTCACAGTAGAAAGGTGCTAGTTGGAGGTAGAAGTAATGTGATGTGAATGAATTGAAGAATGGAAATCTACAACTCATGATTGATTGGTTGCTTTTATGGTATGCTAATTCTACTCCAATGCTTACTATCCAAGTATTCCAAAATTCTATTGAAGACTGTAAGTTGCCTATGTACCCTATACTTCATGAAGTTAGTAATGTGTTTGTATTTGTTTGAAGTAAATTTGATTTTGACTAATGATACTAGTAAAAAATTATTTATAAGTGCTTACACTTGGTGTTTCTATTGTAATTGAATAATAGTATAAAGTGCTTAGATCATAAAACCTATGTAGTAAGATTAATTATGAGTTTCTTAATAAGCTGTTTGAAGATTTCAAACCAAAAATTATTCAATGAGTATGATACTATAAATCAACCTTGTAAACACTGCCAAAACATTTTTAAGAAGATGTGTTCTCTATCGCTTTCTAGTATCTGTCATGACCCAAATAATTGTGCATCTCTAACCTACATGCATAAAATCATTGACATGAGAACACTTTTAAGAATAAATGACATATATGCTAAATTCAGTCAACTAACTCGACTCATGGTAACTATATTTTTCAAGAGAACTTACAATATAAGTATACTATATCAGTAACAAAAGTGCCTTTAAATGCATATTAGGGTCAGATGATATACAACTTTTCTTTAGAGTAAGCTTAATTAACATATTGGAGACAATGTGATAGTTGTTCTAGAATCTATATGTATCATAAATAAAAAATACATAGAGTGGAACATGTGTGTGCTAACATTTGTACACAAAGACAGAGTTTTTGTTATTTGCATCTCAAAAATAGATCTCTATCATAAAGTGTTGCTTATATTTTTTAATGTTCATTTTCAAATAAGTTGCACCTTAAAACTATCTACATAAATTTATGTAGATTTGAATTTCAAAAACCATAAAATTAACATTGGAAATGGAGATCTTAGTTGAGACATTGCTTGGTCAAAGACTTGGAACAATATTTTCTTTTATGTAAAATAACTAATTAGTAACCTAATTTTGAAACACAAAAGATACCAAATTAGATCATTATTATTTTACAAGTTGTTTTTTATGATTGTACAAACATAAATTTTAAACATTCACTCATTATCATAATATTATGTCATTGGGGGTTTCAGATTTTTATTAAATGTTACTTATCAAATAAATTACAAATGCACACTTTGGTATTGATAAAGATAATATATAGTATTATAGCCAAAAAAAATTTAAATATATAGACCTTGACAGAGACTTGTGTTACTAAACCATGTGTGGAAAGTCTGTTGCCTTAAAAAAAACAAATAAAAGAAAATATAGTAGAGGTCTTCTATATCCATCTATGTCATTTATGCGCTCAATGCATGCATAGTTAACCTATATAGAGTGGGGGTCAAGGTCATTTATACCAGAAAGCTTGACTGCCCATTTATGTGCTTGATATTCCCTGGTTGTTGAGTGTTGACTGTAGGCAAGAAGGGAGTGGCCAATGCCCATATTCCTAAAAAATTCCCAAATTTATGTGAAAATTCAACACTTAATGATGGTAGAGGTCAAGAAATGGAGATAATTTCTAAGAGATTACAATGGAGAATTGTAAAATGGGCTACGAAAGTGTTTATAGAAATCATTATTTTTTCTTGTGTAGGACAAGATCCTCTGAATTTGTAACAATAGAACACACTACAAAGAAGTTGGGAATAGATGTAGCCATTATGATATGTACATACATGTCATTTGTGATGTAGTTCCAAGCATAGAACTCTAGAAATGGAGGTCATGTGTTCAATCTCACTTCCACTAAAGCACGGGAAAATTAAAACTAGAGCCATAGTGTGAAAGAACTACTATATCTTAATGTAAATTCTAGAGTGTGGAACCAAATTAGACTATCATGCTCTAACCTCTAATTGTTGGGTTGGAGGATTTGGACCTTAAATCACAAAATAACTGTGAAAAATCCTCCCTAGTTACCATGTTTGAAAGTATATATACAAAAATAGTATGTGTTTCCCCTCAGTGACAAAAAATATGTGCAAAAACACCATCAATTATGGTTAACCTACACCATGACCATTAATCTTTATGCTACAACTTCATCAATTTTTAATCTAACTAAAGGTTTCTATTCAAAGGGGCTTTTATAGAAATAAAAACTTAAGGGAGAGGTCAATAGAACATAGAGAGACTAAAAAAGGGAAAATTTATCAAGGGTTTGATTATTCTTGTGGAGTAATTGACATTTTTTTCGCACTATTTTCTCTTGTTATAGCATAAAGGACTTTGCATAGCGATATAAAGATTCTCTGAAAGCAACAAATATTATTTTTATTTCTCATAAATGGACAAGAAAATTGTAAATCTATCATAAGACTCACTCCATTAATATAAAATGTTCATCCAAAACAAAGACAATCCTATCTTTTTCAGGAAGGAAAACATAGCTACAAAACCTCATCCTTCACTTCAACTCCAAACCCTTAATAATGGCTACGTAGTCCACTATTTTTTACCTACACCTTTTTTGTGGCCAACTTCATTCTTGCAAGGCATCCTAAGATATGAAAATAATAGTCTATTTAAACCAATCCTAAGAAAATGTAAATTACCTCAAACCAAACCCTAAACTCTCTAATAAATTTATAGCAGTGTTTTTGATGTTTATAAGGAAAGAATAAAGAGAGCCAATTTGTTGTTTTTTTTTGGAGGAAATTACCTTGCAAGTGAATGCATCATCTACCACCTATGTCTCTGCATGTAAGAAAAATGTGGAATTATAGATAATGCATGTGAATCTTTTTATAAATGATAGCTAGAGACCACATGTAATTTTATTAATTTTTTCAATTTATTATAAAAGGACTACTTGGAAAAATAGTATCAACTAATGAAAAAATAGAAATAATAGAGTGAGAAAATAGGAAATATAATATAGTGAGTAAAACTATAGCTTAAAGGTTCTTGAGATAGTTTTCCAAGAAAGATTAATTAAAAAAATACACATGAAAAATTTAGTCTCCTACCTTACGATAGGGACTAATAATGCGATAAAAGGAAATTCTTGAAGATCTCTTGCAAAAGTCGAGTTGCATTGAGCTAAAAAGTATGTTGAGGAATTAAAAATTGGAAAGTCAAAGAATAGCAAATTAACATTCCAGATTAAATGTAAACTAGCTGTATATCTAGCATGGTCTTCTATATATTTATTATTTCAATTTTTAGGCATATCTTCCAAACAAGGCTATACAAAATACATACAGAGAGAGTCTAAATTCTGATAGATGATCCTAAGAGTATATACAAGTATATCTAAGAAACCTAGAAATTGTAAACATGATGTGTTGGGTACAATTTTTCAATTGTGTGTTGTCTTTGATGTCACACAAATGTCATATCAGTCATCACATAGATACTACCGAGCTCAAAAGGTCAGCAAGGCAAAGGACAATGTCTATCGACCTTAGAAGGTCAACAAGGCAAAGGATAGAGTCTACCGAGCTTAGAAAGTTAGCAAGGAAAAGGATAGATTCTATCAAGTTCAAAAATTCAGCAAGGAAAAGGATAGAGTCTACCAAGCTCAGATGGTCAGCGAGGCAAAAGGACAGAATCTACCAAACCTAGAAGGTTAGTAAAGAAAACTTGTAGTATCTATTGTTAGATTAATTATTTGTTCTAACTTATTAATTAAATCACTTTGATTTAATTAATTAAGTTGCCTATTACTCTAATTTTCATAAGCTATCTTGTAGGTGCATATAATTAATATTTTATTAATTATATTGTGCAACCCTAGCTTTTTTAGGCTTTAGTTTCCCTTTTCGGGTTTCATGATTCCTTTCTAAGGATTCACCTCTTTGTATTTTATTAATTCACTTATTGGATTATATGAGATATTGCTCTTTGCATGTCCATAAGATGGATCTGGCTTTTTGGCCTCCTTGATTTTTCCTTGCCTCTATTCCTTGCTTCATCCATGTGACAGGGTTATGCATGCAGGTGTTCTTAGGAGATTAGTTTTTCACTTAATCCTACATGGTATCAGAGCTAGCTTGCTGCTCACTATTCGTGGTTTGTTGAAGCATTTCAGAAGCTGTGTTTTTTGGAGTAGTGCAAGGCTGTACGGTGCAAAAAAATTCTTTTGGGGTCACTTTGGGCTCAAACGGATGCATCCATTGGATCCAGAAGGTTGTTTGCAGTCAGAATCCATATAAAATTTGTCCATTTTGGACACTGTTGGTTTGGGAGGCAAAAAAAATTTGTCCAACAGGCCCATACAACCCCCTACATGCAGTACGAGGCAAAAAAAAAAATTGCAAAAAAAATTATTTTACGGCTATTTTAAGCTGCCGCATTTAAGAAACCGCAGCGGAGCCGCTAGTGGCCACCGCTGGCGACAACCGCTGGCGGTCCACCAGCAGCCCGTAGCGGCTCCGCCGGAGGTTCCTGCCGCGGCCCCACCGCAGCCTCGCCCATGGTGGCCTCCGCTCTGCCCTCCCACCACCCAGCCTCTGCTCCGCTGGCGGTGCGGTGGTGGTGGAGGTTCCTTTTTTTTATTGTTTTTTTATTAAAAAAATAATAATTTTTTGCATTTTCAGAGGCCCTCGAGTTTTTTTCTGTAACTTGAGCATACGGATGTATTTTTTCAATCCAAAAAATGCGCCGGAAAGCTGGTTCCGAGATGGAGATGTTGGTATAGGTGTTTTTGGGTTTTGATGTAGTTTGGTTTCCTATTTTGGTAGTCAAAGCTGGATGTTCTATTTTGCACTCTGGGAGGTGTATCTTGAGCTTCTGATCTCCAATTTTGGACTTCTTTATATTGCTGGAAAGCTCTTTCTATGCTCTTTCTAGTGATGCTGGTTGTTGTTCCAGATTTTGTTCCAAGCACATCCTATTCAGTCTTTTGCATTTTAGCATTCTCGTGGATATTCTGTTTGTTTCAGGTCTGGAGATCAATTTTGTTGCTTTAGTTGCTTCGTTTTAGGCTCTACCTTCTATTGTTTCAGCCCTATGTCTTTTCTGATCATTTTTTATATTCATTGTAAGAATTTTTATGCAACGCACTGAGATAAAGTGCCACTCTTGCGTTTCAGGATCCTTTTCATCATTGTGATTCATTGTACTCGCACTATTATATAAAGTGCCATGGGAGGGATAGTTGTTTGCTTTTTATAGGCCCTCTTTCTCTAATTCCTCATGCAGTGTCGATGACATGTACCTTTATTGGTGTTGTGTACCTCACTCTCGATGTGTTTGGCTCCTGTGTTGTAGGAGATTCTTGGCCCATCTTTTCAGCTGCCTGTCACCTCACCTGCCTTAAGGGGAGGTTATATTCTTGTTCTATGCTTCTTTGGTTGATGGTTCATGCCTTCTATTTCCATGGAGGTTCCTTTGGTTGATGGTTCATGCCTTCTATTTCCATGGAGGTTCTACAGATCAACATTTTGACAGAGTTTTGTGGTTCTTCATGCTTCAATGATTCTCTTCTGATCTCTTTGTTCCTTCTTCTGGAACATTCTTTGCTATCTCTTTTTGGAGTAGGGTTTTCCCCATGTGGTTTCCTCTATTTCTCCTCTTTATAGAGATTTTGTTGTGATTGGGTACCTGATCTGGCCTTATTGCCGGGACCCAATTCTCTTTCATAGCTGTCCTAGGTTAGCTTCCTCCCAAGCTTCACTTAAGGGGGGGTGTTAGAGTAATTATTTGTTCTAACTTATTAATTAAATCACTTTGATTTAATTAATTAAGTTGCCTATTACTCTAGTTTTCTTAAGCTATCTTGTAGGTGCATATAATTAATATTTTATTAATTATATTGTGCAACCCTAGCTTTTTTAGGCTTTAGTTTTCTTTTTCGAGTTTCGTGATTCCTTTATAAGGATTCACCTCTTTGTATTTTATTAATTCACTTATTGGATTATATGAGATATTTCTCTTTGCATGTCCATAAGATGGATCTAACTTTTTGGCCTCCTTGATTTTTCCTTGCCTCTGTTCTTTGTTTCATCCATGTGATAGGGTTATGCATGCAGGTGTTCTTGGGAGATTAGTTTTTCACCTAATCCAGCATTTATTGAGTAAATAGTTCTTACTGAGCTCACTCAGTCATCAAAGGAAATGTGGCAGAAAAAGTTCATACTGAGCTCACTCGGTCATCAAAGGAAATGTGGCAAAAACAGTTCTTGCCAAGCTCACTTGGTCATCAAAGGAATTGTGGCAAAAATAATTCTTACCGAGTAAACTCAATAGCCAAAGGATTTTAAGGATATTGCAATGTTAACTGAGTCAAGAAGGTTAACTTAGGAAATTTTTGGAAGTAGTATTTACCGAGCAAGGTCGGCCAGTAAAGTATTCCATTGTTTTATGAAATAACATTTTTTTTTTAGAGTAATATTTGTAGCCGACTGATGTATGGTTTATTGGTAAATGTAACATGTAAATGGGCTGACTTGACAATCTAAATGGTATAATTAAGAGGGCAAGTTGCGAATTCTTAGTGTGAGCGAAAGTGTGTGTTGAATTAATGTGATATGAGGACTGATTAGTATGGAAGAAAATTTGAAGGATGATCAGAGATCATTGAGGAGCAACAAAGCTATATTTGATCAAGGAGGATCTAATGATGCTTAATAGAGACTTGTAGCTGGCAAATTTAGTTGCATCTTGTTCAGGTCAATTCATTGTTGCTATCTAACCATTGTAGCAGTGATTTCAAATCTCTTAACAAAGTTGGTTTAATAGCCATTTTGTAAATCCTCTGACAAGATGCCAGTTCAATTGAATTTTTCTAAAGACTTCTAGCAAGGCCACTCCTAATAGGGTGATTAAATCCTCTAATAGGGTCACAACTAACAATGTGTATTGTAACCTTTAATAGGGTTGGCTCCTAACAAGGCTCACTTCAGAAGAGTGAAAAATCAGTGACTAGTTACTTGGTGGTTTTTCCCATATTGGGTTTCCACGTTAAATCTAGTGTCTCTTGTGTTCATTTTTTTTTTAGTTACATGCATGAATGATTGAAGATAAGTAATAGTTTAATTTACTGAGTTACACCATTTGTTTACTGAGTATCAGCAGTAACTAGATCTTTAAGACATCTAAGACATCTATGGATTAATTTTTGTTGGTAACTGATTCACCCCCCGCCCCTCTTAGTTACTCTATCTTTAATCCCAACAACTGGTATCAAAGATTTTGGTGTTTATAGGAAAATATTTCAAGGATCTAGGCTAAAGATCAGGATGTCTTACAAAAGGGAAATTCCAAGACTTAATAGGGACAACTTCTCAGCATGACAAGGATTGATGAGGCTTCATTTGGCTTCTATTGGTGATACAGGGCTAAAGTACCTTGATGAAAAATATGAAGAACCTTTTGGTATATTATTTGTCAATGAAATTGCTAAAAAGAAGACTCACAACAACATGATGATAGATATAGCATTTACTCTGAGTTATGAAGAATTTGATGACATTAAGGATTGCAAAACTACCTTTGACATGTGAAACAAGCTAAAAGAGATCTATGGAGGAGATGATAATGTGAGAAGAGCCAAAGTAGAAAGTTTGAGAGTAAAATTTGATCAAATGAGGATGAGAGAGGATGAAAACATTGTAAATTATGTTGAAAGAGTTAAAGCATGTGTTAGTACAATCAAAGCATCTAGAGGAGATATCAATGATGAGACAATTATAAGTAAAGTTCTTAGAAATCTACTTCCTATTTATGCAAGGAGAGTCTCTGAAATTCAAGTAAGAATATGTGAGGCAAATCATAAAATAAATTTAGAGGCCATAGTTGGAAGATTGACTGCATTTGAGCTAGAAAACTATGACAATTATGTTCCAGCTACCAAGAAAATTGAATCAACGTTTGAAGCCAAGCTTTCACTCAAAGAAAAAGGTAAAAAGATGAAGGATCCACAATTAGACAGTGATGAAGAATTAGAACAAAGTTCAGACAGTGATTTTGAGGTGGTTGAAGCTCTACTAGCAAGAAAATATTCAAGAGGCAAAGGGAAATACAAAGGTAAGGTTCCTCTAATCTACTTTTCTTGTGAAGAAATTGGACATATTGCTGCTAGATGCCCAAATAAGCAGAACAAGGATGAGAAGAAAGGTCACAAGTACAATGGCAAGAAAGACTTCAAATCATTCAAGGACAAAGGTAATAAAACATGTTTCATGGCTAAAGATTCTAATGATTCTAATGATGAAGAAGAAGATAAAATTGTCTACATTGTTGTGAAAGATGAGTCTCATAATGATGAAGAAATGGCACTCATTTCTCATATGAGCACAAATGATATATGGATCATAGATAGTGGTTTCTCTCATCACATGACTGGTGATAAAATTAAGTTTGAATACTTTGAAGACTATGATGGTGGCAATGTAAGATTTGGTAACAATGAACCTTGTTGTATAAGAGGAAAAGGAAGAATCTCACTAACTGATGAACTTGTATGTGATAATGCATATTGGGTAGAAGGACTAAAACATAATTTTTTGAGTGTGGCATAGCTACTCAATAATGGATACAAAGTGGAATTTATGCATGGAAAAGCAAGATTGTTGGATGGCAAAGGAAAGATGATTGGATCAGACACTCAAACAAAAGGTAACTTATTTTATCTTGAACTTGGTGAATGTTCATGTTTCATTTCTCAAATTGAAAAAAGTTTGTTATGGCATAAGAGGTTATTTCATGTAAACTTTGAAAACTTCATAAAGATTAGTAAATTTAGGAAAGTAAGAGGTTTTCATAACATAAAGGAACTTGAGGTTGGTCTATGCAAGAATCGTCAAATTGGTAAAATGGGAAACACTAGTTTTAAAAGCAAGAACTATCAGACTAAAGAAGTTATATAAGTTGTGCATACTGATTTGTGTGGACCTATTGGCATTGAAAGTTATACTCATGAAAAATTCTTCATTTTGTTTGTTGATGATTATTCAAGAATGATGATTGTCATGTACCTAAGAGAGAAATCAAAAGCATTTGAAAAGTTTAAATGGTATTTGGCCAGAGTAGTAAAGGAAATAGGCAAAAGACTAAATTGCTTAAGGTCTGACAGAGGTGGTGAATTCATTTCACATGAGTTTGATAACTTTTGCATTGAAAGGGGAATCAAAAGATTGGTTTCAACACCTGGAACTCTTGAACAAAATGGAATAGAAGAAAGAAGGAACAAATCTATCATGGATTGTGCAAGAACCTTAATGATTAAGAAAGGCATTGCTATCAAATATTGGAAGGAAGCTATCAACACTATAGTTCATACCTTGAACCGAGTATAGCTGAAAAACCCGACTCATTGAAAACACCCCATGAGATGTGGTATGGCTACAAACCCAATGTAAGTTATCTAAAAGTATTTGGAAGAAAATGTTACATTTTTAAAGAATCTAGAAAAGGTAAATTTGATGTAAAAAGTGATGAAGAAATATTTTTGGGATACTCAAGTGCAAAATAAAAGCATATAGATGTTTGAACTTATCTACTCACAAAGTTATAGAAAGTGAACATGTGAAAGTTGATGAGTTTGCAGAAAGAATAGAAGAAGAAAGCAAAAAGGAACCTAAAGATTATAGAAGATTTTTTTACATGGAACCTGATATAATGCCAAGTATACCTATTAATCATGAATTCTCAACTCTAGAGTCTTTATTAACCGAGTCACAAGAAGTTCAAACTGAGCTAGTACCAACAGAGCTGCAAGAACCTGAGTTGCAAACATAAGCTATTGAGTTAGCATCTATCAAGCTTCAACAACCAAAATTAGAACCAAAAGTTGAGACATAGAAAGATAACAATGCAAGTCATTCAAAAGGCAAGGAGCCCATGTTAGCCAAGTATGTTAGAAAGCACTATGCACTAGATCAAATCATTGGAGATAAATCAAAAGGAACAATGACAAGAAGTTGAAAGGCACTTGTTTACTTACTAATTTTGAACCTAGAAATGTCAAAGATTCACTAGACAATGAAAGTTGGATTGAAGCTATGAATGAAGAGATAGAACAGATCGAGAAAAATAAAACATGGACACTTGTGTCAAGACCTAAAGACAAAAATGTGATTGGAAGAAAGTGGGTATTCAAAAACAAACTAAATGAAGATGGTAAAGTATCAAGGAACAAAGCTAGATTGGTATGCAAAGGATACTCTCAAGAAGAAGGTGCAAACTATGGAGAAAATTTTGCTCCTATTGCAAGATTGGAAGGTGTCAGAACTTTACTTGCATATGCTGCATTCAAAGGATTCAAAGTTTATCAGATGGATGTCAAGTTAACATTTCTCAATGACATATTGGATGAAGAGGTTTACAATGAACAGCCTGAAGGTTTTGTTAATCTAGACAAAAAGGACATGGTCTACAATTTGTATAAAGCATTATATGGTCTGAAACAAGCCCCTAGAGCATGGTATGAAAGATTGCATAACCATCTTATTCAGATTGGTTTTCAAAGAACTAATGACAATAGTAGTTTGTACATAAAGGAAGGACCAGATAATAACATTGTTTTGGTAGAAATATTTGTAGATGATACTTTGTTCACAGGAAATGATGATCTTTGCAAATAATTTTCAGAATAAATGAATAAAGAATTTGAAATGTCAATGTTTGGTGAAATAAAGTTCTTTGTTGGTCTTCAAATTCAATAGAGGAAGAATGGCATCTACATCACTCAATTTAAATACATCAAGGAGATACTGAAAAAGTTTGGTATGAAAGACTACAAACTAGTTGGGACTCCTATGTGTACTAGATTAAAACTTACTAAGGATGATGAATCAAAAGAAGTGGATTAGACATTGTATAGATCTATGATTGAATAGTTGCAATATGTAGTGCACACAAGACTAGACATTGCCCTTGCAGTAGGAATTGTAGCAAGATTCTCAACAAAATTAAAAGAAAATCACATGATGGCAATGAAAAGGATCATGATATACTTAAAAGGAATTGAAGGTTATGAATTATGGTATAAACTTGGAGGAAATATGGATTTAAAGGTGTTCACTAATGCAGATTGGGCAGGAAATATTGATGATAGAAAGAGCACAAATGGAGGAGCTTTCTTTCTTTGAAAAAGGTTGGTTTCTTGGATAAGCAAAAAGCATAATTGTACATCTCAATCCATAGAAGAGGTTGAATATGTTGGAGTAGCAGTAAATTGCTCAAACATTGTGTGGTTTAAACAATTATTGGAAGGTATGAAGCAAGAAATCAAAGAACCTATTGTTATGTTTTGTGGTAACACAAGTGCAATTAACATCTCCAAGAATCTAGTGATGCATTCAAAAACCAAGCATATTGCCATAAAGTATCACTTTGTTAGAGAATTGGTGCAAGAAAAAGAAATAAGATTGGAATATGTCCATACAAAGGAACAAATTGCTGACATATTCACAAAGCCTTTACCTAAGGATGCATTCTTGTATCTAAGAGGTAAGTTAGGGGTCATTCCCCTATCTGAAGCTCACTAAAATATAGTTCTAGTGATGCATGATCAGGAAGAATAGAATTGAAGATCTATTAGTTGATGCAACAAACCAATGAATACATTGCATATGAATCAGTACATTAGGTACAATGCTATTCAATTTTTTTGAGTTGTCTTTGGCATGTGTTGTCAAAGAGGGAGAGTATACTATCATATCTTTCTGAAATTTGCAAAATAATAAGAGTTTGTGTAAAAGGGAGAGATTATTATGAAAGAGGGAGCTTGTTGTATTTGAAGAAGAAAGTGAAGTATTCTATCAGTAAAAGACTTGTTTTCAAATTTAATTCTGCTATGACATGTTGTGTTTCCATCAATGCCAAAGAGGGAGATTTTTGGATAAAATTGTTCAATTGTGTGTTGTCTTTGATGTCACACAAATGTCATATCAGTCATCAGATAGAGTTTACCGAGCTCAGAAGGTCAGCAAGGAAAAGGATAGTGTTTACCAATCTTAGAAGGTTAGCAAGGCAAAGTATAGAGTCTACAGAGCTCAGAAGGTCAGCAAGGCAAAGGATAGAGTCTACCAAGCTTAGAAGGTCAGCAAGGAAAATGATAGAGTTTACTGAGCTCACATGGTCAATGAGGCAAAAGGACAGAATCTACCAAACCTAGAAGGTTAGTAAAGGAAACTTGAAGTATCTATTGAGTAAATAGTTCTTACCGAGCTCACTCAGTCATCAAAGGAAATGTGGCAAAAATATTTCTTACTGAGCTCACTCGGTCATCAAAGAAAATGTGGCAGAAATAATTCTTGCCAAGCTCACTCGGTCATCAAAGGAAATGTGGCAGAAATAGTTCTTACCAAGTAAACTCGGCAGCCAAAGGATTTTAATGATATTGCAATATTAACCGAGTCAAGAAGGTTGACTTAGGAAATTTTTGGAAGCAATATTTACCAAGCAGGGTTGGCCAGTAAAGGATTTCATTATTTTATGAAATAATTTTTATTTTTTTAGAGTAAAATTTCAGCCAACTGATGTATGGTTTATTAGTAAATGTAACATGTAAATGTGCTGACTTGACAATCTGAATGGTATAATTAAGAGGTCAAGTTGCGAATTCTAAGAGTGAGTGGAAGTGTGTGTGGAATTAATGTGATATGAGGACTGATTATTATGGAAGCGAATTTGAAGGATGGTCAGAGATAATTGAGGAGCAGCAAAGCTATATTTGATCAAAGATGATCTAATGATGCTGAACAGAGACCTGTAGCCAGCAAATTTAGTTGCATCTTGTTAAGGTCAATTCATTGTTGCTTTCTAACCATTGTAGTAGTGATTTCAATTATCTTAACAGAGTTAGTTTAACAACCATTTTGTAAATCCTCTAACAAGGTGACAGTTCAGTTGAATTGTTCTAAAGACCTCTAGTAAGGCCACACCTAATAGGGTGATTAAATCCTATAACAGGGTCACACCTAATAGTGTGTATTGTAACCTTTAATAGGGTTGGCTCCTAACAGGGCTCACTTCAGAAGAGAGAAAAATCTATGACTAGTTACTTGGTGGTTTTTCCCATATTGGATTTTCATGTTAAATCTGGTGTCTCTTGTGTTCATTTTTTGTTTTCAATTACATATATGAATGCTTGAAGATAAGTAATAGTTTGATTTACCAAGTTATAGCATTTTTTTACCAATTATTAGTAGTAGCTAGATCTTTAAGACATCTAAGGGATCTATGGATTAATTTTTGTTAGTAATTGATTCACCCCCCCCTCTCAGTTACTGCATCTTTAATCCCAACATTATGTGTGAAGCCAAAAATGTTTCCTGCATGTTTAAAATATTGTAGGAGATTTAGCAAGATAGATTTACAAAAGATGAATTTTATATCAATGTTGAAAGTTTCTTGGTGCATCAACATCTGGGAGTCATAACTTTTGATTCATGTTGAAATATGATTGAAAAGATCGTTTGAAAAGAGTATTGTTAAGAAGGAGATTGCTGAAGAAGACTATGTGTTTCAATCATTGTTTTGTCACTGATGTCAAACTTGCTATTTTCTAGTAAGACAATTACTTATATGTTTCAAGTACTATCACTTAATTGATTGATGAGGAAGATTTCATCAACAAGATATAACAAAAGCACCTAGAGGAAAAGTCGAGTTATGATTATGTAATGAAATAAAAGGATCAATTAAGATAGAAATAACATGATATATTGATGATCTACATGAGGTTACAAAATGGATGACTACAATTAGAAAGTTTAGAAGAACAAGTTAAATAAAGTTTGTCTTCCAAGATTAACTGAGTGGATAGTAGGTGCTGAGAAAAGTGAGTACAAGCCAAGCAGAAAGTCAGTTGGAGCTAAGTGAAAGCGAATTCTAGTGGATGTCGAGCAAGATAGTAGATACCAAGTGAATTTTAGTTGATGTCGAGCACTAGCAAAATCTAGTTGATATCAAATGATCTTACAATTGATGTCAAGTGATGTAGTATGTGTTGAGCATCAGAATATTGATAATGCTGAGCTACTATATTATGAAAAAGATTGAGGATTCGCTAAATAAAAGCTGACAAGTTTTTTTTATTGTAACTTGTGAACTAGGAGGAAGATAATATTGATGAGTTGGTGGCACAAAATTTGATGTAAACCATTTTTAGGAAAATTCAAATCGATTCTAAGAAGAAGCTTCTACAGAAGACAAGATATGGCATAGATACATTGTATCCTACCTAATCAATCCAAAACCCTAATTTAGATGATTAATAATGAGCATGAAAATATTTAAATTTCTTGTAAATAGGAATGTCTACTCATGAAGTAAAAGAGTAAGAGAGATTGGTTTCATGTGTGAGAAACAAAGGAGGAGAAGGAATTAGGGGTTTTGATTCATCAAGTGACCAAGAGAAGTGCCTGCAATGGCGTACTAAGAAAGAAGGCTTAAGGAGATTTATGATTGAAGGGTGAGCAAGCTATTTGAATTGCAAAGTGTAAAGGTCAAGTAGAATGGAGGACTGAATAGAGATTTGTAATCTAGAAGAGAAGTCATAAGTTTTATCAGATCAAAGCTCTACTATTACTCTCTAATAGTTGTATCAATCTAGGGTAAATCCATTGGATTATGGTTGACCTAACAGTCATTAGAAAATCCTCTAATAGTCACATTTAACAGTGTGTATTGTAACCTTTAATAGGGTTGGCCTTTCATAGGGCATCACTCTAACAGAGTGAAAAAGGAGCATCATGTTACTAGTAGTTTTTCTCAAGTTGGGTGTTCATGTCAAATCATTGTGTCAAGTGTCCTAATGAATGTGTTGTGTTTCATACTTTGTATTTTTGCAATCTAATTAGATAGTAACCAACAATTTTTAAGTATATACATATTCATGAAAATGAATGTTTTATGATTTCACTGAGATTAAAAAAGGTTTTAATTGGACATCTAGACCTTGAATAAATGATTTACTACCCTCTCAATTATTGTAAAAAATTCCAACAATTTATATTAGAGCCATGTACTTAAGAGGAATAATTTGAAGGTATTAGAAGCACAAAGATCAAGATGTCTAAAAGAGAAGTACCTAAGCTCAATACAGATATCTTTCCTACATGGAAAAGTTTGATGAAGCTATACCTTGGAGGACTTGGAGATCATGCACAATCTTCCATTACATTGGACCATGTTGATCCAATAGGAGCCTAACTACTGAAGATATGAAGAAAAAGGAAGAACATAATCAAGAGGTGTTGGAGATTGTCTCTACCCTAAGCTATGTCAAATTTTATGATATCAAAGGATGTGACACTACAAAGAAGATGTGGAATGATTTGAGTACCATCTATGGAGGAGACAAAAAATTTCAAAGAGCCAAGTTTGAGAGCCTCAGAGGTAAGTTTGATGACATGAGAATGGAAGAAGGTGAGGCTATTTATCAATATGTTGCTAGGATAAAAGAATTTGTTAGTTCAACAATAGGTGCTACTAGTCAAATAGATGATGATACTGTGCGAAGTAAAGTCTTAAGGAAATTACTTCTTGTTTAAGCTATTAGAGTTTCTACAATTAAAGAGTTAAGATATATACTAGGAAATAATCTAACCCTTAAAGATCTAGTAGGTAGACTCACTACTTTTGAGCTATCAAATTTTGACAATTACAAACCTAAAAGTTTTGAATCTACTTTCAAAGCTAAACTGTTATTGAAAGATTTTGATGAGGTGAAGCAGAAGAACAAGAAGAGAAAGATAAATTATGCATCTAGTGACAGTGATACAAATGAGGAAGATATTAAAAAATTGGAAGCACTGCTAGGAAGAATATTTTATAGAGGTTAAGGTAAGTTTATAGGTAAGTTACCCATCATTTGTTTCAATTGCAATGAAGTTTTTCATATTGGTACAAGATGTACATAGAAAATGAACTATAGAGAAGGAAATAAGAAAAAATATAGAAGAGAAGATCATGGAAAAGATTACAAAGACAAAGGCAAGAAGTCATGCTATATTGTTGATGAATATGATGATGAAGTGGTATATGTTGCAATGAAGGATGAATCTGATGAAGACGAGGAAACTACACTTGTGACTTGTGTGAACAAGAATGATATGTGGATCATGGATAGTGGATGCTCACATCACATGACTAGAGACAAAAGTAAGTTCATTACCTTAACTTCATTTGAAAGAAATAGTATAAGATTTGGTAATGATGAACCATGTTTGATAAAAGGAAAAGTGTCTATCAAAAGACAAGATTTCATGTGACAATGCTTACTATGTTGAAGGATTAAATTATAACTTCTTAAGAGTATCACAATTGAATAATTTGGGATGCAAAGTTGAATTTTAAAATAAACTGACAAGATATATGACAAAAATGGGAAGCTGATTGGAAAAGGTGATCAAACTAGAAGTAATCTATTCTATCTAGATATAGAGGATGTTACTTTTCTTATTATAAAATTTGATGATGTATGGCTTTGGCACAAGAGATTATGTCATGTTAATTTTGATAACATAGTTAGTAGTAGTAACATGAAAGTTAGAGGATAGCCTAAGTTGAAGAAACTTAATAATATAGTATGTAAACAATGTTAGCTACGCAAAATGACAAAGTTAAGCTTTAAAAGTAAAGCTTATACCTCTAAGGAAATACTAGAAATTTTTCATACTAACTTGTGTGGACTTATTGAGATAAGTATGCAAAGCTACAAAAGGAGATAAGTACATAATGATATTTGTTGATGGTTACCCTAGGATGATGACAACCATGTTTCTAAAACAAAAATTTGATGCTTTCCAAATGTTTAAATGGTACTTGGCAAGAGTTGAAAAAGAAATAGGTAAAAGTCTAAAATTCTTAAGATTAGATAGAGTAGGAAAATTCACTTCAAATGACTTCGAGATGTTCTGTAATGACATAGCAATCAAAAGGAAAACATTTGCACCTAAGATCCCTCCACAAAATGGAATTGCTGAAAGAAGGAATAGGTCTATAATGGATTGTGCTAGAACACTTAAAATGGAGAAGAATATTGCTCTGAATTACTGCAAAGAAGTTATAAATATTGTTGTATATACTTTGAACTATGCGCAAGTCAAGAAAGGTACACATTCAACACCTTTTGAACTATGGTATGCATATTCATCTAATGTAAAATATTTTAAGATATTTGGAAGTAAATGTTATATTCTTAAAGATATTAGGAATGGAAAGCTTGATGCAAAAAGTGGAGAAGGAATATTACTTGGTTACTCCACAAGAAGTAAAGCTTACAAGTGTTTAAGTACTAACACTAACAAAATTGTGGAAAGTGCAAAAGTGAATTTTGATGAATTCATAGAAGTACATGAGGCTGAACTTATGAAAGAACTAGAAGAATAAAAATTATTTGTATAATTATATGAAGGAATGCATGTTGAAGAGGATGCTACTAATCAAGTCTAAACTAAGAAGTCTTAGTAACTACTGAGTCACAACCTGTGAATGCCAAGTTGTATTTAGGAACCAAGCTACATTCAGATGCCAAGCTACAAAATGAAGAAAATGCACATCATAATTCTAAGGTCAGTACACATGCAAGAGATGCTAGAATACATCATAGAGATGTACTCAGTCACACTAAAGTTGTAGTTATAAAAGCTAAGCCAAGATTGTCTAAATATGTCAAAAGACATCATCCTACATATCAAATCGTTGGAAAAAAGATGGAAGGCCAATGACAAGAAAAAGATTAAGAAGTGAATGATGTTTGTTAAGCATGAAGGAACTTAAGAGAGTAAAAGATGCATTAGAAGATGATGAGTGGTACAAGGCTATGGAAGAATAAATTCACCAGATAGAGAAGAACAAAAGATGGAGTCTAGTTCATAGACTAGAAGACAAAAATGTGATTGGCACCTAGTGGGTATTCATAAACAAGCTAGATGAGACTCATGAAGGTACAAGAAACAAAGAAAGATTAGTTTGCAAAGGATATGCACAAGAAGAGAGAATTAACTATGGTGAGTCATTTTTTCCTGTTGCAAGAATAGAATGAGTAAGAACTCTACTTGGTTATGCTGCATAAAAAGATTTCAAAGTTTATCAAATGGATGTTAAATCTACATTTTTGAATGACATACTAGAAGAAGAAGTTTACATAGAACAACCAAAAAGATTTGTTGATGCTGAAAATAAAAACATGGTATGTAGAATGCACAAAGCTTTATATGTTTTGAAGCTAGCACCAAGAGCCTAGTACAAGAGATTTTATACTTATCTTGTGAAGATTGGATTTGAAAAGGCTGATGATAACAATAATTTGTACATGAAGACATGAGAAGGAAAAGGTATTTTTTTATCTAAAATATTTGTTGATGATATCATATTTGGAGGAAAATATGCTTTATGTAAGAACTTTGCAAATCAGATAAAGCAAGAATTTGAAATGTCTATGTTTGGAGAGATCAAAATTTTTGGGGGACTACAAGTATACTAGATGAAGTGTGGTATATATATATATATATATATTACATCAAAGAGATATTGAAGACATTTGTGTTAGAAGATACTAAACTAATAAGTACACCTAATAAAGTTATCAAAGAATGATGACTCAACTGAGGTGAATCAAATGTTATATAGATCCATGATTGATGAATTGCAATATGTAGTACATAGTAGACATGATATTGCATTGTCTATAGGAATAGTTATAATATTCTCTACAAATCCCAAAGAGAATCACTTGATGGCTATGAAAATAATAATGAGATACTTAAAAGAAACTAAAGAGTTTTGTTTATTCTATAAAAAGAATGAAAAGTTTAAACTGAGAGCCTACAATGATTCTAATTTGGCTAGAAACATTGATGATAGAAAGAGCATCAGTATAGGAGCATTCTTCTTAGGTAAAAGACTATTTACATGAACTAGTAAGAAGTAGAGTTGTACTTCCCAATCTATTGCTAAAGTAGAATATTTTGTTGTTGCTATCAACTGCATAAACATTGTATGGATCAAACAACTACTCAAAGGAATGAAGGAAGAAATCATAGAACCAATGACACTTTATTTTGATAATACAAGTGTTATCAATATATCAAAGAATCTAGTTATGCACACAAAAAAAAAAACACATTGCAATCAAGTATCACTATATAAGAGAGTTAGTTCAAGATAAAGAGGTGAAGATGGAGTATGTTAACAAAAAAGGGCAAACTGTTGATATCTTGACAAAAGCATTACCTAACTACACTTATGAGTATCTAAGAGGTAAAATAGGGGTGATACCCCTATCAAAGGCTATGCAAGAGACAGAGGGAGTGCCCTACATCAAACAAGGTGATGTTCATATAATACAAATCAATGTAGTGAATCTTACTTTAGGAACTACCTAAAGTAATCATAGAGCTGAAAACTTCAAATCAGTCACAAGCAAGGTGTTAGATGGAGAAATTGAAGAACCTACAAAATCTCATATATGCATATATTAAAGATGTCAAGTGTTTGGTATATGTCTTTGGCATTGTTGTCAAAGAGAGACAAATAGTAGAAACTGATTGAAAGATTAGAGAGGGAGTTAAGCAACTAGAAAAAGGATTAGAATAAAGGAGGGAAATGATAATTAGAGAGTTAGAAAGATCATTATCAAAGGGAGATATTCTACCTATCAATTTATTATGAAAGAGAGGCATAAGAAGGAAATCAGAGGGCATTATACTTTGTAACCTAATTAGAAGATGGAAGTTGCTGATAGAGGGGGAAATTTCAATACAAGTTTCCTTTTTGGTATTGTCTTATTGTTTTAACCTATTTAGTTTGGTTGAACAAGATGTTGATTGAATTTATTGATTAGTTTGGTTTGCCATTAATGGAAAAGATGGAGATTGTTAAAATCTAATTGAAAAGATTATTTGAAAAGAGTATTGTTAAGAAGGATATTGTTGAAGAAAACTATGTGTTTCAATCATTATTTTGTCACTAATGTCAAACCTACTATTTTCTAGTAAGATAATTGCTTATATGTTTCAAGTACTATCAATTAGTTGATTGATGAGGAGGATTTGACCAACAAGATGTAACAAAAGTACCTAGAGGAAAGGTTGAGTTATGATTATGTAATGAAGTACAAGGATTAGTTAAGATCATGATAAAATGATGTATTGATGATCTACTCGAGGTTACAAAATAGCTGCCTACACTTAGAAAGTTTAGAAGAACAAGTTAAATAAAATTTGTCTGCCAAGCTTGACTGAGTAGATAGTAGGTGCCAAGAAAAGTTAGTACAAGCCGAGTACAAAGTCATTTGCAGTCAAGTGAAAGAAAATTCTAGTGGATGTCGAGCAAGACAATAGGTGCCAATTGATTTTATAGTTGATGCTGAGTGATGTAGTATGTGTCGAGCATCAAAAGATTGATAATGTCAAGTTGTTGCATTATGATAAAGATCAAATATTCACCAAATAAAAGATAAGATTTATAAGATGGTGGCACAAAATTTGATGTAAACCATTTTTAGGAAAATTCAAAAGGATTCTAAGAAGAAGTTTCTAGAGAAGACAAGATATAGGGTAGATACATTGTATCCTACCTAATCCATCCAAAATCCTAATTTAGAGGATAGATAATGATCAGAAAAATGCTGCAATTTCTTTTATATAGGAATGTCAAGTCATGAACCAATAGAGTAAAAGAGATTGGTGTCATGTGCCAGAACCCAAGGAGGAGAATGAATTAGGGGTTTTGCTTCATCAAGCAACCAAGAGAAGTTTCTGTAATGGCATACTAAGCAAGAAGGCTTAAGGAGATTTATACATGAACGGTGAACAAGCTATTGGAATTGCAAAGTGTAAAGGGCAAGCAGAATGGAGGACTGAACAAAGATCTACAATCTACAAGAGAAGTTGTAAGTTGTATTAGATCAAAGCTCTACTATTACACTCGAACAATTGTATTAGTCTAGGGTAAATCCTTTAGATTAAGTTTGACCTAACAGTCATTAAAAATTCCTTTAGTAGGGTGGTATTCCAAGTGAGTGGCATAAAGTGCTCTAACATGGCTCACTTTTAATAGGGTGATTGAAATCCCTTAACTGGGTCACATTTAACATAGTCTATTATAACCTTTAATAGGGTTGGTCTTTCATAAGGCATCACTTCAGAAGAGTAAAAATTAAGTAGCATGTTACTAGTGGTTTTTCCCAAATTGGGTTTCCATGTTAAATCATTGTGTCAAGTGTGTTGATGAATGTGTTGTGTTTCATACTTTACATTTCTACAATATGATTAGATAGTAACCTACACGTTTTAAGTATTTACATATTCATTTGTATGTATGCATGGATATGAATGTTTTATGGGTTCACTAAGATAAGAAAAGTTTTAATTGAACATATGGAGCTTGAATAACTAATTTACCCGCCCTACCCTCAAATTTTCTAAAGAATTCCAACAATTCATATGTGGGTTTTCGCTGAAATTGTGTAGGTAATTGCATGAGGAAAATTTATATGGATTGTCAATCAAGCTTTGCTTGATCCACAACTATTTAGATATTTTTTTGGGAGCCCAAAATTTCATATTGACCTCTAAAATTGAGTTTTTTGTGCTTTTTTAATTTTTTAGAAAGTTTTTTTTGTAAGAAATTCGAAATCATATTTTGATTTCATAGATTAGCTGGCAATTAACCTTGCCTTAGTTGGGAGCTTTTTCTTCAGAAAAATCAAGATTCTTAGGATGGGCTTTTGAAATTACCAAAAAAAAAATTTTCCTTTTCCCAAAAATCTATGAAATATGGTAATTCTCAAAATTTTAATAAGTGGGATTTTTCTTTCATTGGAAGATAGAGTAGTATTATAGAAGTTGAATGAAGAATATGGTATTCTAAAAACTTGTGTTGTGTTAATATTTCCTGAGTATTATTTTGAAAGGGTTTGTGCTACATATTTGGTATTAGAGCATGAAGGTTTTCGGAGAGGAAGAGGAGGTGTCACTACAATGCAAAGATTTATGTTGGATATGCATAGACAGATTGAATGGTTAAATGAGAGAATGAATGATCAAGGAATACCAATAGCACAAGGAGAGGACAAATTAGATGAAGAGGGAAATTGAAGAGGTGTTAATTAAAATGAGTAAAATGAATAACTATTGGAAGGTTTGAGATATGAAAATAGAGTGCTTCATGATTTAGAAGGAAAAAATGAAAGGGTCAAGATCAAAGTCTTAGACTATGCTGGTAGTCTTAAGCTAGAAGATTTGATAGATTGGCGAAATGAGATGGGTAAATTTTTTTAGTGGAAGCTTATGGTAGAGGGAAAGAAGATGTAGTTTCCCACACAAAATTAAAGGGACATGCAATGATATGTTGGGATCACCTACAAAAGTAACGAACAAAAAACCAAAAGCAAAAGATCAAAACATGGAGTAAGATAGAGAAAAAGCTTCAGGAAAAGTTCTAACCCTTAAATTACTTACATGTATTATTTTGTAAGTTCTAGAATTTGAGGAAAAATATGTCCTCTATAGAAGAGTACAAAAATGAATTCTATAAGTAATCTATGAGAATAGAGCATCAAGAAAATGATGAGCTAGTGGCTACTAGATATATGAATGGCCTTAAATTCTCTATCCAAGATGAGGTGAGCATGCTTTGTATTAATAGTATGGAGGAAGCCTACCAATTAGCTCCAAAGGCTAAATAAAATCATAATTGATAGTATAATCAGAGGAATTGAGGATGAAAAAGGTGTCCCTCAACACCATTTGAAGGAGGTTTTAACTATGGATAAGGAGGATCCTCGCAAGGATTTACATATTCTAGAAAAGATCTCCTAAAACAAGAAAGAGGAAGAGGATTTCAATGAGGATGAGGTTATGGTAGTAGAAGAGAATGGGAAAAAAAATAGAGGCCCTTTACCTATTTCAGATGTAGAGAAGAAGGATATAGAGCCTTTTAATACTCAAATTATGACATGCTTGATGGGAGAAACCCTCATGATGTGGACATTGATGATCATCCCAAATAAATATTAAGTTCCTGCAAAGAACTCTAGCAATTTGTGGCTCTAGACCAAAATTTTTAGAACTAAAGGAATTTTTCTAGATAGGCATGTCAAGTTATCATTCATAGGGGTAGTTGTGATAATATGGTATCTAGAGAAATGGTAGAGAAATTAAATTTACAATGTGAGAAGCACCCTCACCCTTATCATATTGCATGGTTTAAGAAAGGAAACAAAGTAGCAGTTGATAAAAGATGTTTATTTATATTTACCATAGGAAAATTTTATAAGGATGAGATATGGTGTGATGTTATCTCTATGGATTCTTTCCATATATTGTTGGGAAGACCATGGTAGTAACATAGGAAGGTCATGCATGATGGGGAGAAAAATACTTACACATTTGGAAGGATGGCTCTAAAATGGTTGTGTTGCCACTTAAGGATGAGAGTAATAATGAAACCATGTTGTCTACAAGTGAAGTTGTCAAAGAAATGAAATTATCAGGTTGTTGCTATGCACTAGTACTAAGAAGAGGAGAAGAACCAGAACATTTGTTCCTGCCCGAGGCAATGAAGGTACTAGAGGAGTTTTCTAATGTTGCTCTTGAGGAACTACCTGATGGTCTCCCACTCAAAAGAGATATTCAACATCATCTTGATCTTAGTCCTAGAGTAGCTTTACCTAATCAAGTAGCCTATCAATTGAATATAACACAACATGCAGAGTTGAATAAACATGTGATAGAACTAATGCAAAAGGTTCTAGTTAGGGAAAGCATGAGTTTGTGTGTGGTACCCACATTGTTGACTCCAAAGAAGGATGAAACATGTAGGATGTGTACTAATAGAAGAGAAATCAATAAGATTATCATTAAGTAGTGGTTTCCTATTCCTTAGTACTAATAGTAGAACAATCAATAAGATTACCATTGAGTAGCCATTTCTTATTCCTCAATACTAATAGTAGAGCAATCAATAAGATTACCATTAAGATAGAAATAAAAAATGAGATGTTCCCAATGCATATGAAGGCTAGGGAGTGGATTGGCAACATCACCTCCCAAATAACAAGAAGGAAGAGATTCCCAAAATTCTTGACAAGCAGACTACCTCCATAAGGCATGGCCATCATAATAGATACATGATATAGTGGGACAGGTTATCTAAAACAAAGAGTGCATGGTTATTTGAGTAGGTAGTAATGCAATTGGATTGAATAAAATTAAAGCAATTGACAGAAAACCACTTGCACAAGATGCATTTCTTTCAACAAGGAGAGAATGATGCATCAAATTTTGGGAGTCATAACTTTTGACTTAGATATGGGTTTTGGCTGAGATTTTATAGGTAGTTGTGTGAGGAGGAGTTATTTGGACTGCCAATTGAGCTCAACTTGAGAGGTGGCCTCTTTTACATTTTATTGGTAGCCTAAAATTTCATCTTAACCTCTCAAATTGTGTTTTTGTATTTTTTCCATTTTTTTAGAAAGTTGTTTTTGTAATAAATCTAAAATCATATTCTTGATTTCATAGAATAGTTTGTATTTTTTCTTGTCTTAGTTGGGGGCTTTTCTTGGGAAAAATTAGGATTAGTAAGATGGGTTTTGGAAATTACCAAAAATGAAAAATTCTATTTTTCCCAAAAATCTACTAAATATGGTAATTTTTAGAGTTGTTATCAATGGGTGTTTTCTTTCATTGTAAGGAAGAATAGAGTTGGAGAAGTTGAATGAATAATCTGGTATCTTAAATTTTATGTTGTGTTAATATTTTTTGAGTATTATTTTGAAAGGGTTTGGGCTACATCATTTCTTGAGCCAAGGGTGGTAAGAAATTTAATAAATTATTGAAGTAATTAGTGTTTGGAGTGTTAATTAGATAAACATGCTAGGATATGCCCAATTTTAATCAAGAGCATTTGATGATCTACAATGCTAAGGATTGTTAAAACTGATAAACAACCACATAGATCACACTTAAGAATGCTTTAGAAAGAGAAATCATGGGGACATATTAAAATGGAAATATGTGCTCTATAACTACATAAAAAATATCAAAATTTCCCCCTTATTTAACTGACCTATCTTAAGTCCCAATGAAACCTTGAAAAGAAAGAAGTGAGTCAACTACTCTTTCACTCCCAAGGAATGGAGTCACTGACTAGTTCAAATAGTGTGAAGTTTATCAAAGACTTTGATGGGATCCCATAAACATCAAATCCTTGTGTTCAAAGGCATTGGGATCTTACTATGAATTTAATACATGGAAAAAAATGTCATTACTTTGGTTTTCAAGGAGATATTTAAAGTGTGTAATTTAGTGTAAAGAGAAATGAAGAAACAAAATAAAAAACCTAACCTTTGAGCTTGAAGATTGTAAATAGATGTTCCTTCACAAAGGTTTCAAATTGGGAGCCCATCACTTAGTTGTAATGTGTTATTTATAGCAGTAATATGTAATAGATGGGGAACTAATTTAAAAGAAAAGAAAACATTCCAACAAAAACAAAAAAATGTTGTCTATGAATAACACTCCACCTTTGAATAGAGAGTTCATCTTAGATTGCAAAATCTATTGAATAAGGGAATTTCTCTAGATGTCCTTTTCTACAAAAATAGATACCATTTCATGGTAACAAAGGGTAGAACTTTGTAGAGAAATAACAAAGGATAAATGTCGCTTACTCGTAGCTTTAAAATCCTCTTCCACAAATTTATACCCATGTAATAAAATTCAATGGAAACGTAGAGAAGGTTTAAGTTTGAGAAGAACATCCCAGATTATTCTTCTTTTACTTTCATTCAAGCCTAAAGCCTAGTAGTCCTTGATTTATGAGTTGTGCCTAAGAATGCAACCTCCACCATATCACAGTCTTGTTGTCCAAGTTGTCACCTTTTGTCAGAACTAGAGATTGCTAGAGTTCTTTCAAGCATTATCATGCATAAATCCCTAGAAAAAGCCAAATATTACCCAAGTTTTAGTTCATATCATTTTGATCTATGGTTTTGTGTCAAGTCAAATGTCATTGTCTTGAGTTTGTGTCTAGATTATCCTCAAGGAACTTCTCCTCTCATCTATCCCTTTGTGTGTACTTAGGTGGGCATTCAAAGAAATATAATGCATTTTTTCATATGAGCTGATTAAGAAAGGGAGGGTAAGTTTATGCAGTTTCTAGATGACATGGAATTTGTTTAGAAATCCTAGCTCTATGATCAAGTTTTCATAATATAGGTAGAATGGAGAGATTGTAGGCTTATTTAGAGAAAATAGTAGTAAAGAATATGAGAACTAAGGATAAAAAATGATATCTAAGTCACATGAACATGTTGGTCCGACTTTTTGTGTAGTAGAAGTTTTCTGTTAAATCATAGAAAAGTCAAATGTTCTATTCCTAAGTGAAGCATAGGGTTTTGGATAATCCATTCATAAGAAATAATCATCATGTAAACCCTATATCATCTCTATTCATAAATTTTAGGGCACAAAATTTTGAATTTTCAAAAGAGATGAATATGTTGTCATATTCCTTTTCCTTTCTCCCGGGTTACCTTTCTTCCTTTTTGTCCCAACCATCAGATCTGACTAGATCTACCGTTTGCGTTACCTCGCTATGACAAGTTGCATGCTTATTAAGTATGGTGAGGTAATGAGTGTTGAGTATTTTAAGAGGCAGGACCGTAAAGTGAAGATACGGCGATCAGAGATTTTCTTATTAAATGATTTATTGTGCAGGTACACTTTGCAAGTTACCGTCCAAAAAGGATAGGGACCCACTAGAATATCTGACATCAAAGCCGGAATGATGGTTTTTTTGGACGTTCCGCCACCTCGCTATCAGAAAAATCAGGCACTTCACCATTAGCAAACTCGCGAGGCCACGTGAAAATTTGAATATGATGACATTGCATCTTGCTTGTATCATAATTACACCAGGTGGCATGACCAGTCATAAATACCGTTGTCAGAATCAATTTTAATTGACAGAAGTGATTACTGGGTAACCCTTGCATTTTCTGGCATGGAATCCTTTTAAGTGTCGGAGCTCGTTACCTCGCTATCGGAAAATTCAGGTGCTTCACTGTTAGCAAGTTAGCGAGGCCCTGTAAAATGGTAAAAGATCGGCAAGATCTTTGGTGACGCGGAATGATAAATGACTATGGTAAATTTTGACATGTGCCAACTATGTAGAGATCTGATTCTCATTAATGCCTATCTGACTGAATGTACAAAAAATCCTGAATGTTAGCTTGAAGTGGATCAATGGAGCTCGCTACCTTGCTATGACAAGTTGCATGCCTGTTAATCCTTGCGACATAGCAAATATAAATCAGGAGATCCTATTCTTTTTCCTCACCTTTGATTTGGCAAGTGATCAATGGCTGTCGTGTCCTCACTATGAATAGTTGCAAGGGAGATAATTATAGCGACATAGTGAGTTGGGCATGTCGCCTTCCTTCTTAAGAAGCCCTGTAGCATATCTTTCGATCATTTCCAGATTTGATCAATGATTGTCGCCGCTTCGCTATGGCAAGGTGCTCATTCTTTATGCATAACGAAGTAGCGACATGCTGACACATGTTCTCAGTCGTCAGAGGGTCCAAATATAAGCGCCATCAAAGAAATAATTATGTACGTGGCAAGTTCTCATTGGGTAAAATAATTGACATGGCAAATACAACTCCTAGTTGTTCTCTCTGCACCACATGATCGTAGGATCTTTGAAGATCGACGATGCAGTTTTAAATGAAAAATGTAGTGCCACTCTCTATATTAATTAGACAAGAAAGCTTTGTCCATGAGGAAAAACAGAGTATAATACAGAGAGATTTCATCAGTTTCATTTCACGCGAGCAAAGATTTGGAGCCATTCTTGTGTAGAAGCCATTATTGAAAGAAAAGCATGCCAAGGTCTGATAAAAATTGTCAAGTTGTTTGTTCGCGGAAAATTTGCAGGAATACAGAGGAAAATAGAGATAGAATTCAAGTAAGTAATACTACCATAATCTTCGTGAGCTATTAAGTTCTAAAAAGATAGCCCAAGATTCCTCCGAAGAAGGGATTTTCAGGTGCAATAAACTACTTGGATAGAAATGTGCATGATGATTTGCTTGAGTTGCTTCCTGAGTCTACTGTAGAAATGGTGCAAGTTAAGAGGTTAACCTCACTGAACCCTAGGCTAAGGATAGCCGATGGATTGTATGATAAGGGTAATTGGGTTCAGGATGCTCAAACTTCTCAAACTGGTTTGAGTTTAGTCAAAAAATGGTTTGCGAAAAGGAAGTTATATGCCCCTCATGCCAATATATGGAATTTTGATCTTGGAAAGCTTGTTGTCCCCAGTGTGTTTATGGATTTTGACCTGCTTGAAGCTATAGCAAAAAATTATGACCAAGCCACTAATTTAGTGAGAAGAATGGATGGTGAGGTTTTAGTTACCATCAGTCCCGAGGAGATTAGGAAGGTTTTCAGTCTCGGACCTCTCACTATGTATCATGTGCCCATTAATTTGATAGAGTTAGAAAAAGAATATATATCCAAAAGGGATGTAGTTAGACAAGGTGCACTGAAAGCCCACATAGGCCGGATTGGAGGCATCCCAACCATAACATCATCTTCTAAAGAACCATTCAAGAAATCATGCTTTAATGCTAGGGCAGTAGAGATATATAGGACCCTATGCAGAGTCTTTGAAGAGGGCGAAGAAGATTTTATTCCGGTGAGATTCATGTATATGATCACCCAAATCTCCTCTTTTGGTGTGGAAATAATTTTTGATTTTGCATCTTACTTGGCTAATGAGATTCACCAGGGATTGGTGGGGATTGCAAAGGGCAAGGTGGAAAAGGTTTTGGGTCAGTACTCCCTATTGATGCATATGTTTCTTTTTAAAGGGGCCACTTATTTTGGTAAAGAAATGGTTTTAAATAGGGAACAAGAGGGGGAGGCACTGCCAGTCCAATTATGGAGTTCAGACATGACTTGGGAAGCAGAAAATGCTAGATTTGTTAGATTTGATAGGCACTTTGCCTCCAAACTAAGATGCGTCATATTGAGTGATAATCCTAGAATTCCTAAGGCACTAATGCATCTTGTTAGGCCTATGGACAAACCCCATAGTCTAAAAGTTTCACATAATTGGGGAGATATTATCCCATATTCAGTCTCAATTGTTATTAGGGTCTATGGATTCAAAGGAACACCCCGTGTACTACCCTATCAGGTACCTTTAAAGTTAGAGATAGCTGAATTTTTGTGGCAGTTGGGAGGAGTGGAGGAGGCCTTTTTGCACAAAAGGGGAACATGATCAATTTTTCCTACTTGCACTATAGCCCACCAATTTGTGATAACTAAAGAAGGGTGGATCTTTCTCCACAAAATTTTGGATCAATATAAAATGGCAGTGTCTCATGCTCGTTTTTGTGATACAGAAGGTTTCTTCAACTCTGCTCTTAGAATTAGAATCAAGCTTCATCCAGTTCAACATGAATTCTATTTTCCTGAAGATATAATAAGAAATGAATATTCTCTCCATGAGCAAGAAATAAAGAAAGAAAAATGGAGAGTCTATTCAAAAGTTTTGGAGTTTATTAATTATTTTGACAAAGATTATAGTCCTCTTAGTAATGCTGCAACCAATGCAGATAAGATAAATAAGCTCATGAGTACTTTCTCTGAGATAATGGAAGTAATGAATGAGAAGAAACAACATTTTATTGATTCTTTTCCAGATAAAGCTAGAGAGGTTATGAGAAAATTGGGTTTCACTCCCCACATTGGAATGGGTCCACTGGTGGTACAAAAGAAGGCAGGATATACTATTTTTTGGCAGCAGATGCCCATTGTACACAAAGAAAAATAGGTAGTTGAATCTACCAGTACTGTCCTGGAAGAAAGATCCCCTGAACCTTCTCCCAAAAGAAGAAAAAAAATAAGGGAAGAAGAGTCACCTGATGAAGGTTACTCATCCTCTCAAACTCCAATGAGAATTGAGGAAGAGTAGCTCACCAATGAGCAATTTGAACAAATGGGGTCACAAGGAGAAATTTTTGTCACACAAGCACAAATTGATGAAGGGAACCCCCAGGAACCTCCTATGCCAAGTTTTGAATTAACTATAGTAGATTTCAGAGGAAGGGAATTGGACCCTATTTTGGAAAAAGCCAATCAACAATTTTTGTCTAATAACAGTTTTGTAAGATCTAGGGCTTTCCATCAGTTTGCATGGAGGGTAAACATGCACATTTTTGAGCAAAGGTGTAAGAATATGAAAACAGAGCATCCAGAAATGGATAAGGCCTCCATTCAAAATCAAATAAGGGAACAAATGATGCAAGAGTTCTAGAATATAATCCCTGATGAGGGTAGACAAATGGTAAAAAATTCAAATATTTTATTATTGCCCAATTGGGATATTGCTGATGCATTAATTTTTAATTTTGTATCAAATAATTTAGGACTACAGGATCCAAATAAAGAGGAATTCGTGGGTACAACATTCAACAATGATCAAGCTGCCCTTGTTGTGTGGTCCCTGAGAAGAGGATCCAGGACTACTTCATCACAGCCTGATGATTCAGGACTAACAGGGAGTATCATTGTAAGGAGAGTTGTTGATACTTCAAATGTACAGGCAGCCCACATGAATGTGGATTATTCTAAATTTGCCTTGGCCACTGCAGAAACAGAAGAGAAGGAAATGATTGATATGCATAGTAAATATGAAATAGTGGTGGATGCTTACAATCAAGAGGTAAAAAGGAGAATTGAGCTGGAAAACAGGGTATCTCAATTGGAGAAGATACTTAGAAAAAGGAAAGTGGGAGAATCCAGTACACTGAGAATTGCATATCCTCCACAGTCATCTGTTGGATTAACCCCTATCATTGAAATACCTGACACCCCTGAAAGACCCCAATTCTATACTACAGAGGAATTTGAAGCAGAAAAAACCAAATTACATGAGTGGCAGATAGAATTTAGAAATCAGCAGGAAGAAAAATGGAAGCAGGGTGTGACATATTTGAGGGATAAAATACAATGGTCAACTTTTTATGATCAGTTTACAAGGATTGTAACACTATGGATGAGTTGAATAAAGAAAAGGATGGACTAGATTCTCTTGCACAGTAATGGAGACAGAGAAATTATGATATTACAATTATATATATATATATGCAGTCCAAATGCCTTATCATCAAGTTGAAAAGATTTTTTATTTATTGAATAAGTTAGAAAATTTTGAGAATGAAAGAGATTCTTTACAGAGAAGATTGATACTCTGTTTTTCAAAATATCTTGCTGAAAAATTCACCCTATTTCCTTGTGCTTTAGAATCTATTGATACAGTAAAGGATAAAGAAAAATGGAAAAAGGAAATGGATGAATTATTCGATAACAGAATAATAAACATCATTAGTGAGACTGGCTATTGGTTTTGGGAAAAGACAAACGAGGAGCTGGTAAAAGTACAATTATATTATACTGCGATGAGAAAAGAATTTGATGATTTAGAGGAAAATGCAAATTCTTTAATAAAGATACAAAGAGAAACCCTAAGTTTTGATTGGCCAGATGATGATACTTTTAATAAGTGGAAAAATCAGTTTAGTGAACAGATGTCAGGAGACAATGAGGAAGGAGATGCAAAAGTAGTAGTTACCCTTGTAATCAGCAATGATGACATGGAATATCCCTAGGTTAAAGTGAGTTTGTAGGTAACAGAAGATGATACATCACTTACAGACCTCATGGGTATGTACTTCAAAAGTGAAGAATGACTGCAAGGTCAGATCGTGCTCTTGTCTCAACAATTCAGAAGCATAGTAGAAAGGGACCCGCCAAGAAATGTTGTTAATATTTCTGTTATTTTGTTTTTGTCTTTCTTTTGAAAGGACACCTATCACCTTCGTTAGCCTGAAGCTTTTTGCATCTCACACTATTTAAGTGATATCCCAAGGCTAAAGAATGGTCCGAATTCTATTTTTACTAAGTATTGTGCTTAGTCCTATTTTTGGTCCAAGCATTTTGGAAAGCAAGTTTGTAGTATACTTTTCTGTCAAAATTTCTGAGAATACATGAATGTAGAAAGAACTGTGCTTCTTTTCTGAAGGTCTTTCTGGGTCTATTGTAAAGGATGTACCATTTTCAAAGGAAATGAATACAAATTATGAACTGTCCCCATATCGGTTCTTTCTAAATTTTGTCTCCTTTTAAATACTTAGCTACCTTGATGTTGTGTGAGTAAAAGCTTATGCAATTGATTGCAATCTAGTAGGGTTGTACATCCATTTGTTATTGCTGTTAATTCAATGGATTAAATAAGGGCTTTAATGAATGTGATGAGATAGCTTAGGTATTGAAAAGGATTTTTGAATGACAATTTTTGATAAGAATTTCTGATAAGAATTTGTTGCAAAGCAACAAATTAGATCTAAGAATTTACTATAGACTCTGAACCCCAATGGATTAGGCACTGATCGAAAGTATTTCAGCCAAAAGAGAAGTATATTATGACTGGTTTTTTCAAATACATCATAAAATAAAATTTTATTTTTATTTCCTGTGAGATATTCAAAGTTGGCCAGCACTTGCCTACATGGAATGTTTTAGCTTCATTTAGCCATTGCTATTGAAAACATCTACAGATCTATAGAAGATTTCTTGGCCATATCTGTTCAAGGGATGTGTTTACCAATTTGGTAAGAGTTACGTATATGTTTGAGGATTTAGAAATGAGAATCAAAATGAAACTAAGAATAATTCTCATACAATTGTTCCATTTTTGAACCATCCTCGGGTACACCCGCCCTGGTTTTTACAAAGCCAAAAGAGTAGAAAACTGTCTGAGGTTTTGTTGAAGTTGGGTCCTAGTACTTTGCATATGCAAGTGACAATGAGAATTGGCTATTCTTTAGGTTGTGTATGTACTGATATCTAGGTATTAAGCCTTTTGTCGCTTAGTAGTTTTAGCACTGTTTTAACATTAAAAAAAAAAGAACCAACAAAATCGTGACTCTGCTGAGGAATTGTCTAACACGTCTGTAAAAAGTACTGCAGTTGTCTTCAGTCCTACTATGTACGTGTGTGTCTTGTGATCTTTATTTTTCCCATGGCTATAAGGGAATCTTTAGTATCAAACCTTGAGGATTTAAAGAAGATATAACCCAAATACCATTGCTACACACGGACGCATCCAGCTTATCCAAGTGTCTTATCTAACAAGCAAGAGTTGCAGTCTTACAACATTAGTGATTGGTCTGTCTGTGCCATATTTTTGTTCCTACTTGTGTATTGTTTTCTTTCTGTCAGAAAAAGTGTTATTATATTTTCCCGAAAGAGGGTGGCGACTCAGTCAAGGTTTTGAAGCTAGTGCTTATTGTAACAAAAGAAGAATATGGCTGACAGAGAAAAAACACAAGGGCTTACATGAGAGCCAATCCCGATGTATCAATGTATACTGATCTACCCCAAGGTTGTAGGAAGAACAAAAATAAGAAAAGAACAGATCCAAATCCTACTTGGAAGCCTAGAGGTAATGCCTCTATAAATTCCCATTATCAACCAGTAATAGGAAGAGAGTCATCTTCGCTTAGCTCTGAATTCGAAACTACAAGACTCTTAGGAGGTATTTTCAGTACCCCATTACCAGATGAGAGAGTTTTTCAAGACAAGGACGTATCTACTATGGGAATTACTTCATTAAGACCAGAGCCTGTAGCAGATACAAAGTGTAGGCTAGGATTTAGGAGTTCATCTGATAATCCTTTTAATCCCAGAGTAGCCCCTTATATGGAACCAAACCTTATAGATTTGGATGACCCTGCTGATTCCGAGGCAACCTCTGCAGACTCTAAAGAAGTGCAATCTGAAATAGGATTTTTGAAGAAATGGATTGCTGAGGAAGAAGCTAAATGCATTCATCTTGAAAAGGAAAGGGAGTGAGCCACTTTGGATGCAATAATAGAAAGAGATACTCTGCTAAGAAGGATGGCTACCTTGAAAGAGAAAAATAAAAAATTAGAAGAGAATACTACAACTCTCCATAAGGATGTCTTTGGAGATGTTGATAATCTAAGAGCTAAAGTTCAACAATAGGAGAAATGCCTAAATCAAAGACAAGAACCAATTATTGCTCATGTTCAAGCTTATAAACCCATTCAAGTTGATCTGGTAGAGCCCACTAGAATAGTTCTAGATAAAGGGAAAGGCAAGGCTATAGGAATCCAAATAAATGAGCCTCAAGCTATACCGAGAAAACCTATACAACCCTCCATATCTAAATTAGATCTAGATCTAGAGAAGTCTCGAAAAGAGAGGGAAGACCTTGCAAAAGAACTTGAGAAGGTTGAGAATGAAGCTCAGGCTACAGAAACCAGAAAGAAAATCCAATTCATAAAGTCTAATTCTGCCTTGAATTCATGGCCTAGTTTGTCTATCCCACCTACAAATCCTGCACCAGTCAGTGGTCCCATAATCCCGACTTAGAAAGTACCCCAATCTGCTCCTACCCCATTTTCCAATATTGGCACTCAAGTCCCATTTGTCCCACCACAGTTGTCCCAAGATGCTCCCCTGAGTCAAGCTAATACAACTAGTACTTCTATTGTTCCTAGTTTCCAAAAGAAACCTATATACCTAGAAAAGTATAGACAAATATCATTTTTCGGTATTCTTGGTGCCCCCCATCCCATATCTTTTGATTTAAGGGATAAAGTGGTTAAGTTTTTTGGAAATAATGTTGTTACTGGTGAAGAACATTTGAGAATTTTCATTGACATGCTGAATGATTATGAAGTTGAACATGAGGACATGGTGATGAAATTATTTGTGCATTCACTAACAGAGGATGTAAGGGATTGGTTCAGGAGGTTGCCTGATGATAGTATTACTTCATGGAGTGATTTGGAGAAATTGTTCAAAGAGCAATATGGGGACAATACTAATGCAGGATTCATGTTGAATGAGTTCAACAATATCAAGAAGAATCCAAATGAATCCACATTTGATTTCAATGTGAGATTTCAAAAGGGGATGTATAAAATTTTTCAGTTTATGAGGTTAAATGAAGACGTCTGTATCACAACCTATTTCAAGGATTTTGATAGAAAAATGGCCTATCAACTGAGAGATAAGGATCCTAAAACTTTAAGAGATGCCTATAGAGTTGCAGTGAATATAGAAAATAATAGAAAGGCATCTAGAAAACTAGGGAGGAGGGATGATCCTAAGCTTTTTAATCCTAAGAATAATAATAAAAGGGAGGGTGACAAAACTCCCATAGTAAAAAATCCTGAAGAACCTACTATAGACCAAGTTTTAGAAATGCTCAAGAAGATGAATCTCGCTAGTTTCAATAAGCCAAATGTTGCTGAAAGAACCCCTATGAATAACAACAATTTCAATAGACAACCTAGGATGCAGAATTACCCTTACACCACTCAGTGGAAAGATAGTAAACCAGTTCCCAACCAGACCCAAAATATGAAAGATAAGGGTACTCCAGACCCCTTGCAAAGGAACACTATAAATATGAATGATGATGTACCATGGTGCATTATATGCCAATCACCTCATTCTACTGATTATTGTGCTATTGCCCAGTCATTCGCCCAAGCTCAAGGAGTGCAAGCAGAAGAAGAAACTGAAGAGAAAAACCATGATGATATAAACTGCAATATGGTGAACACATGTGATGATTTGATAGATTCTGATTTAGAAGAACTCGAGAATGATGTTACCAGCCAGAGAATTGCTTACCAGTTACATCATCAGCAAATATTTTCAGATGATGAAGAGAATGATATAGATAAGGTATGCAATACATTTTCTGACATAGGTCTCACAAATTTAAGAATCCCCTCCAATGAGAAAATTGATAGAATTATAGCCGAAATGATTTCACAAGTCCATAGTAATTATAATTTGAGAAATAGAGTAATAAGTAATGATGCAGGAAGGCCATCTAGTGTGTTCATCAAAGACACCACTCATAAGATGAATGATCAACACAAGAAAGTCAGTATAGATGTGCCTAAGATCAAGGAGAACAAGGGTCAAAAATGGGAACCAAAGAAGAAGGTTCAATTTCAGATAGGTGAAGCAACAAAAATAGTAGTGCAACTAGAGAAATTCGAACTGGATGTTGTCAAGAAAAAGGTGGTGCTTACTACTCAAAAGACTTCGATTCCAGGTACTATTGTAAAACCTACTGTGGTTGAACTTGTTGATATGATTTCCATGTTATCTCAAATTACTGTAAAAGTGCCCTTGTCTGAGCTTTTTAGAATTGAAGAGCATAAGAATAAGGCTTTGTCATGGTTGGGTGGAATAGAAAACAACAATATTATTGATGATCAATCTGTAGCCTAACAGACCCCATTAATAATAGAGGACAGTGGTATTATATCCCAGATTCCTCAAAAGTTTTTAGAAGATTCATCAGTTGTGTTCATAGAAGATATTGATCCTTTTTTCCTTAGTCTAATCATAAAAGGGAAAACCTTAAAAAATTGTATGATAGACTCTGGAGCTTCCAACACTATAATGCCTTTCAAAGTAATGGAAGCCCTAGGATATAAGGTGGATACTAAGCAAGGTAGATGCCGAGGGATGGATGCTAGAGAAGTTCAATTAATAGGTACTATAAATGCCTTAACATTCAAACTGGCTACATTTCCTGAGGTAGAATTAACCATGTCTATCCTTGTGGTTGATATACGCCCACACTACGGGATGCTACTTTCTAGAAAATGGAGTGTTGCCATGGTGGGGAGCCTAAAATGTGACCTTACTTATGCCACCTTCCATATAGGGGACAAATTTGTCAAGGTAAATAGGGAACCAAGGGTTAACCACATCTTAGGTGAAGAAATCGATAGAGATACCACTTGTTTCCTAGACACTGGAATTAATGCTTTCAGGGCTGAATTAATTATTCAGGAAGTGGAAAACTTGCCTGCTATCATTGAAAATGAGGTTGAATGTTGCATGAATTCACAAAAATTATGGACAATTTTCTTTGATGGGTCTAGTTCTAAAGAGGGTGCAGCTTTGTGTCCCTTGAAAATAACACCTTCAGGTATTCATTCACCTTGAAGTTTTCCTACACTAATAACATCGCTGAATATGAAGCATTGCTGCTAGGACTCAAAGTGGCCACACACCACAAAATTAAGAAATTGTGTGTCATAGGGGATTCTGAACTGATCATCTCTTAGATCAAAGGAACCTACTCCTCAAAAAATAGGAGATTAAAAAAATATAGAAATGCAGTCTGGGATCAAATAGAATTCTTTGATGCATTTGGGATCTCATGGAGAGATAGGACCTAGAATAAGATGGCTAATCTTCTGGCAAATGTAGCCATCAAACAAAAAGAAATATCATTTGTAGGAATCTCCTAGATTGAGGTCCAAAACAGACCTTCTATACCTGACAACATTGAAAATTGGCAGGTGTTTGAAGATGACAAAGATATTACAAATTTTTTTGCTAAATGAAGACAAATACCATGGTCAGGAGATGGACTGCAATGGACTGATTGAAACCATAAATGGGAAAGAAACCATTTTTGGTCAAGAAATAATGCAATTAAAAACAAATAAGATACCGAAGGGGTTAGTAGTCTTGGAAAATATTTTTGATAGCCAAGACAGAATAAAATCAGGAGTAAATGACCCCAAACCCTAGGAGCTAGAAGAAATAAATTTGGGTACGGATGAAGTTCCTAAAAGGGTTTACATTAGCCAAGATCTGCTTGTTGAAATCAGAAAAGCATTGATTGATCTACTTAGAAAGTACAGGCATGTTTTTTCTTGGTCATATGATGACCTTAAGGTTTATAGGGAGGATCTTTTCCAGCATGTCATACTATTGAAGGAAAATGTAAGACCTTTTAGGCAAAAACAGAGGCCAATCAATCCTACCCTTGCCCCAAAAATGTAGGAAGAATTGACAAAACTAAGAGATGGTAGAATAATCAAACCAATGAGGCATTCCACTTGGGTTTCAAATTTGGTTCCTGTGAGAAAAAAGAATGGAGATATTAGGCTTTGTGTTGATTTTAGAAATCTAAACATTGCATCTCTAAAAGATAATTATGGCTTACCTAATATGGAAGCCATGTTACAACAAGTGACCGGCTCTGAATTGATGTCAATGATGGATGGCTTTTCTAGATATAATCAAGTTCTGGTAAAAGAATGTGAACAGTTCAAAACAGCCTTCACAACCTCTTGGGGAACATATGTGTATGTGAGGATGCCTTTTGGCTTGATTAATGCAGGAGCTACTTTCCAAAGAGCCATGGATGTAGCATTTCATGAGTATATTGACAAATTTATGGTTGTGTACCAGGATGATCTTACATCATATTCTAACAAGGCTAAAGATCACTGCAAACACTTGGAATTTTTTTTTATAAAAGCCCTAGAATATGGGGTATCTTTAAACCCAAAGAAATGCTCATTTGGGGTCACAGAAGGAAAGTAGGATGGGGTAAAAATAGACCCAGAAAGGGTAATAGCTATTGATAAAATCCCCAAACCTAAAAATGTGAAAGGTATACAGTCCTTTTTTGGCCAAGTTAATTTTCTGAGGAGGTTTGTTACCAATTTCGATGAAATTAGTAGACCCATTTCAAAAATGCTCAAGAAAGGAGCTATCATAGATTGTAATGGTGAACCTTCACAGGCATTCCAGGATATAAAAACTACAATAAAGAATGCTCCAGTATTGAGGACCCCAGATTATGCAAAACCCATGCATATTTTTTCTTTTGCATCATTCCATACTGTAGCTGTAGTTTTATTACAGAAAAATCAAGTAGGATATGAGCAGCCTATTGCCTTTTTCAGCAAATCCCTGCAGCATGCTGAGCTGAAGTATGAAATAAATGAAAAAAAAGCATATGCTTTGGTAAAGGCTGTAAAAGCATTTAGAAGTTATTTGGTAGGTGCTACTATTATTGCTTTTGTACCTAGTGCTGCAGTTAAGGATATATTCTCTCAGCAGGAAGTGTCAGGAAGGAGATGTAGATGGATCAATAGAATCCAAGAATTTAACATTGATATGCAGATAACTAAGTTAGTAAGAGGTCAAGGTTTGGCCAAACTCATGGTCGAAACTAACCTAGAAGCTAATCAGATAAACTTGGTAAATGATGATCTTAGAGCTGACTTCTGCGACATGGATCAGTGTGACTGGTACACCAATGTTATACATTACTTGCAACATATGGAAGTTCCCCCCCATCTGCCTGATAATGAAAAAAGGAATACTAAATTGCAAGCCATCACGTATGTAATTGTTCAAAATAATTTATGGTGGAGAAACTTTGAGGGAGTTCTATTGAAATGTATTGACAAAGAAAGGGCAAAAGAGATTTTGAAAAAAATGCATGTTGGAGTATGTGGAGGACATTACATGGCCAAAACTACTGTACATAAGATAATGAGGGCTAGATTTTGGTGGCCTTCTTTGTTCAAGGATGCTCAAGTTATGGTTAAGAAATGTGATCCTTGTCAGAGGTTTGCTGGAAACTTGAAATTCTCAGGAAATACTCCACTGAAGCCAGTTGAAACTCAAGCACCTTTTCAACAATGGGGTCTGGACTTTACAAAATGGGTAGAGGCTATCCCTACCAGAAATGCAACAAGTAAAGTGGTAAATAATTTCCTATTGAATAATATTATTTCTAGATTTGGATGTCCACAGAGAATTGTCATAGATAATGCTATGTGTTTTAGGTCTCAAGAGTTCATCAAGTTTTGTGATAAATATGGAATGACAAGATCATCATCTGCTCCATATCATCCACAAGGGAATGGACAAGATGAGTCCACAAATAAAAGCCTGTTGAAAATCATTAAGAGAACCTTGGATGATAATAAAAGGGCATGGGATTCCAAGTTACAGTTGGCAATATGGGCTGACAGAGTAACTGTAAAGAAGGCAATTAGGGTAGCTCCATTTGATTTAGTATATGGAATTCAAGCTAGAATGCCTCAGAACAACTTGATGGAACTATACAATTACATACAATCATATGATGAAGATACTACTGATGAAATGAAAGAAAGAATGGATGAATTGGTAGGATTGACCGAAGCCAAAAGAGAACCATCTCTAAGGAACCAAAAGTTGCAGTTGCAAGTCAAAACACTCTATGATAAAAGAATTGTAAACAAGAAATTTGAAAATGGAGACCTAGTCTTAATGTGGAATGCCAGAATTTAAGATAAAGGAAAACATGGCAAATTTGATCCTATTTAGTTAGGCCCATATCTCATTGAGAATGCTTGGGGTGAAGATTCTTACATAATCAAAGATATATTTGATAATATTCTTGAATTTTCAGTTCATGGACAGTTCTTGAAGAGGTATTTTTCTTGAAAAAATACTTATTTTCTTCCATGAACAGTAGTTTTAGGGTTTCCTGTCGCCTTGTTTTCTATAAATCCTTGTATAGTCTGGGTCTTTGTTTTTGTGTGTTTCCTTGTGCTCTCTAAAGAAGTTGTCACCTTACCAGATGTGTGGTCTACTCTCCCATAGATTTTGAATTCTTGCATAGACTCAAGTAGTCTATCATCCCTAGACAGAGCCACTATTGGTCTGACTTTTTGTTTAGTAGAAGTTTTCTGTTAAATCATAGAAAAGTCAAATGTTCTATTCCTAAGTGAAGCATAGGGTTTTGGATAATCCATCCATAAGAAATAATCATCATGTAAACCCTATATCATCTCTATTCATAAATTGTCGAGCATGAAATTTTGAATTTTCAAAAGAGATGAATATGCTATCATATTCCTTTTCCTTTCTCCCGGGTTACCTTTCTTCTTTTTTGTCCCAACCGTTAGATCTGACTAGATCTACCATTTTCATTACCTCGCTATGACAAGTTGCATGCTTATTAAGTATGGTGAGGTAATGAGTGTTGATTATTTTAAGAGGCTGGACCGTAAAGTGAAGATACGACAATCAGAGATTTGCTTATTAAATGATTTATTGTGCAGGTACACTTTGCAAGTTACCGTCCAAAAAGGACAGGGACCCACTAGAATATCTGACATCAGAGCCGGAATGATGGTTTTTTTGGACGGTCCGCCACCTCGCTATCAGAAAAATTAGGCACTTCAACATTAGCAAAGTAGCGAGGCCACGTGAAAATTTGAAGATGATGACATTGCATCTTGCTTGTATCATAATTACACCAGGTGGCATGACCAGTCATAAATACCGTTGTCAGAATTAGTTTTAATTGACAGAAGTGATTACTAGGTAACCCTTTCATTTTTTGGCACGGAGTCCTTTTAAGTGCTGGAGCTCGCTACCTCGCTATCAAAAAATTCAGGTGCTTCACTGTTAGCGAGTTAGCGAGGTCCCGTAAAATGGTAAAAGATCAGCAAGATCTTTGGTGACGTGGAATGATAAATGACTATGGTAAATTTTGACATGTTCCAACTATACAGAGATCCGATTCTCATTAATGCCTATCTGACTAAATGTACAAAAAATCCTGAACGTTAGCTTGAAGTGGATCAACGGAGCTTGCTACCTCGCTATGACAAGCTGCATTCTTGTTAAGCCATCCGACATAGCAAATATAAATCAGGAGATCCTGTGCTTTTTCCTCACCTTTGATTTGGTAAGTGATCAACGGCTGTTGTCTCCTCACTATGAAGAGTTGCAAGGGAGATAATTATAGCGACATAGCGAGTTGGCCCCACCACCTTCCTTCTTAAGAAGCCATGTACCATATCTTTCGACCATTTTTGGATCAAATCAATGATTGTCGCCACTTCGCTATGGCAAGGTGCTCATTCTTTATGCATAACGAAGTAGCAACATGTTGACACGTGTTCTTAGTCGTCAGGGGGTCCAAATATAAGTGCCATCAAAGAAAGAATTTTTTACGTGGCAAGTTCTCATTGGGTAAAATAATTGACATGGCAAATACAACTCCTAGTTGTTCTCTCTGCACCACATGATCGTAGGATCTTTGAAGATCGACGACGCAGTTTTAAATGAAAAATGTAGTGCCACTCTCTGTATTAATTAGACAAGAAAGCTTCATCCTTGAGGAAAAACAGAGTATAATACAGAGAGATTTCATTAGTTTCATTTCACGTGAGCAAAGATTTGGAGCCATTCTTGTGCATAAGCCATTACTGAAAGAAAAGCATGCCAAGGTTTGATAAAAATTGTCAAGTTGTCTGTTCACGAAAAATTTTCAGGAATACAGAGGAAAACAGAGACAGAATTCAAGTAAGTAATACTACCATAATCTTCGTGAGCTTTTTAGTTCTAAAAAAATAGCCCAAGATGCCTCCGAAGAAGGGATTTTTAGGTGCAATAAACTACTTGGATAGAAATGTGCATGATGATTTGCTTGAGTTGCTTCCTAAGTCTACTATAGAAATGGTGCAAGTTAAGAGGTTAACCTCACTGAACCCTAGGCTAAGGATAGCTGATGGATTGTATGATAAGGGTAATTTGGTTCAGGATGCTCAAACTTCTCAAACTGGTTTGAGTTTATTCAAAAAATGGTTTGCGGAAAGGAAGTTATATGCCCCTCATGCCACTATATGGAATTTTGATCTTGGAAAGCTTGTTGTCCCCAATGTGTTTATGGATTTTGACCTGCTTGAAGCTATAGCAAAAATTTATGACCAAGCCACTAAGGTAGTGAGAAGAATGGATGGTGAGGTTTTAGTTACCATCAGTCCTGAGGAGATTAGGAAGGTTTTCAGTCTGGGACCTCTCACTATGTATCATGTGCCCATTAATTTGATAGAGGTAGAAAAAGAATATATATCCAAAAGGGATGTAGTTAGACAAGGTGCACTAAAAGCCCACATAGGCCGGATTGGAGACCTCCCAACCATAACATCATCTTCTAAAGAACCATTCAGAAAATCATGCTTTATTGCCAGGGCAGTAGAGATATATAGGACACTATGCAGAGTCTTCGAAGAGGGCGAAGAAGATTTTATTCTGGTGAGCTTCATGTATATGATCACCCAAATCTCCTCTTTTAGTGTGGAAATAATTTTTGATTTTGCATCTTACTTGGCTAATGAGATTCACCAGGGATTGGTGGGGATTGCAAAGGGCAAGGTGGAAAAGGTTTGGGGTCAGTACTCCCTATTGATGCATATGTTTCTTTTTAAAGGGGCCACTTATTTTGGTACAGAAATGGTTTTACATAGGGAACAAGAGGGGGAGGCACTGCCAGTCCAATTATGGAGTGCAGACATGACTTGGGAAGCAGAAAATGCTAGCTTTGTTAGATTTGATAGGCACTTTGCCTCCAAACTAAGATGCCTCATATTGAGTGATAATCCCAAAATTCCTAAGGCACTAATGCATCTTATTAGGCCTATGGACAAACCCCATAGTCTAAAAGTTTCACATAATTGGGGAGATATTATCCCATATTCAGTCTCAACTATTATTAGGGTCTATGGATTCAAAGGAACACCTCATGTACTACCCTATCAGGTACCTTTAAAGGTAGGGATAGCTGAATTTTTGTGGCAGTTGGGAGGAGTCGAGGAGGCCTTTTCGCACAAAAGGGGAACATGATCAATTTTTCCTACTTGCACTATAGCCCACCAATTTGTGATAACTAAAGAAGGGTGGATCTTTCTCCACAAAATTTTGGATCAATATAAAATGGCAGTGTCTCATGCTCATTTTTGTGATACAGAAGGTTTCTTCAACTCTGCTCTTAGACTTAGAATCAAGCTTCGTCCAGTTCAACATGAATTCTATTTTCCTGAAGATATAATAAGAAATGAATATTCTCTCCATGAGCAATAAATAAAGAAAGAAAAATGGAGAGTCTATTCAAAATTTTTGGAGTTTATTAATTGTTTTGACAAAGATTACAGTCCTCTTAGTAATGTTGCAACCAATGCAGATAAGATAAATAAGCTCATGAGTACTTTCGCTGAGATAATGGAAGTAATGAATGAGAAGAAATAGCATTTTATTGATTCTTTTCCAGATAAAGCCAGAGAGGTTATGAGAAAATTGGGTTTCACTCCCAACATTGGAATGGGTCCACTGGTGGTATGAAAGAAGGCAGGATATACTATTGTTCGGCAACAGATGCCCATTGTACACAAAGAAAAATAGGTAGTTGAATCTACCAGTACTGTCTTGGAAGAAAGACCCCCTGAACCTTCTCCCAAAATAAGAAAAATAATAAGGGAAGAAGAATCACCTGATGAAGGTTACTCACCCTCTCAAACTCCAATGAGAATTGAGGAAGAGTAGCTCACCAATGAGCAATTTGAACAAATGGGGTCACAAGGAGAAATTTTTGCCACACAAGCAGAAATTGATGAAGGGAACCCCCAGGAACCTACTGTGCCAAGTATTGAATTAACTATAGAAGATTTCAAAGGAAGGGAATTGGACCTTGTTTTGGAACAAGCCAGACAGCAATTTTTTTCTGATAACAGTTTTGTAAGATCTAGGGCTTTCCTTCAGTTTGCATGGAGGGTAAACATACACATTTTTTAGCAAAGGTGTAAGAATATGAAAACAAAGCATCCAGAAATGGATGAGGCCTCCATTCAAAATCAAATAAAGGAACAAATGATGCAAGAGTTCCAAAATATAACCCCTGATGAGGGTAGACAAATGGTAAAAAATGCAAATATTTTATTATTGCCCAATTGGGATATTGTTGATGCATTAATTTTTTATTCTGTATCAAATAATTTAGGACTACCGGATCCAAATAAAGAGGAATTCTTGGGTACAACATTCAGCAATGATCAAGCTTCCCTTGTTATGTGGTCCCTAAGAAGAGGATCCAGGACTACTTCATCACAGCCTGATGATTCAGGACTATCAGGGAGTATCATTGTAAGGAGAGTTGCTAATACTTCAAATGTATAGGCAGCCCACATGAATGTGGATTATTCTAAATTTGCCTTGGCCACTGCAGAAAGAGAAGAGAACGAAATGATTGATATGCACAGTAAATATGAAATAGTGGTGGATGCTTACAATCAAGAGGTAAAAAGGAGAATTGAGCTGGAAAACAGGGTATCTCAATTGGAGAAGATACTTGGAAAATGGAAAGTGGGAGAATCCAGTACACTGAGAATTGCATATCCTCCATAGTCATCTGTTGGATTAAACCCTATCATTGAAATACCTGACACCCCTAAAAGACCCCAATTCTAAACTGCAAAGGAATTTGAATAAAAAAAAACCAAATTACATGAGTGGCAGATAGAATTTAGAAATCAGCAGGAAGAAAAATGGAAGCAGGGTGTGACATATTTGAGGGATAAAATACAATGCTCAACTTTTTATGATCATTTGACAAGGATTGTAACCCTCATGGATGAGTTGAATAAAGAAAAGGATGGACTAGATACTCTTGCACAGAAATGGAGATAGAGAAATAATGATTTTACAATTATATGTATATCTGCAGTCCAAATGCCTTATCATCAAGTTGAAAAGATTTTTGATTTATTGAATAAGTTAGAAAATTTTGAGAATGAAAGAGATTCTTTATAGAGAAGATTGATACTCTATTTTTCAAAATATCTTGCTGAAAAATCCACCCTATTTCCTTGTGCTTTAGAATCTGTTGATACAGTAAAGGAAAAAGAAAAATGGAAAAAGGAAATGGATGAATTATTTGATAACAAAATAATAAACATCATCAGTGAGACTGGCCATTGGTTTTGGGCAAAGACAAACGAGGAGCTGGTAAAAGTACAATTATATTATACTGCCATCAGAAAAGAATTTGATGATTTAGAGGAAAATGCAAATTCTTTAATAAAGATACAAAGAGAAACCCTAAGTTTTGATTGGCCAGATGATGATACTTTTAATAAGTGGAAAAATCAGTTTAGTGAACAGATGTCAGGAGACAGTGAGGAAGGAGATACAAAAGTAGTAGTTACCCTTGTAATCAACAATTATGACATGGAAAATCCTCGGGTTAAAGTGAGTTTGCAGGTAACAGAAGATGATACATCACTTACAGACCTCATGGGTATGTACTCTGAAAGTGAAGAATGACTGCAAGGTTAGATCGTGCTCTTGTCTCAACAATTCAGAAGCATAACAGAAAGGGACCCGCCAAGAAATGTTGTTAATCTTTCTATTATTTTGATTTTGTCTTTCTTTTGAAAGGACACCTGTCACCTTCTTTAGCCTGAAGCTTGTTGCATCTCACACTATTTAAGTGAGATCCGAAGGCTAAAGAATGGTCTGAATTCTGTTTTTACTAAGTATTGTGCTTAGTCCTATTTTTGGTCCAAGCATTTTGGAAAGCAAGTTTGTAGTATACTTTTCTATCAAAATTTCTAAGAATACATGAATGTAGAAAGAACTGTGCTTCTTTTCTAAAGGTCTTTCTGGGTCTATTGTAAAGGATATACCATTTTCAAAGGAAATGAATACAAATTATGAACTGTCCCCATATCAGTTCTTTTTGAATTTTGTCTCCTTTTAAATACTTAGCTACCTTGATGTTGTGTGAGTAAAAGCTTATGCAATTGATTGCAATCTAGTAGGGTTGTACATCCATTTGTTATTGCTGTTAATTTAATGGATTAAATAAGGGCTTTGATGAATGTGATGATATTGCTTAAGTATTGAAAAGGATTTTTGAATGAAAAATTCTGATAAGAATTGCTGAAAAGAATTTGTTGCAAAGCAACAAATTAGATCTAAGAATTTACTATAGACTCTGAACTCCAATGGATTAGGCACTGATCGAAAGTATTTCAGCCAAAAGAGAAGTATATTATGATTGGTTTTTTCAAATACATCATAAAATCAAATTTTACTTTTATTTCCTGTAAGATATTCAAAGTTGGCTAGCACTTGCCTGCATGGAATGTTTTAGCTTCATTTAGCCATTGCTGTTGAAAACATCTGCAGATCTAGAGAAGATTTCTTGGCCATATCTATTCAATGGATGTGTTTACCAATTTGGTAAGAGTTGCATATATGTTTGAGGATTTAGAAATGAGAATCAAAATGAAACTAAGAATAATTCTCATACAATTTTTCCATTTTTGAACCATCCCCGGGTACACCTGCCCTGATTTTTTAGAGCCAAAAGAGTAGAAAACTATCCGAGGTTTTGTTGAAGTTGGGTCCTAGTACTTTACATATGCAAGTGACAATGAGAATTGGCTATTCTTTAGGTTGTGTATGTACTGATATCTAGGTATTAAGCCTTTTGTCGCTTAGTAGTTTTAGCACTGTTTTAACATAAAAAAAAAACACCAACAAAACATATAGAAAACTAGAGGAATTGGACCAAACATAAAATAAGTAGATAAATCATAAGAAATGGCAAAAGAACTTGGTCAAAGGTGATATGAGTTTCTTTGAAACCCAATCAATGACTCATATTTGATCCTTCTATTTACATTGCAAAGTTGATAAGTGAAATGACTTAGAAAGATAATTTAGATTGTTAGATGAAGATCAAATCTATGGATGATGTTTTAAGATGAAATTACAAGTACTCAACTATGCATCTTCTCAACTATCAGATCTCACAAATATACACAATCATCATTATGTCACTATTATGTGATAGTTAATCATAGTGACATAATGATAGAATGACATGTGTTCCTGTGGGATATTTCCTTTTGTAGCTCCTATATTATAAGAGAAGCTCACAAGTGTCTTTATTTTATTATTTCTATATGAGACAAATTCGAGATTATGAAGATATTATTTTCATCATTCATCTCTAGATTAATCGATGGTCATGACTATATAATTATAAAAAGTTTCTTGATCATTAATCATCACAACATGGTGATAGAGAAACATGTATCCTATCGGTCCCATCGCATCCCATGAGACACACTTAGAACCTAGTTAAGAAGTGCCATGAAGAAAAAAAAATTTCAATGTCAAATTCTCCAAGAAATTAAATTGTGTCACCTATTTTCCATAGTATGCATAGCTAGAAAGTGGACCCATAGTGTATAAAAAAATAAAGACTTAACATCTTTTATTACTGCCATCAGATCAAAAAGAGATCTACGCTTGTTGTTATGTCACTATGGAAAGTTTCTCAAACTCTAATTATAGAGACATAGTGATGATATGACATATCTACGTAGGTGGACCCATAGAAAATTTCGTAAAGGGAAATGAATGGGTTTTAATCATGATCATTGGTTTTAGATTGATGGCCAAAATTCAAAATCATTATGACCATTGGTATAGAAATTATATGGATTTGTTTTCAAGAGCAATTTTTGACGCCATATGAAGATGAATGGTTTCTAGGTGTGTCTAGAGGTTCCATGAGATCAAGACATTGTCAGGAAAGATGTAATGCATCTATACCATGTTGAAAATTAGATATTTTTTAGTATAAAATTCATATTTACTTTCTATTTTGTGACTATTTCTCTACCATAATCAAGGGAGAAAAGAAGACTATAAATTTAATTTCTTTTGATAATGCAAAGGTTGGAAAAATCAATGATGAATTGGTCTGTAATTCCATTTACCCTATTCTTTTGTCATGTTTTGTGGAAAATGCATAGATTAGTTTAGCATTAAGAGTTGAAATACAATCATATTGATTCTATGATAATCATATATATTCCATTTCATTTTGGTAATTATAGTGAAGGTGATTCCATTTACCTTCTTCATATATGGTTTTATTTCCTCTCTTGCTTGCTTCATAACATGTTAGATAGTTTCATTGGGAAATGAAAGATAAATGTGTATGAATATATTAGTTATTGGTTGGATTCTATTTCATTCAAGGCTAATAGTGAAAGCATTTCCATTTTCCCTCATGTGTATATTCTCTTCATTCTTCTTCCACATTTAGATGGTTAATCTACATTTAGAAAAGAAGTAAGAGACAAAAATCTCAAGATAGTCTACAATAGTCATTCCATTGAGTTATCATTTGTTGCTTCTAAGTAAAGAGCTTATAATGTCAAAAATTCTTATCTCATAAAAACATTTTCATTGCATATCATTGCAAATCATAGGGAGTTGTACCTAATAATTTATAGGGTGGTGATAGAATACATACACTAAACCCTTTTTTGGTAAACATCCTTTTGTCTTTCCAAATAATGGGTATCAAAGAGTCATGTTATAAAATCTAATAGGAGGAGAAACTGTTAACCAATAATTTTTGGCAACTCTACTGGGGAGATTCAGATGAAAGCTCTCATGAATTTTCCTTCATATTAATTTTCAATCTAATTCCATGTCTTTTAATTAAGAAACAAATTATGGTAGTTAGCTTTTTTCCATAAGAACTTGATACCAATTTTACAGCCTCAACCTACTGAAGAAAAGAAGAAAATTCAAAGTTTAAGACTGGTAAAGTAAATTTAAAACACCATTTTGGTAAATTTTGATACACCCTAGATTCTATATATACTAGGAGTGCCAAGGAGAAAGGAAAGATTGAACCAATATATAAAGAGCTCAAGAAGGCCAATTTTCCTATCTTAGAAGATCTCTATAGAAGAGGAAGAGCACATGTAAGGGAATCTATGACTGAATAACTCCAAGATACTCACATTTCTACAGTTGTTCCTCCTAATAAAACAAAGAGAAGTAAATATTGTGCTCCTCTTTTTGTTAGGACTTCCATTCCTCTCGCTCTTGATGCTTCATTATCTATTGGTGCAACACTTTCACTTTCTATTACTTTTTAGAAAAACTAGTATATTATACTAGTAGCTATGACACAATAATGGGGAAATTCTATTGGTCCTCTTGCACTTGGGGTTAATAATGATCTACCACGAGCATCAAGGATGAAATTTCTAAATTTTAATGGTGATCTAGTATGATTTCTATAGAAAAATACTTAAGTGCTATCCATAAGGCCTGTGGTGTAGTAAATCCTCAACATGAGGATGTGGTTGTTAGAATATTTTTTGATACACTAGTACAAAATGCTAACAATTAGTTTCAAGACTTACTTACATGATGCATAATAGATTGAGTTGCTATCAAAAAAAGGTTAGAAGAAGGTTACAAAAGTACAAAGGATGCACAAGTATTGGTTTTGCAATTGATAGAGATTAAAAAAAGAAACATTAGTTTCTATGAGATATGTTAATGCAATATTCAATAAACTCATCAAAAAAATACCTACTACAAGTGTACCTACAAATGATAACAAGAAGACTTTCTACATTAGCTCTATGCCTCTTGTTTTAGGATATCAAATTAGAAGAGAAAATGTAGCAAACTTAGAAGCTACTTAGACACTTGTCGTGGAGATGGAGGATGACATGATAACATCTGATAAGTGGAAAAGGGAATTCCAATCTAGAACCATGAGTAATATAATTAGTACTTCAAATAATACATAACCTATACTTCAAAAATTCTCTAATGAGCTCATTTCATTAACAAAACAAATCAATAAGCCTTCTCATTATTTTCATAAACCTCATAAAAAATGTTATTGAAATCCAAATGGAGGTAAACCATTGCAAATACGACTTGTCCAATAACACCTATTCAATAAAGATTAATAATTCAAGGGGCCCCAAAAAGACAAAATATGGGTGCTTTTCATCTAAGGACAGATCATGATGGAGATACATGTGTTGATATGATCAAATATAGGCAGATGGTGAATAATGAAGAACAAAAAAATGAATATCATGAAAGTGAGCATGATCATGCTCCTTGTGGTAACTCTAAAATTACTTCTTAGAGTATGAATCAGATTTAAAGGCAAGAGATATATTTTTACAACTATGGAAGGACCCAAGTTAATAGTTGTGTCTAGAGGTCAGAAGAATAAAAATTAGACCAATAATTTAGTTCCTGTCAAAATAATGCACCATCAAACAAACCTGATAAAAATAGTGGCATAGTAACTTCAACTACAAAAAAGGAGCACATAGGTAAGTCAAATAATTCCTTTGACATCATATAATACTGTGAAGAGGTAAGAATCTAGATATTTCCATTAGACTACTTGAAGTCTAATCTTAATCAATTGCAAAGATTTATTGAGCACTATAATAATAAGGATTAGGGTGAAGTCAATACTAATGCTAATGTTGATCATCACAGTAAAGCTAGCACCATTGGAACTTCTTTAATTGATGAAGATTTTGCACTCCTTAATTTTTTTAAAGAAGAAGAACATGTTTTCTTAGCCAAATTTCTAAATCAAAAACCATATCCATTCTACATTTCCCTGTTCAACAATGGAAATAGATTGGTTAATTGTATCATAGATTCAAGAGCCTCTGATAATATAATGCCTACTTATGTAGCAAAAGATTTAGGACTTCCACTAAGTAAAAATTTTGGTAGATGTTATTTAATGGATGCAAAACAAGTGCCCTCACTTCAATAGTTATAAGATGCTCAAGTAGCCCTTGCTGCCTATCCTTCCAAAAGGCTAATACTAGACTAGTCTGGTGCCACAATCCAAGTTGGAGATAAAAAGGTAAAGCTAGAACCAAAAGAAAAGGAAATTTTTTTTTCCCTAAAATCACATGATCCTAGGTCTCAAATCTTGTATCATGAAATAGAATTTAATAATTATATGTTGTTCTCTAACACCCTTTATATTTTAGAAGAATCATAAAAAACTAAAGGTAACTAGTTGTGTACTTTGGAATTTGATGGTACCTGTGCTAACGTTGGTTCAAGTTACTTGGTTTATAAGTTAGATTTTAAAAACACTATCAATACTATAGAATATGAAGGCCATATCTTTGGTATAATGGAAGGGAAAAAAAGGAGTCAAGGTACTTAAAAATCAAAGGAGATGGAGAGTTGGTGGTGAGAGAAGTCAAAAACCAATATGCAATAAATAACTCAAAATTGAGGAATTGTCATAATAAGGTGTGGGGTGAAATTGAGGGTTTAGAAGCTTTTTCAACTATATCAATTCCTTGGGAATTCAATTCAAGAGATGATTCTTTGGCAGTCTCTACATCATTGGTCCTACATCTTGAATTCAAAGATTATATCTATAAAGTAGAAGTTCAATTTAAGCCCAATGTCCTTGATAATGAAGATTCATGTCAAGTGTTTGAAGATGATAAACACATACCGAAATTCATTAAAAGGGAAGATCCTTTTGAATGCTTGTATTTTGAAGGAAGTAGTAATGTAAATGGTGATGATTTAGTGAGATGTGATAAAAGGAAAAAAGAGCATGATATGATTCAATTGAAAGGTAATAAGATTCCACCCCGTCTAATCTATTTAGAAAAACTTTTGGATATGCATGATGCATACTTAAAAAGGGAAAGATATAAGAAATGAAAAACCTATGGTGAACATAATAGAAACATTATAGGATATAAGTCAGTCCAAAGATGATAAACATAGGAAAGTGTTGTACACCAAAGTAGACAAAAGAATTAGGAAAGTACTCATTGAATTTCAAGATATATTTTATTGGAGCTATGAAGACCTAAACAATTTTGTGGGTGGGAAGTTCAAACATGAAATTCCTCTTAAAAAAGAAGAAACATCATTCAAGAAGAAACAAAGAAACTATAATCCTATAGTTGAAGGAGAAATCTTCAAGGAGATTGAAAAAATGTTGCAGACTAAGATAATATACCCTATTCATCATTCCATTTGGGTTGCTAATATTGTGCCAGTAAGGAAGAATAATGAATAGATAAGGATTCATGTAGATTTTAGAAATCTAAATCAAGCCTCTCTTAAAGATAATTTTTCTCTCCCTAATATAGATCATGTTTTACAATCTGTTATAGGATTGGAAATGATGTCCATGTTAGATGGATTTTAAGGATATACTCAAATTTAGCCAAATAAAGAAGATTAGTTCAAAATTATATTTACCACACCATGGGGTACTTTTGCCTACAATAGAATATCTTTTGGCTTAATTAATGTAGATGCAACCTTTTAGTGATGTATGAATTTGGCCTTTGGTGATTTAAAAGATAGAATCATTTTTATATATCTTGATGATTTGACATTCTTTTTGACATTCTTTTCTAAGAAGAGAAAAGATCATATCAAAGATATAGAAAAAGTGCTACAAAGATGTAGAGATCATGGTGTCTCACTGAATCCAACGAAGTCTGTATTTTGTGTGATAGAGGGCAAGCTGCTTGGTCATTTTGTATCCCAAGAAGGAGAGAAGATTGATCCAAATAGATTTAAAGCTATCTAGTAATTAAGTATGCCATTGAGTAAAACTAGAGTGAAGTTCTTCTTTGGCTAGGTAAATTTCTTGAGGAGATTTGTTCCCAACTTCTCTAAAAATAGTTAAAAGTATATTGGTATGATGAAAGGCAATAAAAATCTCAAATGGAATGATGTTTAGAAAAACACTTTTAAAGATATCAAGGGTGTCATTGCCAAAGCCCCTGTGCTTGTCCATTCTGACTAAACTACATAATTCATCATATATTGTTATGCCTTAGAAAATACTATGCTAGCTATATTTATCTACAAGAAAATAAAGAGGGAATACAAGCTCCAATTTCTTTTATGAGTACCAAATTGATGAATCAAGAATTGAGATACTAATAGATGGAAAAACATGCATACGGAGTGGTGAGAGACCTTAAAAATCTAGGTTTTATGTGATGCATTCTCATTTAGTAATATATGTGTAGGACCCTATAGTAAAAAGTGTTTTGACATAGCAAGAGGTTGGTTATAATAATAGAGGAGTGTGGATAGAAAAAGTCCAAGAATATGATATAGAGATTAATCCAACCAAACATGTAAGAGGTAATGCACTATGTAAAGCCTTAGTAGAGGATCAACATTGCAGAGGAGAATATACTCAAAAAGTCCTTATGGTAAGTCTTTAGGGTTCTTGGTTCTCAAACATTGCTTATTTCTTGACATATGGTGAATGCCCTAATGGATTGACTATTAAGAAAATAAGAGATCTTAAAAAAAAGGCTTGAAGTATGTGATTCATGATGGGTAAAAGCACAAACTTGTGTCACAGTTTTGTAAAGGAAAAGGCTAACAAAAGTATATATGTTCACCTTCAATGACATAAAACAAGTATTATTATTTAGGATTTGAAAATGAAGTAAACTAATGAAATGTGTAGAAATGATTGAAGTTTACGATTGTAATTTTTAAATATTATTTGGTATACGAATTGATTTATTTTCCTAAATTTTATAGACAATTTTTTAGTTGTTGAGAAACACTAAAAAATTAGGGGTTTAGTTCCCACCATAAAACTATATGGAAATAAACTTATTTCCATTTGAACTCAGACTATGTTATAGATAACATAATTAGCTAGAACAATAAAAAATAAAAAATGACTTTATACATATATTTTCTCTTTTATAATGATTCGAATTTCAACTCACATGAAATTGATAGTTTGCATCTCATACCACATTTTTAAAAACAAATATATTTTAACCAAAAGAAAAAATAAATAATCTAAAAGAGGAGTCTCTCCTCTAGAATGTCATCTAGTTTTTAAAAAAATGATATGATCAAATATTTCTTTCTTTCTTAAAATCAACATATTTTCAGGTGTTAAAATATGTGTTTGCAGAATTTTTTAATTGCAATATACTAGATCTAATTAAAACACTATAAATTCTATAGGAGAATATTCTTGACTTTGAGCTCTATAAAATAGTGTTTATATGTTACTAAAAAATATCATAGAAAATAGTAAGAGTTATTGAAATGCCATTTTATAAAATAATTTTATTTCTTTTGTAATTGGATACAAACTAGTAAAAAACATGTATTTAATAGACATTTCCAGTTGGAAAATTGTGAGAACATATATAACTTAGCTAGAATGAATTTATCTAAATCATATGTTTGAGGGAAATTAATTGTTGAATGGAAATACTCAAATTTAGTCATTTTGGTAAGTTGTCCTAAAAGGTGACACAACTTTGTACTTTTACCCTAACGGTGTCTTGTACAAGACAGAAATTGATGGAACATTTTTGAGATGTGTGGACAAGAAGAAACAGGTAAAATTGTTGACATCTTTTTATGATGAGGCATGTGGAGGAAATGTTTCTTCTACTATCACTACATTTAAATTTTTGTGACAATGTTACTATTGGCATGAAATGTTTAAAGATGGATATAAGTGGGTTGTTGATTGCGAGAATTGTAAGATGTTTACTAGTACACCTTAGCTTATTGCTCTACCTATTAGGCTGGTGATTATTGAATCTCCTTTTCGTTAATGGGGTTTAAATTTGATAGGCCAATCAATCGTCCTTTTGATCAAGGACATTTATATATTGTCTGCCACAAATTTTTTTAGTAAATGGGTTAAAGCAAAGCTAGTGAAGAAAACTTCATCAAAAGTGGTACATGAATTTCTTGAAGAACATATTCTAGTTAAACTTGGAGTTTCTATGAAGTTGATAATGGATAATCCATCTTCAGAGATTATTGAATTTTTCTATGATAATGGTATTCAAGATGGTCATTCGTCTAATTATTTTCCTCAAGAAAATGGACAAGCTAAATCTAGTAATAAGAATCTATATTTTAAAGAAATTGGTCTCAAACAATGAGGAAAGTTAGCATAAGAAGATCCAAGATGCTTTATGGGCTAACATAAACACACCTAAAAGTAATATTGGTATCTCACCTTTTGAATTAGTCCATGGAGTGGAAGCTAAATTGCCACTACATTTGGAGGTTGTTACATGTAAATTAAAAATTGTGATTGAAGAAGGTGTTTTCAAAGATGGATTAGAGAAGAGAATCTTTTATCTTACCAAATTGCAAGAAGAAAAGGGAAGAGATGGTTGATAAGATCACCAAACATCAAGGAAGGGAAAATAAGTTCTTTGATAGAAGAAAAGGCCTAGAAAATTCATGGAAGGTGATCTGGTGTTGCTATGGGATAAGAGACATGAGCCAAAAGTCATGCATTCTAGATTCTAATAATTTTGAAAAGGGTCATTTCATAACTTACAAGTGAATCAGAATAATTATTTCAAGTTGGTATATCCCACTGGAGAAGTCCTTCCATGTTTATATAATGGGAAGGATTTGAAGTTGTATCAAATGGAAAATTGAAAGTAGGTAACCCCTGCATAGTAGTTACATGAGTAGAATTTCCTTTCATGAAGTTTTCTTTAGCTTAGTTGCTTACTTTCCTAGGTAGTTTGTTATTGTTTTCCTATTCTAGTCTATTATTTCTATTTCAAGATTTTAACCTTTTGTGTGGATCTAGAGATTGCTAGAGTTCTTTATAGCATTATCATGCTTAAATCACTAGACAAAGCCAATGATTACAAAACTTCCAATTCATATCTTTTTGCTCTAGGTTTTTGAGTCAAGTAGAGTGTCAATGTCTTGAGTCTATGTCTAGATTACCCTTAAGGAACTTCTCCTCTCATCTATCCCTTTGTGTGTACTTGGGTGGGAATTTAAAGAAATATAATGCATTTGTTCATATAAGATAATTAGGAAAGGGAGAGTAACTTTATACATTTTCCAAATGAGAGGGAAATTATTCAGAAACCCTAGGTCTATGATCAAGTTTTTATTTGAAGGCATAATCTGAAGAGATCACACACATGTTCACAGAAAATGGAAGCAAAGAATATGAGAACCAAGGCTAAAAGATGATATGCAGATCATAGGAACATCATCAAAAACTAGAGGAATTGGATCAAATGAAAGACAAGTAGATAGATACTTAGAAACGGTGAAAGAACCTAGTCAAATGTGGTATGACTTTTTTCAAAATCCAATCAATGACTTATATTTGATTCAAATATCTACATTGCAAAGTCAACAAGTCAAATGTATCAGAAAGTAAATTTAGATCATTAGATGAAGATCGTATCAATGGATTATATTCTAAGATGAAATTATAAGTACTTAATGATGTATCTCCTTAGTTTTCAAATCTCACAAAGATCCATAGTGGTCATTATGTCTCTATGCAAAGCTGTGTGAAAGTTAATCATAGCAACATAATGATAGAACAATGCATGTCGCTATGGGCCATTTCATTTTGTAGCTAGTATGTTGTCAAAAAAGGTGACAAGTGTTTTTATTTCATGGGTTCTATATGAGATAGAGTGAGGATTATGAAGAGTTTATGTTTACCATTGATCTCTATATCAATTGATGGTCATTTCTATATCATTATAAAAAATTACTAGATCATTTATCATGCTAACATTGTGATAGAGAAACATGGGTCTTTCTTGGCCCATCACATTCTATGAGACAAAGTTAGAACTTAGTCATAAAGTGCCACAAAGCAAGAAACATTCAATGCTAGATTATCCAAGCAATGAAATTGTACCACTTATTTGCCATAGTGTGCATAGCTAGAAAGTGGACCCATACTATAGAGAAAAAAAAAAGACAACATCTTTTATCACCACTGTCAGATTAGAAAGAGATCTATGCTTATCATTATGTCATTATGGAAATTTTCTTGAATGTTAATTATAGCAACATAATGATGATTTGACACATGTACCTACGTGGACCTGTAGAAGAAGTCACAAAGGGAAATGGTTGGGTTTTAATCGTATCATTGGTTTAAGATTGATGACCAAAATTCAAAATCATCATGACTGTTGAGATACAAATTCTATGGATTTGGCATCAATATCAGAATATGAATGAAAAGAAGAGTTTAAAAGATTGTTTGAAGCCGCATGAAGATGAATGGTTTGCAAGTGATCTTAGAGGTAACACGAGATCAGAACATTGTTGGGAATGATATCATATGTCTATACCATATTGAAGATTACATAATTTTCATGTATTATTTATATTTTGTTTCTATTTTGTGACTAATGCTTTACTAGAATAGAGGGGTGATAGAAAACTTAAAATGTAATTTCTTTATTTAATGCAGAGTTTGGGAAACTTAATGATGAATTGGTCTATAATTCCATTTACCCTATTTTCTTGTCATTTTTTCTGGCCCATGCACAGAGTAGTTACATTTTAAGAGTTAAAATACAATCATATTTGATTTTGTGATAATCATATGCATTTTGTTTTGTTTTGGCTATTACAGTGAAGGTGATTCCATTTACTTTCTTCATATATGGTTTTGTTTCCTCTCTTGCTAGTTTCATAACATGTTAGATAGCTTAATTGGGATGTGAAACACAAATTTGTATGAATATATTAATTATTGGTTGGATTCCATTTCATTCAAGGCTGATAGTGAGAGAAATTCCATTTTCTCTCATGCGCATATTCTCTTCATCCCTCTTTTGCATTTAAATGGTTAATCTAAATTTGGCATAGAAGAAAGAGTCAAAAATCTCAAGATAACCTACTATAGTCATTCCATTGAGTGTGATAGATTATTCAAATACATATTGCCTAAGTTTTTTGTCCCTACAAATAATTTGGTTATCCTTTACTACTCTTAGGTTGAAAGCTTATAATGTGAAAAATTCTGATCTCATAAAAACATATTCATTACATATCATTACAAATCATAGGGACCTATACCTAATAATTCAAAGGGTAGTGATAGAATACATATATTGACCCTTTTGTTGGTGAAAATCCTTTTTTCTATCCAAATGTTGGGTATCAAAGAGTTGTGCTCTAAAATCTAATAGGAGGACAAACTTTTAACGAACAAGTCTAGGTAAAAGTGTTGGATTATGAAATCTTATAGTTAATTTCATTTTCTTTTCATTGTTTCCTCACCTTCCATTAAAGATTACTAGATAGATATAAGAACATATTCCTATTTATGTAATATTCTTCTTATATAGATACGAAGACAAATTCATATGCATGTAAGCTATAATTATTAAACAAGATAAATGCTTTGTTCTTTAGGGGATGTAGCCAAATTGAGAAAATCATGTTAAGTCCTATCTCTTTTTGTTTCTATCTTTTAGTTTCCAATTTGTATATTAATTTTATAACTAATATTAATTTTACAATTGATATTAGTGTATAAGATATAAGATGAGAATATTGTAGAGGAAAGGGAAAAGGTAGGATAATATTTTACAAAAGATGAAACTAGTGTCCAGAGTTCATGGCCATTTGGGTCTCAATATTGACAACTACTCTTTTAGATGTTAAGGGGTTGAATCTTTGTTTCAACATTTCAAACCTATAAACAATTTATTTGACTTGGCATCCCTTGTCATTGAGATAGAATTAGCATGGTCAATAAGGTTGTTATTCTCAATTTCTATAGCTTCTATATAGTAGATATGCAAGCCCAAGGCTTGCGTAGCTCTTGAATCCCCTTTGGTGATTTCTTATTATCATTGTTGGGATATGAAGTCTAAAAGTCATATGTCTTTTTGTTCTCCCTCTTGACTCTTCATATTCATAGAGTTCTATGTAAAGGTTGTGTGTAACCCATGTAATATATCAGTTAATTAATACAAGTAATTCCTTGCTGGAGCATGGACATAGGCAAGTTTTGCTAGATCACAATAAATTAGTGGTATTGTGTGTTTTGTCTTCTTTGATTCAATTTCTTCACTTGTTATTATATTTACAATTGGTATCAGAGCCAAAGTGAGGCTAGAGTAGAGATGGAAGATAGTGAAGTTGATTTTATCATGAACGAATTTCTTGGAAATTTGGTCTTAGTAGAAAATAAGGTTGTGCCTGCTAAGAGTAGAGGAATACACCATGTGCACTAGTGGGATGGTTCAAAAAACAAGCCTGAAGATGAACTAGAATATTTAAAATATCTTAAATCTAAGCTTAATGAAATTCTTGAGCACATAGGCATGGATAAGAAAATTGTCATGGAAGAATTGCAAAAGTGGACAAGAGAAGATAAGACCAACGAGCCTATAAAATGTCTATTGTTTACATATTATAAAATGAATTCTTTTATTTCTAGTTCTAACCTGAATGACACAAATAATTTTGTATCTAGAGTTCATAGAATGCTGCAACTAGAATACTTTGAATAGCATGGGAAGTTTCTCGTAGAAGAAGATGAAAGGGCAGACAAGAAGTCTATTATGAAGAAGATAAAGGGGAATGGATAGAAGAAGATGAAATAGTGAACAAGAAGTTCACTATAGAGGAAGGTGAAAGGGAAGAGTTGAGTTTTGAAATTGAGATGGAGATCATAGGATAAAGAGTAGAGTCTCCCATGGATGCAAGTGATATTCCTATAGAGGTTGAAACCAACACTGATGAAGACATGAGAAAGATTGATGAATATACTTTAGTGGGTGCAAAGGTTGAGAGGAGTGGGATTCTTATTGCACAGGATTATGAGGTTGAATCATTATATCCTCAAAATTATTTTTCCAAAGACCAACATACTATGTCCAAAGAAACCACAAGCTTGGGTTACATAGATCAAGCCATTTTCCATTGGTCTCATGCTAATCATGACCCTGATGTGCAATCTATGCCATTGCAAAGATTGGCAATAAGGGGGTTTTCGGGGAGTCTCAATTTCATTATTAATGATATTGGGAGTTCAATTATTAGGTGTGACAATCAACATAACAATTTTGACTATTCAAAACTGAGAAAATATTATTGGGAGGATGCAAGCAGGATGTAGATTCCTCAATGTTGCAATAGGAGAACAAATGATGGTGTGGGTGATAACACTAGGGAATAATACAGATATAGACAATACCACAAATTTTTATTATTATCAAGAATATGAGCATGAATAGGGTCATAATAAATAACCACACCAAGAAATGACTCAAAGGCATGTGAACTGGTCAAACAGATGGGAGAGTTATAATTTCAATACACTAGAGGTTGGAGAACTTGTTGAAAAAGTAGTGACTAGGGTTCAATATCTACCCACTGATAAGTTTGATAGGTCAGCACACGATGACAATTGGCCTTACAAATAAAACTAAAAGGATGCCAATTACATGTAGTTTCCTCAACAATGAGAAATGAGGGCACTTGACAATCATGGGGACAATATTATTCTCCATTCTCATTATAATGTGCAAACCATTATGGACTTGCTATAGGTTTTAAATAATTCACTAGTTTATGATATGTAGACCACTGTCTTTGGTAGTTGGTGAGGAAGACTATTGCTTGAGGAATAGAGGTTTGATGCACTCATGCAAGACAACGCATATATGAATTGGGAAGAAAATATGTGAGAGCAACAAGCTATATTTAAAATGACTAAGAGCATTGGCCTTTTAGATGCTCTATTCAAGATTGCAGAGAAGGGGGGAGTATGTTGCTTTATGATGAAAGAAGATATTTATAACTCCAATCTCATGCGGAGAAGATTTATTAGGAGTGTGTTGGAGCAAATTCTGGTAACTTTGAGATCATCTCAAGGCCCCATTATCCTCTAAGATTGTAAAAGGGTTAGCAGGGAATGCCATGATGCATGGCTATATTAGTTGGATTTCACAATGGAGATTGTTGGGATATGAAGCCCAATAGTCATCTGTCTTTTTGTTCTCCCTCTTGACTCTTCATATTCATAGAGTTCTATATAATGGCTATGTGCATCCCATGTAATATATTGGTTAATTAATACAAGTAATTCCCTGCTGGAGTGTGGACATAGGAAATTTTTGTTGAACCATGATAAATCTATGTTATAGTGTGTTTTTCTTCTTTGATTCAATTTCTTTTCTTATTATTATATTTACAATAATGAATACTTTTTCACTTGGCTCCATCACCAAAAATGAAGACCAATAGCACCATATGGAATTAAACCTTTTCATCATGGGATTGGAATGCATATAGAAATTTTGAGGATTTGAACAAGAACAAAAACGAAAGGATTTTTTTTCTTGTTCATGTTTGAAGGAAGTAGATACATAAAGACTCTTCTATGCTCTTGGTCTTGAAGTTGGTCATCCATTGCAAGCATATGAATATTCTAGGAGCTAGACAACCATTTATGGGACTAAACTAATGTAGATCTATATATTTAAACATCATATACTAAAGATAAAACTAAATTTTTAAAAAATAGAACAATTTTGATTGTTTTATATTTTAATTTTTTATTATTTAATACTTTTAATTTTGGAATGAATCTTAGTGTGTGATGTTTAAGCCATCCAATATATTTATGAAAGATCAATATTAAGAACATAGATTGTATTTCCTAAGGTACAATAACTTTCTACAACTTTTGAACTATTATTGGCTTGTTTGACACCAATTTAGAGATAGTTGTAACACAGTAGATATTGTTGTCATTGCAAGGGGAATAAAAATGAGCTTCATTGTAGAGGGAAGAATTGTGTGAACTCGCTTATGGGATGGAAGATTGTGTATGTTGTTCTAAGATAAAGAATAATATCAAAGAAAGAGGTCCCAAGAGTTTAAACTAATCCACAATAGTAATTTTACTAGCTATCTATTGTGACTGGGCTGAGGTGGTGCTTGGGTGCAATCACCACTTGCCTATCAATGAGAAACTAACTACTAATGGACCTATTAGCCAAGCATAGTTGAGATATTTTAGGGAATTTATCTCATTTGTAGCAATGTATTAATTTTCATAGAGGTATGGTGGTTGGTATATCAAGGATTACCTAGGGTGTATCTGGTAGCCTATGGAATTAATTATCTAAAGGACTGCATTTGTAGGTGAGATTAAAGAAAGGAAAACCTTTTCCTACGGGAATGGAATGGAAGAATGGACATTAATTTGTATTGTACATGGCTTAGAACTAGTGAAGAATAGATTTGATGTTAAATTAGTAGCAATAGGAGTGAAATTCTACTACAAATAAAGAATTTATGAGGACTAAATGATTGATCTCTAGAACCATATTTGGTATAACTTAAAAGAGAAGAGGATGGATCATTTTGTAGGATAAGTAATGTAAATTCTACTTGAATAATTGGCAATTTTGAATCATTTTTATTATTATTTTAGCTTGTGATCCTTATGGTGTAGTATAATCATCATTGACATCTTATGTCTAGCTTCAAATCTTATTTTGATTCATTCAAATGAAGTTATGTTAAGTTTAGTTCTATCTTATGATGACCCTAATGTTATAAAGGTTAGGCTAGTGAGCTATGGCTTGTGATGAAAATTGATATGTGATTTAAATGGGCACATTGTTCCATGTGGTTAGATGTTTTATCCACCCTCTTATATGCTTGTACATATGATGTAATACATAAGAATTTTTTCTAGAATTTGATTGTGTCTAATATTTTAGCATCGATATTTTGGATCACACACAATGATCCATCATTAGGATGAAGTAGAGTGCAAGAGAATAGAAAAATGAGGGAGTAGACTCAGAAAACATGGAGATATAAATAGGGGAAGATATAAAGGGGGATATAAAGGAGGATATGACTATGAATGAAATAAATCATGAAAGAAAATGTAAAAAAAAAGAAAGATGATAAATATTGAAATAAAAAGAAATCAATAAAACAAAAAATCCCAATATATGTTTTTGCATACATGTTGAACTGTCATTTTACAGGATGCTAAATAGCAGGAATTCTTGTGAATTCCTCTCTTTGGAAAGCCAATTTTGTGAATCAACTCCAAGGTTTTGAGTTGTCTTACGATGCATTAAAATCTGCTCAATTGAAGATAAATGTGATTATTTATGAGGAGGCCTTTGTTGGTTCATTCTGACTTCGGATGAATGAAAAATTTGCATGTTGTTTCAAAATAACACTAGAAAAGAACTATGTTATGTATTTTATATTTCTTATGAATGAAACTAAAATGAGTTCCTATTCTAACAAGGGGGTTAACAAAGAAAATAACAAAACTGAAAGAAAATAACATGAAATTCAAAGCAAATAACATGAAATTAAAATCGTAATGGACATAAGCTATAGAAAACAACACACTGCGAATTAAACTTTTAGAGGAATCGGTAGGAAACCAATGAAAAGAGGAGCAACATTTCCTAGAATCCACTAATACAATTGTTGATGGGAAATGTCAATAGCTGAATGATGTTTCACTCTACATAAAATCACAAGGCCACGAAAAGTGTGCTCATTCAAGATAGAGAGTTATGTAGGCACAATTTGGTGATTCCTTCTCAAGCTTGGTACATCAATGGAATTCATAAATCTGTAACAAACACCAGAACTAAAAGATCTCACAACCAGAAAAAATGCAATAAACCTTTGGCTCAATCACAATCTCATGAATAAAATTCACAAAATAATGACACATTTAGGAAAGAATAACTACACTCCAAATGCGAGCACCAAAAGCATAATCTTATTGCAACATAACAGTGGCCCTTCTTACATTTTACAACGGGGTATTTATAAGAAATCATCTCCTCAATTTGTGTTGAGAGTAAGAGATATATTCATGCAATAAGATGATTTTAAACTAATAAAACAAACTAATTATATAAAAACTACCTATCTCACTAGTGCTTAGTAGGACTCCATCCATTTTATATTCATTAATTGGATGCATGAGCCTTTACATGTTATAAAACAAAGAAAATATGACAGAAAAGAATTCAAAAGCTTTGAGCTGAAGTGAAAGTGTCTGGAGATGCAAAAATTAGAAGCTAATCCTTCATAGGGTGTCAGTTGGAGTTAAACTACCATCAAAATGCATTTCTAATGCATGCAAAGCTCTATTTCTGGAATTAGCAGTTAACTGTAGGAGCACTTCTAGAATTGCAGAGCTATGGAGCCATGGACCTATGTACCTACAAAGCTATAGAGCTGTGGAGTTGCATAGCTATGGAGCTATGAAGCTGCAGACTTTGACTGGGTCAAAATCTCAAATTTTCACTATGTATCAAAACTGAAATTCTGGCATCTGGGTTTTGTTCTTCTTCAATTCAAAGGTATGTTTGGATGTTTGCCCATGAATTTCTCTACAACCTCAGTGATTTTGGCTGCATCCAACAAATCCAAAGCCTCATATTTTTCCTTGACCTTTTCTCTATAATTGTCTACCTCAATTCGAGGATTAGCAAAATCCTGAAGTTTGGTATCCAACTCTAAAAATGCTTCCTCAATTTTGAAGGCTTGTCAGATGTCCTCCTCATCATCAACTTCCACAAAAATATTCTTAAAATTCTCCACTATTGTATCTATAGGTAGCAATCTCTTGTGTTCCTCATCTTCAAAAATATCCAAATAGGCATCTCTATAGTGTCTCTCTGCTTCCAAAATTTGCTCTCAAGCCTGATTGTTGAGCTGATGAATTGCATCATGTAATTTTTCCATTACCTTGTTACTATCTACTATCTTTTCTATCTATTCATCAATCATATCTAATTCATCTCCCGTATATACATCAATCAAAACTTGGTACCTTTGTCCCTTTATGGCTTGTAAAGTCTACAAATATTTGGTCTATGCCTATATTTCATCAATAATGTTGAAGTCCTACTTCAAAATCACCACCATTTTATCCACATTTTCTTATGTAGTGTACAACATCTTTAGGTTTTCTATGATAATCATGACTCCTTTTTCCTCAAAACTCTCCCACCATTGCTGACAGGCTCTCAAAAATAAATCCATATGGACTGCTCCCCCTTCTCTAAGAATAATATTCAAGGTCTCCTCGAGGTGCTTAGGATCAAGAGGGCCAATGACTTTAGGAAAATATCCCTTTAGGATCTCAACCTACCTTCGAAGTGCTTGGATTTCCATCTCATCCCCCCCCATGTTCTTCATGATTTCCTTAATTCCCATGGTCACCATTAATTGGGATGCATCTTTTGTGGGTTTTCCCAACACGACATTTTCCAATTGATAATCCTTGGGAACAAGGCTTTCTACATATGTATCTCTAGGAGGAACAACTATTTGTGCAAACAACTCTGAGCTATTTAGTGTACTTGTAACAAATGCCAATGGTATTGCCTCACATGTTGGGGACTCAAGTTTATTCAAAATTTCTACAATCTCATAAATGTCTTCCTCCGAGGCTTGGAATCTAGGTGTGGAGCTTCTTATGACTTCTTTTTGTAGCCACCTTGGAGTGTGTTCAGCCAAAGGTCTTCTTATTAAAGATGAGGGAGTATGTTCTGCAACTTTCTTCCCCTTATCACTCCTCCTCAGAGTTGTTTCTGTCTGTGAGGGCTCTCCTATTTTCTCGATCTCAGTGGATATGGTAGCTTACACCTTAGTATCTTGGGGAGGTGATTGAGAGTATCTAGCTATTTGTCCCTCCTTTGACACTTCATCAATTGCCCTTTATTCTGGAATACTCAGATTGAGGGTCTTCTCAGCCAAATACAAAGTCATCCTACAATAATCCCTTCTGCAAGTATCATAGTCATTTGTCACATTCATCCAATGGTCTTCAATAGCATCTTCATGATGAAATTCCTTGCCGACCATACTCTCCACTTTCCCAACATTATCAAAATGAATCCTTGTGGAATTATATTTTCCAAGGGGATAATTCTCCCATTCCCACTCAAAAGTTAGAATATCTTGTTTTCATTTTACTTGGTGTGGTCTAATGACAAGAGGACATGTGAAATGAGGTCTTCTTTGTCTTTTGACCCTTTCATATGCTAATTCAATTTGTTGAGAGATCTCCAGTAGTACCAATTTGTCACTCAGATATCTGGGGAGCTTCTTGGGATAGATAGTGGCACCACCTACCTGTAGGTATGTAAACATCTTAAACTGAATGAAATAGGCTTCGAGAGTTGTTATCTATGCTTTTGCTTCATCAAATAGCCTCTTTCCATAATCTCCTTCAATGAATCAAATGATTTCAAAAATGAATGCATCATTCACGATTCTATATTCCTTTCTTTGAGTAGATAATTTCTTCTTCACTAGTTGAGGGTAGACTATGTAAGGCTAGGCATTGGGATTCTACATACTGCCTCTTCTATACAATCTAGGGTAATCTATTTACCTTGCTAAAAGAAAGTATACTATGTAAGACATCATATAAAACTTCTTCTAGTCTTTTATTGTCCTCAACTGTTCACACAAGTTTTTATTAAGTGTGGTGGCCTAGTCTGATGGTGTCTTTGATGTTTTGATGGTCTCAATGAAGTTAGTCATGAAGGTATTGAGGTGGCTTGCTATAGATAAACCCATGACTCTACTCAAAAGGATGATGGAGTAATCAATATCTTCCTTCATATATCCTCGAGTCATATCCACTTTCCCTATTATCCTTCCTTGAGGAGGTCTCTCAATGAGATAAGATGACTATATAATATCTATCACCTACCTTGTATGTTCCCTATACCATCTCTCTATTGATTCATAGGAGAGCCTAATGAACTGATCCACTCTAAGGAGATGGAAGACCCTCTCAATGCTTTTAGGTCAAAGATCAAGGACTACTTCTCTTGTCATGCTTTCCACCACTCTCTCTTCAAGAACAAAATGTTGCGCTAGAGTAATTACTAGTTTTGCTGATTGCACTAATATGGGATGTGAAACTGCATTCACCAACTCAGAATGTATCAAGGAAAATACTAGCTTTGATCTATCAGTCAGATTATAACAAGTTTTTAGGAATTCCCCTAAGTCAGTGTGCCCTAAATCAGTATCTTGGATCTCGGCATAATCATCATGAAATTTTGACATGGATGTTACACCTTGAAACTTGAAGACTACAGGATTAGGTGCTACTTTAGACATGGATGCCATTTGGTTATCTACACATAATGAGAAAAACATTTATTAGTTATAAGATAATGCGTAAAAGTATTACATTAAAAAAAAGCGTAGGAAAAAAATGCCCCCCTTTAGATATTTTAAATATATATTTTTTGTTTTATTTTATTTTATTTTATTTTTACTTTTTAAAAAAAAAATTTAAATTAACTAATTTATAATTTTTTTAAAATAAATAATAAAAGAATGGGGTGTAATGAGGAGGATGCACACACAAGAGGCACAAGGCAAGGGTTTGGAGTGCATGCACGGTGAAGGGAGGCGAGCACGGGTGCGCATCACACTGCAGTCAAAATATGGTGGCGAGAGCAGTTTAGGTGGCACACGGGAACCAATGGTGGGAGCATGTGTTTTTTGAAGTGTCGTGCATGAGGGTTTGGAGTGCACGTGCATGCGGGGCATGCAACAGTAATGGTGGGGTGTAGGCGTGGGTGGCAGACTAGAGCGAGTGCGCATTGTGTTGCATGAGAAAGGCAGACAGGTGCGAAAGATAGGTGATTGGTGACGTGGATGCACATCACACATATGGTAGAGCACAATGCATATGTTGGTGGTGCACAATGAAACATGGTGGTAGGGGGTGAGCGCATGTGCGCCAATAGTGGGTATGTGGCATGCCACGTGTAGGAGGGAAACAAGCTCATAAAAAAACTAGGCTCACCTTTACTCTACGAAATTCTGGTTTAATAGTTTAATTGTGTAACATCTAAGAAAGGGGGGGGGGGGGGGGGGGTGGGTTTATAGACCCCCATGCCAAGCCAACTGTGCAGCTTGCCTTGGCATGCATCTTGCCTGCACGCACGCAGAATTATTATTATTTAAAAAAAAAAAAAAATTGACACTCTAACTATAACCAAATTTCTTCTCCTGACTCTTAAAGTGTGATTCTAGGAGTCAAAAAAAGTAGGGGTTCCACATTCCTCAATAGGAACGGGGCATGTGTTGTGGATACCACAACAATACATACATATAAGGACATGTGAATCTATATGTGTGTGTGTGTGTGTGTGTGTGTAGAGAGAGAGAGAGTGCATAATATATGTGTATTTTAATACAAATAGTATATATATATATAAACACACACACTAACATGTGGAAATATGTTTTTACATACATACCTAAGAAAAATATATATACACCTAGTTAACCAAATATTATATATATATATATATATATATATATATGTATGTATGTATGTATGTATGTTTGTATGTATGTATGTATGTATGTATATAAAAGAAAAAATATGTGTACATTTTATATATAATTTTTTTTGATATATATAATAATAATAATAATAATAGTAATAATAAGACAAATAAATAAATATTAATAATAAGTTAATTAAAAACCACCACCAAGGGAACAGGGAAGAACAAGGAGGTGAGGAATGATAGACGAGAAGGGAAGACCACAAGACTAGGGTCATTGGCACTTAGCTAACATAGTGATGCAGGAGCATCCAGAGGTATAAAGGCAATCCTGTGTCACCCAAAAAAAGTACTTAGACTTAGTTTCTATTTCATGTGTTTACATTTTTGGATACCCATTTGGCTCAAATAAAGGTTCCAACTCTCATAGTTCAACTATCAATGCGTTTGAAAATCTTGAAAAAATAGGAGCATGTATTTGGGCCATCATTTCAGTAAACTAGAAGGTGTGAATTGGCCAGATGAATGTAATCATGATTTAGAGCATTCTAAAAAAAGAATCAGGTCAATAGGCCCCACGGTTTGAAAGTTATTGCAATTTTTTGGGTTTTGGAGACCTCCTAAGAATGCTTCAAAGTAAGGTTTGGGGCATTAAATGACTTCGAAAAGGGTTGAAAAATGGAGGATGAGAAAAGCTGGTCCATAGGGTTATAGAGTGCTTCAAGAGCTTTTTGAAAATGTAAACAGTTCGTCAATTGAAGCTACGGTTCAAAAGTTATGCCTCCCGAAAGTTCGGTTACCATTTTTGGATTCTTCTAGATTTGCATCGACTTCTAACACAGCTTCTGGAACCCTCTATTTCGTTGGTGGATGCCTACTAGCACTTTCTAGAATGTACTCCTAGTCCTTAATCCTCTGAGGTCTATTTAAGGAGATTTCTAGCATTGTAAAAGGCAGTTCGGAGTGGAGTTTGAGAGGAGGTACCATAAGGAGAAATTATCTCCAGATTTATGCTATTGTAAGCCCTTAGGGAATGTTTTGAAGTTTATTTTCCTATACTGGTTGTACTAGCTTATTTTCTCAGTTAATATAATTTCCCTTTTTTGTTGTTTCCATTCTGTTCTTGGGTTGTGTCCCCATCAAGTGGTATCAGAGTGGGTTTTCCTGAGTGTGTAGACAGAGCGCCGACTGTGTGGTTGTGGGTTCGAGTTAGAAGATGCCTCCACAAAGAGAGCATGGCGGAAGGGCCAGAGCTCTTGATCCTGAGGAGGTTAGAGCCCTCTAGAGGCAGGTACAAGCATTGCAAGAGGAGCTTCATAGAGGAACAAATGTTGTCGTAGGTGACAATAGTGAGGATGACAATGAAAACGAAGTAATGGGACTAGAAGAGGAAGTTGATGGGGAAGTTCTGAATCCTGTAGAGGAAAGGCTTTTTAGGGCCATTACTAAGTTTGGGAAAAGACCTACAATTGAAGTGGGTATATTTTTAGGAAATCTAAAACTAGATGAGTTGATCGATTGGATCAATGAACTAGAAGAATACTTTGAGTATGAGGATATAAGGGACCCAGATAGGGTTAAGTTTGCAAAGGCCATGCCAAAATCTGGTGGCAAGAGGTTCAACTGGAAAGACTTAGAAGAGGAAAGGAGAAGATCACAAGATGGGATCGCATGGTGGACAAATTGAAGAAGCCGTTCATTCCTGTGGACTACGAGCTTGATCTATTTAAGAAGATGCATGGGTTAAAGCAAGCAGGAAGATCAGTCCAAGAATATACAGAGGAGTTTTACCGACTCTTGATTAGAGCGAGGCATGCAGAAACAAATAAGGAGAAGGTTGCTCGTTATATCAGTGGGTTGCGACCTAGCATCCAAGAGGAATTAAGTCTAGTAAGAATGATCAGCGTTGAAGAGGCATACCAGTTTGCCCTATGAGTTGAAGAGAAGCTTAATAAAAGGTTTGAAGGAAGACAAAGAGGGTGTGGTCAAGGAGGAAGGGGAAGCGGTAGATCATCTGGAGGCCGCAATGAAACCCAAAAGAAAAATGAAGATGTGGGTACTAGCAGAAACCAGAGGAATGAGGGTTTCAACCGCTCCCCTGATCAAGACTTTGGAAATCAAAGAGGAAGAGGTAGAGGACATGGAAAAGGAAGAGGAGGCTTCCGTGGTACCTATTTCCATTGCAATGAAGAAGGTTAGTGTGCCTTTGAATGCCCTCAATGAAAAGGAAGGAAAGATAGGAGAGCTCAGGGCCAAGCTAGGGTTGCTCATGTGGATGAGGATGCACAATCATCACATTTAGAGGATGCAGAAAGAGGAGAGACCTTGGTAAATGAAAGATTCCTATTAAGTGGTGAGAATGAACCAAGACAACGAAGGAGTTTTTTTCGTACCAGATGCAAGTCTGAGGATAAATGTTGTGACGTGATCATTGATGGTGGTAGCATTGATAACCTGGTATCAGAAGAAATGGTCTCTAAGATGAAGCTCAAGAGGGAGAAACATCCCCAGCCCTATCAGATTTCTTGGGTAAAAGATGATCATAAGGTCCTGGTAAGTGAATAATGTTTAGTAAAATTCAAAATTGGGAGTTACCATGATGAAGTTCTCTGTGATGTTATTTCGATGGATGTTTTCCATCTATTGTTGGGTAGACCATGGCAGTTTGATATACATGCAGTGCATGATGGACATGCAAACACATACTCTCTAACAAAGGATGGAGTTCGCCACAAATTGAAGCCCATGAAAAAGGAAGGTGAAAAGGTATGTAGCAGTGCTACGATTTGTCTTATTGATGGAAGGAAGTTTTTAGATGGCATGAAACATCAGCATATGTGCTATGCTTTGATTCCTAGGAAAGATAAAGAAGGTAGTAGTGAAATACCATTTGAAGTTTCAGATTTACTAAGACAATTTGGAGATATTATCTTTGATAATGTTCCAGATGGATTGCCACCAGTAAGGCAAATCAATCATCAGATAGAGCTGATTCTAGGAGCTAGTTTGCCTAACAAGGTTGCTCACAGGATGACTCCTACTGAAACATAGGAGCTAAATAGATAGGTTCAGGAGTTATTGAGGAAGGGCTTGATTCGAGAAAGCCTAAGTCCATGTGTAGTACTTGCAATACTTGCACCAAAGAAGGATGGAGAGTGGAGGATGTGTACAGATTCTTGAGCTATAAATAGGATAACCATCAAGTACCAGTTTCCTTTACCAAGGATGGATGATCTTATGGACTGCTTGAGTGGAGCTCAGTACTTCACAAAGATAGATCTAAAGAGTGGCTATCATCAGATATGGATTCAAGAAGGAGATGAGTGGAAAATAGCCTTCAATACCAAGGAGGGTCTTTATGAGTGGTTAGTCATGCCCTTTGGATTGACAAACGCCCCAAGCACCTTCATGTGGCTCATGAATGAGGTACTTAAGAAGTTCTTGGGAAAATTTGTTATTGTCTGTTTGGATGATATTTTAATTTTTAGCAAGACTTTGGAAGAACATTTACTGCATATTTTTAGTGTCCTTGAAAGGCTAAGGGAAGAGAAACTATTAATTAATCTAAAGAAGTGTGTCTTTGCAAAAAGGGAGTTAGTCTATTTGGGATTTGTTATATCACCTGAAGGTCTCAAAATGGATCCAGAGAAGGTAAAAGCCATCTTGGAATGGTCTACTCCAAGGTCTGCTACTGAGGTAAGATCATTTCATGGTCTGGTTAGTTTTTACAAGAAGTTTATTAAGAATTTCATTAGCATATGTGCACCCCTAACTGATACAATAAGAGGGGATAGAAAAGAGTTCAAATGGACTACAATAGCTGTGAGAAGTTTTGAATTGCTGAAGAAGAAGGTGACTGAATAGCCTATGTTGGCACTTCCAGATTTTAGAAAAGTATTCCAGGTGGATTGTGATGCTAGTGGTAGCGCTATTGGGGCTGTATTAAGCCAAGAAGGTAAGCCTATTGCATATTTTAGTGAAAAATTGAATGATGCAAAGAAGAAGTATTCTGTTTATGATCAAGAGTTCTATGCAATAGTTCAAGCCTTAAAGAAATGGAGGCATTATTTATTGCTAAAGGAATTTGTTTTGTATACTGATCATCAGGCATTACAGTACCTAAATAGCCAAGGTAAATTGAATCAGAGGCATATGAAGTGGGTAGGATTCTTGTAGAGTTATACATTTGTGTTGAAGCATAGAAGTGGAAAATCTAATAGGGTTGCAGATGCACTAAGTAGGAGACAGTTGTTGCTTACAACAATGCAGGTTGAAGTAGTTGGGTTTGATGAACTCAAGAATTTGTACCCCGAGGATCCTAATTTTGCTAAAGCATGGAAAGCTTGTAAAGAACTTGTTGCTGTAGATAGAACCAAGTGGTTAGACTATTTGATTCAGGATGGCATGTTGTTCAAAGGTAGTCAATTGTGCATTCCAAGGAGTTCCATGAGGGAAAATCTGATTAAGGAGAAACATAGTGGAGGGATGGCAGGACATTTTGGTTGGGATAAGACCATTGCCATTCTTAGAGAACATTATTTTTGGTCCCAAATTACACAGGATGTGAAGAAGTTTGTACAGAGTTGCCAGGTTTGTCAAGTTGCCAAGGGGTTTAGTCAAAATACTGGCCTATATCAGCCATTGCCTGTTCCATCAAGGCCATGGGAGGACATAAGTATGGATTTTTTTCTTGGATTGCCAAGGACAGAAAGGGGTAATGACTCAGTATTCATGGTGGTTGATAGGCTCTCCAAAATGGCACATTTGATTCCATGCCACAAAACTCATGTTGCTGTCCATATTGCAGACTTGTTTTTCAAAGAGGTGGTAAGACTACATGGTCTTCCAAGGAGTATAGTTTTTGATAGAGATACTAAATTTGTGGGGTATTTCTAGAGGACATTGTGGAAGAAGTTGAGAACAAACTTGAAATTTAGTTCCACGCATCACCCATAGACTGATGGCCAAACAGAAGTGGTAAATAGAAGTCTGGGCAATTTGTTGAGATGTTTAGTTGGAGATAAGCCCAAGGGATGGGATTTGATTCTACCACAGGCAGAGTTTGCTTATAATAACTCTGTAAATAGGAGTATTGCAAAATCACCATTTCAAATTGTATATAGGAATAGCCCAAGGATTGCACCAGAATTGAGGAAGATAGAACAAGCGGAGAGAACAAGTGCTGAAGCTGAGGAATTTGCTGAACACATCAAGTGTCTACATGAGGAGGTTCAAGCACACATTATCAAGATGAATCAAGAGTATAAAGCTAGGGCTGATCAAAGGAGAAGACATAAGGATTTCCAAGTAGGGGATCTAGTCATGGTGCACTTACGAAAAGAAATATTTCCAGTTGGTACTTACAACAAGCTGAAAATGAAGAAATTTGGGCCCTGCAAAGTTTTGAAGAAACATAACTCAGGATCCATATGAGGTGGAGCTACCAGATGGTATTCAAATTTCTCCCATTTTCAACATTGCAGATTTAACAGAGTATCATAATGATGGTACAAATGAGGAGCTCATTTTAGAGCCATGTCCAATTCCTGCTTCTAAGAAGGAGGAGATAGAAGACATTCTAGATCATCGTGTGGGTAGGAGTACTAGAAATAGGCAGTATGAAGAGTATTTGGTCAAATGGAAAGGATGGCCGATCGAGGACTCAACTTGGATTTCAGCAGCTGAGGTTTCCCATTTGGGATTTCCTCTACCATCCATAAAGTGACAGGGTCACTTTTCAATCTACCCTGGGTATCTGATGTAGGATCATCCAGAGGTATAAGGGCAATCCTGAGTCACCCGAAAAAAATTACGTAGACTTAGTTTCTGTTTCATGTGTTTACATTTTTGGATACCCATTTGGCTCAAATAAAGGTTCCAACTCTCATAGTTCAACTATTAGTGTGTTTGAAAATCCCAAAAAAATAGGAGCATGTATTTGGGCCATCATTTCAATAAAATAGAAGGTTTGAATTGAGTAGATGAATGTAATCATGATTTAGAGCATTCCAAAAAAAGAATCAGGTCAATAGGCCCCACAGTTTGAAAGTTATTGCAGGTTTTTGGGTTTTGGAGACCTCCTAAGAATGCTTCAAAGTTAGGTTTGGGGCATTAAATGACCTTGAAAAGGGTTGAAAAATGGAGGATGAGCAAAGCTGGTCCATAGTGCTATAGAGCGCTTCGAGAGCTTTCCGAAAATGTAAACGGTTCATCAATTGGAGCTACGGTTCAAAAGTTATGCCTCTCGAAAGTTTTGTTACCGTTTCTCGATTCTTCTAGATTTGCACCGACTGCTAACGCAGCTTCTGGAACCTTCTATTTTGTCGGTGGATGCCTACTAGCACTTTCTAGAATGTACTCCTAGTACTTAACCCTTCGGGGTCTGTTTAAGGAGATTTCTGGCATTGTAAAAGGCAGTTCGGAGTGGAGTTTGAGAGGAGGTACCATAAGGAGAAATTATCTCCAGATTTATGCTATTGTAAGCCCTTAGGGCATGTTTTGAAGTTTATTTTCTTGTACTGGTTGTACTAGCTTATTTTCTTAGTTAATATAATTTCCCTTTTTTGTTATTTCCATTCTGTTCTTGGGTTGTGTCCCCATCACATAGGGAGCCAAGAGTGGTTTAGGGTCCATACATCATCTCTGTTGAGGTTGATGGGATGACCATTGATTTCTTTCACTTCCTTAAGTTTTCTTTTGAAATAGTTATCCTCCTTCGATAAGATTTGAGCATCTTCCATACAAATGTGATGTTTAGTAGCTGATGAGTACTCAGCTAAGGCTGACTTTTGGACCTTTTCATGTCTAATGTCTGCACTATGCTCCTTGATTTGAGTGCTGAAAGAATGACCAACTTTACTTATATATGGCATATAACAAGATAAAAGCACTTTGTAGGCTCCTGATTAAGAAGAAACATCTTTGGAGTCTTTGAGAGTGGGAGTCCAATTTTTGACCTTCTACAAAGGTTTGAAAGCCATACGTAAACCTTTTTTACTCAAAATCTTGGCTAAATTTTGGTAGACACCATCAACATTGAGAAGTGACACAAAAGAGGGAAGTGGAGAGTGGGAGGGTTTAGGAGTAGAGAGGGAAAGAAATAAAGAGTGATCTTGGAGAAGGGCCTTAGAAATTTTCTTGTGGGAGTACCCATTCAATCTAAAGACTTCACTAACATGGGTAAGCTCCAAATTTAAGTGGTGAGTATCACTAATTCTATGGGTCCTTAATGCCCAGGTCTTGAAGATGACAACTTTTTGGCTCAAATGGTGGGGAGAAGAGGCATGAAGGTACAAATTGGTATGGGTGGTCTTTTGAAACAACTGGTGACCCAACACGCCTCCTTGTTTCTTAATGAGTAAAACATCAAGGAAGGGAAATTGGTTATTGGTTTTGAGCTCTTTGGTGAAATAAATGAATGGAAAAATACTATTGATGTGTTTGTGACACTCCTCTAGTTTTTCTATCCCATGGGGCCAATAGAAATTGGTATCATTAGCATACCATTTCAACCATTTTTCCTTAAGGGGGAAAGAATAGAGGGCCATCTCCTTGTTCAATGCTCCATTTAAAGGTTAGTACTAACTAGGGAGAGTGGGGAGTCCATCGCGACCCCATCTACCTATTCATAGATAGCCCCTTGGAAGGAAAAGAAAGTTGACCTTAAGCACAGTTCAACTAGGTCAATGATCTCAATGCTAGTTTTTTACTCTTCACAATTTCAACTATATCAGAAATAGTCACCTTCATGAAGAAGGAGACAACATCAAAGCTAACCAAGATATCATTCTCCTCTAGTTTGGCATCTTTACTGAACTTATCAAAGTGGGATGAATCCTTGATGAAGGAATTGGAACTGTCTAGTAGGGAAGAGATTAGCTTGGCAAGAGAAGTAATAAGAAGGTAACTAGGGCAACCTCTAGTGTCTATGATGGGTCTAAGGGGGATGCCATCTTTATGAATGTTTGGGACACCATATATGCACATGGTCACCTCTTTAGTCTCTTCTTGGTGAACATCATCCAATAGAGAGGAAGAAATGACCATTTTTACCCTCTTTGAAATCTTGGAGCAAGTGTTTCTGGAAAGGGCTCTATAGTTACTCGAATCTGAGCCAAAAATTTGGCATCCTCAAGAGCTTGGCATGAAGGGCCCACATAATTTGTGATAATAACCACTTAAATTTGGATATTACCTAGCCTTTCCAAGTATTTAGATTGAATGGGTACTCCCATAAGAAAATTTCTAAGGCCCTTGCCCAAGCTCACTCTTTATTTGTTTCCCTCTCTGCTCCAAAACCCTCCCCCTCTCCACTACCCTCTTTTATCTCACTACCATTTATCGATGGTGTCTCCCAAAGGATAGCCAAGATTTTGAGTAAAAAAGGCTTATGTGCGGCTTTTAAACCTTTGTATAGGTTCAAAAATTGGACTCTCACTCTCAAAGACTTCAAAGATGTTTTTTCTTTATCAGGAGTCTACAAAGTGGTTTGGTCTTGTGGTATGTCATATATAGGTGAAACTAGTCATTCTTTTAGCACTCAAATTAAGGAGCATAGTATGGACATTAGACATGACACATTCCAAAAGTTAGCCTTAGCTAAGCACTTGTTAGCTACTAAACATCACATTTGTCTAGAAGATGCTTAAATCTTATCCAAGGAGGATAACTATTTCGAAAGCAAAATTAAGGAACTGGTAGAAATCAATGGTCAACTCATCAACCTCAACAAAGATGATAGATAGATTGTAAAGCCCTATTGGCTTCCTATGTTAGCTAAGTTCCAATGATCCTAGTCTTGTGGTATTCCCTCCTCATCGTTATTCCTTGCCTCATTTTTCTTCCCTGCTCCCTTGGTGGTGGTTTTAAATAATTTTTTCAATTATTAATTTATTAGTCTTACTATTTTTATTAATTTATTTGTATTTTATCTATTTATTTTTTACTTTATTTTATTCTATTTTTTAATATATAATATATACATTTATTTAATATTTATTATTATCAATTAATTAATTTTTTTAGAAAAACATTTGGATAGATTTACACCCACACACAAAAACACACACATACACATGTACGTGCATGCGTACACACACACACACACACACAATTCTTTTTAAAATACACATATATTATGCATATGCACTAATCATATATATGCACATGTCTTTATATGTATGTCTTTAGGTATGTATGTACAAACATATATTGAGTTATATTTTCATTTCTATATTTATTGTCATTCTTGTTTTTACATTTTCTTTCATGCCCTCTTTCATTTATTGTCATATCCTCCATTATATATATATATATATATATATATATATATATATATATATATATATAATGGCATTTTTTTTTCCAAAAAAATAACTTTGTTCTTTAGTTATTAGTTTATTTGTTCTTTTTCATTTTTTAATTACAATTTCTTTAATTTTTACTCTTAATTTTTTATTTTATTTTCTTTGATTTATGTTTAAATTCATTTCCTTATATTATCTTGTGATCTCCCCTCTCGGTCTTCATGCCTTCCCCCCTCTCCCCACTTTTCTACCTTCCTCTATTTATATCTCTTTCTCTTCTCTAGTGTGCTACTTAATTTTTCTCTTCTCTTGCACTCCCCTTCATCTTGATGATGGATCACACATAGATCACTATGTGTGATCCAAAACGTTAATGCTAAAAAATTATACACAACCAAATTCTAGAAAATATTCTTATATATTGCCAATGGATTGTGGGAATCAAATGACATTAGTCAATATGATGTATTTATTTAGAATTTTTATTATTATTTGGGTCTTAAGAGATCTGTTTATAATATGTTTCATTTGTAAGTTGATTTATGGTTGACAATTTCGTATGTATGTGTATGTGTATATATTTAGTAGTTTTATCTTGGTAGTTCTCATCTGGAAATCATGCTAGGTGATTAAGATCTCATAATAGATTCAAACAAACAATTGAGACAACTATAGTATGTTTGTGGTTTCATTATTTGATGGATGATCAGCTACAAACTTGTTAGCAATTGTATATTGGAAATGGTAATGTAACATCTGCATATGAATGGTAGCTTGGTGATAATCAAGTGATGTTTCATTTAATTCTTTTCAATTCTTATTAGTTTTCTTAGGAATTCTAGGTATTTTAGATTCTATGTACAAGGTTATATATCTACTTTGGGGATTCTCTATCCTTGAATGCATCAAGTGGAATCAGAGCTAGTTGTATATCAAAGCATAACAAACACTTCTATTTCGGTGTCTAGATTTCCATTTGATTTTTTTTTAGGTAGAGTTAAGGTAATCAACATTAGCAAAAGGCTACTACAAGGCAAAAATAGAAAGATGGGTAAATACACAAACATAACATCTTGAAAAGGGATATAAGATGGCATTTTATTTTTTAAGATAATAAAATTCTAAATTTCAGCATGAAATAAAAATAGTTAGAGCCAGACTTTCAAGATGTGATAAGGACAAAAGATATAGTCCTTTAAATCTAGTTTCTAAATTAATTCTTGTTTTTCCTAAAAATAGTGGAGTTTAACATTGTCAAAAGGGGATACCATAAAAGTGGTCATTTCTTTTTGAGAAAACATAACCTAGTGTCTAATATGATCCTCCTAAAATTTTAACCTTTTCTATAAAATTTTGAATCACTCTTGTGATAGTTTAAATAACACCATATAGTATATCCCATAAATTTCTACTAAGGTTTTAATCTATTTTTGGTTTATTACAAGTTTTTAAAGTGGATACACCTTCAAAATCTAAAATAGGGTGTAGAATGAAGTCTAGTCTCTAAAAAGTTAACTCTTTTAAAAATTTGATGAAGAAGCCAAAATCTAACCCAAAAATACTACATGTTTATTTATTTTTAAAAACTTGAGAATATATGAGAAAAAAGAAGATTAAAATCTTAACATAAGTGTAATTCTAAATAATTTATATCATGTACTTTTATTATTATTTATCTATGAGTAATTTAAAAATATGGAGCACTAAAAACATAGTGGTTTACTTGTATCCTTGTTGATAAACATTTTTCATATTTGTTTGAATCTTTCAAGCCTTTCGATTGGATCTACAAGGAAAATGTAAGTCATAGTTAAGTTTTATGATCTAATGTATTTAAAACTATGTGCATGGAATAACATGCACTTTCAATCTTGTGTGTGTTTTTTATTTAAATATAAAAAATTATTTTGAAGTTGCATTTGGTGCAACCTCAAAATACAATGCATTATACATTACACATGTTCACTGTAGTATTTAGACACACCTTAAGAGCCTTTTAAACATTGTAATATGTATTCTATCTATTTGGGTCAGCTTAGGGCCAATTACAATACATTAGAATATCAAACAAATGTAATTGAAATCCTATGTCCATTAAGAATATATCTTAAGCCATGAAGTATTATTTCCTACAATGTCTTAATAGTTTCTTTCTTAAAAGAATTAATAACTAGATTCTTCACAGTCAATATAAGGGTCTAAGCCAATGCATCAATAGATTTTGAGGTTCCTAGTTCAACATACTCCTTCACAATAAAATAAATAGTGACATGTGAAAACTTAGTTCTAACTAGAATCCTAGTGTGATTTAGTTGGTCCTAGGACCCCTCAAGTTCTATCACAATCCATTGCGAGATATTTGGACCCATTATAACAACTTAGGACCCATTTTAGCCATATTGGACACCTCAAGACACCTTATCATGCATTAGTATATTGCATAAATGTATCTACAATTCAATGTTCATCATGAATACACCTTGCAACATGTAGTATTACATAAAGAAAATTTTGTAATAGTTTCAACCTTAACAAAATTGATTACTAGATTCTTCATATATTTAGTATAAGGGTTTGATTCAATGAGCTAATTAATTCTAATGTGTCCACATAAACAATCTTTTTCACAATAAAAGGGATAGTGATATATGAAAACTCTAGTGTAGATAGAGGACTAATGTGTTGTATAAGCGCTAGATTCAACAAGCTAATAGATTATAAGGTGCCCATCTCAACACCATCCTTCACAACAAGGGATAATGATATGTGTAGAATTTGGTGTAAATAGAGGCTTAGTGTGATGTATAAGGGTTTGAATCAATAAGATAATAGATTCTAAGGTTTTTATTTAAATAACTTCCTTCACAATCAAAGGGTTAGTTGTTAGAAAAAATAGTCCACCAAGATATTTGAGGGGGTTGGGGGCGAGGGGGAGGTGGTGCGGGGTGTGAACTAGTTATCCAACAATTAAAACTCTTATCTTCATTAAAAAAACTTAACCCTTCAACCAATGTAAGTAGCAACTATACAAAGATGCATATAGACAATCACATCAGATATGTTGACTAGGTAAACCCTTGATCAAAGGGAAAGTCCTGGAGGGAATGCTACCCACAAGATGATCTATTAATATAAATATTACTTGTTAAAGGATGGACCCTATTAGGATTCTATTACAACATTTAGTATAATGAATCCTTTATAGACTTTGAATTCCTATCAAGAGATTCCAAGCCGATTATGAGTTGTGGTATAATGTATGCAATAAGAGCTCACCACCCAAACATGAAATTTCAATACAAGAAGAGGTCACTTCTCAAACAAGTAATTTACTAGTATCTTCTTCTTTCCTCTATCCTTTTGTCCAATCAAATGGACCAATCACTATTGGAACTTGTAGACTAGGTCACAAACCTTGGATCCAAATATCAAACCTCATATCACTTAGAAAAATCTTGGCAATGGAGTTTCTTTTGCTTTCCCACTACTCTACACAACTTTCCATTCTTTATTGTTTTTCATTGATAATTCAATCATATCAACACACCATATGAGAAAGGAAAATTTCCTTCCTTCATATCAAGACCATAAAATAATTTTGTGAGTCAATTACTAGTCCTTCTCAATTAATTACTATAAGACCTCACTTAGGACATGTTACACTTAGTGATAACCTTAATCTTCTACTTAGAAGCTTCAATAAGTTTTCATACATGAAATATTATGATGATCAAGCTTAGCCACATCATTCTCAATATGTTTTCTTCATGTCCTCAACCTCAATCCTCAAGATATCAACTCTACTAAGAGATATAAGAAGTTTACCAGAACATGCCTTTGTAAACTCTATCTCATAATAGACATCACTAAATCTTACATAACTTCTTCTAGACTTGTCCTTTTTGCTTCTAATGTTAACTGCATATACCAAATATTTAGAAGTATCTCTCATAACCTTAGGTGGTTAACTATTGGAAATATAGGAGTAACTGATAAGGGAGGGAAGGTGGGGGGAGGGGGGGGTGGGTGTAGTTACCACTAAAATAAGTCCCAGATCCCTTAGATGTCAATAAAAAAATTTAAACAGAGAAAAATGATTACTGTTATCACCCAATAGACACACAAAAAATGTTGTAACTCAGTATATGCACAATGTAAATTACTTTTAGATCTTAAAACATTAATATTAATTGATTTCCAAGCATAAGAGAAATAACATGAACACACGAGACACCAAGATTTAATGTGGAAACCCAATTTGGGAAAAACCATCAATGTAATTAGTTACTATTTTTTACTCTTATAAAGTGAGCCCTATTAGGAGCCAACCCTGTTAAAGGTTACAAAATATACTACTATGTGTGACCTTGTTAGAGGATTTAATCACCCTATTAGTAGTGGCCTTGAAAGAGGTCTTAAAAAAATTTGATAGAATTGACACCTTGTTAGAGGAGTTATAGTTGGCTATTAAACCAACTCTATTAAGAGATTTTAGATCACTACTACAATGGTTAGAAAGTAAAAATGAAATGACATAGTTATGATGCAACTAAATAGCTTAATCTAGATCTTTGTTCTGCTTAAAATTTTATCCTTCCTAATCGAATATTACTTTTCTGCTCTATAAGGTTACTTGCTTATCCTTCAAGTTTGCTCCCTCTCTTTCCTATTTTAATTTAATCAACACACTTGCACACACTTGTAAATCACAACTTGACCCTATATTTATATCATCTAGATTGTCAACTCATTACAAATTAGAGTGACCAATAATCATTACCATAGTTAGGTTGAATCAATACTTTAAATAGTTAAGGTTCATATGCCAAAATAAGAAAATACTTCATTAGCCAACCCTGCTTGGTAAACATTGGTTTTTAGATGATTTCCTATGTTAACCAATAGAAGCTCGGTTAACACTGTGAACTTGCAAAAATCGTTTGGTAACCAAGTGAACTAGGTTAGCACTAACTCTATCCAACTTTCCATTGTTAAACATGTGAACTCGGTTAACATTATTTTTGCCATAATTTCCTTTAATGTCTAGGTGAGCTTAGTAGACACTGTCTTTGCAGAGTAAACTTTAGGAATGCTTGGTAGACAAAGAAAATTGTCTTTGTAACCAAGTGAGCTCAGTAAGCACTAACTGATAACTAATGTGACATTTGTGTGACATCAAAGACAACATAGAATTAGACAATTCTATCCAACAATCTCCCTCTTTGGCATTGATGGCAACAGACCATGTCATAGCACATTGAAATTTGAGAACAAGATTCTTTTGACAAAACATTTCTCCCTCTCTAATTTTACACAAGAACTTCTTCTTTCATGTATTAATCTCCCTCTATGAAGGAATTACATAACTTATCCCTCTTGAAATGACAAAATTTTGTTTTTAGAAAGATATGATGGTAATCTTTTCCCTCTTTGAAAACACATGCCATAGATGACACATATGAAATTAGTATCAACATACCTTGATTACTAATTCATATGCAATATTCCCTTAACTATGTTGTAAGAACTAATTGATCTTCAACATCATTCCTATTGATGCATCACTAAAACTGCATTTAATTACTTTATCTTACCTCTTATATACAAGAATGCATCCTTAGGTAATGGCTTGGTGAATATGTGTACAATTTGTTCTTTTGTGTGGACATATTCCAATCTAATTTCTTTGTCCTACACTAGTTCTTTGACAAAGTGATATTTTATAGAAATGTGCTTTGTTTTGGAATGCATTAACGGGTTCTTTGATATATTTATTGTACTGTGTTATTACAATACATGACTACTAGCTCTTTTATTTCAGCCTTCATTCTTTCCAACAACTATTTGAACCAAACAATGTTAAAACAATTCATTGCTACTACTACATACTCTGCTTCTACTATGGATTGGGATGTGTAGTTTTGCTTCTTGCTTTTGCAACATACTAGCCTTTTTCCAAGAAAGAAAGCTCCACCATTTGTGCTTTTTATATCATCAAGATTTCCTACCCAATCAACATTAATGAATACCTTTATGCCTAGGTTTCCACCAAGTTTAGACCATAAGCCATAGTCATCAGTACCTTTTAGATATCTCAAGATTCTTTTGATTGCCATCATATGATTTTCTCTAGGATTAGCTGAGAATCTTGCCACTATCCCAACTGCTAAGGCAATACCAACCCTTGTGTGAACTACATACTATAATTTTTTATTCATCAATTTATATAAGGTCTAGTCTACTTATTTGGAATCATCATATTTGGTAAACTTGAGTCCAATACACATGGGGGTACCAACTAGTTTAGAATCTTCCATACCAAACTTCTTGAGTATTACTTTCACATACTTGGATTGGGTGATATAGATACAATTTTTGTTCTACTATATCTATAATTCAACAAAAAAAAAAATTCACCAAACATGGACATCTCAAACTCTTTGTTCATTTGTTCTCCAAATTCTTTGCATAAATCATGATTTTCTATAATTAGGGTATCATCGACAAATATCTCTACCCACACAATTTTGTTATCTAGTCCTTCCTTGATATACAGACTACTATCATCATTTGTTCTTTGAAAACTAATCTGTATCAAGTAGTTATATTGTAGTCTTTTATACAATGCTCTAGGAGCTTATTTGAGATCATATAGTGCTTTGTGTAATTTATAAACAATGTCCCTTTTTTTAGGATCAACAAAACCTTTTGGTTGTTTAACGTAGACTTCTTCATCAAGGATTCCATTCACAAATGTAGATTTAACATCCATTTGATATACTTTAAATCCTCTATGAGCTACATATGTAAGTAGGGTCCCAACACCTTCTAATCTTGCAATAGGAACAAAAGTCTCACCATAATCAATTCCTTCTTCTTGAGAAAAGCCTTTACATACTAATTTGACTTTGTTTCTCTATACTTGTCCATCTTCATTCAGCTTATTTTTTAATACCCATTTTGTTCCAGTCACATATTCATCTTTAGGGCAATGAACAAGAGTCAAAGTTTTGTTATTTTCTATCTGTTCTATTTCTTCATTCATTTCCTCAATCCAAATTTCATTTTCTATAGCATCCTTGACACCTAGGTTCAAAATCAGCAAGTAAACATGTACCTTTCAATTTTCTTCTTGTCATAGTACCTTTTGATTTATCTCCAATAATCTAATCAGGTATGTGATGCCTTCTGACATATTTGGCCAATACAGGTTCTTTTCCTTTTGAATGAATTGTACATTCTTCATTTTGAGTTTCAACTTTAGGCTTGGGTTGTTCAGACTCAGTAGGCACTGGCTCGATAGCTTCAAAATGTGATTTGGATTCCTATGACATAAAAAGTACTTCTTGCAACTTGGGAGCTGTGGAGGACTTAGCAGGTGAAGTCTCCTTATTGTTAGATGCGCTTGACAATGTATCAAGTTGGAAGTAAAAAAATCTTTTGTAGTCTTCTAGTTCCCTTTTTCTTTCTTCTTCAATCTTTCCTACAAATATTCATATTCTCACATGTGTACTTTCTATGATTTTATGAGTAGACAAATTCAAGAATTTATATGCCTTACTTCTATAGGAATATCCTAAGAATATACCTTCATCACCTTTCACATCAAACTTTCCTTTTCTAGACTCTTTCAAGATATAACATTTACTACCAAATACTTTCAGGTAACTTACATTGGGTTTGTAGCCATACCATAATTCATAGGGAGTTTTATGTGAGTGCTTCTTTGATTAAACTTAGTTCAAAGTATGAGCTGTAGTGTTGATGGCTTCGTTCTTGTAGTTGATAGAAACATTCTTTTCAATCATTAGAGTCCTTGTACAATCCATGATGGATCTGTTTCTTCTTTTAGCTATTTCATTGAGCTTGGGAGTACCAGTAGCTAATACTTTCATTTTGATTCCTCTTTCAATGCAAAAATTATTGAATTCATTGGAGACGAATTTACAACCTCTTTCTGACCTTAAGCATTTCAATCTTTTTCCTATTTCTTTTTCTACTCTTGCTAGATACCATTTAAATTTCTCATATGCTTCTAACTTTTCTCTAAGATACATAATAGTCATCATTCTAGAGTCAACATTAAGAATAAAGAAATTTTCTCAACTATAACTTTCTATTCCAACGGATCCACATAGTTTAGTATGCACAATTTCCAAGACATCTTTAGATTGATAGTTTTTTCACTTAAAATTAGTCTTTCCCATTTTGCCAATCTAATAATTTTTGCATAATCCAACATCTAGTTTCTTCAAACTAGGGATACCTCTTACTTTTTTGAATTTTCTTAGATATCTTGACCATATTATCAAAGTTTACATGACATAGTCTTTTGTTCTATAACTAACTTTCTTCCATTTGAGCAATAAAACATGAGCAATCACCAAGATCAAGATAAAATAGGTTACTGCTGGTTTGTTTTCCTAATCCAATTAGATGCCCTTTTTCATCCAGTAGTCTTGCATTGCCATGCATGAATTCTACCTTAAATACAATGTTGATTAGTTGTGCTACACTTATTAGATTATGTTTCAAACCTTCAACCTAATAGGTATTGTCACATACAAGTTCATTGGTTAATAATATGTGACCTTTCGCTTTTATGCAACAAGGTTCATTGTTTTCAAACCTTACACTACTTCCATCATAGTGTTCAAAGTGTTCAAATTTTTTTTGTCTCTAGTCATATGATGTGAACATCCACATTCTATGATCCATGTGTCATTTTTACTAACATGAGAGATAAGTGCCATCTTATCTCCTTCATCATTAGATTCATCTTTTATAACAATGTATACTATCTCATCTTCACTATTATCAAAATCTTTAGCCATAAAACAAGTCTTCTTACCTCTATCTTTGAAGGATTTGCAACTTTTGGATTCCTTCTTGCCATTGTACTTGTGGCTCTTCTTCCCATCCTTTCTCTCTCTATTTGGGCATCTGATAGCAATATGACCAAACTTTTCACATGAAAACTAGATTAAAGGAACCTTACCTTTGTACTTTCATCTTTCTCTTGAATATTTCTTCGCAAGTAAAGCTTCAACAACTTCAAGATCACTAACTAAACTTTCTTCTATTTCCTCTTCACTTTTTGACTAAATGTCCTTTGTTTTCTTGCCTTTTTTTTGAGTGAAATTTTAGCTTCAAATCTAGACTCAACATTTTTGGAAGCTAGAACATAATTGTCAAAGTTGTCTAGCTCAAAAGTTGTCAATCTTCCTACTAAGGCATCCAACGTTAATTCGTGATTTGGGTCACATCTCTTTTCTTGAAAAGTAGATACTCTAATTACATAGATAGTAAGAAATGTTTTGAGAACTTTACTTACAATAGTTTCTTCCTTGATTTCTCCTCCAAAATCTCTAATTGCACTGACACTAGCTTTGATTCTTTCCACATATTTTGCAACATATTCACCTTTTCTCATTTTCATCTAATCAAACTATACTCTAAAAATTTCTACTTTGGCTCTCCTTACATTATCATCACCACAATAGACATCCTTTAGCTTGTTCCACATATCAAAAGTAGTTTTGTAGTCTTTGATCTCATCAAATTCATCATAGCTGAGAGCAGATGCAATATCAATCATCATGATGTGATGATTTTTTTCTTAGCAACATCTCCAATAGATAATGTTCCAGTAGAAGTTCTTAAAACAATAATAGTAATTAATTTGCAAGCATAAGAGAAATAACATGAACACATGAGACACTAGAATTTAATGTGAAAACCCAATTTGGGAAAAATCACCAATATAACTAGTTACTATTTTTCACTCTTCCAAAGGTAGCCCTATTAGGAGCCAACCCTATTAAAGGTTACAAAAAACATTGTTATGTGTGACCTTGTTAGAGGATTTAATCACCCTATTAGAAGTGACCTTGTAAGAGGTCTTAAAACAATTCAATCTAATTGCCACCTTGTTAGAGGATATAACATTGGCTATTAAATGAACTCTATTAAGAGATTTTAGATAACTGCTATAATGGTTAGAAAGTAACAATGAAATGAATTGATTATGATGCAACTAAATTTCTAAATCTAGATCTTTTTTCTACTTAAAATTTGATTCTTCTTGATTGAATATTACTTTTCTACTCCACAAGGATACTTGCTTATCCTTCAAGTTCACTCCCTCTCTTTCCTTTTTCAATTCAATCAACACACTTACACACACTTGAAAATTAGAACTTGACGTTATATTTATATCATTCAAATTTTCAAGTTGGCTCATTACAAATTAGAGTGACCAATAATCATTACTATAGTTAGCTAGAACCAATACTTGAAATAGTTAAGCTTTAGATGCTAAAATAATAAGATCCTTCTTTAGCTGATTGTGCTTAGTAAACACTAGCTCCAAGATGAGTTATTGTGTTAATCAAGAGAAGATCAGTTAACACTACAAACTTGTAAAAATTCTTCAGTAACCAAGTGAACTTGGTTGGCACTAACTCTATCCAACTTTCCTTTGTTAACCATGTGAACTTAATTAACATTGTTTGTGAAATAATTTCCTTCAACACTCGAGTGATCTTGGTAGACACTATCTTCACAAAGTAAACTTTAGGAATGTTTAGTAGACAAGGAAAACTATCTTTCTGACCAAGTGAGCTCAGTAAGCACTAATTGACAACTGATATGACATTTTTGTGACATCACAAACAACACACAATTAGACAATTGTATCCAACATTAACATTCTCAAATAGCCATTCATACCAACATAATCTTTCCACTCTTCTTCTATTAAATACCAGAGAAGACATCAAACATGCTATGTTGACATCAATGACAAACTTAGTCATGAATGTAACATATCATCATCAAACCAATCTTCCAATCTTGCCAATCTTTCAACAATCTCACCCTTTGGCATTGATGGCAATATAGATGAAAAACACCTAGTTCCAAGAATACCCACAAAAGAAAGACAATCTTCAAATCGTCTTCATCAATCATACTGTTGCATTGGTATACCTCAATGTGCTTGGTACCAAACTTGTTGTGTCAAACTTCTCCTTTAGTATAATACTTCTCTCCCACAGTATAATTTTTTCCATGTCACAATTCTCCTCCATTGACATCAATGTCAAAGGTTTCTACAACCAACGTGTCTACATCGAACTCTGCAACAACTAATACTTACATAGCTTAAGTAACAAAGGACACTATTTAAAATAACATCAACAACATCAATAAGATTCTTGAATGACTCTATCCATCATTGATACTTCCCCACATAAAAAGCATTAGCATCTATTCTAGAAAAACAATGGTGCCCTATTACCCTAGATTGATGTACTTTTGTATCTTCTACTCTGATGTGCAAAGGGGCATAACCCAAAGCATACCTTACAAATACTCAAAATTCTCTTTGGGAAGAGGCTTAGTGAATATATCTACAATCTACTCTTTAATGCTCACATACTCCAACCTAATTTTCTTTTCTACAACTTTTTCTCTCAACATATGATACTTAATAAAAATGTGTTTTTTCCTTAAATGCAATACTAGATTCTTAGACATATTCACCATGCTTGTGTTGTCACAATATATAACAAGTTCATTGATTTCTTTCCTTATATCCTTTAGTATCAACATCATCCAAATAAGTTGATTGCAATTATTTTCTACTACACCATATTATTCTTCTATTGTACTTTGACATGTACAATCTTGATTCTTGGTTAACCAAGAAACCAATCTTCCTCCAACAAAGAAAGCTCCTCCACTAATGTTCTTTCTATCATCCATAATGTCTACCCAATCTACATCAATATAAGCACATCAGGTAAAATCATTAGATCTATCATACCATAATCCAAATTCTAAAGTCCCTTTCAGATAGCTAAATATTATTTTCATTGCTACATAATGTGCTTCTCTAGGATCAGCCTAAAATCTTGCAACAATATCAACTGCATTTTCTATATCCAGCCTTGTGTGATTCAAATATTGCAAACCTTGAATCATAGATTTGTACTTCTTCTACTCAATAGTAGGTGTCTTATCCTTAGTAAATAAATTGTGTCCAATTACCATAGGTGTTCCAATAGCTTTACTTGTTTCCAAACCAAACCATTTTAGTAAATCCTTCAAGTACTTAGTTTGAGAAACAAAGATTCTTTCTTTATTCTATACTATCTGCAATATTAGGAAATATTTCATGTCTCTTATCATACTAATTTTAAATTCTTTCTTCATTTCTTCTAAAAAATTCTTACATTCTTCATCATTTTCTCCAAATATGGTATCATAAAAAAATATTACAAAGATCATCAAACCATCATTAGTTTCTTTCCAATATAGATTACTATTTGCCATACTTGCTATATCTGAGCTTTGTCAAATGCTTGTCCAACCTTTCATACCAGGTTTTGGGTGCTTGCTTCAATCCATAAAATTCTTTCCTCGGTCTGCATACTATATCCTTGTCATCTATCAAAGGGAATTCTTTAGGCTACTCAATGTATACCTCTTCTTCAAGTTCTCCATTCAGAAATGTTGAGTTGAAATCCATCTAATATACTTTGAATTTCTTTTATGCTACATAGACTAAGAATAATCTTAGTACTTCTATTCTAGAAACTATAGCATAAGTCTCCTCATAGTCTATTCCTTCTTGCTGTGAGTAACCTTTATATAACAATTTTTTATTTTATTTTACTGCTTCTCCTTGCTCATTCATCTTGTTACTGAATACCCATTTGGTTCCTATCACATTCTTATCTACTAGTCTAGGAATCAATTCCCATGTCTCATTATCTACTATCAGGTTTGATTCCTCTTTCATATCTTGATTTCAATAGTCATCTTTACATGCTTCATCTACATTCTTTGGCTCAACTTGAGATATCAAGCATAGTTCTTCATTAACTCTACTTCTTGTCATCACACCTTTGTCTTTGCTTCAAATGATCTATTCTAATGGGTGATTCTTTATCATGTTCTTTTCTAAAGTAGGAGTTTTCATCTCAACTCTAGGCTCTACTAAAGGTTCTAAGCTTTATTCCTACCTTTTCTCTCCTTCATTCTGCAAATCATTGTTAGTTTAAAGAAATACCTCATCAATTCTTGGCTTAGTAACAAAAACATTATAATTTGAATTATAATCAGCCATTCTCTCATGTACTCTAAATTTCTCATTAATTCTCACATTAGCACATTCCATAATAGTCTTAATTCTCTTATTATAACATCTATAGGGCTTTATTTTCAATGAATAACCAAGAAACATGTAGAAGTTGAGAAAAACAACTTCACACTTTTCCAAAAACACCTGCATGCAAAATAACCTATTGATGGAAGGAAACCAAAGAGGAAAATAGCTAGGTTGCATATTATATTAATATAAAATATTAATTATATGCACCTAAGAGATAACTTAAGTAAACTAGAGTAATAGAGAACTTAATTAATTAAATCAAAACAATATAATTAATAAGTATAAATAAATAATTACTCTAACACCCCCCTTTAGGTGAAGCTAAAGAGGTAAGCTAACATAGCACAATTATGAAAGTGGGAAAGTGGGTCTTGGCAACAAGGCCTAATCAGGTACCCAAAACAAATAAATCTCTATAAACCAAAGAAACAGAGAAAACCCAAGGGGAAAAAATCTACTCCAAGTAGAGATAGAACAAACATGTTGAAAAAACATGGACGAAGGCCTCAACAAGAACACCCAAGGAAAACTTTTGTAACCCCAAACATGGAATGCAACTGAAGATAACATGGTGATGGAAAAGGTTTGGTAAAGTTATCAACAACCTGCATGTTAGTGGGAATATACTCCAATGAGAGAACACCATCCTAAATCCACTAATGGATGAAATGCATATGAAGCTCAAAATGTTTATTGTGCTAATGCTTGATTGGATTGTGGGAAATGTGAATAATAGTTTGATTATTGCACCATAGAATAGTGGCACAATCAAGAGGAAAAAAAAACTTAGCCATCAAGTGATGAAGCCATAAAATCTCCTAACTACCATACACTACTACTCTATACTCAACTTCTATAGATTAAAGTGCCCAAGCATTGTGCTTCTTCCATAACCATATGATATGACTAGAGCCAAGACAAAAGACAAAGCCAGAAGTAGACTTCCAATCATCACATTGCGAGCCCAATTTAAATCAGTGAAGCCAACAATGTGAGGTGTCCCTGATGTATAATGAATGCCATGCATAAGTGTGCCTTGAATGTATCTCAAAATACACTTGGTAGCTTGCCAATAACTCTCATGAGGCTCATGTCAGAGAGAAAAGATCAACTACAAAGGATAGATTAGGAAAAGTATGTGTTAGGTACAAAAAGCTACCAACCAACTACTAATTTAATGTAGGATCCACTAAAGGTGAAGTACAAGAGGTAGCCAAGGTAAAACTCAAATAAAAGGTGTGGGAGTAGGCTTGCAGTCAAGCATGTCAAAGCATTGATACATGTCAAGAGCATACTTCTACTAGTAAACAAAGATCCTAGTAAAGCACTAAACAATCTATAGACCAAGAAAGTAGTGTAATAGACCAATTTTAGTCATCTCAAATTGTTCCATCAATGCATGTTGAATATCCTAAATCATAGAGGATGTGCCACTTGTGAGGAAAAGATCATCAACATATAACATAAGTATCAAAATCTCATCCTCAAGATGCTAAATGTATATTGTAGGATCAAAGTGATAGCATGTGAAGCCTGTGGAAAGTAGAAAGGAGTCCATCTTCCCATACCAAGCCTAAGGGGCTTGTTTGAGACCATATAATGATTGTCAAAGTCAAAAACCAATGAGGAATCCTATATAAATAACTGAGGCTGGTCCATGTAAATATCCTTAGTAAGATCACTGTGCAAGAATGCACTCTTCACATCCATCTAAAAAATGAGCCATCCCTAAGAAGCTACAATGGATAAGATAAGGTGAATAGATTTTATCTTAGTGATAGGGGAAAATGTCTCACTGTAATCAATACCCTCAATTTGTGAAAAACCCTTCACAACAAGATGTGCCTTGCACTTATCAATAGAACCATTACCAACAAGCTTAGTAAAATATAACCATTTGCATCACACTAACTTTCTTCCCTTAGGAAGAGAACAAAGATCCCAAGTATGGTTATTCATCAAAGAAGAATACTCCTTCTCCATGGCACTCCAAATTAGTATGTTTTGTCACTACTAAAAATGTCTAAGAATCACTACATATAGAATGACTTAGAAGACTTAAACATGCAATATGAGACTAGGTGCAATGGGAAGTGATAAGGTCACTAGCTAGAGATCCCATAGCCTTAACTATAACATGAGCCCATTTAGGCATTAGTGGAGGATCTTGAGGTGGAGGTAAATGTGGATCACCAAGATCATCATCCTCATCATCTAGAAAGGAGACTAGAAAGGATGAGGGAGCAGTGATAAGTGAAGTAGACTCTGAAGGTAGAGTATCTACTACATGAAGGCACTCATCAAATTGGACATCATGTCAAAATAGGACCTATATGGAATCAAGATCAAACCACCTGTATGCCTTAACATCCTTGTAGTAGCCAAAAAAAAAGGGCTATCAACTCTTTTGCTCCATATCTCTCCTTTGAGCATCAAGTACAAGTGCCCATGATTTACTGCCAAAAACTCAGAATGAAGATACATTAGGCTTGACTTGAGACCAAGCCTCCTCAGGAGTCATATGTTGAATTTCCTTGTGAGGCATATGATTCTAAATATAGTTGAGACAATTGATTGCATTTTCCCAAAAAGATGAATCCATGGACCTAGACTGTATTATATAACTCTCAAAGTGATCTATTCTTTCTCTTTGCCACACCATTCTGCCGAGAGGTGGAGGGCACTAAAGATTGATGTTGAAGACCATGTTTAGAGCAAAAATCCATAAAATCTTGGTTCACATGCTACCCCCCATTATCTGTGTGTATCTACCAAATAGAAATACCATATTACTTCTCCACAAATGTCTTAAAGACTTGAAATAAATCAAAGAAATCATACTTGTACTTTAAAAAGTACACTAATGTGTGCCTAGAGAAGTCATCAATGAAAGTAAGCACATATCTAGAACAAAAAAAATACAGATTGGGAAACAACATGAGGTCACTATGAATCAATTCCAATGGTGACAAAGCATGAGTAGCTCATCCATGAGGAGAAGGATCCCTATGTTGTTTTCCAAGAGCACAACCTTGACAAACACCATCAGTTCAAGATATTTGGGGAAGCCCAAGAACAATTGCCTATTTTCTCATCTACTAAAGATATTTTTAATTGATATAGACCAAACATTCACACCAAAGTCTACTCACTAAATCTACATATGCTACAAGACAAGAACCTGTGCCATCAGAAGAATCAAATCCATTAAAATATATATAGGCAAGATGTAGAGTCAACACTCCTAGTAGCTAATATCAAATCAAAATTATGTCAGTCTCAAATAACCACATCAGGTGGTGAGAACTCAATTTTCTTACTAGGGCCAAAGTGAAAAATTTGATAAATTGACAATAGGTTCATTCAGATGTCAAGGAAAAAAAAGACATCTTGAATAGAACCCCCAACTAATGCAATAGAACTAGAACTAAAGATTGAAAGATGTGATGAGATCCCAATAGCAATCTATGAAGTAGCACAAGGAGCAAGTGAGGTGACCAACTACTGAGTGTGTGTCATATGGTGAGAAGCATTAGAATCAAAAATCCAGGTGGGGCCAAAAGTTAGTGCTCACATAGTAAGAGTTTTACCTTTCCTTAAAGGGGGATGAAAACTAAGCAGCAAAAATGTGATGCTCTTGCATGGCTTCCTCTAAAGCCTCCAAATGTTTCCAATGTCTAGAAATGGGATGTCCATCCTTTCCTCAGAAAATAAAAGACTCAAATAATTTCTTCTTAGTCTTGGAGGAAGACTTAGTAGACTTGAAAGAAGATTTACCCTTGGAAGGGTTAGCTAGAGGTTTTGAATCAGTTTTCTATGAATCTTTCTATAGTTTGGCTTTCAATTTTGGTTTCCCCTATGAAGACTAAGCAATGAATGCTTGGCTAGAAGAGCCAGAAGCATCCATCTATTGGATCTTTTCCTATTCCTATATCAACCAATCAAAAAAAGTCCCAAAACAAGGCATGACATGTATGTTGCCCAAAGCATCCATAATAGAGTAGAAAGTAAAAGAAAAGATTTGATACTATCCTCCTAACTTTGAGAGTATAAAAAAAATACACTCATCATCTATCATGGTTTTCCCACATCCCTATAAAACTAAACGTAGAGATTTGAACTTCATTAAGAAGTCCTCCATGGTAGGAAAGCTAATAGGGGTTAAAGCAGTCAAGTCTTCATCAAGTTGTATTTCCTAAAACTCATTTACTATTCCAATGAAGTTGAAAAACATGGTCTAGATGGTCTAAGGAGTGGACAAACCATTTAGGTGAAATAGAAGACTATTGGAGATGTTTAGTGCAATCAATCCCATGACTTCATCTATTTGAAGAACCTCAAAGAGGCACTACAAGACAAGTTGATTTTCATCTAGACATGACATAAGATGAGTGACATAAGAAGTTGAGTCATGTGTGCTTTCCAAGTATGGTAATTTTGTGCTTTAAGTTCAACCACAAAGGGCTCTAACATTGAGAGAAGAAGACATAAGTAGAAGGGTTATTTACAAATTAAATTATACAAAGAAAAATTTAACCCCCATAATGTATAAATCTATCCCTAATACCAAGAAAAAACCTAAGGAAATCACAAGAAAAAATAGAAGAAAATCTGGATGCCAAATGCAAAGATGTAGTAAACTAAAACCTCTAATTCAATGCCAAAAGTAGAAGATCATATGGTTGAATCATAAAATGGAAGCAAATCATCATCTCCAGCTCAAAAATAACTTTCCAAAAATATTTCATTTTTTGAAAATGAACACCATATGCAAGAGATATGGCTAAAAAACCAACAGTGCCTCCAAATAATAAGATCTCTAAAAAACTATAGAGACTGGAGAAAATATGATGACCATATGACTATCAAATGACTATCTACCAAAAAAAAGTTACAATCACTAGAAAATTTCGAAAACCTATAGAAAAAATGATGTCAATAGCTAGATTACTTTTGGCTCATGATTTTTGGCTCCTAATTTAACAGTGTTTAAACAACCAAGTATGCAAGGCAAGAAAGCATCTATGGGTAGCTATCTCCAATAATGGACACACTTCACCAAGAACCTGGGCCAACTATAAGGCTACACTCCTTCTGCACTTCAGGCTTTGCAAAACTTAGGTGGGTGGACCTATAGATTCTTTATATGGTACCAATTATCAAAGCATACATAGAATCTAATTTAAAGTAGAGAAAAACTCCTAAATCTTCTATACTTAACCAGGAATCACAAGCATGAAATAGCTAAGGACATAATTCATTAAACTAGCAAGCTAAGTGTGGGTTAACATTGAAAAGATTTCAACATAAAAGGGAAAATTGATTTAATATGTTGATAACAGCAAGACCCAAGTATGAGCAATAGAACTTAATGATCCTATCTCTGACTAGTGCCTTATCTATTGGGTAATTAAAATGAATTACAATAGTAAATCTCCAAGAAACCTCTGACATAATTCCTACATCAAGATCCCTAATCTATCTTTCACCTTGTGAATAGACATCTGCTTCATATTTGAATCTCATACTCAAACAATCCTTTGATGAAATTAGGAAACCTTGTGATAAACACCAAGCAATTACATGGCTCTTTGTTCCATAAGCAAGATATTTCAATCACATACATCACTAAATGAGATGCAACCTAATCTATGGTCTTTGACCACATACATCCATTTTTGCTTTTTATTTTCTTTCCTTGAAACCAAATACATTAAATGTATAGAAAATAGCTCATAAATCACCTAATAGAAAAGAACTACTTACATAAAAGATAATTATTGTTGAATACAATAGAGAAAAATTAATACAGCTATGCTCTGCTACCACTGACAAAGGTGTGCCCTGATACCATTTGATGGGGATACAACCCAAGCACAAAATGGACACAATAGGAAAGGGAAAATTTTATTAACTATAAAAATATGCTAGTACACTTAGTGCAGAGAAACAGACTCCAAAACATGCTCTATGGGCTTACAATAGCATAAATCTGGAGATAAAATTTCTCCTAGTACCTTCTCTCAAACTCCACTCTAAACTACCTTTTACAATGCCATAAATGTTCTTAAATAGACCCTGGAGGGTTAAGGATTAGGACTGCATTCTAGAAAGTGCTAGTTGACATCCACCAACCAAATAGAAGGCTCTCGAAGTCACATTAGAAGTCGGCACAAAATTAGAAGAATCCAAAAATGGTAACTGAACTTTTGGGAGGTATAACTTTTGAACTGTAGCTCCGATTGACGAATCGTTTACATTTCTAGAAAGCTCTCAAAGCTCTCTATAACCCTATGGAAAAGTGCATGTCCCCCATTTTCCAGCCCTATTTGAGGTCATTTAATGCCCCTAACCTAACTTTGAAGCATTCTTAGGAGGTCTCCAAAAATCAAAAAATTGCGATTACTTTCAAACTGTGGGGCCTTTTGACTTGATTCTTTTTCTGGAATGCTCTAAATTACAATTACATTCATCCAGCCAATTTCCACCCTCTAATTTACCAAAATTATGGCTCAATTACATACTCCTATTTTTTTGGCATTTAGACGTATCCCAAGGTGTTCAAATACTCTAACCTAGAACACTAATAGTGGAACTGTGAGAGTTGGAACCTCTATTTGACCCAAATGGGTATCCAAAAATGAAAACACATGAAACAAAAACTAAGTATAAGTACATTTTTTTTTAGGTGACACAGGATTTCCCTTATACTTCCGGATTCTCCTATATCAGAAATGTTGGGTGTGTGGCTTTCACAGCCTGAGAAGAGCTCCAAGAACTAAAAATGAAAAACCAACCAAAAACCTATTTAGAAAAGAAGAAAGAATATGTATGAAGAGGGAAATTCTAGGATTGAATTTTCTAGTTGACAAGTGTCCCTTCAGAATTCCCCTTCAAGAAGATGAAAAAACCTCTCTCTCCCTTCTCTCTACAATTGCATATCATATCTACTCCTCATCATTTGGCCTCTACCGGGCAGAAATATCTCAGAAATCTAATGATGAAAAGCATGTAATTGATCCTGATGTAAAAGTGAACTCAAGGTAAAAGGTGGAAAACAGTTGAGATGGCCCTAAGAAAACTGACTAAAATCGATTTTCTTCACTTTTACATTTCACTAAGCCTTTGTATCTACATCATGACCAATTTTGACGATCAGTGATGAAGTTTGTTCATTCTACTGAAAACACCCCAAAATTCACAAATTGACTTATAGCTCAAATTGGTGAGCACCAGTATAGAAATTGACCTCAAATTTGAAAAACTTAGATCTTCCTAGTTCTGGTGGTATATTGGAGTGACTATTTTCAACAAAAAATGGCCCTATTATGCTTGTTTGAAAATCTGAGCCTCTAAACTCCATGGTTTGCATTAAAAACTTACAATATTTGAAAATTTTAAAAATTTACTATAGTCTAAACTATAGACTATTCCTTTTTTAAGAAAAATACTTTCAAATTTTAAATTGAATGTGAGATATCATTATTTCAATTAAATTAATCATTCTCCCATGATGCCATGTGTCACTGCATGATAGACCTTTGATATTTGGGCAAGACCCACACCTCATCTAGCTACCACATGTCGTCACCACCTATGCACCCATTCACTACTACCTAAGCACCACCTGCCTCCATGTGTCATTGCCACTTTTTTATCGCCACCTCACTATGGTTATCCTATGAGAATCTTCTCTTGGCAAGGTAGCAATGGCCACACGATCGAGACACATGTCACAATCTCCTTCACTATTGCCACATCATCTCACTTGCTTTTTTGTTTAAAATTCTTTCTTGGTCAACCCTACTAATGTCATTAGGGTTGGGTCCACCATGCAAGTGTTGATGGCTTCCAAAAGCCTCAAGCTTCAATTCATTTTATGTGATGTGTTGTATTGCATTTAAACAACTTTAATTCTTCCACAAAGAATGTGGGATAAACCCTTTTACACTGTCCTTCTATTATTCACTTCAGGCTTCTCCATTTTTCCCTACTTTTCACACGTAGATCTTTCTTCTTAGCATGGAGTTCGTTCATTTGAGTCCACTTTTCTTTGTCAGTGTGGGGCTATTTGCATTGGTTTTTCCATGCTTATTCTATAGGCATCCCCTATTCTCAACTTGCTATGAACATTCCTTCTAATTTGGCTCCCTGCTGCCTAGTTGCCTTCTTGCATAACTTATTCTTGATGTCATGTATCTTTATTTCAAATCGATGCTCTACCCTTGTCTAAGCCACTTCTTCTATCTGCCTAAATGGTCTTCTCCTCTGAACACATGGGTGGCCTCTTTTCCCCATGCCATTTCATTTACCTACAGTTTTAAAAGCTGTGGGCTAAGGCTTCCTTTAACACCTCCCCTACTGGCATGAGAACTTCCTATTTTGGCAGCTTTGAACTTGTTTAATATGCTGGGCATGGATTTCTTTTTGAAAAATGCTTGCATTTTCCATTTTCTTCTACAGGTTTCTGCATTTAATAATAACTCGCATGCAGTTGCTTGTTCTCAGACTTGGCTAGGTGTATGTGCACTTCTAGGCCCTCATATTCATATGAACTTATAAGATCAACCAAGAGCTTACGAAAGTCTCACTGTGTATGTGAAGCAACATCTTCCTCAAGAGACCTTTTGTACATTGTACGATATGCTTGTCTTATCATCCACAGTTCAGTTGAACACCGAGCGCAAGAAATTTCTATAAGTAACTGATTCTTTGGAGTCCATATTTTATTGCTTCATGTGCCAAAAAAGAATCACGCTCCCCAGGTTCTAGTACCTAAAGTAACAAAGCCCACTCAAAATTATTTGTGAGTTCTGATTCCAATCTCTTCAAGAAATCCTCCTCGTACAACTAAGTAAATGTCTTCATGATTGCTTTGCGCTAAGTTGTACTCCTATGTCCCAATATCTCTATAATTAATTTCTCATTTGTGCCCCAACCTTCTCCAGTTTCTCAAGACTTCCTTTATTCAAAATTCCCCACTTTCTACTTTGGTTCTGATTGGATGTGGAAGATACACTGGCCTGCTACCTTCATTCACTGGGTTCTCCTCAAAGACTGCAGCTTTTAAAATTCATATTGAGTGCCTACTCATGTCGTCTTGACTTGAAGTTTTTATCAAAAGGTGAATGAAATTCTAATAATATGTTTCCTTGTATTGTTGAGCAAAGATTAGGAAACAAAATTCAAGAATGGTAACAATGACATGCATCTCCAGCTTCAACACTATTAAGAAAAATTAGAATTTTGTGCATAAATATAAATTGAACCATGACCCTTTCTTCAGGAGAGAAATCAATCATCTAGCTGATAAAAATCAGATACAAAAATTAACATTCAATGAAACACAAGTAGTTTGATCTCCCAAAACTGTACACAATCCCCCATATCTATCAGCCTGATGCAATCAATCGAACCCCAAAGTGGGTCTAGCTAAAATTTTTTTTGTTTATGAATGACTAAATTAGCAAACTGATCCATTCATCACCTGATATTGACTAAAAAAAAATTTTGACCACTAATTGATCAATTAGTGCTCATTTTACCACTTATCTACAAACTATCAAATTTGTGCCAGGAGTTCTATTCACTGGCCTTAAAAAGTGACACAAACACTTGATCAGGCTCTAAAAACTAGCGCACTAATACTTCATCCCACATACTCTCATCCTATCAAATCTCATCTCATGAAAAATTCAAGGTCAAAAATATTCTCTATCAAAGTTGACCTCTCAAAACTACCTACAAAAAAAATGTCAGATAACAATAAATTGGGTTCAAAAACTAGGTAAATTGATACATGGGAAAACGAAAATTGGGGCATTGGTTCTCTGTCACGATGAAAATATGAATCTACAATTTGATTTGGGCTCATGATGAATAACTAGGTGCAAATGGCGATTTGTCAAAGTAGGCTACTTGGATTTGCTGACTGGAAACACTGACAAAAAACATTTTTTGCAAATGGAATTGACCTAGAAAAGTGTGCAAATGGATTCGTCAAAGATCAAAAATTGACACACTTGAAGTATTTTCAGAGTACATCACAATGGTACAATTCATTTGATCTCACCAATCATATATTAGGAGTTATAATGCCAGGAACAAGGGTACTGACAAATCTGCAAATGCTGACACCAGTAAAAAGTTACAAATTGTGTTTGGAATTGCGCTTGAAAACTAATCAAATGGATTTTTCAAGACTTGAAAATTGAAACATAACAAGTCTCTAATGTCTATATTGCAACACAAAAAGAATTTCAAGATTTTTGTCAACTAGGTAAAAGTTATAACACATCAACATGGCTTCCTAGAAATGTGTGCAAACTGCATTAGCATGAAAATAATAAACTACCAACTTTGAGGGATTCAAAACCTAATCAAACTGATGCGAAAAAACTCAAAATATGAAACATAGGTTCTGAGGTATGGAAACTAAACATTCTCAAATTAGAAAGTCACAAAATATTTCTAGGTGCAAGATATTCAATTGCAAACATGCCTTCCTGTCATTGTTTGACATGGTAAAAATGTAGACTTAACAATTGCTTAAAACAAGACTTCACGGGAAGGCTCAAAATGATAAATTAACTTCATGGAACACTTAGACAGGCTGAATGGAAAGTGCTAGAAGCATTGAATGCATCTTAGGCCTCAATTTGATAGCTAGGTACATTGGCATTTGAAAGTGTTTATAGGGTTCAATTTCTCAAAATTTCTCAAAATTTGGGCTACAATTTTGAGCACCAACATTACTGATGTCACTTATTAGCGGCTGGTGGTTAGTGACTAAGTGGCATTGTCAAGTAGAGGTGGTAATCAGTTGGCACTATGGTGGTGGTCATAGCTGACTGGTTGTGTGCCAACAGGGGTGGAGTGGGGGCTAGACCATGGTGGTGTGTCGGTGGTGCGATGATGGTTTGTTGGTTAGACATTTCCATGTCTAAAAAAATGTGTTTTTTTGTGATTTTTTTGATTTCCATGCTATATAGCCTAGGGTAGAGAAAATTTTATCCTTGGGATCACTGTGCCCAAAAACTACAAGTTTTATATGGATTTTGACTAGACCAGGCCTTTTGAGCATAATGGCAGCATCCATTTTTCTCATAGTGCACTAGAAAAAAGTTCATCCTCCAAATTAAAGAAAGACAACCATAAAAAGATGTTTTTTTTCTTTAAATAATGGCTTCAAGATCTCTAGACTAGGTAGCAGTAGGGTAGCTTTGATACCATGTAGAAGTTGAGAAAACCAATGTCACAGTTTGCCAATAACACCTGCATGCAAAATAACCTGTTACTAGAAGCAAACCAAAGAGGAAAAAAGCTAGGTTGTGCATTATAATTAATATAAAATATTAATTATATGTACTTAAGAAACAACTCTAGTAAACTACAGTAATAGACAACTTAATTAATTAAATCAAAGTGATCTAATTAATAAGTGTAAATGGATAATTACTTTAACAATACCTTCATCACTTCTAGCATCGAACTTACCAATGCCATCATCTCTCTTTATGTAACAATTACTTCCAGATAATCTAAAGTATTTAAACGATAGTTTATAAGGTTTCTTGTTTGTGTCCTTCTTGACTTGAACTTTGTTCATAGTGTAGGCTGCTGTATTCAGTACTTCTTTCCAAAATATCTTGGATACATCATTTTTTGTTAACATAGCTCTAGCTGGTTCTATGATAGACTTGTTTCTTCTCTCTACAATGTCATTTTGTTTAGGGGTTTTAAGAGATAACCTATCTCTTAATTCCATTTTCCTCACAAAACATGTTCAATTCCTTCGAAGTAAATTCTCCTCCCTCATTTGATCTTAAATATTTAATCTTTATACCAAATTTATTCTCAAATTTATTATCGAATATCTTAAACTTGCAAAATGCCTTAGATTTCTCTTTGAGAAATGCAACCCACATTATTCTAAAAAAATAATCAACAAGTCATAAAATACCTTTCACCATAGAATCCTCTAGTCTTTGTAGGACCATTGAGATCTATGTGTACAATCACCAACTTCACTATAGTAGTAAACTTCTTTTTGGGAAAAGAGTTTTTGTTATGGTTTGCCAAAACACACTCCTTATAAATTGTGTTAGTAGGCTTTACAATCTTTGAAAAATATCTAACAAAAAACATTTTACTAGTCCTCACAATACTATCAAATTTTATATGATAACATCTCTTATTCTATAACCAAATATTAGCTACCTTTGCAATCAAACATGTCTTTTCAGTGGGATTCAACTAAAATACATTACCTCAAGATCTAGTTCTTGTTCTAATTACCTTTCCATATTTGTCTCTAATAATGCATGTCTTGTCTATGAACTACAATTGATAACACTTGTCTACTAATTGTCCAACAGTTAAAAGATTGCACTTTACACCATCAACAAAGTATACATCCTTAGTATAAGTTATAACTTCAAGAGTTATAGATCGAATACCTGTTACTTGACATGTTGTATTGCTCCCCACTCTTACAATTCCTCCATCCTAACTTTTGAAGTCAACAAACTTGTTCATATCACCAATCATATGATGTGAACAACCACTCTCAATTATCCAATTAGATTTCTTCTAAACCTATGATACGAAAGCTACCTTCTTTGAAATTTTCTCTTTAATTGCCACAAATCTAATTTCATCATCACTAGCACTCAATTCTTGATCATCAAAACCATTATCTTCATTTTCATACAAACAATATTTATTTTTTCTAGACTTATCATTTCCCTTATAATTTTTCTCCCTTTTAGGAAAATTAGATGCATAATGACCATACTCATCACATGTCCAACACTTAAATATTGTCTTACCTCTTTCCTCTTTTCTTACCAGAAGGGCTCTTGCTTCATCAATCTTTTTGTCTTCTCCAGATCTTCTCTTGTTAGAAAAATCTCCTCTAGCACTTGTGCTCCTTAATAGGTTAGACAAAATATTCAAGGCACTAAAAGCTATCTCTATTCTGATTAATTCTCCAGACTATTTAAGTTCATTATCAACTACTTCAAGTCCTATACATGTTCTTACATATTCATCTTCCATCATCTTAGCATCTTGAAATACACAAATCCAACTTTGTAGCCTCAACTTCTTAGAGTGCACATCACCTTCAAAACTATTTTCCAAATCTTTCCAAATCAAATGTGAAGTAGGAAGTGATTTTACCTGATTGTACTCAATCTAAAGAAGTGTAGTCAATAGTGCTTCCCTAGCTCTCATGTCACTCACAAAAATATCTCTTTCTGCTTTCGAGCAGCATTCCAACTCATTTTCTTCGATGATTGTTTTCACTAATTTTATCAAGATCCAATATTCCAAAACCATACACAACTAATGTGTCTTCATCTTTTCCTTATAGCTGTCATAGTTTATTCCATCAATCTTTGGAATATCTTTCCTAAACATGTTTTCTATGGATTTCCCAAAGCTATTAAACATTTTCTTCAAGGACTTGATGCTCTCATACCAATTGTTAGAAACAATAGTCCACCAAGATAACTGGGGGTGTGAATTAGTTATCCAACAATTAAAAACTTATCTTCATTAAACAAACTTAACCATTCAACCAAAGTAAACATCAACTATACAAAGATAAACATAGACAATTACACCTAATATGTTGACTAGGGAAACCCTTGATCAGAGGGAAAACCCTTGTGGGAATGATGCCCACAAGATGATGTACCAATATAAATATTCCTTGTTAGAGGATGGACACTATTAGGAGTCTATTACAACATTTACTATAATGAGTCCTTGTTAGGAGACTTTGAATCCCTATTAGGAAATTGTAGACCTATTAGGAGTTGTCATATAATGTATTCAAGAAGAGCCCACTACCCAAACATAAGGGTTTATGTCATATAAGGGTCTATTCAAGAAGAGCCCACTACCCAAACATAAGGGTATAATATAAGAAGAGCCTAGTATGATCTATAAGGGTCTGAGTCAGAGGGATAAGTTATTCTAAGGTCTCTACCTTTCTTCACAAAAGAAGGGAAAGCAACATGTATAGAATCTATTCTAGATAGAGGTCTTGATGACAAGGTTCTCCAATAGGGACATATCCATCAAATTTTAATGTATAATAATGGAAGAAAAATGGTGAATGTACCATTCATTCGTTATGGCTTTTAGTTAAAAGATTGATTCAAAAAATATTCTTCAAAGGTATTTTGGAATGTTTATCTTATAAGTGAATTTATTAAAATAATTTTAAAAGATCATTTCTAAGAATATCCAAATCTTGTTATATGTCTACGTGGGATCTTAAAGGATGCTCACATCCTAGGATTTAATACTTATGGATACTCAATAAAATTCTCTTTTGTAAGAACTTCTTGTAACTTCAATGTATGGGTTGATATATTCTTGGTTCAGTGAAAAGTGTGCATAACTTAGATTTTATTAGCTTTATTTTATATAATTTTCTCCAATGATATCTTGTTTAAATAAAATTTTTTTATTCCTTCCCTCTTGTTAGAAAACCTATTTATTTTATCATTCATTAATACTTTATGAGAAAAAATATATTGGAGTGATTTTTGCAAGGGCATATCTACATGAGTTATCTGATATTGATTCTTTCATCATTGAAACTAATGTGTTAATTTATATTAACTTATTTTCTACTTTTCCTTATATTTTTTCTTCTATTCTTAGGGTATGTTTAAGAATTGCATAAGGAATGTTCTTAAATTTAAAAAAGATTATCCCAATTGAAGATAAAAGGAAGTCTTGGTGAATATAAAGTTATTTGAAATCTGACGAGTGAGTTTAGAAGGAGAATATTAGTTCCCAAACAGTCCTTGGCTAATAAGATTAGCCAAGTGTTGTCTAAATAAAGGATATACTATCTTATTAAGCATTGTTATGATCTCAAATACTTTTTGAATAGTATTCCCACTGCTAATGTATCTATTCAAGTATAAAAGTTTTTATCCATGCAAATTAGGCAATTTATGAACCAAAATTGATAAGACTTGATCAAAAAATGTCCCTCACTCTCCATCTACCTATTTTTGGTAGATGCATGTGAAACAATAGGCTCTATTTATTTTCATATAAGTCAATGTCTTCTGAAAATTACAAGCACTAAGGTATTGATTGTACCAAAAAATATAAATTGATGAATCCCACTATCTCTATATTTTTGGTATATTTACATGAGGAAGTAGGATCTACCTATCTTCATTTAAATTATTGTATTCTTGGAGTGATAACTAGTGAAGTTTCAATCATTAAAAAATATAACCTCTCTCTCTATGTGTGTGTGTTTGGGAGTGTATGTGCATAAATTTTTGCTAGATGCACATGAAGAAATAATCTCTCCTTGTTTACATATAACTCATTATCTTCTCAAAACTAAAACAAACAAAGTGTTGAGTGTGGGAAATGTTTCTCCCACTCTTACTCTATTATTTTCTAGTTGGAACAAATGAAACAATAGTATCTACTTGTGTTCATATAACTCATATTATATTTCCACATAGAAAAATATTATTCCAAAGAAACAAAATCAAATGTAGAAAAAGAACTACTTTATATATGTTTATATGCCTTTGGTGATTTCTTGTGGTGGATTTTTAGTTATAGAAGCTAAAGAGGTGAGGGATTTTTTAGGTACAACTTTCATATTATCTCTCTAGTAAATATGTGAATACATCTCATTTTTTAATCCTCAGATTGATGACAAGACTAAATATATTGTTGATATGATTTCACTTTTCCATATGAATGAAGAGAAGATGTTACTTTTTAGCTAGTTCATTTTGACATGGAGAAAGAAATTTTAAATTTAAAAAAAAATTCTTCTGCATTCATCAACATAAGAATTCACTTGATGGATTAGGTGGTCCTTTTCTCATGCTCCTTTTCAATCAAATTTATCAGAGGAAAATAAAATGTCACTTATATCTCTTGCAGATTTATGGGTACTACTTTATCACTGTAGTTGTCTTCAATCAATCACCGAAAGATAATGTTGCAAATCTACAAACAAAAGTTTCATTCTTAAACACTATTTTGACCTATTTTTAAATGATGAAGGGATTCATCCATAAATATGGAAATTATATTGGATAGACAAAGAAATGAAGTAGATTTGGAAGTGGGAAATTTTAATTTTTTTCATTTGTGACTTATTCTTAGGGAAGAGGGAGATGTAAAGATTTTAATAGGTAAATATTGAGTACTATCCATGGTAAACTTTTTAAGCACATCATTTTATAATCTTAAGAATGATGTGTAGATTGAATTCATTCTTGACATGATTCATGTTGCAATATGAAAGAAAAAAATTCATTAGTTTTTGGCCACTTCCTTTTGATGAAGTGGAAGTTATGCTAAACAAGGGCTTCGTTAGAGATAGACTCCCTCTCTTTTGATTAGAAAAATATAAGATTGTATTGGAACATAAAATAGGAACATGATTAAAAGACAAAATGTAGAAAGAGATTTTAATTTTGTACTAAACTATATACAAATAAATTGAATGGTAATCATAATTTTTCTTGTTTTATTAATTTTTAAAAATAGATATTACTGACAAGATGCAAAATATGAATTGTTAAGGATTCTTTAAATTTTGATTCTTATGAAAGCATAGATAGAGAAAAGATAAAAATTTAAAAACTACTCCGATCTGATGGCAGAGAGCATAAATGTTTCCAACAAATCATAGACTACTTATGAAAAATATGCTTCAGTATCATATTCATGGTCATACATAGTTATTTTTATCATGTGGTAGTGTGATGAATCAAGATGAAGATGAGAATAATCTTATTAAAACAATTATTTGGAATTGGAAAGTTTTTTTGCACCTAAAAATTTAGCTAAAAGAATCTAGAATATATATATCGCAGTGTATAAAAATTTGTCAATTGCCTTGGTAGTCAGACTATAAGAGCTATGGACGAAACAAACATTGCAACTAACCCATCTGGAGCCATCTTCATTTGAGGACCAATTACATCTCTCATATCATAATAATGCTACAATCATTTTTTGAATTTTGATACAAATGGCTTATTTCAATGAACTGTGAAGGATAAGTGCATTGGTCATCAAATCAAAAATTGTTGGGCTAACCTGCATTAAATGTAATAAATTGAAATTAAACTTTTTTGAACATTGTAAATATGTATTATTTAATCCATTCCTTTTTCAAATAAATAGTGAAGTAATAGTGCTCAGAATTCAAACGTAAATGCAGTGAAATTGAAGATTGAACATCTAAAGTATTGTAAATAAATCTAGTACAAGAAAAGGAAGGCATGATATTAATCATAGCCTTCAAATGAGCTTCAAATATGCACCAAGCAAGCCACATTAAGATTTTATGAGTTTCAAATCATTAATTGAAGTAGTAGCAGACATCTATTGTTGATGATTGAAAAGAAATAAAATTTTCAATTGCATTTTATTTTTGTTTGAAAATAATTGAAATGGCAAGTAAAGGTCCATAATAGAGATTAAAATACTTAAAATAAAGAGGCATTTTTTAGTGATATATAGTAGTGACCTCTAACTAACCTATCATGCTATATGAGCCCTATCTATTATTTAGAAGAACTTAGAATCTAGTCCATTAAAAAGAAAACTCACTGATTTTCACCAAACTTACATGCATGAATTTTTTTGGAGCATTTAGGAGGAAAGATTCATTTTCTCAACCTTTTGTTTCTGAGAATGAATATGAGTGGTACTCTAGCATGTTGAAAGAAAACACATAGTAACATGTATGCATAGAACACATACAATTAACAACTTAGCCAAAGAAATTTTACACCAATCAATGATAGTCATAAAAAAAATGATGATATTAAATTCCATCTTTCCAACAAAAATGTTTCTCACACCAAAATAAAAATTTAAAACAAATACTTTGATAAGATCCAATGCAATGTTGAGATGACATTTGTGCTTCTTATCTCTAGGCCATAACTTGACCCCGCTATCTACAAATAAAAAGTCATTCATAAAAGAAAAGAAGCATCTTTATAATGCAACTTAAAATATCTCCGTAATAGAATTGATATTGCATAATCATTAAAATTGAATATTACCTGTTATGATTGCAGAAATGTTGACTCTAAATACAGACAATTGGGTAGCAATTTTCGATATATACCAAAACTTGTAACCTATAAAAGAAACAAAGTCACATAATCACTATATTGTTGCCTGCAAAAAAAATTAGAAAATAAAGTAAAAAGGCAAAGCTAAATAGAAGTAAAGCACCCACTTAAAACTAGAAACATTGACATCAAATGAGTTCTATGCCCTTCTTACTCAATATGGTAAAAATATTGAAGAAATGAGCTCATTAGTGATTTTATAAAATTTTCAGCTAATGAAATTCAGCATATTAAAGATGAAATGTGGATTTTGAGGAATAGAATATTTTGTAGTTGGACGATGCAATGACAAAGACATCAAAATTAAAGAGGATTGAAGCCATTTTATTTACATTAAATGCCCAAACAAGAATGAAAGAATATTAGTCATTTTCATTTTTTAATATTTGAAACCACTAGCTAAAAATGCAACAACCAATCAAAATATAGCATTTATATATATATATATATATATATATATATATATATATATATATATATATATATGTATGTATGTATGTATGTATGTATGTGTGTGTGTGTGTGTGTGTGTGTGTGTGTGTGTGTGTGTGTATATATGCATATATATATGTATGTATATATATATGTATGTATATATATGTATGTATATATATATACATATATATACATAAATATATATATACACACATATATATATACACACACATACATACATACATACATACATACATAGATATACTATTGACAAAAGTTAAATATTCATTAATGATTTTAGATTTTCTTATTAGCATAAACTCAGTGAAAACTATAGTCTCCTACCTATAATGCAAGGACTAATAAACAAACCTACTCTACTTCCCTCTTAGACATGAGAAATAATTTGGTGAAATATAGACGTGAAGAATCTCAAACTCCTTATCAATTAGTTTTCTCGAAGGTAGCTGAAATGATACTTCCAACTCCTTCATATCTATGGGCATTACTTTCTCACACTCTCTTCCTTTGGGTCCTCATAATGCAATATCATGTTAGTGTTCCAAATTCACATACACAATTGTAGCTAAGAAACTACTTTAAAATATTGGAAAACAAAAGGATATTTGTCCATAAACTGGGAAAGAGATTAGCAAAATATTAAGACAAAGCATTTTTTCTATTGGGAAGTTTCAAGATCTTCCTCGTGGTGGGTTTGTAGTTAGTGGAAAATGGGAGATGAAATATTTTAGAGATACGACTCTAGTATTAGCCCTAGTAAAATTTTGAATTCACATTAATTGTTAATCCTAATAATGATGTGAAGATCTTACACTTTTTCTTGAAATACTTTTACTTTGCAATGTGAATGAAGAGAAGTTGTTACAAGGACTCATTTGGTTGTATAGATGATCATATTTTTGCCATCCTTGTAAATTTGTTATCTACAAGGCATCTAAAATATTGCTTCCATATTTTATAGATCTTTATTATTTTTCCAAAGAGAGTTCTTTAGTGAAATCTACTTTTAAATGAATTATAAGATTATCTATTTCTAGTTTCCAAAAAAAATCATACTATGTAACATCTAAATAATTGTATTGTATGCATGGAACACAATTGCTTTTTCTGATGCTTAACTAAACCCATATAATACAACCACAAAGTAGCCCTAAAAATCTTGTGAATTCATATAAGATATGAAAATGATTTTTTTGTTGTAGTTATTGTGTTTTTTGAAAGAACATAGATTGTACCCTCTTTATGCAACACATGTTATAGCTTGGTTAAAGCTTGTTATATATAAACCATAAAGTTTGAGTTGTATAGCTCCCACACTCATTTTGGAGACTAGAAATGCATATGGTAACTTATTGGTCCTCCATCTTTGTACACCAATCTAAACTATTTGTTGAAATTTTTTATATCATACTTACATACACGTGGTCATGATCATGGAAGAAGAACTTATCTAACCCATAATTGAGGAGGTTACACAAGTAGGATTGTTCATATGGAAAAGTTTATAGTTTCTTGGTTTCCATATACACCTAATTGCTTTAGTCAAATTATTTGTGTTTGTATATTTTCATATAAAATTAAGACAATCAACACTTGTAATATGTTAATGAAACATGAGACATTAAAGAAAGGAATCTTGGTAAATATGTCACTTATAAGAATCAATCCTAGAAGACAAGACAAAATGATGGAGGATTTTGGAAATGAGAGAAGAAATTAGATCCAAAATAATTTGGCTAAATGTAGGCAAAAAATTTATGGTGAAGATCAATTTAAGGATGTATCTAGATATATTCATAGAATATAAGTTGATAAATTCTTCTTGAGGAGGAACAATTGTTGAGTGATTTGACATAAATGGGTAAGAGTAATATACTTGACATTACATTCTTTCTTGATTCTTTGCATGTAGGGGAACTCATAGATCATATTAATGAGCCAGAGGATTACTTTGAGCTTGAGTATGTGAAAGATAGACATGGAGTTAGAATAGATCAAAAATAAGCTCAAGAATCATGTTTCCTTATGGTAGAAAGAGTTACACAATGAAAGGGAAGGTTGTGGTGAATCTAAGATAACAGGATAGATGATTATGGTTTCTATTTTTTGAGACCAAGTTCATATTGGATGATTACAAAATTGAATTATTTAAGAGGTTAAAAAATGTTAAATAAATATATTTTAAAATTAAAGAGAATATTAAGGAGTTCTGCAAGATGACAATTGCATCCTAGGATTTGAAATCATCAAAGGAAAAGGTGGCTAGATATGTTAATGGTCTAATAAATAATATTCAAAATCAAATATTTATCTTGAAGATTAGTATAATTTAAGATTCTTATCAAAATGAATAAGATATGTTAAAAAGAAGATAAGTTACCCATGTTGGAATTATAGATGGAGTAACTAAGAAGGGGGTGGTGAATCAGTTACCACAAAAGCAAATCCACAAATCCCTTAGATGTCTTTAATACTAATTTACTGTTGATACTCAGCAAACACTGTAAGAATGTTTTAACTTAGTAGATTAACTAGTTACTGATCATCTAGCATTCATAATTATTAATATGCATGAAAAAATAAAATGAACACAAGAGACACTAGATTTAACGTGGAAATCCAATATGGGAAAAACCACCAAGTAACTAGCTACCAATTTTACACTCTTATGAAGTGAGCCCTGTTAGGAGTTACCTATTAGAGGATTTACAAAATGGCTGTTAAACCAACTCTATTAAGAGATTTTAAATCACTACTACAATGGTTAGAAAGTAACAATGAATTGACCTGAATAAGATACAACTAAATTTTCTAATAACATATCTTCATTCTGCACTATTAGATCCTTCTTGATCAGATATAACTTTGTTGCTCCTCAATGATCTCAGGTCATCCTTCACAATTCACTCCTAGACCTTCTTTTTCATTCACACCTATTACACACTTAGATTTCACAACTTGACCTCTTATATATACCATTCAGATTATCAAGTCAGCTCATTCACAAGTTACATTTACCAATAAATCATACATCAATCGGCTACAACTATTACATTAAACAAATAAGCTTTATTTCAAAAAATAATGAAATCCTTCATTAGTTGACCCTGGTCGATAAATACTACTTCTAGAAATAATTTCCTGAGTTAATCATATTAACTCGGTTAACACTGCAAAAGCTGCAAAATCCTTTGGTTGCCGAGTTAACTTGGTAAGAACTAGATTTCCTTTATTGTCCAAGAGAGCTCGATAAGAATTGTTTCTTCCATATTCCCCTTTATGATCGAGTGAGCTCGGTAACAACTGTTTCCTACATTATTTTCTCTTGATGATTGAGTGAGATATATAAAAATTGAATTTCCTTTGATAAATCTTGAAGGATCGGTAGCAGCTCCCTATGCAAGGTAAAGCCTAAGAATGCTCTGTAGACACAGTCTTTTTCCTTGCTGACCAACTGAGTTTAGTAAACTTTGTTTGATAACTGATATGATATTTGTGTAACATCAAAGACAACACACAATTGAATAATTGTATCAAACAATCTCCCTCTTTGGCATTGATGGCAATAGAACATGTCATAGTAGAATGAAATTTGAAAACAAGTCTTTTTTTACAAAATACTTCACTTTCTTCTTCAAACACAACAAACTCCCTCTTTTATAATAATCTCACCCTCATACAAAAACTCTTATTATATTGCAAATTTTAGAAAGATATGATAGTATATTCTCCCTCTTTGATAGCACATGCCAAAGACAACATAAATCAACTGAATAGGATTGTACCTAATGTACTGATTCATATGCAATGTTTTCATTACTCTACTACTTTAACTGATAGATCTTCAATTTTGTTTCTATTGATGCATCACTAAAATTGTATTTTAGTGAGCTTCAGATAGGGGAATGACCCCTAACTTACCTCTAAGATACAAGAATGCATACATAGGTAAAGGCTTTGTGAATATGTCAGCAATTTGTTCCTCTGTATGGACATATTCCAATCTGATTTCTTTTTCTTGTACCAATTCTCTAATAAAGTGATACTTTATGTCAATATGCTTGGTTTTTGAATGCATCACTAGATTCTTGGAGATATTAATTGCACTAGTGTTATCACAAAACATAACAACAAATTCTTTGATTTCTTGCTTCATACCTTCTAATAATTGTTTGAACCACACAATGTTTGAATAGTTTGCTACTGCTACAACATATTCAGCCTCTATTGTGGATTGGGATGTATAATTCTACTTTTTACTTGTCTAAGAAACCAACCTTTTTCCAAGAAAGAAAACTTTCCACTTGTGCTCTTTCTATCATCAACATTTCCTTCCCAATCTGCATTAGGAACACTTTTAAGTCTATATTTCCTCTAAGTTTATACCATAATCCATAATCTTCAGTTCCTTTTAAATATGTCATGATCCTTTTCATTTCCATCATGTAATTTTCTTTTGGTTTTGTTGAGAATCTTGCCACTATTCCTATTGCAAGGGAAATGTCTAGTCTTGTATGCACTACATATTGCAACTTCCTAGTCATAGATCTATACAATGTCTGATCCACTTCCTTTGATTCATCATCTTTGGTAAGTTTCAATCTAGTACACATAGGAGTCGCAACTAGTTTGTAGTCTTCCATAGAAAAAATTTTCAGTATCTCCTTGATGTATTTAGATTGAGTGATGTAGATGCCATTCTTATTCTATTGAATTTAAAGACCAACAAAGAATTTGATTTCACCAAACATTGACATTTCAAATTTCTTGTTCATTTGTTCTAAAAATTCTTTGCAAAGATCATCATTTCCGGCGAACACAGTATCATCTACAAATATCTCTACTAAAACAATCTTATTATCTGGTCCTTCTTTTATGTACAAGCTATTATTATCATTAGTTCTTTGAAAACCAATTTGAATAAGATAGTTATGTAATCTTTCATACCATGCTCTTGGGGCTTTTTTCAAACCATATAATGCTTTATGTGGTTTGCAGACCATGTCCTTCTTGTTTTGATCAAAAAAACCTTTAGGTTGTTCAATGGAAACCTCTTCATCCAATATGCCTTGATAAATTCTAACTTGACATCCATTTTATAAACTTTGAATCCTTTGTATGCAGCATATGCAAGTAAGGTTCTGACACCTTCCAATCTTGCAATAGGAGCAAAATTTTCTCCATAGTCTATAGCTTCTTCTTGAGAGTATCCTTTGCACACCAGTCTAGCTTTGTTCCTTGACACCTTACCATCTTCATTTAACTTGTTTATGAATACCCACTTAGTTCCAATCACATTTTTGTCTTTAGGTCTAGGTACAAGAGTCCATGTTTTGTTTTTCTCTATTTTTTCTATCTCTTCATTCATAGCTTCAATCCAACTTTCATTTTCTAGTGCATCTTTGACATTTCTAGGTCCAAAATCAGCAAGTAAACAAGTGTCTTTCAACTTACTGCTTGTCATTGTTCCTTCCGATTTATCTCCAATGATCTGATTTGGTGAATGATGCTCCTTGGCATACTTGGATAACACTAGCTTCTTGCCTTTTGAATGACTTCCATTGTTATCTTTGTGTGTCTCAACTTTTGGTTCTAGATTTGGTTGCTCAAACTCGATAGATATTGATTCGGTAGCTTCTGTTTACAACTTGGTTTCTTGCAACTCGGGAGGCATTAGCTTGGTTTGAACTTCTTGTGATTCAATAATTGAAGACTTGGAGTAGAGGATTTCTAATTAATAGGTATACTTGGCATTGTATCAGGTTCAATGTAAAAAAATCTCTTGTACTCTTCAGATTCCCTTTTTCTTTCTTCTTTAGATCTTTCTTTAAATATTTTTGTAAACTCATCAACTTTCACATGTGCACTTTCTATGACTTTGTGAGTAGACAGATTCAAACATCTATATGCTTTAGTTTTGCAAGAATATCCCAAAAAAATTCCTTTGTCACCCTTTACATCAAATTTACCTTTTCTAGATTCTTTCAAAATGTAACATTTTTTTCCAAATACTTTTAGGTAATTTACATTGGGTTTGTAGCCATACCATAACTCATAGGGAGCCTTGAATGAGTCATTTTTTAGTTGTACTCAGTTCAAGGTATGAACTACAATACTGATAGCTTCCTTTGAGTATTTGATAGCAATGCTCTTTTCAATCATTAATGTTCTTGCACAGTGTATGATAGATTTGTTCCTTCTTTCAACTATTCCATTTTGTTTAAGAGTTCTTGGTGTTGAAACCTATCTTTTGATTCCCCTTTCAATGAAAAAGTTATTGAATTCATGTGAAATGAATTCACCACCTCTGTTAGACCTTAAACATTTCAGTCTTTTGCTTGTTTCCTTTTTCACTCTAGCTAGATACCATTTGAATTTTTCAAATGCTTCTGATTTTTCTCTTAGGTACATGACAGTCATCATTCTTAAATAATCATCGAAAAAAAGAGTGAAGAATTTTTCACCACTATAACTTTCAATGCCAATAGGTCCACACAAATTAGTATGCACAATTTCTAGAACTTCTTTAGACTAATAGTTCTTGCTTTTAAAACTAGTCTTTCCTATTTTACCAATTTGACAATTCTTGCATAGACCAACTTTAGGTTTCTTCATGTTAGGAATTCCTCTTACTCTCTTGAATTTACTTATCTTTACCAAGTTGTCAAAGTTTACATGACATAATCTCCTATGCCATAACTAGGTTTCTTCAACTTGAGCAATAAAACATGAACACTCACCAAGTTCAAGATAAAACAAGCTACCAGTTAGAGTACCTAATCCAATCAGCTTTCATTTGCCATTCAACAATCTTGCTTTTCCATGCATAAATTCCACTTTGAATATATTATTGAGTAGTTGTGCCACACTCAAGAAATTATGCTTTAGTCCTTCTACCCAATATGCATTATCACATACAAGTTCCTTGGTCAGTGAGATTCTTCCTTTTCCTTTTATACAACAAGGTTCATTGTTACCAAATCTTACACTCCCACCATCATAGTCTTCGAAGTTTTCAAACTTAGTTTTATCACCAGTCATGTGGTGACAACAACCACTATCTATAATCCATGTATCATTTTTGCTTACATGTATTAGAGTAGATGTTATATCTATCTTCATGTTGTTGTGGGTCTTCTTTTAAGCAATATCATTGAGAGATAATGTAACAGTAGGTTCTTCATATTTCTCGTCAAGGTACTTCAGTCCTATATCTCTAATAGAAGCTAGATGAAGTCTCATCAACCCTTGCCATGCTGAGAAGTTGTCCTTGTTAATTCTTGGAATTTTCCTCTTATAAGATATCCTAATCTTTGGCTTAGATCTTTGAAATGTTTTCTTGCAAGCACCAAATGCTCTGATACCAATTTTTGGAATTATAGATGGAGTAACTGAGATGGGTGGTGAACTAGTTACGACAAAAACAAATCCATAGATCCCTTAGACGTCTTTAATACTAATTTACTGTTGATACTTGGTAAACATTGTAAGAATGTTGTAACTTGGTAGATTAACTAGTTATTGATCATCTAGCATTCATAATTATTAATATGCATTAAAAAATAAAATGAACAAAAGAGACACCAAATTTAACATGCAAACCCAATATGGGAAAAACCACCAAGTAACTAGCTACCAATTTTTCACTCTTTTGAAGTGAGCCCTATTAGGAGCCAACCCTATTAAAGGTCACAATACACATTGTTAGGTGTGACCCTATTAGAGGATTTAATCACCTTATTAGGAGTGGCCTTGCTAGAAGTCTTTAGAACAATTCAACTGAACTATCACCTTGTTAGAGGATTTACAAAATGGTTGTTAAACCAACTCTATCAAGAGATCTGAAATCACTAGTAAAATGGTTAGAAAGTAACAATGAATTGAACTAAATAAGATGTAACTAAATTTGATAATAACACATCTTCATTATGCACTATTAGATCCTTCTTAATCAGATATAACTTTGCTGCTCCTCAATGATCTCTAGTCATCCTTCACAATTCGCTCTTAGACCTTCTTTTTCATTCACACTTGTCACACACTTAGAATTTGCAACTTGACCTCTTGTATATACCATTCAAATTATCAAGTTGGCTCATTCACAAGTTACATTTACCAATAAACCATACATCAGTCGGCTACAACTATTACATTAAACAAATAAGCTTTATTTCACAAAATAATGGAATCCTTCATTGGTTAACCTTACTAGGTAATACTACTTCTAGAAATAATTTCCTAAGTTATCCATCTTAACTCGGTTAACATTGCAAAAACCACAAAATCCTTTGGTTGCCAAGTCAACTCGGTAAGAACTAGATTTCCTTTACTATCCAAGAGAACTTAGCAAGAATTATTTATTCCATATTTCCTTGATGACCAAGTGAGCTCGGTAACAACTATTTCCTGCATTATTTTCTCTTGATGACTAAGTGAGCTCAGTAACAACTAAATTTCCTTTGCTAAACCTTGAAGGCTCAGTGGTAGCTGCCTATGCAAGGTAAACCTTAAGAATGATTGATAGACACTATCTTTTGCCTTGCTGACCAACTGAACTCAGTAGACTTTGTCTGATAACTGATGTGACATTTGTTTAACATCAAAGACAACACACAATTGAATAATTGTATCCAACAACCCATAGGGCAAGGGATAAGACAATTGTTGATAAAGGAAATTATAAAGTTGTGATTAAAGAATATGTGTGTATAATAGATAGTATTCTTAATGATGTGATGTTGACAAGGTAAAGTGATGATTTTATTAGAATTTTGACCAATTGTTATTTTTTCAATGATATCAACTATTGACCTTGTGTTATTGACCTATGTTTCCAAGTATAATTGAATGTTTCAAAGAGAATAGTGTGTATGATGTAGCTAGTGAAAAGAAGAATGAAAGAATGGGGGAGGTAATTATTGATTGATGGAGTTAAAAATAGGATATATAAGATATTGAGAGGGGGGAGGAGATGAATAATAATCTTGAACACTTTAAAATTTTCACCAATTTATTTACATCTATCAGTAAACTTGTGTATGTAAAACTTTTAATGATAACATGTCGTAACATGTAAATTTGATGTATCACATGCATGGAAATAAACACATAGCACAATATTTTTTACCCATAAACCCTTCAAGGTGAAGGTAAAAATTGAGTGGGGATGATACCCACAAATCTTTATTCCTATATTTATAAAGTTTTTGGAATATATAGTCCACCAATATGATAGAGGGGGGTGGTTGCGGGGGGGGAATCGGTTACCCAAATAAGATAACAATTAACAACCTTATTAAAATTTAACCATATGAGAAATATAATAAGAAACCACAACAAGATACTCATGCACATTAACACAAAATATGTTAACTATGAAAACCCTTGAACATAAGGAAAGCCCAGTAGGGACAGTCCCTACAGAATGATTTACTAATATAAATACTCCTTGTTAAAGGATGGATCCTATTAGGAGTCAATAAAAAAAATTCAATAAATTTAATTCCCTATTAGGAGACTTTGAATGCCTATTAGGATTTGTGGCAACAATATTAGGAGTTTTGGAGGATAGCTAGAGCCACTACCCAAACAACTTCACGAGTAAGATCAATCAACCCATTGTCCAAATGATCTCTAAATTATTCCTTGTAGAATAGTAGAAATGAATTGTGCCTCCTTCATTTTTCCTATCAACTAGAACTCTCCTACATCTGATCTTGTAATCAAATCACAAACCGCATATCTAATAATCCCTTAGATTGCTTACTTGTATTTATTAAAATATTTACTCCTTTTTGTACTTTGTACTTAATACAATGCTTGATACACTTTATAAATAATGAAACCATATTTTGTTTATACCATATATTCAAAATAATTATTTAATTTAGCCTTGATTATTTCCCAATTATAAGATAATTAATTAATTTACAATTAGAATAGCACTGTCAACTCATTATATATACAAAACTTCACATGTGCAACTTCAAGACTTGTGCACTTGCTGACATCACCATGAGACTATCCTCTATTATTGGTTGACCACACATCACAATATTTTATCATTGTAATACTCTTTGTAAATTAGGTACAACTTCTATATGTCTTCACCTAATGTGTTGCACATTGAATCATAACGTCAAGACACTATACTGAACATGTCCATGAATGTGCATCACTAGACAATCAAAACCTTGTCCATTGAAATAAGATTTTTTTTTGAAATCATGAATTTTAGTGATATTACTATGGGGGAGTATTGTAGAAACATGATTAGATCATTATTTTGATGATATGATACATTCATGATTGTATTTTTCATTGATGTCAACATAGCAATTTTTTATGGTATTTGATAGAAGAACAAAAATAAAAATGAAGTTAGTATGCACATATCATTGATTATTTTTCTAACAAGGTTAAAGGGTGATACTACTAAGTGTCTAACATATCTAGCTAACCTAAGGAGCAAAACATATTAAGTCTAGAAGAAGTTATACATGTTTTGGTGAAGAGTGTTCGAAGATAGAGTTTACAAAAGCATGTTGTGGTAAGCTTATTGTATGTCTTAGTAGAGTTGTTATTCTAAGAAGGAAGGTTAAAGGAATATAGAAGACATGTTGGAGATGACATCATTAAGCTCTATCATCACAATATTATATGTACAAAAAGTTATTCAAGTTATAAGGTGATAGATTGATGTTATTGCTAAGTATAATGTGTTCTTAATGAGGTCCTATAAGAATTAATTAAGAAGGTGTAATAGCCAAGTCATGGAATCATTTGATGGATTTGGTATAAAATATTGAAATTTTCCTTTATTATGAATGAATGATTGTGTGAAGCATGAAGATAATAATAGAATAGAAACAAGTTGATATGTGACGATAAGTTGAGAAGAGTGATGTTTGGAAAAAAAATCATTTTTGAGGTTTTATTTTGAGATCTGAGGCTTGATATTTGGATCCAAGGTTTTTGACCTAGTATATAAGGTTTGACAATGATTGGATTGGCTAATAAGATAGAGGAAAGATGATAAAGAAAAGTACAAACAAATATTCTATAAGGAATAGTTGAGAAATTAGTTGGACAATGATGTTCACTAGTCTTGCCCTAAAAGTTATTTTTTAGAATGGATCCTTCTACCTTCTACAACTCCTAATACTATTGGAAACTCCTAATAAGGACTCAAATTCTTACAATAGGGACTGTTACTTACTAAATGTGTTTATTAACTCCTAATAGGGTCCATCCTACAACAATGAAAATATATCAGTATATCTTTGTGGGCATTATTCCCACTAAGTTTTTCCCTCTGATCAAAGGGTTCCCTAGTTAATAAATCTAGTGTAACTATGTACGTGCATCTTCTTATGTTTTTTATTTACTTTGACTGAATGGTTAAGATTAATTAAGGTTGATAAACATTTTAATTAGAAAATTAGTTCAACCCTCCCCCACCTCCCCTCTCAGTTATCTTGGTGGACTATTATTTCTAGCAATTGGTATTAGAGTAGGAGGTTATTGAAGATAAATTTTAATGAATTTGGGAGATCAATGGATAAAATATTTATAAAGGATAGTATGAAATTTGATGGAAAGTTATCATGGTTAGAAGGAATAGATGAAAACACGTCTACTGTGTATGCATCAAGGATACTGGATCATTACAAAATTAGAAAAGACAATTATTATTGAAAGTAAACTAGAAACTTGTACCGGGGACAAGAGAGCTCTTTTCATGTTCAACATGAAATCTAGAGAAGCACTATTGTCTACACTTCCTAAAATAGAGTAAAATCAGTTAAAAAGACTTGCTACTTCTGAAAAGATCTCGAAAGCTTTGAAAAATAGTTTTAAAGGTGATGCACATTCTAAGAAATTGAGGCTTGAAAGCTAGATTTGTGTATTTAAAAATGTTAAAATGATGGAAGATGAATTTATAAGATCATATGTAGGAAGAATATCAGAAATTACTACAGGTATCGAATCTCAATGAGTAACTAAGGAAGATGATGAGGTGATATTGAAGATATTGAATATTTTAACACCACTATTTAAGTAGGAAGTTCAAATGATATAGTTGTTGATCTCTTCTACCAAAGATTTCACCAAGGAAAGATTACTTGGGAGACTTAAAATAGTTGAGAATGTTCTTAGACAATCTAGAGAATTTTTTTAAGTAGATACATCTTTCAGTGCCCGAAGCATTCACCCTAGTCTATCAAGGAGCACGAGTGCTAGAGGAGATTTTGATAGAAGTAGTAGATTTGATGATTACAAAAAGATAAAAGTAGTAGCCCTTCAAGTAAGAAGAGAAAAATATGGTTAGAAAATCATTAAATGTTGGACTTGTAATGAATTTTTTCATAGTGTATCTAAGTTTCCTAAAAGAGAGAAAAAGTATAAAGGAATGTTCAAACCTACAAGAGATAGAGATTGTTTGTATGCCAATGAAGAAGATGAATATGATGAAAAAGAAATAAGTTCTAGTGATGATGAAATAGGATTTGTAGCTATTAAAAAAGAAAGTTTAGAAAAAATGGTTTTCATATCATAGGTTGAGAAGAAATCTAATTGGATAATTGACAATATTTTTTCACATCATATGACTAGTGATATGAATAATTTTTTTGACTTCAAAAGCTATGATGGAGGAATTATTATAGTTGGAAACAATGTAGATTTCCATGTTAAAGTTATTTTATCTATAACTCTTGATGGTAAGACTAACACTGAGGTTGTCTATTTTTTTGATGGTTTGAAACATAATCTTTTGAGTGTTGGACAACTAGTTGATAAAGGTTATTAGTTGCATTTAATAGAGAAGTCATGCATGATTAGAGATAGAGATGGAGAGGTAATTAAAATAGGAAAAAGATCTAGAGGTAATGTATTTCTATTGAATCCCATTGAAATGATATGTTTGGTTGGAAAGGTAGATGACAGTTGGTTATGGCATAAGATATTTTGTCATATAAACTTTGAAATCATTGTGAAAACTAGTAATATGTTTGCAATCAAATATTTTCCTAAGATTGAAGAGCCCACCAACACAATTTGCAAGGAGTGTGTATTGGAAAAGCATAATATTGGAAGCATGAATGCTGATGATATTCCTATGGGGGAGAATTCTAGGAACATGATTAGATCATTATCATGATGATATGTTACACTCATGTTTGTGATTGTCATTAATGTCAACATAGCAATTTTCTATGGTATTTGATACAAGAACATCGAAAAGATCAAGTTGGTATGGATACAAAGTTGAACATTCTCTCTAAGAGATGCTAAAGGGAGATACTATTAAGTGTTTGTTACATGAAGCTAACCTTAAAAGTATAAGATATTAATTCTAGAAGAAGTTATGAAAGGTTTGTTGAGGATTGTTTTGGGATAAAGCTTACAGAGCATGTTCTGGTAAACTTGTTATAGCTCTTAGTAGATTTATTATTCTAAGAAGCCAAAGTTATAGATGTGAACAAGACATGTTTGAGAGGATGTGGCCAAGTTCACTTGTCATAATGCTACATGTATGGAAAGTTATTTAAGTTACAAGGTGAAAGATTAATGTTATCACTAAGTGTAATGTGTTCTTAATGTGGTCCTATAATAATTAATTGAGAAGGTGTAATAGTTGACAAAGAGAATTGTTTTATGGACTTGGTATAAATAAAGGACATTTTCCTTTATCATGGAAGTAGAATACATGAAGGAATTTGTGAGATGTATTAATGATTGTAAGAAACACAATAGTGGAATACAAATTTAAGTAAATCAAAATGAACGTGAAAGAAAATTCATTGCTAAGGTTTCATTTTGTGATCCAAAGTTGGATACTTTGATCCAAGGTTTGATAGTGATTGGTATAGTTGACAAGATAGAGGAATTAAGTTAAAGCATAGTACACATAATTATTCTAAAAGGAATAGTTAAGAGATCATTTGGATAGTGAGTTCGATGATCTTTCCCTAGAATCTCTTTGGATAGTGGGTCCATTTGTTTTCTACAATTCCTAATAAGGTTGGCACAACTCCTATTGGAATCTCCTAATAGGGATTCAAAGTCTCCTAACAGGGACTCATATGTACTAAATGTTGTAATAGACTCCTAACAGGGTCCATCCTCTTACAAGTAATATTTATATTAGTACATCATCTTGTAGGCATCATTCCCATAGGGGTTTTCTCTATGATAAATGGTTTCTCTATTTAAAACATCTAGTGTAATTGTCTATGAGCATCTAGCTATAGTTGCTATTTATTTTGTTTGAATGAATAAGATTGTTTAAGGTTGATAAATTTGTTAATTACTTGATAAATAATTCATTCCCCCTCACTCAATTATCTTGGTGGACTATTGTTTCTAACAATTTGTATCAAAGCATCAGGTCATTGGAGATAAAGTCTCAAAACTTTTGGAGATCCATGGAAAACACATTTGGAAAGGATAGTTTAAAGTTTGGTGGAACAAATTATGAAATTTGGAAGGAAAAGATTAAGACACAACTATTAATCACAGATTGGTTTTGACAAGTGAGTGTCTATACACTTAAGTTATTTACTTAGTTCATGCCAAACAAGTGAGTGCTGAGTCACTCATATGTAGAGTCACTGATGTGCCAAGTGATTTAGATACCAAGAAACTATTGCATGCCAAGTCATTTAGATGTTGAGTGACAATATTGAAGTCATAATATGTGTCAAGCACCAGGAAATTTAGATGTTGAGTAACTAAATTTTGTCATAATTATTTGTATTTGCACAAATTACTATGTAAACTAATTTTGGATTGACTTAAGGATTGACTTAAGGCATTTTGGTGATAAGGATCAATCTTAAGTGAAAATACCTATGTATTACATCCATCCAATCAGGTAAAGGGAAGGTTTAAGAGACAATATGGATGAATCACAACCATTAATTCATACCTAACCCCAAGTGACCTAGGTCTTCTTAAGGAGGAAAAATCCTAAAATTCTTATGTATGGAAAGAGAATGAATGAATTTAAAAAAAAAAAGATTTTTGCATGCACAAACTAAGAAATTCATGGTGACCAAGGAATTATGATCTAAATTGCATTGCATAATCAGCTAAAGGATAATAAAGGAAGGAAATAATGAACATCAGAGAGGCATCTAATCAAGAAGGATCTAGTACACAACAACATAGAGGTGATCTATCATCAAGAAATAGAGTGCTAATCGTAGTATCATTGCTGAGACATTGTGCTAGGTGAATCAGTTAAATCTTTTAACAAAGTAGTCCTAAGAAACTATATTGATATCCTCTAACAAGGTACTTATTTAATTGGGAGTTGAAGTCCTTTAACTAGGCACACTTATAACAGGGTGTTGAAATCCTCTAACAAAGTTCAAACCCAATAGTCTTTGTAAGCCTTTAATAGGGTAGACCTTTCATAGGGTAGATCATGTTTCATGATCAAACATTGTAACTTTCATTAGATACATTTCAATATTGTAGTAGTGAAGATTTTTTAGTGTCATCCCCACCCCAATTTTAACTTCTCATTGGAGTGTTTGTGGGTAATCACATCTTGCGTCATGTATATGTGAATTCTTACTTTTTTACATAATTTCTCCAACTTAGAATTTACTTTTCCTATTGTAATTCCAACAATTGGTATTAAAGCCTTGTTCTCTAAAAGTGAAGCTTTGCAACTTTGAGGAAAGATCTTGAAGATGGAAGTCTACAAGTTAGAAATGATCATTGAGAAGCAGGAGATTAAAATAGAACTCATTCTACATCAGTTAAATTAAGCAAGATAAGATCTAAAGAAATCATTGAAAAGAAGGAAATAAATTTCTATTGAGAATTATGAGGGCACAATCCAAGAACAAAATGAACACAATAGGAAAGGAGGAATATTATCATTAGAAATGATATGCTATTACATTAAATGCAGTAAAAATAGACTCCATGACATGCCCTATAGGCTTACAATATTATCAAATTTTAAAGAAAACCTTTCTCATAGTACCTTCTCCTGATCTCCTCCAAACATTGCCTTTACAATGCTAGAAATTTCCTTAAGTAACCCCAATTAGGTTTTGGGTTAGGAATATATTTTAGAATATGCCATTTGGAATCCACCACCAAAACATAAGGTTCTAGAAAACATGTTAGAAGTTAGTGTAAAATTAGAAGAACCATTAATGGTAGTCCAACTTCTAGAAGGCATAACTTTTGATCTAGGACTCTGATTGACAAATTGTTTACATTTCTAAAAGATCTCCAAGCACTCTAATGCCCAAGCTTTGCTCATTTCCCATTTTTTAGGCCTATACAATCAAATTTAGTGCCTCAAATTTGACTTTGTAGTGCTTTTAGGAGGTCTCTAGGAAAATTAAAACTACAATAAGTTTCAAAATGTAAAGCCTTTTGACTTGATTCTTCTTTTGGAGTTCATGAAATTAAAAGTATAATATTCCCTCCAACTTATTCCCCCTAGCTAATTATTCTCAATTAAATTATAACCTATTTTCTACATTGGCACATATCCCAAGGTGCTTAGAAACTCTATCCAAGAAAACCACTAGTGGAACTATGAGAGTTGGAATCTTTATTTGACCCAAATGGGTATCCAGAAATGAAAACACTTTAAATAGAAACTAAAAATAAGCATTTTTTGGGTGATACAAGATTTCCCTTACACCACTAGATGCTCCTACATCAGAGGAGAATGACACATAATAATAGGAGATGAACACTAAGTACTAAGCTATTTGAAAATAGAAATTTTGATGAATTTGGTGCAGAAATTGCAGATCTAATGGAAAAGAATATAACCCTAGCTGAAGAGATCAAAAATATTAATCTATAGAGCAAGAATCACAAGCCATATTACTATGTGAGGTAACCAAATGAAAAAATAAAGATATAGAAGAAAAAGTCATGATAGAAGATAAAAAAATAGTTTTGACCAATAGACTAGAAGAGAAATCATCAAAAGTAAATAGGAGTGCTCACACACAATTGGAAACAATGAATCCAGTCATGATTGGTAATCATGAAATAAATAGTAAACACATTGAGATAACAACACTAAAGTTGTAGAATGAATAGTTAAGAAATGTTCTGAAAAAGGAAAAAGAGTTTGCTAAAAATTTCAATAAACCTAGTAAAGCTATCAAGTACTTTGAACAATTGATGAGATCTCCTAGATCTAAAAATGATATATCTTGACTCCGATACACAACTACTAAAGAAGGAGAATCATCCAAAAGTGTTGAAGAGAGATATAAAAAAAGTAAGAGCTTGAGACCTACTTTTCATAATTATGGTAAGAAATGACATATTACTAATGTGTGTAGGAGCAAGACTATAAATTAGAATGTTAAGTACAAGAGCATGGGCCACTACCATAAGTGCAATAAAAAAGGTCGTCAGGAACATGAATTCAAAACCAAGACCATACACACTCAAAGATTTGAAGGATATTGTTATAACTATCATAAGTATGGACATAGAGCTTTTGAGTGCAGATCCAAACCCAAGTGGTCATTAAACAAGAAAACAAAGGTAAAGAACAATGGAAAATCTTATAAATGGGATTATAATATAAGGTATAGTTGTCACTACTATTAAGATTAATGACATGTTCCTAAGAACTATATTAAAACACACTTTAGGAGTTATTACAATAGGTGGTTGAGTCAAACCACATATTTTAGTTACTTGAAAACTAGTCGCATCAGTTAATATTGTCGAACAAGGTCAAAGGCACCAAGTTATGAGTTCAACAAAGGAAAAGGCAACAAAGATGTTGAAAATGTTAGAGATGAGATGAGAAAAATATGGAAGTGAAAGTAGGATCATAACATATCAAGTGCAAATGGTATCACTTCACCCAATAGGTCAACTTGGTACACTTCATCAAACTAAGCAATCAAGAGGTATGAGGGATTGATATTTCAAAGATATAACATACATAAGTTCCAATGATCTAGTTATGAAATTATTACATATGCATGAATAAAGATGGAAAGTATTATTAGAAATCAAGGAGAAATCTTTATAGTTTTTTCAGCTTTTTCATGTTACTACTAAGCATGAAAAGTCTCTTATGATTGCGAGGAAAAATTTTAGTGGATGCAATTGTAATAAAATTGGTTAGTTGAGGTTGAGCTCGTAATGATTTTTGAGAGAATGGAAAGTGCTGGAATACATTACAATAACTAAGAGAGGGGGGAGTGAATCATTTATCCAAGGTCCAGATGTAGAAATAAAACTTTTTCCAACTTATTAAACCCATAGAACATTCATACTCATGCAGGCATCCGTTAAATATTTACTAAAACTTGTATCTTACTATCAAATCAACTTGTAGAAATGTAAAGCATGTAACACAAGACATTCATTAGCACACTTAGCACAAGGATTTATGTGGAAAACCAATTTGGGAAAAACCACCACTAACATGCTACTCATTTTCACTCTTCTAGAGTGATGCCCTATTAAAGGTCAAGCCTATTAAAGGTTACAATACACACTATTAAATGTGACCTAGTTAAGGGATTTCAATTACCTTGTTAGAAGTGAGCCTTCTTTGAGGATGTTAGGCCACTCACTTGGAATGCCACTTAGTTAAAAGATTTTCAAATGACTATTTGTTCAAACTCAATCCAAAGGATTTACTCTAGACTAATACAATTGTTAGAGAGTATTAGTAGACCTTTGATGTGGTACAACTTACAACTTCTCTTACAAATTATAGATCTTTTTTTAGTCCTCAATTCTACTTGGCCTTTATATTTTGTAGCTCTGAAAACTTGTTCACCCTTCAATCATTAATCTCCTTAAGCCTTTATTTTTAACATGGCATCGTAGACTCTTCTCTTAGGTCATTTGATGAAGAAAAACCCTTAACTCCTTCTCCTCCTTCGGTTCTCACACATGACAAATTTTCTTCACGACCAAATATTCCTTTAAATAGGAAATTAAGATATTTTCCCACTCATTTTCCATTATCCAATTTAGGGTTTTGGATGGATTAGGTAGGATACAATGTATCTACCTCATATCTTGGATTTTCTAGAAAATTCTCCTAGAATCTATTTGAATTCACCTAAAAATGGTTTACATCAAATACTATGCCACCGACTCATCAACCATATCTTCCTTTTGTTCACAAGTTTCAAGAAAACAAGCTTGCTAGGTTAGATTCAAAAAACCTTTGATCTTTAACATAATGTAGCAACTTAACATCATCAATCATTTGACACTTGACACAATTGCATTTCTCAACATCAAATATAGAATTTTCTTTCACTCAGCTACAACTAACTTTCTGCCTAGCTTGCACTAACTTTGCTTGGCACCTAATATCCACTCAGTCAAGCTTGGCAGAAAAACTTCATGTATCTTGTTCTTCTAAACTTTATAATTGTAGAAAAAATTTTCTAACCTTAAGTAGATTAAAAATACATCATTTCATTACTATCTTAACTGATCCCTACACTTCATTACATAATCATAGCTCAATCCTTTCTCTAGGTCCGATTGTTACCTCTTATTGATTAAATCCCTTTCATTAATCAACTAAGTGATAGTAATTGAATCTTATAAGCAGTTGTCTTACCAAAAATAGTAGGTTTAACATTAGTGATAAACCAATGATTGAAAAACATAGTCTTCTTCAACAATCTCCCTCTTTCAACAATCTCTCTTAACGAGGATCTTTTTAATCAGATTTCAACAATCTCCCTCTTTGGCATTGATGTCAAACCAAATTGATCAACCAAGTCACTTAAATGATATACATATTTTTCAACCAATTTGACTTGGTTAAAGAAGTAAGCCAATACAAAAAAGAAAGCTTGTATTCAAATTTCTCCCTCTATCAACAACTTCCATCTTCTAATTATGTTACAAAACTCTTTCTTATAACTCCATTCCGAGTTCCTTCTTGTATCTCCCTCCTACTAGGTAGATTAGGATTTCTCCCTCTTTCTTACATTATTCATGTGTCCTCTTCTAATCAGCAACATCAACAATTATCTGATCTCCCTCTAAGACCAGTCTTGTTCAACTACTTTAACAACAATCTCCCTCTGTGATTATACTTTTTTTTTTAATGTACATTCTCTCATTTTGATCAATAAATTAGTTTAATGTACTCTCTCCCTCTTTGATAAAAATGCCAAAGAAATATACCAAAAAAAATTTCATCTTAAAAGCATGCAAATATAAGCTTTTATAGTTTCTTCAATTTTTCCCTCTATTACCTTTATTGTGACGGATTTGAAGTTTCAGAACATGTGATGTAGGAGCATCTACAGGTATAAAGGCAATCTTGTGTCAACCAAAAAAATGTACTTAGACTTAGTTTCTATTTCATGTGTTTTCATTTTTGGATACCCATTTGGGTCAAATAAAGGTTCCAACTCTCACAGTTCCACTATCAGTGTTCTAGGTTAGAGTATTTGAGCACCTTGGGATACGTGCAAATGCAAGAAAAATAGGACTATGTAATTGAGCCATAATTATGGTGGATTACAAGGTGTAAATTTGAGGGAGGATAAAAATTATAATTTATAATATTTTAGAAAAAAAAAAGGTCGAAAGTTTGTACGGTTTGGAAGTTATCACAATTTTTTAGTTTTTGGAGACCTCCTAAGAATGCTTCAAAGTCATGTTTAGGGCATTAAATGACATCATACATTGCCAGTAAATGGGGAATGAGTGAAGCTTTTCAATAGGGCTATAGAGTGCTTTGAGAGCTTTCTAGAAATGTAAATAGTTCATCAATCGGAGCTACGATTCAAAAGTGATGCCTCCCAAAAGTTCGGTTATTGTTTCTAGATTCTTCTAGTTGTTTGTCGACTTCCAATGCGACTTCTAGAGCCTTCTATTTGGTCGGTGGATGCCAACTAGCACTTTCTAGAATGTATTCCTAATCCTTAACCATTTGGGGTCTATTTAAGGACATTTCTAGCATTGTAAAAGGCAGTTTGGAGTGGAGTTTGAGAGAAGGTACTGTGAGAAGAAAATTATCTCCAGATTTATGCTATTGTAAGCCCATAGGGCATGTTTTGGAATATGTTTCTCTACACTAAGTGTACCAGCATATTTTTATAGTTAATAAAATTTCCCTTTCCTGTTGTGTCCGTTTTGTGCTTGGGTCATGTCCCCATCAAGTGGTATCAGAGCAACGTTTTCCTAAATGTGTAGACAGAGTGCCGACTATGAGGCAGTTTGCACTAGGACTATGTGGTTGTGGGTTTGAGTTAAGAAGATGCCTCCATGAAGAGAGTGTGATGGAAGAGTTAGAGCTATTAATCATGAGGAGGTCAGAGTAGGTCAAAGGAAGGTTCAAGCATTGCAAGAGGAGCTCCATAGAGGAACAAATGTTACTGTAGGTGACAAAAGTGAAGATGACAATGAAGAAGAAGAAATTGGACCATAAGGGGAAGTTGAAGGGAAGTTCTAAATCAGACAGAGGAGAGGCTTTTAAGGGCCATTACTAAGTTTGGAAAAATATCTACAATTGATGTGGGTGTATTTTGAGGAAATCTAAAATTGGATGAGTTGATCGACTGGATCCATGAACTAGAGGAGTTCTTTGAGTATGAGGATATCAGGGACCCATATAGGGTTAAGTTTACAAAGGCCATGCCAAAATTTGGTGGCAAGAGGTTCAATTGTAAAGAAATAAAAGAGGAAAGGATAAGATCACAAGGTGGGATCGCATGGTGGACAAACTAACGAAGTAGTTCATTCCTATTGACTATGACCTTGATTTGTTTAAGAAGATGCATGGGTTAAAGCAAGCAGGAAAATCAGTCTAGGAATATACGGAGGAGTTTTATCAACTTCTAATTAGAGTAGGGCATGTAGAAGCAAATAAGGAGAAGGTTGCTCATTATATTAGTGGGTTATGACCTAGCATCTAGGAGGAATTAAGTTTGGTAAGAATGACCAGTGTTGAAGAGGCATACCATTTTTTCCTATAAGTTGAAGAGAAGCTAAATAAAAAGTTTGAAGGGAGACAAAGAGGGTGCGGTTGAGGAGGAAGGGCTATTTTTAGGTCATCTGGAGGTTGAAATGATACCCAAAGGAAAAATGAGGATGTAAGTACTAGGAGGAACCAGAGGAACAAGGATTTCAACCGCCCTTGTGATAAAAAATTTGGAGATTAGAGAGGAAGAGGTAGAGGACATGGAAAAGGTTCAAGAAGAGGAGGTTTTCATGGTACCTATTTCCATTTCAATGAACAAGGTCATCATGCTTTTGAATGCCCTCAACAACAAGGAAGAACAGATAGGAGAGCTAAGGGCCAAGCTAGGGTTTCTCATGTAGATGAGGATACATAGTCATCACATTTAGAGGATGCAAAAAGAGGAGAGACCTTAGTAAATGAAATGGTCCTACTAAGTGGTGAAATTGAAGCAAGACAAAGGAGGAGTCTATTCTGTACCAGGTGCAAGTATGAGGATAAATATTGTGATGTGATCATTGATGGTGGTAGCACTGACAACTTGGTATTAGAGGGAGATGGTCTCTAAGATGAAGCTCAAGAGGGAGAAACACCCCCAACCCTATTAGATTGCCTGGGTGAAGGATGATCATAAGGTCTCGATAAGTGAACAATGCTTAGTAAAGTTCAAAATTGGGAGTTACCATGATGAGGTTCTCTATGATATTATTCCAATGGATGTTTGCCATCTATTGTTGGGTAGACCATGCCAGTTTGATAGGCATGCAGTACATGATGGTCATGCAAACACCTACTCTCTAACAAAGGATGGAGTTCACCACAAACTAAAGCCCATGAAAAAGGAGGTGAAAAGGTATGCAACAATGCTAGGATTTGTCTTATTGATGGAAGAAAATTTTTAGATGGCATGAAACATCAGCGTATGTGCTATGCTTTGATTCCTAGAAAAGATAAGGAAGTTAGTAGTGAAATACTACTTGAAGTTTCAGATTTATTAAGTGAATTTGGAGATATGATTTTTGATAATGTTCCAAAAGGATTGCCACCAGTCAGGCAAATCAGTTATCAGATAGATTTAATCCTTGGAATTAGTTTTCCTAAAAAGGTTGCTCATAGGATGACTCCTACTAAAACTAAGTAGCTAAAAATATAGGTTCAGGAGCTATTGAAGAAAGATTTGATTCGAGAGAGCCTAAGTCCATGTGCAGTACCTACAGTACTAGTACCAAAAAAAGATGGACAGTAGAGAATGTGTACAGACTCTCGAGCTATAAACAGGATAACCATCAAGTATTGGTTTCCTTTGCCAAGAATGGATGACCTTATGGACTGCTTGAGTGAGGCTTAGTACTTCACAAAGATAGACCTCAAGAGTGGCTATCACTAGATATAGATACGAGAAGGAGATGAGTGGAAAACTACCTTCAAGACCAAGGAGGGTCTTTATGAGTGGCTAGTCATGCCCTTTGGATTAACAAAGGCCACAAGCACGTTCATGTGGCTTATGAATGAGGTACTTAAGAAGTTCTTGGGAAAAAAATTTATTGTCTATTTAGATAATATTTTAGTTTTTAACAAGACTTTGGAAGAACATTTATTACATATTTGTAGTGTCCTTGAAAGGTTGAGGGAAGAGAAATTGTTAATTAATCTGAAGAAGGGTATCTTTGCAAAATGGGAGTTAGTCTACTTGGGTTTTGTTATATTACCTGAAGGTCTTAAAATGGATCCAAAGAAGGTAAAAGCCATTTTGGAATGGGCTACTCCAAGGTCTGCTACTGAGGTGAGATCATTTCATGGTCTAGTTAGTTTTTATAGGAAGTTCATTAAGAATTTCAGTGGCATATGTGCACCCCTAACTAACACAATAAGAGGGGATAGAAAAGAGTTCAAATGGACTATGACAACTGCGAGAAGTTTTGAATTACTAAAGAAGAAGGTGATAGAAGAACCTGTGTTGGCACTTCTAGATTTTACAAAGGTGTTCCAGGTGGATTGTGATGCTAGTGGTAGTGATATTGGAGCTGTATTGAGCCAACAAGGTAAGCCTATTGCATATTTTAGTGAAAAATTGAATGACACGAAAAAGAAGTATTATGTTTATGATCAAGAGTTCTATGCAATAGTTTAGGCCTTAAAGAAATGGAGACATTATTTATTGCCAAAGGAATTTGTTTTATATACTGATCATTAGGAATTATAGTACCTAAATAGCCAAGGTAAATTGAACCAGTGGCATATGAAGTGGGTAGAGTTCTTGTAGAGCTATACATTTGTGTTGAAGCATAGAAGTGGAAAATCTAACAAGGTTTGAGATGCATTAAATAGGAGGCAGTTGTTGCTTACAGTAATGCAGGTTGAAGTAGTTGGGTTTGATGAACTCAAGAATCTGTACCTAAGGATTCTGATTTTACTGAGGCATGGAAAGCTTGTAAAGAACCTATTGTTGTAGATAGAACTAAGTAGTTAGACTATCTAATTTAGGATGGTAGGTTGTTCAAGGGTAGTAAATTGTGTATTCCAAGGAGTTCCATGAGGGAAAATTTGATTAAGGAGAAATACAATGGAGGAATGGCAGGACATTTTGGTCAAGATAAAACCATTTCCATTCTTAGAGAACATTATTTTTGGCCTTAGATTTCACAGGACATCAAGAAGTTTGTACAGAGTTGTCAGATTCGTCAAGTGGCCAAGGTATTTAGTCACAATACTGGACTTTATCAGCCATTGCCTATTCCAACAAAGCCATGGGAGGACATAAGTATGGATTTTATTCTTGGATTTCCAAGGACACAAAGGGGTAATGACTCAGTATTTATGGTGGTTGATAGGTTCTCCAAAATGATACATTTCATTCCATGCCATAAAACTCGTGATGATGTCCATATTGCAGACTTGTTTTTCAGAGGGGTGGTAAGACTACATGGCCTCCCAAAGAGTATAGTTTCTGATAGAAACACTAAATTTGTGTGGTATTTCTAGAGAACATTGTAGAAGAAGTTGAGAACAGACTTGAAATTCAATTCCACACATCATCTGTAGACTGACGGGCCAAACAAAAGTGGTAAATAGAAGTTTGGGCAATTTGTTGAGATGTTTAGTTGGAGATAAGCACAAGGGATGAGATTTGATTCTACCACAAGCAAAATTTTCTTACAATAACTCCATAAATAAAAGTTCTAGTAGATCACCATTCCAAATTGAATATGGAAGTAGCCCAAGGACTACACCAGAATTGAGGAAGATAAAGCAAGGGGAGAGGACAAGTGTTGAAGCATAAGAATTTGCTTAACATATCAAGCGTCTACATGAGGGGGTCCAAGCACACATTATCAAGATGAATCAATAGTATAAAGCTAGGGCTGATCAAAGGAGAAGACATAAGGAGTTCCAAGTAGGGGATCTAGTCATGGTACACTTAAGAAAGGAGAGATTTCCAGTAGGTACTTACAACAAGCTGAAGATGAAGAAATTTGGCCCCTACAAAATTTTGAAGAAACATGACTCAGGAAATGCATATGAGGTGGAGTTGCTAGATGGAATTAACATTTCTCTTTTCTTCAACATTGTAGACTTAACAGAGTATCATGATGATGGTGCAGATGAGGAGTTGATGTTAGAGCCATGTCCAATTCCTACTTCTAAGAAGGAAGAGATAGAAGACATTCTGGATCATCATGTGGGTAGGAGTACCAGAAATAGGTAGTATGAAGACTATCTGGTTAAGTGGAAAGGCCGACCAATCAAGGACTCAACTTGGATATCAATAGTTGAGGTCTGATGTAAGAGCACCAGAGGTATAAGGGAAATCCTATATCACCCAAAAAAATGTACTTAGACTTAGTTTCTGTTTCATGTGTTTTCATTTATGGATACCCGTTTGGGTCAAACAAAAGTTCCAACTCTCACAGTTCCACTATCAGTGTTCTAGGTTAGAGTATTTGAGCACCTTGGGATATGTGTAAATGCCAAAAAAATAGGACTCTATAATTGAGAAATAATTATGGTGGGTTAGAAGGTGTAAATTGGATGGATGATTAAAATTGTAATTTAAAATATTCCAAAAAAAGAATCAGGTCAAAAGGTTGTACGGTTTGGAAGTTATCAAAGTTTTAAATTTTTGGAGACCTCTTAAGAATGCTTCAAAGTTAGGTTCAGGGCATTAAATGACCTTGTACAGGGTTGAAAAATGGGGGACAGGTGAAGCTGGTCCATTGGGCTATAGAGCGCTTTGAGAGCTTTTCAAAAATGTAAACAGTTCGTCAATTGAAGCTACGGTTCAAAAGTTATGCCTCTCGGATGTTTGGTTACCATTTTTAGATTCTTCTAGTTTTGTGCAAACTTCTAACACAACTTTTGGAGCCTTCTATTTGGTCAGTGGATGCCAGCTAGCACTTTCTAGAATGTATTCCCAATCCTTAACCCTTTGGGGTCTATTTAAGGACACTTTTGGCATTGTTAAAGGCAGTTTAGAGTGGAGTTTGAGAGAAGGTACTCGGAGAAGAAAATTATCTCTAGATTTATGCTATTGTAAGCCCATAGGGCATGTTTTGGAGTCTCTTTCTCTACACTAAATGTACTAGCATATTTTCATAGTTAATAAAATTTCCCTTTCCTGTTGTATCCATTTTGTGCTTGGGTCATGTCCCCATCAACATGTGATTACTTTAGGTAGCTCCTAAAGTAAGATCTACTACATCAATTTGTATTATATGAACATTAGCTTGTTTTATGTAGGGCACTCCTTTTGTCACTTAAATAGCCTTTGATAGGGGTATCACCCCTACTTTACCTCTTAGATACTCATGAACATTCTTCGGCAATGATCTTGTGAAGATAATAGCTATTTGTTCCTTTGAGTTAACATATTCCATCTTCACCTCTTTATCTTGAACTAACCATCTCACATAATTATACTTGATTGAAGTGTTCTCTATCTTTATGTGCATCACTAGATTCTTTGATATATTGATTGCAATTGTATTATCACAATAAAGTATCACTTGTTTTGTGATTTCTTCCTTCATTCCTTTGAGCAGTTGTTTGATCCATACAATGTTTGTGTAATTTACAATAGCAACAACATATTTAGATTCAGTAGTAGATTTTGGAGTGCCACTTTATTTCTTGCTAGTCTATGTAGCTAGTCTCTTACCTTAGAAAAATGCTTCTCCACTCGTGCTCTTTTTGTCATCAATGTTTCCAGCCCAATCAATAGCAGTGTAGGCTCTCAATTCAAACTTTTTATTCTTCTTGTAGTATAGACCAACCTCTTCTGTTCCTTTTAGATATCTCATTATTCTCTTCATAGACATTAAATGATTCTCCTAGGGATTAGCAGAGAATCTTGCTACTATCCCTATAGATAATGGAATATCAAGTCTACTATGTACTACATATTGCAATTTCTCAATCATAGACCTATATAATGTTTGATTCACCTCTGTTGAATTATCATTCTTTGACAACTTGTGTCCTGTCACTATAGGTGTACTTACTAGTTTGGAATATTTTAGTCGAAAAGTTTTCAATATTTCTTTGACATACTTTGACTGAGTGTTGTATATACTGTACTTCATCTGATAAAATTACAAACCCACAAAAAAATTGATTTCTCCAAACATAGACATTTCAAATTCTTGCTTCATCTGATTTGCAAAATCTTTACATAAAACATCTTGACCTTGAAATATAATATCATCAACAAATATTTTAGTATCAAAATACCTTTGCATTTATCTATCTTTATGTATATATTGTTGTTATCATCATTCCTTTCAAATTCAATCTTCACAAGATAAATATGAAGTCTCTCATACCACGCTCTTGGAGCTTGCTTCAAAACATATAGGGATTTGTGCAATCTATAGACCATGTTCTTATTCATATCATCAACCAAACCTTGTGGATGTTCTATGTAAAGTTCTTCTTCTAGTATGTCATCCAGAAATGCAAATTTAATATCAATATGATAAACATTGAAATATTTTTATTATATGTAGCATAAGCAAGTAGAGTTCTTACTCCTTCCATTCTAGCAATAGGAGCAAATGTCTCTCCACAGTCAATTCCTTCTTCTTGTGCATATCATTGGAAAACTAGTCTTTCTTTTTTTCTTGTGACTTTACCATTCTCATCTAGCTTGTTTCTAAATACCCACCTGGTGCCAATCACATTCTTGTCTTCTGGTCTAGGAACTAGACTCTAAGTTGTGTTCTTCTCTATCTATTCAATCTCTTCTTCCATGGATTTTTACCAATCCACATTTTCTAATGCATCTTTCACTATTTTGGGCTCTTTCATGCTTAGGAAACATGATTCACTTTTCAATCTATTTCTTGTTATTGGATTAGCATTTTTATCTCCAATAATTTGATCAACAAGATGATGTCTTCTGGAATATTTGAAAATCTTGGCTTACCTCTTGTTTCTTGATTTTGTCTTTCAGCTTCAAAATCATTGTGTACATCTCTATTAGGTATCTCGACATCTCTTTCATGTCTATTAGTCTCAAGATCATAATGTCCATCTTCTTAATTCTATAACTCAACATCTAAATGCAACTAAGTTCTGAATGCAACTTGGCATTCACACGAATCGGCATGATAGTCACTGATACTTGTTGGTTTCTCACTTGATTTTTAGAATCTCCTTCAACATGAATTTCTTCATAAAATTATACAAATGATTTATATTCTTCTATTTCTTTCATAGATTCAACCTCATTTACCTCTATAAGTTCATCAAAATTCATATTTGCACTTTTCACAATTTTGTTAGTGTTAGTATTTAAACATGTATAAGCTTTACCTCTTGTGGAGTATCCAAGGAATTTACCTTCTTCAATTTTTGCATCAAGATTTCCATTCCTAACATATTTAAGAATGTTACACTTACTTCCAAATACCTTAAGGTATTTTACATTGTGTGTATATTCATACCATAGTTCAAAATGTGTTGAATGAGTACCTTTCTTAATTTGCAAATGGTTCAAGGTTATATACAATAGTACTTACAACTTCTCTCTAGTATTTTAGAGAAGAATTCTTCTCCATCATAAGTGTTCTAGCACAACTCATTATAGAGCAATTTCTCCTTTCAACAATCCCATTTTATGGAGGGGTCCTAGGGGCATATGTCTATCTTTTGATTCCTCTATCATTACAAAATATCTCAAACTCATTTTATGTGAATTCTCCTCTATCTGATCTTAAGAATTTAAAACTTTTACCTGTTTCTTTCTCAACTCTTGCCAATTACTACTTAAACATTTGAAAATAATTAGACTTCTATTTCAAAAATCTAACTATCATCATCCTAGAATAATCATCAACAAATAGCATTATGCACTTATCTCCTCTGTAGCATTGAACTTCAATTGGACCACACAAGTCAATATGAATAATCTCTAGTATTTCTTTAGAGGTATAAACTTTACTCTTAGAGCTTGACTTTATCATTTTTCTTAGCTGTCATTATTTCCAAACTGCGTTATTAGGTTTCTTAAACTTAGGAAAACCTCTAACTTTATAGATGTTATTGAATCTAACCAATTTATCAAACATAACATGAAATAACCTCTTGTGCCAAATCCATACATCATCAAATTTTCCAACAAAACAATTAGCATCCTATGTATCGAGATAGAATAGATTACTTCTAGTTTGATCACCTTTTTCAATCAGTTTTCCATTTGTGTCATTGTTGGTACACATACGGACCTAGATTTTAAATTTTTAGTTTCAAGCCCTGAACCTCTGCGAACTACATCAGACTTGGTTCAAAGTAGTTCAAAATGATAGTTTTATATACCTATAAACAATCACCTATAAATTTTTACCTGGGCATAATTTTGCAAATCAATTTAGTGGAAAGGAAGAAGATATGGATTGTGCCAACATATCCATAATTCAAAAAGATCCAATGGTGGGATAAAAAGTTATACCTCCCAAACCCAAACCTATTCTTACTATTAGAAATATTAATGACTATAATTTTTAGTGTTGAATCTTGAACCTCTTTGAACTAAGGTTCAAAGTAGTTCGAAGTGGTTTAGGTGGATTAAAATAGTTTAGAGTATAGGATCAAATGCATTTGATAGTTTAAGGAGTTCAATTGGCTCAACCAAGACAAACAGGTACAAAGGATGCATAGGTTCAACTTAGTTCATAGGTTTAAGGAGCTCAAATAGAGGTAGATTGAATTTAAAGGTTTAGTAGTTTAGAGTTCAAGTTCAAAACATGACATGGTTCAAAGTGGTTCAATGGGTTTGATGGTTGGATAATTTTATCTACTTGCCAGCAGCAACCAATAACTTTTAACTTAGACATAATTTTACCAATCGCTTTAGTGGAAACATATCAAAAAAATATATCAAAAAAATACCCTAAAATGAAGGAAATCCAATAGTGGAATAATTAGTTATGCCTCTCATACTCAAATCTATTAGTTTTTGTAACTAAATAACCACCTTCAAACATGTCAATTTTTATAACTAAATAACTAGCTTCAAACCTATTATTTTTTATAACTGAATAACCACCTTTGAACCTATCTATTTTTATAACTAAAAAATCACCTTGAAAAACTATATATTGTAAAAACATGAGGAGAAAGGGGTTCTAGGATTTTCTTTTTGGGTATAAATTGTAGACTTGTGGCTGCAAAGTAAAGCTTGGGATATCAGAAAAAAAGAAAGGAGAATAGATTTTTTTTTTGAATAATGATTTGTACATGTCAAATAACAAAATTAGTTTTATTTTTTTTGTATTTAGAGGAAGATTAGTTTCATGAAGAAGAAATTTGAGTTCATGTAATAAATCTCTAATCAATGTTGATCTTTGTGTCATATTGTTCATCTTTGAATGTAGTTTGATACATATAATCTCTTTCATGATTATATTCTAGACTTTGTGCTTTAATTTTCTATGCGTTTGGAAAAGATCATTCTTCTTTCTCTCTATGTCCATTATGTGATGCAACATTCAAGAAAATGGACTTTGTGTCATTTTTTGTTTGCTTTCATTTCAATCAGTTAATATTTCAACATCTACTTTGTGTTTATGAATAGATGTTTGTAAACCTTTTATACTTTTTGGTTAAAAGAATCCATATTTGATTCATTATAAATCATGTACACGGAGTTGTACCTAGATAAATTTAGAGGAAGGTTATCAATTCAATGATAACCTATCCAACTATTAGTACTGATTTAATCTTTCTATGTGGGCATTTAGAGTTAATTTGTATTTATTTCTTTGGAGGACAATTGGTTGACTAACATATTTTTGGCAACTCTATTGGATCATCGGAAATGATAGATCAATGTTTTTCTTTCTTTGGTAAATTTTTTATCTCTCCAAGTAGGGGTTGGTGACTCTATTAGAAAATTTCAAAAATTTTGGTTAAAAAGTCTAATGTTTTCATTTTTAGAATTTGAGGTACCTCTCCAAAAATGGAGGTTGATGGCTCTGTTGAAGAAGGATACCCAATAGCCTTTATTATATATAAAGAAATCTTAAAAGACTAGATTCTAAAAAGAGATGAAGATACCTCCAAAACCTTTATCTTTATCCCATCATTCAAAGGTAGCCCTATCAGAGAGGTTACCAAAGAATTTGCAACACAAGTAGGCTAGTTGAAATCTTTTTATGGTGCTAGCCTCATAAAGAAAAGATCCCAAATGCAAGATCTAGAAAAAAAAAAAAGTACATGCATGTGAAAAATAAGAGATGGGATATGAAATACAAGTGGGAGAAAGATCTTGAAGAAGGAGGAACTAGAAGTCAGCAAGATGATGAAAATCTAGATGCCTTTCAGCCACACATGATTCCTGTCTCCACATCACCTCTAGTAAATCCTAAAGTTGAGGTAAAGACTTTAGATTGCCCATCATTATTTTTGTCTAATGAACATTTTGAGTGTATTCAAAAAGATTATGATGTTTCCTTTTAATTGGCTTCTATGACTATGGAGACTTCTATAAAATCTTTGACTGTGACTTCATTCCATGAAGATAGTTCATATTTTGATACCCAAGAAGACAATAGGAGTATATTATGCTCACCTATAGAATTCATGGAGGATTTCAGCAAGGAACCATGTTCAAAGAATGACAATCCTTTGAAACCTTCCCTTATAAATGATTCTTGTCTATTTAAGGAAACTAAAGGAATGATCGTTAGTGATTTTCAAGAGGCTGCAAAGATACATGATGAAAATCTATCCTCAAAGAATGCTAAACTGTTGATGGAAAGAGAAAAGGTTGGAGTTGGTTCCCAGCTCATTGAAAACTCTACTGAAACACCAGGTGAAACTTTCATCTATGAGGAAGAGGAAGAGATCACAAGTAAATTTTTATCATCTCTAGAGCAAGAGAATTTTTTATCATCTCTAGAGGATTCCTCTTTGGATAGCCATGGTATGAATATAAAACATATAAGCTATGAAATTTTGTTTGATGATTTATTTCATTCTTTTGGGTATGATTCTATTGAAGATAGTGTTGTAAAATCGAAAGATGAATTGGGAGAAAAGAAAGGTCAAATGTTTCACATATTTGGTGATGCCCCAATTCTTGATAGGGTTGGAGAGATCTATTTTGATAAATTTGATCCCATATTATATGAATTATCTTTGTTTGGTGATGTAAAACATGATTCTCATGGTTATTATAATAAGTGGTTCATAAGAAGCAATATTTGGGAGGTTGATGAAGAATTTCCTAAATATTATTCTTCCCAATTTGAAATCTTTCTTGATTTGAAAAATGATGTAGAAAAGCCGCCTGTAGATGAAGAATTCTATGACGAGCTTTGGTTGTTTTGGATAGAGTTTTGGGTTGCCTAAATTTTAAATGCTATGGACTTGAGTTTCAACATTGTAGAAGTCACCATTAAGCAATGGCATGGAGCTACTTTATTAAGACATGGCTTGTTGATGTAGAAAGGTTCCTACTTCTCCTAGTCAGTAAATGGATTCATGTGATTCTTATCTTACTACTGATTTTATGGTAGGTTCTCTTCATACCTCTATATATATTTTGTAAATATGTTTTGGCATGCGTAATGGTAGTTTGAATAATGTTCAAGCTTTGTGCTTGTTGGTAGTTTAGGATTTTTTGGTTTGTTGGCTTTACCTTGCTCCCCTCCTCCACCCTCTCTACAAGTAGCTCCCAATTTTATCTTCTTGGTGACTCTATTCATCCAATGAATAAGGCACTTGTCTTTTTCTAGAGATTTCTGGAGTTCTCTATTTTTGCATAAAAAATAGTCCCATAGCTAGAGCCCCTGTTGGTACACATATGGACTCAAATTTTAAATTTTTTGTTTTAGGCCTTGAAAATCTTTGAACTACTTCAAACATGGTTCAAAGTAGTTCAAAATGATAGTTTTGTATACCTATTAATAGTCACTTGTAACTTTTTACTCAGGCATAATTTTGCAAATTGCTTTAGTGGAAAGGAAGAAGATTGGGATTGTGCCAACATATCCAAAAATTAGAATAATCCAATGGTGGGATAAAAAGTTATACCTCTTGAACTGAGACCTAGTCTTGCTATCAAAAATATTAATGACTATAATTTTCAGTGTGTAATCTTGAACCTCTTTGAACTAAGGTTCAGCATAGTTTTAAGTGGTTCGAGTGGATCAAAGAAGTTTAGAGTACATGATCAAATGCATTTGATAATTTAAGGAGTTCAATTGGTTCAACCAAGAAAACAATTTACAAAGGATTCATAGGTTTAACTTGGTTCATAGGTTCAAGGAGGCCAAATATAGGCATATTCAATGTAAAGGTTTACCAGTTTAGAGTTCAGGTTCAAAACATGACATGGTTCAAAGTGGTTCAATAGGTTTGATGGTTCGACAATTTTATCTACCTGCAAACACCAACTAATAACTTTTAACTCGGGCATAATTTTATGAATCATTCTAGTGGAAATATAGATGAAAATGATATCACCAACATATCCAAAATTGAAGGAGATCCAATAGTGGAATAATTAGTTATGCCTCCCATACTCAAACTTGTTAGTTTTTATAATTGAATAACCACCTTGCAAAACTATATATTTTAAAAACATGAGGAGAAAGGGGTTCCAGTCTTTTCTTTTTGGGTAGAAATTGCAAATTTGGGGTTGTAAAGTAAAGCTTGAGATAACAAAAAAAGAGAAAGGAGAATAGATTTATTTTTCTAAATAATGATTTGTACATGCCAAACAACAAAATTAGTTTTATTTTGTTATATTTAGAGGAATAGTAATTTAATGCAGAAAAAAATTTGAGTTGGTGTAACAAATCTCTAATCAATGTTGATCTTTGTGTCATATTGTTCATCTTTGAATGCTATTTGATACATATAATTTTTATCATGATTATATTCTATATTTTGTGATTTACTTGTCTCTAGGTTTGGAAAAAATCATTTTTCTTTCTCTTTATGTCTGTTATGTGATGCAACATTTAAGAAAATGGACTCTGTGTCATTTGTTGTTCACTTTATTTTCAATTAGTTAGTATTTCCACATCTACTTTGTGTTTATGAATAAATGTTTGTGAACCTTTTATGCTTTTTGGTTAAAAGCATCATATTTTATTCATTATAAATCATGTACGAGGAGTTGTACTCGGGTAAACTCAGAGGAAGGTTATCAATTCAATGATAACCTGTCCAACTATTAGTGTTGATTCAATCTTCCAATCTGGGCATTTAGAGTTAATTTGTATTTATTTCTTTCGAGAACAATTTGTTCACTAATAGTCATATATCTTAGTATTCTTGTTTCCAAATTCAACATTTCATAACAAATTATTTAATTGTGACACACTCAACAAGTTATAGTTTGGTGGACTTCAACATAGTAAGCATTGTCACATGAAATCTTATCTGTAAGTTTGATAGAACCTTTTCATTTTATCAAACATAGTGCATCATTATCAAATCTTATACTATTTCCATCATAACAATTCAAGGTAATGAACTTACTTCTATATCTAGTCATGTGATGTGAGCATCCACTATCAATGATCCATCTATCATTTTTTCCACATAAGTCACAAGTGCAGTTGCCTCATCTTCATCAGATTTGTCCTTCATTACAACGTACACCACTTCATCATCATGTTCATCAGAATCATCTCTATTTTCCTCTTTAGCAATGTAGTATAAGTTCTTGGCTTTATCTTTGTAATCTTTGCCATAATCTTCTCTTATGTTTTTGTACTTGTTTCAATCTTTGTAATTCTTCTTCTATGTACATCTTGCAGTGATATGAAAAAATTCATTGCAATTGAAACAAATGATGGGTAACTTAAATTTGAACTTTCCTTTACCTCTATGAAATCTCTTTTCTAATATTGCTTCCAATTGTTCAACATCTTCCTTATTTGTATCACTATCACTAGATACATATTTTATCTTTCTCTTCTTCTTCTCTACTTCACCTCATTAGAGTCCAATAACAACTTAGCCTTGAAAGTAGATTCAAGGCTCCAAGGTTTGTAATTATCAAAATTTCATAGCTCAAAAGTAGTGACTCTTCCTACCAAACCCTCAAGGGTTAGATCATTTCCTGGTATGCATGTCAACTCTTGAATTGAAAAAACTCTAATAGCTTAAGCAAGCAGTAATGTTCCCAAGACTTTACTTAACACAATATCATCATCTATATGACCAGTAGCACCTCTTATTACACTAATAACTTCTTATATTATAGCAACATATTGTGAAATATTTTTACCTTCTTCCATTCTCATATCATCAAATTTACCTCTGAAGCTTTTAGATTTGGCTCTTTGAACATTTTTGTATCCTCTATAGATGGTGTGTAGAGCATCCCACATTTTCTTTACAATGTCATAGCCTTTGATATCATCTAATTTGGCATATCTTAGAGAAATGACAATATCCATCATCACCTAATTGTGTTATTTCTTCTTCTTCATATCTTTAGTAGATAGAGCTCTAACTAGATCAACATGTTCCATTGTAATGGTAGATTATGCATGACCTCCAAGAACCCTAAGGTGTAGTTTCATCAAACTTTTCCATGTAGGAAAGTTATCTCTATTGAGGTTTGGTACTTCTCCTTTGGACATCTCAATCTTTGTGATTCTAGTACCTTGAAACTAATCCTATTAAGTAGATGACTTTGATACCAATTTTTGGAATACTTTAGAATAATTGAGAGGGTGGGGGTGAATTAGTTATCAAAGTTCCAATTGTATAAATAAAGCTTTTTACAACTTAATGAACCCATAAAAAATCCATACCTATGCATGCATCCATGAAGTATTTACCAAAACTTGTATGTTACTATCAAACCAACTTGCAGAAATGTAAAGCATAGAACACAACAAATTCATCAGCACACTTGACACAAGGATTTATGTGGAAAGCCAATTTAAGAAAAACCACCACTAACATGCTACTCCTTTTCACTATTTTGAAATTATGCCCTATGAAAGGCCAACCCTATTAAAGGTTACAATACAAACTATTAAATGTGATCCAGTTAAGGGATTTCAATCACCTTGTTAGAAGTGAGCCTTGTTAGAGGAGTTTAGGCCACTCACTTGGAATGCCATCTAGTTAAAATATTTTCAAATGACTATTAGCTCAACCTTAATCCAAAGGATTCACCCTAGACTGATATAATTGTTAGAGAGTAATAGTAGAGCTTTTATCTAATACAACTTGCAACTTCTCTTATAGATTATAGATCTCTATTCAATCCTTAATTCTACTTGGCCTTCATACTTTTCAGCTCTAATAGCTTATTCACTCTTCAAGCATTCATCTTCTTAAGCCTTTTTTCTCAATATGCCATTGCATACTCTTCTCTTGGGTCTCTTGATGAAGCAAAACCCTTAACTCCTTATCCTCCTTAGGTTCTCACACATGACAAATTTGTCATGACTAGACATTCCTATAAATAGGAAATTAGAAAAAAAAAAATCTCATTTTCCATTCTCCAATTTACGGTTTTAGATGGATTAGGTAGGACAAAATGTATCTACCTCATATCTTTTCATTTTTTAAAATTTCTATAAGTATCCATTTGAATTCACCTAAAAATTCTTTGCATCAAACTTATCTTCCTCCTAGTTCACAAGTTTCAAGGAAACAAACTTGTCATCTTAGATTTGGAAAATCTTCAATCCTTAACATAATGCAGTAGCTAGACATTATCAATCTTCTAATGCTTGGAACATATTGTGTTGCTCGGTATCAACTATAGAATTTACTTTCACTTAGATCCAACTAAATTTCTACTCAGCTTGCACTAAATTTTCTTGTCACCTACTATCCACTCGATCAATATTGGTAGACAAACTTCATGTATCTTGTTCTTATAAACTTTCTACATCTAATACATCATGTCATCATTTTCTTAACTGATCCTTGTACTTCATTACATAATCATAGCTCAACCTTTCCTCTAGGTGTTGTTGTTACCTCTTATTGATCAAATCCTCTTCCTCAATCAACTAAGTGATAGTACTTGAATCTTATAAGAAGTTGTCTTACTAGAAAATAACGAGTTTGACATTAGTGACAAAACAATGATTAAACATACAGTCCTCTTCAAAAATCTCCCTCTTTTAGCAATCTATCTTAATAATGATCATTTAAATCAGATTTTAATAGAAAGACATTTGAATGTTGAGTGAGTCAAATATCAATTGATGCCAAGATTATAGTTGTGTAAGTAGTTAGCATTAATTGTAGTGTTTTAAAAGATATTTGATCAATTTATACCCCTTTAACATCATTTGAATTCAAGAAAGAACATGAAGAGCTAAAGGTGATCTAAAGAATCCAAATTGAGCATTTGCAAGAGACTCGAACGACTATTTGACATCATTTCATTAGGATTTGTAAGGTATTTACTCTGTGCTAAGCTACGTAGCTTCATAGTTCACAAACCCTAGATATATGTAATGCGATATAGTTCTTCTAAAGTGAAAGGTATAGAGGGAAAATAGGTTTTAAATGTTTAGCTAATTAGCAATGAGATAAAATGACCTATTTCCAAGGCTATTCTAGATATAGCATATAACAAATATCCCTCTACTGTGTTGTCCATGATACCTCTGTGAGTCTTAATGATTCAAGATGTTAGGAATTGTTACATTTACAAGATTGGAAGCATAGGTGATATGGAAATTAGAGAAGAATATGGGAGACAACATTAAAATGGAGCATTGAAGGAACAATAAAGTATTGTCAAAAAGAAAGGATTAACTCATACCCTAGATTTTCCAAACATTTTCAAAACTGAGTGGATTAAGATTGTCTTGAGAAGAATTCATGATAGCTCAACATGGTTAGAGAATGGGGTAGTTAAAATAACAAAGAAAATTTTTCATAGGGTAATAGGGTATCCAACCCTAGATTTCCCAAAGACTACGACAAGTGATTCAAAGGAAGTCATTAAAAAGAACACAAGGGCCATATAGAATAAAAGGGCAATGACCATTGAAAAAATCATAGATCCCTTGATAACTTTTGTAGTTAGGGTAATAGTACACAAATTTTATCAATCAAGAGGATTAAATTGTGTACCTTGCATTGCCATGGATATGGGCTACAAAATTTTAAAGAAAGTTCATACTTATGATCTTGCTGAGTTATAGTTGCAAAAATTGATTGAAAATCTAGGAGCTATACAGAAAAAAAAAGAGTGCACAATGTAAATTTGGATCTATTCTAGTATGTATTTTCTTTTATGTGAAGAATAAATTTCCTAAATTTGACCTAAGGTTGTATGGAAGACAAATAAATCAATTGTAGTAGAGATATGAGAATTCATTGAACAATTAGGTAATAACTTTGCATCAGTAATGACTTGTTATTTTGGAGATTTTAAACAATCTATGAAGAAGAGATTAATGATACCAATCTCACTAGTGGAGAAACATTATGATGATGTTTTATTTCTAGTTGATAATGATCACACAAATGTACAAGTAGCAATTCCTAGGTTGAGATGGATAATGCCATTAGGATGTGAGATCAATGTTGACAAGGCCTTTGCAACCATCACATCATTACTTGTAGAAGAAGTGGACAAATAAGTGTTGGAATATTGGCTTGATGATGATATGTTACATTCATGATTGATTTTTTCACTAATGTCAACATAGCATGTTTGATATCTTCTTTGGTATCTGACAGAAGAACAGTGGAAAGATTAAGTCACTACAGATGGTTAGTTGAGCATAATAACCACCTAAGCTTATGAAAGATATTTTTGAGTATCTAGTATATTCAATTAATGTCAAAAGTAGAAAAGACATGTCTAGAAGAAGTTATGTAATTTTTGATGATATATGTTCTAAGATAGAGTTTATAGAGGCATGTTCTGGTAAATTAGTTATATCTCTTAGTAGAGCTAATATCTTGATGATCAAGGTTGAGGACATGAAGAAGACATGTTGATGATGATGTGGCTAAGATTCCTTTTCATAATATTTAGTGTATGAACAATTATTCAAGTTGCAAGGTAGAAGATTTATGTTATCACTAAGTGTAATGTGTTCTTAATGAGGTCCCATAATAATTAGTTGAGAAGGATTAACAACAAACTCGGGAATTGTTTTATGGACTTGGTATAAAGGAAGGATATTTTTCTTTATCATTCATTATATGGATACATGTGACTTTGAAATGTTCAAAAAGTAGTAGAGTAGTATAGAATACAAAGTTGAGCAGAGTGGTGCAGAAGTGAAGGAAACTTCATTATCAAGGTTTTTTTTGAGTGATCTAAAGTTTGGCATTTGGATCTGAGGTTTGTGACCTAATATACAAGGTCTAATAGTGATTGGTCTATTTCACATGATAAAGGAAAGTAAAATGGAAAGAAGATACCAATAAATTACTTGTTTGAGCAGTGAGCTCTTCTTGTCATTAAAATTGCATGTTTGGGCAATGGGCTCTTCTTGCATACATTATACCACAACTCCTAATAGATTTTCAATCTCCTAATTAGGATTCAAATTCTTCTAATAGGGAATCATTGTACTAAATGTTGTAACAAACTCCTAATAGGGTCTATCCTCTAACAAGGAATATCTATATTAGTACATCATCTTGTGGGCATCATTCCCACTGGGGTTTTCCCTTTGATCAAGGGTTTCCCTAGTAAAAATATCTTGTGTAATTGTCTATGTGCATCTTTTTATGGTTTCTATTTAATTTGATTGAATAGTTAAATTTTCTTAATGAAAATAAGTGGTTTAATTATTGGATAATTGATTCACCACCCACTCTTAGTTATATTGGTGGACTATTATTTCTAATAGTTTGTATCAAAGCATTAGGTCCTTGAAGAAAAAGTTTAAAAGCTTTGGAAGATCCATGATGAACATATTAAGAGAAAATATTCCTATATCTAGCAAAAAAAATTTCAACACCAAAGTTATGTAAATTCTTTGTGAATTATCAACTTTGTGTAAAGAGAAAAGTATTGAGTTTACAAATCCATAATCCTTTTGTTGTTTTCAAGGACACAATAGTAAAAGAAAAGATAGATCTAGAATAGAAGATGACATAAATATAAAGGATGGTATTAATCTACTTACAAAGAGAGAACCCAAAGGTATGAAATTTTTTGTTTGTTGGATGTGTAAAGAATTTGGTCATTTTTCAAGTAAATGTCCTAAGAGATTGAGAAAATCTAGGAAGAGTCTACCTTTTGATAAAGTTCAAGAGTTTAGAGAAAGTATGGAAAGATCCTTGAAATATTATGTTAATGAGTCTAGATTGTTTAATGAAAAGAATGTGTTAGAAGAAACAACACTAGTGACTATTAAGGAAAGTGTAAATGAGAGAATTGATGAGAAATTTAGAGTACAAGAGAGAATAGTTGATTAGAATTTAGATAATGATGTTCTTGTTTCTAATTGAAGGAATAATGAGGTATTTCTTATGACTAAAAATGATTTGTACAATGAAGGAGAGAAAAGGCAAGAACAAAGCTCAAAACCTTTAGTAGAACCAAGAGTTGAGATAACAACTCCTACTTTAGGAAAGAATATGATAAATAATCAACCATCCAAATAGTTCCTTAGAAGAAAAGACAAAGGTGTGATGAAAAGAAGTAGAGTTAATGAAGAAATATGCTTGATATCTCGAGTTGAACCAAAGAATGTAGATGAAGCATGTGAAGATGATTACTAGAAACAAGCCATTATAGAAGAATTAGATTAGATAGTAAAGAATGAGACATGGGAATTGGTCCCCGAACCAACAAAAAAGAATATCATAGGAACCAAATGGGTACTCAAGAAAAAGATGAATGAGCAAGGAGAAGTTGTAAGAAAAAAAGAAACATTGGTATGTAAAGGTTATTTACAACAATAAGGAATAGATTATGAGGAGACTTATTCTTTAGTAGATAGAATAGAAGCAATAAGATTATTCTTAGCCTATGCAACAAAAAATAAATTCAAAGTATAGTAGATCGATGTAAAGTTAGCATTCCTAAATGGAGAACTTGAAGAAGAAGTATATATTGACCAACCTAAAGAATGTCCTTTGATAGATGGAAAGGACATAGTATGTAGACTAACAAAAGAATTGTATGGATTGAAGCAAGCACCCAAAACTTGGTATGCAAGGTTGGATAAGCATTTGATAAAGCTTGGATATAGCAAAGGTATGGTAGATAATAATCTATATTTGAAAGAAATTTATAATAGTTTGATGATTTTGGTAATATTTGTCGATGATATCATATTTGGAGGAAATGATAAAGAAAGTAAGAATTTTTATGAAGAAATGCAGAAAGAATTTGAAATGAGTATGATAGGGGAGATGAAATATTTCCTAGGATTGTAGATAGTACAAAATAAAGAAGGAATATTTTTTTCTTAGACTAAGTACCTAAAGGATGTAATAAAAAGGTTTGGTTTGAAAACATGTAAACCTATTGGAACACTTATGGTGACTAGACACAAGTTATCTACAAAGGATGAGACACTTTCTATTGAGAAGAAGAAGCATAGATCTATGATGAGAGGTTTGCAATATCTCACTCACACAAGGCTGGATATACCAAATGTAATTGGAATTATTGCAAGATTCTAGGTTGATCCTAGAGAAGTACATTATGCATTAGTGAAAAGAATATTCAAATACCTAAAAGGAACTTTAGAATTTGAATTATCATATGATCAATCTAATTATTTTACCCTAAGTGCTTATATTGATCTAGATTGGGCAAGCAGTATGGATAATGGAAAGAACACCATTGGAGGAGCTTTCTTTCTTGGAAGAAGACTGGTTTCTTGCCTATGCAAAAAGTATAACACAAGTAGAGTATGTTGCAGTAGAAACTAATTGCAATCAAGTAATCTAGATGAAGTAGATGCTAAAGGATATAAGGATAGAAATTAGTGAACCTGTTGTTATACATTGTGAAAACATAATCATAGTAAATATGTCTAAGAATCTAGTACTATATTTGAAGACTAAGCACATTTCTATTAAGTATCATATGTTGAGAGAAAATTTTGCAAAAAAGGAAATCAAATTGGAGTATATAAGCACAAAAAAGTAGATTGTAGATAAATTCACTAAGCCTCTTCCCAAAGAGACTTTTTAGCTTTTGCAAGGTATGCTTGGGGTCATGCCCCTTCCTACATTAGAGTAAGAAGATGTAAGAGTGCATCAGTCTTGGATAATAGGGCACCATTAATTGTCTAGACTAGATGCTGATGCTTCCTATATGGGGGAGTATCTATGATGGATAGAGTCACTTAGAACTCTTATCAATGTTGATGCCACTAATTAGTGTCTTTTGACACTTGAGCTAAGTAAATACCAATTGTTGTAGAGTTTGTTGTAGAGATGTTGGTTGCAAAAACCTTTGACATTAACCTTAATGGAGGATATTTTGGCATGAAAGACATCATACTATGGGAGAGTTTGGCATTATAATATGGGGGAGAAGTATTGTAGGAAAACATATGCTAAGAAGATGTTTTACATGAGTATGGGAAAATGTGGTAATAGTTTGTTGAGCACATTGAGGTATATTGATGGGGGAGTATGATTGAAGAAGAAGATTTGAAGACTGTTTGTCTCTTGTTGGTATTCTTAGAACTAGATGGTTTTTCATGTATGTTGCCATCAATGCAAAAGGGGGAGATTGTTGGAAGATTGTCAAGATTGTTGGAAGATTGGCTTGTTGATGATATGTTACATTCATGACTAGGTTTCTCATTGATGTCAACATAGCATGTTTGATATTTTCTATTGCATTTGACATACGAACAAATGAAAGATTAAGTTAGTATGGATGGCTAGTTGAGCATAATAACAACTTGAGGTTATCAGAGATAGTTTTGAGTATCTGACAGTATATACTGTTAATGTTAGAAGTAGAAAAGACAAGTCTAGAAGAAGTTATGTAAGTTTTGGTGATATCTATTATGAGATAGTGTTTATAGAGGCATGTTCTGGTAAACTAGTTATATCTCTTAGCAGAGTTGATATCTTGATAATCAAGGTTGAGGGCATGAAGAAGACATGTTGGTGATGACAAGGCTAAGTTCACTCATCATAATATTGAGTGTATAAAAAGTTATTCAAGTTGCAATGTTAAAGATTTATATTATTGCTTAGTTTAACATGCTCTTAATGATGTCCCACAATAATTAGTTGAGAAGGACTAATAGCCAACACAAGAGTTGTTCTATGGAATTGGTATAAAGGAAGGATATTTTTCTTTATCATTATATGGATATATGTGACTTATAAATGTTCAAAAAGAAGTAGAATAGTACAAAATGCGAAGTTGAGTAGAGTAGTAAGGAAGTGAAGGAAACTTCATTGCTGAGGTTTGATATTTGGATCTAAGGCTTGTGACCTAGTCTACATGGTCAAATAGTGATTGGTCCTACTGATAGGATAGAGGGAAGTATAGAGGAAAGAAGAAGATACTAGTAAATTACTTTTTTGAGTAGTAAGCCCTTCTTGTACTTGAAATTACATGTTTGGGCAATAGGCTCTTCATGCATACATTATATCACAACTGGGTGATCCCACAATAATGGGTTCCACTTTTTGACCAATTTTGACACTAAAATAAATATTTTTGAAACAAACCTCACATTCGAGTGACTATATCTCTAAAACTATGAATACTTTCAAGATGACGTAAACTAGTGATTTTTAGTACTCTATTCCTACATTGTAACCTTATTTTTTAATTTAAAAAAAATAAAATTATTTAAGCCAATTTTTTCTTCTCTTAAATGTGGTACAAATGAAAAATCAATCTTTTTAAAGAGTGCTAGTTTGTTTGACATGCATAACTTTTTTTTATAGAAATAATAATGAGTTAATTATTTTAGTATTGGATTTGTAACATCAATACCCGAAGGATGCATTTGGTTTGATTCAATTTGGTTGAATATTGTATAGTTTATGAAGTTTTGAAGTGATATCAATCATAATTCAAACATACATTTTTTTTCACACAAATAACTTGAACTCAATTTATCATAAATTTAATTTTCTTTTATTAGAAATCTATCTCAGCAACCTATTTCCTAGATATTTAAAAAAAAAAATCGACCTAATTTACAAATTTTCCCAAAGTATCAAAGAATGAACCTATAATAGAATAAATCCATATTTGAAAGTCTTAATGAATATAATATGTACTATAATTATAGTCATTGGAAAGCTTGCTTCGAGTAGCACAAATTGGCACTTTTAATTTTATAAAGAGATCATTCAATCTCAATTTTGAGGGTCAAAAGAGCTAATTTCATTTTTTTAGAAAATAATGCAAAAAATTTGTAAATTGACATGTTGCATGAACAATATGTTCGTGTAAACACATTAGACATGTTCGAGTGAACACCTGTTCATGTAAATGTATGAGAAAAATAATTTGGTAGTTAGAAATTGAAGTTAATGTGTTCATGCAAACATGTAAAATAATTTGTGTTCACATGAACATACAAAAAAGAAAATTTATTAAGGAAAAAGATTTTTTTAAATTTTTATCTTAAATTGAAAAATGGGGTTTTAATCTCAAAATTGTCATAAAAATATGTTCATGCGAACATACCTTATTTAAACTCAATATGTTTGCACATACATATAACTGTTTTATGCTTATGTGAACATAGTTAGTACATTCATGTGAACGTATGTAAAATTCAATATGGGAATTTTTCATCATTTTGTGGTTTCCTTCATCCCCCAAAAGTGGTACCTAGTATTATTGGTTCACCCAACTCCTACGAGGTTTGGAATCTCCTAACAAGAATTCAAAGTCTTCTAATAGGGATTCATTGTACTAAATGTTTTAATAGACTCCTAACACGATCTATCATCTAATAAGGAATATTTATATTAGTACATCATCTTGTGGGCATCATTTCATATTTAGGTAATCTAATTACCTCATCAAACTTCATTGAGTCTTCTTCTACATGAGTCACATCCTAAGAACGTGACAATTTATCATTGGGTAGTAATAAATGAAATTGTTTCCCTTTCTCATTTGACCTCACCTTTGGTTGTTGTACTAGTGTAGAATCACCTACTGCATAGGCATCACATTTATAGGTTCTATAACCTTTGCATTCATCAATTGACTAAGAGTTTCAGTAGCCTCTTGCTCTTTCTATTTCTCTTCAAATTGTATTTTATTGGTGCATGAATCTTTATCAAAATTAGCATACAAATCATTGGTCTATATACAACTAATGCCTTTCCAAGTTTCTAAACACTTTTATCCTCTAATACTATAATATCATCAATCTTCTTGACTTTAAATTTTGGATATTCAACTATCTGTAACAAAATTGGATTCATACAAAGTTTTCTTGAGTTTTCCATCAAACCTTGAATTTCTTCTTTAGTCAATATATTTGGATTAGGTAGAGGGCTGTCAATGTCATCTTTAATTTTAATAGTTCATTTTTATTCATACCTAATGAAAAGTTATTGAAGCTCCTCTATCCAATTTGCTACTTCTTGCCTATATTCATCTTTGAATTCAATAGCATCTCAACACTATAGTTGAGGTAAGAAATCCAAATGATTCTTTCCACACTTTAATACTATCTTGCTCAATTTCATGAGATTTATTATTTAAAATTTTATATGCCCTATTACTTAGCATAAACTTCTTGTCAAAATCTTTTAGGGTTACAAACCTGTGATTCTTCCAAAAAACTAGCATAACTTGCACTAATGTTGTCTCTCTTATTTTATTTTCAATGGATAGTACCTGTTTCCACTTAACATTGACTCTTTTTTACAATACCACTTGAAATCTAGTTCCCAATTCCAGAGGTGTACACCTACACTTGATCGTCATGTTAATCATTGCACCTTTAATCTTTTCTTGATCATAATTATTCAAAGAATCATACTCTATGTCGTTGAATCCTAGAATATATTCTACTTCAATCAATCTTGCACATAGGTAATCCATAGTAATTAGAGGTATTCTCTTGATGATTTCAAGTTTGGTAGTCTCATCAAAATCAATTGTTTCGTCATCTTCCTCCTCCTCTTGTGCAATGATTAGTTTTTAGTTTGTCTTTGCTTGTGTTAGTGAACATGTTTGTCCTTAAAGAAGACATATAAATAATGACTTGATATGTCAAAAAAGAGGAACAAAAGGTACTAACCATTGGATCAATTATCATTGATTGATAACTATACTCCAAATTAAGAGGTATAGCTCCCTCATTTACAAATTTGCAATGAATTTGAATGATAAGATATACCTTTAACCGTAAGGTACTTAAGGTTTTTAGACATTCATTCATAGACATGAAATGAATGCAATTTCTAGATTTATAAACTTTAAAGAAGAAGAAAGACAAGCAAGCATCCACAAGACTACCTGGTTGATCTTTCTTATTATAGAGAAAATGAAAGGAATATTTCTTTGCTCTATCAAGAATGAGTAACTATACAAAGATTGCATTTAAAATGAGACTAAATTGACTGGATAATAAACATTATTCTAAGAAATTCACTCTTTAGACTCCAAAATCTGACATACAAAATTCCTACATTTCAAATATATAACAACATAACCATAGGATTATCCTATTCCCACAAATCAAATTAAAGTATAGTAAAACAAAATAAATCTCCACTTTTTTACTATTAAAAAATAGAACTATCTTCTTGTAGTAGTTGTAGAACTTGCATAACATAAAGAAGAAACCCTATTCTTTCTTCCCTTGGCTTACTTATCTCCTTTCTATAGATGGTTATCAGTTACACTAACCAATTCTTGGAATTGTTTTTATACTTCAATAAAGTCCTTCAAACTTATGAGAAGTCAACTATTGGTGGTGAATATCCCTCCACAAAAGTTCACAAAAGCTATTTAAAATAATCATAAGGATTTACTCAATGTAATCATTTATTATTTTAAACCAAACATCATTATAATCATTGAAACCTCCCATGGTGTGATGCCATGTCATGGTGAAGAAATGTTGTCAACATTTGTGACTGTCATTAATAATTTTGATGGTGCTACACATAGTCATTTGTATCTAACAAAACATGAAGAATTTTGAAAATTTCTTTGGTGAGATCTTAGGTAATTAAGCTTGTAAAAATATATCCAAAATTGAGTACAATCTAATAGTTGGTTAAAAATTTATGGCCCCTACAACATGACTATTTTTTTTTACTACAACATATTTGTATTTGTTGGTATGTTGATAGAACTGCATACATTCCATTATAACTTCTTATCTTGGCCAAATTTTGAAGATTTCTCTAGTGAATATTTAGAAGTCTTGATTTTGGACAACGTACACAAAATTCAATAAGTTCTAATAGTGGAGCTAAAAGTTATGCCCCCCACATTTTGACTGTGTTTTCTTTATGCTGATAGAAATCTATGTTTATAGGCTATATTAAAACTATAAAAATATATACATCAATACTTGCACATGAATCACATGTTGGATTTTACTTGTTGTGCATCTCATTATCCACACCATCTTTTGGCCTTTGATCTTGGACTTTTGAAAAAATTATAACATCAAATCTACTTTGTATTTTATGCATAACAAAATGACCTTTCAAACTCTGAACTCGAAATTGAACTAACCCAATTTTGAACATTGAACTTGAAGTTGAATTGACCCAATTCTTCAACTTCAACTTCAACTTTCCTATATACAAGTAGGAAGACTAGTGACTAGGAGAATGACTGACATACTTTTAACATTTTACACTAATGACAGAACTTGAACTTGAACTTGAACTTGAGCTAACTCAAAGGTTAAACTTCAACTTCAACATAGGCACTCCTAAGAATTAAACAATTGACTTTAAGGATAAAGGAAAATACAAGTGTAACAATTAGCAATTTGACTATTTGGGAATCATGATCTTTGAACTAACTTTACCTTCAACTGTCGCAAGTGTTCTGTCTAATAGTCCATATGCAAAACCCAATCTTCAACCATGCAATTGACTGGGTAGGCACCAACAAGATCAACATCTTTATTAGAGTCAACTTCTCCTTATACCTTCCAAGCTCATAGCGCCAACATTGGTTTAGTGTTTGCATGATCTTTCATTCCATTCAATTGTTGCCATGATATCAAGCTAATTCAAAGGTTGAACCCATAGTCACACACATGAGATGTGTTGCTTATGCCTGCATATAGATAATTTTAAGGAACTCCCGAGTAATAGCAACATGCCTTTGGCTTTGTTGACATCAACAATTTCTAGATCAATGCCTATCCTTAAGTTGGGATGTTTTCCATACAATTTGATTGAAGTTGGATTGTGACTATTTAGAGATGATGAAGTGCATCACTTGAATTATAAATAAAACTTCAAGCCTTGAATTTAAACATGGAACCCAATCCATACATTTGAGTTGGTTGGCTGATTGCAATTTTATATATTGAATTTGTGTCTTCAGGACTCACAACCAATGAAATTACATTTTTGAATGTCTAAACTTATGAAACTTGAATCTCTAAACTTGAATGCTTGGGCCTTGATTTTGCAAACTCAAACTTGAAGTTATGAACTTTTTGGTTCAAGTTCAACACACCCCCACAATGCTATCTTCTTCACAAGTCACAATTTATAAATCATCATTAGCAATTAAAACAACCTAAATTTTTCTCTATGGAGCTAACTTTGAAGTTTAGAATGTGGGTGCTAATAGCATGGTAATAGTTGGCTCTAACTAGGGATGTGGTCCATGAGGGACACAGAGAATCCAACAATCTTTGGTAAAAGACTAGTGCCCTATCCATAGGGAAATAGAGTGTATGGAACAAAAAAAACTGAAAGCTACTTGTAGAGAGGGGAAAGTAGGGAAACATGCCTAAACAACTAAACTACTAGCAAACCAAAACTATCAAGTAAACTACACCTATCCACAAAAAAACACTTTATGTATAAAGAATATGAGAAGTAGCCCATGCTCAATAGAATGTACCTAGTTGCTCATGGAAAACCATTAATTATTTGAGCTAAATATATGCTGATATAAAAAATTGGTTGGAAAATGAGATGCACCACTCCAAGAGACTATCAAGCAGCAAAAAAATCATGGATTCAAGCATCATGTTTTGGAGAAACCTTTGAATCACTATTATGGTTCCAAAGAACCACTCATCTCCAAAGAAATCTAATTGTAGCATTATAACATGATTTTTAATGAGGTAATTTGTGTCCCACACACCTTTATGACCAGCCTAAAAAGACTCAAATTTAGGCTTTGCACATAAATTCATCATGAAAAAGAAAGGATTTCCAATAGTTTACACCTCAGTATTTTGAAGACCCTTTCCTGTTTTATGCTGTGGTAACTTTTCACTAATCTCCATATAACCAAAATGGAAGCATTGAAAATCAACATGCAAGAAACTCTCTATTTTAGCATTACCATCCTTAAGTGTTTCTTGATGTTGATGAACTATTATACTTTCTTGATCAAAGTAGCTCTTTGAATATATATTAGAAGTATTGAATCTAAAAGATTCTAATTTTGATAAGAAAACACCTAACGAAAAGCTCTTGCTTGATTCAATATCAACAATACCCTTTAGAGGGTTTTGCTAATCTATCATAATTTATATCTGATCTTTCTCCTTGAGATGTATAATGAAACTGATAGATTTTGTTTTCCCTCTGTGTATCAAGATAATAGTTCCGTTGTTGTTCATACCAATTTATCACATTTTCTCAATTATCACCAATGGATGGGACATCACTAGATATTTCAAAAGATAAAAGATTTGAGGTCCTACAAGGGCATAGCTGGTGATGATATTTCATGCAACTAATTATCACCAAGTTCCCCCTAGCTTAAAAACTTAGCAAAGAAAGTCATTATATCAGATGATTAAGGAAGACACTAATCATTATTTTTAGCATGGAAACTAGATTCTTCTACCATATCCAAAGAATCATTTTTAGTAGATGTGGCTTCATGATAGTATTCATCACCATACTCAACATGTAGATGGTATGTTGCAACCATATCATAGTGGTTGCTTTCAATCAGAAGAGGTACTAGAAAATCTTCTTGGAAAACTATAAACTTTTGACAAGAAGAGACAAGGGGTCCTGATTTTATTTTCTTTTTTAGAATGAGCTTCTTCTTAGAAGGCTCAATGTTCAAATAATGTTATTTTCCACCAAGGTAGTCTTTCACTTGAGGAGTCCTTGTAGATTTTAGGCCACTAAGAATCAAGTCATCATCCAACATGATTGCCTCCTTTTGAGCATCTACCAAACTTTGGATTACAAGGTGCCTTAACCCAAACTAAACTTCAAGTTCCATTGCAGCAGTAAAGATTCCTAACTAATTAATTTAATTAGGTTGGTGAACTAAGGGATTTTACCAAAACTCTAGATGAATCTATTAACAAACTTCATTATAGATTCATCCTCTTTCATTTGAATTTGTAAAAGATTCATCAATAATTGATAGGCATCAATTGCGAGTTGAAACCTCTGAAGGAACTTTTCTTTAGGATTATCCTAGGTAGATATACATTTGGCTAGTGGATTCTATAACCATTTAGTGGCATTTTGCACAAGGCTTTGAAAAAATAGCTTGATGGATACATAATATTCCTACATGCCAAGAACACCACATGCAAAAATGATTGCTTTGATTTGGTCATTTGGATCTTAAGTTTTATGTCCAAAAAACTTGGGAAGGTTTTCCCATGATCTTTTAGGTAGGGCTGAATACTAGACCAAGGTAAATGGTTTGATCTAAGCCCCCATGGCTAAGTGGAAACTATAGTCATAATACACACTAGACTTCTTCAACGAAATCTGGTCAAAGTCACCAACCTCCATCCTTAGGGAGGTACCTTAAGATATTCAAAGAAAGAAAGCACTGGAACTACACTTTCTATCCCCATTAGAGTTTCCAAAAATCTATTAGTGAATAGATTTGTCCTTTGATAATAAATGTAAATAATGACTCAATATGCTCAAAAAGAAGAACAAAAGGTAGTAATAGTTGGAACAGTTATCATTGATTGATAACTATCCTATGAATTAGGAGGTGCAACTCCCTCATTCACAAATTTGTAACAAATTTAAATGATAGTATGTACCTTTAACCTAAAGGTACTTAAGGTTTTTAGACATTCATTCATAGACATGAAATGAATGTGATTTCTAGATTTATAAACTATATAGAAGAAGAAAGATGAGCAAGTAGTGACTACATAGAAGAAGAAAAATGAGAAACTATACAAAGACTACTTTTAAAATGAGACAAAAGTGACTACATAATAGAGATTAGTCTAAGAAATTCACACCTTAGACTCCAAAATTGACATAAAAAATCCCTACATTTCAAATACATAATAGCATAACCATAGGATTACCCTATTCCTACAAATCAAATTAAATATAGAAAAATAAAATAAATCTTTTCTTTTCCCTTTTATAAAATAGAATTGTCTTCCCCCTACAGTAGCTGTAGAACTTGTAGACCTGAAAGGAGAACCCCTATTATTTCTTTCATTAGCTGATTTATCTTCTTCCTGTAGATGATTATCAATTACAATAACCAATTCTCAGATCTATTTTTATACTTCAATAAAGACCTTCACACCTATGACAAATTGACTATCAGTGATGAATATCCCTCCACAAAAGCTCATGAAACCTATTTAGAATCATCATAAGGATTTACTTAATGTAATTTTTTATTCTTTTCAACTAAACATCATTATAATCTTTGAAACCTCCCATGGTCTGATGCCACATCATGGTGAAGAAGTGTTGTCAACATTTGTGACTACTAGTGTCAATTTTCATAGTGCTACACACAATAATTCATATCTCAAAAACCAAGAAATTTTTTAAAAATAACTTTATCAAGATCTTAGGTAATTAGGCTCATAAAAACATATCCAAAATTAAGCATGATCCAATGGTTGGATAAAAAGTTATGGCCCCCACAACATGACTATTTTTTCGACTATAGCACATTTTTATTTTCTTGTATGTTAATAGACCTGCATACATTCCATTACAAATTTTGACCTTGGATAAATTTTAAACATTTATTTTATGAAGATTTAGGAAACTTGATTTTGGACAACATATCCAAAATTCAATAAGATCCAACAATGGAGCTAAAAGTTATGCCCTTGGCATTGTAACTGTTATTTTTCTATGCTGATAGAAATATGTGGTTACATGTTATATTAAAATTATAGCAATATATACACCAATACCTACACATAAATCACATGTTGGAGTTTCCTTTTTGTACATCTCATTATCTACCACCATTGTCTGGCCTTGGATCTTGGACTTCTGAGCAACTTATAACATCACATTTGCTTTTTATTTTATGCATAATAAAATGACCTTTCACACACTAAACTCAAACTTGAACTGACCCAATTTTGAACTTTGAACTTTAAGTTAAACTGACCAGAAGGTTAAACTTCAACTTCAACTTTCCCATATGCAAATAGGAAGGTTGAAGACTAGGACAATGACTAGCCTACTTTTAACATTTCATGCTAATGATAGAACATTAACTTGAACTTGAGCTAACTCAAAGGTTCAATTATAACTTCAACCTAGGAACTCCCTAGAATTAAACAATTAACTTTAATGATGAAGAAAAAAACAAAGTGTAACAATTAGAAATTTGACTATTCAAGAATCATGATCTCTAAACTAACTTTATCATCAATTTTTGCAAGCATTCTGTCCAATAACCCATATGCAAAAACCAATCTTCAACCATGCAATTAACCTGGTTTCCATGATAGAAATTAGACTTGAATGGATTCCAAAAACCTCAAAATCTTTATTAGAGTCAACCTCTCCTTATACTCTCCAATCTTAGAGCACCAACATTGGTTTAGTATTTCAATTGTTGCAATGATATTAGGCCAATTTGATGGTTCAATCCTTAGTCACAAACATGAGATGTGTTTCTTATGCCTACATATAGATAATTTTAAGGAACCCCTAAGTAATAGCAACATGCCTTTGGCTTTGTTAACATCAACAACTTCTAGATTGATGCCTATCTTTAACTTGGATATTTTTTCATACAATTTGATTCAAGTTTGATTGTGACTATTTAGAGATGATGGAGTGTATCACTTCAATGACAACTAAAACTTGAAGCCTTCAATTTGAACATCGAACCCAATCCATACATTTGAGTTGGCTAGCTAATTGCAATTTTCTGTATTGAATTTGTGTCTTTAGGACACACAACCAAAGAGATTACATTTCTCAATGTCTGAACTTATGAAACTTGAATCACTCGACTTGAATGTTTGGGCCTTTATTCTATGAACTCAAACATGAAGTTATGAACTTGATGGTTCAAGTTCAACACACCCCTGCAACACTATCATCTTCACAAGTCACAACTTATAAATTTGTTAGAATTCTTCTAGAATAACTGAGAGGGGAGGGGGGTTGAATCGGTTATCCAAGGTCCAAATGCCCTAATAAAACTTTTTCACTACTTTTAATGAATCCATACACTTTTCATTCATCCAAACTTAAGCCAACCATATTAGCAAGTTATAGTAAATCAACATGCAGAGGATAAACATGCAAGATCAACACATGACACAATGATTTATGTGGAAACCCAATTTGGGAAAAACCACCAGTAACATGCTACTTGATTTTCACTCTTCTAAAGTGATGCCCTATTAAAAGCCTTCCCTATTAAAGGCTTACAACACACTGTTAAATGTGACCTTGTTAGAGGATTTTACCAAACTATTAGGAATGGGCCTGAGTAAAGGACTTCTAAACATTCACTTGGAATGTCACCCTGTTAAAGGATTTACCTCATGGCTATTAAACCAACCCAATTTCATAGGATTTAAACTATCTATTAAAATTTCTAGAGAGTAACAATAATAGATTTTTGATTTGATACAACTTACAACATACTTTGCAGATTTCAAATCACTTCTTCAGTTCAGTCCTATTGCTTGGCTTTAATCATTTCAGCTCTGACAGCTTGTCTTCCTCTCAAGCTTCATCTCCTTGAGTATTCTTACTCATCATGCCAATGAAATCATCCTTGTGGTCATCTATCCAAACAGTATTTTTGTGCTTTCTTCTCCTTAGCACCTTCTTCAGCAATTATGCTTTCATGCATGACCACCTCTCTCTCTTTGCTTCATGACCTTATGACTCCTTAAATAGAAATCTAATTTTTCTTTTTCGCTCAATTCCCCCTCTCCAATTTGTAGGGTTTCAAATGGATTAGGTAGGATACAATGTATCTACCTCATATCTTATTGTTATCTAGAGACTTCGTCTAGGTTCCAGTTGTAACCTCAAAATGTTCTACATAGTGTTCTATGCCACTAGCTCATCATTCTTATCTTCCATTTAATTCACAGACTTCTAGATAACAACCTTGTTGGCTTAGATATGGAAAATATTTGATTATCAAAATAATGCAGCAACATGGAATTATTGGTTTACTGATGCTCGACATCTCTGTGTTACTCAGCACTATTGGTTTTCTGATGCTCGGTATCTATTTCATGGATAGCTCGGCACCTAAATAAAATTGTATCACTCGGCACCTTATTACTCTAGATCACCTGGCACTTGATAAACTTTGTATCACTCGGCATCTAAAGTTCACTCGGAACTTGAAGTTGAACTTACTCGGCTTCAACTAGGAATCTGTTCAGCACCTACTAGCTTGCTCGGCCCCTTCTCTCTAATGAACTTTAGTTAGGCTTTACAGATGTCTTAGATAAAACCTTATATCTTTGATATATTTTAGTGTGCCCATTCTCTGTGTCTTAGAGTATGTCATCAGTACATTATTTCATCAATGGCTTGACTGATCCTTCTACTTCATTCCAACATCATAACTTCAACCTTTCTCTAGGTGTTCTAGTTACATCTTATTGATTTTCTCCTCCTTGTTAATCAACTAATTGATAGTATTTGGATCACTAAAGCAATTGTCATTCTTACAAGTAGCAAGTTTGACATCAATGACAAAAAAATGATTGAGAACATTCTTTACTAGTTCCATATGATCATTCCAACAATCTTCCTTATGATCTTTTCAATCATTTCCAACAATCTCCCTCTTTGACATTGATGGCAAACCAAACTATTCAATTGATCAACTTAGTTATGACCAAGATTGTATATGTTGTATACTACATTTCTTGGTTGCTATATCCTTACTACTGATCTCATATATCTCCCTCTTTCATATATATCTCCCTCTTGCTTTGTATTGATCAGGTTTATGCATATTTCTCCCTCTTTGTCATAAATGCCAAAGATGTAGCATCTTTATCATGCAAAATATAAGCTTTGGCTTCTTGATGTCTTCTCCCTTTGTCACCATGCTTGTGACTAATTTGGAGTTTCTGCTCCTGTTGTCATCCTCTACATCATTCTACTAATATTTCAATGATGTGTTCCTGTTGATGCAGGGCAGCATCCTTGTTGCTTTAAACTACTCGAGTTAGGGGTATTATCCCCAACTTGCCTCTAAGATATTCATAAGCATCCTTTGGAAATGGTTTGGTGAAGATATCTATAGTTTGTTCCTTTGTGTGAGTGTATTCCAACTTCACTTGTTTGTCTTCTACCAATTCTCTGACATAATGATACTTGATTGCAATGTGCTTGGTTTTTGCATGCATTACTGGATTTTTGGATATGTTTATAGCACTTGTGTTATCACAATACAATATCACAGGTTTTGTTACCTCTTCTTTCATTCCTTTCAATAGATGTGTGAGCCACACAATGTTTGTGCAATTGACTGCTGCTGCCACATATTCTGATTCTACAGTGGACTGGGGTATGCATGTTTGTTTCTTGCTAATCCATGTAATTAGCCTTTTGCCCAGAAATAATGCACCTCCACTTGTGCTTTTTCTATCATCAATGGTGCCTCCCCAATCTGCATCTATATGTGCATTGAGCTCAAACTTTCCATTCTTTTTATAGTATAGACCAAAGTTATTAGTTCCTTTAAGATATCTCATTATTCTTTTTACTACTATGAGATAATTTTCTTTGGGATTAGCAAAGAATCTAGCTACTATTCCAACTGCTAATGCTATGTCTGGTCTACTATGTACAACATATTATAGTTTTCCAATCATGGATCTATACATTGTTTGATTGACTTCAGCTGATTCATCATTTTTGGATAGCTTATTTCCTGTTGCCATTGGTGTGCTAAGTGGTTTGGGCTCCTCCAATCCAAATGTTTTAAGAATCTCTTTGATGTACTTTGATTGTGTCACAAATATACCATGTTTGAGTTGATGTACTTGCAATCCAAAAAAAAAATTGATTTCTCCAGACATAGACATCTCAAATTCATGTTTCATTTTGTCAGCAAAGCCTTTGCAAAACACTTCCTTTCCACCAAACACTATGTCATCCACAAAGATTTTAGATACAATAATATCTTTACCTTCTTCTTCTTTGATTTACATGTTTTTGTTATCATCAGTTCTTTCAAATCCTATTTGCACTAGATACTTGTGAAGTCTCGCATACCATGCTCTAGGTGGTTGTTTCAAACCATAGAGTGCTTTATGTAGCTTACAAACCATATCCCTATTGTTCTCATCAAAAAATCCCTCTGGTTGTTCAATGTATACTTTTTCCTCTAGTATTCCATTTTAAAAAATAGACTTTACATCCATCTAGTAGACTTTAAAATCTTTATATGGAGCATATGCAAATAAAGTTCTTACCCCTTATATTCTAGCAACAGGGGCGAATGTTTCCCCATTATCTAGGCCTTCTTCTTGAGCATAACCCTTGCATACTAGTCTAGCTTTGTTTCTAGTAATCTCACCATTCTCATCTAGCTTATTTCTAAATACCCTCTTGGTGCCAATCACATTCTTGTCGACTGGTCTAGGAACCAAACTCCAAGTTTTGTTCTTCTTTATTTGATCAATCTCTTCTTCCATAGATTTATACCAGTCATCATTTTGTAATGTACCATATATTGTCTTAGGTTCAAATTTGCTAATCAGACATGATTCATGTCTCAGTCTATTCCTTGTCATTAGTCTTGCATCTTTGTGACCAATTATGTGTTCAGCAGGGTGAGGTCTTTTTACATATTTGGATAATCTTGTTTATGTCCTTGTTTCCATGTTTGATCATTCTGATTCAGGGTCACTATATACTAAGCTGTCAAGTTGTTCTTCATCTCTTTCATGTGTACTGACTTCAAAATCAGATTGTGTAATTCCTTCATTCTGCAACTTGGCTTCTAAATGCAACTCGACATTCACTGGTTGTGAGTTGACTAAAACCAAAACTTGTTGTTCAGTTTCAATTTGATTGACATCATCCTCATCAATAGTCATTCCTTCATAAGAATACACAAAGTTCTATATTCATCCATTCTCTTTGGTTCTTTAGCTTGAACTTCTGTATGTTTATCAAAGTTTACATTTGCACTTTCTACAATTTTGTTAGAGTTAGTATTCAAACACTTGTATGCCTTACTTATAGTGGAATAACCAAGTAATATGCCTTCATCACTTTTTGCATCAAATTTTCCATTTCTAGCATCTTTAAGGATAACGTATTTGCAACCAAATACTTTGAAATGTTTTACATTGGGTGAGTGACCATACCATAATTCAAAAGGTGTTGTATTTGTACCTTTCTTGACTTGTACTCGGTTCAGTGTATGAACAGCTACACTTACAGCTTCTCTCTAGTATTTTAGAGCAACAGTCTCTTCCATCATTAATGTCCTGGCACAGTCAATCACAGATCTATTTCTTCTTTCAAAAATTCCATTCTGTGGCGGAGTTCTAGGAGCTGACATTTTTCTTTTGATTACTTTATCATTACAAAATATCTCGAATTCATTTGATGTGAATTCACCACCTCTATTTGATCTTAGGCATTTCAAGCTCTTTCCTATTTCCTTTTCAACTCTAGCCACATACCACTTAAACATTTGAAAAGCATTAGATTTTTGCTTTAAGAACATAACAGTCATCATCTTGAAATAGTCATCAACAAACAACATTATGTACTTATCTCATTTATAGCTTTGTACTTCCATTGGGCCATATAAGTCAGTATGAACTAACTCAAGTACTTCTCTAGATGTATAGTTTTTGCTTTTGAAACTTGACTTTGTCATTTGTCCTAGCTGACACTATTTGCACATGATATTGTCAGGCTTCTTCAATTTTGGTAAACCTCTGACTTTCTTCATTTTACTGATATTGACCAGATTTTCAAAGTTGACATGGCATAGCCTTCTATGCCATAACCATTCATCATCAAATTTTGCAATGAGACAAGAAACATCATCCATATCAAGGTAAAACAAATTACTTCTTGTTTGATCTCCTTTTCCTATCAGTTTACAATCAGTATCATAGATTTTTGTAGTTTTGTTTCCAAATTCTACTTTGCATCCTATATTGCCTAACTGTGAGACACTTAGCAAATTGTAGTTTAATCCTTCAACATAGTATGCATTATCACATGAAATTTTCTCTATGAGCTTAATGGAAGTTTTCTTTTCATTTGACATGGAGCATCATTACCAAATCTAACACTATTTCCATCATACTGAGTGAAGTTAACAAACTTACTTTTGTCTCTTATCATGTGATGTGAGCATCCACTGTCTATGATCCACCAGTCATTCTTGTTCATACATGTTACCAGTGTTGTGGCCTTGTCTTCATCAGATTGGTCCTTCATGGCTACATAAACAGCTTCATCATCATTATCATTAGAATTTTCTTCAACAATATAACACTTCTTACCTTTGTCTTTGTAATCTCTCTTGTTATCTTCTCTTCTGAATTTGTTGCCTTCCTTGTAATCCTTTTTCTATGTACACCTGGAAGCAATATGACCTACTTCATTGCAATTGAAACAAATGATAGGCATCTTACCTTTGAATTTTTCTTTACCTCTGTGAAATCTTCTAGCAAGTAGTGCTTCCAATTTTTCCACATCTTCCTCATCAGTGCTACTATCACTAGATACTTATTTCATTTTTCTTCCTTTCTTTGATTTCATCTATTTAGCATCTTTCAGTGATAGCTTGGCCTTGAATGCAGATTCAACATTCTTAGGTCTGTAGTTGTCAAAATTAGATAACTCAAATGTAGTGAGTCTACCCACTATACCTTCAAAACTTAGATTGTTTCCTGGTACACATCTTACCTCTTGTATTGCTGATACTCTAATAGCATAGATAGGGAGAAAGGTTCTTAAGAAATTACTATTAATAGTATCTTCATCCAATTGACCACTCAAGCATCTTATTGCACTTACCACTTCCTTTATTCTTGCACCATACTGAGCAACATTCTCATTTTCCTCCATTTTCATATCATCAAACTTTCCTCTGAGACTTTCTCTTTTTGATCTTTGTGCATTCTAATCTCCTCCATAGATGTCTGATAGGGCTTTCCACATTTTGAATGTAGTGTCACATCCTTTGATATCATCAAATTCAGAAGAGTTGAGTGCATAAGAAATCTCCAACATTGTTTGATTGTGTTCCTATTTTTTTTTCATATCTTCTATAGTAAGAGTACCTATTGGATCAACATGTTCAATAACAATTGAATTTCGGGTGTAATCTCCTATGGATCCAAGATGTAGCTTCATCAAACTTTTCCATGCAACAAATTTGTCTTTGTTGAGCTTAGGAAATTCTCTCTTAGGCATTTTGATCTTTTCTTCTTATAGTCCCTTTAAACTGAATCAACAATTTAGCTCGGATACCAATGGTTAGAATTCTTTTAGAATAACTGAGAGGGGGAGGGGGGTGAATCAGTTATCCAAGGTCCAAATTCCCTAATAACACTTTTTCACTACTTTTAATAAATCCATACACTTTTCATTCATCCAAACTTAAATCAACCATATTAGCAAGTTACAGTAAATAAACATGCAAAGATAAAACATGCAAGATCAACACATGACACAATGATTTATGTGGAAACTCAATTTGAAAAAAACCACCAGTAACATGCTACTTGATTTTCACTCTTCTAAAGTGATGCCCTGTTAAAAGCCTACCCTTTTAAAGGCTTACAACACACTGTTAAATGTGACCTTGTTAGAGGATTTTACCAAACTGTTAGGAATGGGCCTGGTTAAAGGATTTATGAACATTCACTTGGAATGTCACCCTGTTAAAGGATTTACCTCATGGCTATTAAACCAACCTAAGTCCATAGGATTTAAACTATCTGTTACAATTGCTAGATACTAACAATAATGGCTTTTTGATCTGATACAACTTACAACATACTTTGCAGATTTTAGATCACTTCTTCAGTTCAGTCCTATTGCTTGGCTTTAATCATTTTAGCTCTGACAGCTTGTCTTCCTCTCAAGCTTCATCTCCTTGAGTCTTCTTATTCATCATGTCAATGCAATCATCCTTGTGGTCATCTATACAAACAATATTTCTCTACTTTCTTCTCCTTAGCACCTTCTTTAGCAATTATGCTTTCATGCTTGACCACCTCTCTCTCTTTTCTTCATGACCTTATGAATCCTTAAATAGAAATCTAATTTTTCTTTTCTACTCAATTCCCCCTCTCCAATTTGTAGGGTTTCAAAAGGATTAGGTAGGATACAATGTATCTACTTGATATCTTGTTCTTATCTAGAGACTTCGTCTAGATTCTAGTTGTAACCTCAAAAATGTTCTACATGGTGTTCTATGCCACCAACTCATCACTCTTATCTTCCATTTAATTTACAGACTTCTAGATAACAACCTTGTCAGCTTAGATCTGGCAAATCTTCGATTATCAAAATAATGCAGCAACTCAGCATCATTGGTTTATTAATGCTCGGCATCTTTGTGTTACTCAGCACTATTGGTTTTTTTATGCTTGACATCTATTTCCTAGATAGCTTAGCACTTAAATAAAATTGTATCACTCCACACCTGATTACTCTGGATCACTCGGCACTTGATATCACTCAACACTTGATAAACTCTATATCACTCGGCATCTAAAGTTCACTCGGCACTTGAAGTTGAACTTACTCAGCTTTAACTAGGAATTTGTTCGGCACCTACTAGCTTTCTCGACTCCTTCTCTCTAATGAACATTAGTTAGGCTTTACAGAAGTCTTAGCTAAAACCTTATATCTTTGATATGTTTCAGTGTTCCCATTGTCTATGTCTTAGAGTATGTCATCAGTACATTATTTCATCAATGGCTTGACTGATCCTTCTACTTCATTCCAACATCATAACTTCAACCTTTCTCTAGGTGTTCTAGTTACATCTTATTGATTTTCTCCTCCTTGTTAATCAACTAATTGATAGTATTTGGATCACTAAAGCAATTTTCATTCCTGCAAGTAGCAAGTTTGGCATCAATGACAAAACAATGATTGAGAACATTCTTTACTAGTTCCATATGATCATTCGAACAATCTTCCTTATGATCTTTTCAATCATTTCCAACAAAATCATCATTAGAAATTAAAAACAACCAAAATTTCCTCTATAGAGATGACTTGGAAGTTTAGAATGTATGTGCTAATAGCATGGTAAGAACTTGTTCTATAGTAATTTTTTTCCTCTTTAATGGGCTTCTAGTTAATAGCTAAACATTAATCTATGTTCTCCTCTTCCTAATGATGACCAAATTTCCCTAAATTAGCCTCATAGGTGTCACCATCTCTTGTACATCCTTCTTTAGGTGAGCCTTAACCTTAGGTCAAATGATAAACCTTTCTCTATTTGATGGACCTTGGGTTGACAATTGCAGTCTCTTTTCCTATTCCTTTTCGATCCTCTATGGGTTTTCTTAACCCTTATTGTTCCTTCTTACTAGCCTTAACAAATTTTGTTTTACTTTTCTTTCCTTTTTTAGGATTAACCATGGAAATAAATAATAGTTACATGCAAATATAACCAATATCAAAAATTAATAGATCGCACAAAAGTTAACATAAGCCTATGACAATTGGATAGTGAAGCTATGTAATTGTTATCATTTATGGAAACATATGATGTACATGCTTGTAGAAAGCCTAAAAAATAAAGATTCTTAGCTTTTGGTACTTAGAAAATTGTCTAAGTATGAATTTGGTTTACAACCATGTATTGTTTTGTATGTAACTTGTTACTGATGTCATATTATGATTAGCAAAGTTAGATGGAGATAGTATACATGTTTATGATGATGTGGATAATCTTAGACATCAATATGGACTATACAAAAAGAGATATTCATATTTTACCAGTAAAATAGGACAAAAAAATTAAAGCAAAGGAATTATTTTGTTTACAAACTAATTACTTGACTAATTAGAGTTGACATCCCAAATGTTTGCTCTAAGTTGGAAAAGTATATTATGGTCTTAGTTGACCTATCAACAACTTGTGAAAATGCATGGTATTTATGAAAATGACATCTTACAAATTAAGATATGAACTAATGTGTATCAAGTGTGTGTAATTTTGATATGAAAAGTTTCTATGAAGAAATATATGTGAAATTTTAAGAACCTGATTTTGTGACCCAAGATCTAGTAGAGGTTAGAGACTAGTCAAGAAAGAAGTTACAACACCTATATATCATATGACTAATTACTTGTTTAGAAAGTGAGCTCTTCTTCTAATTGGAAGTGTGTGTTTGGGTAGTGGGATCATCTTGCATCTACTATACTACAACTCCTAATAGGGGTGGAATCTCATAATAGGGATTCAATGTCTCCTAACAGGGACTCTATATACTAAATTTTCTCATTGACTACTAGCATGGTCCATCCTCTAACAAGGAACATATATATCAATATACTATCTAGTGGGTATCATCCCCACTAGGGTTTTCCCTTGGCCAGGGTTTCCTTAGTTAACAAAATATGGTGCTATGAGTTATCTTTGTGCATGGTTACTATTATTGTTCAACACTACTTGTTTAATTTCTTATGTGTTCTTCAAAGTAATAAATAATGTTTAGTTGGTAGCTAAAGTTTTTGAATTAATAATTCACACCCCCCCCTCCCCCCCCCCCTTCTCTTAGTAGTTCATATTTCTAACAATTGGTATGAAAGTACAATTACATAGAAGAGGCTTAATAGCTTGAATGAGATCCCTATGGATATGGAATAGTTGATGAAAAACCTTGAAGAGGTACTTGAATAAATTGATCACATTACTGAAGAAATAGATAAGCTAAAGGATAAAAATGAAGACTCCAAATTATGTAAAGAAACTAAGGTGTGGAAACTATTAGGAATAAGGTGTCTCAACCTTGGATAATTTCTATTCTTATTATTTATTTTGTAAAATGTATTTCTTGCAAATAATGTTGATATGTCAGCATCTTGAACGGTGTATAAGGAGATCATCAGTAAAATGGGTATGACAGATTCTTATGACACGTAAGAGCTATGTCAAGAAGATTCAATGACAGGTGAAGACATGTGGAAACTGATAAATTTGAGTACTATACATTCTACCCCTAAATTTTTTAGGGTTCCTATTTTCTCGAAGAATGGTAAAACCCTAATACAGTTATCTTTGGGAGTAGCCCTAAAAGTGAAGCGCATGTTATAAGCATTTTTAGGGTTGCAAAGAGGTTGTATGCGAGAAAGTGTATTGTTGGTACTATGAGTTACTACTGGAGTCTTATGTTGCCACTGTTGAACTTGCATTGCAAGTGTATTGTAAGCTTGTTTTGAAGATAATATATTGTGTAGGTTCTGGAGGGATGGGGTTGTCTTACTGAAAGGTTTTTCCCCACTGGAAAATCTTTGTGTTATGTGTTTCTTTCTCTATCTATTTTCTTTATGCTTTCTTGGTTGAAATATTTTTGTTTACATGATATTGAATCTGTAAGTGTAAAATATTTTAATAGGATTTGCACCATACTTCTCTTAAGAGATTAGTGTAGGAAGCTATTTTTGCACCCAAGTTTCCTTACAGAAACAACTTACTACACTAATCCCTCAAAAAAAGTATTGTGCAAATTCTTTTAAAATCCTTAAAATTTTAGATTTGATATTATGTAAATAATGATATTGTAGTCAACCATTAATACATAAAATAGATAGAGAAATAATAACACATAAACACAAAGATATGCCGATGGGGAAAAACCTTTCGATAAAATAACCCCACCCCTCCAAAACCTACACAATGTATTATCTTCAACTCAAAGATTACAACACACTTGTAGTGCAAGCTCTTTTAGGAAATGGAAGAGTTACCTAGTAGCGACAAAAAATACACTAATCACACACACAACTATCTACAACCCCTAAAGTGCTTATAAAATGCACTTTCTATTATTAGGCCATCTACCAAAGATAGCTCTTATGCATCATAGGAATCCATCATAACCATTTCAGTCATGATTTCCTTACACACAATTAAATCTTCCAAAGATAGTTCTTATGTATGATAGGAAACCATCATAACTATTTTTAGTCATGATCTCCTTACACAATTAAATATTCCAAAATTATCTCTTATGCATCATAGGAATCTATCATAGGAATTTTTCATAGGAATCCATCATCATTCAAGATGCTAATACATGCAAGTGGAGTGGCACATCAACATGCCAACTATACATGTATACTCACACTAAATTACATTATTTGCAAAAACTACATTTACCCAAAAAAAAAGAAAAGAATAGGAATTATCCAAGGTTGAAACACCTTATTCCTAACATTCTCCCACTTTTTGAACACCTTGTAAGAGCATATACGAATATAAAAAGAACTAACCACTATAGGTTGAAAGGCCCATAGATTTCAAACACCCTCTAAAGTTCTCTGTGACCATTGGTTTCATCAATGAATGTACAAAATTATTTATAGTATCTACCTTCTCCAAATTTACCTTTCCATCATCCACCATATCTCTCACAAAGTGAAATTGCACATCAATATGCTTCATTGTAGCATGAAAAGTTAAATTCTTTGCAAGGAAAAAAACACTCTAACTATCACGACAAATAGTAATCTATCCTACATCAACACCAATATTAGGACATAATCTCCCAAGACAAATGGCTTCCTTACAAGAATGAATAACAACCATGTACTCAACTTTTATACTGGACAAAGCAACCACAAGTTGTTTCTTACTCATCCAATTGATGGCACCACCAAACATAGTGAATACATAAGCACTGGTGGATCTCCTACTATCAATATCACCTACACTATCTAAATCCACAAACCCACAAATAAAAACTGAATGTGGAGCTATAGAAGAGTTACCATGATAAAAAATGAAGTAATCTGATGTACCCCTAAAAATCTAAATACTTTCTTAGCTACATTCCAATGTACCCATCTAGGAAACAATAAACTGGCTCAGAACTCCCACTGTTTGGGCAATGTCTTGTCTAGTATAGACCATAGCATACATTAGACTACCGCACTAGTATAAGGTACTCTACTCATTTACTCCACCTCACAAGGAGATTTTGGACACTCATCTATATATAAATTTATTCCCATAGAAACATTAACACACAATGGTCTACAATCTGCCATGTTGAATCTTTCCAATATAGACTCAACATAACTACTCTAACTCAACCAAAGTTTTCTATTACACCTATCTATACTAATTTCCATACATAATAAGTACCTTTCTACCCCAAGATCATTCATCTCAAACTATAGTAACAACTAAGATTTAAAATTAGAAATCATACCCTTACCCTTCCCAAAAAACAACATATCATCAAAATATAATGCAACAATAAGAAGGTGATCATTTTCATCTCTGAAGTAAACACAATGATCTAATTTTGATCTTACAAATCCAATTGACAACACAAAGGCATCAAACTTAAGGTACCACATCCTAGGAGATCATCTCAAACCATACACCAAAGATTCTTTACCTTTAAAAATGTAGTGCTCAGGCTATGAGATATAAATCTCTTCCTCCAAATTACCATGAAGGAAATTTTTCTTCACATTCATTTGTTCTATTTCTAAATCATATGTTTCAACAAGAGACAAGAAAAATCTATATGGATGTCAAGTTTGCAATAGGAGAGAATATTTCACCATAATCTATTCCCTCTACCAATGAATACCCCTTCACAATCAATCTAGTTTTGTACCTTTCAACACTGCCATTCGCACAAAATTTATTCTTAAACAACCATTTTCTACCAATAGGTTTCCATCCTTTAGCCAAAGGTACAAGGATACAAGTTTTTTTATCCAATGAAGCCATCTCATAATCCATGGCTTCAATCTAGGAACCTACATCTTCCATATCTGAAGCCTCTCTCATAGATCTAGGATCATCAGTGTTAGTAATCAAAGAAAAAGTACAACTAGAATCTAACATAGAATAACCAAACCTTTCTGGTTGCTTCCTTACAGTTGTGGATCTCCTCAAGGCTTGTGGTTGATATTGTTCTTCCTCTTCTTCTAAACTATCAAAGCTACTAGAGCTCTCCTCATCACTAGACCCAACATGGTCTTTCTATTTAGTCTTCTGAAGGGTAGGAGGTAATTGAAAAATATCTTCCCTCTTTTCTTTTTCATCTCATTGGAGCACAATAGGAGAAGATGTTAGCTCTCTAAAAATAAGATTTTTTCTATACAACACCTTACTAGTCATAGGATATAATAGCTTGTATCCTTTCATACCAACACCATATCTAATGAGAATACACTTGACATCTTTATTTTCCAACTTAGATCTTTCTTCCTTTAGAGCTTGTGGATAAGATTCACAACCAAAAACATGAATATGACTAATTGAAGGATTCTAATCAGACCACACCTCTATTAGTGTCTTACCAACAAGAGATGATGTACAACATCTGTTAACTAGATAGAAAGCAATGGCCCTAGCTTTAGCCCAATATTTTTTTTCAAGACTAGCTCTACTAAGCATACTTCTAGCTTTCTCCATCAGTGTCAAGTTCATTCTTTTGCAAACTCCATTTTTCTATGCTGTATAAGGAGTTGTCTTATGCCTCTTAATACCTCATTCTTTATAGAATTGTTCAAACTCTACTGAGAAAAACTCAACACCATTATAAATTCTCATACAATTAATCTTCTTACTAGTGTGATTATCTACAAGGAATTTAATTTCCTTGAACCAACTAAAGACTTGTGTCACACATCACCAAATTATACAACAATAAAATTGACATAATTCATATCTAGATAAAATATATTAACTCTAGTTTGATCTCCTTTTCCAATTAGTTTCCAATTAGTGACATATATCTTAGCTATCTTGTCCTCAAAATCAACCTTGCATCTTGAACTATTTGGTTGTGCCAAACTCAAAAAATTATAGTTAAGTCCTTCAACATAGTAAGTATTTTCACACAAAATATTTTCTATGAGTTTGATGGATCCTTTTCTTTTTATTAGACATTGTACATTATTACCAAACATTACACTATTTCCACCTAATGAACTTAATTCTATCTTTAGTCATGTGATATGAACACCCACTATCAATTATCCATTTATCACTCTCATTCACATAAGATACTAGTACAATTACCTCATCCTTGATAGATTCATCTGTTAGATTAAGGTGAATGATCAAGAAATTACTACATATACATCATAAATTCTTTTGGGTTGACATGTAATTATTAAATATAACCCTAAATTGGTAAAAATACTTGTATAAAAGAGCTCAAGGTTAGGGATTGTTTTATAGTGGTGATGCAAATTTTTGTTATTGTGATAGTATTGGGCTATAAGGGATTATGGATTAGAATAAGGTTGTAATCACTAGATTGTAATAATATCAAACTTTCTATTTGGTGGATGTAGCCTAGGGATTGGGTAAACCATGCTAAATCTTGGTCCCTTGTGTTCTTTTCTATGTGATCTATTATTCTCTATTATTAGTTATATTTGCATGTAATTGTTTTTTTCTGTCCATGAATTAATCATAACAAGTGGTATCAGAGCGAGGTTTTTTTTGACTTATCCTCTATAGGAAAGTCGCACGGTTGAGTGGGAGTGATGGGAAATGAGGGTAAGTTGAGGGTTGACAGGTTTAATGGGCTGAACTTCTAGTTATGGAAGATGTAAATGGAAGACTATCTATATCAGAAGGATTTATGAAAGTCATTGGAAGGAAAAGCCAAGAATTAGGGATCTATTTCAAATGATGAATGTGATCTTTTAGATAGAAATGAACTTGGAAGAATTCAATTGTGCTTGGCACCATCAATGGCATTTAATAATACAAAAGAAAAGATGATAGGAGAATTGATGCAAACCCTAGAAAAATTATATGAAAATAATAGAAGGTGAATATATTGCAGATCATTTAAATGAGTTTAATACTATTACTAGTTAGTTATCTTCTATGGGTATCCATTTTGAGGAGGAAATTAGTGTTCTCTTGATTTTGTGTTCTTTGCTTGAAAGCTAGAATGGCTTGCTAATGGCTATGAGTAATTTTTTTCCTTGATCTAGTACTCTAAAATATGATGATGTGATTAGTGTTATTTTGAGTGAGGAAACTCATAGGAAAACCTCAGGTGGATCTACATTAGGAAATGCTTTGAATACACAAAGTAGGGGCAAAACAACCAAGAAAGGAAGTAATTTTGGAAATCATGGAAAATCAAGAGGAAAGTCAAAGGGGAGGAGGTCTCAATTGAGAGGATCGAATGACTACTCGTGCTGTGGAAAATTAGTCATAAAAAGAATCATTGTTTGAATCAAAAGAAAAATAAAGGAGATAAACTAGATGGGGACAAGGACATAAATATGGTAAGTAAAAAATCTGAAGAGGATGCTATGCTTCTGTCTTTAGAAAGTGTAGATGATTCATGAGTTTTATATTCTAGTGCTTCATTTCATGCTACACCTTATAGAGGTTATTTCATTAATTATGTCCAAGGGGATTTTGAGCTTGTTTATTTGGGGAATAATGAACCCTACCAGATTGTTGAAAAGGGACAAATTAAGATTAAGTTATAGAATGGGAGTCATTGGCTGCTACATGATGTAAGACATGTTCCAAGGCTAAGTAGGAATTTAGTTTTAGTAGGGGAACTTGGTGATGAGGGTTGTGTAGTTACCTTTAATGATAAAAATTGGAAGGTTTCAAAAGGTTCCCTTGTAGTAGCAAAAGGTGTGAAATTAGGAACCTTATATCTTTGTATAGGTCATATTATTCCTTCTACTTTAATTTTTTTAGACAAAAATAAATGTTTAGGAACAATTTTTGCAGTTGAGCATGGAGAACAAATAGCTATTGTTCATTCTGATATAGTGTTGTGGCACAATAGACTTGGGCACATGAGTGAGAGAGGTATGAAAGTACTTCACTCAAAGAAAGTTTTATAAGGTCTAAATTGTGTTAGTATGGATTTTTGTGAAAGTTGTGTGTATGGAAAATAAAAAAGAGTGTGTTTTGTAAAGACAAGGAAGGAAAACACAAAAAGGAAAAATTAGAGCTCGTGCATATAGATGTATGGGGACCAGCTCAGGTATATTCCCTTGGAGGCTCTCATTATTATGTTAAATTTATTGATGATGCAACTAGAAATGTATGGATTTATTTCCTTAGAAAAAAATCTTATGTATTTCAAACTTTTAAGAAATGGAAATGCTTGGTTGAAAATGAGACTGGTAAGAAATTAAAATATCTTAAATCTAATAATGGTGGTGAGTATTTCAGTTATGAATTTGAAGATTATTGCTCCAACAATAGTATTCATAGATATAAAATTGTTCCAAGGAATCCATAATAAAATGGAGTCACTGAATGCATGAACATGACTATAATGGAGCATGCAAGGAGCATTAGGTTGCATGTTGGGTTGCCCTTACACATGTGGGTAGAGGCTAACAATACTACTATATATTTGATTAATAGAGGTCCCTCTACTCCTTTGGGTTGTGGTAATCTAGAGGAAGCATGGATTAGTAAGAAGTTGAATTATTCTTTTCTCAAAATCTTTGGTTGTGAAGCATTTTCTTACATAGATTTTGAACATAGAACCAAGCTGGAAGTTAAGTCAAAGAAATGTGTATTTTTTGGATATGGAATTAATGAATTTGGTTATAGGCTTTGGGATTTTTAAAATCATAAAATTTTAAGAACCAAGGATGTTATATTCAATGACAAAGTGTTGTACAAAGATCTCTTATAGCAACATGAGAAGAAAGAAGATGTTTATGTAGTGTTGGATGATACTCCAAAAGTGATGTTCCAGCCATTTCTCATGATTTGCAACAACCATGACAAAAAATACCACACACATCAGTGAATGTTAGATGATCAACAAGGAAAATTAGACCTCTAGTTTGTATTCAATTTTACTTAATAATACTGGTGAACCTGAATGTTATGATGAAGCTATGTAGGTGGATACTAAGATTCAATGAGAGTCTACAATGAAAGAAGAAATGGACTCTTTGCTGAAAAATAAGATTTGGGATTTATACAAATTGCCTGTAGGTAAAAAAGCTTTACAAAATAAGTGGGTTTTATAGGTTAAAATAAGAGGATGGAGGTAAGAAAATATTTAAAGCTAGGTTAGTTGTGAAAGGATTTCCACAGCAAAAAGGAATTGATTTTGATGAGATATTTTCTCTGTTATTAAGATGACTTCTATCCATACTATTTTAAGTCTTGTCGCTACTAAAGATTTGTAATTAGGGTAGCTTGATGTTAAAACTACCTCCCTTCATGGTGATTTGGGTGAAGAAATATATATGGCTTAGCCACATGGATTTTTGGTCAAGGGTAAGGAGAACTTAGTGTGCAAATTAAAGAAAATTTTATATGCCTTGAAACAAGAACCTCGACAATGGTATTTGAAATTTGATAGTTTTATGCATAAGTATGGATATTACAGGTGTCATTAAAATCATTGTGTTTATTTTAAGAGGTTGAATGATGACAACTACATGATTTTATGTTTATATGTTGATGATATGCTAGTAGCTGGGTCTAACATGGATCATATTAAGAGGCTAAAATGTCAGTTAGCACATCCATTTTCTATGAAGGATTTGGGGGTAGCAAAACAAATACTTGGTATGAAGATTTGTAGAGATAGGAAGAACAAAACATTAATGATATCTTAGGCTAATTATGTGGATAAGGTGTTGCAAAATTTCTCTATGGAGAATGCTAAAGCTGTCAGCACACCTTTACCTAGTCATTTGAAGTTGACTAAGGAGATGTGTCGCAAGACACAAGAGGAAGAGGATAAGATGTCCAAGCTAGCCTATGCTTTAGTTGTACGAAGCTTAATGTACGCTATGGTATATATTAGGCCATATATTGCACATGTAGTGAGAGTTTTTAGTAGGTATATGAGTCATCCATTATAGAGCATTAGAATGCAGTCAAATGGATTCTCAAATATTTGAGAGGAATATCAAATAATTTTTTACACTTTGGAGGCTCTACTACTAATTTACAGGGCTATGTTGACTCAAATTTGGTAAGGGATATTGATACCAGGTGTAGTACTATAGGTTATGTCTTTATTATTGGTGTGGTAGTCATGAGTTGGGTTTCTAAGTTGCAAAAGGTTAATGATTTATCCATTATAGATATAGAGTATGTAACTACTAAAAAGGTAACCAAGGAGATGATATGGTTCTAGTTCTTCTTGGAAGAATTGGAACACCCTCAGAAGGATAATTATTTGTTTACAGATAGTCAAAGTGCCATTCATATTGCAAAGAATTCAACTCTGCACTCAAAGATCAAACACATATAGTTGCAGTTCCATTTCATTTGGTCAGTTTTGGAGGATGGATAGTTAAAGCTAGAGAGGATACATACCAATGACAATCCAATAGATATGTTGACCAAGGTAGTAAAAATGGAGAAGATGAACTCCCCTTCATCTTTCTTTGGTCTTCTATACTTAACATGAATAAAAGACTAGCAATGTTCAAGGTGGTTTGATCTAGTGGGAGCCTCATAGAGTAGCGACATAACTATAGGATTCATCTCCAAGTCTGAGATTGTTGTTTATTGTGGAGCCTAATTAGTTCCCAAGTGGGAGATTGTTAAATTGTGGTGACTAATCAATGAAGTACTATACATACTTCATAAATTCTTTTTGGCTCGAGTCATCACCCTAAAAAAAAATTTTTGGGCCCTATTTTATAGGGATTTTGAGCTAACATGTAATTATTAATTATAACCCTAAATTGGTAAAAATAATTTTATAAAAGAGCTTAGGGTTAGAGATTTTTTAATATTGGTGATGTAAAAATTGGTTCTTGTGATGGTATTGAGCTCTACGGGATTACTAATTTTAATCAGGTTGTAATCACTAGATTATAACAATATCGAACTTGTAGTTTGGTGGACATAGCCCAAGGATTGGGTGAACCACACAAAATCTTGGTGCCTTGTGTTCTTTTCTATATGATCTATTATTTTTTGTTATTAGTTATATTTGCATGTAATTGTTCCTTTTTTTCATGGTTTAATCCTAACATCATCCTTCATTGCAACATACACCACTTCATCATCATCATCATCATCATCGTGAGATCCATCTCTAGTTTGTCCCTCTACAATGTAGCAAGACTTTTGGCCTTTATCTTTATAATATTTGTTGTCATCTTCTCTTTTACTTCTATATTTGTCTTCACTTCTATTGTTCTTCTTTTCTAGACATCTAGTAGCAATATGACCAACCTAATTGTAGTTAAAATAGATTAAAGGTAACTTGCCTTTAAATTTTTGTTTGCCTCAATGAAGTCTCCTTACTAGTAGTGGTTCAAGTTTTTCTACATCTTTCTCATCTATATAACTGTCACTAGAAATATATTTTACCTTTCTCTTCTTCTCCTTAGGTTCCTTTAATGACAACTTAGCTTTGAAATAAGATTCAATATTGTTAGATTTGAAGCTGTCAAAATTAGAGAGATCAAAAGAATTGAGCCTACCTACCAAACCTTCCATAGTCAGATTTGAACCTAGTATAAGTCTCAGTTCTTATATGGTAGAGACTCTAATAGAAGAGATCGGTAGTAGTGGTCTTAATACTTTACACAATATACTGTCATCATCAATAATACCATTAGTTGTTCTTATAACATTAACAACATCTTTCATAATAGAGCAATATTGAGCAATGTTCTCACAAACTTGCATCCTCATATCATCAAAATTACCTCTAAGACTTTTAGATTTGGCTCTTAAAACATTTTTGTCTCCTTCATAAATGGTGCATAGAGTATCCCACATCTTCTTTGTAGAATCACAACCATTGATTACAACATAAGCAATCTCCAACATTACCTGATTGTGTTCTTTCTTCTTTTTAAAATCATCAATAGTTAGGTATCCAATAGTATTAACATGCTTAGTGATGATGTTAGATTGTGCATGGTCTCCAAGACCTCCTAGGTGTACCTTCATCATAATTTTCCATGTAGGGAGGTGGTCCTTGTTAAGCTTGGGTACCTATCTTTTTGACATCTTGATCTTTTGCTTCTAGTACTTTCAAACTAGTCTTCTTAAGAAGATGACTCAAATACCAATTATTGGAATTCTTTAGAATATCTGAGAGGGGGTTTAATTAGTTATCTAAGGTCTAGATGTATAGATAAAAATTTTCAATGCTTAGTAGACCTATATCCATAAAACCTCATTATACATGCATCAATTAAATCATATAATACTTCAATTTTGTAGGTTACTATCCTAGGTCAAAATAACTTTGCAAAAATGTAAATATGACACATAATAGATTCAAAAACACATTTGAAACAAGGCTTTTATATGGAAACCTAATATGGGAAAAGTCACTCGTAACATGCCACTAATTCTCACTCTTCTAAAGTGATGCCTTATGAAAGGCCAACCATCTTAAAGGTTATAGTACAAACTATTAAATGTGACCTAGTTAGAGGATTTCAATCACCCTATTAGAAGTAAACCTTGCTAGAGGACTTTAGATCATTCACTTGGAATGTCACCTAGTTAAAGGATATAGAAATGACTGTTAGCTCAACCTTAATCCAAGGGATTTACCCTAGAGTGATATAATGATTAGAAAGTAATAGTAAGGCTTTATATGATAGAAAATTAAAACTCACTTTCATATTAGAGATCTTTTTTAAAGTCCTCCTTTGTCCTTGGCTTTCATACACTTGAACTTTGATAGCTTTTTCACCCTTTAAGTTTTCATATTCTTACGCCTTCTTTGTTTGCATAACATTTTACGTCTCTTCTGTTCAACCACTGACTGAAGCAATATGCTAGACTCCTTGTCTTCCTGAGCTTCTCACACATGAAAACTTTTGATTCTAACCAAGTCTTTCTCTATAATTAGATATTTAAGATCTTTTATCATTTAACCTCAATCATCTGTTTCAGCGTTTGGTATGATTAGGTAGGATACAATGACAATACCAATTTTTCTATTTGGTTCCTCTAGAATTTTTTTCCTCAGTCTCCCTTGAGTTGGCAACAAAATAGTTTACCTTGAATTTTGTGCCACAATTCTTTGACATGATTCAAACAATTCATGAGAAAAAAATAGTCTTCTCAAATTTGTCAAATCTATGATTTAACATGAAAATTGGCACGTGATATCTATATGCTATCAGTCAACTTCCATACTATTCTTCCCCTCACCTTCTACTAGTTTACTTGGGGAACACTGACATTTATTGATGCTCAACATCAACTAAACTTTACTCATTTTATATTATATTCACTCAACATAACTAAATTTTCATTTTTCTATCATAGTTATCTTTGACATGCTTCACACAATTCTTGAGAAAAAAAAAATAGTCTTCTCAAATTTGTCAAATCTGTGATTTAACATGAAAATTGGCACATGATATCTATATGCTATCAGTCAACTTCCATACTATTCTTCCCCTCACCTTCTACTAGTTTACTTTGGGAACACTAACATTCATTGATGCTCAACATCAACTAAACTTTACTCATCTTATATTATATTCACTTGATATAACTAAATTTTCATTTTTCTCAACTTAGTTTTTTCTCAACCTGCAATAATTTTTCTTGGCACCTATTGTACACTCAATTAGGCTTGACAGACTCAATACTTCTTACTTGTTCTTCTAGACTTAATCAATATATCCAACCTTTATAGCCTTGATTAGATAAACAATACATTGTATTATCATAGTCTTGTTGGATCTTTGTACTCTATTATCATACCATAACTCAACATTTGCTATAGGTGCTCTTGTCATATCATTTGATCAAATCCTCTTCATCAATCAAATAAATGATAATAGTCACATCAATTAGGCAATTGTCTTAGCAAAAAGTAGTAGGTTTGACATCACCAAGAAAACAATGATTGTTCCACTATAGACTCTTCACTTCAAAAAAATCTCATATCAACAAGCTTTTAATTGAGCTCACTTTAGAAGAGTGAAACATTTTATCATGTTACTTGGTCATTTTTCCCAAATTGGGTATCCATGTTAAATCCTATTTTCTGACATGTGTAAATGTTATATGTATTATGTACACTATTTTTTTAAATTTTATTTAGTGTAAGTCAACACATACTAAATATAGAGCTAAGTGATGATTGAATATATTAAATTGGCGAAAAGTTTCTATATAAACTAAGTGGTTTTCTAAATTTTTTAAGTTGTTTGAAGTTAGTAAATGTCAAATTGGTACATCTAGACCCAGGGATAAATGAGTGAGCCCTGCTCTAAGTTATTTTAAATAATTAAACAATATAGAACTATTGAATCTTAAAATATAATATGAAAATCCATGTGGGCATGCCTTCCTTATATAGGCATTTTTTTACCACCTAATAAGGTTTCAAACACATAATGCTAATCCTTGAGGCTAACCAACCCTAAAATTACATATAGTAATGCAAGGAAGGAAGGGAATGATCTCACCTTCCAAGCTACCATCACTAGAGATACATAGAAAATCTAACATAGGAGAAACAACAATGAAATATAAATATTACAATATAGAAATGATGAGATAGTTGTCATTCAACATCTTAGAAATAAATCCTACCTAGTTGTAGCCATATAGAATCAAATTTCAAAGATGGCTCTCAAGATCTAAAACCTATAGAGCTAAGACTACAAATTTTCCTTCTATCTAACTTCATTTTACTTTTCCTAATCCTGGATCAATAGTTATAGATTTATCAAGACCACAAGTCATCCTATTAGGCATATTATTATAAAATATAGTTCCTACATTAATGGAGAATTAAATGAACTTACAATAAAGAAAATTAAATTATGTGTTGAAAGAATCAAGTCTACATATTATATAATAAGGGATTCCCAAGTTCCCTAAACAAAGAGAAGGATAACTCCTACCAATTATTGAATTACAATCTATGAGATTACACATAGGATATATGATGGGACCACATTAAGGAGATAACTATGTGGAAAGAGAAAAATCAAACCACAAAGACCATTTCTCAAACAACATACATGAATAGAAAATGGTATCCTTTTTCTTGGTGCAAGACTTGTTAGAATGAATGTTAATGGTAGTACATTGGGGGACTATCCTGAGCATTGCAATTATTGATATGTTGCATTCATGACTGTGTTTTCCATTGATGTCAACATAATATTGTTTCTGTAAAGATTGGCTAAGTTGTAGACAAAGGTCCTAATGGTACAAAAAATGCCTCGACTCTCTAGTCATGCACAATTATGGACATGTTCAACATAGTGTACTAATGATGTGGTTAAGTCTGTAGAGTCCATGTTGAAGTCATATAGAAGTTTTACATGATTTATAAAGAACAATTTAGAGATAAAGTATTGTGAAACTAGGTCTTGATGATTGTTTTGGAAATCTGATTGAAAAGATCATTGTGAGAAGAAGATTGTTGAAAAAGGGAGATTGTTGTTAAAATAATGTTTTCAATCATTGTTTCATCATTGATGTCAAACCTACTATTTTTTAGAATGAAAATTTATTATAAGATCCAAGTACTATCACTTAGTTGATTGATGAAGATGATTTAATTAACAAGATGTAACAAGAGCACCTAAGGGAAAAGGTTGAGTTATGGTTTTGTAATGAAGTGAACGAATCAGCTAAGACAATGGTTAAATGATTTATTTATAACATACTTGAAGATACAAAGGTTGGTCATGCTTAGAAACTTTGGAGGAATAAGTTGGAATAAGGTTGACTACAAAGCTTAACTAAGTTCATCAGTAGGTGCCAAGCAAGCTAGTTCAAGCCAAGCAAAATTTTAGTTAGAGCCAAGAAAATGGAAAATATAGTGTGTGCTGAGTGATACAGAAGGAGCCAAGTGTGTTTAGGTACCAAGAAAAGTAATATGTTTTAAGCATCATAAAATCTTAGTAGATGCTGAGTGAATTCATAGTAGGTGTTGAGCATCAGTAAAAGATAGCTTATGTTGAGTAACACAGTATGTGTTAAGCACTAGAATTTCAATAGTGCTGAGCTACATTATTATTTGAAAATTCAAAGATTTGCCAGATTTAAGTTGACAAATTTGTTATCTCTTATTTTGTGCACCAGTTGGAGGATAAGGACGATGAGCTGGTGACACAAAATTCTATGTAAACCATTTCTAAGAAAATTCACTAGGATTCTTCATGATATTTCTAGAAGGAACAAAATGTGGGTTAGATTCAATGAATCCTATCTAATCCATTCAAACTAAAATTAAAGGAGGGAAGAATTGAGTGGGAAAATAAACTCAAAACTTCTATTTAAGGAGTCACAGACTAAGAAGCAAGAGCTACTGGTGTGCCAAATTGTGAAGTGGTTGAAGGGTGTCATGGAGAAGGCATCTAGGAGAAGGAATAATAGAGTACAAAGACTCTTATTTGATTAGTGGTCAAAAGGAAGATTGCATTAGTACATTAAGCATGAAGACTCAAGGAAGCCAAGCTTGAAAAGAGTGCAACCTATCAAAAGTTGTTGAGACTAAAAGTGAGGCAATGTTATGAGCTAAAGAAGTGAGCAGAAATCTACAAGATAAGTTGTATATTGTAATAAGGTCAAAAGCCCTTATTGTTACTCTCTAGCAATTGTATCAATTAGGGTAAAAAAATCCTACGGACTTGGGTTGCTTTAATAGCCATTTGTAAATCCTTTAATAGGGTGACATTTCAAGTGAATTTTCTAAAGTCCTCTAACTAGGCCCACTTCTAATAGGGTGGTTTAATCCTTTAACTAGGTCACATGTAACAGTGTGTTGTGGCCTTTAACAGTGCAAGCCTTTCACAGGGTATCACTTCAAAAGAGTGAAAATTGAGTAGCATCTTACTGGTAGCTTTTTCCAAATTGGGTTTCTACATAAATCATTGTGTCATGTGTTGAACTTTTCATGTGTTAAGCTTGCCTGTTGACTTATAGTAACTTGCTAAATAGGAATGTTTAAGCTTGGATGAATGAACAATTTTTTGGGCTCACTTTACTTGATGAAAAGTTTGAATTGGACATTTGGATCTTGAATAACTAATTCACCCCTCAACCCGCTTAATTATTCTTAAGTATTTCTAACAATTGGTATCAAAGCCATGTGTTGATTTAGTTTTAAGGTACTAGAAGCAGGAAGATCAAGATGTCCAAGAGAGAAGTTCGAAAGCTCAACAAAGATAACTTCATTGAATGTAAGAGTCTAATGAAATTGCACCTTGGATCAATAGGTGATTATAAAAAAACCTCAATTAGAGTGGAACATGTAGATCCAGTTGGACCCCTCTCTACAAATGATTTGAACAAAAGGAAGGAGCACAATCAAGCAATGTTGGAGATTGTCTCTACACTCAAGTATGCTAAATTTGATGATATCAAAGGTTGTGATGCTACATTCAAGTTGTGGAAAGCCGTATCAAATATCTATGGAGGAGATTAGAATATTTAGAGAGCAAAGAGAAAAATCCTTAGAGGAAAGTTTGATGACATGAAAATGAAGGAAGGTGAGAATGCTAATCAATATACCTCCAAAATGAAAGAAGTGGTAAGTGCAATAAGAAGTCTAGGTGGTCATTTGGATGATGATACTCTTAATAGAAAATATTTAAGAACTTTTCTCCCCATTTATGCTATTAGAGTTTCATCCATCCAAGAGCTAAGGTGTGTACTAGGAAATAGACTAACCTTTGAAGGAATAGTGGGAAGACTTACTGCATTTGAATTGTCCAACTACAAACCTAAGAATCTTGAATCTTATTTCAAATCCAAGCTAAGATTGAAAGCTACTAAGGAGGTGAAAACAAAGAAGAAGAGTAGAAAAGGAAAACATGCATCTAGTGACAACAACACATATGAAGAAGATGTGGAACATTTGGAAGCACTACTAGGAAAAACATTTCATAGAGGCAAAAAAAAATTCAAAGGTAAGTTGCCTATAATTTTTTTTAAGTGCAATGAAGTAGGTCATATTTCTACAAGGTTTACACAGAAGAAGAACTACAAAGAAGGAAACAAGTACAAGAACAAGAGAGAAGATGATAGCAGAGATTAGAATGACAAAGGCAAAAGATGCTACATTATTGAAGAAGATTGTAATGAGAATGATGATGAAGTATTCTATGTAGCCATGAAGGATGAATTAGATGAAGGTGAAGATGAGGCAACAACACTTGTTACCTACATGAACAAGAATGACAAGTGGATCATAGATAGTGGATGCTCACATCACATGAAAAGAGACAAAAGTAAGTTTATTACCTTTACTCAATATGATGGAAACATTGTTAGATTTGTAAATGATGCTCCATGTCAAATCAATCTAAAAGGTTCAATTAAACTTATAGAGAAAATCTTATGTGATAATGCATACTATGTTGAAGGATTGAACTACAATTTACTGAGTGTATCACAGTTAGGCAATATAGGTTGCAAAGTAGAATTTGGAAAAAAAACTACCAAAATCTATGACACTAATGGAAATCTAAAAAGAAAAGGTGAACAAACCAGAAGTAATATGTTTTACCTAGATATGGAATATTCAACTTGTCTTGTTGTTAAATTTGATGATGTGTGATTATGGCATAAAAGGTTGTGTAATGTTAACTTTGACAATCTGATTAACATCAACAAAAAGAAGAAAGCTAGAGGTTTTCCTAAGCTAAAGAAACCTAAAAAGATAATGTGCAAACAATGTCAACTAGGAAAGATCACCAAATCAAGCTTCAAAAGAAAAACTTAAACTTCCAAAGAAGTACTAGAAGTGGTCTATACAAACTTGTGTGGTCCAATAGAAGTATAAAGCTACCTAGGAGATAGATACATAATGCTATTTGTAGATGACTACTCCAAGATGATGACTACCATGTTCATCAAGAAATTTTTTTTGGACATTTCAAATGTTCAAGTGGTACTTGGCCAGGGTTGAGAAGGAAATAGGTAAAAATCTAAATTGTTTAAGGTTAGATAAAGGAGGAGAGTTTACATCCAAAGAATTTGAGATATTTTGCAATGATAAAGGTATGAAAAGGAAAACATCAACACCAAGAAATCCCCCATGGAATGGCATTATAGAAAGAAGGAATGGATCAGTGATAGACTATGCTAGAACATTGATGATGGAGAAAAATGTTTCTCTAATGTACTGGAGAGAAGTTGTAACTACTACTAGATGATGACTAGTATAAAGATATGGAAGAAGAGATAGATACGATTGAGAAGAATAATACCTGGACTTCAGTTCCTAGACCAGATGATAAGAATGTAATTGGTACCAAATGGGTCTTTAGGAATAGACTTAATGATAATGGTGAGACAAAAAGAAACAAGGCTAGACTAGTCAGCAAAGGTTATTCACAAGAAGAAGGACTGGACTATGGGAAAATATTTGCTCCTATTGCAAGAATGGAATGAGTAAGAACACTACTTGCATATACTACTTACAAAGGTTTCAAAATCTACCAAATCAATGTAAAGTATGCTTTTATAAATGGTATAATAGAAGAGGAAGTCTACATAGAACAACCATAGGGATTTGTTGATGACAACAACAAGGATATTGTTTGCAAACTGCATAAAGCACTCTATGGTCTGAAACAAGCACCTAGAGCATGGTATGAGAGACTACACAAATATCTTGTGAAGATAGAATTTGGGAGAATAGATGACAACAACAACCTATATATGAAGGTAGAAAAAGGTAAAGATATTCTGATATGTAAAATCTTTATTGATGATATAATATTTGGAGGTAAAGATGCTCTATGCAAAGATTTTGCTAATCAAATAAAGCATGAGTTTGAAATGTCAATGTTTGAAGAAATCAAACTCTTTATTACATTACAAGTACATTAATTGAAGCATGGCATATTTGTGACCCAATCCAAATACATCAAGGAGATACTCAAGACATTTGGATTAGAAGACTCAAAACTAGTCAACACACCTTAGTTAACGAGACATAAGTTATCAAAGAATTATGAGTCAGCTAAAGTGAATTAGACAATGTATAGATCAATGATTGGAAAGTTGTAGTATGTTGTACACAGTAGACAAAAGATTGCTTAGGTGTTGGAATAGTGCCAAGAGTTTTTGCAAATCCAAGGGAAAATCATCTGATGGTAGTAAAGAGAATATTGAGGTACTTAAAAGGAATTGATGACTTTGCATTATATTACAAGTGAAGTGAAAATTTTGAATTGAGAGCCTACATTGATGTAGATTCAGGAGGCAATATTGATGACAAAAAAAGCACCAGTGTAGGAACACTTTTCTTGGGAAAAATACTGAATACTTGGACTAGCAAAAAGTAAAGTTGTGCCTCATAGTCCATAAAAGAAGCTCAATATGTTGCTGCTACTATCAACTACACTAATATTGTATGGTTCAAAAATTTGTTGCAAGGTATGAAGGAAGAGGTAAATGAGCCTCTGATAATTTGTTGTGATAATACAAGTTCCATTAGCATATCAAAGAATCCTGTAAAGCATGCCAAAACAACATTTTGCAATCAATTATCACCATGTAAGAGAATTGGTGGAAGACAAGTAAGTAAGGATAGAATATGTTAGTTCAAAGGAATAGGTTGCTGACATTTTTATAAAATCTCTACCTAAAGATGCTTTTGAGTATCTTAGAGGTAAGTTAGGGGTGATATCCCTAGCCAAGGCTACTTTACACATTAATGTAGAGGATACTTTAGAATTTTACCTGAATTAATCAGATTGCTGAAGTTTCAAATTAGTCACAAGCAAGGTGATAGAGGGAGAAATTGAAAGAACCTAGAAATGATACACCTGCATGTTAAGATGTTAAGATAATATGTCTTTGGAATTGTTGTCAAAGATGGAGAAATAATAGAAACTGATCAATAGTTGTGGGAGAAGTAGTTGATACCAGAATGGCAGAACATGATTAATGCATGTAGAGCAAGAAATAGTGTAAAGAGTCAGGAGCAGTACAAGATCAAAGTGAACATTGGAAAAGAGGAAATAAAATGTAGCGAAAAGGAAAGAAAAAGGATACAACAACTAAGAGGGAGAAGTATAAGTAAAGCAATCGGGATAGTATATCAAGAGAGGGAGATGTGGAAACTAATGGCAACACAATTTCCTTTTAGCATTTGACATACTATTCTAACCTAGTCAACATTTTGATAACATGGTTGAATATTTTGTTCTGATGCTTGATTAGTTGGTCTACCATCAATACAAAAGAGGGAGATTTTTGGAAATCTGATTGAAAAGATCATTGTGAGAAGATTGTTGAAAGAAGGAGATTGTTTTTAAAAGAATGTTTTCAATCATTATTTCTTCATTCATGTCAAACCTACTATTTGTTGGAATGACAATTTCTTATAAAATCCAAGTACTATCAGTTCGTTGATTGATGAAGAGGATTTAATCAACAAGATGTAACAATAGCACCTAAGGGAAAAGGTTGAGTTATGGTTTTCTAATGAAGTGCAAGGATCAACTAAGATAATTGTTAAATGATGTAGTAATAACATACTTGAAGATACAGACATAGGTTACACTTAGAAACTCTGGAGGAATAAGTCAGAATAAGGTTCACTACAAAGCTTAACTAAGTTTATCAGTGAGTGCCGAGCAAGCTATTTCAACCTAAGAAATTTTTCAATCAGATCTGAGCAAATGGAAAGTCTAGTGTGTGTTGAGTGATATAGGACCTGAGTGTGTCCAGGTATTGAGCAAAGTAATAGGTGCTAAGCATCAAAAAATCTTAATGGATGCCAAGTGAATTCATAGTAGGTGTCGAGCATCAATAAAATATAATTGATGTCGAGTAACATAGTATGTGCCGAGCACCAAAATTTCAATAGTGCTGAGCCGTTGCATTATTTGAATAGTCAAAGATTCACCAGATTTGAGCTGACAGAGTTGTTGCCTTGAATTTTGTGAACCAATTAGAGGATAAGGATGATGACCTAGTGGCATAGAATTCCATGTAAACTATTTTTTAGTGAATTCAATACGATTCTTCATAATGTTTCTAGAAGGAACAAAATGTGGGTTAGATTCAATGAATGCTACCTAATCCATTCAAATCAAAATTAAAGGAGGGAAGAATCAAGTGGGAATAGAAACTCTAGACTTCTATTTAAGGAGTTATTGATCAAGAAGAAAGAGCTTTTAGTGTGCCAAATTGCAAAGTTATTGAAGGGTGTCAAGGAGAAGGCATCTAAGAGAAGGAAGAATAGAGTACAAAGACTTTGCTTTGATTAGTGGTCAAAAGGAAGATTGTACTAGTACATTGAGCATGAAGACTCAAGGAGACCAAGCTTGAAAAGAGGGCAACCTATCAAGAGTTGTAAAGAGTGAAAGCTAAGCAATGTTATGAGCTGAAGAAGTGCTCTAAAATCTGCAAGATAAGTTGTATACTATAATCAAGTCAAAAACCCTTATTTTTACTCTCTTGCAATTATATCAATCAAGGTAAGAAAATCCTATGGACTTAGATTGGTTTAACATCCATTTGTAAATCCTTTAATAGGGTGAGATTCCAAGTGAATGTTCTAAAGTCCTCTAACCAAGCCAACTTCAAACAAGGTGGTTAAATCCTTTAACTAGGTCATATTTAATAGTGTGGTGTAGCCTTTGATAGGGAAAACTTTTTACAGGTCAATTTTGAGTCACATATTGTGAATCTTGAAGAATCATGCCCTAAAGTGCCTTTTTATGCATATGTAGTTGATTGTTGGTTTGAGGCCTAGATGGTGTTGGAGTGGCTTAACACCTTTCATTTGACATATGCATGTGATCCGCAATGTTATTTTGCCATCTTGAATCATTCTGTGAAGTCCCATTTTGAGCTAGTGTCAAAATTTGCAATTCTGCCCATGTCAAATAGCAACCAGAGGCCCCGTTTGCATTTAAATATCTTTTACCTAGGAGTGTTTCATGACTCACCACTTTTGGGATGTTTAGTACATATAACAAAGAACCTATGTTTCAATTTTCAAGTCATTTTGAATCCATTTGACTAGGTTTTGAACCCCTCAAAGTTGGTCATTTACTATTTTTGTGCATTTGTGTAGTTATTCACAATTCTGGGAAGCCCTTTTTGACGAATGAGATCTTTGACCCAGTTGACCCAAATGAAGAAATTGTTTTTGCACTATGTTCTAGGAGTTAGATACTTCATATGTTCCAATTTTAAGATCATGAAAAATCCATTTGGTCAATTTGCTAACATGATCAAAAACCCAATTTATATTGTTTTGTTATGGCTAAGGTATCCTGATTGTTCTGTACCCTTGTTTGGCACATTATAACTTTGACCCTATGATTGGCTAGCCTAAATGGATTGTACCATTGTTTTGTGTCCTGAAAATCTTTGAAGTATGCTAGTTCTTAAGCCATGACGAATCCATTTACATATTTTCATATGTTCGTACATTTGCAAAAAATTACTTTTTGAAACATTTCTCTGTTAAAATTTCCAAGTGCCTACTTTCGAAAATTTTCCAAATGTGCCCACGATTTTTCATGAGCCCAAAACATGGAATTATATTCTCTTCATGGAAAATAACTTATATCCTAGTTTTCAGAACCCCAAGTGGTTAATAACTCAGTTTAAAATGCTGAACCTGAGCCCAGTTTATGTTTTCTAACATTGTTTGCCTGCAGGGTAATTGAAGTATGGATGTTCGGAAATTAAAATCTTTTGACTGGGAATTCATCATGGGTTGAAAATTTGCAGAATGATAAAGCGTATAGGATTGAACACTCATGCTGATTTTCGTGGCCTGGTTACTTGATTTAATCAATTTTTACGGCCACCTCACGGGCCCCCAGACACAAATTTCACACAAGTGCGAAAATGATTAAAATGGAATTTTAAAGTGATGTTCCAGTGATTGTTCTAATTCAAGTCATTACATTGCAATCATGGGATAAATAGGAGGATGCCAATTGTTTTAAAGGAAAAAGTTTTAGTCAGACCCGCTTTGGGGTCCAACTAAATTCTTCAACCATGGGTTATTGTTAATATCAAATAAATGTTATCATGATTCAAATTATTTGAATGCATGATCATAGTTCTCAAAAGGAGAGGAAACTTGCAGATGATTTGAAATACCCATCATCAGACAATCCACATTTTGGTAAATGATATGCGTAAATCCACAAGCACAATGAAGCTTTTTGTTCTGAGTTTGCAGATTGAATTAAGGATAAGATTGCATAAAGGCTGCTCTCTCCCACATTGTAGTCTCAATTTGAAAGTTGTAGCTGAGAGGTAGTTTTTAGCATGGAAGATGTGCTCCATGTATAGAGAAAATAAAGAGTACAACAACAAGCATCCACAGAGGAAGGAGCAATCAACGTTTTTAGCAAAATGTACAGATTTGTTGGTGAAATAAAGCTCAAGGAAGCATGTATCCACATTTTTGAAGCCCATGGCTTCCTGAAGCAATAGTATCACATTTTTAGAAGGATGAAGCTTCATTTTAAATGACCATGTGCATAAGAAACGACCATCATTATGAAGAGTCTGCAGATTCATGGCAAAAAAAGACCAACAGGCAGGGATATTTACATAAAAATGAAGCTCCATTGTGGAGCTATTAATCACAAGGTCAGAGCTCCAAGTAAGAATGAGCAACCAATGCACAAAGATGAAAACAATAGTGAATACCAGGAACCCACCAGCCCAGTATAAAAGAAAACCCACGCATTTAGCAATGACAACAAACACAAAGAGGAAAAATCATTGAGGAACATTATGCCACATTGAACAAGTGGGGAGCATTTTTAGTTTTTATATAATTTTGCACTCAAACATATAGTGTCAACAATACAAAGGTTTTTGCAAGCTGTGTGATGTGTGGTGGATTTTGTGGGTCCCAGTCGGCTGGAGGAAAGAGGACAAAAATTTTGATCAAACACGCATGCACAAATGATGACATCAGCAAATTGAAGTGGCTGGAAAAGTCAAAAATCCAGTGCTCGCTAGTTAGAAAATCTCAAAAAATCCGGCTAGCGACTTGGCGAGTTGCCAAAAAATAGCAAATGCCCGAAAAAAGTAGAAATCTAGCGCTAGCTATTCGAAAAATCTAGCTAGTGACTTGGCGACATGCCAAAAAATTTCAAATCCATCTCAAAGGTTAAATGAGCACGTGGGTGCCACTTGGATATCGAGCAGCGAATCAGTGAGTGACAAGTGAGACATTTCCTAAGGTGTTGACGTTGTAACGAAGCCACATGTTGCAAGGTCATTATGTCATTAATGATGTGGCAAATGTTGACATGTTACAATGCCATAGCAACTATGATGTGGCAATGATGACATGGTGACCAGTGACATGGCCATGAGATGGATGAATCTGCTGATGACACGTGGCACCTAGTTGGAGGTGTCTAACAGCTGTGTATGGAAGGAGCGAATCAGAATATGTCACGTGTCAAGGTCGGTCAACCAAGTTTGACCAGGATAGAAAATGGTGGAGAATTTGAGAAATTTCAAATTTAAATATTTTATTATTTCTCCCATTTAAATAATGTTTGAAACTTTAATATAGTTTAAACTATATAAAAGGTTTTAATTTTTGTAAAGTAATGTACAAACCTATGAATGGAAGCCTAATTTTTAAAGCGACATAAATGGGGCTATTTTAATCCCAAATAGGCACTCCAATATACCATCAAAATTGGGAAGAGCTGAATTTTCCATTTCTAGAGTTAGATTATGCACAGGTGTTGACTAGTTCACATTGTAGGCTAGTTTGTGAAATCTAAGGTATTGGCAATAGAACAAGCAGATTTAATCTTTGAGCATCTGAATCAGTTATAGGGAAATTTTGAAGACCTTTTGGAACCCAAATGGGAAGAAAATCATCCTTAAGTGGTTTTCTTACATTCTAGAAGTTACATTGAACTGGATTTTCACTTTTATGGTGAATTCATTTTAAAATCAAGAATTAGTTACATCCTTTAATCATTACATTTTGAGATATTTAATGAGCCAAAATGAAAGGATTTGATTTTCAGTTAGAAGGAGAAGTTAGAAAGAAGCTTTTTGTCTTCTAGGGAAGGATTTCCAAAGGGACAAGTGTCAATTGCAAATTGAATCCAGGAATTGCTTTCTCCATACAGATTCTTTCTTCTTCTCTAAAACAGGTTGTTGGTTGGTTTTCTATTTTCTAGTTCTTGGAGCTCTGCTCAAGCTGTGAAAGCCACACACCTAGCATTTGTTTGTTGTATTAAACAAAATTTTATGTTTTTATGGAGATAGTCCTTACTAGTTAGGTGATTTCATGAGTCATTTCTGTATATCTTTCATGTATTTGGTTTCAAGGAAAACAAATAAAGCACACCAAAGGTTTTAAGTTTAGTCGAAATCTTGTCTCCTGATTATGGATCTATTATTTCTTATAATTTGTGATCAAAGAGCATAGATTAGGTTGCATTTCTTTTAGAAATGTACGTGATTAAAATGTCTTACTGGTGGAGCAAAGAACCATGTAATTTCTTGATGTTTATCACATGGTTTGAAAATTTCATGATGGCATAATTTGAGTATGAGATTCAAATCTGAAGCAGATGTCTGTTCATAAGGTGAAGGATAGATCAAGGATTTGGATATAGTAATATGTCTGAGATTTCTAGAAGGTGTATAGTTATAATTCATCTAATTGCCTAATAGATAAGGCATTGATATGAGATAGGATCATTAAGTTCTGTTGCTCATACTTGGGTCTTGCTTATATCAACATATTAAATCAATTTTCCCTTTTATGTTGAAATTTATTCAATGTTAACCCGCACTTACCTTGCCAATTTCATGAGTTATGTTCTTAGCTATTTCATGCTTGTGATTCCTGGTTAAGTATAGAAGATTTAGGGGTTTTTATCTGCGTTACATTAGATTTAGTGTATACTTTGATAATTGGTACCATATAAAGAATCTATAGGTCCACCCGCCTAGGTTTTGTAGAGCCTGAAGTGCAGAAGGAGTATAGCCTTATAGTTGGCCCAAGTTCTTGGTGCAGTGTGTCCAGTATTGGAGATAGCTGCCCATAGATACATCCTTGCCTTGCATACTTGGTTGTTTAAACACTGTTAAATCAGGAGCCAACAAGGTCATCACTTTAGAAGATTGAGAATTGAGTAGCATGTTGCTAATGGTTTTTTCCCAAATTGGGTTTGCAAATAAATCACTATGTCATGTGTTGATGTTTTCATATATTATGCTTGCATAACTTACAATAACTTGTTGAACATGGATGTTTAAGCTTGGATGAATGAATAATTTATTGGGCTCACTTTACTTGATGAAAAGTTTGAATTGGATAATTGGACCTTGAATAATTGATTCCCTCGCCCCTCCTCTCAGTTATTCTAAAAAAATTTCTAACAGATTGTCCACTATCTTACATCTAGGATGTAATAAAGAGATGCATAGTTAGGCAGTGATAGAGGATTGTCATATGACAACATCAAGGTATGTGCAAGATCATGGTCAACCAAACTATGCCCTTAAGTGGCAATAAAAAATTAGAAAATTAGGGTTATGTCAACTTGACATGCAATTTTATATTTTTTATTAAATTTATATCAAAAAGTTGAGAAAAAAGAATTTCTAGCAAATTGAATCTAGTTTCTAAACTACTAGGACTTGTCATAGAAAAATAAAAATTGATTGGTCAATTTTTTTAATATTAATGGAATATTACAAAAATTTCAAAACAAAAATAAGAAGTAGACATATGTTTGACCACCTTAGTCAAAATTAAATGATAATATTTTTTAATGATATTCTAGATACAAGTAGTAGACTCATGCCTAGATGTGACACATATTTTTGGATATTTTTGTTCTAAATAAATAATAATTAATTAATTTTTTACTTTAGTATTTTTGGAATTAAAAACCACTCATGTTTGACCACCTTAACTAATTCAAAACTCTATAAAATTCAATTTTTCAATTTTTTCCCTTATATTAGAAGAAGCATAGAATGTGATGCATCTTTCGGATTTAAAAATTATCGTACCATTTGAAAGTTATAGTTGTTTTTCAAGTAGTGTGTCAATCAACACTTTATACATAACTCCATTAGAAAATAAATAAAATTACTTACTAAACTCATAATTTGACAAACCTTACATTTATGGAAAGATAAAAAGATTCTTAAGAAACCCTTTTCATTTCATCAAATTTTGGTAAAAAAAGTTGTTAGCTACATGTTTGAAGTTAAAATCACATAAAAATAGGCCAAAAGGAAATTTTTAGGATGTTTTTAATGTTCACCATATATGTTTGGTATTAAAAATTATAGTAGACCTCACAAAGATGTTAATTTTTTTCATTTTGTATCAGGGTGGGTGGAAAAAAATGTTGGAATAGATTTTGAAATGGTTTGAGATATTTTATAACTATAGATTTTTTAGATCGCCACATTTTGGCACACCATAATCCTGCACATACCCATCAGGGAGTGTGAAAGCCTTAGTATTGCACATGTCAATTCTTGTATAGACTCTAATCCAATAGTACTATTGTAATTGTAATTAGTTAATTATCTTATCCTAATTAATGGGGAAAGCCTAAAGGCTGACTCAGTGAGTTATTATGAAGATATGGTATAAAGGAAAGATGTTTTCCTTGATTGAAAAGTGTGATCTACATTATCTATCATTGTAAGAATTTTGAAGTGTGAAAAGGATAAGAGTGCTTACTTAATGGGTGTATGTGATCCAAGGGATTATTCAATGGCATATATGAGATTTGGTTACAAGATTTGAAGGAGCAAATGTCTAGTTGATAGGATAGAGACAAAGGAGAGAATTACATTTTAGTTCTATTATCTACAAAGAATAATATAGAGATCATTTGGATAGTGGTTCCATTGATGTTTCCCTTGAAGCTATTTTAGCAGTGGGTTCAACTGTCTTCCACAACTCCTAATAGAGCTAGCATAACTCCTATTAGGGTTGGAATCTCCTAACAGAGATTCAAAGTCTCATAATAAGGATTCATATGTATTGAATGTTGTAACAAACTCCTAACAAGGTCTTTCCTCTAACAAGAAATGTTTATATTAGTACATCATCTTGTGGCTGCCATCCCCACTAGGGTTTTCCCTTTGATCAAGGGTTTCCCTATTTAACACATCTAGTGTTATTATGTATGAGAATCTTGTTGTGGTATCAATTTATATTACTTATATGGTTAAGATTGCTTAAGATTGTTTATTGTGATATTAGTTGGATAACTGATTCACCCCTCCCACCCCCCACTTAGTTATATCAATGGACAATATATTCTAATAATATTACCATAGTACCAAAGATGCTACTACATCATGCACATGTGATGGGGACTCAACCCAAGAACAGAATAATACAGCCCCAAGAACAGAATGGACACAACAAAGAAGGAAAAATTATATTAACTAAGAAAATAAGCTAGTAAAAATAGTATAGAGAAAATAAACTTCAAAACATGCCCTAAGGGCTTACAATAGCATAAATCTGGAGATAATTTCTCCTTTCAGTACCTCCTCTCAAACTCCACCTTGAACCGCCTTTTATAATGCCAGAAATCTCCTTAAATAGATCCTGAAGGGTAAGGACTAGGAGTACATTCTAGAATGTGCTAGTAGACATCCACCGACCAAATAGGAGGTTCTAGAAGCTGCATTGGAAGTCAGTGCAAATCTAGAAGAATCCAGAAACAGTAACTAAACTTTCGGGAGGCATAACTTTTGAACCGTAGCTCCGATTGACAAACTGTATACATTTTCAGAAAGATCTCAAAGCACTCTATAGCCCTATGGACTAGCTTCACTCGTCCCCCATTTTTTGACCCTTTTTGAGGTCATTTAATGCCCCTAACCTGACTTTGAAGCATTCTTAGGAGGTCTCAAAAACCTGAAAAATTGCAATAACTTTCAAACTGTGGGGCCTTTTGACCTGATTCTTTTTCTGGAATGCTCTAAGTCACAATTAAATTCATCTAGCCAATTCACACCTTCTAGGTCACCAAAATTATGGCCCAATTACATGCTCCTATTTTTTCAAGATTTTCAAATGCACTGATAGTGGAACTATGAGAGTTGGAACCTTTATTTGACCCAAATGGGTATCCAAAAATGAAAACACATCAAACAGAAACTAAGTCTAAGTACATTTTTTTTGGGTGACACAGGATTGCCCTTATACCTCTGGATGCTCCTGCATCAGACACCCAGGGTATATTGAAAAGTGACCCTGTCACTTTATGAATGGTAGAGGAAATCCCAAATGGAAAACTCAGCTGCTAAAATCCAAGTTGAGTCCTTGATCGATCGTCCTTTCCATTTGACCAAATACTCTTCATACTACCTGTTTCTGGTACTCCTACCCACACGATGATCTGGAATTTCTTCTATCTCCTTGTTCTTAGAAGAAAGAATTTGACATGGCTCTAACACCAGCTTCTCATCTGCACCATCATCATGATACTCTATTAAATCTGCAATGTTGAAAATGGGAGAAATGTGAATACCATCTGGTAGCTCCACCTCATATGCATTTCCTAAGTCATGTTTCTTCAAAACTTTGCAGGGGCCAAATTTCTTCATTTTTAGCTTGTTGTAAGTACCAACTGGAAATCTTTCTTTTCGTAAGTGCACCATGACTAGATCCCCTAATTGGAATTCATTATGTCTTCTCTTTTGATCAGCCCTAGCTTTATACTCTTGATTCATCTTGGTAATGTGTGCTTGAACCTCCTCATGTAGACGCTTGATATGTTCAGCAAATTCCTCAGCTTCAGCACTTGTTCTCTCCCCTTGTTCTATCTTCCTCAATTCTGGTGCAGTCCTTGGGCTATTCCCATATACAATTTGGAATGTTGATTTTCCAGTACTCCTATTTATAGAGTTATTGTAAGCAAACTCTGCTTGTGGTAGAATCAAATCCCATCCCTTGGGCTTATCCCCAACTAAACATCTCAGCAAATTGCCCAGACTTCTGTTTACCACTTCTATTTGGGCGTCAGTTTGTGGGTGATGCGTGGAACTGAATTTCAAGTCTGTTCTCAACTTTTTCCATAATGTCCTCCAGAAATACCCCACAAATTTAGTATCTCTGTCAGAAACTATACTCCTTGGAAGACCATGTAGTCTTACCACCTCTTTGAAAAACAAGTCTGCAATATGGACAGCATCATGAGTTTTGTGGCATGGAATGAAATGTGCCATTTTGGAAAACCTATCAACCACCACGAATACTGACTCATTACCCCTTTGTGTCCTTGGCAATCCAAGAACAAAATCCATACTTATGTCCTCCCATGGCCTTGATGGAACAGGCAATGGCTGATATAGGCCAGTATTGTGACTAAACCCCTTGGTGACTTGACAAACCTGGCAACTCTGTATAAACTTCTTCACATCTTGTGAAATTTGAGGCCAAAAGTAATGTTCTCTAAGAATGGCAATGGTCTTGTCTCGACCAAAATGTCCTGCCATCCCTCCACTGTGTTTCTCCTTAATCAGATTTTCCCTCATGGAACTCCTTGGAATGCACAATTGACTACCCTTGAACAACATGCCATCCTGAATCAAATAGTCTAACCACTTGGTTCTATCTATAGCAACAGCTTCTTTACAAGCTTTCCATGCTTCAAAAAAATCAAGATCCTCGGGGTACAAATTCTTGAGTTCATTAAACCCACCTACTTCAACTTGCATTAATGTAAGCAACAACTATCTCCTACTTAGTGCATCTACAACCTTGTTAGATTTTCCACTTCTATGCTTCAACACAAATGTATAACTCTGCAAGAACTCTACCCACTTCATATGCCTCTAATTCAATTTACCTTGGCTATTTAGGTACTGTAATGCCTGATGATCAGTATACAAAACAAATTCCTTTGGCAATAAATAATGCCTCCATTTCTTTAAGGCCTGAACTATTGCATAGAACTTTTAATCATAAACAGAATACTTCTTCTTTGCATCATTCAATTTTTCACTAAAATATGCAATAGGCTTACCTTCTTGGCTTAATACAGCCCCAATAGCGCTGCCACTAGCATCACAATCCACCTGTAAAACCTTTCTAAAATCTAGAAGTGCCAACACAGGCTATTCTGTTACCTTCTTCTTCAGCAATTCAAAACTTCTCGCAATTGCTACAGTCCATTTGAACGCTTTTCTATCCCCTCTTATTGTATCAGTTAGGGGTGCACATATGCCACTGAAATTCTTAATAAACTTCCTGTAAAAACTAACCAGACCATGAAATGATCTTTCTTCAGTAGCAAACCTTGGAGTAGGTCATTCCAAGATGGCTTTTACCTTCTTTGGGTCCATTTTGAGACCTTCTAGTGATATAACAAACCCCAAATAGACTAATTCCCTTTTTGCAAAGATACACTTCTTTAGAATAATTAACAGTTTCTCTTCCCTTAGCCTTTCAAGGACACTACACATATGTAGTAAATGTTCTTCCAAAGTTTTTCTGAAAATTAAAATATCATCCAAATAAACAATAACAAATTTTCACAAGAACTTCTTAAGTACCTCATTCATGAGCCGCATGAAGGTGCTTGGGGCATTTGTCAATCCAAAGGGCATGAAAAACCACTCATAAAGACCCTCCTTTGTCTTGAAGGCTATTTTCCACTCATCTCCTTCTCAAATCCATATCTGGTGATAACCAATCTTCAGATCTATCTTTGTGAAGTACTGAGCTCCACTCAAGTAGTCCATAAGATCATCCATCCTTGGCAAAGGAAACCGATACTTGATGGTTATCCTATTTATAGCTCGAGAATCTATACACATCCTCCACTCTCCATCCTTCTTTGGTGCTAGTACTGCAGGTACTACACATGGACTCAGGCTCTCTCAAATCAAGCCCTTCCTCAACAGCTCCTGAACCTGTCTATTTAGCTCCTCCATTTCAGTAGGAGTCATCCTGTGAGTAGCCTTGTTAGGCAAACTAGCTCCTGGAATCAGATCTATCTGATGACTGATTTTCCTTACTGGTGGCAATCCATTTGGAACATTGTCAGAGATAATATCTCCAAACTCCCCTAGTAAATCTGAAACTTCAAGTGGCATTTCACTACTGCCTTCTGTGATGAACCTCCTTATAGCAATATCGTGAGAATGCTCGAAATAACAGAATACAAAGTGATAGCAGAACTCAAAATGAATCTACTGATCGCAGGCCACTTCGAGGGGGTAACCTCCTTTGAGCAAGCTCAATACAATAAATTCGTCTGTGCCCATCAAGGGCCTCAACCTATTCTTATATACTGAGTATGATCTAGAAAAGTAATACTACCTATGCATGTGGGATAATAAAATATACTCACGGGATGACTTACAAAGCATATGCGTCCAACAACACTACTCTAACAGAATAAACAGAAGGAACACACAGGTTCCTAACACCTTCTTTATTTTTCCTAGGAATCAAAGCATAGCACATATGCTGATGTTTCATGCCATCTAAAAACTTCCTTTCATGAACAAGACAAATCTTAGCACTGCTACATACCTTTTCACCTTCATTTTTCATGGGCTTCAATTTGTGGCAAACTCCATCCTTTGTCAGAGAGTATGTGTTTGCATGCCCACCATGTACTACATGTCTATCAAACTGCCATGGTCTACCCAACAATAGATGGAAAACATCCATCGAAATGACATCACAGAGAACTTCATCATGGTAACTCCCAATTTTGAATTTCACTAAACATTGTTCAGTTACCAGGACCTTATGATCATCTTTTACCCAAGAAATTCGATAGGGTTGGGGATGTTTCTCCTCTTGAGCTTTAGCTTAGAAACCATCTCTTCTGATACCAATTTATCAGTGCTACCACCATCAATGATCACATCACAACATTTATCCTCACACTTGCATCTGGTACGAAATAAACTCCTCTGTTGTCCTGGTTCAATCTCACCACTTAGTAGGACTCTTTCATTTACCAAGGTCTCTCCTCTTTCTGCATCCTCTGAATGTGATGATTGTGCATCCTCATCTACATGAGCAACCCTAGCTTGGCCCTCAGCTCTCCTACTTGTCCTTCTTTGTCGTTGAGGGCATTCAAAGGCACGATGACCTTCTTCATTGCAATGGAAACAGGTACCACAGAAGCCTCCTCTTCCTTGTCCGCATCCTCTACCTCTTCCTCTATGATTTCCAAAGTCATGGTCATAGGAGCGGTTGAAAGCCTCATTCCTCCTGTTCCTGCTAGTACCCTCATCATCATTTTTCTTTTGAGTTTCATTGTGGCCTCCAGATGATCTACCGCTTCCCCTTCCTCCTTGACTGCGCCCTCTTTCTCTTCCTTCAAACCTTTTATTCATCTTCTCTTCAAATCATAGGGCAAATTGGTATGCCTCTTCAACACTGGTCATTCTTACCAGACTTAATTCCTTTTGGATGCTAGGTCGCAACCCATTGATATAATGAGCAACCTTTTCCTTATTTTCTTCTGCATGGCCTGCTCTAATCAAGAGTCGGTAAAATTCCTCTGTATATTCTTGGACTAACTTCCTGCTTGCTTTAACCCATGCATCTTCTTAAACAGATCCAGCTTGTAGTCCATAGGAATGAACTGCTTCTTCAATTTGTCCACCATGTGATCCCATCTTGTGATCTTCTCCTTTCCTCTTCTATTTCTTTCCAATTGAACCTCTTTCCACTAGATTTTGGCATGGCATTTCTATTTGTCCTTTGCAAACTTAACCCTATCTGGGTCCCTGATATCCTCATACTCAAAGTATTCTTCTAGTTCATTGATCCAATTGATCAACTCATCTAGTTTCAGATTTCCTAAAAATACACTCACTTCAATTGTGGGTCTTTTCCCAAACTTAGTAATGGCCCTAAAAACCCTTTCCTCTGCATGATTTAGAACTTCCCCATCAAATTCCTCTTCTGGTCCCATTACTTCTTCTTCATTTTCATCCTCACTGTTGTCACCTGTGGCAACATTTGCTCCTCTACGAAGCTCCTCTTGCAATGCCTGCGCCTGCCTTTGGAGGGCTCTAACCTCCTCAGGATTAATAGCTCTAGCCCTTCCACCATGCTCTCTTCATTGATGCATCTTCTCAACTCAAACCCACAACCACACCATCCTAGTGCAAACTGCCTCACAGTCGGTGCTCTGTCTACACACTCAGGAAAATGGGCTCTGATACCACTTGATGGGGACTCAACCCAAGAACAAAATAATACAACCCCAAGAATAGAATGGACACAACAAAGAAGGAAAAATTATATTAACTAAGAAAATAAGCTAGTACAAATAGTACAAAGAAAATAAACTTTTGAACATGCTCTAAGGGCTTACAATAGCATAAATCTGGAGATAATTTCTCCTTTCAGTACCTCCTCTCAAACTCCACCCTGAACTGCCTTTTACAATGCCAAAAATCTCCTTAAATAGACCTCAGAGGGTTAGGGACTAGGAGTACATTCTAGAAAGTGCTAGTAGGCATCCACCGACCAAATAGAAGGTTCCAAAAGCTGCATTGGAAGTCGGTGCAAATCTAGAAGAATCCAGAAATGGTAACTGAACTTTCGGGAGGCATAACTTTTGAACCGTAGCTCCGATTGACGAACCATTTACATTTTTGGAAAGCTCTTGAAGCGCTCTATAGCTCTATAGACCAAATTTTATCATCCCCCATTTTTTGACCCTTTTGAAGTTCATTTAATGCCCTTGACCTGACTTTGAAGCATTCTTGGAGGTCTCCAAAACTTGAAAAATTTCAATAACTTTCAAACTGTGGGGCCTTTTGACCTGATTCTTTTTCTGGAATGCTCTAAATCACAATTACATTCATCTGGCTAATTCACACCTTCTAGGTCACCAAAATGATGGCCCAATTACATGCTCCTATTTTTTTGGGATTTCCAAACACATTGATAGTGGAACTATGAGAGTTGGAGCCTTTATTTGACCCAAATGGGTATCCAAAAATGAAAACACATCAAACAGAAACTAAGTCTAAGTACATTTTTTTTGGGCGACACAAGATTGCCCTTATACCTCTGGATGATCCTACATCAACATGTGATAAATAAACATCTAATGTCCTTATCCAAAGTTCCTTACATTCTAATAAGTATCAAAAACACCCAACTTAGATTCTTTTATCCGTGAACTATCATAAATGATTTTATTCTACCATTCAACCAAGCATTCATTTTAATCCCCTTATCCAACACTTTTTCTTATTTTTGTATCCAAAATCTTGTCAATTCCTTCTGTCTTCTTCCTAGGATAATTTAGTGTATCAATTATTTCCACATTAGCTTCTTGGTATTCAAAGATGTCTAAACTATCAAACATAGGTGAAATATTCACATCTTCAAAAACAACTTCAAAAACATTATCATTACCATGTTTCTTCAAGATTCTAAAAGATCCACACTTCTTCATCATCAACTTATCATATGCACCAAATGGAAATATATTCTTTTTCTAGTGCATCATTATCAGATTACCAACCCCAAAACTTTTATTTCTCCTCTTTTATATGTGCTATGCTTTTTATATCCTTAATCAGTACCATGTAGATTGTTCTTTACTCTCTCATGTAGATTCTTCTACTTCACCACTAGTCTATAGTTTAGTATCTTACATTCTCAATTCAATAGATCCTCTAGGATTCATTCCATTTACAATATTAAAATATATCTTCTTTGTACTTATATTCACTCAGTTATTATACCAAAACCTTAGATGTTCACTCAACTCATAGCTCAAGGGATCAAGAAATGTCTCCTAAGGTTCCACTGCTTGAATGTAAGTGTGATCTATATCAAATAAAATACATATATCCTCCTTGAATCTATCTACAACTGCTAGTGAAATCCTAAATCTTTGGTTCATGTCATTTTGGAATTTTTTCATTATTAAGTTTCCACTATCTAGTATCTTTTCTATAGGTTGCCTTCTACATACTTCTATAATCTTTTTGATAGTGCTTCTATCGCTACTCATTATATCTATAAGGGAATCTCTTTAGTACATGAAATAATATGTGATTTATCAATTATTCAAATCTAAACATAGCATTCTTTTTCCTCTTAACCTTTTCAAGTTTTTCCAATAGTTTCATTCTTAGTATTTCCTTCAAATTAACTCACTCTTTCTTGACACATATCTTATAAGCTACATAAATAAATCTTTTTCAAAGTTCATCGATCTTAAAACTTGCACAAACTAAATAAGCAATAATTATACTAAGAAATATCACATCAACTTTCTTGATGGAGCTGATTACCATAGCTTTCCCATTTTATATTGCCTTAGTGTAATATTCCACTTTCTTCTTAACCATCCTTTCACCTATAGGTATACTACCTTGTTTGCTAAGACTAGTTACCTCATGAATAAGGTTGGCTAAGACATATACTTTATTATCTTACATCAACAATTTTCTATCATATATCCTACTCAATATGATTTAATTCCATTCATCTGTATGTAGCTTGTGGTAGAAATGATGCATATGCAAATCAAATTCCTTTAAGTAATCAAATCTAGGCTTCATAGTCATGTCATGGTTAAAGACTAGCTCCATATCTTTATTCATATATTCACTGCCAATTGAATCAAACTTGGAATTCAAATAATTTTCTACATCTTCAAGGTAAATTATGTTATTTAGAGTTATAGACAATTTAGAGTTAGGGTTTCCATCACTAGGCTTTATGAAAATTATCTTAAACTTAGTACTATCCTCATTTTCATCATTATATTCCCCTAACATATCCATAATTCTTATTGATATGAACATTTACTAAGGAAATTTGTGGAAAAAATGATAAAATAAGTCTTTCTAAAAATAGGGATTACTTCAAAATCACTCTGACAAGTGGCTTTTGAATGATCTTTACTTAGAATGTGTTCGCAATGAAGTAAAATTAGTTATGTACTCCATTTATGTTTCAACTTGAAACTTGCATTAATTGCATACTTTGTAAATATGACAAGTTTTCAATTATGTCCTATAATTAGATAACTTCTCAAACTCATCTATCCAATCTTCAAATGTCATTATGTCACTCAAGGTTTACTATAGCCTCCTTCTAACATGACTATCATCCTCAATACTTCACATCACAAAGTTTTCTGCAAAAACTTTTGTTCATCTTTTGTTATAGAATTAGCCTTTACTATAATACCAGTAACTCTAAATTCCATCATAACTTATTTAGATGAGTTCTAAATCACAAGGAAGCCTAGCTACAATGTAAACACAACCAAATACACCTGTCTTAACTTCACTACTTCTAGTTTGGTCTTTGAATGAAGTTCTCAAATACTGATGTTGTGAACAAGCTTAATTCAACTTGATTGAATCAATCTCAACAACTGACTTCATTCTTTCTATCTCATCATCATTTAAATTTTCTTTTGAGATTTTTGTTCCTTTCACAAAAGCTTCATTATGTTTTGGAGTTCATTTTTGTTCATTCACAATGTTTCTTTGTTCTTCATTGTTTCTACTAGTTTTGGAGTTCATTTCTTGCTTCCTTTTATCATTCCTTTTGTTCCCCCAGTTTCTTCCATTGTTTCTTCTATCAATGAATTTTTTTTTCCATTTTATAGTATCTCATTGTTTTTCTAAAACTATTGCATAACTAACATATAGGTGCTCTACAGCTAGACTTCTATTGATCATCAGGTGCATGATAATTCCAAGCAATGTGTCCTAAGTTTTTATACTTATAACACACTATATATCTTCTATCTTCATAAGATCTTCTTTCTCTTGATGTTCTTTCATTATATCTTCTTCTATCTATAGGGTTAGTATATCTAGAGATGCTACTATTTCTCTTATCATTATCATACTTAGGTTTCCTACAATCAATTACATTATGACCCATACCATGACAATTATGACAATAAAAGTCCTTAACATGATTAAATGACTTAGTAGTACAATCTCTTTTCATATCACCTATTTCATTACATAAAAAAAGCTTACCTCTAAATTCATACCTAGTTGCCTTAGAAGTTTCCACTTTCTTTGGTTTATCCAAGATTTCAACTTCTTTATTTTGATCAACTTCATTAGGTTTCTTAGAAGATTGACTATATTCAATCTGATCATTAGATTTGTCTTTTTCTTTCAGATCTGATCTAATCTCAGCTTTCTTTGTAGACATGTTAATTAGTTAGCCAAGACTATTCATTCCATAAGAAGGTCTCTATATAGACATAGACTCATCGAGCTTTACTTTGCCAGAATAAAGTTTCTCTAGCTATTGTTTGCATTGTGTCAATTTAGCTTTCACAATAGTATTGTACTTATGCAGTTCTTCATGATCTTCTTTCAATGTTTCAAACTTAGATGTTTTCTTTGCTGGACTTGCTCTTAGATTTATATTTTTAGTCTTCGAATCAGATTCAAATTTGCTAGGATCGTTTCTCAAAGTCAACTTTAGATTTGTTATCTTCAATTCATGGTTCAAGATCTTGTAATATTTCCTCAACATTGAACAATCATCATCACTAGTTCCAAATTTAGTAGATTCAAGATTTGATTTAAGATGTTTAATTTTTTTCTTCAATTAACCAATGTATACTTTGGAATCTTCATATCTATCCTTCAGCTTATCTCTTTCTTCATTAAGGAGATCAATTTTTTCAAGAGCTTCTTCAAGGTTCTTCATCAATTATTCGATATCCATAGGGATCTTATTTAAGCCATTGGGCCTCTTCAAAGTAACTATGCTCTAGTAAAATTTGTTAGAGATAGGGATTAATAGGGTGTGGGGTGTTAGTGCTCAAAATTGTAGCCCTAATTTTGAGCACCGTTGAAAAAATCAAGCCCTTAAACGCTTTTAAAATGCATATGTGCTTGGTTGTACCCGGCTGTCCATTTGAGACCCCTAAGGTGTTTAATGCTTATAGCACCTTTCATTCAGCATGCCTAAGCATTTCATGAAGTTAAATTGAGTTTCTGAGTCATTTGGGAAAGTCTTGTTTCAAGCATTTGTCAAATTTGCAATTCTGCCCTAGTGTCAAACAACAACAGGAGGCTGTGTTTGCCAATGAATATCTTGCACCAAGATTTGCATAATGACTTGCCACTTTGGGAGTGCTTAGTATCCATACCCAAAAACCTATGTTTTAAATTTTGAGTCATTTCGAGTCCATTTGACTAGGTTTTGAATCCCTCAAATTTGGCAATTTAATGGTTTCATGCTGATGCACTTTGCACATAATTCTGGGAAGCCCTATTTGATGTGCTATAACTTTGACCCAGTTGACGCAAATGATAAAATTCCTTTTGTGTTATATTGTAAATGTTAGAGACTTACCATCTTTCAAGTTTTAGCTTTTGACAAATAAGTTTGATCAGTTTTCAGACATGATTCCAAACGCAATCTGTAACTTTTTACTAGTGTCAGCATTTGCAGATTTCTCAGTAACCTTGTTCATGATGCCATAACTTGGGATTCATGATTGATAAGATTGAATGGATTGCACCACTATGATGTACTCTAAAAATACTCCAAGTGTACCATTTTTTAGAACTTGATAAATCCGTATGCACACTTATCTAGATCAATTCCATTTGCAAAAAATTGTTATCTCGTCAATGTTTCTAGTCAGCAATTCGAGGTAGCCTACTTTGCACACTTGCCAAATGCGTCCTATGATTCGTCATGAGGTAAAATTGTAGAATCATACTCACCACATGACAATCTACTAGTACCCCATTTTTTAGAGCCTCAAGTGCCCATTTGCTCAGTTTTCCAAGCCATTTCAAAATGCAATTTTAAGCTTTTTGACATGTTTATTTGTAGGTGAAACTAAGTTGGAAACTTCGGGGCTCGATATCTTTTGACCTCGATGTTGTCATGCAACGAGATCTGGCAGGCTTATTGTACATGTTAGAGAGATGTTATATCCAGAGTTCCAGAGCTTGGGTAGGTGTTTGAATCAATTTTTAAGACGAGCTTATAGGCCCTGCCATTAGAAAATAACACTTTGAAGAGAATAGTCAAACTGAGTCTTTAATGATCATTCTATGATCAAAATTGATTCTAATTAGTTTGAGAAGGTCAGTCGATCAATTTAAGGATTCAGTTGTTCAGAAACAAAATTTTTGTAGTTGGACCTACTTTAGGCCCAACTAATTCCAGGTGGAGAATCCGAGTTTTGTAGAATCTTGAAGGTTCCTTGATGATGTAAAGAGGGAAAGTTTGTTCTTAAGAAAAATAGAACCTCATTCTATAAAAGGATGCATCAGTGAAGGAAGCTGTAGTACAGGCCATGGCATGAGAATAAGGAGAAAACCCATGCAATTTGATAAGTAACTCACGTGAGCAGAACAACATGAGGACGCCAAATCAAAAGCACAAGATAACAAAAGTATAAAAGTGAAAAGTTAAAAGTAGCTTCCATAAAGACAGAGGCCCGATTAGCAGGAAAAGTAAAGAACCTCGCATCTTAGCATGAAGATCTAGCACTAAACAAGGAATAAACATGTAAGCAGGGCCCCATTTTAACAATGGAAGATGCCATTATTTTAAATCAGTTAACGAATGTTTAAAATAGAATCCCACGCTATGCATGAAGTAGGCATCCACGAATTGATTAGCAAACCCATAATATTTCTAGAAGCTTGCGTGAAAGGGCAAGAGATGTAACAAACAAAGCTGGTGCTATGAAGAACGCAGAAGACAATCTCCATGTGTGAGAGAGGAACCAACATTCTAAATAGAGGAGCTTACAATTCAGAGTTAGGAAAAAGAAAAAAATAATGCCAAGAGCTGATAAAACACCCACAGACAAGTGCCAAAGCATAGATAGGTACTCCACAATTTGGAGAAGACGTTGAAGATAGAGGACCACATTTTGAGAAAAAGGCAACGCATAAAGTGAAAGCTGTAGCATAAAACTAAAAATAATATCCATGGCTTTTATAAAGGTGAGGCCAGTATTTGAACATGGTGAACTGATTGGAGGAGGCGCTCAAGTTTCTTGCAGAGAGTTACAATGTTAAATCCCACATTTCTTGTGTGGTTAGCTTCTAAAGTGTTTATGGAGCCATACGACTGCAGGTGGGTCCGACCTGAACATTAGAGGTTAAATTTTGAATAGTCACACAAGTCAAAGTTGATGACATCAGTAGAATAAGATGATCAGAAACTCAGATTTCCAGCTAGTTGCCACTTCGCTAGCCGAAAAAAATCTAGGAACTTCGGTTGGCAAAGTGGCGAGGTCACCGGAGAACTCAAAAATTCGGTGACGGTGAACAAGATCCAATGGGCATTGCTACTTCGCTAATGTAGAAGAGGCACGAGAATCAACATGGCAAAGTAGTGAGAGGATTACACATGGCACATCCAGAGGTTCTCGTTATGTCACTAACCAAAGTTTCTCATCGGTTAACCATAGCGAACTGGTGGGAAGACAATACGTGGCAGATGATGTGAACCATGTGGGCCAATGAAATGCAGACACATGGTAGTTGGTTAAAGTTAGTTTGACCCCGGATTCAAGGGCAAGGAAAAAATTGTAGAAAATAAAAATTAATTTTTTATTTTTTCTGGGCAGTGGGTATGCACATTCAAAAATTTCAAAGAGAAACATTTTCTAAAGTTTATACTTTAGAATTTTTTTAATTTTATAAAAAATCAAAGTTGCAAGCCTGAACCTTTTAGCAGGGGACTAATTTTTGAAATAAGATTCTGGAGGTTTTCGAGAGGCTAGATAAGTGATGTTATAGATCGCTAGAATTGAGAGAAGACAAACTTTCCAATTCTGGAGTCAGTTTTTGCACAGGTAGTAGTTAGTTTGAGCTACACGAGGTTTTCTATCAGATATTTTGGTGATTCAAAAAGCTTTCATCATTAAGCAGAGATATTTTGCAAATCAGTTGTAGATAATGATGAAACAAAATCAGATCAGATGGGATGAAAGAAGAAAGAGGTTACTTAGTTGCACAGGATTGATTTCCAAGTGGATAGATGGCAATTGTAGATCAAATCCAAGAATTCATCTAGGCTATATCATTCTTTCGTTTTGTAATTGTAAGGGTTCCAATTTTTGGGAAGTCCCAGTTCTTTTGAGAAAATCTACACATTACTGTGATACCAAGGTCTTGGATCTAGTTCTGGTTGCATTCCCATGACTGTACACCATTTTCCTTCAACAATATTCTTCTTGTATGAAAAGTAATAGGAAGATAAATACAGATAGTTCAGATCTGTTATGTTGTTTCATGTCTTTCATTCCATGCATATGATTGTATATTTTCAAGGAAATAATGCAAAGAGCAGCAGATGATTAAGTTTCAATTGAATCTTGTCTCCATTCTCATTGAATTTCAATGTTTTACGATCTCTGAACAAAGAGTTTAGGTCATAATTGCAGTCCCCTAAGACTGTATGTTGTTTCTTTGTTGTTGATAGTTCAAGGAATTGTGTAAATGCTTCATAGAAATCAATAGGGTTGTAGATTTATTGAGGAGGATATCATGTAAGAATGAGATTTTAAACTGAACATTGATGTCTATTTACAAGTTAAATAGATATATCTATATCTGAAGATACACATATGTCTCAGATATTCATATGTATGTTTGCGATCCATGAATTTTCCCAATGGACTAGACACTGATCAGCTACAAGGTCATTACTTTCTTACTACTGCATATCTGAGGGTTGTTGAAATCAACATTATAAATCAAATGCTTTTCCCCTTTCATGTTGAAGAGCTATAATAGAATGCCCTCACTTAGCTTATGAGGTTCCTAGATCTGCATTTAGCTACTATAGATTGATGCTACTTCATGAGTTATCAGGAGAAATAAGGGTTTTATTTCCTTTACATTAGATTAAGTGTATGCTTTGACAACTGGTACCATATAAGGAATCTATAGGTCCACCCACCTAGGTTTTGCAGAGCCTAAAGAAGAAGAAGGGTCTAGCCTTATAGTTGGCCTAGTGTCTAGATGGATGTGTTGATAATGGGAGTTAGCTACCCCTAGATGTGTTTTGTTCTCATCAGGGTAATTGGAAATGGGCAACATTTTCAAACACCAACAAAATGGCGACTCTGCTGGGGAGTTGCATATGGAAAGAAGTAAACTCTTTGTCGTGAAACAGATTGGATATGGTAAATCTAGAGCAAGATGTGTTCCTTTTCCTTGCTAAAGTTTCATGTTCCCCAGTTAAGCTTTATTCATTATTAGCAGTATGTCGAAACTACATGAAAATTGTGTTCTATGAATTTCTTAGGTCTATCTTCAATTAGTCTAGTTTGTAAATACTATTGAAAAAGTTTCAGAGTCAAGAATTCATTTATAAAATGTAAATTCTTTTCAGGATGTTAGTGATCTGCAATTTTCCTACATTGAAGGTCTGGTCCAAATTTGTCAAGTGACAAATTATGTTTTATTTCTCACCAAGTGTGAGTGGTGACTATCCAATCTCTGTACCAATTTGTTCCTAGTTGATTTCATTGCAGAATTTTGAAGGATTTTCAGTTGTATGGGTAGATCTGAGACTGTTGATAGATCTTGGAAAAGAAGTTTTAAATTCTTGATAAGTTTTAAAGTGTTGTTTGAAATCTACTGTTATAAAGAAATTGAAATGTAAAAAATCAATCACAGCAGTGGTTATTTTATTCCTCTTGCAAAGAGGTGGTGACTCTACAAAGTTTGATCAGTGGTGTGAAGGAATTCCAGTCTTGCACCTATGCCAAATCAGCAGATCAAAGTTTAGCATCAGCACTAGAGGTATTTTGATTTTCATGCTTCTTTTCATGAAGGTCAAGTGTTTTAAAATGGTTGCCTCTATTCAGTGGTTTTAGCACTAGGATAAAGAGGTAGAAATTTCATTCTCAAAATGGATTCAGATTGTAGATCTGATAATACTCTATCAAGCTATGAAGAGGTACATGAAATTTTTTTTATGTTGTATGGAAAGCTTCATAGTTGAGTCATTTCTTCTTTCTGAAGGAATGTGGGAAGTGTAGATGACTTGGATACAATTCAGATTTATATGCAATTCAAGTTGGAAATCTTAGAGCTTCCCATTTCAGCAAGACCCAGTGAATTATCATGGGCTTTTTTGTTTTTATTAGTCTTCATGCCGGATTCAGTACATTGGATAGCAAAAGCAAGATTTGAAAAGATCCAATACTTTGAGAGAGTATTTAAAGAATGTGAAGGATATTTAGAAAAGAATGGCTATAGTATTGTTGAAATTGAAAATGTTGATAGTCATAGTGAAAGCGATGAGTCCTATGACAATATGTTTGAGAATAAAAAGGGTTATAATAGTAGTCTTGAAATATCCTCCTGCAATGAAGTTGAATGTAGTGAAGCATCTAATGTCCAGATGTGGTGTAGGGAAGAAGATATGTATTGTGAAAGTACTACTAATTGTTCAGATTGTATGACTAATGGTGTTATTGTTATAAGTTCTTCAGATTATCTGAGAAATGTTTGCAATCAAGATGAAGAAGTTTGCGAAAGAGATTTGTTGAATACAAATGAGGTCTCAGCCTTGTTGCAACATGAGTTTGAAAGGTATATGTCAATGTGTGATTCAACTTAGCCTTTATTAGTGCATGCATCTTGTAAGGACGATGTAAGGTATGATGTATACCCCTATGTTTGGTCTCCTGCATATCAACATTGTTATTCTTTTGAAGATTTTCAAAATAAGCATGAAGATTTGTTTGAAGAAATGAAGACCAGTAGAGATGTATTTACTACTGTCATGAGTGATGTTAAATCAAATCTATGTTATAGAGATGATAATGAGAGGTTGTTGATATCTTTTGATTATGATTTAACATTTAATGAAAAAATTCCTATGATTAATGTTACTAATGATGATGAGAGATCAGTTGGTTTTTTATCCGATCTAGATGGACTATATGACAGTAATCTACAGTTACTTGAGATGAGATTTGATGATTCATGCAGTAAAGTGAATACTGACAATGGTACACATGAATCTATAGTTAAATCTTCTCTACATGTTAGTGAGTCTTATGCTAGTGAGTTTGATACATTCACAAGTATCTCTAGCAATTTCTTTGATAAGAATATTGACTGCAGTAGAGTTCCTACTTATGAGAATGTTAATGAAAATGCTTTTCATATGTCTAATGAACCTTTGTTTGAAGACTCTGGTGGTAATTTTTCAGTAAGTTTCAGATCTGATTCGGTATGTGATGACATGATACATGAAGTTGATTCAGATCCCTTGTATTTTTTGAAGTTGGAGGCACAAGGTGAGTTGCAAGCCTTTAATACATGCAACTTGGTGAATGATGTAGAATATGGAGTCTTTGTGTTTCCGATCAGCATGCACGAATCATCGTTGGATTTTGATTCTTAGTTTAGTTTGTGTAGTCATGAGCATGCTGATGCCTTTTCTTATAGTGAGCATGAAGATGAAATGGTCTTTGAATTTTATATGCACTATGAGAATGAAGGAAGTTTTTTTTTTTTTTTTTTTGGCAAATTATTTGTTTCAGTATGCTGATCTGATTGGTGAAAAAAATGATAATGAGAATTTCAGTTTACCTCAGGGAGATGTAAATGAGAATTGGGTTTATGATAGAGGTACGAAGCTCTGAAACTTTCTGATGGCTCGGGTCATTGTGTGTACATAGTAGAATAGTTTCCCTGCTTTCAATAAAGTTGTTCAAGAAAGTTTTCCTGTTCAGGAGAGTTTTGAAGTCTCAAAATGGTCTGCTTCTTCCAGAGATCTCAAATCTTGCAATTCCCACAAGGGACATGCATCCCCAGACAGAGCCACTGTTAGTGCTCAAAATTGTAGCCCTAATTTTGAGCACTGTTGAAAAAATCAAGCCATTAAATCCTTTTAAAATGCATATGTGCCTGGTTGTATCCGTCTATCCATTTGAGACCCCTAAGGTGTTTAATGCTTCTAACACCTTTCATTCAGCATGCCTAAGCATTTTGTGAAGTTAAATTGAGTTTTTGAGTCATTTGGCAAAGTCTTGTTTCAAGCATTTGTCAAATTTGCAATTCTGCCCTAGTGTCAAACAACGACAGGAGGCTGCATTTGCCAATGAATATCTTGCACCCAGATTTGCATATGACTTGCCACTTTGGGAGTGTCTAGTATCCATACCCAAAAATCTATGTTTTAAATTTCGAGTCGTTTCAAGTTTGTTTGACTAGGTTTTGAATCCCTCAAATTTGGCAATTTAATGTTTTCATGTTGATGCACTTTGCACATAATTCTTGGAAGCCCTGTTTGACGTGCTATAACTTTGACCTAGTTGACCCAAATGATAAAATTCCTTTTAGACATTAGAGACTTACCATGTTTCAAGTTTTAGCTTTTGAAAAATCTGTTTGATCAGTTTTCAAACGTGATTCCAAACGCAATTTGTAACTTTTTACTGGTCTCAGCATTTGGAGATTTGTCAGTACCCTTGTTCGTGATGCAATAACTTGAGATTCATGATTGATAAGATTGAATGGATTGTACCACTGTGATGTACTCTAAAAATACTCCAAGTGTGTCAATTTTTAGAACTTGACAAATCTGTATACACACTTATCCAGGTCAATTCCATTTGCAAAAAATCATTATCTTGTTAATGTTTCCAGTCAGCAATTCCAAGTAGCCTAATGTGCATGCTTTCCAAATGCGTCTTGTGATTCATCATGACCTGAAATTGTAGAATCATACTCACCTCATGACAATCTACTAGTACCCCAATTTTTAGAGTGTCAAGTGCCCATTTGCTCAATTTTCTAGGCCATTTCCAAACGCAGTTTTCAGCTTTTTGACATGTTTATTTGTAGGTGAAATTAAGTTGGCAACTTTGGGGGTCGATATCTTTTGACCCTGATGTCATCATGTGATGAGATCTAGTAGGCTTATTGTACATGTTAGAGAGATGTTATATCCAGAGTTCCAGAGTACTCTAAAATATGATGATGTGATTAGTGTTATTTTGAGTGAGGAAACTCATAGGAAAACCTCAGGTGGATCTACATTAGGAAATGCTTTGAATACACAAAGTAGGGGCAAAACAACCAAGAAAGGAAGTAATTTTGGAAATCATGGAAAATCAAGAGGAAAGTCAAAGGGGAGGAGGTCTCAATTGAGAGGATAGAATGACTACTTGTGCTGTGGAAAATTAGTCATAAAAAGAATCATTGTTTGAATCAAAAGAAAAATAAAGGAGATAAACTAGATGGGGACAAGGACATAAATATGGTAAGTAAAAAATATGAAGAGGATGCTATGCTTCTGTCTTTAGAAAGTGTAGATGATTCATGAGTTTTATATTCTAGTGCTTCATTTCATGCTACACCTTATAGAGGTTATTTCATTAATTATGTCCAAGGGGATTTTGAGCTTGTTTATTTGGGGAATAATGAACCCTACCAGATTGTTGAAAAGGGACAAATTAAGATTAAGTTATAGAATGGGAGTCATTGGCTGCTACATGATGTAAGACATGTTCCAAGGCTAAGTAGGAATTTAGTTTTAGTAGGGGAACTTGGTGATGAGGGTTGTGTAGTTACCTTTAATGATAAAAATTGGAAGGTTTCAAAAGGTTCCCTTGTAGTAGCAAAAGGTGTGAAATTAGGAACCTTATATCTTTGTATAGGTCATATTATTCCTTCTACTTTAATTTTTTTAGACAAAAATAAATGTTTAGGAACAATTGTTGCAGTTGAGCATGGAGAACAAATAGCTATTGTTCATTCTGATATAGTGCTGTGGCACAATAGACTTGGGCACATGAGTGAGAGAGGTATGAAAGTACTTCACTCAAAGAAAGTTTTATAAGGTCTAAATTGTGTTAGTATGGATTTTTGTGAAAGTTGTGTGTATGGAAAATAAAAAAGAGTGAGTTTTGTAAAGACAAGGAAGGAAAACACAAAAAGGAGAAATTAGAGCTCGTGCATATAGATGTATGGGGACCAGCTCAGGTATATTCCCTTGGAGGCTCTCATTATTATGTTAAATTTATTGAGGATGCAACTAGAAATGTATGGATTTATTTCCTTAGAAAAAAATCTTATGTATTTCAAACTTCTAAGAAATGGAAATGCTTGGTTGAAAATGAGACTGGTAAGAAATTAAAATATCTTAAATCTAATAATGGTGGTGAGTATTTCAGTTATGAATTTGAAGATTATTGCTCCAACAATAGTATTCATAGATATAAAATTGTTCCAAGGAATCCATAATAAAATGGAGTCACTGAATGCATGAACATGACTATAATGGAGCATGCAAGGAGCATTAGGTTGCATGCTGGGTTGCCCTTACACATGTGGGTAGAGGCTAACAATACTACTATATATTTGATTAATAGAGGTCCCTCTACTCCTTTGGGTTGTGGTAATCTAGAGGAAGCATGGATTAGTAAGAAGTTGAATTATTCTTTTCTCAAAATCTTTGGTTGTGAAGCATTTTCTTACATAGATTTTGAACATAGAACCAAGCTGGAAGTTAAGTCAAAGAAATGTGTATTTTTTGGATATGGAATTAATGAATTTGGTTATAGGCTTTGGGATTTTTAAAATCATAAAATTTTAAGAACCAAGGATGTTATATTCAATGACAAAGTGTTGTACAAATATCTCTTATAGCAACATGAGAAGAAAGAAGATGTTTATGTAGTGTTGGATGATACTCCAAAAGTGATGTTCCAGCCATTTCTCATGATTTGCAACAACCATGACAAAAAATACCACACACATCAGTGAATGTTAGATGATCAACAAGGAAAATTAGACCTCTAGTTTGTATTCAATTTTACTTAATAATACTGGTGAACCTGAATGTTATGATGAAGCTATGTAGGTGGATACTAAGATTCAATGAGAGTCTACAATGAAAGAAGAAATGGACTCTTTGCTGAAAAATAAGATTTGGGATTTATACAAATTGCCTGTAGGTAAAAAAGCTTTACAAAATAAGTGGGTTTTATAGGTTAAAATAAGAGGATGGAGGTAAGAAAATATTTAAAGCTAGGTTAGTTGTGAAAGGATTTCCACAGCAAAAAGGAATTGATTTTGATGAGATATTTTCTCTGTTATTAAGATGACTTCTATCCATACTATTTTAAGTCTTGTCGCTACTAAAGATTTGTAATTAGGGTAGCTTGATGTTAAAACTACCTCCCTTCATGGTGATTTGGGTGAAGAAATATATATGGCTTAGCCACATGGATTTTTGGTCAAGGGTAAGGAGAACTTAGTGTGCAAATTAAAGAAAATTTTATATGCCTTGAAACAAGAACCTCGACAATGGTATTTGAAATTTGATAGTTTTATGCATAAGTATGGATATTACAGGTGTCATTAAAATCATTGTGTTTATTTTAAGAGGTTGAATGATGACAACTACATGATTTTATGTTTATATGTTGATGATATGCTAGTAGCTGGGTCTAACATGGATCATATTAAGAGGCTAAAATGTCAGTTAGCACATCCATTTTCTATGAAGGATTTGGGGGTAGCAAAACAAATACTTGGTATGAAGATTTGTAGAGATAGGAAGAACAAAACATTAATGATATCTTAGGCTAATTATGTGGATAAGGTGTTGCAAAATTTCTCTATGGAGAATGCTAAAGCTGTCAGCACACCTTTACCTAGTCATTTGAAGTTGACTAAGGAGATGTGTCGCAAGACACAAGAGGAAGAGGATAAGATGTCCAAGCTAGCCTATGCTTTAGTTGTACGAAGCTTAATGTACGCTATGGTATATATTAGGCCATATATTGCACATGTAGTGAGAGTTTTTAGTAGGTATATGAGTCATCCATTATAGAGCATTAGAATGCAGTCAAATGGATTCTCAAATATTTGAGAGGAATATCAAATAATTTTTTACACTTTGGAGGCTCTACTACTAATTTACAGGGCTATGTTGACTCAAATTTGGTAAGGGATATTGATACCAGGTGTAGTACTATAGGTTATGTCTTTATTATTGGTGTGGTAGTCATGAGTTGGGTTTCTAAGTTGCAAAAGGTTAATGATTTATCCATTATAGATATAGAGTATGTAACTACTAAAAAGGTAACCAAGGAGATGATATGGTTCTAGTTCTTCTTGGAAGAATTGGAACACCCTCAGAAGGATAATTATTTGTTTACAGATAGTCAAAGTGCCATTCATATTGCAAAGAATTCAACTCTGCACTCAAAGATCAAACACATATAGTTGCAGTTCCATTTCATTTGGTCAGTTTTGGAGGATGGATAGTTAAAGCTAGAGAGGATACATACCAATGACAATCCAATAGATATGTTGACCAAGGTAGTAAAAATGGAGAAGATGAACTCCCCTTCATCTTTCTTTGGTCTTCTATACTTAACATGAATAAAAGACTAGCAATGTTCAAGGTGGTTTGATCTAGTGGGAGCCTCATAGAGTAGCGACATAACTATAGGATTCATCTCCAAGTCTGAGATTGTTGTTTATTGTGGAGCCTAATTAGTTCCCAAGTGGGAGATTGTTAAATTGTGGTGACTAATCAATGAAGTACTATACATACTTCATAAATTCTTTTTGGCTCGAGTCATCACCCTAAAAAAAAATTTTTGGGCCCTATTTTATAGGGATTTTGAGCTGACATGTAATTATTAATTATAACCCTAAATTGGTAAAAATAATTTTATAAAAGAGCTTAGGGTTAGAGATTTTTTAATATTGGTGATGTAAAAATTGGTTCTTGTGATGGTATTGAGCTCTACGGGATTACTAATTTTAATCAGGTTGTAATCACTAGATTATAACAATATCGAACTTGTAGTTTGGTGGACATAGCCCAAGGATTGGGTGAACCACACAAAATCTTGGTGCCTTGTGTTCTTTTCTATATGATCTATTATTTTTTGTTATTAGTTATATTTGCATGTAATTGTTCCTTTTTTTCATGGTTTAATCCTAACATCATCCTTCATTGCAACATACACCACTTCATCATCATCATCATCATCATCGTGAGATCCATCTCTAGTTTGTCCCTCTACAATGTAGCAAGACTTTTGGCCTTTATCTTTATAATATTTGTTGTCATCTTCTCTTTTACTTCTATATTTGTCTTCACTTCTATTGTTCTTCTTTTCTAGACATCTAGTAGCAATATGACCAACCTAATTGTAGTTAAAATAGATTAAAGGTAACTTGCCTTTAAATTTTCGTTTGCCTCAATGAAGTCTCCTTACTAGTAGTGGTTCAAGTTTTTCTACATCTTTCTCATCTATATAACTGTCACTAGAAATATATTTTACCTTTCTCTTCTTCTCCTTAGGTTCCTTTAATGACAACTTAGCTTTGAAATAAGATTCAATATTGTTAGATTTGAAGCTGTCAAAATTAGAGAGATCAAAAGAATTGAGCCTACCTACCAAACCTTCCATAGTCAGATTTGAACCTAGTATAAGTCTCAGTTCTTATATGGTAGAGACTCTAATAGAAGAGATCGGTAGTAGTGGTCTTAATACTTTACACAATATACTGTCATCATCAATAATACCATTAGTTGTTCTTATAACATTAACAACATCTTTCATAATAGAGCAATATTGAGCAATGTTCTCACAAACTTGCATCCTCATATCATCAAAATTACCTCTAAGACTTTTAGATTTGGCTCTTAAAACATTTTTGTCTCCTTCATAAATGGTGCATAGAGTATCCCACATCTTCTTTGTAGAATCACAACCATTGATTACAACATAAGCAATCTCCAACATTACCTGATTGTGTTCTTTCTTCTTTTTAAAATCATCAATAGTTAGGTATCCAATAGTATTAACATGCTTAGTGATGATGTTAGATTGTGCATGGTCTCCAAGACCTCCTAGGTGTACCTTCATCATAATTTTCCATGTAGGGAGGTGGTCCTTGTTAAGCTTGGGTACCTATCTTTTTGACATCTTGATCTTTTGCTTCTAGTACTTTCAAACTAGTCTTCTTAAGAAGATGACTCAAATACCAATTATTGGAATTCTTTAGAATATCTGAGAGGGGGTTTAATTAGTTATCTAAGGTCTAGATGTATAGATAAAAATTTTCAATGCTTAGTAGACCTATATCCATAAAACCTCATTATACATGCATCAATTAAATCATATAATACTTCAATTTTGTAGGTTACTATCCTAGGTCAAAATAACTTTGCAAAAATGTAAATATGACACATAATAGATTCAAAAACACATTTGAAACAAGGCTTTTATATGGAAACCTAATATGGGAAAAGTCACTCGTAACATGCCACTAATTCTCACTCTTCTAAAGTGATGCCTTATGAAAGGCCAACCATCTTAAAGGTTATAGTACAAACTATTAAATGTGACCTAGTTAGAGGATTTCAATCACCCTATTAGAAATAAACCTTGCTAGAGGACTTTAGATCATTCACTTGGAATGTCACCTAGTTAAAGGATATAGAAATGACTGTTAGCTCAACCTTAATCCTGAGCTTCTCACACATGAAAACTTTTGATTCTAACCAAGTCTTTCTCTATAATTAGATATTTAAGATCTTTTATCATTTAACCTCAATCATCCGTTTCAGCGTTTGGTATGATTAGGTAGGATACAATGACAATACCAATTTTTCTATTTGGTTCCTCTAGAATTTTTTTCCTCAGTCTCCCTTGAGTTGGCAACAAAATAGTTTACCTTGAATTTTGTTCCACAATTCTTTGACATGATTCAAACAATTCATGAGAAAAAAATAGTCGTCTCAAATTTTTCAAATCTATGATTTAACATGAAAATTGGCACGTGATATCTATATGCTATCAGTCAACTTCCATACTATTCTTCCCCTCACCTTCTACTAGTTTACTTGGGGAACACTAACATTTATTGATGCTCAACATCAACTAAACTTTACTCATTTTATATTATATTCACTCGACATAACTAAATTTTCATTTTTCTATCATAGTTATCTTTGACATGCTTCACACAATTCTTGAGAAAAAAAAAAATAGTCTTCTCAAATTTGTCAAATCTGTGATTTAACATGAAAATTGGCACGTGATATCTATATGCTATCAGTCAACTTCCATACTATTCTTCCCCTCACCTTCTACTAGTTTACTTGGGGAACACTAACATTCATTGATGCTCAACATCAACTAAACTTTACTCATCTTATATTATATTCACTTGATATAACTAAATTTTCATTTTTCTCAACTTAGTTTTTTCTCAACCTGCAATAATTTTTCTTGGCACCTATTGTACACTCAATTAGGCTTGACAGACTCAATACTTCTTACTTGTTCTTCTAGACTTAATCAATATATCCAACCTTTATAGCCTTGATTAGATAAACAATACATTATATTATCATAGTCTTGTTGGATCTTTGTACTCTATTATCATACCATAACTCAACATTTTCTATAGGTGCTCTTGTCATATCATTTGATCAAATCCTCTTCATCAATCAAATAAATGATAATAGTCACATCAATTAGGCAATTGTCTTAGCAAAAAGTAGTAGGTTTGACATCACCAAGAAAACAATGATTGTTCCACTATAGACTCTTCACTTCAAAAAAATCTCATATCAACAAGCTTTTAATTGAGCTCACTTTAGAAGAGTGAAACATTTTATCATGTTACTTGGTCATTTTTCCCAAATTGGGTATCCATGTTAAATCCTATTTTCTGACATGTGTAAATGTTATATGTATTATGTACACTATTTTTTTAAATTTTATTTAGTGTAAGTCAACACATACTAAATATAGAGCTAAGTGATGATTGAATATATTAAATTGGTGAAGAGTTTCTATATAAACTAAGTGGTTTTCTAAATTTTTTAAGTTGTTTGAAGTTAGTAAATGTCAAATTGGTACATCTAGACCCAGGGATAAATGAGTGAGCCCTGCTCTAAGTTATTTTAAATAATTAAACAATATAGAACTATTGAATCTTAAAATATAATATGAAAATCCATGTGGGCATGCCTTCCTTATATAGGCATTTTTTTACCACCTAATAAGGTTTCAAACACATAATGCTAATCCTTGAGGCTAACCAACCCTAAAATTACATATAGTAATGCAAGGAAGGAAGGGAATGATCTCACCTTCCAAGCTACCATCACTAGAGATACATAGAAAATCTAACATAGGAGAAACAACAATGAAATATAAATATTACAATATAGAAATGATGAGATAGTTGTCATTCAACATCTTAGAAATAAATCCTACCTAGTTGTAGCCATATAGAATCAAATTTCAAAGATGGCTCTCAAGATCTAAAACCTATAGAGCTAAGACTACAAATTTTCCTTCTATCTAACTTCATTTTACTTTTCCTAATCCTGGATCAATAGTTATAGATTTATCAAGACCACAAGTCATCCTATTAGGCATATTATTATAAAATATAGTTCCTACATTAATGGAGAATTAAATGAACTTACAATAAAGAAAATTAAATTATGTGTTGAAAGAATCAAGTCTACATATTATATAATAAGGGATTCCCAAGTTCCCTAAACAAAGAGAAGGATAACTCCTACCAATTATTGAATTACAATCTATGAGATTACACATAGGATATATGATGGGACCACATTAAGGAGATAACTATGTGGAAAGAGAAAAATCAAACCACAAAGACCATTTCTCAAACAACATACATGAATAGAAAATGGTATCCTTTTTCTTGGTGCAAGACTTGTTAGAATGAATGTTAATGGTAGTACATTGGGGGACTATCCTGAGCATTGCAATTATTGATATGTTGCATTCATGACTGTGTTTTCCATTGATGTCAACATAATATTGTTTCTGTAAAGATTGGCTAAGTTGTAGACAAAGGTCCTGATGGTACAAAAAATGCCTCGACTCTCTAGTCATGCACAATTATGGACATGTTCAGCATAGTGTACTAATCATGTGGTTAAGTCTGTAGAGTCCATGTTGAAGTCATATAGAAGTTTTACATGATTTATAAAGAACAATTTAGAGATAAAGTATTGTGAAACTAGGTCTTGATGATTGTTTTGGAAATCTGATTGAAAAGATCATTGTGAGAAGAAGATTGTTGACAAAGGGAGATTGTTGTTAAAATAATGTTTTCAATCATTGTTTCATCATTGATGTCAAACCTACTATTTTTTAGAATGAAAATTTCTTATAAGATCCAAGTACTATCACTTAGTTGATTGATGAAGATGATTTAATTAACAAGATGTAACAAGAGCACCTAAGGGAAAAGGTTGAGTTATGGTTTTGTAATGAAGTGAACGAATCAGCTAAGACAATGGTTAAATGATTTATTTATAACATACTTGAAGATACAAAGGTTGGTCATGCTTAGAAACTTTGGAGGAATAAGTTGGAATAAGGTTGACTACAAAGCTTAACTAAGTTCATCAGTAGGTGCCAAGCAAGCTAGTTCAAGCCAAGCAAAATTTTAGTTAGAGCCAAGAAAATGGAAAATATAGTGTGTGCTGAGTGATACAGAAGGAGCCAAGTGTGTTTAGGTACCAAGAAAAGTAATATGTTTTAAGCATCATAAAATCTTAGTAGATTCTGAGTGAATTCACAGTAGGTGTTGAGCATCAGTAAAAGATAGCTTATGTTGAGTAACACAGTATGTGTTAAGCACTAGAATTTCAATAGTGCTGAGCTACATTATTATTTGAAAATTCAAAGATTTGCCAGATTTAAGTTGACAAATTTGTTATCTCTTATTTTGTGCACCAGTTGGAGGATAAGGACGATGAGCTGGTGACACAAAATTCTATGTAAACCATTTCTAAAAAAATTCACTAGGATTCTTCATGATATTTCTAGAAGGAACAAAATGTGGGTTAGATTCAATGAATCCTATCTAATCCATTCAAACTAAAATTAAAGGAGGGAAGAATTGAGTGGGAAAATAAACTCAAAACTTCTATTTAAGGAGTCACAGACTAAGAAGCAAGAGCTACTGGTGTGCCAAATTGTGAAGTGGTTGAAGGGTGTCATGGAGAAGGCATCTAGGAGAAGGAATAATAGAGTACAAAGACTCTTATTTGATTAGTGGTCAAAAGGAAGATTGCATTAGTACATTAAGCATGAAGACTCAAGGAAGCCAAGCTTGAAAAGAGTGCAACCTATCAAAAGTTGTTGAGACTAAAAGTGAGGCAATGTTATGAGCTAAAGAAGTGAGCAGAAATCTACAAGATAAGTTGTATATTGTAATAAGGTCAAAAGCCCTTATTGTTACTCTCTAGCAATTGTATCAATTAGGGTAAAAAAATCCTACGGACTTGGGTTGCTTTAATAGCCATTTGTAAATCCTTTAATAGGGTGACATTTCAAGTGAATTTTCTAAAGTCCTCTAACTAGGCCCACTTCTAATAGGGTGGTTTAATCCTTTAACTAGGTCACATGTAACAGTGTGTTGTGGCCTTTAACAGTGCAAGCCTTTCACAGGGTATCACTTCAAAAGAGTGAAAATTGAGTAGCATCTTACTGGTAGCTTTTTCCAAATTGGGTTTCTACATAAATCATTGTGTCATGTGTTGAACTTTTCATGTGTTAAGCTTGCCTGTTGACTTATAGTAACTTGCTAAATAGGAATGTTTAAGCTTGGATGAATGAACAATTTTTTGGGCTCACTTTACTTGATGAAAAGTTTGAATTGGACATTTGGATCTTGAATAACTAATTCACCCCTCAACCCGCTTAATTATTCTTAAGTATTTCTAACAATTGGTATCAAAGCCATGTGTTGATTTAGTTTTAAGGTACTAGAAGCAGGAAGATCAAGATGTCCAAGAGAGAAGTTCGAAAGCTCAACAAAGATAACTTCATTGAATGTAAGAGTCTAATGAAATTGCACCTTGGATCAATAGGTGATTATAAAAAAAACTCAATTAGAGTGGAACATGTAGATCCAGTTGGACCCCTCTCTACAAATGATTTGAACAAAAGGAAGGAGCACAATCAAGCAATGTTGGAGATTGTCTCTACACTCAAGTATGCTAAATTTGATGATATCAAAGGTTGTGATGCTACATTCAAGTTGTGGAAAGCCGTATCAAATATCTATGGAGGAGATTAGAATATTTAGAGAGCAAAGAGAAAAATCCTTAGAGGAAAGTTTGATGACATGAAAATGAAGGAAGGTGAGAATGCTAATCAATATACCTCCAAAATGAAAGAAGTGGTAAGTGCAATAAGAAGTCTAGGTGGTCATTTGGATGATGATACTCTTAATAGAAAATATTTAAGAACTTTTCTCCCCATTTATGCTATTAGAGTTTCATCCATCCAAGAGCTAAGGTGTGTACTAGGAAATAGACTAACCTTTGAAGGAATAGTGGGAAGACTTACTGCATTTGAATTGTCCAACTACAAACCTAAGAATCTTGAATCTTATTTCAAATCCAAGCTAAGATTGAAAGATACTGAGGAGGTGAAAACAAAGAAGAAGAGTAGAAAAGGAAAACATGCATCTAGTGACAACAACACATATGAAGAAGATGTGGAACATTTGGAAGCACTACTAGGAAAAACATTTCATAGAGGCAAACAAAAATTCAAAGGTAAGTTGCCTATAATTTTTTTTAAGTGCAATGAAGTAGGTCATATTTCTACAAGGTTTACACAGAAGAAGAACTACAAAGAAGGAAACAAGTACAAGAACAAGAGAGAAGATGATAGCAGAGATTAGAATGACAAAGGCAAAAGATGCTACATTATTGAAGAAGATTGTAATGAGAATGATGATGAAGTATTCTATGTAGCCATGAAGGATGAATTAGATGAAGGTGAAGATGAGGCAACAACACTTGTTACCTACATGAACAAGAATGACAAGTGGATCATAGATAGTGGATGCTCACATCACATGAAAAGAGACAAAAGTAAGTTTATTACCTTTACTCAATATGATGGAAACATTGTTAGATTTGTAAATGATGCTCCATGTCAAATCAATCTAAAAGGTTCAATTAAACTTATAGAGAAAATCTTATGTGATAATGCATACTATGTTGAAGGATTGAACTACAATTTACTGAGTGTATCACAGTTAGGCAATATAGGTTGCAAAGTAGAATTTGGAAAAAAAACTACCAAAATCTATGACACTAATGGAAATCTAAAAAGAAAAGGTGAACAAACCAGAAGTAATATGTTTTACCTAGATATGGAATATTCAACTTGTCTTGTTGTTAAATTTGATGATGTGTGATTATGGCATAAAAGGTTGTGTAATGTTAACTTTGACAATCTGATTAACATCAACAAAAAGAAGAAAGTTAGAGGTTTTCCTAAGCTAAAGAAACCTAAAAAGATAATGTGCAAACAATGTCAACTAGGAAAGATCACCAAATCAAGCTTCAAAAGAAAAACTTAAACTTCCAAAGAAGTACTAGAAGTGGTCCATACAAACTTGTGTGGTCCAATAGAAGTATAAAGCTACCTAGGAGATAGATACATAATGCTATTTGTAGATGACTACTCCAAGATGATGACTACCATGTTCATCAAGAAATTTTTTTTGGACATTTCAAATGTTCAAGTGGTACTTGGCCAGGGTTGAGAAGGAAATAGGTAAAAATCTAAATTGTTTAAGGTTAGATAAAGGAGGAGAGTTTACATCCAAAGAATTTGAGATATTTTGCAATGATAAAGGTATGAAAAGGAAAACATCAACACCAAGAAATCCCCCATGGAATGGCATTATAGAAAGAAGGAATGGATCAGTGATAGACTATGCTAGAACATTGATGATGGAGAAAAATGTTTCTCTAAAGTACTGGAGAGAAGTTGTAACTAGTACTAGATGATGACTAGTATAAAGATATGGAAGAAGAGATAGATACGATTGAGAAGAATAATACCTGGACTTCAGTTCCTAGACCAGATGATAAGAATGTAATTGGTACCAAATGGGTCTTTAGGAATAGACTTAATGATAATGGTGAGACAAAAAGAAACAAGGCTAGACTAGTCAGCAAAGGTTATTCACAAGAAGAAGGACTGGACTATGGGAAAATATTTGCTCCTATTGCAAGAATGGAATGAGTAAGAACACTACTTGCATATACTACTTACAAAGGTTTCAAAATCTACCAAATCAATGTAAAGTATGCTTTTATAAATGGTATACTAGAAGAGGAAGTCTACATAGAACAACCATAGGGATTTGTTGATGACAACAAAAAGGATATTGTTTGCAAACTGCATAAAGCACTCTATGGTCTAAAACAAGCACCTAGAGCATGGTATGAGAGACTACACAAATATCTTGTGAAGATAGAATTTGGGAGAATAGATGACAACAACAACCTATATATCAAGGTAGAAAAAGGTAAAGATATTCTGATATGTAAAATCTTTATTGATGATATAATATTTGGAGGTAAAGATGCTCTATGCAAAGATTTTGCTAATCAAATAAAGCATGAGTTTGAAATGTCAATGTTTGAAGAAATCAAACTCTTTATTACATTACAAGTACATTAATTGAAGCATGGCATATTTGTGACCCAATCCAAATACATCAAGGAGATACTCAAGACATTTGGATTAGAAGACTCAAAACTAGTCAACACACCTTAGTTAACGAGACATAAGTTATCAAAGAATTATGAGTCAGCTAAAGTGAATTAGACAATGTATAGATCAATGATTGGAAAGTTGTAGTATGTTGTACACAGTAGACAAAAGATTGCTTAGGTGTTGGAATAGTGCCAAGAGTTTTTGCAAATCCAAGGGAAAATCATCTGATGGTAGTAAAGAGAATATTGAGGTACTTAAAAGGAATTGATGACTTTGGATTATATTACAAGTGAAGTGAAAATTTTGAATTGAGAGCCTACATTGATGTAGATTCAGGAGGCAATATTGATGACAAAAAAAGCACCAGTGTAGGAACACTTTTCTTGGGAAAAATACTGAATACTTGGACTAGCAAAAAGTAAAGTTGTGCCTCATAGTCCATAAAAGAAGCTCAATATGTTGCTGCTACTATCAACTACACTAATATTGTATGGTTCAAAAATTTGTTGCAAGGTATGAAGGAAGAGGTAAATGAGCCTCTGATAATTTATTGTGATAATACAAGTTCCATTAGCATATCAAAGAATCCTGTAAAGCATGCCAAAACAACATTTTGCAATCAATTATCACCATGTAAGAGAATTGGTGGAAGACAAGTAAGTAAGGATAGAATATGTTAGTTCAAAGGAATAGGTTGCTGACATTTTTATAAAATCTCTACCTAAACATGCTTTTGAGTATCTTAGAGGTAAGTTAGGGGTGATATCCCTAGCCAAGGCTACTTTACACATTAATGTAGAGGATACTTTAGAATTTTACCTGAATTAATCAGATTGCTGAAGTTTCAAATTAGTCACAAGCAAGGTGATAGAGGGAGAAATTGAAAGAACCTAGAAATGATACACTTGCATGTTAAGATGTTAAGATAATATGTCTTTGGAATTGTTGTCAAAGATGGAGAAATAATAGAAACTGATCAATAGTTGTGGGAGAAGTAGTTGATACCAAAATGGCAGAACATGATTAATGCATGTAGAGCGAGAAATAGTGTAAAGAGTCAGGAGCAGTACAAGATCAAAGTGAACATTGGAAAAGAGGAAATAAAATGTAGCGAAAAGGAAAGAAAAAGGATACAACAACTAAGAGGGAGAAGTATAAGTAAAGCAATCGGGATAGTATATCAAGAGAGGGAGATGTGGAAACTAATGGCAACACAATTTCCTTTTAGCATTTGACATACTATTCTAACCTAGTCAACATTTTGATAACATGGTTGAATATTTTGTTCTGATGCTTGATTAGTTGGTCTACCATCAATACAAAAGAGGGAGATTTTTGGAAATCTGATTGAAAAGATCATTGTGAGAAGATTGTTGAAAGAAGGAGATTGTTTTTAAAAGAATGTTTTCAATCATTATTTCTTCATTCATGTCAAACCTACTATTTGTTGGAATGACAATTTCTTATAAAATCCAAGTACTATCAGTTCGTTGATTGATGAAGAGGATTTAATCAACAAGATGTAACAATAGCACCTAAGGGAAAAGGTTGAGTTATGGTTTTCTAATGAAGTGCAAGGATCAACTAAGATAATTGTTAAATGATGTAGTAATAACATACTTGAAGATACAGACATAGGTTACACTTAGAAACTCTGGAGGAATAAGTCAGAATAAGGTTCACTACAAAGCTTAACTAAGTTTATCAGTGAGTGCCGAGCAAGCTATTTCAACCTAAGAAATTTTTCAATCAGATCTGAGCAAATGGAAAATCTAGTGTGTGTTGAGTGATATAGGACCTGAGTGTGTCCAGGTATTGAGCAAAGTAATAGGTGCTAAGCATCAAAAAATCTTAATGGATGCCAAGTGAATTCATAGTAGGTGTCGAGCATCAATAAAATATAATTGATGTCGAGTAACATAGTATGTGCCGAGCACCAAAATTTCAATAGTGCTGAGCCGTTGCATTATTTGAATAGTCAAAGATTCACCAGATTTGAGCTGACAGAGTTGTTGCCTTGAATTTTGTGAACCAATTAGAGGATAAGGATGATGACCTAGTGGTATAGAATTCCATGTAAACTATTTTTTAGTGAATTCAATACGATTCTTCATAATGTTTCTAGAAGGAACAAAATGTGGGTTAGATTCAATGAATGCTACCTAATCCATTCAAATCAAAATTAAAGGAGGGAAGAATCAAGTGGGAATAGAAACTCTAGACTTCTATTTAAGGAGTTATTGATCAAGAAGAAAGAGCTTTTAGTGTGCCAAATTGCAAAGTTATTGAAGGGTGTCAAGGAGAAGGCATCTAAGAGAAGGAAGAATAGAGTACAAAGACTTTGCTTTGATTAGTGGTCAAAAGGAAGATTGTACTAGTACATTGAGCATGAAGACTCAAGGAGACCAAGCTTGAAAAGAGGGCAACCTATCAAGAGTTGTAAAGAGTGAAAGCTAAGCAATGTTATGAGCTGAAGAAGTGCTCTAAAATCTGCAAGATAAGTTGTATACTATAATCATGTCAAAAACCCTTATTGTTACTCTCTTGCAATTATATCAATCAAGGTAAGAAAATCCTATGGACTTAGATTGGTTTAACATCCATTTGTAAATCCTTTAATAGGGTGAGATTCCAAGTGAATGTTCTAAAGTCCTCTAACCAAGCCAACTTCAAACAAGGTGGTTAAATCCTTTAACTAGGTCATATTTAATAGTGTGGTGTAGCCTTTGATAGGGAAAACTTTTTACAGGTCAATTTTGAGTCACGTATTGTGAATCTTGAAGAATCATGCCCTAAAGTGCCTTTTTATGCATATGTAGTCGATTGTTGGTTTGAGGCCTAGATGGTGTTGGAGTGGCTTAACACCTTTCATTTGACATATGCATGTGATCCGCAATGTTATTTTGCCATCTTGAATCATTCTGTGAAGTCCCATTTTGAGCTAGTGTCAAAATTTGCAATTCTGCCCATGTCAAATAGCAACCAGAGGCCCCGTTTGCATTTAAATATCTTTTACCTAGGAGTGTTTCATGACTCACCACTTTTGGGATGTTTAGTACATATAACAAAGAACCTATGTTTCAATTTTCAAGTCATTTTGAATCCATTTGACTAGGTTTTGAACCCCTCAAAGTTGGTCATTTACTATTTTTGTGCATTTGTGTAGTTATTCACAATTCTGGGAAGCCCTTTTTGACGAATGAGATCTTTGACCCAGTTGACCCAAATGAAGAAATTTTTTTTGCACTATGTTCTAGGAGTTAGATACTTCATATGTTCCAATTTTAAGATCATGAAAAATCCATTTGGTCAATTTGCTAACATGATCAAAAACCCAATTTATATTGTTTTGTTATGGCTAAGGTATCCTGATTGTTCTGTACCCTTGTTTGGCACATTATAACTTTGACCCTATGATTGGCTAGCCTAAATGGATTGTACCATTGTTTTGTGTCCTGAAAATCTTTGAAGTATGCTAGTTCTTAAGCCATGACGAATCCATTTACATATTTTCATATGTTCGTACATTTGCAAAAAATTACTTTTTGAAACATTTCTCTGTTAAAATTTCCAAGTGCCTACTTTCGAAAATTTTCCAAATGTGCCCACGATTTTTCATGAGCCCAAAACATGGAATTATATTCTCTTCATGGAAAATAACTTATATCCTAGTTTTCAGAACCCCAAGTGGTTAATAACTCAGTTTATAATGCTGAACCCGAGCCCAGTTTATGTTTTCTAACATTGTTTGCCTGCAGGGTAATTGAAGTATGGATGTTCCTAAGGTGTTGACGTTGTAACGAAGCCACATGTTGCAAGGTCATTATGTCATTAATGATGTGGCAAATGTTGACATGTTACAATGCCATAGCAACTATGATGTGGCAATGATGACATGGTGACCAGTGACATGGCCATGAGATGGATGAATCTGCTGATGACACGTGGCACCTAGTTGGAGGTGTCTAACAGCTGTGTATGGAAGGAGCGAATCAGAATATGTCACGTGTCAAGGTCGGTCAACCAAGTTTGACCAGGATAGAAAATGGTGGAGAATTTGAGAAATTTCAAATTTAAATATTTTATTATTTCTCCCATTTAAATAATGTTTGAAACTTTAATATAGTTTAAACTATATAAAAGGTTTTAATTTTTGTAAAGTAATGTACAAACCTATGAATGGAAGCCTAATTTTTAAAGCGACATAAATGGGGCTATTTTAATCCCAAATAGGCACTCCAATATACCATCAAAATTGGGAAGAGCTGAATTTTCCATTTCTAGAGTTAGATTATGCACAGGTGTTGACCAGTTCACATTGTAGGCTAGTTTGTGAAATCTAAGGTATTGGCAATAGAACAAGCAGATTTAATCTTTGAGCATCTGAATCAGTTATAGGGAAATTTTGAAGACCTTTTGGAACCCAAATGGGAAGAAAATCATCCTTAAGTGGTTTTCTTACATTCTAGAAGTTACATTGAACTGGATTTTCACTTTTATGGTGAATTCATTTTAAAATCAAGAATTAGTTACATCCTTTAATCATTACATTTTGAGATATTTAATGAGCCAAAATGAAAGGATTTGATTTTCAGTTAGAAGGAGAAGTTAGAAAGAAGCTTTTTGTCTTCTAGGGAAGGATTTCCAAAGGGACAAGTGTCAATTGCAAATTGAATCCAGGAATTGCTTTCTCCATACAGATTCTTTCTTCTTCTCTAAAACAGGTTGTTGGTTGGTTTTCTATTTTCTAGTTCTTGGAGCTCTGCTCAAGCTGTGAAAGCCACACACCTAGCATTTCTTTGTTGTATTAAACAAAATTTTATGTTTTTATGGAGATAGTCCTTACTAGTTAGGTGATTTCATGAGTTATTTCTGTATATCTTTCATGTATTTGGTTTCAAGGAAAACAAATAAAGCACACCAAAGGTTTTAAGTTTAGTCTGAATCTTGTCTCCTGATTATGGATCTATTATTTCTTATAATTTGTGATCAAAGAGCATAGATTAGGTTGCATTTCTCTTAGAAATGTATGTGATTAAAATGTCTTACTGGTGGAGCAAAGAACCATGTAATTTATTGATGTTTATCACATGGTTTGAAAATTTCATGATGGCATAATTTGAGTATGAGATTCAAATCTGAAGCAGATGTCTGTTCATAAGGTGAAGGATAGATCAAGGATTTGGATATAGTAATATGTCTGAGATTTCTAGAAGGTGTATAGTTATAATTCATCTAATTGCCTAATAGATAAGGCATTGATATGAGATAGGATCATTAAGTTCTGTTGCTCATACTTGGGTCTTGCTTATATCAACATATTAAATCAATTTTCCCTTTTATGTTGAAATTTATTCAATGTTAACCCGCACTTACCTTGCCAATTTCATGAGTTATGTTCTTAGCTATTTCATGCTTGTGATTCCTGGTTAAGTATAGAAGATTTAGGGGTTTTTATCTGCATTACATTAGATTTAGTGTATACTTTGATAATTGGTACCATATAAAGAATCTATAGGTCCACCCGCCTAGGTTTTTTAGAGCCTGAAGTGCAGAAGGAGTATAGCCTTATAGTTGGCCCAAGTTCTTGGTGCAGTGTGTCCAGTATTGGAGATAGTTGCCCATAGATACATCCTTGCCTTGCATACTTGGTTGTTTAAACACTGTTAAATCAGGAGCCAACAAGGTCATCACTTTAGAAGATTGAGAATTGAGTAGCATGTTACTAATGGTTTTTTCCCAAATTGGGTTTGCAAATAAATCACTATGTCATGTGTTGATGTTTTCATATATTATGCTTGCATAACTTACAATAACTTGTTGAACATGGATGTTTAAGCTTGGATGAATGAATAATTTATTGGGCTCACTTTACTTGATGAAAAGTTTGAATTGGATAATTGGACCTTGAATAATTGATTCCCTCGCCCCTCCTCTCAGTTATTCTAAAAAAATTTCTAACAGATTGTCCACTATCTTACATCTAGGATGTAATAAAGAGATGCATAGTTAGGCAGTGATAGAGGATTGTCATATGACGACATCAAGGTATGTGCAAGATCATGGTCAACCAAACTATGCCCTTAAGTGGCAATAAAAAATTAGAAAATTAGGGTTATGTCAACTTGACATGCAATTTTATATTTGTTATTAAATTTATATCAAAAAGTTGAGAAAAAAGAATTTCTAGCAAATTGAATCTAGTTTCTAAACTACTAGGACTTGTCATAGAAAAATAAAAATTGATTGGTCAATTTTTTTAATATTAATGGAATATTACAAAAATTTCAAAACAAAAATAAGAAGTAGACATATGTTTGACCACCTTAGTCAAAATTAAATGATAATATTTTTTAATGATATTCTAGATACAAGTAGTAGACTCATGCCTAGATGTGACACATATTTTTGGATATTTTTGTTCTAAATAAATAATAATTAATTAATTTTTTACTTTAGTATTTTTGGAATTAAAAACCACTCATGTTTGACCACCTTAACTAATTCAAAACTCTATAAAATTCAATTTTTCAATTTTTTCCCTTATATTAGAAGAAACATAGAATGTGATGCATCTTTCGGATTTAAAAATTATCGTACCATTTGAAAGTTATAGTTGTTTTTCAAGTAGTGTGTCAATCAACACTTTATACATAACTCCATTAGAAAATAAATAAAATTACTTACTAAACTCATAATTTGACAAACCTTACATTTATGGAAAGATAAAAAGATTCTTAAGAAACCCTTTTCATTTCATCAAATTTTGGTAAAAAAAGTTGTTAGCTACATGTTTGAAGTTAAAATCACATAAAAATAGGCCAAATGGACATTTTTAGGATGTTTTTAATGTTCACCATATATGTTTGGTATTAAAAATTATAGTAGACCTCACAAAGATGTTAATTTTTTTCATTTTGTATCAGGGTGGGTGGAAAAAAATGTTGGAATAGATTTTGAAATGGTTTGAGATATTTTAAAACTATAGATTTTTTAGATCGCCACATTTTGGCACACCATAATCCTGCACATACCCATCAGGGAGTGTGAAAGCCTTAGTATTGCACATGTCAATTCTTGTATAGACTCTAATCCAATAGTACTATTGTAATTGTAATTAGTTAATTATCTTATCCTAATTAATGGGGAAAGCCTAAAGGCTGACTCAGTGAGTTATTATGAAGATAGGGTATAAAGGAAAGATGTTTTCCTTGATTGAAAAGTGTGATCTACATTATCTATCATTGTAAGAATTTTGAAGTGTGAAAAGGATAAGAGTGCTTACTTAATGGGTGTATGTGATCCAAGGGATTATTCAATGGCATATATGAGATTTGGTTACAAGATTTGAAGGAGCAAATGTCTAGTTGATAGGATAGAGACAAAGGAGAGAAGTACATTTTAGTTCTATTATCTACAAAGAATAATATAGAGATCATTTGGATAGTGGTTCCATTGATGTTTCCCTTGAAGCTATTTTAGCAGTGGGTCCAACTGTCTTCCACAACTCCTAATAGAGCTAGCATAACTCCTATTAGGGTTGGAATCTCCTAACAGAGATTCAAAGTCTCATAATAAGGATTCATATGTATTGAATGTTGTAACAAACTCCTAACAAGGTCTTTCCTCTAACAAGAAATGTTTATATTAGTACATCATCTTGTGGCTGCCATCCCCACTAGGGTTTTCCCTTTGATCAAGGGTTTCCCTATTTAACACATCTAGTGTTATTATGTATGAGAATCTTGTTGTGGTATCAATTTATATTACTTATATGGTTAAGATTGCTTAAGATTGTTTATTGTGATATTAGTTGGATAACTGATTCACCCCTTCCACCCCCCACTTAGTTATATCAATGGACAATATATTCTAATAATATTACCATAGTACCAAAGATGCTACTACATCATGCACATGTGATGGGGACTCAACCCAAGAACAGAATAATACAGCCCCAAGAACAGAATGGACACAACAAAGAAGGAAAAATTATATTAACTAAGAAAATAAGCTAGTAAAAATAGTATAGAGAAAATAAACTTCAAAACATGCCCTAAGGGCTTACAATAGCATAAATCTGGAGATAATTTCTCCTTTCAGTACCTCCTCTCAAACTCCACCTCGAACTGCCTTTTATAATGCCAGAAATCTCCTTAAATAGATCCTGAAGGGTAAGGACTAGGAGTACATTCTAGAATGTGCTAGTAGACATCCACCGACCAAATAGGAGGTTCCAGAAGCTGCATTGGAAGTCAGTGCAAATCTACAAGAATCCAGAAACAGTAACTGAACTTTCGGGAGGCATAACTTTTGAACCGTAGCTCCGATTGACAAACTGTTTACATTTTCAGAAAGATCTCAAAGCACTCTATAGCCCTATGGACTAGCTTCACTCGTCCCCCATTTTTTGACCCTTTTTGAGGTCATTTAATGCCCCTAACCTAACTTTGAAGCATTCTTAGGAGGTCTCAAAAACTTGAAAAATTGCAATAACTTTCAAACTGTGGGGCCTTTTGACCTGATTCTTTTTCTAGAATGCTCTAAGTCACAATTAAATTCATCTAGCCAATTCACACCTTCTAGGTCACCAAAATTATGGCCCAATTACATGCTCCTATTTTTTCAAGATTTTCAAATGCACTGATAGTGGAACTGTGAGAGTTGGAACCTTTATTTGACCCAAATGGGTATCCAAAAATGAAAACACATCAAACAGAAACTAAGTCTAAGTATATTTTTTTTGGGTGACACAGGATTGCCCTTATACCTCTGGATGCTCCTGCATCAGACACCCAGGGTATATTGAAAAGTGACCCTGTCACTTTATGAATGGTAGAGGAAATCCCAAATGGAAAACTCAGCTATTGAAATCCAAGTTGAGTCCTTGATCGATCGTCCTTTCCATTTGACCAAATACTCTTCATACTACCTGTTTCTGGTACTCCTACCCACACGATGATCTGGAATTTCTTCTATCTCCTTGTTCTTAGAAGAAAGAATTTGACATGGCTCTAACACCAGCTCCTCATCTGCACCATCATCATGATACTCTATTAAATCTGCAATGTTGAAAATGGGAGAAATGTGAATACCATCTGGTAGCTCCACCTCATATGCATTTCCTAAGTCATGTTTCTTCAAAACTTTGCAGGGGCCAAATTTCTTCATTTTTAGCTTGTTGTAAGTACCAACTGGAAATCTTTCTTTTCGTAAGTGCACCATGACTAGATCCCCTAATTGGAATTCATTATGTCTTCTCTTTTGATCAACCCTAGCTTTATACTCTTGATTCATCTTGGTAATGTGTGCTTGAACCTCCTCATGTAGACGCTTGATATGTTCAGCAAATTCCTCAGCTTCAGCACTTGTTCTCTCCCCTTGTTCTATCTTCCTCAATTCTGGTGCAGTCCTTGGGCTATTCCCATATACAATTTGGAATGTTGATTTTCCAGTACTCCTATTTATAGAGTTATTGTAAGCAAACTCTGCTTGTGGTAGAATCAAATCCCATCCCTTGGGCTTATCCCCAACTAAACATCTCAGCAAATTGCCCAGACTTCTGTTTACCACTTCTATTTGGGCGTCAGTTTGTGGGTGATGCATGGAACTGAATTTCAAGTCTGTTTTCAACTTTTTCCATAATGTCCTCCAGAAATACCCCACAAATTTAGTATCTCTGTCAGAAACTATACTCCTTGGAAGACCATGTAGTCTTACCACCTCTTTGAAAAACAAGTCTGCAATATGGACAGCATCATGAGTTTTGTGGCATGGAATGAAATGTGCCATTTTGGAAAACCTATCAACCACCACGAATACTGACTCATTACCCCTTTGTGTCCTTGGCAATCCAAGAACAAAATCCATACTTATGTCCTCCCATGGCCTTGATGGAACAGGCAATGGCTGATATAGGCCAGTATTGTGACTAAACCCCTTGGCGACTTGACAAACCTGGCAACTCTGTATAAACTTCTTCACATCTTGTGAAATTTGAGGCCAAAAGTAATGTTCTCTAAGAATGGCAATGGTCTTGTCTCGACCAAAATGTCCTGCCATCCCTCCACTGTGTTTCTCCTTAATCAGATTTTCCCTCATGGAAATCCTTGGAATGCACAATTGACTACCCTTGAACAACATGCCATCCTGAATCAAATAGTCTAACCACTTGGTTCTATCTATAGCAACAGCTTCTTTACAAGCTTTCCATGCTTCAAAAAAATCAAGATCCTCAGGGTACAAATTCTTGAGTTCATTAAACCCAACTACTTCAACTTGCATTAATGTAAGCAACAACTATCTCCTACTTAGTGCATCTGCAACCTTGTTAGATTTTCCACTTCTATGCTTCAACACAAATGTATAACTCTGCAAGAACTCTACCCACTTCATATGCCTCTAATTCAATTTACCTTGGCTATTTAGGTACTGTAATGCCTGATGATCAGTATACAAAACAAATTCCTTTGGCAATAAATAATGCCTCCATTTCTTTAAGGCCTGAACTATTGCATAGAACTTTTAATCATAAACAGAATACTTCTTCTTTGCATCATTCAATTTTTCACTAAAATATGCAATAGGCTTACCTTCTTGGCTTAATACAGCCCCAATAGCGCTGCCACTAGCATCACAATCCACCTGTAAAACCTTTCTAAAATCTAGAAGTGCCAACACAGGCTATTCTGTTACCTTCTTCTTCAGCAATTCAAAACTTCTCACAATTGCTACAGTCCATTTGAACGCTTTTCTATCCCCTCTTATTGTATCAGTTAGGGGTACACATATGCCACTGAAATTCTTAATAAACTTCCTGTAAAAACTAACCACACCATGAAATGATCTTTCCTCAGTAGAAAACCTTGGAGTAGGTCATTCCAAGATGGCTTTTACCTTCTTTGGGTCCATTTTGAGACCTTCTAGTGATATAACAAACCCCAAATAGACTAATTCCCTTTTTGCAAAGATACACTTCTTTAGAATAATTAACAGTTTCTCTTCCCTTAGCCTTTCAAGGACACTACACATATGCAGTAAATGTTCTTCCAAAGTTTTGCTGAAAATTAAAATATCATCCAAATAAACAATAACAAATTTTCACAAGAACTTCTTAAGTACCTCATTCATGAGCCGCATGAAGGTGCTTGGGGCATTCGTCAATCCAAAGGGCATGAAAAACCACTCATAAAGACCCTCCTTGGTCTTGAAGGCTATTTTCCACTCATCTCCTTCTCAAATCCATATTTGGTGATAACCAATCTTCAGATCTATCTTTGTGAAGTACTGAGCTCCACTCAAGTAGTCCATAAGATCATCCATCCTTGGAAAAGGAAACCGATACTTGATGGTTATCCTATTTATAGCTCGAGAATCTATACACATCCTCCACTCTCCATCCTTCTTTGGTGCTAGTACTGCAGGTACTACACATGGACTCAGGCTCTCTCAAATCAAGCCCTTCCTCAACAGCTCCTGAACCTGTCTATTTAGCTCCTCCATTTCAGTAGGAGTCATCCTGTGAGTAGCCTTGTTAGGCAAACTAGCTCCTGGAATCAGATCTATCTGATGACTTATTTTCCTTACTGGTGGCAATCCATTTGGAACATTGTCAGAGATAATATCTCCAAACTCCCCTAGTAAATCTGAAACTTCTAGTGGCATTTCACTACTGCCTTCTTTATTTTTCCTAGGAATCAAAGCATAGAATATATGCTGATGTTTCATGCCATCTAAAAACTTCCTTTCATGAACAAGACAAATCTTAGCACTGCTACATACCTTTTCACCTTCATTTTTCATGGGCTTCAATTTGTGGCAAACTCCATCCTTTGTCAGAGAGTATGTGTTTGCATGCCCACCATGTACTACATGTCTATCAAACTGCCATGGTCTACCCAACAATAGATGGAAAACATCCGTTGAAATGACATCACAGAGAACTTCATCATGGTAACTCCCAATTTTGAATTTCACTAAACATTGTTTAGTTACCGGGACCTTATGATCATCTTTTACCCAAGAAATTCGATAGGGTTGGGGATGTTTCTCCTCTTGAGCTTTAGCTTAGAAACCATCTCTTCTAATACCAAGTTATCAGTGCTACCACCATCAATGATCACATCACAACATTTATCCTCACACTTGCATCTGGTACGAAACAAACTCCTCTATTGTCCTGGTTCAATCTCACCACTTAGTAGGACTCTTTCATTTACCAAGGTCTCTCCTCTTTCTGCATCCTCTGAATGTGATGATTGTGCATCCTCATCTACATGAGCAACCCTAGCTTGGCCCTCAGCTCTCCTACCTATCCTTCTTTGTCGTTGAGGGCATTCAAAGGCATGATGACCTTCTTCATTGCAATGGAAACAGGTACCACAGAAGCCTCCTCTTCCTTGTTCGCATCCTCTACCTCTTCCTCTATGATTTCCAAAGTCATGGTCATAGGAGCAGTTGAAAGCCTCATTCCTCCTGTTCCTGCTAGTACCCTCATCATCATTTTTCTTTTGAGTTTCATTGTGGCCTCCAGATGATCTACCGCTTCCCCTTCCTCCTTGACTGCGCCCTCTTTCTCTTCCTTCAAACCTTTTATTCATCTTCTCTTCAAATCATAGGGAAAATTGGTATGCCTCTTCAACACTGGTCATTCTTACCAGACTTAATTCCTTTTGGATGCTAGGTTGCAACCCACTGATATAATGAGCAACCTTTTCCTTATTTTCTTCTGCATGGCCTGCTCTAATCAAGAGTCGGTAAAATTCCTCTGTATATTCTTGGACTGATCTTCCTGCTTGCTTTAACCCATGCATCTTCTTAAACAGATCCAGCTTGTAGTCCATAGGAATGAACTGCTTCTTCAATTTGTCCACCATGTGATCCCATCTTGTGATCTTCTCCTTTCCTCTTCTATTTCTTTCCAATTGAACCTCTTTCCACTAGATTTTGGCATGGCATTTCTATTTGTCCTTTGCAAACTTAACCCTATCTGGGTCCCTGATATCCTCATACTCAAAGTATTCTTCTAGTTCATTGATCCAATTGATCAACTCATCTAGTTTCAGATTTCCTGAAAATACACTCACTTCAATTGTGGTTCTTTTCCCAAACTTAGTAATGGCCCTAAAAACCCTTTCCTCTGCATGATTTAGAACTTCCCCGTCAAATTCCTCTTCTAGTCCCATTACTTCTTCTTCATTTTCATCCTCACTGTTGTCACCTGTGGCAACATTTGCTCCTCTACGAAGCTCCTCTTGCAATGCCTGCACCTGCCTTTGGAGGGCTCTAACCTCCTCAGGGTTAATAGCTCTAGCCCTTCCACCACGCTCTCTTCATTGATGCATCTTCTCAACTCAAACCCACAACCACACCATCCTAGTGCAAACTGCCTCACAGTCGGTGCTCTGTCTACACACTCAGGAAAACCGGCTCTGATACCACTTGATGGGGACTCAACCCAAGAACAAAATAATACAACCCCAAGAATAGAATGGATACAACAAAGAAGGAAAAATTATATTAACTGAGAAAATAAGCTAGTACAAATAGTACAAAGAAAATAAACTTTTGAACATGCTCTAAGGGCTTACAATAGTATAAATCTGGAGATAATTTCTCCTTTCAGTACCTCCTCTCAAACTCCACCCTGAACTGCCTTTTACAATGCCAAAAATCTCCTTAAATAGACCTCAGAGGGTTAGGGACTAGGAGTACATTCTAGAAAGTGCTAGTAGGCATCCACCGACCAAATAGAAGGTTCCAGAAGCTGCATTGGAAGTCGGTGCAAATCTAGAAGAATCCAGAAATGGTAACTGAACTTTCGGGAGGCATAACTTTTGAACCGTAGCTCCGATTGACGAACCATTTACATTTTTGGAAAGCTCTTGAAGCGCTCTATAGCCCTATAGACCAGATTTTATCATCCCCCATTTTTTGACCCTTTTGAAGTTCATTTAATGCCCTTGACCTGACTTTGAAGCATTCTTGGAGGTCTCCAAAACTTGAAAAATTGCAATAACTTTCAAACCGTGGGGCCTTTTGACCTGATTCTTTTTCTGGAATGCTCTAAATCACAATTACATTCATCTGGCTAATTCACACCTTCTAGGTTAGCAAAATGATGGCCCAATTACATGCTCCTATTTTTTTGGGATTTCCAAACACACTGATAGTAGAACTATGAGAGTTGGAGCCTTTATTTGACCCAAATGGATATCCAAAAATGAAAACACATCAAACATAAACTAAGTCTAAGTACATTTTTTTTGGGTGACACAAGATTGCCCTTATACCTCTGGATGCTCCTACATCAACATGTGATAAATAAACATCTAATGTCCTTATCCAAAGTTCCTTACATTCTAATAAGTATCAAAAACACCCAACTTAGATTCTTTTATCCGTGAACTATCATAAATGATTTTATTCTACCATTCAACCAAGCATTCATTTTAATCCCCTCATCCAACACTTTTTCTTATTTTTGTATCCAAAATCTTGTCAATTCCTTCTGTCTTCTTCCTAGGATAATTTAGTGTATCAATTATTTCCACATTAGCTTCTTGGTATTCAAAGATGTCTAAACTATCAAACATAGGTGAAATATTCACATCTTCAAAAACAACTTCAAAAACATTATCATTACCATGTTTCTTCAAGATTCTAAAAGATCCACACTTCTTCATCATCAACTTATCATATGCACCAAATGGAAATATATTCTTTTTCTAGTGCATCATTATCAGATTACCAACCCCAAAACTTTTATTTCTCCTCTTTTATATGTGCTATGCCTTTTATATCCTTAATCAGTACCATGTAGATTGTTCTTTACTCTCTCATGTAGATTCTTCTACTTCACCACTAGTCTATAGTTTAGTATCTTACATTCTCAATTCAATAGTTCCTCTAGGATTCATTCCATTTACAATATTAAAATATATTCTTTGTACTTATATTCACTCAGTTATTATACCAAAACCTTAGATGTTCACTCAACTCATAGCTCAAGGGATCAAGAAATGTCTCCTAAGGTTCCACTGCTTGAATGTAAGTGTGATCTATATCAAATAAAATACATATATCCTCCTTGAATCTATCTACAACTGCTAGTGAAATCCTAAATCTTTGGTTCATGTCATTTTGGAATTTTTTCATTATTAAGTTTCCACTATCTAGTATCTTTTCTATAGGTTGCCTTCTACATACTTCTATAATCTTTTTGATAGTGCTTCTATCACTACTCATTATATCTATAAGGGAATCTCTTTAGTACATGAAATAATATGTGATTTATCAATTATTCAAATCTAAACATAGCATTCTTTTTCCTCTTAACCTTTTCAAGTTTTTCCAATAGTTTCATTCTTAGTATTTCCTTCAAATTAACTCACTCTTTCTTGACACATATCTTATAAGCTACATAAATAAATCTTTTTCAAAGTTCATCGATCTTAAAACTTGCACAAACTAAATAAGCAATAATTATACTAAGAAATATCACATCAACTTTCTTGATGGAGCTAATTACCATAGCTTTCCCATTTTATATTGCCTTAGTGTAATATTCCACTTTCTTCTTAACCATCTTTTCACCTATAGGTATACTACCTTGTTTGCTAAGACTAGTTACCTCATGAATAAGGTTGGCTAAGACATATACTTTATTATCTTACATCAACAATTTTCTATCATATATCCTACTCAATATGATTTAATTCCATTCATCTGTATGTAGCTTGTGGTAGAAATGATGCATATGCAAATCAAATTCCTTTAAGTAATCAAATCTAGGCTTCATAGTCATGTCATGGTTAAAGACTAGCTCCATATCTTTATTCATATATTCACTGCTAATTGAATCAAACTTGGAATTCAAATAATTTTCTACATCTTCAAGGTAAATTATGTTATTTAGAGTTATAGACAATTTAGAGTTAGGGTTTCCATCACTAGGCTTTATGAAAATTATCTTAAACTTAGTACTATCCTCATTTTCATCATTATATTCCCCTAACATATCCATAATTCTTATTGATATGAACATTTACTAAGGAAAGTTGTGGAAAAAATGATAAAATAAGTCTTTCTAAAAATAGGGATTACTTCAAAATCACTCTGACAAGTGGCTTTTGAATGATCTTTACTTAGAATGTGTTCGCAATGAAGTAAAATTAGTTATGTACTCCATTTATGTTTCAACTTGAAACTTGCATTAATTGCATACTTTGTAAATATGACAAGTTTTCAATTATGTCCTATAATTAGATAACTTCTCAAACTCATCTATCCAATCTTCAAATGTCACTATGTCACTCAAGGTTTACTATAGCCTCCTTCTAACATGACTATCATCCTCAATACTTCACATCACAAAGTTTTTTGCAAAAACTTTTGTTCATCTTTTGTTATAGAATTAGCCTTTACTATAATACCAGTAACTCTAAATTCCATCATAACTTATTTAGATGAGCTCTAAATCACAAGGAAGCCTAGCTACAATGTAAACACAACCAAATACACCTGTCTTAACTTCACTACTTCTAGTTTGGTCTTTGAATGAAGTTCTCAAATACTGATGTTGTGAACAAGCTTAATTCAACTTGATTGAATCAATCTCAACAACTGAATTCATTCTTTCTATCTCATCATCATTTAAATTTTCTTTTGAGATTTTTGTTCCTTTCACAAAAGCTTCATTATGTTTTGGAGTTCATTTTTGTTCATTCACAATGTTTCTTTGTTCTTCATTGTTTCTACTAGTTTTGGAGTTCATTTCTTGCTTCCTTTTATCATTCCTTTTGTTGCCCCAGTTTCTTCCATTGTTTCTTCTATCAATGAATTTTTTTTTCCATTTTATAGTATCTCATTGTTTTTCTAAAACTATTGCATAACTAACATATAGGTGCTCTACAGCTAGACTTCTATTGATCATCAGGTGCATGATAATTCCAAGCAATGTGTCCTAAGTTTTTATACTTATAACACACTATATATCTTCTATCTTCATAAGATCTTCTTTCTCTTGATGTTCTTTCATTATATCTTCTTCTATCTATAGGGTTAGTATATCTAGAGATGCTACTATTTCTCTTATCATTATCATACTTAGGTTTCCTACAATCAATTACATTATGACCCATACCATGACAATTATGACAATAAAAGTCCTTAACATGATTAAATGACTTAGTAGTACAATCTCTTTTCATATGACCTATTTCATTACATAAAAAGAGCTTACCTCTAAATTCATACCTAGTTGCCTTAGAAGTTTCCACTTGCTTTGGTTTATCCAAGATTTCAACTTCTTTATTTTGATCAACTTCATTAGGTTTCTTAGAAGATTGACTATATTCAATCGGATCATTAGATTTGTCTTTTTCTTTCAGATCTGATCTAATCTCAGCTTTCTTTGTAGACATGTTAATTAGTTAGCCAAGACTATTCATTCCATAAGAAGGTCTCTATATAGACATAGACTCATCGAGCTTTACTTTGCCAGAATAAAGTTTCTCTAGCTATTGTTTGCATTGTGTCAATTTAGCTTTCACAATAGTATTGTACTTATGCAGTTCTTCATGATCTTCTTTCAATGTTTCAAACTTAGATGTTTTCTTTGCTGGACTTGCTCTTAGATTTATATTTTTAGTCTTCGAATCAGATTCAAATTTACTAGGATCGTTTCTCAAAGTCAACTTTAGATTTGTTATCTTCAATTCATGGTTCAAGATCTTGTAATATTTCCTCAACATTGAACAATCATCATCACTAGTTCCAAATTTAGTAGATTCAAGATTTGATTTAAGATGTTTAATTTTTTTCTTCAATTAACCAATTTATACTTTGGAATCTTCATATCTATCCTTCAGCTTATCTCTTTCTTCATTAAGGAGATCAATTTTTTCAAGAGCTTCTTCAAGGTTCTTCATCAATTATTCGATATCCATAGGGATCTTATTTAAGCCATTGGGCCTCTTCAAAGTAACTATGCTCTAGTAAAATTTGTTAGAGATAGGGATTAATAGGGTGCGGGGTGTTAGTGCTCAAAATTGTAGCCCTAATTTTGAGCACCGTTGAAAAAATCAAGCCCTTAAACGCTTTTAAAATGCATATGTGCCTGGTTGTACCCGGCTGTCCATTTGAGACCCCTAAGGTGTTTAATGCTTATAGCACCTTTCATTCAGCATGCCTAAGCATTTCATGAAGTTAAATTGATTTTCTGAGTCATTTGGGAAAGTCTTGTTTCAAGCATTTGTCAAATTTGCAATTCTGCCCTAGTGTCAAACAACAACAGGAGGCTGTGTTTGCCAATGAATATCTTGCACCAAGATTTGCATAATGACTTGCCACTTTGGGAGTGCCTAGTATCCATACCCAAAAACCTATGTTTTAAATTTTGAGTCATTTCGAGTCCATTTGACTAGGTTTTGAATCCCTCAAATTTGGCAATTTAATGGTTTCATGCTGATGCACTTTGCACATAATTCTGGGAAGCCCTATTTGATGTGCTATAACTTTGACCCAGTTGACCCAAATGATAAAATTCCTTTTGTGTTATATTGTAAATGTTAGAGACTTACCATCTTTCAAGTTTTAGCTTTTGACAAATAATTTTGATCAGTTTTCAGACATGATTCCAAACGCAATCTGTAACTTTTTACTAGTGTCAGCATTTGCAGATTTCTCAGTAACCTTGTTCGTGATGCCATAACTTGGGATTCATGATTGATAAGATTGAATGGATTGCACCACTATGATGTACTCTAAAAATACTCCAAGTGTGCCATTTTTTAGAACTTGATAAATCCGTATGCACACTTATCTAGATCAATTCCATTTGCAAAAAATTGTTATCTCGTCAATGTTTCTAGTCAGCAATTCGAGGTAGCCTACATTGCACACTTTCCAAATGCGTCCTATGATTCGTCATGAGGTAAAATTGTAGAATCATACTCACCACATGACAATCTACTAGTACCCCATTTTTCAGAGCCTCAAGTGCCCATTTGCTCAGTTTTCCAAGCCATTTCAAAATGCAATTTTAAGCTTTTTGACATGTTTATTTGTAGGTGAAATTAAGTTGGAAACTTCGGGGGTCGATATCTTTTGACCTCGATGTTTTCATGCAACGAGATCTGGCAGGCTTATTGTACATGTTAGAGAGATGTTATATCCAGAGTTCCAGAGCTTGGGTAGGTGTTTGAATCAATTTTTAAGATGAGCTTATAGGCCCTGCCATTAGAAAATCACACTTTGAAGAGAATAGTCAAACTGAGTCTTTAATGATCATTCTATGATCAAAATTGATTCTAATTAGTTTGAGAAGGTCAGTGGATCAATTTAAGGATTCAGTTGTTCAGAAACAAAATTTTTGTAGTTGGAACTACTTTAGGCCCAACTAATTCCAGGTGGAGAATCCGAGTTTTGTAGAATCTTGAAGGTGCCTTGATGATGTAAAGAGGGAAAGTTTGTTCTTAAGAAAAATAGAACCTCATGCTATAAAAGGATGCATCAGTGAAGGAAGCTATAGTACAGGCCATGGCATGAGAATAAGGAGAAAACCCATGCAATTTGATAAGTAACTCACGTGAGCAGAACAACATGAGGACGCCAAATCAAAAGCACAAGCTAACAAAAGTATAAAAGTGCAAAGTTAAAAGTAGCTTCCATAAAGACAGAGGCCCGATTAGCAGGAAAAGAAAAGAACCTCGCATCTTAGCATGAAGATCTAGCACTAAACAAGGAATAAACATGTAAGCAGGGCCCCATTTTAACAATGGAAGATGCCATTATTTTAAATCAGTTAACGAATGTTTAAAATAGAATCCCACGCTATGCATGAAGTAGGCATCCACGAATTGATCAGCAGACCCATAATATTTCTAGAAGCTTGCATGAAAGGGCAAGAGATGTAACAAACAAAGCTGGTGCTATGAAGAACGCAGAAGACAACCTCCATGTGTGAGAGAGGAACCAACATTCTAAATAGAGGAGCTTACAATTCAGAGTTAGGAAAAAGAAAAAAATAATGCCAAGAGCTGATAAAACACCCACAGACAAGTGCCAAAGCATAGATAGGTACTCCACAATTTGGAGAAGACGTTGAAGATAGAGGACCACATTTTGAGAAAAAGGAAACGCATAAAGTGAAAGCTGTAGCATAAAACTAAAAATAATATCCATGGCTTTTATAAAGGTGAGGCTAGTATTTGAACATGGTGAACTGATTGGAGGAGGCGCTCAAGTTTCTTGCAGAGAGTTACAATGTTAAATCCCACATTTCTTGTGTGGTTAGCTTCTAAAGTGTTTAAATAACATAACACTCACAATGATGAGTATCTAATAAGATAGGTTTTTATGGAGCCATGCGACTGCAGGTGGGTCCGACCTGAACATTAGAGGTTAAATTTTGAATAGTCACACAAGTCAAAGTTGATGACATCAGTAGAATAAGATGATCAGAAACTCAGATTTCCAGCTAGTCGCCACTTCGCTAGCCGAAAAAAATCTAGGAACTTCGGTTGGCAAAGTGGCAAGGTCACCGGAGAACTCAAAAATTTGGTGACGGTGAACAAGATCCAATGGGCATTGCTACTTCGCTAATGTAGAAGAGGCACGAGAATCAACATGGCAAAGTAGTGAGAGGATTACACATGGCACATCTAGAGGTTCTCGTTATGTCACTAACCAAAGTTTCTCATCGGTTAACCATAGCGAAGTGGTGAGAAGACAATACGTGGCAGATGATGTGAACCATGTGGGCCAATGAAATGCAGACACATGGTAGCTGGTTAAAGTTAGTTTGACCCCAGATTCAAGGGCAAGGAAAAAATTGTAGAAAATAAAAATTAATTTTTTATTTTTTCTGGGCAGTGGGTATGCACATTCAAAAATTTCAAAGAGAAACATTTTCTAAAGTTTATACTTTAGAATTTTTTTAATTTTATAAAAAATCAAAGTTGCAAGCCTGAACCTTTTAGCAGGGGACTAATTTTTGAAATAAGATTTTGGAGGTTTTCGAGAGGCTAGATAAGCGATGTTATAGATCGCTAGAATTGAGAGAAGACAAACTTTCCAATTCTGGGGTCAGTTTTTGCACAGGTAGCAGTTAGTTTGAGCTACACGAGGTTTTCTATGAGATATTTTGGTGATTCAAAAAGCTTTCATCATTAAGCAGAGATATTTTGCAAATCAGTTGTAGATAATGATGAAACAAAATCAGATCAGATGGGATGAAAGAAGAAAGAGGTTACTTAGTTGCACAGGATTGATTTCCAAGTGGATAGATGGCAATTGTAGATCAAATCCAAGAATTCATCTGGGCTATATCATTCTTTCTTTTTGTAATTGTAAGGGTTCCAATTTTTGGGAAGTCCCAGTTCTTTTGAGAAAATCTACACATTACTGTGATACCAAGGTCTTGGATCTAGTTCTGGTTGCATTCCCATGACTATACACCATTTTCCTTCAACAATATTCTTCTTGTATGAAAAGTAATAGGAAGATAAATACAGATAGTTCAGATCTGTTACGTTGTTTCATGTCTTTCATTCCATGCATATGATTGTATATTTTCAAGGAAATAATGCAAAGAGCAGCAGATGATTAAGTTTCAATTGAATCTTGTCTCCATTCTCATTGAATTTCAATGTTTTACGATCTCTGAACAAAGAGTTTAGGTCATAATTGCAGTCCCCTAAGACTGTATGTTGTTTCTTTGTTGTTGATAGTTCAAGGAATTGTGTAAATGCTTCATAGAAATCAATAGGGTTGTAGATTTATTGAGGAGGATATCATGTAAGAATGAGATTTTAAACTGAACATTGATGTCTATTTACAAGTTAAATAGATATATCTATATCTGAAGATACACATATGTCTCAGATATTCATATGTATGTTTGCGATCCATGAATTTTCCCAATGGACTAGACACTGATCAGCTACAAGGTCATTACTTTCTTACTACTGCATATCTGAGGGTTGTTGAAATCAACATTATAAATCAAATGCTTTTCCCCTTTCATGTTGAAGAGCTATAATAGAATGCCCTCACTCAGCTTATGAGGTTCCTAGATCTGCATTTAGCTACTATAGATTGATGCTACTTCATGAGTTATCAGGAGAAATAAGGGTTTTATTTCCTTTACATTAGATTAAGTGTATGCTTTGACAACTGGTACCATATAAGGAATCTATAGGTCCACCCACCTAGGTTTTGCAGAGCCTAAAGAAGAAGAAGGGTCTAGCCTTATAGTTGGCCTAGTGTCTAAATGGATGTGTTGATAATGGGAGTTAGCTACCCCTAGATGCGTTTTGTTCTCATCAGGGTAATTGGAAATGGGTAACATTTTCAAACACCAACAAAATGGCGACTCTACTGGGGAGTTGCATATAGAAAGAAGTAAACTCTTTGTCGTGAAACAGATTGGATATGGTAAATCTACAGCAAGATGTGTTCCTTTTCCTTGCTAAAGTTTCATGTTCCCCAGTTAAGCTTTATTCATTATTAGCAGTATGTCGAAACTAGATGAAAATTGTGTTCTATGAATTTCTTAGGTCTATCTTCAATTAGTCTAGTTTGTAAATACTGTTGAAAAAGTTTCAGAGTCAAGAATTCATTTATAAAATGTAAATTCTTTTCAGGATGTTAGTGATCTGCAATTTTCCTACATTGAAGGTCTGGTTCAAATTTGTCAAGTGACAAATTATGTTTTATTTCTCACCAAGTGTGAGTGGTGACTATCCAATATTTGTACCAATTTGTTCCTAGTTGATTTCATTGCAGAATTTTGAAGGATTTTCAGTTGTATGGGTAGATCTGAGACTGTTGATAGATCTTGGAAAAGAAGTTTTAAATTCTTGATAAGTTTTAAAGTGTTGTTTGAAATCTACTGTTATAAAGAAATTGAAATGTAAAAAATCAATCACAGCAGTGGTTATTTTATTCCTCTTGCAAAGAGGTGGTGACTCTACAAAGTTTGATCAGTGGTGTGAAGGAATTCCAGTCTTGCACCTGTGCCAAATCAGCAGATCAAAGTTTAGCATCAGCACTAGAGGTATTTTGATTTTCATGCTTCTTTTCATGAAGGTCAAGTGTTTTAAAACGGTTGCCTCTATTCAGTGGTTTTAGCACTAGGATAAAGAGGTAGAAATTTCATTCTCAAAATGGATTCAGATTGTAGATCTGATAATACTCTATCAAGCTATGAAGAGGTACATGAAATTTTTTTTATGTTGTATGGAAAGCTTCATAGTCGAGTCATTTCTTCTTTCTGAAGGAATGTGGGAAGTGTAGATGACTTGGATACAATTCAGATTTATATGCAATTCAAGTTGGAAATCTTAGAGCTTCCCATTTCAGCAAGACCCAGTGAATTATCATGGGCTTTTTTGTTTTTATTAGTCTTCATGCCGGATTCAGTACATTGGATAGCAAAAGCAAGATTTGAAAAGATCCAATACTTTGAGAGAGTATTTAAAGAATGTGAAGGATATTTAGAAAAGAATGGCTATAGTATTGTTGAAATTAAAAATGTTGATAGTCATAGTGAAAGCGATGAGTCCTATGACAATATGTTTGAGAATAAAAAGGGTTATAACAGTAGTCTTGAAATATCCTCCTGCAATGAAGTTGAATGTAGTGAAGCATCTAATGTCCAGATGTGGTGTAGGGAAGAAGATATGTATTGTGAAAGTACTACTAATTGTTCAGATTGTATGACTAATGGTGTTACTGTTATAAGTTCTTCAGATTATCTAAGAAATGTTTGCAATCAAGATGAAGAAGTTTGCGAAAGAGATTTGTTGAATACAAATGAGGTCTCAGCCTTGTTGCAACATGATTTTGAAAGGTATATGTCAATGTGTGATTCAACTTAGCCTTTATTAGTGCATGCATCTTGTAAGGACGATGTAAGGTATGATGTATACCCCTATGTTTGGTCTCCTGCATATCAACATTGTTATTCTTTTGAAGATTTTCAAAATAAGCATGAAGATTTGTTTGAAGAAATGAAGACCAGTAGAGATGTATTTACTACTGTCATGAGTGATGTTAAATCAAATCTATGTTATAGAGATGATAATGAGAGGTTGTTGATATCTTTTGATTATGATTTAACATTTAATGAAAAAATTCCTATGATTAATGTTACTAATGATGATGAGAGATCAGTTGGTTTTTTATCCGATCTAGATGGACTATATGACAGTAATCTACAGTTACTTGAGATGAGATTTGATGATTCATGCAGTAAAGTGAATACTGACAATGGTACACATGAATCTATAGTTAAACCTTCTCTACATGTTAGTGAGTCTTATGCTAGTGAGTTTGATACATTCACAAGTATCTCTAGCAATTTCTTTGATAAGAATATTGACTGCAGTAGAGTTCCTACTTATGAGAATGTTAATGAAAATGCTTTTCATATGTCTAATGAACCTTTTTTTTGAAGACTCTGGTGGTAATTTTTCAGTAAGTTTCAGATCTGATTCGGTATGTGATGACATGATACATGAAGTTGATTCAGATCCCTTGTATTTTTTGAAGTTGGAGGCACAAGGTGAGTTGCAAGCCTTTAATACATGCAACTTGGTGAATGATGTAGAATATGGAGTCTTTGTGTTTCCGATCAGCATGCACGAATCATCGTTGGATTTTGATTCTCAGTTTAGTTTGTGTAGTCATGAGCATGCTGATGCCTTTTCTTATAGTGAGCATGAAGATGAAATGGTCTTTGAATTTTATATGCACTATGAGAATGAAGGAAGTTTTTTTTTTTTTTTTGGCAAATTATTTGTTTCAGTATGGTGATCTGATTGGTGAAACAAATGATAATGAGAATTTCAGTTTACCTCAGGGAGATGTAAATGAGAATTGGGTTTATGATAGAGGTACGAAGCTCTGAAACTTTCTGATGGCTCGGGTCATTGTGTGTACATAGTAGAATAGTTTCCCTGCTTTCAATAAAGTTGTTCAAGAAAGTTTTCCTGTTCAGGAGAGTTTTGAAGTCTCAAAATGGTCTGCTTCTTCCAAAGATCTAAAATCTTGCAATTCCCACAAGGGACATGCATCCCCAGACAAAGCCACTGTTAGTGCTCAAAATTGTAGCCCTAATTTTGAGCACTGTTGAAAAAATCAAGCCCTTAAATGCTTTTAAAATGCATATGTGCCTGGTTGTATCCGTCTATCCATTTGAGACCCCTAAGGTGTTTAATGCTTCTAACACCTTTCATTCAGCATGCCTAAGCATTTTGTGAAGTTAAATTGAGTTTCTGAGTCATTTGGCGAAGTCTTGTTTCAAGCATTTGTCAAATTTGCAATTCTGCCCTAGTGTCAAACAACGACAGGAGGCTGTGTTTGCCAATGAATATCTTGCACCCAGATTTGCATATGACTTGCCACTTTGGGAGTGTCTAGTATCCATACCCAAAAATCTATGTTTTAAATTTCGAGTCGTTTCAAGTTTGTTTGACTAGGTTTTGAATCCCTCAAATTTGGCAATTTAATGTTTTCATGTTGATGCACTTTGCACATAATTCTTGGAAGCCCTGTTTGACGTGCTATAACTTTGACCTAGTTGACCCAAATGATAAAATTCCTTTTAGACATTAGAGACTTACCATATTTCAAGTTTTAGCTTTTGAAAAATCTGTTTGATCAGTTTTCAAACGTGATTCCAAACGCAATTTGTAACTTTTTACTGGTGTCAGCATTTGGAGATTTGTCAGTACCCTTGTTCGTGATGCCATAACTTGAGATTCATGATTGATAAGATTGAATGGATTGTACCACTATGATGTACTCTAAAAATACTCCAAGTGTGTCAATTTTTAGAACTTGACAAATCTGTATACACACTTATCCAGGTCAATTCCATTTGCAAAAAATCATTATCTTGTTAATGTTTCCAGTCAGCAATTCCAAGTAGCCTAATGTGCATGCTTTCCAAATGCGTCTTGTGATTCATCATGACCTGAAATTGTAGAATCATACTCACCTCATGACAATCTACTAGTACCCCAATTTTTAGAGTGTCAAGTGCCCATTTGCTCAATTTTCTAGGCCATTTCCAAATGCAGTTTTCAGCTTTTTGACATGTTTATTTGTAGGTGAAATTAAGTTGGCAACTTTGGGGGTCGATATCTTTTGACCCTGATGTCATCATGTGATGAGATCTAGTAGGCTTATTGTACATGTTAGAGAGATGTTATATCCAGAGTTCCAGAGCCCAACTAGGTGTTTGAATTAGTTTTTAAGACTAGATTATAGGCCCTGCCATCAAAAAATCACAATTTGCAGAGAACAGTCAAACTAAGTTTTTAACGATCATTCTATGATCAAAATTGATTCTAATCAGTTTGAGAAGGTCAGTGGATGAATTTAAGGATTCAGTTGTTCAGAAACAAAATTTTTTTTAGCTGGACCCACTTTGGGCCTGACTAATTCCAAGTGGAGAATTTGAGTTTTGTAGAATCTTGAAGGTTCCTTGATGATGTAAAGAGGGGAAGTCTGTTCTTAAGCAAAATAGAACCTCACGCTATAAAAGGTTGCATTAGTGAAGGAAGCTATAGTACAGGCCATGGCATGAGAATAAGGAGAAAACCCATGCAATTTGATAAGTAACTCACGTGAGCAGAACAACATGAGGACACCAAATCAAAAGCATAAGCTAACAAAAGTATAAAAGTGCAAAGTTAAAAGTAGCTTGCATAAAGACAGAGGCCCAGTTAGCAGGAAAAGAAAAGAGCCTCACATCTTAGCATGAAGATCCAGCATTGAACAAGGAATAAACGTGTAAGCAGGGCCCCATTTTAACAATGGAAGATGCCATTATTTTAAATCAATCAACAAATGTTTAAAATAGAATCCCAAGCTATGCATGAAGTAGGCATCCACGAATTGATCAAAAAACCCACAATATTTCTGGAAGTTTGCATGAAAGGGCAAGAGATGTAAGAAACAAAGCTAGTGCTATGAAGAATGTAGAAGATCATCTCCATGCGTGAGAGAGGAACCAACATTCTAAATAGAGGAGCTTACAATTCAAAGTTAGGCAAAAGATAAAAATAATGCCAAGAGTTGATAAAACACCCACAGACAAGCGCCAAAGCATAGATAGGTACTCCACAATCTGGAGAAGTTGTTGACAATAGAGGACCACATTTTGAGAAAAAGGCAGTGCATAAAGTGAAAGCTGCAGCATCAAACTAAAAAAATACCCATGGCTTTTATAAAGGCGAAGCTAGTATTTGAACATGGTGAATTGATTGGAGGAGGCACTCAAGTTTCTTACAGAGAGTTACAATGTTAAATCCCACATTTCTTGTGTGGTTAGCTTCTAAAGTGGTTAAATAACATAACACTCACAATGATGAGTATCTAATAAGATAGGTTTTTATGGAGCCATGCGACTGCAGGTGGGTCCGACTTGAACATTGGAGGTTAAATTTTGAACAGTCACGCAAGTCAAAGCCAATGACATCAGTGGAATAAGATGATCAAAAACACAGATTTTTGGCTAGTCGGCACTTTGCTAGCCAAAAGAATCTAGGAACTCCGGTTGGCGAAGTGGTGAGGTCATCGGAGAACTCAAAAATTTGGTGATGGCAAACAAGATCCAATGGGCATCGGTACTTCACCAAAGCAGAAGAGGCACGAGAATCAACATGGTAAAGTAGTGAGAGGATGACACATGGCACATCCAGAGGTTCTTGTTATCTCGCTAATCGAAGTTGCTCATCGATTAACCATAGCGAAGTGGTGAGAAGATGACACGTGGCAGATGATGCAGACCATGTGGGCCATCAAATGCAGACACATGGGAGCTAGTCAAAGTTAGTTTGACCCCAGATTGAAAGGGCAAGAAAAAATTTGTGGAAAATAAAAATTAAATTTTTATTTTTTTTGGGCAGTGGGTATGCACATTCAAAATTTTCAAAGAGAAACATTTTCTAAAGTTTATACTTTAGAATTTTTAAAATTTTATAAAAAATCAAAGTTGCAAGCCTGAACTTTTTAGTAAGGTACTAATTTTTGAAATAAGATTTTGAAGGTGTTCCAGAGGCCAGATAGGCGATGTTACATATCGCCAGAATCGAGAGAAGACGAACTTTCCAATTCTAGAGTCAATTTTTGCATAGGTAGTAGTCAGTTTGAGCTACATGAGGTTTTCTATCAGATATTTTGGTGATTCAAAAGCTTTCATCATTAAGCAGAGATATTTTTCAAATCAGTTGCAGATAATGATGAAACAAATTCAGATCAGATGGGATGAAAGAAGAAAGAGGTTACTTAGTTGCAAAAGATTGATTTCCAAGTGGACAAATGGCAGTTGTAGATCAGATCCAAGAATTCATCTGGGCTATATCATTCTTTCTTTTTGTAATTGTAAGCATTCTAGTTTTTGGTAAGTCCCAGTTCTTTGGAGAAAATCTGCACATTACTGTGATACCAAGGTCTTTGATCCAGTTCTGTTTGCATTCCCATGACTGTACACCATTTTCCTTCAACAATATTCTTCTTGTATGAATAGTAGTAGGAAGATAAATAAAAATAGTTCAGATCTGTTAGGTTTTTTCATGTCTTTCATTTCATGCATATGATTGTATATTTTCAAGGAAATAATGCAAAGAGCAGCAGGCAATTAAGTTTCAGTTGAATCTTGTCTCCATTCTCATTGAATTTCAATGTTTTATGATCTCTGAACAAAGAGTTTAGGTCGTAATTGTAGTCCCCTGAGACTGCATGTTGTTTCATTGTTGCTGATAGTTTAAGGAATTGTGTAAATGCATCATAGAAATCAATAGGGTTGCAGATTTATTGTGGAGGATATTAGGTAAGAATGAGATTTTAAACTGAACATTGATGTCTATTTACAAGTTAAATAGATAGATCTATATCTGAAGATACACATATGTCTCAGATATTCATATGTATGTTTGTGATCCATGAATTTGCCCAATGGACTAGGCACTGATCAGCTACAGGGTCATTACTTTCCTACTGCTGCATATCTGAGGGTTGTTGAAATCAACATTATAAATCAAAAGCTTTTCCCCTTTCATGTTGAAGAGCTATAATAGAATGCCCTCACTCAACTTATGAGGTTCCTAGATCTGCATTTAGCTATTGTAGATTGATGTTACTTCATGAGTTATCAAGAGAAATAAGGGTTTTATCTGCTTTACATTAGATTCAGTGTATGCTTTGACAACTGGTACCATATAAGGAATCTATAGGTCCACCCGCCTAGGTTTTGCAAAGGCTAAAGAAGAAGAAGGGTCTAGCCTTATAGTTGGCCTAGTTTCTAAATGGATGTGTTGATAATGGGAGTTAGCTACCCCTAGATGCATTTTGTTCTCATCAGGGTAATTTGAAATGGGTAACATTTTGAAACACCAACACGGGGGGTGTGGGGTGGGGTGGATGAGTCAATAATCTACAAACTTTAGTCGCCAACTAGATATTATTACTTACTTAAAACCATGCATAACAAAGAAATAAATTAATGTTCAACAGTAATAATAGCAATGCACAAAGACAACTCATAACACTAGTTTTTTAAATTAGGGAAACCCTAGTGGGGATGATACCCACTAGAGAATATTCTGACATATATGTTCCTTGTTAGAGGATGGACACTATTAGGAGTTAATGAGAAAATTTAGTATAAGAAGTCCCTATTAGGAGACTTTAAATCCCTGTTAGGAGATTACAACCCTGTTAGAAAGTGTAGTATAGTGTATGCAAGAAGAGAACACTATCCAAATATGCAATTTCAACTGCAAGGAAAGCTCACTGCTCAAACAAGTAATCTAGTATTATTTCCTTCCATGGCTGATCTTTGATCTTTAGCTCCATCTTAGATCACTAGATAGTTCATACAAAAAAATTCATATATCACTTTCACAAAAGTTCACTCACTTCGTAGTCTTACTTGCTTAAAAAATGTTACACAAATAACAAATCCAAGCATACTTCTTCTTGCAAGATGTCTTTTTCATAAATACTATGCCTTTACACAAATTCTTGTTGGGTCGACTAAGACCACAATTCACTCTTCCAAGTCAAAGTAAACATCTAGGATGTCTCCCCTAATTAGACAAGTAATTTATTGAAAAAAAACAATTCTTTCCTTCAATTCCACTATCCTATATTATCAAAACATGATTAACTTTGTTCCATACAATCTATACAAACTTTCAAGGTTATACACATCATCACCAACATGAATACTATCTCCATGTAACTTCTGTTGTAATAATATGATATATGCAACATGTTATAAACAAAAGAATACACTGTTGTAAATCAAATTCTATACTTAGACAGTATTTTGATAACCAAACACTAAGTATCTTTATTTTTGAGGTTTCTTGTCAACATGTACATCATGTGTTGCCATTAATGACAAAAATTACATTTCACTAATAGCCAATTGTCAACAGTAAACCACATGGGGGCCTTCATTGAAATAATCTATGAAACTAAGCTACAAACTGCCACCCAAAGTTTTCATAGACAATGTTTAGGGTTTTCTTAAATATGCAATTTTATGTCACCTAGTAAGGCTTTAGATTCTCAAACTTAATACCTAGGGCCAATAGACCCTAACAATACATATAGTGTTGGCTAAAATATATTTTTGACAAATTATTTTACAAATTTTGGTAGCCCAACTTCCGAAGGCCATAACTCTTGAACCATTGCTCTAATTGTCTATTATAACCACTTTATGGAAATGCCAGGTAGTGATCTATATGCTCGAAATTGTGCAAGAACCCTTCGATGAATTTTTTGGATTTCTTCTGGGCTCTCTAAGGCCTCCAATTGTGCGCATGAAGATTTTTCTCTAATTTTTTCCACTAAAAATCAGCAATAACTTCTTTGATACTTAAGCTCGAGTAATGAGATTTTTATGGCATACTTATAATTCCAAAATGAACCTTCATGTAGGAAATGAGAACATTCTGAGCTCATATGAAAAACATACAAAAAATAGAAAGTGTTAGGAAACTCAGGTGCAGAAACAACTTACTAAACTAATCCCTTAAAGCAAGTATTGTGCAAATTCTTTCAAATCCTTACAATTTCAAATTCAATATTATGTAAATAATAATATTTTTATCAACCATGAATACAAAAAATGGATATAGAAATAATAACACATAAACAAAAAGATATGTTGTTCAGGAAAAACCTTTCAGTAAAACAACTCCACCCCTGTAAAACTTGCACAATGTGTTATCTTCAACTCAAAGGTTACAACATGCTTATAGTGCAAGCTCTTGTAAGAAATGAAAAACTTATCTAGTAGCAACATACAATCCACTACTCACACTCACACTATTATCTATGGCCTTCAAAGTGCTTATATAAGACACTTTCCATTTTTAGGGCATCTTCCAAAGATAGCTCTTACATGTCATAGGAATCTACCACAACCATTTTAGTCATGATTTCATTACACACAATTAAATCTTCCAAAAATAGTTTTTATGCATCATAGGAATCCCTCATAACTATTTCAATCATGATTTCCTTACACACAATTAAATTTTCCAAAGATAGCTGTTATGTGTAATCATAATCTATCATAATTATTTCAGTCATGGTTTCCTTACAAATTTACCTTTCCATCTTCCACCATATCTCTCACAAAGTGAAACTGCACATCAATGTGCTTTATTCTAGCATGGAAAGTTAATTTCTTTCCAAGGAAAATAGCATTCTATTTGTTGCAACAAATTGTAATTTATCCTACATCAACACCAATATCAGAACACAATCTCCTAAGAAAAATGGCTTCTTTACAAGCATGAGTCACAGCCATGTACTCAACTTCTTTAGTGACTAAAGCAACCATAGGTTGTCACTTACTCATCCAACTAATGGCACCACCAAACATAGTAAACACATAAGTGCTGGTGGATCTCTTGTCATCAACATCACCTGCCCAATTTGAATCCACAAACACATGAATAAAAAATGAATGTGAAGCTCCAAAATAGTTACCATGATAACAAATGGAGTAATCTAATTTACCCCTCAGATATCTAAATACTTACTTAATTGCATCCTTATGTACCCATCCAAGATTAGCCATAAACTGGCTCAGAACTCCCACTACTTGGGCAATGTCTAGTATAGTACAAACCATATCATACATAATACTACTAACTATGCTAGCAAAAGGTACTCTACTCGTGTTCTCCACCTCACTAGGAAATTTTTGACAATCATCTATACTTGTTCCCATAGAAACAGGAACACACAATGGTCTACAATCTGCCATCTTGAACCTTTCCAACACATACTTTACATACTTACTCTGAGTCAACCAAAGCTTTCTATTAGATCTATCTCTTTTGATTTCCATACCTAAGATGTACCTTGTTGCCCCAAGATCTTTCATCTCAAATTGTGCTGACAATTGAGATTTAAAATCAGACATCATACCCTTACCCTTCCTAGATAGCAACATATCATCAACATATAATGCAACAATAAGAAGGCAATCATTTTCAACTTTGAAATAAACACAATTTTGATCTTACAAATCCAATTGACAACACAAAGGCATCAGACTTAAGGTACCACATCCGAGGAGATTGTTTCAAACCATATAGAGACTTATTTAATCTGCAAACCAAATATTCTTTACCTTTAACAATGTACACTAAAAGAGGGGTAAAAATTTTATTGAATATGAAAGAAAGCTAAACAACACAAGAAACAAAGATAACTACATAGCTTTATCTTGGTCCACAAGTTGAACTAGCATTTGAGATAAATCAAGGGGAAGCATCCTATGATCAAGAATATTCCAAGCCGACCCCTACTCAGAGGCCCATTTAGCCAAACAATCAGCCACACCATTCCACTCATGAGGGATATGCATAAAAGATACAAAATCTAGAGAATTGAATAACTAAATGATCTGCTGAATAACCAGAGCCAAATGCCAATCCACATGCACAACGTTCCTATTATGAAATAAGTTCACAACCACCTATGAGTCAGTCTCATAGATGATTCTTTTCCAGCCATGTTGGCAACACTATTCAACGAAGATAACCAAGGCTTCCATGATGTTATTAGTATGGTAACCCTTGTATATAGAAAATAGAAACTGCACATCAAGAGGAGACCAATGTCCTTGATGATTAACACAATGAGAGTATTGCTTAGCTCTACTCCGAGAGTGGGTGTGGGGGATCGAGGGAGAGAAACCCTAAAGAGGAAAGAAGAGGCTAGAGTAAATACCAGCATTAGTAGGATCCAAACCCCCACCATTGCGACATTTAGCTAGGAGTGTTTCCTGATGAGAATTAACAATTTTCCACCATAGGTGCCTGATCTCAAACTACAAATCGTGAAAGATCCTCCTATTCCTCTCAAGCCAAACATGCCATAAAATAAGGGAATGACTAATAGTCTAAGCAACTTGAAGAAAAGAAGTATTGGAAGGGGAATAGTCCAAATGGTCCTAGAATTTAGACAAAGAGGAAACATGCCAACACATGCATCCCCACACACTCCACCAGAAGTGCTAAATCTGTTTGGCAAAGGGGTACTAGAAAAAAAGGTGAGATACAATCTCTTCACTATTGTGACAGAGATCACAGATGGAAGTCCCCTAGAAGCCTCGCTTGCAAAAATTATCCCAAGTGAGATAATGACTGTAAACCAAAATTTGAAGGAAAAAGTTACACTTAGACCATGAAAATCTATTCCAAACTTTCTTCCACCAAGAGACCTCCACCTCCCCAAAAAGCTACTTTTTCAATGCAAGGTACCTAGAAGAAATAGAATACTTGCTAGAAGAAGCACCTTCCCAAGCTAAAACATTAGGTTCTTGTAATAAGATGCACTCCCTAGAAGCCAATATCTAAGATAGTTCCAACTGATCTCCCGGTGAGCCACCCACAGGCTAATTAGAAGAACTCTTCCATCTATAACCCATAACAAGGCCTAGGTTACAAGCCTCCTTATAATGAGCCACCTTATTCCATCCAGTAGAAAGGAAAGAATCACAAAGAGCCTACAAGTGAGGATGATAGGATAGGAGAGGAGGATGCCCATTACAAGAATCACTCCAAAATAGAGCCTCTGTGCCTCTGTTGTAGATCCAAAATAAACTTCTCTTCACTAAGTGAGAACCAATCTTGAGGGTATTCCACACCATAGAGCCTCTTCCCTCAAGAGAAAACCTAGAAATATCTGAAGGTTCAACAGTAGGTGGATACTTGTGTGACAAGATACAGGCCCAAAGCTGATACTGGCTAGTACACAAACGCAAATAGATCTTGGCAACAAGAGCTTGACTGCACAAGATAGTAGACTAAAGGCAAAGGTCTCCTTCCTTTTTTGGCCTGCAAAAAGTATCCCAATTGATGAGGCTCCATTTGGTATGTTACAAATTACCATTCAAAAGAAATTGATGAGAGAGGGCACCAAATTCCTTAAGAAAATATACCGGGGCAGCCTGAACCATGGTTTTGTATATGGGAAGAGCCTAAATAATAGATTGAAGGAGTGTCACCCTACCAGCAGTAGAAAGCCACCTATGAGTCCAATGATTGACCCTTTTTCAATGTTTGTCAAGCAAGCTTTGCCAAAAAAGCCTAGTCTGTCTACCCACCACAATAGGGACCCCCAATAAGTCAGAGGGAGAGACGCAATTTGAAATCTCGAGATATTAGCAATCCTCCACTAGATTGGATCAAGAGTGTTGAAGAAAAAAATAGAGGACTTGTGGTCATTAATTTTCTACCTAGAGACAACCAAATAAGTATCCAAGGTGAGTCTAAATGCTTTAGCTTCCCGAATCTAAGCTCTCCTAGCAAGAGCAGTGTCATCAAAAAATTGGAGGTGAGAAAGAGTAGGCAAACCATTTCCCCATTGTCATCCTTGAATCAAATTTTGGAAACATGAAACTTGATAAGTCTACCAAGTTCCTCAGCCATAATGATAAAAAAATAAGGAGAGATGGGATCCCCCTGCCGAAGATCTCTAGAAGCTCCAAAAAGCTCTGTCAGTTCACCACTAAGAAGGACCAAGAAGGAAGGAGTAGTAACATAGCTAAGAGCCCATCTAACCTAGTCTTGACTAAAGCCAAAAGTTAGAAGAACTTTCCGCAAGAAATCCCAATTGACTCTGCCATAAGCCTTAGCCATATCAAGCTTAATAAACATAGCACATTCCTTGGAAGAACACATAGAGTGAATAGCTTTAGAAGTAATAACCACCCCATCCAAAATTTGTTTTCCTACCACAAAACCCCCTTGTTCCTCAGAGATAAGCATGGGAAGGAAAAATTTAAGCCTCTTTGCTAGGAGCTTAGTGATGATTGTATAGAGCACATTACAAAGAGCAATGGGCCTTAAAAAGTCCAACTAATTAGCCTCTTCTTTCTTTGGAATAAGGATAAAGAAAGTAGCATTTAAGGCTCGAAGCATTTTTTCTTAGAAAAGGACTCCTAAACCACATCCAAAACATCATGATTGATAATATCCCAAAATTCTTGAAAGAATTCAATAGGGAAGCCATCGAGCCCTGGAGCTTTGACCTTTTGTAGGCCAAAGACTATCCCTTCCAGGTCAGACATACTAATTGGCCTCATAAGAGAATCATTCATCTCACTAGTCACAATAGAGGGAATACAAGACAAGATAGTATTCTTCTCAATCTTTGTTGGAGGTTAATCATCTGAAAAGAGAGCAAAGTAAAATTGAATAGCTTCCCTAGAAAAAACTTGAGAAGAAGTCAGACGCATCCCGTTAGAAGTAACTAGAGAAGAAATATAACTCCTTTTACATCAAGCCAGGATAGATTTATGGAAAAATGTAGTGTTCTTGTCCCCTTCCTAAAGCCATTCAAATCAAGCCTTCTGTTTCCAATAGATTTCTTCTTTAAGATCCCACTCAGCTAAATCAGCAGAAGCTCAAGATTCTGCAATGCCAAGAGCTTCTAAAAATAATAGATCATGAATCTACCTAGTAATAACCTCAAGATGATCCTAAGCCCTCTTCTTCATAATATAGAGATTAACAAAGCAATTCTTGTTCCAATGCTTCAGCTTCCTTTTAACATATTGAAGTTTTTTAGAGAAGAACATAGTAGTGCCATAGGCAGGGCTTCCTTGTCTCCACGAGTGAGCCATTAAGTCATGAAGAGAAGAGTCTCAAAGCCACATCAGCTAGAACTTAAAGGGAGCCTTCTTGGAGAGAGCAACATAACTAACTATGAGCTTAATAGGCCAATGGCCAGAACCTCTCCAATCAAGAATTTCAAAAGAGAGTGAAAGAGATACAAAGTTCAAAAAAAAAGAAACAAGGAACCTGTCCAAGCATTATGAGATAGCATCATTACTAGCCCTTTGATTCTTCTAAGTGAAGAGCCCATTGAGAGGTTTGACATGAGAGAGATGTAAAAGATCAATAGTTTATCGAAGAAGCTTAAAAGAAGGACCCAAGTGGGCCAACCCACCCCTCTTCTCCTCCAGACTGAGAATGGAGTTAAAGTCTCTAGCCACAATTCAAGGTAAGAAAGGATAATAGCTTCTAACATGCCTAATATGATCCTACAGCTTAATCTTGCTAGGGAGATCAATAGGAGCGTACACATTAGTAATAAGAATCAGCTCTCTAGTTTCTAGAGAGGAAGCAACCATTGAGAGAGCCAAGAGGCAAGAGACCTAGTAAAGCGGCATTACTTTCCTTAGATCCGAAAAAATAGCAAGACCACTAGAACTCCCCAAAGAACCAACACACTAAGATTTTCCTAGAAACCAAATGTTAGGAGCACATCTAAACATGAAGTCCACAAAAAGCTTGGTCTCCTAGATACAAAGGATAGCCAAAGAATGCTCAACCACTAGCTCATGAATAGGTTTTTGCCTGGGGATGCTATTCAACCCCCTTACATTCCATGAGAGAATAATCATTGAGTAGGGTGGGGAAAATTCTCATCCAAGGTCTTGACAGCCCCAAACTCTACCAGTAAATCTCCTATAAGTTTAATTTTTTCCTGATCTTGCTTTCGACCAACTCTTGAAGGAGTATCAAAAGAGACCTTAAATGGTCTTTGCATCAGACACAAATCAAGAGAAGATCCCTTACCTTTACCAAAAGCAAACACATCTTTAACAAAATCTAATAAAAGAACATCCTTTTCATTTGGAGCAGGAGAAACCACAAGGGCACGAGACTTGAGGCCAATAGAAGTCTCTAGTAAGTACTAAACTATAACATTCTAGTTGCCACTAAGAGTAGAACTCCTCCCCTCTGAGCCAATAGCAACACACTGAGCCTCTACAAGAATACCCTCTTCTATGACCATGTTGTCAAGAACCTCAAAAAAAATTGAACCCTGAATCCACTTACTGATCTAGATGAGATTGCTTCTGAGCCTGCCCCTTAACATGGGTTCAAGATGGGATAAAACCATCCTGATTAGTACCAGAAGAACTAGATGTCCCTTTCCCCTGACTTGAAGTATTCATTTGAGCTTTCCCTTTTCCTATACTATCAGTCTGAACATTTCCTTTTCTAGAACTAACATCATGACCATTCCCCTTACCATTATTGGCCATCCTTAGACTAGAGAACCTAGTAGGGGTCCCACTACATTTCGAGGCTTGAGGGCATTGATGCTTTAAATATCCATATGCATGAAAAATGAAACAATAGAAGGGAATAGATTCATAGTCTATCTGTTGGATCCAAGAAGCAAAACCTAGGCAAATTTCTAAAGAATCTAGCAAAGGATTATTTAAATCAATATCAACACAAATATAGGCATAAGAAATAACCTTTTTGTCCAGTGATTGATGTTCTATAGCAGTCAGCTTTCCAAGCACAGTAGAAATCTATCATAGGATATCCTCATGCCAGAACTCCAAAGGAAGCTACGATAGGAAGACCCAAACAGGCACCCTCGAAGGAAGATCCTCAGTAGAATTGAACCCTATATGCTAGGGCTTGACAAAAAGACCAACACGGTCATAAAAATATGGGCCTTCCTCAAAGACCTGGTTCCAATCTAACATGCAAAAGAAATTCACCACAAAATAGCTTTTACCAGCCAGCATAATATCCATATCACCTTTCACCTACCATGAACGATGAATCCAGGCTTCCAGAGCCAATAGGGAAATTTGAATACCAAGATACCTGCATATCAATGCATGTGTGACCTAATAGTCCACATCTTCCATTACTTCTTTCAAAGGAATAACCAGCACAGGCTGACCCTAACTACACAAAAAGCATCCGTTAACCTTATTTATCTTATGACGCTTGCTAACATAAAATGGATCTTTCTCCTAAGAACTCACCATAGGAGTAGATCCATCACAACTAGCTCTAGCAAGAATGAGACTCTTGGAGACCCCATTCATGGCCATAAGAGCCCAACAAACAAACTTAGAAATATAGATGATTGAAAAAACTTAGAAAAACTGATTCCCACAATTCCCACAATGCAATCAAACCCTGCTCAACAAAATTTTGTCCAAAATATCAAGGCTGCAAAAGATCACAACAAATTACAGAGAAATGGGAATATTTCACTATGTTTGCATAGTCCAGAGGAAGCTAAACCAGCTACCAAAATCCTCATGCATAGTCGCATGCAATTTCTATCCTTTGATCATCGCAGACTCTTCAGTAACAATTACCTTTAACAATGTAGTAATAAGGTTGTGAGATATAAATCTATTCCTCCAAATCACCATGAATGAAACTTGTCTTCAAATCCATCTGTTCTATCTCTAAATCATATGATGTAGAAATAGATAACATAAATCTAATGGATATCAACATTACACTGGGAGAGAATATTTTACCATAATCTATTCCCTCTACCTATGAATACCCATTTGCAACCAATCTAGCTTTGTACCTTTCAACAGTAACATCTGCACAAAATTTTTTCTTGAACACCCATTTGCTACCAATAGGTTTTCATCCTTTAGGAAAATTTACAAGGTCCCAAGTTTTGTTTTCATCCAACAAAGTCATCTCATCATCCATGGCCTCAATTCAATAACCTACATCTTCCATATCCAAAGCCTCTTTCATAAATCTAAGCTCATAAATGTTAGTAATCATAGCAAAGGCACAACTAGAATATAACATAGAGTAAAAAAACCTTTCTGGTTGCTTTCTTTCTCTCATGGATCTCCTCAATGTTTGAGGTTGAGTTTTTTTCTTCCTCTTCTTCTAAACTATCAGAGCTACTAGAGCTATCCTCATCATTAGAGCCAACATGATCTTTCTATTTAGTCTTTTAGAGATAGGAGGAAATTGAACAATATATTCCTTCTTTTCTTTTTCATTTAGTTGTAGTACAATAGGAGATGTTATCTCTCTAGAAATAACATTTCTACTATACAACACCTTACTTGTCACAAGGTTCCAAAGCTTGTATCCTTTAATACCAACACCGTATTCGATGAAAATACATTTGATAGCTTTGTTTTCCAACTTAGATTTTTTCTCCTTCAAAACATATGCATAAGCTTCACAACCAAAAACACAAAGATTTTTAATTGAAGGCTTCCTACTAGACCACACCTCCATGGTTGTCTTACCAACAAGAGCTAATGTAGGAGATCTCTTAACTAGATAGCAAGTAGTGGCCACATCTTTAGCCCAAAACATTTGCTCAACACAAGCTCCACTAACCATACTACTAGCCTTCTCTATCAGTGTCTTGTTCATTCTTTCTACAACTTCATTTTTTTGTGGCATATAAGGATTTTTCTTATGACTATCGATACCTCATTCTTTATAGAATTGTTTGAACTTTGCTAAGAAAAGCTCACTAGCATTGTTAGTTCTCACACACTTAATCTTCTTACTAGTCTAATTCTCTATAAGGGATTTAGATTCCTTGAACTGACTATAGACTTGTATCTTAATTTTTAGGAAATAAATCCATGTCCTTCTACCATAATCATCTATGAAAGATACAAAAAATAATACTTGGAGATTGAAGGAACTATTAAAGACCAAATACAACATAATGAATAAGATCCAAAAAATCAAAAGATTTGTGAGAACTAGAGTAGAATTGAATGTGATTTTATTTAGTATGGACATAATCTTTGTAGAAGTCAAACTCAAGATTACAATCATTTAAACCCTCAATGAGGTTTTTATTCTTTAGGGTTCTAAGACCCTTCTCACCAATGTGGCCAAATCTATTATGCCACAACATTGTCTTTTCTATAGGAAGCTTTTCTTCCAATGTGTTTGCACCCTTAGGTACACATGCTACACTACCATTAGAACCAATAACCATAGTCTTCTTTACTCCTCATTCATATGGTGGGGAGAATGTGATAGCTACTCTCTTCTTTGAGACAGAAGAGCTATTGCACTGAGAAACGCATGCATCAAGTTAAAATAGAGTATCTCTCCTTGTACCCTTAGCAAGCCCTATAGCTCCTCTCATAATCTTGCATCCATCTTTAGAAAAAACAACCTACACAACTACATCATTCAACATACTTATAGATAATAGGTTTCATGCCAAACCAAGGATGTGTATTACCCTATTGATCCCCTTTACTTGTCCATCAGTGAATTTGATAGTGATCCATTCTCATACAACTATCTTTAGGTGAGAATCATCACCCAAGTAAACCTTTCCACCATTGAAAATTTCATACTTTGAGAACCATCTTTGATGAGAAGTCATGTGGAAAGAAGAACTGAAGTCTATTAACCACGCATCATCAAATGCATGCACTGCCAAGGCTACAATGAAATCATTTCCATCTTCTTGTTTTTTTTTGAACCTAAATCTAAGGCCTTCTTCTTCTTCTTTCACTCTTTATAGTCTTAATAGAAGTGTCCAATCTTATCATAGTTCCAATACTTCACCTTGGACATTCTAGGAATCTTTTATTTTCCACAAGATTTGTATTTACCCTTTCTAGACTTGCTGTCATTTTGATTGTGTTTTTCATTGGATCTACCACAAACAACAAGAGCTTCCTTAGCTAAATTTGATGAATTTCTCCTCATCTCCTTAGATAATAGCAAAGACACCACATCATCCATTCTAAAAGTGACTAAAGTACTTCCAAGAGCTATAACAAGATGGTCAGATGAATCTAATAAGGAACATAACAAGGTCATACATCGACCATCTACCTCTATCTTGACACCAAATGATGTCAACTATGTAATCATTAAACTAAAAGCATTTATATGATCTATAACAAATCGTCCTTCATCAATTCTTAGAGAATATAAGTTCTTCCTTAGGAACAACTTATTCACTAGAGATTTTGCCTAATACATAGACCTGAGCTATGTCCACAAACTATTTGTGGTCTTCTCATCAAGAAAATTTAGGAGGATTGAATCAGCTAGAAAAAGTCTAATAAGACCCTTACCTTTCCAATCCTTGAGATCCCAATCTACTTGAAATATTATTGTGGGTCTCACATCAAGTGAAGTCACCTCTCATAGATCATAATCTTCAAGCAAGTCTTCTATCTTAAGTTTCCACAACTCAAAATTATTAGCATTAAATTTCTACACCTCCATTTTTTTGTATGGTGAGCTAGCCAACTCAATCTACAAATAAGATTCAAAATTCCCTACATAAAACTCCCACTTCACTTGAGTTTAGATCAAAAAGCCCTATCCAAAAACTAAGATCAAAATTTTATCAAGCTTTTATACCACTTGAAAGGAAACTCAAGTGTGGAAATAGCTTCCTACACTAATCCCTTAAGGAAAGTATTGAGAAAACGATTTCAAATCCTTACAATTTCAGATTTGATATTATGTAAACAATAATATTGCAGTCAACCATGAACGCAAAAAAAAAATAAAGAAATAATAACACATAAACACGAAGATATGCCAGTGGGGGAAATCCTTTTGGTAAAACAACCACACCCCTCTAAAACCTACATAATGTATTATCTTCAAATCAAAGGTTACAACACATAGTGCAAACTCTTTTAGGACATAGAAGAATTATCTAGTAGCAACCAACAATACACTAGTCACACTCACACTACTATCTATGGCCATCAAAGTGCTTGTATAATGTTCTTTCCATTTTTAGGGAATCTTCCAAAGATAGCTCTTATGTATCATAGGAATCTGTCATAACCATTTTAATCATGATTTCCTTAAACATAGTTAAATCTTCCAAAAAAAGTTCTTACGCATCATAGGAATCTGCAATGACCATTTTAATCATGATTTCCTTACACACTATTAAATATTCCAAGGATAGCTCTTATGTATCATAGGAATCTGTCATAACCATTTTAGTCATGATTTCTTTACAATTTAGGATGTTGACATATGCAAGTGGAGTGACACATGAACATGCCAAATAGACATGTGCACTCACACTTAATAACATTATTTGCAAAAACCACGTTTATAAAAAAAATAATAAGAATAGGATTTATCAAAGTTTGAGACACCTTATTTCTAATAGAAAGTTCCCATAAATAATAACCACCCTATCTACTAGTCCTTATTGAAATAGAGAAGACTGAAAAGAAAATATTTTTGCGTGATGCAAGATTGCTCTTACACCCTTGATGATCCTACATTAGATAGTTAGAATTGCATAGGTAGATTTGTAAAGTGAGGTCAGAGAGTGAATATTTATGTTGTGTGAGCATAAAATCATGTTCATAGATATTTTTTCTATGTTTGGAAAAGATATTTTAAAGGATTTCTTGAATCTTGATAGAATATGTGAAGATTGGTCACAATGTAGTTTGTAAGAAACCATTGACTTGTAAATCAATTTTATTTATTTAGTGAGATGCAATTTTCTTTAGTAGGCTTGGATTATGGTTGAAGATGTGTTTCATATGATGCATTTGGGGTAGAAAAATCTAGAGTTTAATTAGTGAAGGTCATTGGTAGTTAGTGTGTGATCAATTCATGGTAAGGAGACTTTATTGTTATATTATTTTGGAAGCTATAAATGTAATGTAATTAGTAGATTAATATCTTAATGAGGTCCTATATTATTCGTTATACATCATAGAAGCCTCAAGGCTACATCAATTACCTTTTAGGAAAAGGTATAAAGAAAATATGTTTTCCTTCATTGTAAGTGTCATTGGGTAATTGTCTTAATGTTGAGCATACAAATTTGATGACATTAGAGCCAAAAAATATTGTTGAAAATGAATTTGAAAAATTCAAAGAAAATGTATTGGAAAATAAGTTGTCATATTGGCTAGTTCACCCATTGGTATGTTATCCTAGAGATTTTGGATTGTGAAACAGTTCTCAAGCAATTTGTACAGTGTATTTAGTTCACTTCCTATAAGATCCTAATAGGGTCAGAACAACTCCTAACAAGATTTGAATATTTTCAAAGGGATCCTAATAAGGAATCTTATGTACTAATGTATGTGATTATCTCCTAAAAAATTTATATATCCTTTTGCAAAGAGTTTTCATATTAGTACATCATCTTATGGAAATAATCCCAATTAGAGTTATCACTCTTATCAAGGGTTTCCATAGTTAAAAAATCTTGTGTTATTGCATATGATTTTTATCTTATGGTTATTACATATATATTGGTAATATGTTTAATTTTTAGCTTTGATGTTTTTAATTAAATTTATTTAAGAACATAAATGATTCACCTCCACCCCTCTTAGTCGTGTCGGTGGACTTTAGTTTCTAAAAATGGGTATTAGAGAACAAGGTGCTTAATAATGATGTTTAGAAACTTAAGGAGATCCATGAAATTTGTTAATGAAAGTCAAAAATTTTATGGAGAGAACTTTGATAGTTGGAAGGATTAAAAATACACATTTTCTATGCATTGGATTTGAATATTGGTTGACCAAAAGAGATATTAAAAAAAAAATTTAAGAGAAAGATTCCGTAACATTCAATTTTGAACATAAGGAACTATTCATGTTTAGCATGTATGGGAAGGAGGCCTAATCACTAAACTACCTGAATCATAATTTATTTAGTAAAGAAGTTGCAACTTTCTCATGATATTTGGATTAGATGACAAGATCATTTTGAAGATGATGCGTATTGAAATAAATATCAACTATAGAATTATAATGATATGCTTGGAAGTGCTAGAATGGATGAGGATGAATCTATAAGGTCATATTTTCAAAGTGTATTAAAGATTTGTGTAGCAATCAAGAGTTGTGGTGGACCAATAAAGAAGGATGAAATACTATGAGAATTTTTGAAATCATTTCAACCTTCTTATGATGAAAAGGTATTATCCATGGAAGATATTATTACTATCACATAAGGTTTTAACAGTAAAAACTAAGAACACCTATAAGGAAATAATTATAAAACTTTTTCTTCATTGCTGAAGATGACGAATTTTATTTAAAAGAAATAAATGTCTTTCAAAGTTATGATAAAGATGACAAAATGGAATTTGTTTTGATTGAAGAAGAAATTCATCAAGGAGAAGAGACAACATTAGTATCACATGTAGAAAAGAAAAAGTAAGATTGGATCATAGATATTTGATGCTTGCATCATATGAATATCACATGAATAAATTTATTGAATATAAAAATTATGACTCAGTAGTTAGAGTTGGTAATAATGAACCATATCATATCAAGGAGAACATATCTATTATTCTTAATATGATAAATAAAATTAAAGATGTCTATTATATTGATAGATTAAAATATAACATGTTGAGTGCTAGACAACTTGTTCACAAGGGATATATTTTACAAATAATTGATAAGTCTTTCATAATCAAATAAATGAATGGTAAAATTATTTGAATAGGTAAAAGCACTAAATACCATTTTTTTCAACTGAATGCTAGCAAGATACATGTCTGGGTTCTAGAGTGGATGATACTAGGTCGTGACATAAGATATTCTATGAGATAAATTTGATAACATTATAAATAGCATTATTAAAAATGTAGTAAGATATCATAAAAATTTTCTTAACCCCTCTAACATGGTTTTCAAGGAATTGTGATAGCTAGAATAAAAAATAACAATTTTTTGAACAATTTATTTCCTGCATCATGTCATCTAGAGATTGTGAACATGATTCATGTGGTCCTAAAAGAATAAGAGAAATTTATGGTGAAAAGTTCTTTATTATTTTTATTGTTTCATTTAAAAGAGTGATATGGGTTGCATTTATTAGAGACAAATCTAAACCTTTTGGGAACTTCAAATTATTCAATAGTAGAGGAGAAAATAAATCTAGATCTAAGATAAAATAATAATAATAATGATTAGATTAAGGAAAAAAGTTTAGATCAAAATAATTAGATATTTTTTGTGAATGTAATGGGATTAGAAGAAAAGAAAAATTCATTAAAACACCACAATGGCATAGGATAGTAGAAGATAGGAACAAATTATTGAGTGGAATAGCTAGAGCTATTATTATTAAAAGTAATATATCACATATATATTGGAGATAAGTAATGGAAATGATAGTATACACCATGAAAAAACTAAACATCAAAAAATCTAATGGTAAGAGACCCTATGTAGTCTAGTATGACATACATCTACAATGAAATACTTTAGAAACATTGGAAGAAAATATTATATGAAAAGATAAGATAATATAGTTAAGTTTGATCCTCAAATTGATCTAGCGACATAGCGAGGGCCCAATCATTGCAAAACATGATGTTCTTTTATAGCTAGAAATGATTTTGAGGATCCCAAAGAAAATCTTGTGCAGACTTTTCTTTTACTTCTGTGCAAGTGGAGGTTTATTTCTAGATGTCTATTTACAGAGAGGTCACTGTATTGTTTGATAGATATTCAATGTTTTTCCAGTAGCGATGTAGCGACCTGCCTGGAAGACACAAATGCGACAAGGCCAACAACATTTGATGTAATTAACAGATACAAAAGGAGTACATGTGTGTGCCAACATGTTCAGTCATCTCAGTGACAGTAGTATATGGACCCACTCCTCATGTATAAAGAACACAAAGAATTGTGATCATTAGATCAAACTAGGATAAAAGGCCATTGTTAATTCACTATGGAAAAATGCTTGAAAGTTAGGCATAGTGAGTTAGTGAGTGATGGCCCACCACTATGCAGTAAATTGTTGTCCACAAGATCAAGTATTGATTGTTGTTGCTCGTTAACTTGCTATGAAGAGATGTGTGATGAATAAGTATAGTGAGTTAATAAGCAAGGGATCCACCATTGTTTTCTTAAAAGTCATTTCAAATATCTACCATATGATCAAAGCAAGATCAGTGGTTATCGCTAGCTCACTATGGAAAGGTGCTCAAAAGATAAGTATAGCAAGTTAGCGAGTCAATGACACGTGTCCTTGGTCATCCATGGACCTAGTTTGAAATGCCAACTTTGAAGGAAAGATAAAGATGGAGGTAGTTTATTGGTTTGACTGCCAGCATGCTAAAAGGAACATTAAGTTAGGCTAGTTCGCATTCCTAGATCGTAGGATTTTTCAAGGATGAATGAAAGATTTGTGTGTGAAAAAATAGAGTATAATAGAGACAATTTTCATTCATTCCAGTCCCATGCCAACAAAGATTTCATGTTTTTTGAGCATAAGAACTTGTCGATCACATTGTGCTAAGCTTGATAAAGACATGAAGCAATCCCACATCTGTTTGACAGCAACTATAGAAGTTAAAAGAAGGATAATTCTGGTGAATCAAGTAAGTACTCAAACATAACCTCTGTGACATTCTAGTTCCCATTATATCAATCAAGATTCCTCTTGAGAAAGTTTTTTCTGGGAAAGTTAACTATATGGATAGGAATGTCCATGATGATTTGTTAGAATTACTCCCAGGATCCACTACAGAGCCTACATAGGTTAAAAGGTTAATTTTATTAAACCCTAGGCTTGAAATTGATGATGGCTTATATGACAAGGGGAACTGGGTTAGGGATCTAGTAACTACTTAAAGTGGCCTTGTTTTGTTTCAGAAGTGGTTTTCATAAAGGAAGTTGTTTGCCCCTAATGCTAATATCTGGAATTTTGATTTGGGAAAGCTAATAGTTCTAAGTGTTTTCATGGATTATGATTTACTAGAAGACATTGCTGAAAACTATGATCAAACCATTAGGGTTGTGAGAAAAAATGATGGTGTGCCTCTGGTCTCAATTAGCCTTGAAGAAATTAGAGAAGTTTTTCACTTAGAACCATTATCAGATTACAATGTGCCAATCAATTTGCTAGAATTAGAAAAAGAATACAAAGCAAAGAGAGATGTAATTAGGGGAGGTGCACTGAGGGCACACATTGGTACTATAGGAAATCTACTAGTAATTACTGTAGCCTCTAGAGAACCTTTTAAGAAGAGTCTTTTCACTTCCCGGGCTATAGAGATATACAGGACCCTGTGCTATGTTTTTGGTGAGGATGAGCAAAATTTCATGCCCATTGGCCTAATGTATGTGATGGTTCAAATTTCTTCTTTCAGTGTAGATGTTATCTTTTATTTTGCCTCCTTTTTAGCTAAAGAAATTCACATTGGTTTGGTTGGAATTGCGAGAAGCAAAGTGGAAAAAAATTTTGGCCACTAGTCTCTATTGATGCATATGTTCTTGTTCAAGGGGGTGACATATTTTAGTAATGAGATGGAATTGAATAGAGAGGAAAATGGGGAAACACTTTCAGTCTAGTTGTGGAGCATAGGTATGACCTGAGATGCAAATAATGCCAGTTTTGTCAGATCTGATAAATATTTTGCTTCTAAATTGAGATGTCTCATATTGAGTAACAATCCTAGAATCCCTAAGGTACTGATGAGTCCCATCAGGCCTATCGATAGCCCCCACAATTTGAAAGTTTCACATAATTGGGGAGATATTATTCCTTACCCTATTTCTATTATTTTTAGAATGTATGGTTTTAAGAGGAGTCCTCATGTCTTGCCTTACCAAGTACCTCTAGAGGTAGGAATGGAAGAAGTGTTGTGGCAAGTAGGAGGAATAGAAGAAATTTTTTTGTTGAAGAGGCAACAAGGGTCAATTTCCCTACCTTCATAGTGGCCTATTAGTTCATAATTACCAAAGGGGGTTGGCTCTTTTTGTATAAAATTTTGGATTAGTATATGATGGATGTCTCCCATTCCCATTTTTGTGATTTTGAGGGGTTTTTCACTCCAACTTTAAGGCATAGGATTAAGTTGGGACTGGTCAAACATGATTCATATTATCCAGAGGACATTATAAGAAATGAATTCTCATTACAGGAACAAGAAGCTAAAAAAGAAAAATTAAGAGTTTACTCCCGAGTCCTAGAATTCATTCATTTTTTTTATCAAAATTATAGTAATTTAGATAGTGCTAATACAGAGGCTAACAGAATAAATAAACTCATGAGTAACTTCCCTCCAATAATGGAAGCCATGAATGAGAAGAAACAATTTGTATTTGATTCTCATCCTGAGCAGGCCAGAAACATCATGAGGAGGTTGGTTTCCACTCCTAATATAGGAGTTGGTCAAATAATTGTATAGAGGAAGCTTGGTTACACTGTAATTCAAAATAAAAGGGCTCCTATAGATAAAGGCAAACAAATAATGGGATCTACTAGTAAAATCCTAGAGGAGAGACCTGATGAGCCTAGTCCCAAGAGGTAGAAGGTAATAAGATAAGAGAGGCCTCAAGTTGGGGAATATTCACCCAATCAATCTCCTTTGAGGATTGGAGAAGAAGAACTCACAGGTGAGAAAGTTGAGGAGATGGGGTCACAGGGAGATATTTTTATTACTCAAGTAGAATTGGATGAAGGTAACCCTCCAGAGTCTCCTCTACCGAGTCTGGACCTAACAATAGTTGATTATAGAGGAAGGGAATTGGACCTTGTGTTAGAACAAGCAAGTCATCAATTTTTTGCTAATGACAGTTTTGTGAAATGTAGGGCTTTTTAGCTATTTGCCAAGAGGGAAAACATGAATATGTTTGAGAAAAAGTGCAAAAAATTGAAAATAGAGAATTTAGAAATATATGAAGCCTCCATCCAAAAAAAAAAAAAGGAACAAATGATGCAAGAGTTCCAGAACATTAACCCTAAAGAGGGAAGACAAATGGTAAAGACTTCTAACATACTATTGTTGGCTAATTGGGGTATTGTGCATGCATTAATTTTTAATTCTGTTTCAAATAGATTGGAGTCATAAGACCAAAATAAAAAGGACTTCCAAGGCACTACATTTACTGAGGATCAAGCTACATCGGAGTTGGTCATTGAAGAGAGGATCTAGAGCCACATCATCACAACTAGATGAGTCTAGATTAATGGGGAATATACTTGTGAGAAGGGCTGCTGACACCTCCCATGTACATGCCGCATATTGGAATGTGGATTCTTTCAAGTTTCTTTTGGCCACTACTAAGAAGGAGGAACAAGCCATCTTTGAATTACAGAACAAGTATGAGATAGTGGTGGATGCTTATAATAAGGAGGTAAGAATGAGAATTAAGCTTGAGAACAAGCTATTGGGAAGATCCATCAGACCTAGAATAACATACCCTCACCCCCCAATTGAACCTTTCAAACCTACCCCTCTCATAGGATTGCCAAATACACCCCAAAGGCTGTAGTACTACATTGCTAAGGATTTTGAAGAAGAAAAGAATAAACTGTGGGCCTTAAATGTGGAGCTAGAATCTAAATATCAAGATAAACTAAGAAAAGCTCTCACATATCTGGTGGACAAAGTTGAATGGCCATGAATCCATAATCAATTGGCCAGGGTGATTAATATCTAGGAGGAGTTAAAAGCAAATGATGTGGCTCTAAAGCCTATTGTGAACAAATAGGCAAGAAGCAAGAAAGTAATGGCCTTTTTGTGTTTATCTGTTTTAAATAATTCTCATGATTAGATTGAAAATACCTTTTACATTGTTTCTGATCTTGCCAGTTTTGAAAATTAAAGGATACATTTATAGAAGAAAATAATAGGCTACTTAAACAAATACAAGAGCAAAAAATTTAGTTTATTTCCTCATGCCTTAGATACGAAAAATAATTTGAAAATAAAAGAGGAACGGGCAAAGGAACTTGATGATATATTCTATTTAAGAATGAATCAAGTCATAAATGAAACAAGGCATGCATGGTGGGCCACCACAGTAGAAGAAATGGTGAAAGCCCATATATTTTTTCATTCTTTAAAAGAGGAATTTGTTGATATTAATAGTGAGGCTGATTATATACTAAAAGGAAAGAAGGATATTTTGCATTTTAATTGGCTAGATGACACATTATTTGACAAGTGGATGGCAGAAATGGCTCTTAGTGAATAGTTCAATGAAGATGTAACTAATAGTGATGAAGTACAGGGTGAGGAGATCCAAATAATTGACCCCATCACTACACAGGCCCAACTGGAAGAAGAAGACAAGAATAATCTGTCACTTTCAGTTGTAGACTGGGCGGGACGACAAGATGTCGATACAACCAAAGAAGGGGAAAAGGTAGAAGTTACTCCCACCAAACAAAATAAAGATGGTGAAAGCCCATAGGTGGAGGTTGACGTACCATCATGAAAACAAGTTTCGTCATTAGCTAATATAGTAGTTGCATACAAGGAGAGATCAGAATGATAGCCAACTCAGTAGTGAAAGAAGATGTAACAGAAGCTGACCCACCAAAAAGAATGTTTTGATATCTTCTATTACCCACATTTTTGTCATTTTGTGATAGGTGTATGTAAATATTTCTTGTAAAGGACACCTATAACTTTCTCTTAGCCTGAAGCTTGTTGTATCTCACACTATTTAAGTGAGATTCAAGGGCTAGAGAATGGTCCAAATTCTATTTTTCTAAGTGATACTTAGTCTATTTTTGGTCCATTATTTTGAGCAAAGTGGTGTATTTTCTCTATCACATCTTGAGAATACATGAATATAGAATGAGTTATGTTTCTTTCTAAAGGTCATTCTAAGTTTACTATAAATTGTGTACAATTTTCAAGGAAAATGAATACAAATTATGAGCTATTCCCATATTAGTTCTTACTAAACTTTGTCTCCTTTTGATTACTTGGTTATCTTGATGTTGTATGAGTAAAGGCTTGTGAAATTGAATGCAATTCAATTAGGTTTTATATATGTTCATCACTGCTATTAGTTCAATGGATTAAGTAAAAGCTTTGATGAATTTGATAAGGTTGCTGTAGTAGTGGAAAGGATTTTGAATGATGAATTCTGATAAGAATTGCTGATAAAATTTTTTGTAAGGTAACAAATTAGATCTAAAAATTTGTAGTAGACTTTGAACCCTAATGGATTAGGAAATAATCAAATTTACTCTAGCTTGAAGAGAAACATGTCACAAATGGTTGTCAAAAATATAGAATTAAATCAATTTTACTTTTATTTCTTATAGATCTTAAAAGTTGGTCAATACTTGTTTGCATGGAATGTTTTAGCTTTAGTTAGCCACTATTGCTAAGAACACCTGCAGATCTATACAAGAATTTTTGGCCATATATGTTATATGGGATGTGTTTATCAAGTTATCAAGAATTGTGTATGTATTTGAGGATTTGAGATGAGAATCAGAATGAAACTAAAATAATTCTCCCATAGTTTTCCTAGTCTTGTATCATCCTTGGGTATATCCACCCTAGTTTTGTAGAGCTAGAAGAGTAGAAAACCACCCTTGGTTTTGTTGAAGTTGGGCCCAAATGCTTTGCACATGCAATTGTTAATAAGAATTAGCTAATCTTTAGATTGTGTGAGTAATGTCATCTTGGTATTGAGCATTTTGTTGTTCAATATTTTTTAGTTTCTTTTTAAAAACCAACAAAATGGTGATTCTGTTGGGGAGTTGTCCAACACATCTGTGAAAAATACTGCAATTTCTTTGGTCCTGTTGTGTATGTGTGTGTAAGGTTATCTAAGTTTTGCATGTGGTTATAAGGGAATATTTTAGTGGAAAACCTTGAGAATTTAAAGAGGGTATAGCCCAAGTACCATAGCTACACACTGACATATTTAACCTATCTAGGTGTCTTATCTAACAAGCAAGAGTTGTAATCTTATGATCTCAGTGATTGGTCTATCTGTGTCAAATATTTCTATTTCTATTTGTGTGTTGTTTTCCTTGAGTCAAAAATAATTGTCATTATGTATTCTCTGGAGAATAGGGTGGAGATTCAATCAAGGTTTTGAAGCTAGTGCTTATTTTAACAAAAGGTGAATATGGCTGACAAGAGAAAGAACACAAGAGCTTACATGAGAGCCAATCTTGATGTACCAATGTATAATGATTTACCCCAAGGTGGTAGGAAGAACCAAAATAAGAAAAGGAGAGATCCAAATCCCACCTGGAAACCCAAAGGTAATGCATTCGTCAATTACCAATATCAACCCATATTAGGGAGAGACTCTTCTTCACTCAGTTCTAAATACGAAACTACAAGACTCTTAGGAGGCATTTTCATGCATTACTAGATAAGATCATTTTTAAGGATAAAGATGTGTCCAAGGTAGGAATTGCTTCATCAAGGCTAGATCCCATAGCAGATATGAACTATAGGTTAAGATTTAGGAGTTCATTTGATGATCCTTTTAATCCCATAACAGTCCCACACGTAGAGCCCAATCTTATAGATCTAGATGATCTTGCTAATTGAGAGACTACTTCTACAGATAATAAAGAAGTGCATTCTGAGATGAAGTTTTGAAGAAATGGATTGTTAAGGAAGAAGCTAAACATATTCATCTTGGAAAGGAAAATGATTCTTTGCTAAGAAGGATGGCTTCCTTGAAGGAGTAGAATAAACAATTAGAAGAAAATACCACAACTCTCCATAGTGATGTATTTGGAGATGTAGACAATCTAAGAGCTAAAGTTCAAGAACAAGAAAAATGACTAAATCAAAGGCAAGAACCAGTTATTGCTTAAGTCCAAACCTGTAAACCTATTCAAGTGGACCCTGTAGAGCACACTGCAAATGTGAAAGATAAACTTGACACAAAATGTGAAAGATAAAGGTACCCCAAATCCCCTGCAAAGGAACACTATGAATATGAATGATGATGTACCATGGTGCATTGTATGTCAATCACCTCATTCTACTGATTATTGTGCTATTGCTTAGTCATTTTCCCAAGATAAGGGCATGCAACTTGAAGAAGAAATTGAAGACAAAAGCCATGATGATATAAGTTGCAATATAATAAGCATGTGTGATGATTCTATAGATTCTAATTCTGAAGAACCTGAAAGTGATATTACAAGTTAGAGAATTTCTTATCATTTACATCATCAGAAAGTGCTTTCAGATGATGAAGGTTATGATAAAAATAAAGTATGTGTTACATCCTCTGATGTAGGTTACAAAAGCTTAAGAATGCCTTCCAAAGAAGAGATTGATAGAATTAGAGCGAAAATGATTTCCCAAGTCCATAGTAACTCCAATTTGAGAAGTAGAAGAATAAATAATGATGCTGGAAAGCCATCCAGTGTATTCATCAAAGATATCATCCATTAGATGAATGATCAAAATAAGAAACTCAATGTAGATGTGCCTAAGATTAGAGACAACAAGGGTAAGAAGTGGGAACCAAAAAAGAAAGTTCAGTTTCAAACAAATGAAACAACGAAAATAGTTGTGCAAGTAAAGAAATTAAAACTTGATACTATCAAACAAATAGTGGTGCCTATTATCCCAAAGACTTCAACTCCAGGTAGTCTTGTAAAACAAACTATTGTTGAACCTATTGATATGTCATCTATGTTGTCCCAAATTACTATAAAAATGCCCTTGTCTGAACCTCTCAGAATTGAAGAGCATAAAAGCAAGGCTTTATCATGGTTGGGTAGAATAGGAAATAATAATATTGTTGTAGATCAAAATATTGCCCAACAAACCCCATTAGTACCAAAGGATAGTGGTATCATATCCCAGATTCCCAAATGTTTTTAGATGATTCCTCAATGGCATTTATAAAAGAAATTGACCCTTTTTTCCTTAGTGTACTCATAAAAGGGAAGACCCTAAAAAATTGTATTGTAGACTTGGGACCTTCCAACACCATAATGCCTTTCAAAGTAATGGAAGCCTTAGGATTGAAATTGGATACCAAGTAGGGCAGATGCAGAGGAATGGATGCTAGGGAAGTGCTAGTTATAGGTACCATAAATTCTTTACCATTCAAATTAGCTTCATATCCTAAAGTAGAGTTAACCATGTTTGTCCTTGTAGTGGATATACCTCAACACTATGGAATGTTGCTCTCTCGCAAATGGAGTGCTACCATGGGGGGAATCCTACAATGTGATTTGACTTATGCTACTTTCCACATAGGGGATAAAGAAGTCAAGGTAAATAGAGAGCCTAGGGTTAGTCACATTTTAGGGGAAGAAATTGATAGATACTCCACTTCTTTCTTGGACATTGGTGTCGATGCTTTCAGAGATGAATTGATTATTCAAGAAGTTGAAAATTTAATTGCTCTCATTGAACATGAAGTTGAGTGTTTCACTAACTCACCTGTGTTATGGACAATGTTTTTTGATGGGGCAAGTTCAAAAGATGGTGTAGGGGTAGGTGTAATTTTTGTTTCCCCTAAGAAAAATACTTTTAGATATTCATTCACTTTGAAGTTTTATTGCACAAATAATATTTCAAAATGTGAGGAATTATTGCTAGGATTGAAAGTTTCCACACATCATGGAATTAAAAAATTACATGTCGTAGGGGATTCTAAGGTAGTTATCTCCTAGATAAAAGAAACTTATGCATCCAAGAATAGGAGATTAAAGTAGTATAGAACTGTAGTTTGGGATCAGATAGAATCTTTTGATGCATTTGGTATCTCATGGAGAGATAGGACTCTAAATAAGATAGTTGATTTCTTAGCAAATGTAGCAATCAAGCTTGAGGAGATATCATTTATAGGAATGTCTCAAATTGAGGTACAAAATAGACCTTCCATACTTGATAAAATTGAAAATTGGAAAGTCTTTGAAGATCACAAAGACATTATAATTTTTTTGTTAAATAAAGACAAGTACCATGGTTAGGAAATGGATTACAGTGATTTAATTGAAACCATAGATGGTAAGGAAACCATTTTTGGCCAAGAGATTATGAAATTGAAAACCAACAAGATGCCTAAGGGGTTAGTGGTCTTGGAAAGTATTTTTGATAAGCAAGATAGAGTCAAACTAGGAGTTAAAGACTCTAGGCCTCAGGAATTAGAGGAGATAAACCTTGGTACTAATGAAGCTCCCAAAAAGGTTTATGTTACCCAAAATTTGCCTGCTAAAATTTTAAAAAAACCATTAATTGACTTGATTAGGAAGTATAGACATGTTTTTGGATGGTCATATGTTGACCTTAAGGGTTATAGGGAAGATTTTTTCTAGCATGTCATACCATTAAAAGATAATGTAAAACCCATCAGACAGAAACAAGGACTAGTAAACCCTACCCTAGCTCCCAAAATGCAAGAAGAGTTGATGAAACTAAGGGATGGGGGGATAATCAAACCAATTAGACATTCCACCTGGGTTTCAAATTTGGTACCTGTCAGAAAGAGGAATGGAGATATAAGATTATGTGTGGATTTTAAGAATTTGAACATTGCATCTTTGAAAGATAATTATAGATTACCCAATATGGAAACCATGTTGCAACAAGTGATTGGTTCTTAGCTAATGTCAATGATGGATGGTTTCTTTGGATACAATCAAGTTTTGGTAAAGGAAAGTGAACCATTCAAGACAACCTTCACAACCCCATGGGGAACATATGTATATGTAACGATGTCGTTTGGCCTGATTAATGTAGGAACTACTTTCCAAAGACCCATGGATGTGGCATTTCATGATTATATTGACAAATTTATGGTTGTATACTAGGATGATCTTACCGCATAATATAAGAAGGCTAAGGATCACTACAAGCATTTGGACAAAATTGTTATCAAAGCTCTGGAGTATGGAGTATCCTTGAACCCAAAGAAATGCACATTTGGGGTCACAGAAGGCAAATTACTAGGACATATAGTGTCCAAGGATGGGGTGAAAATAGACCGTGAGAGAGTAGCAGATATTCATAAAGTCACCAAGCCAAAATTTGTAAAAGGAATTCAATCGCTCTTTGGCCAAGTCAATTTTCTTAAAAGTTTTGTTACCAATTTTGTTGAAATCAGTAGACTTGTCTCAAAGATGCTCAACAAGGGAGCTACTATAGATTGGAATGGTGAGCCTTCATAAGCATTCCAAGATATTAAAACTGCAATAAAAAATGCTCTAGTACTAAGAACTCCAAATTATACAAAGCTTGTGCATATTTTTTCTTTTGCATCCTTTCACACTATAGCTGTAGTCTTGTTGCAAAAAAATGAAGAAGGATATGAGCAGCCCATTGCCTTCATCAGTAAGTCATTGCAACCTACTGAATTAAAATATGAGATAAATGAAAAATAGGTATATGCTTTGGTAAAGGTTGTAAAGGCTATTAGATGCTACCTAGTAGGTGTTATTGTTATTGCCTTTGTACCTAGTGCAGTTGTGAAGCACATATTCTCTCAAGAGGAAGTATTAGGCAGAAGGTGTAGACGGATCAATAGGATCCAAGAGTTCAATATTCAAATATAGATAACTAAGTTGGTAAGAGGTCAAGGTTTGGCAAAAATCATGGCTGAATCTAATTTGGATGCCAATCAGATAAATGTGGTAGTTAATAACCTCAAATCAAACTTATGTGACATGGATCATTGTGATTGGTACACCAATGTTATATATTACCTGCAACACATGGAATGTCCTCCCCATTTTCTTGAAAAATGAAAAGAGGAATACTAAATTGCAAGCCATCAGATACATAATTGTCCAAGGTAGTTTATGGTGGAGAAATTTTGAGGGAGTGTTGCTGAAGTGTATCAATTAACAAAAGGCAAAAGAAGTCTTGAATGAAATGCATGCTGGAGTGTGTGGAGTACACTATATGGTCAAGACCACTACATGTAAAGTAGTGAGGGCTGGATTTTGGTGGCCCTTCCTTTTCACAGATGCCCAAATTATGATTAAGAAATGTGACCCTTGTAAAAGGTTTGCTGGAAAACTGAAGTTCTTAGGTAATATTCCATTGAAGCTAGTAGAGGTTCAAGCACCCTTTCAATAGTGGGGTATGGATTTCACAGGAGAGATTTCCCCCAAGTCAAGCACTAGCTATTCTTTGATTCTAGTGGCTACTGACTACTTACAAAGTGGGCAGAGGCTATTCCCACAAGAAATGCAACAAGTAAAGTTGTCAATAATTTCCTACTGAATAATATTATTTCCAGATTTGGTTGTCCTTAAAAAATTGTAACAGAAATGCAATGTGCTTTAGGTCTAAGGAATTCATTAAATTTTGTGTTAAATATGGAATCACAAGATCATGATTCTCTCCTTATCATCCACAAGGAAATGGACAAGCTATTTACACCAATAAAAGCCTATTAAAAGTCATTAAAAGAACCTTGGATGATAACAAGAAAGCATGGGATTCCAAGCTACAGTTAGCAATATGGGCTAATAAGGTAACTCTGAAGAAAGCGATTACTGTAGCTCCATTTGATATGGTGTATGGAATTGAAGCAAGAATTCCCCTGAACAACATGGTAGGTTTGTATAACTACATACAAATGTATGATGAAGATATCAATGATTATATGCAAGAAAGGTTGGATGAATTAGTAGGGCTAACTGAGACCAGGAGAGAAGCATCTCTAAAGAACCAAAAGTTGTAACTACAAGTTAAGACACTCTGTGATATGGTAAACAAAAAGTTTGAAGATGGAGACCTAGTCTTAATATGGAATGCTAGAATTAAAGATAAAGGGAAACATGGCAAATTTGATCCTATCTAGTTAGGCCCTTATTTGATTGAAACTACTTGGGGTGAGGATTCTTATGTACTCAAAGATCTATCAGACAATATTTTTGAACTACCAATTCATGGATAGTTCTTGAAGAGGTGTTTTTCTTGAAAAAATAATTATTATTTCCATGAATAGTAGTTTAGGATTTTCTTGTACATATGTGTAAATCCTTTCGTCTATGTATAGTTTCCTGTGCATAGTTTTCCCATGTGTGTTATTCTCTTAATAAGTGGTTGATTTGTTGGGAGCCTGTATATGGTCTTCTTATCCTAGCAATTCTGAGACCTCACTTGAATCTAGAGAATTCAATGTCCCTAGATAGAGCCACTGTTGGTTTGAATTTTTGCATAATAAAATTTTTTTGTCCAGGTAAAAAAAATTGAGATTGGAATCCATTAATGGTGAATAGGATTTCTAGCTAAGTCATATTTTTGTTAGCCTTTGAAATTTTTTGTTAAAACCCTGTATCTCATTCCATTTAAATTTTACCTGGCATAAAATATTTTAAAAATAGGAGGATAAGAGAATATTATTTTCCCACCTGTGTTGAGTTCATTGTTTAATCCTTGAGAAAGAAGTTTTACCCCACCGTCGGATCCTTTTGAATCTACGGTCATTGTTAACTCGCAATGGAAAAATCCTCGATTGTTATGTATAGTGAGTTAGTGACATTGACGACACGTGTCTGTGATACTGAAATGTGAAATCTAGCACTAAGACTTATGTTAACATGAGGTAAATTTTGGCATGTGCTATGTCCCAGGCTTGTTAGTCTTAAGAATAAATGCACGTGAAGAAAACTGTGAATGGTGTCACCGACATCAAAGTTTTTCTGGCAATTCGCTAAGTTGCTATTGAAAAAATCCATGTGACTTGCCAGTGGCAATGTAGCAAATGCTCAAATTTTGCAAAAAGGCAGTGTTCTTTTAAAAGGTTGATATGACCACGAAAGTTCCCACACAGCAATATAAATGTGCATGGCCACCTTTTTAGACACTGGTGTTAATTGGTAGGGTTTTCAATCAATGTGTGTTTTGTTTTCTATCACTAGAACTGAGAATCCATGAAAGGTCATTATATCGCTAGATGAAATAACACCACTTTTCTAGTAGCAACATATTGAGGGCTTAATCATTGCAAAACATGATGTTCTTTTATAACTAGAAATGATTTTGAGGATATCGAAGAAAATCTTGTCCAAACTTTGCTTTTATTTCTGCATAAGTGGAGCTTTATTTCTCGACGTATGTTTACTAGGAGGTCAATATATCGTTTGACAGATATTTAATGTTTTTTCGATAGTGATGTAGCGAACCACCTAGAAGGCAAAAATGTGGCAAGGTCAACAACATGTGATGTCATTAACAGATATAAAATGAGTACATGTGTGTGCCAGTGTGTTCAGCCATCTCAATGATAGTAGTATATGGACCCACTCCCCATGTATAAAGCATACAAAGAATTTTGATTTTTACATCAAACAAAGATCAAAGGCCATTGTTAATTTTCTATGGAATAAAGCTTGAACGTTAGGCATAGTGAGTTAGCGAGTGATGGCCCACCACTATGTAGTAGATTGTTGTCCACAAGATCAAGTATTGATTGACGGTGCTCATTAACTCGCTATGAAGAGATGTGTGATGAATAAGTATAGCGATTTAATGAGCAAGGGACCCACCATTTTTTTCCTAAAATTCATTTCAAATATCTGCAGTATGGTCAAAGCAAGATCAGTGGTTATCACTAGCTCGTTATGGAAATGTGCTCAAAAGATAAGTATAGCAAGTTAGTGAGTTGATGACATCTGTCCTTAGTCATCCGCGAGCCTAGTTTGAAACACCATCTTTGAAGGAAAGATACAGATGGAGGTAGTTTATTTGTTTGACTACCAATATGCTAAAAGAAAAATTGAGTCAACCTAGTTGTCATTTCTGGATCGTAGGATTTTTTAAGGATCAACGACGCAAATTTAAAAGGAAGTGTGATGCTATTCTATTTTTCTATTATGCACATTTATGACGAATGAAATATTTGTGTGTGAAAAAATATAGTATAATGCAGATGATTTTCATTCATTCCAGTCCCATGCCAACAAAGATTTCATGTTTTCTGAGTATAAGAACATGTCGACCACATTGTGTTAAGCTTGGTAAAGACGTGAAGCAATCCCACATCTATTCAAGAGAAACTACAAAAGTTTAAAGAAGGATAATTCTTGCGAATCAAGTAAGTACTCACACATAACCTCTATGACATTCCAGTTCCCTTTATTACAATCAAGATGCCTCCTAAGAAAGCATTTTTTTGGCAAGTGAACTATATGGATAGGAATGTCCACGATGATTTGTTAGAATTACTCCCAGGATCCACTAATGAGCCTGCATAGGTTAAAAGGTTAATTTCAATAAACCCTAGGCTTAAAATTGCTAATGGCTTATATGACAACAAAAACTAGGTTAGGGATGTAATAACTACTCAAATTGGCCTCGTTTTGTTTAAGAAGTGGTTTTCAGAAAGGAATTTTTTTGCCGCCCACGCTAATATCTAGAATTTTGATTTGGGAAAGCTAGTAGTTCCAAGTGTTTTCATGGATTATGACTTGATAGAAGACATTTCCAAAAATTATGATCAAGCTATTGTATTTCCACTTCCTGCCAAAATTTGCATTTTATATTGCCCTTCCTGCCTTCAATATGCCCATATTCAAATACCCGTGGAGATATTAGAATTACCAATGTTTTAAACCTTATAATATATTCTTATGACCCACAAGTTTCTGGCCATCAAATCAACTGGGATTAGCGAAGGGCGCTATCTCTCTATGGCAGAATTGTGGGAGGATTATATCAGCGACATCGTGCCCAATTGACATGTGTCTGGTGGACACGGTGAGTGGGCTACAATGGAGGGTAGGTCAGGAAAGTTTTTGGTGCCTTAGGCACTATGGCGCTATCGCACATCAACCGAAAAATCTCCATGGCGACATAGCGCCCTCCGGAGATGCTCACGTCGGCGAGCAGGTCACGTTGCCAAAAATATGTTGCAGCGGCTGGGTAAAGGTTGGCAGGCCAGAGAAGATAAATAGCGAGAACTTTAGGCAAAACATTGGGCCCCATTATGTACCTCATCTGCCCAGTTGGCGGAGCCTGGTGCCACGGCAGTGAATCAGAAGGGACCACGCGCGGATAGGGACATGTCATTGGTTGGGCACTATGGCGCTATGGGAATTTAACCTCAATTTTTCCATAGCGATATGGCGCTTGGTCGACACGTGGTCACCCCTATGAGGCCAAGTCGTAGGTTTTCCTGGTGGTGTTTCACTGGCTAGTAAGGAACCACCACGTGTAACTAGGCTAGAATTTCTAACAGCACAGCTAGCATAGCCAGCTTTAGGATCTCCCCGATAGATCAGGGCCAATCAATGACAGGTGCCATCGCATTATAGTGAAGCTGCAGGATTTTTATCATGGCGACATAGCGCCCGTGCGTCGCATGTCCTGGTGGGACCAATTTCATGCAGTCGAGGATTAAATGACCGATAGACCAATAGGAGGATGCCATATACTAGCGGGCCTGGTGAATCAGTAGAAATGGAGGGTTACGGGAGGTCAAGTTTTGTGACCGTTAGATTAGAAGAGATCGGCGGCAGGCGCCATCTTGCCATGGTGAAGCTGCGAGTTTTTTATCATGGCAACATAGCGCCCATTTACCATGTGTCATTCAGGTGCGATACGGATGATGAGGTGTCACCAAATATAATAGGCCTGGGGTAAAGATAGCACAAAGCACGATGAGTCTTCATGATCGTCGGATGGAGACAGATCTACGGCTGGCGCTATCTCACCATCGAGAATTGGTCAAACTTTAGCATCAACGACATAGTGTCCGTGCGCCACATGTCCTGGTGGGGTTGCATTTCATGCCACTAGAAGTAGTTAGGGTTGGATGACTGACAAACCAACAGATAGATGCCACATGTCCGCGGGCCCGACGAATCACGAGAAAAGGAAGGTCACGAGAAGTCAGATCTGTGACCGTCAAATGAGAAAAGATCAACGGTAGGTGCCATGTCGCCTTAGTGAAGCTGCAAGATTTTTACCATGGTGACATCATGCCCAATTGATGCGTGTTGGTGGGGTCAGGTCTCGCCGGATGCATCACTGAGGTGGCATCAGTTCGGATGGGTCCAGTCGTAGGAAAGAGGGTCCACATTGAATCAAAAACAACCATGTGTACCGAGTCAAAACACAGATATGTCGAGGGGCCAAATTTCTTGATACGACCAGTGCATTAAGGGGTGGGTTCTCCACCATTAGATCTGCAGAGATCCAGGGTCGACGCTATCTCGCCATAGAGGAACTACGTGGATTTTACAATGGCGAGTTAGCACTCGAAGGGCACGTGTCCTCACGGGTCTAGTTTTCGACGTGGCGATTACCTAACGGCCAGCAGTTAGATGGTAAGGGTGGCATGGTTAGTTCGATGAAGGTGGTCAACCGCAGAGGGACTCTCCAGGTGGCAAAACAAAGAGATACGATTGGCTCACATGGCCTAGTCAACATATAAGAAGCCTGGTCAACTGATAAGCTAGGTTGATTCAAAACCAGGAAGCAAAGATGATCGACGTTATCTTGTGATCTGATCTTTGTGATCATTTTTGACCTGCCAGGAATAAATGCAAGATATAAGGACACTCCACCCATTCAGTCGGCTCATCTACCCTGTCAGGGAATGTTGTGGCACCGTTCTGTCTCCCTTGGGCTCCTCCTCAGAAGGATATGAGATTTCTTGGTATGCAAGTAAGGATTCAATTAGACCTTTGATTGGATTTTCAGTATGGAGTTAATGCCAGTAGGTGAGAAGTGAATGTAATGCAGAAATCTTCAGTTATGCCTGAACTATAAAGGCAATTTTGTGATCTATTCTTGAGTGGACTCTTCCTGATTTTCTCTGCTACTGCTTGTAGACTTGCAGTGTAAAATCCCTTTGCCTCTGAGCCATGTAATACCCTATATCATCTCTTTCAACCATCAGTGTGTATGAGCATCATTTTGCCTTCCATTGGTGTATTGTTGAGATCAGTGATCTACATATTGTGTCTATCTTTGGCCTATTGGATAATTTACAAGTGAAATCCCCTTTTTTTGGTGTCTTTCAGTTGGTCCTTTGATCTATATGTGATTATTGATCAATATAAGTTTGGATGTGTATGCCTTTTGTATGTTACCCTAGTTTTGTAATGTATATATGGGCAAGAATGAGTCTAAACACTCTGTTTTGGTGCATCACCGCCTTAGATTAGACTAGGTAGATTTGCTTTAACACTCTCTTTCTCCCTTTCCCTTTTGAGAATAGATAGGTGCGCCCTGACAGTAAGAGGAAGTCGGCCTTCTTCGGAGACTCAACCTCGTAGTTCAAGTCCCACAGCTTGGAGGTTGTTTCAATGTTTCACTAGGTTGTCCTTGTGCATAGGCCTTGGACAAGGGTGCAAACCTAAGTGACAACAGTTTTTGGCATGCCCAGTGGGACCCATACCAGAAGATTTCATGTCTACTGGTGTGAAAAGAAGAAAGAGTTTTGAGATTAATGCTGAAGAAGTACTGTTGGCTTCAGTATTCAAGCCTTCAAGAGGCTGAGTCATCAAGTACTTGGTGACTCTGAACATCAACAAATCTGGTTTCAGGCCATAGTTGCAGAAATTCATGCCCAGGGCTGAAACAAGGGCGTCTTATAGAGGTAATTTTCAATATCAAGAACTCCCACTTTCAAGTCCTAGAAGAAGGAGGGCTAGAGCTTCATTATCACCAGTTAGAGGTGGAATAACAGTTAATATACCTATAAGATCTATCTCTACTCCTCCTACTGTCCGAACTCAGCCTAGACTGCCATCAACACTCATCAATAGAACACTTGCGTATATGGCACACCCTTGAGTTCATGCTTTTGCCACCTTTAATGGTTGAAGTCCTCTATTGTTAGCCCAAAGACATGATATACCAGTAGCTGCACTAAAAAGCATACCTAATTTTACTAGTGAAACTTCTATTTTCCCCCTAGAGCATATCCAGGAGGTAGCGAATGTCTGCAATATTCATGGTATTATAGAAGATGATGTTGCCGTCAGACTTCTAGCCTCATCTTTAAAAGGAAAAGCATTACAGTGGTATAGAGGCTTAGCTCATGGTTCCATAACTGATTGGGATGGACTAGGAGCAGGATTATGCAAACATTTTGAGGATAAGAGTGACCATTTGTCACTACTAGAGCAGCTGACTACAATAAAAAGAGCCCCCCATGAATGTATGATTGATTTTAATTAAAGATTCCAAAAGACATGGGATAGAATACCTACTATAGTGAAACCTACCCCTGGTAATGCCTTCTTGCATTACCTTAGAGCTTTTAATAGTGATATTGCCACTACAATCCAAACTATGGGAGGAGATGCATTACCTAATGCTTATGAGATAGCTATAAAAGCTGAGAATATCCTAATACAAGGTGGAAAGTTGGCTCCAAGGCCTCCTATGCCTTTCTTTCCTAATGTTCCCAACCACCAACCAGCAATAGCCCCTCTCACTACAACTCCTACATCACAAACCCTTACTCCAGTTCCCCAAGCTTCCACATCCTCAAACGGAATAGATGAACTCAAGGAAATGCTTCAAGGTCTAGTGCTGAGCACAGACAAAAAAGAGAAGACCCTGGACAAAAAATTACAAGAGCAAGGGAGGGAGTTGAAGGACCAAGGGAAGAGATTAGAGGATATTTTTTCTCTAATACAAAAGATGGGTAACAAGGTGGTGGCCTTAGAAAGGTAGCAGGCCCAAGGTGGAAAGCCTCCCCAATTGCAATATCAGGCTCCAAGTGGTGGTAGGCCTCCTAATCAATGGAATAGCTCTTTTGATCAGAATAGGCAAAATAGTCATGCTGCTGCTTCAAGCCCAAATCAGAACAGAGCTTTAGTCCCTCAAAATAACTTGGCCCAAGACCAAGATTTTTGTCCCTCATGTAACTATTCTTATACCTACTGCCTATGTTAGAAAGCAGAATCTTATTTGGCCCTAACTATCCAGGAGTCCACAGTAAAGCAATCACGTAAGGAAGATCATCCCAAGGAGGCCTCATATGTTCAGAGGCAGGGTGATTGCTCTTTTATGAATCACCAGATGGAGGAGCATTGTAATCTAAACCAAGATTTTGTTGCTACTAACAGAAGAAACAAGAAGAGAGCTATGGAACATGCTGCCCCCCCTTCTCCCAATCAGGCCTCAACTTCAAGTCCTACACCTCATACACAAACAACAAATGAGTAGACAAACACTTCACAATAGCAAAAGAAAGGTCTAAGAAATGAGGATGCAAGTGATCCTTTTGTTGCCCCATCTCAACATCTTATAAGTGCAGCCCCCAAAGTTTCTACCAAAATTCCTAGCGCACCATTGAGTATGGTAGAGCAAATGAAGAAGACCAATGTAAATATTTCCATGTGGGATGCCGCTGTTACCATACCAATGCAGAGGAAGATGCTGCAGCAAGAATTGGAGAGGATTGAACCCAAGGATCAGTCGTCTACCATGGAGAGTGCCACTAGTTTAGTACAACCAACAGGAGATGTGGAGGCAAATAAAAAGGTTAGACCTCATCCATTTTATGTTTCTCTGATTATAGGGGGTAAATTAGTCCATAATTGCATGATAAATTTGGGGGCTAGTAGCTCAGTAATGCCTAGGTGTGTTGCTGATGCTTTAGGGATGAAATATGAGCCCATTGTTAGGGATGTGTTACAACTAGATGGGAGTACTATCAAAACTATAGGCATCCTTAGAAGTGTGGAAATGGCCCTACATGCATGCCCTGGTTGTACTATGATTCAAGACATATCTGTTGCTGAGGTTAAGCCCTATTTTACCATCTGTCTTTCAAGAGACTTCACTGCTCAAATTGGTGGACTCATATCTGCTGATTGGTCTTACATGTCATTTAAGACCAGATATGGGGCCAATGCTTCAATAAGAGCAGAACCTCAAGCCCTTCATCACACTGAACCATACACTCCCAACTTCATCAATATGAATTGCCCTATCCTAGAGGTGGACAAAAATAACATAGTAAATGAGCCTGTCACTTCCACAGCAGAGATTCCTCATTTCTTCTTAGATGAGTGGGCAAATACATGTTAGTCTGAGCCTATGTCGAAAACCCTTGAGACAGGCCTTAGTACATATTGCATAATAGAGAAAGAGGTTCAAGTTCCTGACCTTGTTAGGACTAATGATGACATAAATGGAGTATGGAGTATGTACTTTGATGGCTCAATGAATAGAAATAGATCAAGGGCTGGTGTTATGTTGATCTCTCCTACACAAATAAGATACTACTTCTCTTTTTGGTTCCAATTCAGTTGTACCAATAATGTGGCCGAGTATGAATCCTTGATTCAAGGTCTCCTACTTGCCCAAAAAAGGGGAATTCAAGCCTTGAAAGTTTATGGGGACAATGAGTTGGTAGTGAACCAAGTGAGAAATCAGAATATCACCAAAAATGGCCTGCTCAAGTCTTATAAACACAGAGTCTAGGATTTACTTGAGGGTTTCCAAGCATTCAATATTCAAAGCATTCCTAGGAAAGAAAATAAATATGCTGATAGACTTGCAGCGGTGGGTGCATCTTATGATGTGCCAAGGAATCTTGAGGAAGAAAAGAAACAACAAGAAAAGGTAGTGGTAAGGCCTGCTGTTCCTGATAATAATACTCATTGGCAAGTGTTTGAGTCTGATGAGCAAATTGTGAGCTTCTTGCAGAATGAAGCAAAATTTTTAGAGAGAAATCAGTCAAGACTACAAGATCAATATGGTGATCAGATCATTCATCTTAGTTCGAACAAGCTTCCCAAGGGTCTCATCACCTTGGAAAGTGTCTTCAATCCTGATGATCAGTCAAGGGATAAAGGAATGAATCTAGCTACAGAAAAGGATGACCATGTCCTAGTTACTATTTCTGATGGAAAATCTCTTAACATGGGGAAGGTATGTTCTGAAGCTGAGAAAGAAAATTTTAGTCATCTATGTCAAGAGTTTAGTGATGTATTTGCTTGGACATATGATGATTTAAAAGGGTTTGACCCTAGTTTGTTTCAGAATACCATAGATTTGGTTGATAGGGTCAAACCAGTAAGGCAAAAATAGAGGCCAGTGAATCCCAAGATTGAACCTTTAATGAGGAAAGAACTATCCAAACTGATTGAGGCTAACATATTTTTTCCTATCAAACACTCATCATGGGTAGCTAACCTTGTCCCTGTAAGGAAGAAGAATGGACAAAATAGATTGTGTGTGGACTTTAGGGATCTTAATCGGGCTTCCCTTAAGGATCACCATCCTCTCCCTTCTATGGAGAAAATTCTGTCCAAGGTCAGTGGGTCAAGGAGGTTCTCTTTTCTTGATGGATTTTCTGGTTATAACCAAGTGCTAGTTAAAGAATCTGATAGATATAAGACAACATTCACTACTAAATGGGGCACCTATGCTTATTGTAAAATGCCATTTGGATTAACAAATGCAGCTGCCACATTCCAAAAGGTAATGGAGGTAGCTTTCAGAAGATTAATTGACAAGTTTGTCTTAGTATACCTTGATGATATAAATGTGTATTCCAAGAATGTGGAAGATCATCTTGATCATTTGAGACAGGTATTTCTAAGATGTAGAGAGTTTGGGGTATCTCTCAACCTAGCCAAATGTGTCTTTGCTACAAACCAGGGAAAACTATTGGGACACATTGTATCTAATGATGGATTAACCATTGATCCAGAAAGAACAAAAGCAATACTTGCCCTTCCTCTCCCTAAACACAAAAAAGGGCTGCAAAGTTTCCTAGGTAGGATAAATTTTGTAAGAAGGTTTATTCCTAATCTTGCTACCATGGTGAAACCCCTTACAGCCATGCTCAAGAAAGAGATGGTCTTCTCATGGACCAAAGAGGGGAAGGAGAGTTTTGAAAAGATCAAGGCAGCCATAGCATCGGCCCCTACCCTCATGAACCCAAATTTTGGGAAAGATTTCACCCTCTACACTTTAGGTGGTGAGTCAAGTATTTTTGCTGTCTTGACCCAAACCAATGACAAAAATGAGGAGCATCCCATAGCCTTCTTTAGTGAAGGGCTCAAGGAATACGAGGATAAGTATAGCTTTGTTGAGAAGCAAGCCCTTGTAGTCATTAGAGTCTTGAAGAAGTTCAGACACCTCTTATCCCATAATAGGATCCATTTGTCGGTGCCACATGCTAGTGTAAAAGATTTCCTTTTGAGCAAGGACATTAGTGAAAAGAGGGCTGGATGGATCACTAGGGTAATGGAATATGATGTTGATATTTAGATTACTAAATTGGTAAGAGGAAGAGGATTATGTGAAGAAATGTTATCAAATCAGAATCCAGATGAAGAAGTTGCCATGGTAATAGCAGAGCAGCAGGGGGAAAGAAATGATGATGGTCCAAGGAGCTAGATAAATGACATGAAGAATTTCTTATCAGGGAATGGATACCCTCAGGGATTGGACAGAGCTAAAAGAAGACAATATAGACTGCAGTCCATCCCTTATGTTGTAATTGATGGCATCCTATTCAAAAAGGATTTTAATGGGATCCTGTTGAGATGTATTGAAGAGGATCAGGTTGAGAGGATGATTAAAGAACTTCATGATGGCCCTGATGGTGGCCACTTCTCTGCAAGAACAACCGCCATGAATATCATGAGGGCTAGATATTATTGGCCATCTCTATTCCATGATTGTTACAAGTATGTGAGGAAATGTGAGAAATGTGCTTTTTTCTCAGGCAAACAGAGACTTGCAGCTCTTCCTCTAAATCCTATTCAGGTGGATCAGCCCTTCACCTAGTGGGGGTTGGATTTTATAGGCCCCATTAATCCTCCATCTAGTGCAGGTCATAAATGGATCTTGACTGCTACTGATTATTTCACTAGGTGGACAGAGGCAGTTGCCTTGAAGGATGCCATAGAGCCATCAGTTGTTGAATTCCTTGATGGAATTGTATCTAGATTTGGTGCTCCTTCTACTATCATCTTAGATAATGCCAAGTCTTTTGTTGGAACCCAGATTTGTGCATGGGCCATGAATCACAATATCTACCTGAGCACATCATTGAACTACTATCCTTAAGGTAATGGTTTGGCTGAATCCTCCAACAAGAATCTGATCAGAATTATGAAGAGGACAATAGAAGACAATCAGAGGGCCTAGCACAAGAAATTAAGGACTGCTCTATGGGCTGATAGGATAACACCCAAGAGATCTATTGGGAATTCACCTTTTGTGCTAGTATATGGTAGGGAAGCTAGACTCCCAATCTCATTGGAGTTCCCATCCTTGGAGTTAGCTCAACAGCTGGAACTAGTCGAAGATGATGCCATGTCAGTAAGAATGGCAGAACTATTTGAGTTGGAAGAAAAGAGAAACAAAGCCATGAAAACTCTAGAGATTCATCAACAACAGATGAAGAAGAATTTTGATAAGAAGTCAAGGACCAGAATCTTTAGAGAGGGGGATCTAGTCCTCAAATGGGACTCAGACAAAGCAAAACCAGGAAGACATTCCAAATTTGATGCACTATGGAGTGGCCCTTATCTAATTTCTAGTTGCAAACAAGCAAATGCATTCCAACTAAGCAGACCTAACAGTGAAACCCTGCCCATTCTAGTCAATGGGATCTATTTGAAGCCCTATTTCTAAAGGGTTGTGAGTCCATGTACATAGTTAATCTAGTTGCTTCCTGTTTGTTTCTGTTTTACAATAAGTGCACGTGCACATGGCTCTCATGTTGAGTCGCTATTTTCCAAAGTTTTTACATGTCTCAGGCTGCTGAGGAGGTTCTATTTTTTTTTTCTTTCCAATCATTGAAGCAGAGCTAGAACCTTAAAGGTATTTTAATGTTTTAATTTACTCTTTAATGGTTAGGGTTTCTTGCAGTTCTCAGGATTCGTACCTTTCAGACCCATTTCTTGACTCCATAGCCCAATGAATTTTCTGCAGGCACTAGTCTTATGCACTGAGCAGGCCCATGCCCCCTGTGAGTCGCCAGAAATGTTGTATTTCCACTTCCTGCCAAAATTTGCATTTTATATTGCCCTTCTCGCCTTTGATATGCCCATATTCAAATACCCGTGGAGATATTAAAATTACCAATGTTTTAAACCTTATAATATATTCTTACGACCCGTGAGTTTCTGGCCATCAGATCAACTGGGATCAGCGAAGGGCACTATCTCTCTATGGCAAAATTGCATGAGGATTATATCAGTGACATCACACCCAATTGACACATGTCTGGTGGACCCGGCAAGTAGGCTACAATGGAGGGCAGGTCAGGAACATTTTTGGCATCGTAGGTGCTATGGCGCTATCGCACGTCGATCGGAAAACCTCCATGGCGACATAGCGCCCTCCAGAGATGCTCACGTCGGCGGGCAAGTCACGTTGCCAAAAAAATGTTGCGACAACAGGGTAAAGGTTGGTGAACTGAAGAAGATAAACAGCAAGAACTTCAAGAAAAACATTGGGCCCCATTATGTACCTCATCTGCCCAGTTGGCAGAGCCCGGTGCCATGGCAGCGAATCAGAAGGGACCACGCACGGATAGGGACATGTCATCAGTTGGGCACTATGGTGCTATGGTAATTTAACCTTGATTTTCCTATAGCAATACGGTGCCTAGTCGATACGTGGTCACCCCTACGAGGCCAAGTCATAGGTTTTCCTGGTGGTGTTTCGCTGGGCCAGTAAGGAACCACCACTTGTAACTAGGCCAGAATTTTTGATAGCACAGCTAGCACAGCTAGCTTTAGGATCTCCCCAACAGATTAGGGCTGATTGACGGCAGGCGCCATCAAGTTATAGTGAAGCTGCAGGATTTTTATCATGGCGACATAGTGCCCGTGCGCCGCGTGTCCGCGTGGGACCAATTTCATGCTACCAAGGATTGAATGACCAATGGACCAATAGGAGGATGCCATGTACTAGCAGGCTTGGCAAATAAGTAGAAATGGAGGGTTATGGGAGGTCAAGTTCTGTGACCGTCAGATTAGAAGAGATCTGCGACAGGCACCATCTTGCCATGGTGAAGTTGTGAGTTTTTTATCATGGCGACATAGCGCCCATTTACCACGTGTCATTTCGGTGTGATGCAGATGATGAGGTGTTGCCAGATACGATGGGCCTTGGGTAAAGACAGCACAAAGCATGATGAGTCTTCGTGATCGTCAGATGGAGATAGATCTACGGCTGGTGCTATCTCACCATCGGGAACTGCTCAGACTTTAGCATCAGCGACATAGCGTCCGCGTGCCACGTGTCCTAGCAGGGTTGCATTTCATGCCACCAGAAGCAGTTAGGGTTGGATGATCGATAAACCAATGGACAGATGCCACGTGCCCGCAGGCCTGATGAATCACGAGAAAAGGAAGGTCACGAGAATTCAGATCTATGACCGTCAGATGAGAAAAGATCAATGGTAGGCACCATGTCACCTTAGTGAAGCTGTAGGATTTTTACCATGGCGACATCACGCCCAATTGATGCATGTCGGTGGGGTTAGGTCTCACCGGATGCATCACTAAGGTGGTGCTGGTTCAGATGGGTCCAGTCACAGGAAAGAGGGTCCACGGTGAATCAGAAACAACCACGTGTGCCGAGTCAGAACACAGATATGTCAAGGGGCCAAATTTCTTGATACGACCAGTGCATTAAGGGGTGGGTTCTCCACCATCAAATCTGTAGAGATCCAGGGTCGGCGCTATCTCGCCATAGAGGAACTGCGCAGATTTTACAATGGCGAGTTAGTGCTCAGAGGGTATGTGTCCTCGCAGGTTTGATTTTTGACGTGGCGATTAGCTAACGGCCAGCGGTTAGATGGTAAGGGTGGCGCAGTCAGTTCGATGAAGGTGGTCAACCATGGAGGGACTCTCCAGGTGGCAAAACAAAGAGATACGATCGGCCCAAGTGGCCTAGTCGACATATAAGAAGCCTGGTCAACTAATAGGCTAGGTCGATTCAAAACCAAGAAGCAGAGATGATTGACGTTATCTTGCGATTTGATCTTCACGATCATTTCTGACCTGCCAGGAATAAATGCAAGATATAAGGACACTCCACCCACTCAGTCAGCTCATCTACCCTATCAGGGCGTGTTGTGGCATCGTTCTGTCTCCCCCGGGCTCCTTCTCAGAAGGATATGAGATTTCTTGGTATGCAAGTCAGGATTCAATCAGACCTCCTATTAGATTTTCAGTATGGAGTTAATGCTAGTAGGTGAGAAGTGAATGTAATGCAGAAATCTTCAGTTATGCCTGAACTATAAAGGCAATTTTGTGATCTATTCTTGAGTGGACTCTTCCTGATTTTCTCTGCTACTGCTTGTAGACTTGCAGTGTAAAATCCCTTTGCCTCTGAGCCATGTAATACCCTGTATCATCTCTTTCAGCCATCAGTGTGTATGAGCATCATTTTGCCTTCCATTGGTGTATTGTTTAGATCAGTGATCTGCATACTGTGTCTATCTTTGGCCTATTGGATAATTTACAAGTGAAATCCCCTTTTCGTGGTGTCTTTTAGTTGGTCCTCTGATCTGTATGTGATTATTGATCAATATAAGTCTGGATGTGTATGACTTTTGTATGTTACCCTAGTTTTGTAATGTATATATGGGCAGAAATGAGTCTGAACACTCTATTTTGGTGCATCACCGCCTTAGATTAGACTAGGTAGATTTGTTTTAATGCTCTTTTTCTCCCTTCCCCTTCTGAGAATAGATAGGTGCGCTCTGACAGTAAGAGGAAGCTGGCCTAAGTGACAACACAAGCCATTAGGGTTGTGAGAAGAAATGATGGTGTGCCTCTAGTCTCAATTAGCCTTGAAGAAATTAGAGATTTTTTTCACTTAGAACCATTATCAGATTACAATGTGCTAATCAATTTGCTAGAATTAGAAAAAGAATACAAAGTAAAGAGAGATGTAATTAGGGGAGGTGCACTGAGGGCACACATTGGTACTGTAGGAAGTCTACTAGTAATTACTATAGCCTCTAGAGAACCTTTAAAGAAGAGTCTTTTCACTTCTCAGGCTGTAGATATATACAAGACCCTATGCTGTGTTTTTGGTGAGGATGAGTAGGATTTCATGCCCATTGGGCTAATGTATATGATGGTTCAAATTTCTTCTTTTGGTGTAGATGTTATCTCTGATTTTGCCTCCTTTTTAGCTAAAGAAATTCACATTGGTTTGGTTTGAATTGTGAGAGGCAAAGTGGAGAAAAATTTTAGCCACTACTCTCTATTGATACATATGTTTTTGTTCAAGGGAGTGACATATTTCAGTAATGAGATGGAATTGAACAGAGAGGAAAATGGGGAAACATTGCCAGTCTAGTTGTGGAGTGGAGATATGATTTGGGATACAAATAATGCCAGTTTTGTCAGATTTGATAGATATTTTGCTTCTAAATTGAGATGTCTCATATTGAGGGACAATCTCAAAATCCCTAAGGTACTGATGAGTCTCATCAGGCCTATAGATAGCCCCCATAATTTGAAAGTTTCACATAATTATGGAGATATTATTCCTTACTCTATTTATACTATTTTCAGAATCTGTGGTTTTAAAAGGAGTCCTCATGTCTTGCCTTACCAAGTACCTCTAAAGGTAGGAATGGCAAAAGTCTTGTGGCAACTAGGAGGAATAGAAGAAATGTTTTTTGTTGAAGAGACAACTAGGTTCAATTTTCTAGACCTGCACAACGGCCCATCAATTCATAATTACCAAAGGCTGTTGGCTCTTTTTGTATAAAATTTTGGATAAGTATATGATGGCTATCTCTCATTCCCATATTTATGATTCTGAGGGATTTTTCAATCAGACTTTGAGGCATACGATTAAGTTGGGACTAGTCAAACATGATTCTTATTATCTAGAGGACATTATGAGAAATGAATTTTCATTACAGGAACAAGATACTAAAGAGGAAAAATGGAGAGTTTACTCCCAGGTCCTAGAATTCATTCATTGTTTTGATCAGAATTATAGGCCTTAAGATAGTGCTAATACAGAGGCTGACAGAATAAATAAACTCATGAGTAACTTCCCTACAATAATGGGAGCCATGAATGAGAAGAAATCATTTTTATTTTTTTCTCATCCTGACAAGGCTAGAGACATCATGAGGAGGTTGGTTTTCACTCCTAATATATGAGCTCGTCAAATAATTATTCAAAGGAAGCTTGGTTATACTATATTTCAAAATAAAAGGGCTTCTATAGATAAGGGCAAACAAATAATTGGATCCACTAGTACAACTGTAGAGGAGAGACCTGATGAGCCTAGTCCCAAGAGGTAGAAAATAATAAGAGAAAAGAGGCCTCAAGTCGAGGAACATTCGCCCACTCAATCTCCTTTGAGGATTGGAGAAGAAAAACTCACAGGTGAGCAAGTTGAAGAGATGGGGTCACAAGGAGGTATTTTTATTACTAAAGTAGAATTTGGTGAAAGTAACTCTCTAGAGCCTCCTCTACCAACTCTAGACCTAACAATAGCTGATTATAGAGGAAGGGAATGGGACCCTTTGTTAGAACATGCAAGTCATTAATTTTTGGCTGATGATAGTTTTGTGAAATCCAGGGCTTTTCAGTAGTTTGCTTGGAGGGAAAACATGAATATGTTTGAGGAAAAGTACAAAAATTTGAAAAGAGAGAATTCAGAAATGGATGAAGCCTCCATCCAAAAATAAATAAAGGAACAAATGTTGCAAGAGTTCCAGAACATTACCCATGAAGAGGCAAGGCAAATGGTAAAGACTTCTAACATATTATTGTTGCCTAATTGGGATATTGTGGATACATTGATTTTCAATTCTATTTTACATAGATTGGAGTTGCAAGACGAAAATAAAAATGACTTCCAAGGCACTACATTTATTGAGGATCAATCTGCTTTGGTCAGTTGGTCATTGAAGAGAAGATCTAGAGCCACATCATTGCAACCAGATGAGTCTGGATTAATGGGAATATACTTGTGAGAAGGGTTGCTAACACCTCCCATGTACATGCAACATACTAGAATGTGGATTCTTCCAAGTTTCTTTTGGCCACTGCTATGAAGGAGGAACATGCCATTTTTGAATTGTAGAACAAGTATGAGATAGTGGTGGATGGTTATAATAAAGAGGTAAAAAAGAGAATTGAGCTTGAGAAAAAGCTATTGGGAAGATCCATCAAGCCTAGAATAACATACCCTCACCCCCCAGTTGAACCTTTCAAATCTACCCCTCTCATAGAATTGTCAGATACACCACAAAGGCCATAGTACTACACTACTAAAGATTTTGAAGAAGAAATGAGTAAACTGTGGGCCTTACATGTGGAGCTAGAATCTAAATATCAAGATAAACTAAGAAATCCTCTCACATATGTAGGGGACAAAGTTGAATGGCCACTAATCCATAATCAATTGGCTAGGGTGATTAATATTTGGGAGGAGTTAAAAGAAAATGATGAGGCTCTAAAGCCTATTGTGAAAATATAGGTAAGAAGGGAGAAAATAATGACCTTTTTGTGTTTATCTATTATAAATAATTCTCATGATCAGATTGAAAAAACCTTTGACATTGTTTCTGATCTTGCTAATTTTTACAATAAAAGGATACATTTATAGAAGAAAATAATAGGCTGCTTAAAAAAATACAAGAGTCAAAAATTTAGTTTATTTCCTCATTCCTTAGATAAGAAAAATAATTTGAAAAGCAAAGAGGAGTGGGAAAAGGAACTTGATGGTTTATTCTGTTTAAGAATGAATCAAGTCATAAATGAAATAGGGCATGCATGGTGGGCCACCACAACAACAAAAATGATGAAAGCCCTAATATTTTTTGATTCTTTAAAATAGGAATTTGTTGATATTAATAATGAGGTTGATTATATAGTAAAAGGATAGAAGGATATTTTTCATTTTAATTGGCCAGATGACACATTATTTGACAAGTAGATGGCATAAATGGCTCCTAGTGAATAGTTTGATGAAGATAAAACTAACAGTGATGAAGTACAGGGTGAGGAGACCCAAATCATTAACCCCATCACTACTCAGGCCCAACTAGAAGAAGAAGAGAAGAATAATCTATCACTTTCAATTGCAGACCTAGGACCACAAGATGTCGATACAACCAAAGAAGGGCAAAAGGTAGAAGTTACTCCTACCATATAGGATAAAGATCAGAACAAGTTTCATCATTGGCTAATTTAGTAGTTGCATACAAGGAGAGATCAGAATGATAGCCAACTCAGCAGTGAAAGAAGATGTGACAAAAGCTGACCCACCAAAAAGAATGTTTTGATATCTTCTATCACCGCACATTTTTGTCATTTTGTGATAGGTGAATGTAAATGTTTCTTGTAAAGGACACCTAGCACTTTCTCTTAGCCCGAAGCTTGTTGCATCCTACACTATTTAAGTGAGATTCTAGGGGTAGAGAATGGTCCAAATTTTATTTTTCTAAGTGATACTTAGTCTATTTTTTGTCCATTATTTTGAACAAATTGGTGGTGTATTTTCTCTATCAGATCTTGAGGATACATGAATATAGAATGAGCTATGTTTCTTTCTTAAGATCATTCTGAGTTCACTATAAATTGTATACAATTTTCAAGGAAAATGAATACAAATTATGGGTTGTTACCATAACAGTTCCTACTAAAATTTGTCTCCTTTTGATTACTTGCTTATCTTGATATTGTATGAGTAAAGGCTTCTGCAATTGAATGCCATTCAATTAGGTTGTATATATGTTGATCACTAGTATTAGTTAAATGGATTAAGTAAAAGCTTTTATTTATTTGATAAGGTTGTAGTAGTGGAAAGGATTTTGAATAATGAATTCTAATAAGAATTGCTGATGAAATTTTTAGTAAGGCAACAAATTAGATCTAGAAATTTGTAGTAGACTCTGAACCCTAATGGATTAGGCACTGATCAAATTTGATCCAGCTGAAAGAGAAATATGTCACAAATGGTTGTCAAAAATGTAGAATTAAATCAATTTCATTTTTATTTCTTGTAGATTTTAAAAGTTGGCCAGTACTTGTTTGCATGGAATGTTTTAGCTTCAGTTAGCCACTATTGTTGAGAACACCTGCAAATCTATAGAAGAATTTTTAGCCATATTTGTTATATGGGATGTGTTTATCAAGTTATCAAGAATTGTGTATGTATTTGAGCATTTGAGATGAAAATCAGAATGAAACTAAAATAATTTTCATACAATTTTCCCAGTCTTGTATCATCCCTTGGTATACCCACCCTAGTTTTGCAGAGCCAGAAGAGTAGAAAACCACCCTTGGTTTTTTTGAAGTTGGGCCTAAATGCTTTGCACATACAATTGTTAATAAGAAATGGATGGTCTTTAGATTGTGTGAGTAATGTCATCTTCTTATTGAGAATTTTTTTGTTCAATATTTTTTAGTTTCTTTTTAAAACACCAACAAAATGGTGATTCTATTGGGGAGTTGTCCAACACATCTGTGAAAAATACTGTAGTTTCTTTAGTCCTATTATGTACATGTGTGTTAGGTTATCTAAGTTTTGCCAGTGGTTATAAGGGAATATTTTATTGAAAAACCTTGAGAATTTAAAGAGGGTATAGCCCAAGTACCATAGCTACACACTAACATATCTAGCCTATCCAAGTGTCTTATCTAACAAGAAAGAGTTGTAGTCTTTTGATCTTAGTGATTGTCTATCAATGTCAAATATTTCTATTTCTATTTGTGTGTTGTTTTCTTTGAGTCAAAAATAATTGTCATTGTGTATTTTCTCGAGAATAGGGTGGCAAATTAGTCAAGGTTTTGAAGCTGGTGCTTATTTTAATAAAAGGCGAATATGGCTGATAAGAGAAAGAACACATGAGCTTACATGAGAGCTAATATTGATGTAAAAATGTATACTAATTTACCCCAAGGTGGTAGGAAAAACCAAAATAAGAAAAGGACAGATGAAAATCCCACCTGGAAACCCAAAGGTAATGCATCCGTCAATTCCCAGTATCAACCAGTATTAGGCAGAGAGTCTTCTTCACTCAGTTTTGAATGTAAAACTACAAGACTCTTAGGAGACATTTTTAGTACCCCATTACAAGATGAGAGAGTTTTTGAGGACAAAGATGTGTCCATGGTAGGAATTGCTTCATCAGGGCCAGATCCCATAGTAGATATGAACTATAGGCTAGGATTTAGGAGTTCATTTGATGATCCTTTTAATCCCATAGCAGACCCATATGTGGAGCCCAATCTTATATATCTAGATGATCCTACTAATTCAGAGACTACTTATGTCAATCCTAAAGAAGTGCATTCTAAGATAGGAGTTCTGAAGAAATGGATTGCTAAGGAAGAAGCTAAATGCATTCATCTTGTAAAAGAAAAGGAGCAAGCCACCTTGGTTGCCATAATAGAAAAGGATGCTATACTAAGAAGGATGGCTTCCTTGAAGGAGCAAAATAAAAATTTAGAAGAAAATACCACAACTCTCCATATTGATGTATTTTGGAGATGTAGACAATCTGAGAGCTAAAGTTCAACAACAAGAAAAATGCATGAATCAAAGGCAAGAACTAGTTATTTCTCAAGTCCAAGCCTATAAACCTATTCAAGTTGACCCTGTAGAGCCCACTGCAAAAATTCCAAATAAAGGGAAAGGCAAAGCTATAGGAATCCAAATAAATGAACTTCAAGCTCTACCAAGAAAACCCATACAACCCTCCATGTAAAAATTACATTTAGATCTAGAGAAGGCTAGAAAAGAGAAGGAAGATCTTGCAAAAGAACTTGAGAAGGTTGAGAATGAAGCTCAAGCTACAAAAACTAGGAGAAAAATCCAATTCATAAAATCTAATTGTGCATTGGCTTCATGGCCCAATTTGTCCATCCCACCTGCAACTCTTGCACTAGCTAGTGGTCCAATAATCTGGACTCAAGGAATATCCCAATCTTCCCCTACTTCATCATCTACTGTTAGCACCCAAATCCCCTTTGTCCAACCTCAAAATTCCCAAGCTACTCCTCTACACAAAGCTAACATAGCAAGTACCTCAAATGTTCTTGGTTTCAAGAAGAAACCTGTATTCCTAGAAAAGTATAGACAAATATCATTTTCTGGTAATCTTGGTGCTCCACATCCCATATCGTTTGAATTAAGAGACAAAGTGGTTAATTTTTTTTGGGAATAATGCAGTTATGGTGAAGAACATTTGAGAATTTTTATTGATATGTTAAATGATTATGAAGTTGAACATGAAGATATGGTAATGAAATTGTTTGTGCATTCACTAACCGAGGATGCAAGGGATTGGTTCAAGAGGCTACCTGATGATAGTATCAGCCGATGGAGTGACTTGGAGAAATTATTTAAGGAGCAATATGGAGACAAAAATAATGTAGGATTCATGTTGAATGAGTTCAATAACATCAAGAAAAACCCAAATGAGTCCACATTTGACTTGAATGTAAGATTCCAGAAAGGTATTTACAGACTGTGTCAAGTTATGAGGTTGAATGAGGATGTTTGTAGCACAACATATTTCAATGCCTTTGATAGTAAAATGGTTTATCAATTAAGGGATAAGGATCCCAAAACCCTAAGGGATGCTTATAAAGTGGCTATAAATATAGAGAATAATAGGAAAGCATCTAGAAAACTAGGTAGGAGCGATGATCCAAAGCTTTTTAATCCTAAGAACAATAACAAAAACGAGGGTGATCAAACTCCTATAGGAAAGAAGCCAAAAGAACCCACTATAGGCCAAGTTTTGGAATTGCTAAGGAAAATGAATCCCACTAATTTCAATAAGCCAAATGTTGTTAAGAGAACCCCTATGAATAACAATAGTTTCAATAGGCAACTTAGAATTCAAAATTATGCTTACACCACCCAGTGGAAAGATGGTAAGCCAGTCCCCAACCAGAAACAAAATGTGAAAGATAAGGGTACCTCGGATCTCCTACAAAGGAACACTGTAAATATGAATGATGATGTACCATGGTGCATTGTATGTCAATCACCTCATTCTGCTAATTATTGTGTTGTTGCTCAGTCATTTTCCCAAAATTAGGGCAGGCAACTTGAAGAAGAAAGTGAAGAGAAAAGGCATGATGATATAAGTAGCAATATGGTAAGCATGTGTGATGATTTTATAGATTTTGATTCTGAAGAACTTGAAAGTGGTATTACTAGTTAGAGAATTGCTTATCATTTACATCATTAGCAAGTGCTTTTAGATGATGAAGGTTATGATATAAATAAGGTATGCGTTACATCCTCTGATGTAGGTCACACAAGTTTAAGAATGCCTTCCAAAGAAGAGATTGATAGAATTATAGTGGAAATGATTTCCCAAGTCCATAGTAACTACAATTTGAGAAGTAGAATAGTAAATAATGATGCAGGAAATCCATCTAGTGTATTCATCAAAAATATCACCCATAAGATGAATTATCAAAATAAGAAAGTCAATGTAGATGTGCCTAAGATCAAAGACAACAAGGGTAAGAAGTGGGAACCAAAAAAGAAAGTTTAGTTTTAGAAAAATGAAACAATGAAAATAGTTTTACAACCAAAGAAATTAGAACCTGATACTATCAAGCAAATAGTGGTGCCTACTATCCAAAAGACTTCAACTCCATGTACTCTTGTAAAACCCACTATTGTTGAACTTGTTCATATGATATCTATGTTGTCCTAGATTACTGTAAAAGTGCCCTTGTCTAAACTTGTTAGAATTGAAGAGCATAAGAGAAAGGCTTTATCATGGTTGGGTAGAATAGGAAATAATAATATTGTTGTAGATCAAACTGTTGCCCAAAAAAGCCCATTAGTAGTAGAGGACAGTGGTATCATATCCTAGATTCCCCAAATATTTTTAGATGATTCCTCAGTGGCATTTATAGAAGATATTGAGCCTTTTTTTCCTTATTCTGATCATAGAAGGGAAAACCCTAAAAAATTGTATGATAGACTTAGGAGCATCCAACATCATAATGCCTTTCAAAGTAATGGAAGCCTTAGGATTGAAAGTTAGCTACATATCTTGAAGTAGAGTAAACCATGTCTATCCTTGTAGTGGATATACCTCCACACTATGGAATGTTGCTCTCTTGCAAATGGAGTGCTGCCATGGGGGGAAGCCTGCAATGTTATTTGACTTATTCTACTTTCCACATAGGGGATAAAGTGCTCAAGATAAATAGAGAGCCTAGGGTCATTCACATTTTAGGCGAAGAAATTGACAGAGACTCCACTAATTTGTTGGACACTAGAGTCAATGCTTTTAGAGCTTAATTGATTATTCAAGAAGTTGAAAATTTACCTATTATCATTGAACATGAAGTTGAGTGTTTCACTAACTCATTATATTTATGGACAATTTTTTTTGATGGGGCAAGTTCTAAAGAGGGTGGAGGGGTAGGTGTAGCTTTTGTTTCCCCTAAGAAAAATACTTTCAAATATTCATTCACTTTGAAGTTTTTTTTCCTAAATAATATTGTAGAATATGATGCATTGTTTCTAGGATTAAAAGTTGCCACGCATGATGGAATTAAGATATTACATGTCATAGGGGATTCTACATTAGTTATCTCCCAGATAAAAGAAACTTATGCATCCAAGAATAGGAGATTATAGCAATATAGAAAAGAAATTTGGGATCAGATAGAATCTTTTGATGCATTTGGTATCTCATGGAGAGATAGGACTCAAAAGAAGATGGCTAATTTGTTAGCAAATGTAACAATCAAGCATCAGGAGATATCATTTGCAAGAATATCTCAAATTGAGGTACAAAATAGACCTTCCATACTTGATAACACTGAAAATTGACAAGTCTTTGTAGATGACAAAGACATTATAAATTTTGTGTTGAATAAAGACAAGTACCATGGTCAAGAAATGGATTTTCATGATTTAATTGAAACCATAGATGGTAAGGAAACCATTTTTGTCCAAGAGATTATGCAATTGAAAACCAACAAGATGCCTAAGGGGTTACTAATCTTGGAAAGTGTTTTTGATAACTAGGATAGAGTCAAACTAGGAGTTAAAGTCCCTAAGCCTCAGGAATTAGAAGAGATAAACCTTGGTACTAATGAAGCTTCCAAAATGGTTTATATTGGCCAAAATTTTCCTGCTAAAATCAAAAAAACATTGATTGACTTGCTTAGGAAGTATGGACATGTTTTTTCATGGTCATATGATGACCTTAAGGCTTATAGGGAAGATTTGTTCCAGCATATCATACCATTAAAAGACAATGTAAAACCTTTCAGATAGAAAAAAAGACCAATAAACCCTACCCTGGCTCCTAAAATGCAAGAAGAGTTCATGAAACTAAGGGATTTGGGGATAATCAAACCAATTAGGCATTCCACCTAGGTTTCAAAATTGGTACCTTTCGGAAACAAGAATGGACATATAAGATTATGCATGGATTTTAGGAATTTGAACATTGCATCTTTGAAAGACAATTATGGATTACCCAATATGGAAGACATGCTATAGCAAGTGACTAGTTTTGAGATAATGTCATTGATGGATGGTTTCTCTATATACAATCAAGTTTTTGTAAAGGAAAGTGAACAATTCAAGAGAGCCTTCACAATCCCATGGGGAGCATATGTATATATAAGGATGTCATTTGGCCTAATTAATGCAGGAGATAATTTCCAAAGAGCCATGGATGTTGTATTTCATGATTATATTGACAAATTTATGGTTGTATACCTGGATGATATTATCACATATTCTAAGAAGGTTGAGGATCATTGCAAGCATTTGGAGAACATCTTTATCAAAGCTCTAGAATATGGAGTATCCTTGAACCCAAAGAAATGCACATTTGGTGTGATAGAAGGAAAATTACTAGGACATATAGTGTCAAAGGATGGGGGTGAAAATAGAACCTAAGAGAGTAGCAGCTATTGATAAAGTCCCCAAGCCAAAAAATGTAAAAGGAATTCAATCCTTCTTTGGCCAAGTCAATTTTTTTAGAAGGTTTGCTACCAATTTTTCTAAAATCAGTAGACCTATCTCAAAGATGCTCAAGAAGGGAGCTACTATAGATTGGAATGGTGAGCCTTCACAAGCATTCCAAGATATTAAAACTGCAATAAAAAAAGCTCTAGTACCGAGAACTCCAAATTACACAAAGCCTATGCATACTTTTTCTTTTGCATCCTTTCACACTATAGTTGTAGCCTTGTTGCATAAAATGAAGATGTATATGAATAGCCCATTGCCTTCTTCAATAAGTCATTGATGCCTGCTGAATTAAAATATGAGATCAATGTAAAAGAGACATATGCTTTCGTAAAGGCTATCAATACCTAGTAGGTGCTATTTTTATTGCCTTTGTACCAAGTGCATCTGTGAAGGACATATTCTCTCAATAGGATCCAAAAGTTCAATATTGAAATATAGATAACAAGTTGGTAAGAGGTCAAGGTTTGGAAAAACTCATGGCTAAATCTAATTTGGATGCCAATCAAATAAATGTGGTAGTTAATGACCTCAAATTAGACTTATGTGACATGGATCATTGTGATTGGTACACCAATGTTAACACATGGAAGCTCCTCCCCAGTTTCCTAAAAATGAAAAGAGGAGTACTAAATTGCAAGCCATCAGATACATAATTGTCCAAGGCAGTTTATGGTGGAAAAATTTTGAGGGAGTGTTGCTGAAGTGTATCGATCAAGAAAAGGCAAAAGAAGTCTTGAATGAAATGCATGTTGTAGTGTGTGGAGGACACTATATGGCCAAGACCACTGCACATAAAGTGATGAGTGTTGGATTGTTCTGGCCCTCCCTTTGCAGGGATGCCCAAATTATGAATAGGAAATGTGACCCTTGTCAGAGGTTTGCTAGAAAATTGAAGTTCTTAGGTAATACTACATTCAAACTAGTAGAGGTTCAAGCACTCTTTCAATAGTGGGGTATGGATTTCATAGGAGAGATTTCCACCAAGTCTAGCACTGGCTAAATTCTTGGATTCTAGTGGCCACTGACTACTTTACAAAGTGGGTAGAGGCTATTCTCAAAAGAAATACAACAAGTAAAGTTGTCAATAATTTCCTAATGAATAATATTATTTCTAGATTTGGTTGTCCTCAAAAAATTGTAACAGACAATGCAATGTGCTTCAGGTCTAAGGAATTCATTAAATTTTGTGATAGATATGGAATGACAAGATCATCGTCCTTTCCTTATCATCCACAAGGAAATGGACAAGCTTTTTCCACCAATAAAAGCCTGTTAAAAGTCATTAAAATAACCTTGGATGATAACAAGAAAGCATGGGATTCCAAGCTATAGTTAGCAATATGGGTTGATAGGGTAACTATGAAGAAAGCCATTGGTGTAGCTCCATTTGATATGGTGTATGGAATTCAAGCAAGAATGCCTAGAAAAATCTAGTAGGTTTGTATAACTACATAAAAATGTATGATGAAGATATCGATGATGATATGCAAGAAAAGTTGGGTGAATTACTAGGGCTAACTTAGACTTGGAGAGAAGCATCTCTAAAGAACCAAAAGTTGCAACTGAAAGTTAAGACACTCTATGATAGAAGACTAGTAAGTAAAAAGTTTGAAGATGGAGACCTAGTCTTAATGTGGAATGCTAAAATTGAAGATAAAGAGAAACATGGAAAATTTGATCCTATCAGGTTAGGCCCTTATTTGATTGAAACTACTTTGGGGTGAGGATTCTTATGTACTCAAAGATCTATCAGACAATATTCTTCAACTGCCAGTTAATGGATAATTCTTGAAGCAGTATTTTTCTTGAAAAAATACTTATTATTTCCATGAACAATAGTTTAGGGTTTTCTTCTACATATCTGTAAATCTTTTCGCATGTGTATAGTGTCCTGTGCATAGTTTTCTTGTGTGTGTTCTCATAGTAAGTGGTTGATTTGTTGGGAGCCTATATGTGGTCTGCTTATCCCAAAAATTTTGAGCCCTCACTTGAATCTAGAGCATTCAATGTCCCTAGATAGAGCCACTATTGCTTAGAATTTTTGCATAACAAATTTTTTTTGTCGAGGTAAAAAAATTTCAGATTGGAATCCATTAATGGTGAATAGGATTTCTAGCTAAGTCATATTTTTGTTAGCCTTTCAAATTTTTTGTTAAAACCATGTATCCCATTCCATTTAAATTTTCCCTAGCACAAATTTTTTTTAAAATAGGAGGATAAGAGAATACTCTTTTCCCGCCCATGTTGAGTTCATTTTTCAATCCTTGTGAAAGAAGTTTTACCCCACCATCAGATCCTTTTGAATCTACGATCATTGTTAACTCGCTATGGAAAAATGCTCAATTGTTACATATAGCAAGTTAACACAATTGATGACACATGTTTGTGATACTAAAAAGTGAAATTCAGCACTGAGAATTATGTTAACATGAGGTAAATTTTGGCACATGCTGTGTCCCAGGTTTGTTAATTTTAAGAATAAATGTATGTGAAGAAAACTGTGAATGGTGTCACCGGCATCCAATTTTTTCTAGCAATTCACTAAGTCGCTATCAAAAAAATCAATGCAGCTTGCCAATGGCGACGTAGTGAATCCCTAGATTTTGCAAAAAGGTAGTGTTCTTTAAAAGGTTGATATGACCACGAAAGTTCTCATACAGCATTATAAATGTGCATAGCCACCTTTTCTGATACCAGCACTAATTGGTAAGGTTTTCAATTAATGTGTGTTTTGTTTTTTGTCAACAAAACTAAGAATCCGTTAAAGGTCATTATATCGCTAGATAGAATAACACCAGTTTTTTGGTAGTTACATAGCAAGGGCTCAATCATTGCAAAACATAGCGTTCTTTTATAATTAGAAATGACTTCGAGGATCTCGAAGAAATTCTTGTGCAGACTTTGCTTTTACTTCTATGCAAGAGGAGCTTTATTTCTCGGCATCCATTTACCTAGAGGTCACTGTATCATTTGACCAATATTTAATGTTTTGCTAGTAGCGATGTAGCAACCCACCTTGAAGACACAAACATGGCAAGGACAACAACATGTGATGTCATTAATAGATAAAAAGAATTGCATGTGTGTGCCAGCATGTTCAGCCATCTCAGCGACAGCAGTAAATCGACCCACTCCCCATGTATACAGCACACAAAGAATTTTGATCATTAGATCAAACCAAGATCAAAGGCCATTATTAATTCACTATGGAAAAATGCTTGAAAGTTAGGCATAGCGAGTTAGCGAGTGATGGCCCACCACTGTGCAGTAAATTGTTGTCCACAAGATCAAGTATTGATCGACGATGCTTGTTAACTCGCTATGAAGAGATGTGTGATGAATAAATATAGCGAGTTAATGAGTGAGGGACCCACCATTGCCTTCTTAAAAGTCATTTCAAATATTTTCCATATGATCAAAGCAAGATCAGTGGTTATTGCTAGCTCACTATGGAAAGGTGCTCGAAAGATAAGTATAATGAGTTAGCGAGTCGATGACATGTGTCCTTTGTCATCTATGGGCCCAGTTTGAAATGCAAGCTTTGAAGGAAAGATACAGATGGAGGCAATTTATTTGTTTGGCTGCCAGCATGCTAAAAGAAACATTGAGTCAGCCTATTTCTCATTCCTGGATCATAGGATTTCTAAAGGATCAACTGGAAAAATTTAAAAGGAAGTGTGATGCTACTCTATTTTTCTATTATGCACATTTATGATGAATGAAATATTTGCATGTGAAAAAATAGAGTATAATACAGATAATTTTCATTCATTCTAGTCCCACACAACCAAAGATTTTATGTTTTCTACGCATAAGAACCTATCAATCACATTGTGCTAAGCTTGGTAAAGATGTGAAGCAATCCCACATCTGTTCAAGAGCAACTACAGAAGTTCAAAGAAGGATAATTTTGGTGAATACAATAAATACTCACACATAACCTCTGTGACATTCTAGTTCTCATTATTAAAATCACGATGCCTCCTAAGAAAGCATTTTCTAGGAAAGTTAACAATATGGATAGGAATGTCCACGATGATTTGTTAGAATTACTCCCAAGTTAAAAGGTTAATTGCGTTAAACCCTAGGCTTAAAATTGTTGATGGTTTATATGACAAGAGGAACTGGGTTAGGGATGTAGTAACTACTCAAACTAGCCTTGTTTTGTTAAAGAAGTGGTTTTCAAAAATGAAGTTGTTTGCCCCTCACACTAATATCAGGAATTTTGATTTAGGAAAGCTAGTAGTTCCAAGTATTTTCATGGATTATGATTTGCTAGAATACATTGCCAAAAATTATGATCAAGCCATTAGGACTGTGAGAAGAAATTATGGTGTGCCTCTGGTCTCAATTAGTCCTTAAGGAATTAGAAAAAAAAATTCACTTAGAACCATTATCAGATTACCATGTGCCAATCAATTTTCTAGAATTAGAAAAAGAATACAAAGCAAAGAGAGATGTAATTGGGGGAGGTGCACTGAGGGCACACATTGGTACTGTATGAATTCTACCAATAATTACTGTAGCCTCTAGAGAACCTTTTAAGAAGAGTCTTTTCACTTCCCAAGCTGCAGAGATATATAGGACCCTGTGCTATATTTTTGGTGAGGATGAGTAGGATTTTATGCCCATTGGCCTAATGTATATGATGGTTCAAATTGCTTCTTTTGGTGTAGATGTTATCTTTGATCTTGCCTCCTTTTTAGTTGAAGAAATTCACATTGGTTTGGTTGGAATTGCGAGAGGCAAAGTGGAGAAAACTTTTGGCCACTACTCTCTATTGATGCATATGTTCTTGTTCAAGGGGGTAACATATTTCAGTAATGAGATGGAATTGAACAGAGAGGAAAATGGGGAAACACTGTTAGTCCAGTTGTGGAGCACAGATATGACCTAGGATGCAAATAATGCCAATTTTATTAGATTTGATAGATATTTTGATTCTAAATTGAGATGTCTGATATTGAGTGACAATCCCAAAATTCCTAAGGCACTAATGAGTCTCATCAGGCCTATGGATAGCACCCATAATTTGAAAGTTTAACATAATTGGGGAGATATTATTCCTTACCCTATTTCTACTATTTTTAGAATCTATGGTTTTAAAGGGAGTCCTCATGTCTTGCCTTACCAAGTACCTCTAAAGGTAGGAATGGTAGAAGTCTTGTGGTAACTAGGAGGAATAGAAGAAAATTTTTTGTTGAAGAGACAACTATGGTCAATTTTCCCTACCTAAACATTGGCCCATCAGTTCATAATTACCAAAGGGGGTTGGTTGTTTTTGTATAAAATTTTGGATTAGTATATGATGGATGTCTCCCATTCCCATTTTTGTGATTCTGAGGGGTTTTTCAATCAGACTTTGAGGGATAGGATTAAGCTAGGATCGGTCAAACATGATTTATATTATCCAAAGGAAATTAAAAGAAATGAATTCTCGTTATAGGAACAAGAAACTGAAAAAGAAAAATGGAGATTTTCCTCTCAGGTCCTAGAATTCATTCATTGTTTTGATTGTTTAGATAGCACTAATAGAGAGGTTGACAGAATAAATAAACTCATGAGTAACTTCCCTGCAATAATGGAAGCCATGAATTAGAAGAAATAATTTTTATTTGATTCTCATCCTGACAAGGCCAGAGACGTCATCAGGAGGTTGGTTTTCACTCCTAATATAGGAGCTAGTCAAATAATTGTGCAGAGGAAGCCTAGTTACACTATAATTCAAAATCAAAGGGCTCCTATAGATAAGGGCAAACAAATAATGGGATCCACTAGTACAACCCTATAGGAGAGACCTCACAAGCCTAGTACTAAGAGGTAGAAGGCAATAAGAGAAGAGAGGCATCAAGTTGAGGAACATTTTCCCACTCAATCTCCTTTGAGGATTGGAGAAGAATAGCTCACAGGTGAGCAAGTTGAGGAGATGGGGTCATAGGGTGGTATTTTTATTACTCAAGAAGAATTTGATGAAGGTAACCCTCCAGAGCCACGTCTACTGAGTCTAGACCTAAAAATAGCTAACTATAGAGGAAGGGAAGTGGACCCTGTGTTAGAACAGGCAAGTCATCAATTTTTGGTTAATGACAGTTTTGTGAAATCTAGGGCTTTTCAATAGTTTTCCTAGGGGGAAAACATGAATATGTTTGAGGAAAAGTGCAAAAAATTGAAAATAGAGAATTCAGAAATGGATGAAGCCTCCATCCAAAAAAAAATAAAGGAACAAATGATGCAAGAGTTCTACAACATTACCCCTAGAGAGGGAAGGCAAACGGTAAAGACTTCTAACATACTATAGTTTCCTAATTGGGATATTGTGGATGTATTAATTTTCAATTTTGTTTCAAATATATTAGAGTTGCAAGACTTGAATAAAAAGGACTTATAGGGCACCGTATTTATTGGGGATCAAGCTACATTGGTCAGTTGGTCATTAAAGAGAGGATCTAGAGCCACATCATCACAACTAGTTGAGTGTGGATTAATGGGGAATAGACTTGTGAGAAGGCTTGCTGCCACCTCCTATGTACAAGCAGCATATTGGAATGTGGGTTCTTCCAAGTTTCTTTTGGCCACTACTAAGAAGGACGAACAAGCCATGTTTGAATTGCAGAGAAAGTATGAGACAATGATGAATGCTTATAATAAAGAGGTAAAAAAGAGAATTGAGCTTTAGAACACTGCTGAGGATTTTGAAGAAGAAAAGAGTAAAGTATGGGCCTTATATGTGGAGCTAGAATCCAAATATGAAGAAGACAAGAATAATCTATCACTTTTAGTTGCAGACCCAGGACCATAGGATCCCGATACAACCAAAGAAAGGGAAAAGATAGAAGTTACTCCCACCATACAGGATAAAGATAGTGAAAGCCCACAGGTGGAGGCTGACATGCCATCATCAAAAAAAGTTTCATCATTGGCTAATTTAGTAGTTGCATTCAAGGAGAGATCAAAATAATAGCCAACTTAACAGCGAAAGAAGATGTGACAGAAGCTGACCCACAAAAAAGAATGTTTTGATATCTTTGGTTACCCACATTTTTTTCATTTTGAGATAGGTGTACGTAAATGTTTCTTGTAAAGGAAACCTTCCACTTTCTCTTAGGTTGAAGCTTGTTGCATCTCACACTATTTAAGTGAGATTCCAAGGCTAGAGAATGGTCTAAATTCTATTTTTCTAAGTGATACTTAGTATGTTTTTGGTCCATTATTTTGAGAAATTTGGTGGTGTATTTTCTCTATTAGAGGTTGAGAATACATGAATATAGAATGAGTTGTGTTTCGTTCTGAAGGTCATTCATAGTTTACTATAAATTGTATACAATTTTCAAGGAAAATGAATCCAAGTTATGAGTTGTTCCCATATCAGTTCTTGCTGAACTTTGTCTCCTTTTGATTACTTGGTTATCTTGATATTGTATGAGTAAAGGCTTGTTCAATTGAATGCAATTTAGTTAGGTTATATATCTATTCATCACTACTATTAATTCAATGGATTAAGTAAAAGCTTTGATGAATTTGATAAGGTTTCTTTAGTAGTGGAAAGGATTTTGAATAATGAATTCTGATAAGAATTGCTAATGAAATTCGTAGTAGACTTTGAACCAAATGGATTAGGCACTGATCAAATTTGATCTAGTTGAAAGAGAAATATGTCACAAATGGTTGTCAAAAATGCAAAATTTAATCAATTTTACTTTTATTTCCTGTAGATCTTAAAAGTTGGCCAGTACTTGTTTGCATGGAATGTTTTAGCTTTGGTTAGCCACTATTGCTAAGAACACCTGCAGATCTATAGAAGAATTTTTTGCCATATCTGTTATATGGGATGTGTTTATCAAGTTACCAAGAATTTTGTATGTATTTGAATATTGTTTTCCTAGTCTTGTATCATCCCTAGGTATACCCACCCTAGTTTTGTAGAGCAAAAAGAGTAGAAAGCCACCCTTGGTTTTGTTGAAGTTGGGCCCAAATGCTTTGCACATACAATTGTTAATAAGAAATGGCTGGTCTTTAGATTGTGTGAGTATTGTCATCTTGGTATTGAACATTTTGTTGTTCAATAGTTTTTAGTTTCTTTTTAAAACACCAACAGAATAAACATTAATGACTCCAAAAGAATGATTGTTAATGGAAAGCAAAAGTCAAATATTTCTATGCGTGGGGTCAAAATTGTGCAAAATAATAGTAGAATGAAGGCAAGGTGATAGGTGACTAACTACACCACCTCAGCTAGCTTTGTGCTAGGAAGAAAACATCACACCATCCTGCCAAATCACATGGCACACCGAATGAAGCATGAAACCAAAAATTTTAACTTCTTGTAGACAAAGAAAATCTAAATTACCAAGTCTATGATAGACATCTCAAACGTAGTAATTTCTAGGGAGGTCTATTACACCTCAAACATTCCATGATAGGAAGTTCATGAGAAATATTCCATATCATCTTCATTCTCCAAAGAGGAGTGACTATTCTGCACAAAGGTATAAACATGGTTAAAGTTAGAAGGAAAATCCTCTAGACTTACAGCCTGATGTTTCACCTCTGGTATCTCTACATGTCCAGGAGGACTATAAGAATGCCATCTTGCTAGTGGTGCTATGAAAGAAGTAGAAAAAGGAGTATGCAACCCATCCAAGGTAGAAGCCTTAGTGGCTACTTTAATCCCCTATGTGCTAGTAAGGTGTGAAACCTGTGAAACTTTGGGAGTAGTTCCTTTGTCTGCCACTTACATTTCTACACTGGCAAGAATTGATGCTCCTGTAGGGATAGGAGGAACCATGGTAACTACAACATAGGACTACTTGGGGGGCAAAGGATTCGAGGGAGCCTCAACCTTAAACCCAACAGTAACCCATTCTACTTTTTTCCCTTCGACCCTTTTGGCAGGCACTTCTTTAGGTGTGGGCTTGACCCTAGGCATAGCCAGAGAGCATTCCATGATCTTGTGTTCTATAGACTAGTAGGTCTATAATAGGTGTTGGGGAGATTCAAGTAGAGAACCTTCTGGGAGAAGGTCTAAGTCCTAATTTGAATTTCCATAGAATCCTTAAGATCCTTGAAAAAGTCCACCTCAATGCAAACACATTGTTACAGACGAGCAATAAAAAATTTCTCAGGCTCTTGGTAAAAACTTTGCCAAGGGCTTTGGCAATGGACTCAATGAAAGGCCAGCATGGTAGGGGTAGACCTAATAACTCGACCCACATAGGAACCCTAAGCTTTTTATCATCTAAGACTGTAAAGTCTCATTACTATTTTTGAAAAACAAGCAAAGAGGAACACACAAACCAAGGTCTATTATTAAAGACTGCATCTTCTTGCAACAAGTTAGCCAAGAAAAATAAAAAAATCCTTTGGTAAGGTTTTCCATAGCATCAAGGCAGACTCCATGAGGAGTCTAGCTCTTGTTAACCCATTCTCTAATCATAGCTTCAAGAGGAGTCCTACCAAAAAAATAACCTATCAAGGTGTGTTGTTCTAACTAGTCACATGTGGCATCAAATTCTTGCAAAGGAAGGATAATATCAGGATTACCTCTTGAAAAACCTTTAGGACAAACTTGCCTAGGTGTTTGTTCTGAGGTGGTGCCATGGTAGACCGAACTAGTCACGTGAACACTAGAAACAATTGGTTCATCACTAACCAGAGCCATTATATCCTAGCATAAAAAACTCTTGCAATAAATATGGTGTGACAAGTGATGCTTACAGAAGGAAAGTTTAGACGAAAAGCCATACACAAAAAATTAGAAGTTTGCATGAAGCAAGAATCCCTGGCAGAGCCAAAAACCCGATTAGTACCAATGTTCTTATTATTCTTAAATTAAATAAATATAAATACACTTAAATTAGAACTTTAATGAAATATTTTAAATTTAATTATTTTATTTAATTAATTCATGATTTAATTAAATATAATTAAATATTATATTTTTCTTATATAATTTCCATTAAATTAAATCATTAAATATATTTTAATTTGATTTAGTTATAACAAAAAATCAACATAGACCCACAAGATGAAAAATGAAAGCCCATCATAAAATATAGAATACCAAAACAAACTCTAGGGTCAAAATCATGAATTCATGTCACTTCACAAATTTGAAATAAAACTAACTTAGATACTTTTCCTATTTTCTAGGACAATTGGCTTAGGTTAGGATTTGGACTCAAGAGTTATCTCCCCTTTTACACCATTGAAATATAGTGATAGGGTATGCTTATGCTAGCAATTTAGGGAAGTTGATACCAAGTACCTACAATTTGCATAAAATGAATGCATGTAAAAACATATTTATTCTAAACTAAAAAGGCAATGATAGGTAGTGGTACATCATGTAGATCCTGACTCGTAGGTGACTATGGACTCCCTTGCTCAACCACATCACGAATGTCAATCATAAATTAAAATAGACATGTACACCAAACAAAAGAAAGTATGGGGTAAGTAACCATAGAAATTACATATAATTAATCCTTTTACCAATGATCATGAGATAATTGAAATTGCTGAAGGAACATAGATCTTATCAAAATAATTATAAACACCTGAAGTAACTAAGTAATTAAGCACATATATAAACTGGGCTTGAAATACATCTAATCTAGTAGCCAAGTACTAATAATTCTAAAGATAAAACATGCATAAAAAATCTGATAATACAATCAAAAAATTCAACTATGGGTAGGCATTACAACTAGACCTAAGAAAAGGAAGAAAACATTGTTGACAATTGAAAACTCCAATTATGAAGACGATGAGGAACAAGAAGTTAAAAAGACAAAAAAGGTTATTTTTTCTAAATAGTCAGTTGGTAAAACAAGGCCACCCTTGAAAGAAAAGATAGAAAAGATTAATACAACTATTGCTAATGAGGGGAATTTTGTGCAAATGAATAATTTTTATCATTTTTACAATGATATTGAGAAAGATTAGATTATTATCTCTACTATGAGATAGATGAATCTTAATTACTTGAAACTTGAAGATATTGAAGTTATTGTAAATAAAAATGTCTATGATAAACATATAGCTAAGACGGCACCAGTTCATGAAGAAGACATGGAACTTTAGAAGTCTATGATAAGGACTATATGTAAAACTAATGATGAAGAAGAAATTAAGAACATGATGACAAACTAGAACCTTACATAAGAAATAAAGGGATGCCTTTTTTATTTATGGATGTGAGAAGGATGTTATAAGAAGTCAAACATTTGCAGCCATCAACTAGATGATGTCTTAATCTAAAGCAACACCTACCACAACAAAGAAAACTTTAGAAGTATCAGTAAGTGGTGATAAATTGATTAAAAAAATATTAGTACTAATATTGAGGATGATCCTTTAAATCAGCCTAAGTGTCATTCCAAGGAAATTCAAGATTAGTTAAAACTAATTGAAGAAGAGAAAAGGCAGTTAGAAGAGGAAAAGAAGAAGATTTGAAAAGCCAAGAAAAAATTGCTTGAGGAGGATAAGAGTAAAAAAGAAGAAGAGAAGAGGAGAGTAGAGGAAAATTAGAAGAAACTAGAATAAGAAAAGAAATAACAAGAAAAGAAAGAAATAGAGGAGAAGGAAGAAGAGAGAAAAACATGGAAGACAATAGAGAAGAAACAAAAGTATGATGAGACTAAGACATCTAGCTCAACTACTCCACTATCTCTTGCCAACCTTATAGCTGATGATGGTGGTCAATCTAACTTGATCTCATCTTTGAACAAATTGATTAAGAATAACAAGAAATTCAAGGGTCTATAGATAGCATTAATGGAGATGGTTAACAAATTGCATAGCACTCTAGTAGCCATACACAAAGTTGGAAATCCCAAACAAAGAGTCAAAGTGGTAGTAAAATTATATGATGATGAATTTACTAATTTTTTCAATGTTGTAGAGTCTAAGGCTCAAATTTCTCATGATGCTAATCTTTTTAACACTTTTTTTCAGAACATAAAGAATGATTTGATGAGTCTTGATACTTATATCAAGGAACTCTGAAGATGTCAACAAGATGGCAAGGTATTTTGCATCAAATGTAATTTATCTTAGATGTTGACTAAATTTTTGGACAATAAGATGGAATGGAAGCTAAGTGAGTTGGAAGCTTTGACAAGTCAGTTACAACAACCCTCTAGCAAATTTGATGATTTTGAAGGACAATTTGCTAGTATTCACAATGATACCAGAAAACTACAACTTGAGAAAGAGTAAATTTTGAGAAGATTATTAGATTTCAAAGAATCTATAGCTCTGAAGCTATTAGCCATTAAGCGACAATTGGAGGAATTTTTCAAAGCAAAGGACACTTATTCTAATTTCATATACTCCGAACTTAATATAGTTTAGAATGCATCATATGCCTTGTGTCCAATTCTCACTATAGCTAAAGTAGTCATGGACACATGGGAGAGAGATATGGACAATCTAAAGGAAAATTTTGATGATTATATAAAGATGATATCATCTTGAGGCAACGAGACAAAATATTTTTTTGATAGTTTTTTGACATTTTGACCTTTTTCATTGATGTCTAAGTGGGAGAAGTTGTATATTAAAATTGTAACCAAGTTATGCATTTTGTAGTCATGTCAAAAGGGGGATCACTTTTAAGATAAAGCATTTGTAATAGATAGTAAGTATAGTAATGTTGTAAGTTTTGGTAAAGAAGATTTTGATACTTAGTCAATTTTCCAACTTTGTCACCATCAATGCCAAAGGGGGATATTTTTTTTAAATGGCTATATGTAGATATGTAAATATTGTCATTAATGGCAACACATGATGTACATTCTTGTAGTAAACCTTAGAAATAAAGATACTTATCTTTTTAGTACTCATAAAATTTTTGAAGTATGGAAATGGTTTACATTAGAGTTATTCTTGAGAGAGAAGATATATGGGAACAATATACATGTTGATGATTATGTGTATAACCTTGGACATCAGTGTGTAAAGTACGGAATAAAGATATTTAAGATGTACAGAACATCAAAATGAAGTGTAAAGGAATTATTTTGTTTATAAAATAATTACTTCATTAATTATGGGTGACATCCTAGATGTTTACTCCAAGTTGGGAAAGTGTATTTGGGTCTTAGTCAACCTAGTAGAAATTTGTGAAAATGCATAGTATTTATGCACAGACATCTTGTGCGATTGTTGTGAAATCACATGAAAAAGTTGTGAATATGAAGTTTTGTATCATGTGTAGTAGCAACTTTTGATAACTTGATTTTGTGATCTAAGATTGATCTAAAGTTAGAGATCACTTGAAAAAGGTTAAAACATCCATACTTCTATAATTCAAGGAACTTTAATTACTTGTTTGTGAAGTGAGCTCTTCTTGTAAGTTAAAGTGTATGTTTGGGAAGTGAGATCTTCTTGCATTCATTCTTCCATGACTCCTAATAGGGTTGGAATCTCCTAACAGGGATTCAAAATCTCCTAATAGGGACTCATATGTATTGAATGAGTTTATAAATTCTTAATAGGGTCCATTCACTAATAAGGAACATTTATATCAGTACATCATCTAGTGGGTATCATCCCCACAGGGGTTTTCCCTTGGCTAGGGTTTCCATAGTTAACAAATTATCATGTTATAAGTTTTCTCTATGCATGGTTGCTTGTACTATTTAGCATTACTTGTTTACTTTCTTATGCATAGTTCAAAGTAATTAATAATATCTAGTTGGTAGCAAAACTATATAGAATATTGATTCACCCCTTGATCCCCTAACCACTTAGTAATCCCTATCTCTAACACATATTCTCTCGATAACTTGTGACTAGTTATCATAGGTGTGGCAACAAGTTTACAAATTTCTAAACCAAACCTTTTCAACAAATCTTTTAGATACTTATCTTATGAAATTAATTTACCATCATTATTCTACACAATCAACAAGCCTAGGAAAAACTTCATTTCTCCTATCATGCTCATTCCAAATTCATTCTTCATCTCCTAAGAAAATTTATCACTAGCTTCATCATTTCCTCCAAAAATGATTTCATCAACAAATATTATAATGATCAACAAACCATCTTCAATTTATTTTAGACACAAGTTATTGTTTTTCGTACCTTTAGCAAATCAAAGATTTTATAAGTAACTGTCCAACCTTGCATACTAGGTTCTTGGTGCTTGCCTTGGACCATAAAAATATTTTTTCAATTTTCATACCATGTATTTGTCTTCTAATAAAGGAAAACCTTCATGTTACTCAATGTCAACCTCTTATTGTAATTCTCCATTTAGAAAGGAAGATTTAACATCCATCTGATAAACCTTGAATTTCTTGTTCACTACATAGGCTAGGAATATCATTACTACTTACATTCTTTCTACAAGTGCATATGCTTCCTCATAATCAATGCTTTCTTGTCGTGAATAACCTTTATAAACAAGTTTGGCCTTATTCCTCACAACTTCTCCTTTCTCATTCATCTTATTCTTGAAAACCCATTTTGTTCCTATTACATTCTTGCCTTTTGGTCTAGGAACTAATTCCCATGTATCATTATATACTATCTAATCCAATGATTATCTTTGACTTCTTCATCTATGCAATTGGTTTCAACTTGAGATATTAGGCATATCTCCTCATTTACTTTGTTTCTTGTCATAACACCTTTGTCTTTACTTCTAATTGTTTTCTTAGGAGGGTGATTCATTTTCATATTTCTATTAGGAGTAGGATTTGACATCTCAACTATCATCTCTTCTCTAGGTTCATAAATTAGTTGTCCTCTATGCTCAAAAGTTAGCACATTATTCTAGATGTCATTGTTAGTCTTACTAAAAACTTTAGCATTATGTCTAACAATTCTCGGGTTGCTCTCTTCTTCATTTATATTATAATCTATCATATTTTCTTTAGTTCTAAGCTTATCATCAATCCTTATATTTGGGCAAGAAACATATCTTCATCACTTCTTGGATCAAATTTACCAATGTGCTCATCTCTCCCAATATAACATTTTCTCCCAAATATCCTAAAATATTTGACTGATAATGAATGCCCAAACCATAGATTATAAGGTGTCTTGTCCATCTATTTTCTTATTTTTACTCTATTTAGAGTATATACTATTGTATTAACCACTTCTCTCTATAATGTCTTTAACATCATTTTCCAATAATATTTCTCTAGCTACTACTACTATAGGCTTATTTCTTCTCTCACCAATCCCATTTTTCTCAGGTGTTCTATGTGTAGATAGCTATATTTTGATTCCATTTTCTTCACAAAATATGTTAAATTCTCTAGAGGTTAATTTTCTTCCTCTATCAGATCTCTAACACTTAATCTTAACATCGAATTCATTCACAACTCTATTCTTAAATATCTTAAACTTCTCAATGTAAACACTTAAATCTGATTACACCACTTTGGTAATCATATTTAGCTATCTCTAAAAGGTATCATTAGTTAAATTCCTATTTAATTAATCTTTTTCAATCCCCTAGCTGATTAATTTAATTAATCATCTATAGTCCTAATTGATAAATAAAATAACCTATCATTTATCAATTAAATCATATTCTCCTATCTAATTCCAAAATCTCAAATTTATTAAAATCACTTTAATAAATAAAACCCTCAAATATAATAGCCCCTAACTTATCCCTAATCCTCCATTTATCCTAATCCACCCCATCCACCCATACTAACCTAGCTTAGCCACTAACTCACCCACCCTCATTGAATGCCATCCACTTGCACATATCTAACATCCTTGATCTAATCCTAAAACCTAAGCCTAATCCCCCCCCCCCAACCTTGTCACATTTCCTAAGAAAGCTTAAGACTTTCCTAATCCAAGCAAAGTCAACAATCTCAACTCCCTCGAAAATATCCCAACCATAAGCCTTCAATGCTCTTACAAAGTCATAAATAGATCTTACATCCTCACTCATGACTCTTACATCCTCAACCACCCTCATCAAGCCTTTGACCAACCCTTATCCCATCCTCTCACACTCACCCTCCTTGTGAAAAGTGTCACCTCCATATTGGTGCTAAACAAGCACAATCCATGTGCTCCCCTTTGAGTACATCCTAGCCCTCCTTAAGCTTTCATCTCTCCTTGCATCCTAGCCATCAATCCCTCAAGCCCTTAGCCTATAAATTGAATCCCCTCCCAAGCCATTTCAATCACAATCCATGAAGTAAAGTTATAATTCCATTTTGAGAAACAAAGCCATCAACTATACCCTCATAATGCCAAATTGAGAGCTCACAAGGCTACCAATTTGCTATTATCCATCTCCACCATTGAAATAATTGAGTAAGTAATTGAGCATACATCCACATCAAAGGACACATCTACAAAATCAAGGAAGCATGGAGTGTTTCCTCCTTTTGGTTTGCATTCCTTAATTGTTTTCTTTGTCTTATCATAAGTGTAGCTTAATTTTATGTGTTTGAATGCTTTCTTTCTAACTTTGTGTTCCTTAAGCATATAAATTATAGCTCTAACTCAAAAGCTTCAACTTTCTCTTTATAAAATGCCACACAAATCATTCTAGTTAAATCATCAACAAAAATCATAAAATAATTTTCACCATAGAATCCTCTTGTTCTAGAAGGATCACTTAGATTTGTATGAATGATCTCTAGCTTCTCTATGTTAGTGAACTTCTTGCTAGGGAATGATATTCTCTTTTTCTTAGTCAAAATACACTCCTTACACACAATATTAGTAGGCTCGACAATCTTAGGGAAGTCTTCGACTACAAAAGTGCTACTAACCTTCACAATATTACCAAATTTTATGTACAATTTTTTTTTATGCCACAACTAATTATTATCCTAGCTACCAAACATGTCATCTTAATAGGATTTAAGTGAAATACTTTACCTCTAGATCTGGTGCTAGTTCCAATCATCTTACCATCTTTGTCTTTGATAGTGTAGGTCTTCTTAGTGAAATAAGATAGATAACTTTTTTCCACAAAGTATCCAGCACTAAACAAGTTATGCTTTAATCCATCAACAAAATAGACATCATCAGTGTTAGTTTTAACATCAAGAGTAATAGATGTAATTCTTGTTATATGATAGGCTACATTGTTACCAACTCTAACAATACCTCCATCATCATTCTTGAATTCAACAAAATGATCCATATCACCAGTCATTGTGATGTGAACATCCACTATTAATTGTCAAATCAAACTTCTTTTCCACTCGGGTAACTAGAGCTCTTTCTTCTCTAATTTCTCTATCAAGTTCATCTTCTTTGATGGCTAAAAATCCTAATTCATCATCACTTTCACTTTGACCTTTTTCATTAGATTCTTAATCTTCATTTGCATACAAACAATTTCTATATGTATCTCTTCTAGGGTTAAACTTCCCTTTATACTTTTTCTCTTTTTTAGGACATTTAGATGCGGGTAAAAGCACAAACCAGTGTCACCTTTTATAAACGAGAAGTGATATCAGAATTTAAAATCTTCAACTTTAACGAAATAAAAGTGGCATTTGTGATTAGAATTTGAAGATGATGTAAACTAATGAAATGTGTAAAATTGGATGAAGTTTATGTCTATAATTTTTTTTTTTTAAATTGAGTGAAAAATTTATTTATTTTCAAATTTTTAAAGTGTACTTTTTAATTTTTTAAAAATATTAAAAATATAGAGTTTTTTTCTTGTTAAACAAATATATGAAAATGTTCATATTTTGGTTTGATTTTGGAATATGTTAGAGCTAACATGTATACCTAATGCACCAAAAAAGAAAAATTCAAATTTGGCTAATATTTTTGAGGTTATAACTGGTCAAAGTCAAGGTTATCAAAAATTGATAGTTTTTTTCTCCCGTCAAACTTTTTCCATCAAATGTACATATTTTTTTTTTAAAATTACATATTCTTGAAGAAGACTCTCTCCTCTAGTGCAGCATAAAAAAATTTTAATTTTATAACATGATTTACTATTTTTTCCTTATTTTTGAATAGACATCTTCCTGAATCTTAAGATACCTACTTGTAATATTTTCAAATTATAACATATTATTCATAATCAAAATTTAAAAAAAATTATATGATCATAATCTTGACTTTGGGAACTACAAAAGTATATTTTTAGTTTTTTAAAAAACTTCGAAGTGAGATGTTTATAGAAGTTTTGATTTTTTCTTGTTTGGCTGCCCCATAGGATGCCACATAGACTATTTCGGCCAGAACTATTTTGGCCAGAACGGTTCCAGCCGAAACTGTTCCAGCTGAAACCCCTGTCAGCAAAATAAACTGCCAGCGGTTAACGTCACTATTTGATATTAAAATTTTATTTTTTTTCTTTTTATAAAAACTAAATATATAGGGAAAATGAAAATTGGAAGAGGGTTTTCAAAAGACAATTAGTTTTGAAGCAATTTTTAACAACTGTTCTACGGATTTAATCAATATTGCAAAGGATCGAATATTCTGAAGGTTCTTTTTTTCTCATCTAATTATTTTTATTTTTATGTATTATATATTGAACCATTAGCTGATATTTAGTGAAATCTAAATTTATTTATTTTTGTTTCTATAGATTGAAATATTCAATGGGTAGTAAGAGGAAAAGATCAAGGAAATATGATATAAAAAGAAATAAAAAAATGAAAGGCCATACAAAACATAATAAAAACCAACCTACTGAAATTCTTGAACAGGATGAGATTCATGAAGAAAATGAAAGTAATGAAGAGAAAGAAATTGGCAGTTCCATTTATAGAGACAAATTAGAAAGCATAAAAAATTTGAAGGATTTGGATGAAGAACTACTTTTTAACCAAATTCTATCTAAAGATATGATAAATGATAACACTATTAGAAAGCATTGTCAGAACATGTGGGATGAATATTTCAAGGATAAAAGTATATTTGGACAGGCACAATTATTTGTCAAGTTATTTAGGAGAAAAGATAGGAGACCTATTTTAGAGTTTTTGGGTATTGATAATAGGAAAAGCCATGCCCATAATATTAATAAAACAATAGTCAAAAACTTGCAAAATGCTTATAACAAAATTGATAACACAACTCAAGGAGGTGATTTGAGTAATGCACACATAGCATTGATGACTACTATATCTAGTAGAAAATTGACACATAGAAAATAGGTGCGTGCAATTTTTGATGTACTACATATATCTAGAAGAACTATCCAGAGATACATCAAGAGGAGAAATATGCTAGATGATAACATTGAGAATAACTTGGTAAATATTTGTAGAGTTCCTCGAATAGATAGGATTTTTGAAGAAGTAAAAAGACAAGTTAATGAATTTTGGACCACGCATTCTCATGTTTCTTCCAATAGGCATGATACTATACAAATTAAGGATCAAGAAATAGGGGTCAAAATTGAACATCCAAAACGTTTCATATATATAACTCAAAGTGAATTATTTGAAGCATTCAAACAAGAATTTTCAAATGTCAAAATATGGCAGAGAATGTTTGAGAGTTTACGTCCTTCCTTTGTATGCATAAATAAGATGCATGAAACTTGTTTTTGTAGAAATCATGTTGAATTTGGTCTACACTTGCAATCATTTAGAAAAGTTATGGTAGTACTTGATCTTTATTTGGTCATCCCTAGCAGTACAACACAATTTGTGATGTCCATATTATGTGATAAATTAGAAGATTCAAATGAATTCAAAGTGCAATGCATCAAAAATTAGTGTGAAGATTGTGCAGATTTACACAAATTTTTTGAAATTATGCAAGTTGAGAATATTAATGAATCGACACCAGTTTCATGGATGAGATATGAATATGAGACATACCAAAATAATAGAGGAGATGAATCTAGAAAAATTGTATTGAAGGAGAGTGAATTGCGTTATGATGAGTTCATGGCCAAGTTTTGTCCATTGATATATCCACATATCCAACATTGTCATAGTGCACGATGGCAAGCTAAACAGTTTTGTGATTCCAAAGATTGTTGTCCTCCTAGTTGTATACTTTTAGTTGTAGATTTTTCTGAGAATTATATATTTGCACCTCATATAGAGCTCCAAAGCCAATATTATCATTATGAACAAGTTTTAATATTTGTGCAAGTGACCTATAGGCATGCACAATTTGAGGTGGATCAAATAGAAAGATTGGATGAAAATGAATGCATCATCATCAAAGAGGTTCATTTCTATATTAGTGATGATAGAGTTCATGAAAGGAGTTATGTGGCTCACTATTTTGCAATGTTCTCTAAAGATCTCAGAAATTGTGGAATAAATGTTTTAGAGCACTGGATTTGGTCTGATGGATGTGCAAGTTAGTATACATGAACTAGTTACACATTTATTTAACTTTATTATAACTTATATTTATTTGGACATGTCTATTTCTATTTGATATATGTACATGGATAATTGTAGATACTTATCATGTTTCATGTTCATAGGACAATTCAAATCTACAAAAGCATTTAATTGGTTAGAAATGAAACATGCTAGAACCAATGTTAGGATTTTATGAAATTTCTTTCAAAGTGGACACAGAAAAGGGGAGCATGATGGAGCAGGAGCATGTATAAAATGTGTGCTTCGACAACATGAACTTGTAGGTAAATATATGCATTTTCAAAATGGGCATGTTTAATACTCTATTAGCATATATTTTAAATTTTATATATACATGCATATTGTATGTACATACAAGGAATAGGATAGAGAGCGCAAATCAAATTGTTGAATGGTGCAAAGTTCATTTTGCTACTCGAGATACTGAATACAATAAGCATTACCTTTTGGAGGTGAAAGGAGAACTAAGTTATATTTATTTTTAATGTATTTTTAAAATCAAGTTGAGTTTTTAATTAAATATTTATTTTGAAATATGACAATTATTTTTTGTATTTGTAACAGATATAGATCAATCTAATCCTTACAATTGTCAAATGATTCTTAGAATTAGAAGTTTACATCAAGTAATGACTACAGGAAACCATAAACCTCCAGTAATTAAAGTAAGAGAGAAAACATGTTTTTGTGATGATTGTATTAAGGACGTTCTAGTGAGTGCATGTGAAAATATTGGGAATGGATATGTTTCACACTGGGATTTGAAGGAGATAGTTAGAAAGCCTCCTTTTGAAGATGTTGACATTGACATTGACATTCATGATCCTGTATATTCAGCTAATTATGAGCGCATTTCTAATTTAGTTATGGTAGGTTTGTGTGCATATATACATATATATAAATTTATATACATGTATATTTGTTTTAAAATTAATTTATATTTATCTATATTTTTATATACATGTAGGAGATATTTTTGCAGTTCAAGCCTTACCAGATAATCCAAAAAATGTGGACTATTATCTTTTAAGATGCACAAAAGCAAAACACAAGTTGCTAGAAGGAACTATAGATGTTGATCAACAATCATATCCAATTGGATCAGTTGTTATTGAAGGAACATATTATCAAAAAACAAGGTTAATTGATAGTGGTATTGAATTTATTGAATACAAGACTGGAGAAAAGGTTTTACATTGTTGTAACCATGTTATAGCAACCAAATTACAATTTGAAGTAGTACAAAGAAAACGACTTTGTGGAAATCAAAAGTGGAAATTCCCTATTGAAGAACATGAAAAAATTCTAGAGATAATAAAAAGTAGAGAGGATCCTAATAATGCATTGTTTGTGGAGCTCTAGTTTACCTATGTACTTATTGTGGAGCTATAGTTGAGTTATGCTTGTATAGCTCTTATACTTTCATATTTAATATTGACAGGATATTTGTTTTATAATTTTTTTTACATTGGATCATTTATCTTGGATAGGCAAAGTTAGACATGTATTGTTATTTTTATTTAAGTTCGACATGAATATCTCATTTAAGACTAGGTCTCTGAGGACCTCCCCTTAAGACAACCCCTTTAGTATTTCTATGTATTTATATGTACATTGTTTATGTTTTCTTACATATGATTGTTAATGTTGTTATGCATTTATGTACATATAATCTTTATATGTTCTTATATGTTACATTCTTGATGTTTGTATATAATCATTATGTTCTTGCATCTACTAAATTTTACTAATTAAATGTTGTAACATGCATTCTTTAGGTCATACTCTTTATATGCTCTTACATGTATATGTTATATGAACTATGTTACATATTACATACATTATATTTATTAATTAATTTTTGTTAATTATAGTTAATTAAGAATGCATGTCATTAAATATAGTTAATTAGAGTTAGATTAAATATAGTTAATTAAGACATGTCATTAAATAGAGTTAATTATTAAGACATTAAATATACTTAATTATACTTATATTAAGACACGTCACTAAGTATAGTTAATTAAACTTAAATTAAGGCATTAAAAATAGTAACATGTATGTATAAACATGAATATTGAACACATATACATATGTATATTAAATTTTATTAATTAAATGTTATAGTTCATGCATTCTTTCTAGGTGATCATAGTCTTTATATGTTCTTATGTACATGTATATGGTATATTCTTATGTACATCGACCATTAAAATTATATAGTTAATTACACTTAGATTAAGGCATTAAGATGAATAACATATAGAAATATGTGCATAACACATACATAAGTTACATAAAAGATGAAGACATAAAAAGATCAATAAAATAGACGCGTACATTAAAAGATCAATAACATACATGTGCATATATCTGGAGAATATAATGTACCCATATCAAATGTATAAAAATAGATCATGTATCAAATGTCTGGAAATAACATATATAAAACATCAAAATCTCCATATAAATATTTATCTAGAAATAACATATAAAACATCATTTAGTGTCCATGATATAAACACGTATCTAGAAATAACATATAAAACATCAAAGTGTCCATATAAACCATGTATCTAAAAATAACATATAAGACATCAAAGTGTCTGGATATAAAATGTATGCATATGGAAATAACATATAAAACATCAAAATATCCATATAAATATGTATCTAGACATAACATGTGTGTAATAAAATAAAAAGGCCACATATGATCTAATCAGCTATATCCCCCCTCTTGATCCTGGGCCTTGTCCCCAAAAGGGCCTATCAACTACATCTGAACCCTGTGTCAAATGATAACTTGAACCATTTAATTATGTGTATAGAAAAATTATATCAAGATCTACATGTATATAAATCAAACATATATATATTCAAATTGTAACATACTTGGGACTCACAACGTGTAGGATCTGTTGGTTTCTGGAGATTAGCAAAATGTAACATACTATCACTCAAACCCTATAACACATACACAAACACACACATATAAATTAATTTAAACATATAGACATATTATTTACTATAATAAAAATAAATCTAAACATATAGAGATATTTACTGTAGCATTATGTAATGCTTTGCTGATCTGACTGATATCTGAATCATGTAATGAAAAAATAGTATCAGCATCCAAGTCAATAGTGCGGCCTTGATCTAAAAGCATGGAAGTAAATAGACCAAGCTATCTAGAACTAAGATCTTGAGTAGGGGGGGGGGGGGGGGGGGGGTGTTGTAGGGTTTTGAGTAGCTAGGGCTGCTATTGTAGCCTAGGCCTGTGTAGTAGTAGAAGTATAGAAGGTGCAAGAATGTCCTCCTACCTCTGTGAATCCTCTAGGACTGATGTACATGACAAAATATGTCTAATCTGAGAGCTTATGTGATGAAGTGGAATCCCTAAGAGTTTATATAATGCTCGATATGCATCTAAATATTAGATGCTAAATATGATGCCAAATGATCCAATGCATCCACCTCTAAGACTACAAAAATTTCTACTGGAGAAGGTATGTCTGCAACTCCATAATCATCATCAACAGGTGTGCTAGATGATGTAGCTGTAGGAGAGGTACCTCAAGACTATAGCATATATCTACCACATTGATAAGAAGAAATATCATGTAACTATGTGACGATGGTGGCAATGCTCGAAAAAATTTGTGTCCTAATTGTGTCATCAGGAACACTCTCACCTATAGCAGCCATTTGTGGACCTCTCGACATAACCAAAAGGTTTGGACCTACCATTTCCCATTTATTAATAGGTGCAAGAGTGTCCATGAGTCTAAATCTATCAGAAAGTCTCCCTTGACCCTGCCCAACATGCCTTGGATAATTTGTATAGTAAACATCATAGTGTAAATGAAATTTTGCAAACAATAGTTTGCAGAAATATAGAGGGAACTCATCCTTCTATGGCCATCTATGATGAGTAGCCAACCAATGAGGATACATCAATGGTGTGATGAGTGGATCAGTACACTTCATTGCAGAGTAGCCTCTGACTCTGTGACGATCTATGTAAGATGGAAACATGGATTTCACCATGCCAGTGGAAACCTTAGTGTCAATTTGTGTGTACTTCATAGTGCTAGTGACATTGTGAGATAAAGAAGAATAAAATGTCTCAATGCTCATATCATCAAAAGGGTTGTATGATTCAACTGTCTGAATCATACGAAATAACTCCTCTCACATCACTGTGACCTTCTCCCTATTAGGGAGGGTGGTAGAAGAGGAAAGTGAGGTATCCAAAACCTGCATAGCACGAGATAATCTCGCAACTATATCTCTAAATAACTACTGTCTATCATGAGATCGATCTATGTGTTGTACCAAACTTAGCACTCTGACCCCCACATGAACATTGGCATCCCCTGAGGATGCAGAAGGCCGATCCCTAGAACTAGATGCCATAATGTATATATGAAAATAAATATGAAGATATGAATGTGAAGCTACAAGAGTGATAAATATCTAGAGATCCGCACATGCATATATATACAAATATAAACATACAAGTGTATTTAAATTAAAATAATTAAAAGTTAAATTTAATTTGAAACACATGTACATATAAATACACAAAATTAAATGTATGGTGCTAAATTCATTCATGTAACATACATATTTATTTTAAAATAAGTTATCTTAGAGACCATATCTAATGTACATTGTAACGTGCTCATGCAAATGTGAAAATTAAATATTCGTACATGTACATGTATATGCAATAAAAATAAAATAAAATTTCTTGATTAAATGATAACTAAGTGTACACATGTATACATGCAATAAAAAAATACAATTCTTGAATAAATTCTAGATTTTAATGTAAATGCTTTGATGATTATGGGGACTGTAGATGAGAGTTAGGACATTGGGATAGAAAATATTGTTACTAGATAAGTAAATGAGTTTAGTTAGCAAATGTTAGTTTACAATTTAGAACTCATGACTTAATTTAGTAGTTTGAATTAGAGTTAAGAATGTTAATAAAGTAAATGGATATAGTTTTATTAAGGTTGATAGTAAGGTCGGTCTATTATGTGCTAGTAAACATATGAATACCTAATACAACCTATAACAGATGTAATGACCTAGTAGGAGTCCCTAGGTCCCCTTAACATATATATGAATAAAAATACCTAGAAATGTATCATAAGAGGTCATTATGTGTCATTTGGTAATGTAAGAATCATCATTAGCTAATAAGACCTATTATATCCTAATAATACATATTAAGGCTTATTAGAACCTATAAAAAATAGTATGACCTATTATAACTCCTATGTCCCCTTAAGACACACATCTATGGATAACGTATTGAAAAATGTAGTTGAAATAAGTGATCTTAATGTGTTGTTTGGTAATGTAAAACTCATTATTACCTGACAATACTTATTATGTGCTAGTAAACATATGAATACCTATTATAACCTATAACAGACGTAATGACCTAGTAGGAGTCCCTGGGTCCCCTTAACATATATATATATGAATAAAAATACCTAGAAATGTATAATAAGAGGTTGTTATGTGTCATTTGGTAATGCAAGAATCATCATTACCTAATAAGACCTATTATATCCTAATAATACGTATTAAGACTTATTAGAACCTATAAAAAATAGTATGACATATTACGACTCCTATGTCCCCTTAAGACACACATGTATGGATAATGTACTGAAAAATGCAACATAAGTGATTTTAATGTGTTGTTTGGTAATGTAAGACTCATTACTACCTGACAATACCTATTATGTGCTAGTAAACATATGAATACCTATTAGAACCTATAACAGACGTAATAACCTAGTAGGAGTCCCTAGGTCCCCTTAACATATATATGGATAAAAATACCTAGAAATGTATCATGAGGTCATTATCTGTCATTTGGTAATGTAAGAATCATCATTACCTAATAAGACCTACTATATCCTAATAATACATATTAAGACTTATTAGAACCTATAAAAACTAGTATGACCTATTACGACTCCTCTGTTCTCTTAAGACATAGAATCATGGATAACGTACCTAAAAACATATCATTTAACTGATCTTAATGTGTTGTTTGGTAATGTAAGACTCATTATTACCTAACATTAACTAGTTTTTAAAATGAACATCATCAATATCTAAGTGTGATTCATTCAGTTAGTAGAGGGCCTATGTTATGGTTAGAATGTGGTATGGGTTATGACTGTAGTTAATATAGGGTTATGCTAGAAGGTGTATTTAATGTCAAAATTAATTTCACCATAAGATATTATTGTTTCACCTCTAGATCCATAAAGTTATGTTAGAAACTAAACAATGTCCCCTAACGGTTTGCTACATTTTTTTACTAATGTTTTTCTACATTTTTACCTCATGTTTTTCTATATTTTTTAACTAATTTTTTTGACATTTTAACCTAATATTTTTATATATTTTAACCTAATATTTTTCTATATTTTAACCTAATGTTTTTCTACACTTTTAACTAATATTTTTCTACATTTTTATCTCATGTTTAACTACATATTTTCTAACAAATCAATTTAAATACCATTCTAAAACAATCTAAAATAATTAAAATAATTTAAACATATTAAAAAATAAACAATTTTAAGTATTTCACTCACAAAATAGGTAAAAAAAAACTACTTTAAGTACAATTAATATCTGTTAATCAAAAAATATGTTAAAAAACTATTAAAAAGTGGGGAGGAAAAAGCCACTAACCAGTTACGGCCAAAACACTTGACCTGCTCTCCAGAAATCTAGGGACTGCAATAGTGAAAATGATAGCCGCAAGAGCTTTATGGTAGTTTTATTGCGGCTTGGGGTTTCGACAGTAATCATTTCAGCCAAAAGGGTTTTCGCTGGTATGGTACGAGCCACGCAGGCATGCAAAACTACCACGTATGTTCGATCGTAACCATTCTGGTCAAAACTATTCTAGCCAAAAGCCTTCTAGTTGAAACACCAAAGGATATCACAAAGGGTGATACAGGTTTGTGCTTTTACCCATGCATAATGACCAAATTCATAACAAGTTTAACATTTTAAAATTTTCTTACCATCTTTTTCTCTTCTCACCAAAATGGATATTCCTTCCTCAATCTTCTTGTCTTCATTAGCTTTGGTTCTTCTAGAAGAATCTCAAGGGGTGCTTGCACTCCTTATCAAATTAGGTCAAATTTTTAGGGCAGTAGTACTAAAGGCTGCTTTGACTCATGTAAGTTCACCAAAATATCTTAGATCTACTTGATTTGATTCTAATCTTCCAAGTAATGCTTCATTAGTGAAATCCTTAGTGAAAGGCAACATTGACTGAAGCATCTATGCAATTGGTTTGAATGCTGGTGCAAAACTTTTCAAGATCTTCTATATGACTTCATCATCTTCTTTTGTTCCACCATGACACAGAATACCAATAACAATTTCTGATATGCTACCAATATAACTTATTACATATTCATCTTCCATCATTCTAGCATCTTGAAATATGGATACCCAATTCTATAGTCTCGTTATTTTTGCATGATCATCTCCTTCAAAACTAGATTCTAAAGCTTTCCAAATTTCATGAGATGTTACAAGTGATTTTACCTGATTGTACTCATTCTTTGGAAGTGTTTTTAGAAGGGCTTCTCTTTCTATCATGTTGCACATGAATATATCTCTTTCTTCTTTACTCCATCCTTCAAGCTTTTCTTCTTCAATAATTATCTTCTAACCTTTTGTCAAGATCCAATATCCTAGACCCATGCACAATAGATAAGTCTTCATCTTCTCATTCCAACTATCATAGTTGGCCCCATTAAATCTTGGACAATCCTTCCTAAACATATTCACCTTTGATCTCACAAAGTTGTTTTAAAAATTTTTTTTCTTCAAGGACATGAATGTCTGATACCAATTATTAGAATATATAGTTCACTGATATAACTAAAAGGGGGAGTGAATCAGTTATCTAATATAACTAATATCACAATTAATAATCTTAAACAACCTTAACCATATGCATAATGTAAATTGAAACTGCAACAAGATACTCATACACAAATAACACTAGATATGTCAACTAAGGAAACCCTTGATTAGAGGAAAAAGCATGGTGGGGATGGTACCCACAATATTATGTACTAATATAAAAATTTATTATTAGAGGATAGATGTTGCTAGGATTTTTTTACAACATTTAGCAATATGAGTCCCTATTAGGAGATTACAACCCTATTAGGATTTGTCCCAACCCAATTAGGAGTTGTGGAAGATAGTTGGACCCACTGCCCAAATACCTTCAAGGGCAAGACTAATGAACCCACTATCCACATGATCATTGTATCACTCCTCATAGAATAATAAAACTAAAATGTACTTCCTTACTCTATCTCTATCCTATTAACATAAACACATTCAATAAGCACTTTATTCCTTTTCATACTTCACACTTAAACAACAATCACAATACATAAACAATTTTTACAAATAAGGAAAACATATTTCCTTTATACAATATTGTAAGAATTTTCCTTATAGGAAAAATCACCCAAGATCAAAGAACTCTACCACAAGCACAATAATAGACCAAAAAGAGTATGATCAGAATATTGATATGTATTCAGTTCAATGTGAAAGTACACTAGGAGTGCCTGTATATAAAGGCCTCTAGAATGCTTCTAGAATGCATAGGAATTAGAAACATGATAAGTCATACAACCAGGGACATGTCCACCATGTTTGGATTATCCTCCATTAAGCACAAAAGTAAGTTAAATGAGGAGAGGATAAGCCTACAAAGGTGTAGCATGGAAAATAATGTTGTAAACACCATGTGCTAAATTAAGAGTGTGAATAATTGAGTTTCCTACATGACAACTCAATTAATGATGCAAACTCAAGTGTTGTAGACACCATGCACTGAATTAGAGTTGCTTACTTGTTTTTGTCAACATGATAACTCATAAAATTGTGCAAACTCCTAAGTGTCTCACCAAATAAATAATAAAATAATGAAAAATAATAAAATAATTCATGAACCTAAGTAAAATTAGGTAAAGTGTAAATATTAAATACATATTTACACCAATACCCCCCTTAAGTCCAACTTAGGGGAATGCCCTTAAGCTTACAAAACAGAGGATGAAATATATAATGGGTCATGGCTACTAGGCCATGTTAGGTACTCATGTACATAATGAAATGCAATCTCTCATAAAGTGGAGAAAGAGTGAAAACCTCATGGGAAAAACCCTCCCCCAAAAGGAGATATAAAAAGACAAGATGCATGGATCGATGGAGTCATCAAGACCCCCCCATTATGACATACATCATGTATATACAAAAGAGAAGTGGATGGACAAAACCCTTTAAGAGGAAAAAGTCCCCCACATAAAAGAGAAGAAGAAGTAGACAACGTAGTCCCCCACTAAATGTAGTGTTCCAATATAGAAGCCGATCCATGTCTGTTGAATCATGTTCTTGTTGATCAAATAAGTAAGATTGAAAAATGAGTGTCAACACCCTTAACCATCTTCACTATACATGTTGAGTATACAATGCAAGCTGAGCCAAAACTCTAACACATGCCAAGTTACAGATAGTGTTGAGTAACATAGGAAGTTAATAGGTCTTGAGTAACACAAGAATTCTATAGGTGCCAAGTGACACAGTAATTCTATAGGAGCTAAGTAACTAGGAAACACAATGGATGCCAAGCAATCCAGAATAGATGGTGTTGAGCATTAGTATTACTTCATGTGTCAAGCAATGCAGAATCAACATGAAAGTTTGTGCAATCAAAAGCCAAGATGTAAAATGATTATGCATGACTCATTACCTAATAAGGAGATAGGATCAAATCCTCTCGACCACCTATGCAATCCTCATGCTGCCAATCAAAAAATTGGAGACTCCATGTAGCCAATTTGAAAATTGGAGACTGCATTCAGCCAATGGGTGAATTTCAAGGGTTTGAGCAGGAACACTTGAATCAAGGATGCATAATGAACCACTAATATTTATAAGGGATTATTGACACCATTAAAAAAAAAAGTGTTGAAAGAGGAAGTGAGCATATAAAAGTTGGAAAGAAGAAGGAAAATCAGAGCCTATTATTAAGGTCATTACAAAACATTGGTGTCAAAGATTTATTGGAAAGGATGACATTTACACATCTAGTTGATTAGAACAAAACAAGGAACACAATCAACGGATTAGATCTAGCAGATATTAGTAATAGAAGAGTAGATCAAGTACCTAAGATCAGCATTACAGATTGCATTAGATCAGGTGTATTATGCTAATACGCTCTCACAATTGTATTAGGAATTTGGAAATTCTATTGACTCAGGTGGGTTTAAAAGCTCTATGTAAATCCTTTAATAGGTTGGCATTCTAAGTTGAATTTTCTTAAGTCCTCTAATAGGGCACACTCCTAATAGGGTGTAGAAATCCTTTAATAGGGTCACATTTAACAGTGTGTAAAGCCTTTAACATGGCAGGCCTTTAACAGGGCAAACCATCAAAAGCGGTTGAAATCAATTGCTATAGTAATTTTGTGGGTATCATCCCCACCTTAATTTTACCTTCTTATTCCTAGAGGGTTTCTGGGTCACCAAAATCTCAAGTGTTATGTGGTGATTCATGTTTGCTTCTCATGATTGATTAATGTTTATATGCATCCATGTTAATTTTTTGTTATATCTTATTAAGGATTTAAAAGTTAAGAAAAGGCTAGTACTTCTGATTCACCCCCCCCCCCCCCCCCGCCCCAGAAGCACTCTTCCCATTAAAAAATTCCAAAAATTGGTATCAAAGCCAAATTCTCTTAAGAAGAAGCTTAACAACTTGGAGGAAAAGATCTGGAGATGGAAGTCTTCAAACTTGGGAAGATCATTGAGAACCAAGTGATAGATGTGCATCTCGCTCAACACAAGGTAGAGGAAGCTAGAGAGGAATTAAGAAAATCCTTAAAAAGAAGGAAGGAAATAGCTATAGCCAAAAATGATATTCACTACAAGAAGATTGACACCAGACAAGTATTTGCCAAAGGGGATTCTAAAGAATTTGATGCAACAATAGTTGAACTGATGGAGAAAAATAGAGTTCAAGCAGAAGAGATAAGAAATCTTAAGATGGAGCATGACTCATAGGCCATGATGCTATGTGAAATCACTAAGCAAAAGAAAAGAGCAGTTGAGGATAGAGTCATGATGGAAGATGAAAAAAGAAATCTTGCAAATAGGCTTGAAGAAAAATGTACTGAATTAACAAGGATCTCAAACATGCAGATGGATACACTTGGCCAACTGATGAATCTTCATCATGAACTCAATATGAAAGATATTGAGATCTCTACTTTGAGAATGCAAAATGAATTGAAGAGAGAAAAAGAAATAGCAGAGAATCTCAACAACTCAAGTGAAGCTATCAAGTACTTTGAATAGTTGCTAAAATCGCCAAGATCAGCCCATGATACATGGATACACTAGCACTGAAGTTGGTGAATCATCTAAGAGTTTTGAGAAACGAAGTGACAAAGGTAAGGATCCTAAAATCACTTGTCATTATTGTAATAAAAAGGGGCATACTGCTGATTTTTGCAGGAGTAGAATGATCAATCAGCCAAACACGCCCAAAAGCAAGGGTTACTATCATAAGTGCAACATGCAAGGTCACATGACACAAGACTACAAGCCTAAAGTCACAAGGACACAAAGATTTGATGGATACTACCATAATTACAACAAGTATGGACATAGAGCCTTTCAGTGTACATCAAAGCCTATCTGGACACCAAATCAACATGTAAGGAGGGACAACTATGTATATCATATTGGAATATTCAAATAGGAATAATGCTTCTAAGAGTGGGGGGGGGGGGTGAATCAGAAGTATTGTACTTTGACCATTAAAATTTTTAACTAAAAGTAGATTGCATGCACATAAACACATCAAACAATTATGAAAAACACATATATGCATCACCACATAACACTTGAGATTTTGGTAACCCAGAAACCCTCCAAAAATAAGAAGGTAAAACTGGGGTGGGGATGATACCCACAAAAATTACTGCAGCAATAATGTTTAACCAGTTCTAATGGTCTTCCCTGTTAAAGTCTACAACACACTTTTAAATGTGACCTTGTTAGAGATTTTACAAACACTTTACAAGAAGTGTTACCTTGTTAAAGGATTTAATCACCTATTTAAAGAATCTTCAAAATAGCTATTAAGCTAACCTATCACCATAGGATTTCTTTTCTAATACAATTGCTAGAGAGTATTAGGTATAATAAACCTGATAGCTTGCAATCCTTTGATTGCTAAATATAGGCACTTGTTCTACTTTCTCTGACCTTGATCCTCTGTGATCTGATACTCTTCACTCTGAAAAATAGTTTTCCTTACAAACCCTCATCCATCCGCACATACAATGAGATTTAATCTTCCTTATAAAGACATTAGAAGACTTAGGGTTAGGTATGGATCTACGATCCATATTGAATCTTTGTTTCCTACTTATTCCTTTCACATTTACTATTAGTTGCATGCCTTCTCCATTTTCTTATTGGCTACATGTAGATTGCATAGGAAAGATAAAAGATTCATTCTTATCTTTTTAATCCTTTGAGATTTGTCATATGTCGGCCATGAAAATAGTTTACATCTATATTTCTAAAGTTACAAACTCATATGTGGATTCTATGTTGCTCGACACTTACTGATTCCAAATGCTTGGCACATGTAACAAATTCACTTACTCAGCTTCTATTATATTTCTATATTGCTCAGCATTGTCTATGACTTGGCACTCAAATACCACTTAGCACTTGTATCATGCTTGGCACCTAAGGGCTACTTAGCACCTGAAGATCACTCGGCACTTGATCTTCACTTGGCACTCGAAGGCTGTTTGACACCTAAAGGCTTTCCTGACTCAACTCATGTTGTGGCTTGACATACATGGTGTACTCAGCTCCAATGTAGAAAGTGGTTAAGTGTGTTGGCCCTCAAGTGTCAAAAACCATTTTGAGGCTAACAATCTCCCCCTTTGACACGAGTGACAAAAACACTTAACTGACCTTATGATTACATTTACTAATCTTCTTGGTGTACATATGGAGGTTTTAAAATCTTAATCAAAATTTTGTAATTTAAAATATATATACCTCAAAATTATTGTAACTCCCCCTGAGTTGATTGTGCCATTATCTGTGCTATCTTGGTAACCAAAATTTGATGTTTTATATCATGCTCCACCTTTTCATCTTATCTCCCCCATTCTCTCATCTCCCTCATTCTTGTCTCCCCCTTTTTGACACTTATGTCAAAGGGTTTTAAGGGTTAAGACCATATTTCACCAAAAATGTGTTGTTTACCTCCACAATCATCTTGAGAGCTGCATCCCAATTATGCAAAGCAATCTCCAATGATTTATGCTAGAGGGTAGTCTTTGTAGTAAGATGAATAAGTCCTTCTGAAGTAGAAAGATTAGGGTCTTTCTTGAGAACAGTTTCAGCATAAACTTGTTCTTTATGGAGGACTTCCAAATGTGGGGTAATGGAGGATTAGAGCTATAATAGTTTTTCCTTGATGGTGGCCTCTTTTGCTGTTAAGACATGTATCTCTTTCTAAGTGTGAAGCATTTGACCAAAATGTTTCTCACTTTGAGCTAGATCTTTTGGTAGCTACATGCTAGAAATATTCAAATTTCTCTCTAGGCTCATTATCTTTTGGCTAGTCTCTTGTGTGAAGTATGAAAAGTCACACAACTTTTTGTACAATGAGAATATATTCTCAAGTACCTTTTTCACTTTGTCTATGACCTTTTCCAATTTAATCTGTGAAAGTGCTATTTCACTAGATATTTTCTCTTTAACTTTTCCTTGAAATTTTCTTTCAGACTATTGCATAAATTTTGCATTTGTCTCTTGGTCTACATTTGCCATCTGGTCAACAATATCTGATAATTGCTCCATGATATGCTTTGACTCATCTAGTGACTACAAACTAAAGGCATCCATAAAGATGTCTTTTATCTCATGCATTGTTTGCTTTTGTTTATGTTGCGTCTTGAGTATTCCTTGCCTCTTTCTTCTATGCAAGGCTTCTTGTACCTCATTGATTTGGTCAATGTTTATTGTTTTTGAGTCATAACTTGGTATGACTATTTTCTCATCTAATTTAGAGTCTCCATAGTGAAGTACCCTTGCAACTTTGGTAGAACTAGATCCTGGTGCAGATATTTGCAGTGGCTATTGTGAAGGAGTTCCCGAGGTAGGAAAATTTATCAATGTTTGGATTGCCTCCTGCTCTTTAGGGGTTTCCTTTATTTTCTCCTCCTACTATCTACATTGATCAATTATTTTAATTTTAGGAAGTGCACCTTGAGTTTTTTCTATAGGATCAGATGTAATAGTTTGTCCTATTTTTTCTATTTCTTTTTCTCCTACTATACTTGGGTTCTGAACTGTGGTGTCAACTATGCCTATTGAAACAATTGTTGGCATTTGAAGTTGACCACTAGTAGTTGTAGAGATGATGGAAGGTGGTTCTTTTGGATTCACCTTATCTATAATTGTGTTTTCTACTAGTTTTTGTAATTCATCCATACTGACCAATACTAGATCTACACATAATCTTGCTTGTTGCATGGATTGGTCAAGGATTCTTTTGAGATCTTCTACAGTTAATGGATTGATGTTTTGAACAGAAGTGTTAGGAACATCTTGTACTATTACATTTTCTGCAGGTGTGATGGGTACATGAGGAAGGCTAGAAGTTGGCAATTATGTGTCTTGCACACTTTGATCTTGTTGCTACTCTTGCTCAGCTATTGCCATTTCATTTTTTTTTTGTGTCTCCTCCTTTGTTTCTTTCTTTTCCTCTTCCTTCCTCTCGTCTCCTTGTTTCTTTTCTTCTTCCTTCTTTTCTTCTTCTTGTTTCTTTTCTTCTTCCTTCTTTTCCTCTTCTTGTTTCTTTTCTTCTCTACCTTGCTCTACTTCTGTCTTCTCTTCTCTCCTTTTACTTCTCTCTTCTAGTGGAGAAGTAGCTTCTTCCTTGTATTCTTCTTTAAGAAAATCTTCAATCTTTTTTTACTAGTTCTTCCATGATTCTGTTGTTCTTTGTACAATATCTTCCATTTTGTTTTGGAGAATGAAGAATGCCCTGTATTTAGGTGTAAACCTAGTATTGTGCCTTTTGATTGCTTTCTCTTTTTGCTCCTTAGTCAAATCAGGTAGTATGCTTGCTAGTGTTGTTTCTCTCATCTCCTTCTCCATTCTCAAATAGAAATGCCATATGTCTTCTACAATTTTAGACAGTTCATCTGCCAATTGTCCATCTAGTTCAAGAGGAGTGTACTTGAACTGTGCCATTATTTCATAAACTAATTCTTCCATTCTATTATGTTCTTCTTTAGTGAACTTATTGAAATCAACTTTATTTATGTTGCTTAAATATCCATTCCCAATCTTTTTACATAATGTATTAATTGAAAGATGGCTTACCTTTTTAGATTGATCTTCTTCATTAGTATCAAGTTGAGCTACATATTTTCTTCTTTTCCTTGGCTCTTCCTATGTCTCCTTGATTAATTTCTTCTTTATAGCTTCCTCTTTAGCTTTTTGAGTAGAGGCCCTTGTTGCATCTCTAGTTGTTGGTTTTTGGGGTGATGGCATGGCAATTTTCTTTGGTTTGGGCTGAGCTAGAGGCTGATCATTTGCCTTTCTCTTCTTTGACTCAGCCTAGATTGGTGCTTCCTTGGCTTTTTCTTCCTCAGCACCCTCCTCATTGTCTTCACCTAGGCCTTGATTTAATTCCATTGGGCCTTGCTCTTGTTCATCCTCATTATCATTATCTTCTTCATCATCTTCTTCATCTTCTTCTTTTGTTGCCTCAATTCCTTTACCAAATTTCTTCTTTATTTTCTTCACCATTTTATCTTTCTTCTTAATTATAGAGGCAGTCTTTAATTTTGTTTCAATCTTGGATTTGACCATATCATATATGCCAAAATATTTGGTAGACTTGTCTATTCCTTCTAAAAGAAAAGCAGTGATAGCTACAAATGCTTCATCCACATCTAATTCATAACCAAATGGCCTTAGCCATCTAACCCTTGGAACTACTGCTTGAGTATAGGTGGAATCAACATAAATTAGGAAACATATGTCATTGATGTATTTTTCCACTAAGGAAACTGGTATTCTTACCCTTTGCTTCATGGATTTCTTGAAATCCTCAAAATAGCTTGTCATTTGGGCTTCAAAGTTATCACCCATCTGATCAATGAACTCATTTATTTGTGTCATTGAGGTTTTGTTAGAGTCCCAATTCACCTTTCCTTAAGAAGGAAACTCTTTCATAACATAAAAGAACATACACATAAGGACTAAACCAAATTTTCATTGTGCACCTTTTGATCTCCTTATAGCTCCTAGGTTTTCATTTATCTATTGCAAAAAAAGTTCTGACAAGTCATATGAATGATCTTTCTTTACCAGTTTGAATGCTACATCAATAGCTATGCATGGAACACTATTCAATCAACTAGATTTATAGAATTTGTGGGATATTATTCTCACAACAAAATTTAGGAGAGGATCAGTGATGGTATCAATCATCATACCTCTCTTATTCAATTTTGCCCCTGTATTTCTTTCAATGATTTCTTTGGAATCACTGCGCAGGGTCTTAGTTCGATATAGGGTTGGGAAACCCATAACCCTATGAACTATCCCTTTAGTAATCTTGACTGGACCTATTTCAAACCAAAAACATCCATTGTGTATTTTGCTAAGAATAATCCATATCCATTCAATTTCGAATACTGTAGGATAAACTAGGGCATTGGTCAAACCCTTTCTCTTGACTATCTTCTATTCATCCTTCAAAATTTTATTCTCACATAGTTTGTCATAGCTTTAGAAAATTTCAAGATCACCTATGGCACCAATTTTACATTTCTAACACTTCCTTACATCCTGTACGATAACTACTTTGGATGGAATAATGGATAATGCACTGATAGGGTCATTTTTGTAGGCAACTTCTGGAATGGGCTTGAATTCAGGTTGTTTGATTTCATTACTGACCAGTTGTATTTGATGACTTTCCTTCCCCTTACTGGTTCTAGACCCAGATGCCATTGTTTACAAAGCTAGGGTTTTAAAATGTAAACAAGCTTTCCAACTCTATGTAGCTCGGCACTTGAATGAAATACCTCAAGATCGATGAAAACACATTGTAAGAGGTTGCAATCTGCTTCGAATGCTGGATTCTCTTCTATGAAGTCACTCTACGCTCTTTATCTTCTTTCCTTCTTGATCGCGATGAGGAAAAATAATTAAAATCATGATAATATACACTATTTCCATCACATTAAATGCTCAACTAAAAACTCAACTTACACTACACTTCCACTTTACTCGGCTTCCATAAGAGTTACTCAAATCAGCATGAGTCATCAACTTGGTTGCTATTTGGAACTCGACATCCACTAGAATTTTACCTGGCATCCAAAGACTGCTCAACATCATTATTTAAAATTTTTTCTTGGCATCTTATTTCATGTAGATTTATACTTTGAATTGCTTCTTCATGGTTTAGGGCTGATGTATGATACTTCCTTATATGTATCAACCACATAGACTCATCTTTAGATTAATTGAATGAGAAATGATCACTTGACCTTGTCGGTGAAGTGACCCTTTCATTGGATGTATTTGATTCATTTTTTTCTCCCATGTCTTCTTCATGTTTGTTCTAATGTGTTCCACATCAATCTTTTCTTTGCCTTTGTTTGATTCAATTTTTGGTGCTTTTGACCTTGTAGGACAGTTTTTGCTGATATGACCAATTTTCAAGCAACTGAAACATGTGGTTTGGCTTAGCCACCTACTATAATTCCTTCTGAAATGTGTTCTTATGCAATTCTGGGGTATATGTCCATATTCTTGACAATAATGATAGCTATACCTAGTGTTGTAATCCCAATGGTACTCACTTTCATTTCCTTTTGTTTTTATTGGTTGATTTGATGTCCACATAGGCTTTGATCTGCATTCAAATAATTTGTGTCCATACTTCTTACAATTATGACAATGTCCATCAAATCTTTGTGTCCTTGTAACTCTGGATCTGCAATCTTGTGTCATATATCCTTGCATGTTGCACTTGTGATAGTAACTCTTGTTTTTGGGTGTGTTTGTTAGATTGATTCTTCTACTCCTACATACATTAGTAGTATTCCCCCTTTTTATTACAATAATGAAAAGTAGGTTTAGAAACCTCACATTTGTCACTTCTTTTCTCAACACTCTTTGATGATTCTCCAATTTTAGTGCCGTTGTATCGAAGTCTTGATGTATCATGGGTTGATCTTGGAAATTTCATCAATTGTTCAAAGTACTTGATGGCTTCACTTGATTTGTTGAGATTCTCTGCTACCTCTTTTTATCTGTTCAATTCATTATGTAGTTTTTCATTCTACATCTTCAAAGTAGAGATCTCAATATATTTCATATTGAGTTCATGATGGAGATTCGTCATTTGGGCAAGTGTATCCATCTGCATGTTTGAGATCTTTGATAATTCAATACATTTTTCTTCAAGTCTGTTTGTAAGATTTCTTTTGTCATCTTCCATCATGACTCTATCCTCAACTTCTCTTTCATTTTGTTTAGTGATTTCACATAACATTATGGCCTATGATTCATGTTCCATCTTGAGAGATCTTATTTCATCTGTTTGAATTTTGTTTTTCTCCATCAGTTTTGCTATTGCTGCATCAAGCTCTTTAGTGTCTCCATTGGCAAATAGTGTTTTGGTATCTATCTCCTCATAGTTTGTATCATTTTTAGCTATGGCTATATCCTTTCTTCTTTCCAAGGATTTTGTCAGTTCCTCCCTTGCTTCCTCTACTTTGTGTAGAGCTAGTTGCACATCAATCACTTGATTGTCAATAATCTTTCCAAGTTTGAAGACTTCCATATTCAGACCTTTTTCTCCAAGCTGTTAGACTTCTTCTTGTGAGAACCTATCAGCTCTAATACCAATTTTTGGAATATTCAAATAGGAATAATGCTTCTAAGAAGGGGGGGTGGGGGGCAGTGAATCAAAAGTACTGTACTTTGACCATTAAAACTTTTAACTAAAAGTAGATTGCATGCATATAAACACATCAAACAATTATGAAAAACACATATATGCATCACCACATAACACTTGAGATTTTGGTAACCTAGAAACCCTCTAGAAATAAGAAGGTAAAATTGGGGTGGGGATGATACCCACAAAAATTACTACAGCAATAATGTTTAACCACTTCTAATGGTCTGCCCTGTTAAAGGCTACAACACACTTTTAAATGTGACCTTGTTAGAGGATTTATAAAAACTTTACAAGAAGTGTTACCTTATTAAAGGATTTAATCACCTATTTAAAGGATCTTCAAAATAGTTGTTAAGCTAACCTATCACCATAGGGTTTCTTTTATAATACAATTGATAGAGTATATTATGTATAATAAACTTGATAGCTTACAATCCTTCGATTTCTGAATATAGGCACTTGTTCTACTTTCTCTGATCTTGATCCTCTATGATCTAATACTCTTCACTCTGAAAAATAGTTTTCCTTACACACCCTCGTCCATCCACACATACAATGAGATTTAGTTTTCCTTACACACCCTCATCCATCCACACATACAATGAGATTTAGTCTTCCTTATAAAGACATTCGAAGACTTAGGGTTAGGTATGGATCTATGATCCATATTGAATCTCTATTTCTCACTCATTCCTTTCACATTTACTATTGGTTGCATGTTTTCTCCATTTTTCGTATTGGCTGCATGTAGATTGCATAGGAAAGATAAAAGATTCATTCTTATCTTTTTAATCCTTCGAGATTCATCATATGTCAGCCATGAAAATAGTTCACATCTGCATTTGTAAAGTTACAAACTCATATGTGCATTCTGTGTTGCTCAGCACTTACTAATTCCAGATGCTTGGCACATGTAACAAATTGTCTTACTTGGATCCTGTTGTATTTCTATATTGCTTGGCATCGTCTATGACTCAACACTCAAATACCACTCGACACTTGTATCATGCTCCAAACCTAAAGGCTACTCGACACCTAAAGATACTCAGCACTTGATCTTCACTCGACACTTGAAGGCTGCTCGGCACCTGAAGGCTTTTTTGACTCGACTCGTGTTGTGGCTCGGCATACATGGTGTACTTAGCTCCAATATAGAAAGTGGTTAAGTGTGTTGGCACTCAAGTGTTAAAAACCATTTTGAGGCTAACACATCATTATGATTGGGACTCCAATACAAGACAAAGTTGTTATTATTGTGAAGAGTATGGTCACATACCCCAGAATTGCATCAGAACACATTTCAAGGGGAAATATAAAAGATGGTTGAACCAAACTACTTGTTTCAGTTGCTTGAAAATTGGAAATGTCAATAGAAATTGTCCAATAAAGGCCAAGGCACCCAAGACTAAAGTAAATAAGGGCAAAGAAAAGGTTGATAAGGAACACATCAAAATAGACATGAAGAAGACATGGCAGAAAAATGATGGACCAAGTACATCCAATGGAAGGGTCACTTTACCCAAGATATCAAGTGATCATATCTCATCCAACTAACCACAAGATGAGCCTATGGGGCTGATACATATAAGGAAGTATCATACATTAGCCCTAAATAGAGAAGAAGCACTACAAAGTAAAAATCTATATGAGGTAAGATGCCAAGACAAAATTTGAATGATGATGCCGAGTTGTCTTTGGTTATCGAGTGAAACTGCTTTGGAAGCCGAGTTAAAAAGTCAAGTGGAAGCTGAGCAAAGCCTATAAGTGGTTGCTGAGTTATTAACAAAGTTAGTATATGTCGAGTGAGAATGGTTGTCGAGTAAAATGGAATGGATGCCAAGTTGACAACCTTTGGAAGTTGAGTGAGAAGTGAAGGTACAAGAATGCATTAAATGGAAGGTTTTTTGAGTAGCTTAAAGGTGAAAATCGATTCATTTTGAGCCATTCAAATAAAGAACAATTACCAGGAGCATGACTAAGCAATTTTCAAGAATTCAATTAGCAATTTGTAGAGATTCATCATCAACCTAAGAGATCTCAAGCATTTAACCAAGTATTTCCTTCAAGTGTCGAGCTATATAGTTTATGAAGTTTTCTTTAAACATTAAACCCTAGTTCAACCAAAATGGCATCTAGTTCAAAGTTGACCAAAGGGAAGGAAAGCCATGAGATTCAGCTTGTTAGTAATGAGGTTAAACAACTTGAGTTTAGCACATACCATAGGTAGCATACAAAAATGATCCCGCAGGTGCATTTTCTATGATTCCAGAAAAAGTCGTTATGGTCCAAGACATGTGTAAGTGTTAAAACTATAAGATTGGAGCCATAGGAGACCTATAAATCTTTAATTCCTATGATAAACTCTATGATAATGGTTTATTGAAAGATGAGTTTTCAATTGTAGAAAAGAAGGGTTTAACCAAAGCCCTAGTTTTTCCAATCGTATTTAACACTAAGTGGATATGTATAGTACTTAAAAAAATTCATGATAGATCATTTTGGTTAGAGAAAGGACCAGTTAAAATTACTAAAAAGATGGTTCATAGGGTCACAGGTTTTCCAACCCTAGATCAGCCAAAGACATTGAGAAGTGATAAGAATGAAAAAAATTGAGAAAAACATAGGAACAAAGTGGAACAATAGAGGCATGACCATAGACACCATTTTTTATCCCATTCTAGATTTTTCTGTAAGGATCATATCACATAAGTTTTATCAATCTAGCAGGTTGAATAGTGTACCCTACATAGCAGTGGATGTGGCATATAAGCTTGTAAAGAAAGACCACACCAATGACCTTGCAAAGCTCATGTTGCAGTAGATAAATGAAAATCTTAGAGCAATTAGAAAGTCTAAGGGATAAAATTGTAAATTTGGGTTAGTATTAGTATGCATGTTCTTTTATGTGATGAAGAAATTTCCTTTATTTGGCAAAGTCAACTAGAGTCAGAATAAAAAATTTGTTGATGAAATTGATGATTACATTGCACAAATGGGAGATAGCTTTGATGATCAAATGACTATCTATTTTGATGATTTCAACAATGAAATGAAGAAAAAAATGAGGATACTAGTCTCATTGGTGAATCAACATGAGAATGATATATGCTTTCTTGCTGACATTGATTATACTTACATCCAAGCAGTCCTTCCAAGAGTAAGATAGCTTGGACCATTGGGATATGAGCTTGATGTTGACCAAGATTTAGCAACCATCACAACACTACTTGTAGAGGAGATGGATAAAACTAAAAAGGTATTTAGAACCTATAATGTTGTCAGATCAAGGGTGGTAATAGAACTTAAGATAGCCACAATAGTCAAGAAGAAGGACAAGCTAGTAAAGAAAATAAAGAAGAAATTTGGTGTTGAAGCAACAAGTGCAACAGGAGAAGTAGAAGAAATTAGTGAAGATAAAGATGAGCCAGAACAAGGGCCACTTGAATTGACACAAGGCCAAGGTGAAGACAAAGATGAGAGTGCTAAGGAAGAGGAAGCCAAGAAAGCACACATCAAAGGCAAGGTCATCAAAAGAAAGGCAAAGATGCCTCCTACTCCTTAGCCTAAACCAAAGAAAGCTACAATGCCAACACCCAAGAATCCAACAACCAGAGCTACAAAAAGGGCCGCCACACAAAAAGCCAAAGAGGAAGCTATTACAAAGAAGAAAGCAACCAAGAAGGCACAGGAAGACCCAAGGAAAAGAAAAAGATATGTGGCTCAACTTGATATTGATGAGGAAGACCAATATGAAAAGGTAAGTCATTCTCCTAAGTCTTTAGTTGATACATTATGTGAAAAGATTAGGACTCGAGACTTAAGTGACCTAAAAAAGATTGACTTCAATAAGTTCACTAAAGAGGAACAAAATAGGATAGAAGAATCAGTCTATGCAATGATGGCACAATTCAAGTATACACCTCTTGAACTAGATGGACATTTGCCAAAAGAATTGTCTAAAATTGTAGAAGACAGATGGCATTTTTGTTGTAAAATGGAGAAGGAGATGAGAGAATCAACCCTAGCAAGCATATTGCTTGATTTGACAAAGGAATAGATAACTAAAGTAGTCAAAAGGCATAGCAATAGGTTTACACCTAAGTATAGGGCATTCTCTATTCTCCAAAACAAAATTGAAGAAGTTGTACAAAGAACCAAAAGATTGTGGAAGAATTTATATAAGAAAACTAAAGATGTCTTTGAAGAGGAATACAAAGAAGAAGATACTACTAAGCTAGAAGAGAGAAGAAAGAGGAGAGAAGATAAGATAGAAGTATAGAAAAAGGTTAAAGAGGAGGAAGGAAAAGATGAAGATAGGGGTATTGATGGGCAACAAGACCAAAGTGTACAAGACAGACAACTACCACCTCCTAGCCCTACACACACTTCCATCACACCTACAGAAATCATAAAAATTAAGGATGTTATTGACACCACAAGTCAAAACATCAACCCATTAACTATAGAGGATCTCACTAAGATCCTTGACCAAACAACTCTTCAAGCACAATTGTGTACAAGTCCCATATTGGTCAGTGTAGATCAGCTCCAAAAGTTAGTAGATAAAATCAAGAAAGGTGAGGTGCCACTACAAGAACCACCTCAGAACATTCAAATTACTGGACTATCATGTCTACCAAGAATAGCCATGCAAGCTCATCAAGAGCCAAGTGCAACATTAGGGGAAGTCACAGGTACATTATTATAGATAACAAGTGCACCCCCAACAGTAATGACACAAGAAGAGGATAGGGAAGAAACATAGGATAAGGAGGAGTCGGCAATAAAAACTTTGGTTGAATTGAAAAAAATAGGAACTCCTACCAAACCTATTTAGATGCCAAGTACTGACATGTTGACCTTACAAGTCAGGACACTGGGCTCAAGTTCTACTAGGGTAGCTAGGACCATTCATTATGGTATTCCTAAGATTCATGAAGAAATTAAAATACCTTATTATGATTCAAGCACTTTAACTGAGGAAAAGATGAATGAGATACAAAGCATCGGATAAGAGAAGAAGGCAAGAGGCATTGAGGAAAGAGATCAAATACAAGCAGGCAATGAATGAGATCAAAGATATATTCATGGATGCCTTCAACCTACAACCTCTAGATTCAAGCAGGCCAATCCTTGAGAAACTATTTGATATAGTTGAACAAGTAAATAATGAAGACCATGATACAAATGTAAAGCTAATGGAATGATTAGAAAAGAAGTTTCTAGGAAAGGTCAACCAAAAGATAGCTAATGGAATTATTTTCGGACAGGTTGACCTAGCCAAGAAATTGGATAAGGTAAAGATTGTACTAGGGAACATCTTTTCCATTTACATCAAATTGTGTGATTTCTCTAGGTTCACACAAGAAATAAATCAAAAAATTCTAAACCTTGAGAGAAAACTAAAGCTCTCCAGTATGCAACTACCCTCAAATCCTACATAGAGTGAGAAGAAATTTTCTCAAATGCTTCACACTTAGAGGGAATTAGCTGCATTATCAGCAAAAGAGGCCACTATTAAAGAAAAACTAATGCAAATACAAGCCTCTATTACTCCTAATTTGGAAGTATTACACAAGGAGAAAATGTATGCTAAAATAGTCCTCAAGAAGGATCCAAATATTTCTACACATGATTGACTAGTAGATCTAGTAGTAGAGCTTGCAATCCAACACAAGTCATTGGATATTGCATTAAATAACTAGGATGTAGCTCTGAAAATACTCCTTGAGGTTAGTAAAACATTTTTGGCCAAGCATGGCATTACTATTTAGAACCCTTTGACATCAGTGTCAAAAATGGGGAGATAATGTAGGAGATAATATTTAAAGGGGGAGATATATTAAAGGAGGAGAAATGTAGGAGGAGAAATGCATATAGCAAGAAGATAAGGAGATAACAGGATCAAAAGGAAAGAATAGGAAAGAAGTAGAGAACATCAGGAACAATGGCACAAGATATCAGAATTCATGACATGATAAGGCATAATCAACGCAGGGGGAGTCATAAGGTATATTATTGTTTACAATATGTTTTTGAAATTTTGTATAAGTGAAGCATGGACACACAAGGATTGGATCATGAATGATCAGTTAAGTTTTTTTGACACTCATGTCAAAGGGGGAGATTATTGATCAAATAAGTAAGATTGACAAATGAGTGTCAACACACTTAACCATCTTCACTATACATGCCGAGTATACAATGGAAGCTAAGCTAGAACTCTAACACATGCCGAGTTATAGATAGTGTTGAGTAACATAGGAAGTTAATAGGTGTTGAGTAACATAAGAAGTTAATAGGTGTTGAGTAACATAGGAATTCTGTAGATGCTGAGTGACACAATAATTCTATAGGAGCCAAGTAACCAGGAAACACAATGGATGCCAAGCAATCCATAATAGATGGTGCCGAGCGTCAATATTACTTCATGTGCTGAGCAATGCAGGATCAATGTGAAAGTTTGTGCAATCACAAGCTAAGATGTAAAATGGTTATGCATGACACATTACTTAATAAGGAGATAAGATCAAATCCTCCCAACCACCTATGTAATCTTCATGTAGCCAATCAAAAAATTGGAGACTGCATGCATCCAATGGGTGAATTTCAAGGGTTTGAGTGGGAACATTTGAATCAAGGATGCATAAGAAACCACTAATCTTTATAAGGGGGTCTTGACACCATTAAACAATGAAGTGTGGAAAGAGGAAGTGAGAATAGATAAGTTGGAAAGAAGAAGGAAAAGTAGAGCCTATTATTAAGGTCATTGTAGAACATTGGTGTAACAGATTTAGTGGAAAGGATGACATTTACACATCTAGTTTATTAGAATAGAACAAGGAACACAATTAGCAGATCAGATCTAGTAGAGATCAGTGATAGAAGATTAGATCAAGTACTTGAGATCAGCATTAGAGATTACATTAGATCAAGTGTATTATTCTAATACTCTCTCACAATTGTATTAAGAATTTTTAAATCCTATTGAGTTAGGTGGGTTTAATAGCTCTATGTAAATCCTTTAATAGGGTGGAAAAATAAGTTGAATTTTTTTAAGTCCTCTAATAGGGTACACTCCTAATAGGGTGTAGAAATCCTTTAACAAGGTCACATTTAATAGTGTGTAAAGCCTTTAATAGGGAAAACCATCAGAAGTGGTTAAAATCAATTGCTATAGTAATTTTGTGGGTATCATCCCCACGTCAGTTTTACCTTCTTATTCCTAGAGGGTTTTTGGGTCACCAAAATCTCAAGTGTTATATGGTGATGCATGTTTGCTTCTCATGAATGTTTAATGTTTATATGCATGCATGTTAATTTCAGTTATATGTTATTAAGGATTTAAAAGTTAAGAAAAGGCCAGTACTTCTAATTCACACCCCGCCTCCTCTCAGAAGCACTCTTCCCATTAAGACATTCCAATAGTTCCTACCCTTTGGAAGAAATAATGGTAGTTTTATAGGTGATATGCATTCCCTATGTGTAGAAAGAATCTTGATGATGAAAGGTGTCTCTATAACCTTCTCAAATGTCTCTATGTCGATATTAATGGTAGCTCCTTCTAATACTATAGAAAAGAAGAAGTGTAGATCTAGCAAGGATGTGTTTAGAACCTATTCCAAAGAACCAACTATCTCCTCAAATGATAAAGAAACCTCCTACAACTGTTGTTCATAAGGATCCACAATCAAATCAACTTGTGAAGAATGATCATGTAGAGAATGGACAAGAGGGTCAAAGTAAACCCTTGCAACAACTAGACAAGGATCTTCCTCATCAAAGAAAAGTAGTATATCATCAAAGAAGTATCCCAAGTCTACTATGTGTGATTCCACAAAAAAACCTAAAATGTTTTCCAAGAAGTCATCGACTAATGTTGGAGCTGGAAGATAAAGTGTACTCTATTGTGCTAGATCAATCACTATGGCTATGGATAAAGTATTTGCCTCAAGAAAGAGAAGATTAACAAAATTGAGGATATCTCCCACATCTTCAATGTGAGACTACATGAATAAAATGACAATGTCTGGAAGGAGGTCACTGGATGAAGGTAAAGTAGGAATACATGAAGTGTCCTACTGCACTAAATCTTTAGCATCTATGACTAGAATAGGAATAGTAGGAGCAATAGGAGCATCTATAGCTATGATCTCATCTAGAGAGGATGAAATTAAAATTGGAGGTAAAAGATCTTTTGGGAATGGAGTAATTTGTGGATCTTTATACATCTCCCAAAGATAGATCCAAATATTATATGGATCAGTGGACTCCATGTCATCAAGTGAATCCATAACATCCATATCAATAAATAGATAGAGATTACAACAAATTAGAGTGCTTGTGTTTGCATGGTAGGTATGTCCTCTCGCATATGGTAGTGCATTGTGTCGACTAAGATATGTAATAGCTAATTAACTCCATTCCTGATATTTATTTCGTGTCAAGATAACTAAATCTTCCTCTTCCATGATGTACTAATCAATGTACCCCCAAAAATGAAAAACAAATGAATTAATCCCCCTAATGAATGATTTTGGTGCTTTATAGGTAGTGCATGTACAATAGCCAATTCGGGGCTTATTTTTGAAAGTAGTATTTCTATCCATACAACCTATAATCTAATTGTAGATCTAGAAAGTAGACAAAAAGTTATGCACTTCTAAAAAAAAATGGAACTTGATTATGTGTCCAAATGAGCCCATACAAAGTATTTGAAGTGGAAAAAATTGGGATTTGTGAGTTGCAAAAAAATTTAGGAACATAGATCTCAAACCACCTACACCAATGTGTAGATCACAAAATTCTAGCCCAAAAAAAAAATTGCTCATAGAAAGGAGTCTATATGAGGGAGATATCACTATTTGAAGATTGTTACTATAATTATTTTCTTTAATTACTAGTTTTACGCCTCTAAAAACCAAATGGCTCTAGATTTTTCCTCAGATCTCTGATTTGGGTGAAAGAAAATTTGATTTGGGGCTTCTTTGACTTTCTGAATGTGATGCAAATATCTATTTTCTGTCCAACAAGTTTTAATCTTTACGTGCAAAAAGCTCTCCTACTAGCCTTATGGCCATTTTTTCTAGAAAAATAATGTAGATCCAAAAAAATTTGGAGAGATGCAAATGAAAAAATGTTGATCTAAAAATTAAATTTAGAGATCTAAAATGATCATACCAAATTCATAAATCAGGCTTTAGGTGTTAGTTTACAAAAAAAATTGCCCCAATTTTGACTATGGCCCAACATAGGTAAATTTATAATCAATTCACCAAATCAACATTTTGGACGCAATGGCGAGGTCCACTTTGGCTCTAAACACTCCAAATCTAGGTTGGGGTGCTAAAGCATGAATGGTCTCAAATGGCTATGTGAAGAGAATCTCCATGAGCTCTGATACCATGTAAGAATTTTCTTTAGGTAAAGAACTCAAGCACAACTAGAATAGTAGAATAGAAAGAGTATGATCAAAATATCGATATGTATTGAATTCAACGTGAAAGTACATTAGGAATGCCTATATATAAAAGCCTCTAGAAAGCTTCTAGAATGCATAGGAATCAATAACATGATAAGTCATACAACTAGGCACATGCCCACTAGGTGTGGGTTATCCTCCATTAAGCACAAAAGTAAGCACAATGATGAGAGGATAAGCCTACAAAGGTGTAGCATGGATGATAATGTTGTAGACACCATGTGTTGAATTAGAGTTGCTTACTTCTATGTTGTCAACATGAAAACTCATAAAAGTACGCAAAATCCTAAGTGTCTCACAAAATAAATAATAAAATAATAAATTAACCTAAGTAAACTTAAGTAAAGTGTAAATAGTGAATATGTATTTACACCAACACATATCTTTATAATAATTCCCTAAGTTGGCCTTGAGGCTTACCTAGTTAATTAAAATAAGATAATTAATTAAATTACAATTACAGTACCATTATTAGCTCATTGTTTATACAAAAATTTATACGTGTGATACTAAGGCTTGTGCACTTGTTGAAATCATCATCTGAATTTCCTATATCATTTCCTAACAATGCATGACTTCATTACATCTAGGATGTAAGATAGACAACAATCAATAGGAACTAATTTTACAATACTCTATCTCTTAACTGCTCTCTATAAATTGGGTACAACTTCCATATGCCTTCAACTTTGACTCTATGCACTTAACCAGATCATCAAGATACTATGATGTACATGTCCATAACTATGCATGACCAAACAATCAAACTTGTCTATACCATCAAGATCTTTGTCTGCTACTTTGCTAGTCTTTACAAAAATAATGTTATATTGACATCAATGACAAATATAGTCATGAATGCAACATATCAATACTCTCTAATACTTAGGATAGTCCCCTAATGTAGTATCATCATCATTCATGCTAATAAGTTATTTTAATTAGTGATAGAGAATAATGGATAAAAGAAACTAGCTTGAATGTTGATGAGAAATTTACAATATAGGAAAGGATGCTTGATTACAATTTAGATGATGTACAACTACTAGTCAAATTTCTAATAATAAAAATATAGAATAGGAACTATTATATAAAATAGATCATAAGAACAAAGAGAAAAACCAAGATCAAAATTCAAAATAGGATAAGAAATACTTGAATAGAGTGCACTAAGAAATGTAGCAAGGAAACACCCTAAGAAGGAGATTATTTTTGTTGTATTTATATAGAAACCAAAATAGGGGGCCTAACCTTGTGGTATAGAGGAATAGAGACTAATCAAAACTTATCCCCTACTATCTAACCAATCCCCTTTCTAGATATTTTAAATATCATAATTATTTTAACATTTAACCCCATAGTATTGATCTTTAAAACACTAAAATTAATACTATGCCAAAAAATGATTCAATAGCTGAAATTACATATGCTAATTATAACAAAATTAATACCCATGCTAATTAAAAAAGAAACCAAGAACACAAAGTTTATAGCTAACCATAACATTAAATAAAATTAAATAAAAGAAAGCACATGGGCTAACTTCCTTCTATCTCCTCCAATTGTCCTCCTTCTTTTCATCAAGATCCTCCATGACCAATTTCTCCTCCTCCTCCTTCATAATCTTCCCTAGAAGTGTCTTAAATCAGTCATCCACCAGGAAACTATAAAGAGAGTGGGTAATCTCACTCTCTTTTTAATCTTCCTTTGAATCCTTGTTCATGTTCAAAAAATAGAGTGGTGGTTTCTAAGGGCATGAATCTCATAGAGAACACCATAAGGGTTTTAACCTTATGACATAGGGACTCCCGATTATCAAACAAGTCATGCATCAAATTCTCCACTCTAGATAGCTTGCTTTTACTCTAGTCGTCCCCTTGGCCATGGTGCCCCTACTTCTCCCCAATCTTAGAGGCATCCTTTATCAGGGAAGTGATATCTTCTCTTAAGTTTTTATCGAGGGCTAGGTTGGATTCTAGAGCATCTAAAACATGAGATAGGATAGGAACCTCCTTATCCCCTAAACCAAGTTGCATGTCCTTCCTCTTTCTTTTAGTGGACCTCCTTTCACTTTCCGTAGACTTAGAACTCATTTCTTTCTCAAGGGGTATCTTAAACATTTCCATTTTGAGTTTTTACTGGACATCCTCATTATTTTATTACTCCACCCAATATTAGTATCAGATTCAATAATGCCTATGTTGTATGCACTACTCAAGGGCTTATTGTCCACCTATTTTGAGGCCAAACTAGGGCTAGGGTCTATAGATATTTGGGGAGTAATAGTGGTGAGATGGTTAACCAAAACAGGCAGGTTGAGGGAAAGTTGGAATTTCTATAGTTTGAACATGAAGTCCTACTAAAAAATGTAAAATGGTCTTCCTTCCTCACTCTTTCTCCTAACACTAAACACACTATCCTCCATCAAATGCAAAATAACATGTAGGAAGGAAATAAGGTCCTAGATCCTTAAATGGTTTATAATAGGAAATTGGTAGTAATTGAGCACCTAGTTTCAATCTTTGAGGGTTATGTAGCACACAATGGCATAGAAAACATTATCCCATGTTTTGGGGAGGTCTTCCCTTTAAAATAACCCCTCATGAAAATAGGCTCTTCATTGGAGAAAAATAATTTTCTCATACTTGCTTCATCTCAAACCTTGCCCTACTTCTATCAATGTTTTCCCTCAAGAGATAACCTACCAACCATTACAAGAAGTTTCTCAGTCATTTTGAGCACCAACTCATTAATGTTCACCTTCCTATTATTCCATGTGTTGATGAATTATTGGGACACATGCTCATCACACCCTTCAATTCTCTTCATGAATGATAACAAACCTCCTTCACTAAGATAAACCCATGCCCCCTCACTTTCCCTCACATGGTCCTAAATCCTATTATGTTCAATGTAGTCACTAGCACCCATGTCTTCACCAAGATCAGTCACCAAATTTTTAGCATTCAAAAACATCTCCTTATTTCAAGAAAAAACTTAGAATCCAAGGCCATTTAAAGATATACTACAAATAATGAAATTGGGAAAGAAAATAATTTTCATAATAAAATCACAAGGCTTCACATTTTCCAATACTTGTCTAGCTTGTGCACATGTGGATGACACATTTCCCATCAAATTTAACCATTACCAATTGTACATTGAGTGTGGTGTTGGAATAACAAATGGGAAACATATACTTCCTAAGAGGGGGGGGGGGGGGGAGGTGAATCTGAAGTATTAATCATTTTCCCATAAATTTTTTAATTTAAAAAAATGCATGCATTAACATATTGAAATGACATGTAAACTAAATGCATCTGCATAAACACTTGACACTAGATATGATTACCTAGAAACCCTCTAATAAAAAGGTAAAACTAGGCTAGGGATGACACCCACAATTCTTCACTACAATAGCAATAAAGTGTTACCTATTAAGGCTACATAGTTTGACCACATTTATGATGTACGCTATAAAATGCCTACCCTATTAAAGGCTTACAAAGGATTGTTAGATCCTACATTGTTAAATTATTTAGAACACCCTATTATAAGTGTGTATGGTTAATGGACTTTCAAAATATTCACTTGGAATGTCACCCTGTTAAAGGATTTTACAATGACTACTAAGTCAACCTTAGTCCAAAGGTTTTCACCTTACTGATAAAGTGTTGGATACAATTGTTAATTGTGTATTGTCTTTGATGTTACACAAATGTCATATTAGCAATCAGACAGAGTCTATCGAGCTCAGATGGTTAGCAAAGCAATTTATAGTGACTACTGAGCGTTCTTGAACATTACACAGTAAGTTAGCTCTTACCGAGATCACTCAGGCATCAAAGGATTTTGTATCAGAAAGTTAATGTTAACCGAGCTCCCAAGGATAACAAAGGGAAAGTCAATGACTACGAGTTCACTCGGTCATCGAAGAAAAGGTTAGCTTTTATTGAGATCACTCGGTAAGTGAAGGAAGGTCAGTGTTTACTGAGTTAACTCGGTCTCCAAAGGAAGTTGCAAGGTTTGCAGTGTTTACCAAGCTTCACTTGGCTAACACTGGGGAAACCATTCTAAAGCAGTGGTCACTGAGCTGGGTCAGGTAGTGAAGAATTTTTTTGTTCTAAAGAATTAAGTTTTGTGCAATGTTTGTAGCTAACTGATTTAATATTTTTCAGTTGTTATAACTTGTAATTGAGTCTACTTGACAATCTATAAGGTATATATGAAAGGTCAAGTTGTGAATTCATGAATATGTAAGAGTGTGGATGCATAAGAGTGTGAATTTATAGATGTAAATGGAATGAGCGGATATTGAATATATGAGTGAATGTTGTGGAAGGATTAGATATCCTTATTGAGCTGCAAAGTTGTATTTGATCAGTGAGGATCTAGTGAAGCAAAATAGAGATCTATATTCAACAAAGATAAGTTGCATATATTTCAGATCACTTCATTTGCTTCTTTCTAATCATTATAACAGTGATTTAAAATATCTTAACAGAGTTGGTTTAACAGCCATTTTGTAAATCCTCTAACAAGGTCACAATTCAGTTGAATTGTTCTAAAAACCTCTGACAAGGCCACACCTTATAGGGTGATTAAATCCTTTAATAGGATCACACCTAACAGTGTGTTTTGTAACCTTTAACAAGGTTGGCTCCTAATAGGGCTCACTTCAGAAGAGTGAAAATTGGTGACTAATTACTTGGTGGTTTTTCCCATATTGGGTTTTCACATTAAATTTGGTGTCTCTTTTGTTCATGTTATTTATTTTATGCATGCATGTCAATCACTTTAAATGCTTAATAAATTAACATAACATCTATCAAGTTCTAGCATTTATTTGTGTGTTTACCGAGTGTCAGCACCAACTATATTTTAAAGACATCTAGGAATCTGTGGATTTATTTTTGTGGTAACTGATTCACCCCTCCCCTCTCAATTACTCCATCTCTATTTCCAACAATTGGTATCAGAGCTTTTGGTGATTGCAGGATAAGATTTCAAGGATCTAAGCCAAAGATCAGGATGTCTTATAAAAGGGAAATTCTAAGACTTAATAGGAACAACTTCTCAGCATGGCAAGGGTTAATGAGACTTCATCAAGCTTTTTTTGGAGACATAGGACTAAAATACCTTGATGAAAAATATAGAGAACCAACTGGTACACTATCTATCAATGATATTGTTGAAAAGAAGATTCACAACATTATGATGATAGATATAGCATCTACTTTGAGTTATGATGAATTTGATGATATCAAGGATTGCAAATCTACTTTTGAAATGTGGAAAAAGTTCAAAGAGATCTATGGAGGAGATGATAATGTTAGAAGAGCCAAAGCAGAAAGTTTGAGAGGATAATTTGATGAAATGAGAATGAGAGAGGATGAAAACATTGCAAAATATGTTGAAAGAGTCAAAACATGTGTCAATGCAATCAAAGCATCTGGAGGAGATATCAAGGAAGAGACAGTTATAAGTAAAGTTCTTAGAACTCTACTTCTCATTTATGCAATCAGAGTTTTTGCAATCCAAGAAAGAAGATGTGAAGCAAATCATAAGATAAATGTAGAGGCCATAGTTGGAAGATTAATTGCATTTGAACTAAACAACTTTGACAACTATGTTCTAGCTTCCAAGAACATTGAATCAAAATTTCAAGCCAGGCTTTCACTCAAGGAGAAAGTAAAAAAAAAAAAAAAGGAATCTCAGTTAGAAAGTGAAGATGAATCAGACCAAAGTTTAGACAGTGATCTTGAAGTAATAGAAGCCCTTCTAGCAAGGAAATATTCTAGAGGTAGAGGAAAATACAAAGGTAAAGTACCTCTAATCTATTTTTCATGTGAAGAAGTTGGTCATATTGCTTCTAGGTGTCCAAAAAAGTAGAATAAAGATGAGAAGAAAGGATACAAGTTCAATGGCAAGAAAGACTTCAGATCATTCAAGGGTAAAGGTAAGAAAACATGTTTTATTGCTAAATATTCTAATGATTCTAATGATGAAGAAGAAGATGAAATTGTCTACACTGCTATGAAAGATGAGTCTGATAATGATGAGAAAATGGCACTCATTTCTCATATGAGAAAAAATGATACATGGATCATAGATAGTGGTTTTTTTCATCACATGACTAGCGACAAAACTAAGTTTGAATACTTTGAAGACTACAATGCTGGCAGTGTAAGATTTTGTAACAATCAACCTTGTTGTATAAAAGGAAGAGGGAGAATCTTTCTAACCAAAGAACTTACATGTGATAATGCCTATTGGGTAGAAGGACTAAAGAATTTTTTTTAAGTGTGGCACAACTACTCAATAATGGATTCAAAATAGAATTTATGCATGGTAAAGCAAGACTACTGGATGTCAAAGGAAAGCTGATTGGATCAGGTACTCAAACTAAAGGTAACTTGTTCTAACATGAACTAGGTGAATGCTCATGTTTCATTGCTCAAGTTGAAGAAAGTTGGTTATGGCATAAAAGGTTGTGTCATGTAAATTTTGATAATTTGGCAAAGATAAGAAAATTCAAGAAAGTAAGAGGCATTCCTAACATAAAGAAACCTAAGGTCAGTCTATGCAAAAATTGTCAGATTGGTAAAATGGGAAAGACTAGTTTTAAAAGTAAAAACTATCAGTCTAAAGATATATTAGAAATTGTGCATACTAATTTATGTGGACCCATTAGAATTGAAAGCTATACTAGAGAAAAGTTCTTCATTCTTTTTGTTGATGGAAAAGTTCAAATGGTATTTGGCCAAAGTAGAAAAGGAAATAGGGAAAAGATTAAAATGCTTGACGTCAAACAGAGGTGGAGAATTCATTTCACATGAGTTTAATAACTTTTACATTGAAAGAGGAATTAAAAGACAGGTATCAAGCCCTGGAACACCCCAGAAAAATGGAATAGCTGAAAGAAGGAACAGATCCATCATGTATTGTGCAAGAACTTTAATGATTGAAAAGAGAATTGCTATCAAATACTGGAAGGAAGCTATCAACACTGCAGTTCATACCCTAAACTAAGTACAACTAAAGAAAGACTCGTTCAAAACCCCCTATGAGTTATGGTATGGAAATAAACCTAATGTAAGTTACCTTAAAGTATTTGGAAGTAAATGTTACATTTTGAAAGAATCTAGAAAAGGAAAATTTGATGTGAAAGGTGATGAAGGTATATTCCTTGGATACCCATGCAAAAGTAAGGCATATAGATGTTTGAACTTGTCTACTCACAAAGTCATAGAAAGTGCACATGTGAAAGTTGATGAGTTTGTAGAAAGGACTGAAGAAGAAAGCAAAAGGGAACGAAAAGATTATAAAAGGTTTGACTTCATTCAACCTGATACAGTACCACTTACATCAAAGAATCAAGAATCTCCTACTATCGAGTCTAAAGGACCCAAACCAACATCTACCGAGCAAGTGCCTACTGAGTTTGAAGGACTCAAGCCAACATCTACTGAGCAAGTGTCTATTGAGTCTAAAGGACCCAAGCAAACATCTACCGAGTATATATCTACCGAGCTAGAATAGACAGAACCTGAAGTTGAAATGCAAGAGGATAATAGTGAAATTCATTCAAAAGGCAAGGAACATGTATTAGCTAAGTATGTTAGGAGACATCATTCAATAGATCAGATCAATGGAGATAAATCTGAAGGAACCATGACAAGAAATAAGTTGAAAGGTACTCTTTTACTTGGATATTTTGAACCTAGAAATATCAAAGATGCATTGGGAAATGATAGTTGGATTGAAGCTATGAATGAAGAGATAGAATAGATAGAAAAAAATAAGACATGGACTCTTGTACCTAGACCTAAAGACAAAAATGTGATTGGAACTAAGTGGGTATTCAGAAAAAAGTTAGATGAAGATGGTAAGCTATCAAGAAACAAAGCTAGACTATTATGCAAAGGATATGCTCAAGAAGAAGGAATAGACTATGGAGAAACTTTTGCTCATGTTGCAAGATTGGAAGGAGTCAGAACCTTACTAGCATATGCTGCTCACAAAGGATTCAAAGTTTATTAGATGGATGTCAAGTCAGCATTCCTCAATAGTATACTAGATGAAGAGGTTTACATTGAACAACCTAAAGGTTTTGTTGATCCAAATAAGGAGAACATGGTCTGCAATTTACACAAGGCATTGTACGGTCTAAAACAAGCCCTTAGAGCATGGTATGAAAGATTGCATAACTATCTTATTCAGATTGGTTTTCAAAGAACTAATGATAATAGTAGCTTGTATAAAAAGGAGGGACCAAATAATAAGATTGTCTTGGCAAAAATATTTGTAGATGATACTATTTTCACAGGGAATGATGATCTTTGCAAAGAATTCTCAGAACAAATGAACAAGGAATTTGAAATGTCTATGTTTGGAGAGATCAAATTCTTTGTTGGTCTTCAAATTCAACAGAATGAAAATGGTATCTACATCACTCAATCAAAATACATCAATGAGATATTGAAAAAGTTTGGAATGGAAGATTGTAAACCAGTTGGGACTCCTATGTGTACCAGATTAAAACATACCAAGGAAGATGAATCAAAAGAAGTAGATCAAACATTGTATAGATCTATGATTGGGAAGTTACAATATGTAGTTCATACTAGGCCAGATATTTCCCTTGCAGTTGGTATTGTAGCAAGATTTTCATAAAAACCAAGAGAAAATCACATAATGGCAATAAAAAGAATAATGAGATATTTGAAAGGAACTAAGGATTATGGTTTATGGTACAAATTTGGAGGTAATCTGTATTTGAAAGTGTTTACTGATGCTGATTGGGCAAGAAACATTGATGATAGAAAAAGTACAAGTGGAGATGCATTCTTTCTTGGAAAGAGGTTGGTTTCTTGGACAAGCAAAAAGAAAAATTGTACATCCCAATCTACAATAGAGGTAGAGTATGTTGCTGTAGTAGTAAAGTGTTCTACTATTGTTTGGTTTAAACAGTTGTTGGAAGGCATGAAGGTGGAAATCAAAGAACTAGTTGTTATGTTCTATGATAATACAAGTGCAATCAACATATCTAAGAATCCAGTGATGCATTCCAAAACCAAGCACATTGCAATAAAATATCATTTTGTTAGAGAATTGGTGCAAGATAAGGAAATCAGATTGGAATATGTTCATACAAAGGAACAAATTGATGACATATTCACAAAACCATTACCTAAGGATGCATTCTTGTATCTAAGAGGTAAGTTAAGGGTCACTCCCCTATCTGAAGTTCACTAAAATGAAGTTTTAGTGATGCATCAACTCATACCAAGTTGAAGATCTATCAGTTGATGCAGTATAATCAAGAAATATTGCATATGAATTAGTACTAAAGGTACACTGCAATTCATTTGAGTTGAGTTGTCTTTGGCATGTCTTGTCAAAGAGGGAGAGTTTTACTGTCATATCTCTCTGAAATTTGTTTAAGATAAAGAGTTTGCTATGTAATTCCTTCACAAAGGGAGATTACTGTAACAGGGAGAGTTTTCTATCTTAGAAGGAGAATTTTTATGTTGACATGTTGCGTTGCCATATAAGAAGAAAGATTTGTTTTCAAATTTCATTCTGCTATGACATGTTGTGTTGCCATCAATGCCAAAGAAAGAGATTGTTGGATACAATTGTTAATTGTGTATTATCTTTGATGTTACACAAATGTCATATTAGCCACCAGATATAGTCTACCGAGCTCAGATGGTTAGCAAAGGAATTTATAGTAACTACCTAGTGTTCCTAAACATTAAAAAATAATTTAGCTCTTACCGAGCTCACTTGGGCATCAAAGGATTTTGTATCAGAAAGTTAATGTTAACCGAGCTCCCAAGGTTAACAAAGTGAAAGTCAATGACTACTGAGTTCACTCAGTCATTGAAGAGAAAGTTATCTTTTACCAAGATCACTCAGTAAGTGAAGGAAGGGCTGTGTTTAACAAGTTAACTCAGTCTCTGAAGGAAGTTGCAAGGTTTGCAGTGTTTATTGAGCTTCACTTGGTTAACACTGGGGAAACCATTCTGGAGCAGTGGTCATCGAGCTGGGTCAGGTAGCGAAGAATTTTATTGTTCTAAAGAATTAAGTTTTGTGCAATGTTTGCAGCTGACTGATTTAATATTTTTAAGTTGTTATAACTTGTAATTGAGCTGACTTGACAATCTATAATGTATATATGAAAGGTCAAGTTGTGAATTCATGAATATTTAAGAGTCTGGATACATAAGAGTGTGAATGTATGGATGTAAATGGAATGAGTGAATATTGAATATATGAGCGAATGTTGTGGAAGGATTAGATATCCTTATGGAGATGAAAAGTTATATTCGATCAGTGAGAATCTAGTGAAGCAGAACAGAGATCTATATTCAGAAAAGATAAGTTGCATATATTTCAGATCACTTCATTGTTGCTTTCTAATCATTGTAACAGTGATTTAAAATTTATTAACAGAGTTGGTTTAACAACCATTTTATAAATCCTCTAACAAGGTGATAATTCAATTGAATTGTTCTAAAAACCTCTGACAAAGCCACTCCTTATAGGGTGATTAAATCCTCTAATAGGGTCACACCTAATAGTGTGTTTTGTAACCTTTAGTAGGGTTGGCTCCTAACAGGGCTCACTTTAGAAGAGTGAAAATTGGTGACCAGTTACTTGGTTGTTTTTTCCATATTGGGTTTCCACGTTAAATTTGGTGTCTCTTGTGTTCATGTTATTTCCTTTATGCATGCATATTAATCACTTTAAATGCTTAATAAGTTAATAGAACATCTATCAAGTTTCAGAATTTATTTGTGTGGTTACCAAGTGTCAGTAGCAACTATATTTTAAAGACATCTAGGGATCTATGGATTTATTTTTGTGGTAACTGATTCACCCCTCCCCTCTCAGTTACTCCATCTCTATTTCCAACATAAAGTTGTTAGAAACTAACAGTAGAATGTTATATTTGATAACTTAAAACATTGTCTTGCTAATTTTAGATCTCAATTCTATCCATCTTAATCCTTGTTGATCTGATTTACCAATGCTTAGTCTTTGATCCTCTATTTTGTAAATTATTTTTGCAATTCTTTCACTTTGCTAAGTCACTTTGAATGCTTTCTGATCAATTCACCCCTTTTCTTCCTTCTATTCTTCATTTGCAACACTTCTTCATACATACAATACTAAATTATGGGGCTTTTTCTTCTTTGTAAATACTTTGGTGGCTTAGGGTTAGGTATGAATCTATGATTGAGATTCATGCATTTTGTCATTTAATCTTTCGAATTTTCTGATTAGCTGCATGTCGATTGCATAGGAAAACCAAATAGATTTGATATTATATTAAATTCTTTGAGATCTATCCATAAGTTGGCATAAAAATGGTTTACATAGTTGTTTGTGCCATTACAAACAACTAGGTCCATTCTATGTTACTCAGCAGTCGATAATACTGATGCTTGACACTCATTGTAATTTTGTCTAGCTCAACACCTAAACTTTCTTGGCATCAACTCGTATGTTCAAAAATTAAACCAATCAACATCTATACATATTATACTTGACATGTATTAGTAGCTTTGAATGAACTTAGTAAATATCACAAGTGTGTTGACACTCAATAGTCAAAACCAAACTAAGATCAACAATCTCCCCCTTTGACATGAGTGTCCAAAACACTTAAATGTATATAAAAAATCTAATCTCCTCAAGTATAATATATACATAGTTGGCATATGTAAAAACTTAAAAAAAATTCAAAATTCTCTAATAGACTTTTATTTCTCATAATTTTGTAACTCCGACTGAGTTAATGTGCCTAATCAGTATGCAAAATCTCTTCTCTTCTCTGAGTATATCTAATGATAATACTCTTTGTCTTCAAAAATACTAACACTCTTGTTACTTCCCTATCTTTGGCCTATTGTAGGTCTATCATTATTCGATGTTCTTTCCAATCCTGCCATGGGAATGTTGGTTCCTAGTTATTTCTAAGGATCTAATTATTTGCAGTTCTCAATAATGCTTCTTGTCCTTCTAAGAGAAAGTTTTGTCCTATATTTCTATTTTCCTCTACCTTCTAGATGTCCTTAGTAGTTATAAGTTCAAATGGGTCCAATTCATTTGTTAGTGTTGGAGAGCTCGATGTTGGTCGATTTACCAGTATTGTATGGCTTCTTGCTCCTTCTCTTTTGGTATGTCCTTTTCATTAGTTTTTCCTTAATCAATTACAATTGTTTTACCTAATCCTTGCATTTGTGTATTAGGTATAGATACCTCTATCTATCCTATTTATTCTTTTGAATTTTTCTCTTCTTGATGGTGTTTATTGTTCAACCATGACAACTTTTACAGTAGTATCAACCTTTGCAGATGTATCACCTAATGTTTGCACTAGAGTTTGACCACTAGTAGCTGAAGGGATAAAAGGAGGTCATTCTTTTTTATTCACTTTTTCCCTTGTTATATTAGCTACTACTTTTTGAATTTCATCCACACTGACCAACATAGGATTCTCACATAATCTAGCTTGTAGTGTGGTTTGGTCAAGGATCTTCTTTAGATCCTCTACAGTTAATGGATTGATGTTTTGAGGTAAACTATTAGGAACATCCTTTACTTATATAGTTTCTATAGGTGTTTTTGTGTCATGTGGAGGGCTCATGGCTGGCATTTGTGTGTCTCCCACATTCTATTCTATTTTTTGTTCTTTAGCTATTGCCATTTTATCTAACTTCTTTGTTGTCTCCTCCACAGTGGTGTTTCCCATTTCTTTTTCTTTCTCTTCCTCCTTTTCCTAATCTTCCTTATCATTTCTTCCCTCAAAGGGATCTTCTTCTCCTATTTTAATTCAATTTCCACATTTCTATAGATTTCTTGACAACATCCTCAATTTTTTTTTTGCAAAATGTTGAACACCCTATATTTTGGTGCAAATTTGCTACCATATTTCTTATTGTCCTTGGTAATTTGTTACTTTGTTAATTTAGGAATCACTTGGGCTAATTTTTTTTCTCTTATTTTGTTTCCAAAATTCAAGAAATGATGGCATTTTTTTTATAAAATGGTGTACTATCCCTTTGGCATTGTATTATCTAATTGAAGAAGAGTGTTCTTGTATTTTTCTATCATGGAATACATTGACCCTTGAATCATATTTTGGTCTTCTCTACCAAGTTTTTCAAAAAAAATACCTTTTAATCCTATTAAATTTGCATTAACTCTAATAATATCACAAATATTTTCAAGATTAGATTTAGTTGTATGACTTACCACTCTAAACTAACTTGTAACCTCAAACTGTATTTTCTCATCATTTGTTTTAACCTAAGCAATATACTTTCTCCCTTGTTTCTTCTAAACTAGATGCTTCTGTTCAATTTCTTTTGTTTTCTCCTTTTCTTTTTATTTGGCCTTTTGTGTAGTGGCCCTTGTACTAGCCCTAGTTTTTGGAGCAATTGGCTTTACTGTACCTAGTTTGGTAGCCCTTTTTACTTTTGGTTTGGCTGTAGGCTCTTCCTTAGCCTTCCTCTTCTTAGGTTCTAATTTTGTTGGTGCTTCCTCAACTTCTTCTTCCTCTTCACCTTCTTCTTCTTGATCTTCACGCATGCCTTGGGTTAAAGCAAGAGGTTCTTATCCTTTTACCTCTTCTTCCTCTTCATCTTCTTCATTATCATTGTCTCCATCATCACCTGCACCTTCTCCAAATTTAGCCTTCAAATTCCTCAACATTTTGTCCTTCTTTTTCAAATTTGAGGTTATTTTTAGTTCCATCTCAACCTTTGACTTCACAACATCATAATTACCAAATATCTTTGCACTATTATCATCTTCTTTAGCAAGGAGTGTAGTGATAGCAACTGAGGCTTCATCAACATTAATTTCACATCCTAGAGGCCTTAGCCATCTAACTCTAGGTACACCAACCTGGATGAAAGTGTAATCAATATCTACTAGAAAAAAAATTATCAATTTATTATTCCTCTACTAAGGACATAGGAATCCTCAAGCTCTATTTCATGGACTTCTTAAAGTCTTGAAAATAACTTGTGATTATTGATTCAAAATTTTCTCCCATTTGTTCAATATATTCATTAATTTGAATGGGTAACTAACCTATTGGTCTTCCATCCTACTTTTCGAAAATATGGGAACTTATTTTGTACATAGAAAAATATTCATAATAGTACTGATCCAAATTTTCATTGAGAACTTTTTGACTTTCTTATTGCTCCTTGATTCTCCATTACCTATTGCATTTAGAGTTCTGCAATATCATAGGTATGATCTTTCTATAAGAACCCCAAATAGGCTCTACGCTGATCACTGTTTGTTTCCTTGATTTTTGTCTCCAATACGCAACCATGCTACTGGTTGCTTCCTCCTTGGGCAGAGCCTATCAAAAACCACAATATTAAATCTCTGATTTTTAATTCACTGTAGCGTTGTACTGTTCATAGCATGCTAGCGCACTATTCACGGCACTGTAGCTATTGTTATAACCCCTTCCAACCTATAAACATATTCATCCACTTTTTTCCTACTAAAACACAATATTGACTCTAGAATGAAGTCAACTCACAGGAAAAATTCAAGTGATATTTCACACCCTCAAATTGCATCAACTCTAAAGATACTATGTTCTCCACAGTCTGAATTCTTCTCAAACTTGTAGAAACCCTTGTTGCCACAACTTCAAGAAATTTCACAAGGCAAAGTTTTTAAGCAATTCTCATAACCTGCTCTTGAAGGAAGACAAGGTTTGTTTATAAGGACTCCTCAACTCCAGAATGAGTCTCCACGCTCAATGTGGGATAAAAGACATAATAATAACATAAAAAATGTTATTACATTAAAACTTAGAAAATCCCTTTTAATTTTTCCATAAGCTTGGACCCACAATTAATTGAAACAATGGCCCCTTTTATGATATCATGACCCTCACTTAAGTTATATATTATAACTTAACAATATAGGCTCAAAACCAATAATGTTTATTTTAACTAAATAAACATTAATATCTCCATTATTACTCAACATTTTTGAATGTCGTTTGCACTGGGAGCTAACATGATAGAACTGCATATGACCATACCCCTTTTCTAAAAATAGTAGGGGTCTATCTTTATAACTCCAAAACTGCTAAAAATAGCATGACGAGGCCAAACTCAAAGCAAAACTCATCATAAACAAAGTCTAGCAACCCAGAAGAGTACTATGCTCTGGTCCTTGGAGGATCTCCACACCAAGGTGACCCTCTATCCAATCTTATTAGCCTACAAGGGTCTCTGATAGGCTAATCACCAACTAAAGTGATGTCTCTAGCTAGAAGGGGACATCACAGTCCGCCCTCCTTGGAATTGCTTTTCCTCAAGCAATCTCAACTCTGGATGTTGTAAAATCTCCTTGCTCTCCCAAGTAGCATCCTCTACCAAAAAATCCTTCCACTTCACCAAATATTCTCGAATGGTATGTTTCCTCAAGTTCCTCTCTCTAAAATCAATGATAGCCTCCAGTATCAAAACAAGTTTTCCCTCATCATCCAGGGGTGGTAGTACTATAGAAGGAACAATATGATGCCCTAGTGCCTTCTTGAAGCGTGACACATTAAAAACATTGTGCACCTTGCTCTCTGCCGGCAAGTCTAACTCATAAGCCACCTCTCCCACTTTCCTAATAATCCTAAATGGACCATAGTATCGTGGCTTGAGTTTCTCGGCACCACTCTTCTTGAGAGTGGATTGACGGTAAGGCTACAACATAAGATACACCATGTCTCCAACCTCAAAAGTCCACTCAGTCCTCTTCTGATCTGCATACTACTTTTTCTGATTTTGTGCCTTAGTTAGATTATCCTTGAGAGTCTTAACAAGGTCTTGACTCTCCTATAACAAATCACCTACGCTGGGCACTCTACTGTCACTCAAAATCAGATCCATAAAATTGGGTGCCTCATACCCATACAGGGCCATAAAGGGTGACATCTAAATAGACATGTGATAAGTGGTATTGTAGCAATAGTCACAAAGATAAATCCACTTTACCCATGCCCTCTGTTGCCCTGTGATATAATTTTTGAGATATCCCTCCACCCATTTGTTTACTATCTCTGTTTGACCATCTGTCTGAGGGTGGTAGCTAGTACTCGGAGTGATCTCTGTTGCACACAACCTAAATAGATCCTACCAAAAGTGACTCATAAACCTGCTATCTCTGTCACTTACAATGCTTCGAGGTAAGCCATGTAATCTGAATATCTCTTTGAAGAACAACTCTACCACCTGTGTAGCAGTGTATGTTGTAGTGATCAAAAAGAAGTGTGCAAACTTTGTAAGGCTATCCACAACCACATATATGTAGTCCCTGCCTTGGGCTCTAGGCAGTCCTGTGATGAAGTCCATAGACAAATACTCCCACTTCCTATTAGGAATCGGAAGTGGCTGAAGTAAACTGGCTGGATAGGAGTGTTCTTGCTTATTCTGCTAGCAAGTGGGACACTCCCTAACATATTGAAGTACCTCTTCTTTGAGCCCTTTCCATGTGAATCACTCTCTAATCTATCGGTATGTCTTGTAGAAACTAGGATGTCTTGCAATAGGTGAATCATGAAAAGATTTCAAAACCACCCTCCTCACTACTGATCTTGGGACCAAAAATATTCGTCCTTTGTAAATGATGAGCTCATTCACAAGGGTGTATTTGCTGTCCTGAATAGTCCCATCTATGAATCCACCTGCCCAAGTGTCCTTTGCATACTTTGCAAGGATCAAGTGTCTCCAATCCTACGATATGTCTGTCAATAAGCTCAAATGGGGCCTACATGATAAGGCATCAACATCTACATTCTGTGTCCCCTTAAAATATGTAATGTCAAAGTCATAGGACTATAACTTGCTCACCCACTTTTGCTGCCTATCATTGAGATCTCTCTGCCCCAAAAAGTGTCTTAGGCTATTATGGTTAGTTTTGATACAAAATTTGCTACCTACCAAATATTGCTTGAATTTGGCCAAAGCATGCATAATGGCTAACATCTCCTTATCATATATGTTGAAGCTCCGCTCTGGCCCTCTCAATTTCTTGCTCTCATAAGCAATAGGGTGCTTCTCCTACATAAGCACCACTCCAATGCCCTCTCTGGAAGCATCACAATGTAGCTCAAAAGGTTTGCTGAAATCTGGTAATGCTAACACTAGACAAGAAGTCATCAACCCCTTAAATTTCTTAAAACACTCCTGTGCCTCAAGAGTCCACAAGAAAGCTCCCTTTCTCATCAAATCTGTCAAGGGTACCGCATGCCTGGAATATCCATCCACAAATCTTCTATAGAAACCACATAGTCCTAGAAAGCCCCTCAATTGTGTAAGGTTCACCGGTGAAGGCCACTCCACAATGGCATGAATCTTTTCAGGATCCATGCACACGCCCTCTGCACTGATGATGTGACCCAAGTACAACAACTCTATCATGCCCAAATCACACTTCAACTCCTTTGCATACAAGGATTCTCTGTCCAATATACCTAGCACCGTGTGTAGGTGAACCAAGTGCTCCTCCCAAGATCTACTATATACCAAGATATCATTGAAGAAGACAAGTAAAAATCTCCTCAACTGAGGATGGAAAACTGGTGCAGGAGCACCTAGGTAGGCTAAGTGTGAAACCTAGGTATTTCTTTATTTTTGGCTTGTAGTGATGCTAGCCACATCACTATTCTAATAATAGGTCCTATGTGGTCCTTAGGTGTGTTTAGGAGACTTGGCAAGACCCAAAGTGACCAAGTTGCTAGAAGTTGCCGACTATTGTCAACTAGGTGACTTAGGTCCGAAAAAGGCTAAAATGTTCTAGAAAGGTTCCAATGGCTTTGAATTGTTTATTTGAATTCATTTTATGCATATTATATGTCTACTTTGTTTTTGTTCCAAATTTGGAGGTCTAACTCCATGTAGAACAAAAGTTGCTGAAATGTTGTCATGTTGTCATGACAACATTTTCTAGCAAAAAGCAACTTTTTGGCATTTGTGTGTTTAGAACGTCCTAACTATTTAGAACAGTTATGGAACTGATGGAGGAGCCTTTAAAAACGTGAGGACAGCCATTTTCAGGGGGATGGACAAGTTGGTTTTGCATTTTTTGTATGAATTGAGCAAGTATTTTGTTGCCGGTTTTATGCATTTGAAGGCATTTTTAATAGAGGATGATTGAATGGCCTGATTTTTGTGTTGGAAAAGTTATGAAATATTTTTTTTAATCTTTTTGTAGTGTTGGTTTGATCATTTTAATTCGTTTGCATTAGTGTAGAAAAATCTTTTTGTTCTTGGCAAGTTGCTGATCTGAACAGGGCTGCACTTAGAAAATGGGATCTTAGGGCCACTTCCCACCATTGGAAACCTCTGGTATTTTGGGATTTGGAACTAGGATCCATGTACATTATTTATCAAGAAGGAGGGCCCTTGAAAGCATCAGCAAGCATTTTTAAGGTGATGCCCTAGGCAAGCCAAATGCAACTTGGCTAGGAATCACAGTTGGAAAATGAGTTATGGAGAGGAGTGAGTGTACCAATACCTTAATCCAGCTGCACAGTAAGTAATGAGAAGGTCTAACCTTGCTCTAGTCCAAAGGAGAGGTCTTGGAAAGGTGTCTAAGGTGGTTTTCCATCACAACAGCGATAAAGCACTTGAAATCCTCATTTTTGGCCTAAAACTGTACTTTCATTGTACAGAAAGTTTGGAGGCTAGAAAATTATAGAATCTTGAAGTACTCAAAAAAGGGTATCCAAAAATATAATTTTTTTGTAGGGTTGTTAAGAAGTTTTTCAAGAAATCTTGTTTCCAGCTATTTAGGAGGGCTAATTCCTAGTAGCCTTTTTGGAGCAATTTGGTGTATCTTCCCTAGTAGATTGAATGCGCCTATGAAATCAGCATTGTTTAGGGACATGGATGTTAGAAGGAGTCTAAAAAAAACCCTAGATGAAGAACTGGTACCCTTGGAGCTATAGATGGACTTGAGGGTTAATAGCAGACTGGAGCCGGCTAGTAAGAAATTTGATGTTACTTTGTTGGTGTACCCCCAACTGAAGGATTAGGATCTCTTGAGCAAGGTCCTAGTAATTATAGGGTGTGAAGAAGCCCGAGTGGGTCTAGTGAATGACCTAAGGTAGCCCTGAGAGAGAGCTTGGGGTTCGGAAGCAAGGTTGGGGTGTTACATCAGAGTGGTATCAGAGCCAGTTAAAGATTTGGGAAAGGTAGTTAATGTTGGAAGCCGCTGAAGAATCAGTAGGAGAATCCATGATGGTGACAAATGTGGAGTTAGCTAAAGAAGTTGATGAGCAAAGGCAAAGAAATCAGCTTCTTGAAGAAGCACTAGAAGAGGTGAAGCAAAAACTAGATGCAGTTGTAGAGGCAGCCAAGAAAAGAGATGAAGAAGAAGATGGGAATGGTAAAAAGGTAGCAGAGGAAGATATTGTACCTGAACCTGATCCTATCTTGCAAGAAGAGCCCTTCTTGAAGGCAATCAAAGCCTTAGGAGGTAAAGCTTTGGAAGGAGTGCCACTTTTCAGTGGTAAGATAGATATTGATGCAGTTATGGATTGGTTAGAGGGTATGGAGAAACACTTTGAGTGTGAGGGTATCTCAGAGGCACAGAAGGTTAAGGTTGCTAAGTCAAGGCTTAGAGGCTCAGCCTTAACATGGTGGAAGTATGTACAAGATGAAAGAGTCAGCATGGGAAAGAATCCAATTGCAAATTGGAGTGCTATGGCAAACAAAATCAAGGAGAACTTCCTAACTGAAGACTTTGAGACCCAACTCCATAAAAAGAGGCAAGGACTGAAGCAAAAAGAGCTTGATGTGACCTCCAACACTGAAGAATTTCAGAGGTTGTTTTTGAGATCCAAGAAGCAAGAAGAGGAGTCACTCAAGGTGGCAAGGTATCTTGGTGGCTTGAAGTGGAACATTCAAGAGGAGCTTAGCTTATGGGCCCCTACCACTATCCAAAGATGTCATCAGCTAGCTTTGAAGGTAGAAGAAAAGAACAAGAGGAAAGGAGATTCTAACTTCAAAGATAGAGGCAAAGGCAGAAATCAGAAAAATCAAAGAGGAGGCTACCAAGGCAAAGGTAGTGATCAAAAGAGCCAAAGTGAAAGCAAACCCATGGAGCATACTATTGACCACTCTTCAAGAGGTGGTTATAATAGAGGGAGAGGCAATCAAGGAGGATCAAGTAGGGGTAGAGGAGGTAGGAGCAGCTCTTACTTTGCAACAATGAAGTGTTACAATTGTGGTCAACTAGGCCATCCTGCCTATAGGTGCCCAGACAAACCCTCTTCCTCAAGCCAAGATAAAAGGCTAGCATATGCACAAGAAGATAATAGAAGTTGCAAGGATGTTGACATAGACCATATTGAGTCTAAAAAAGGTGAGAACCTCATGTTTAGGAGGGTGCTGATCAAGCAACCAGCTTCTAATGAGCCTAGACATAGAAGGGCATTGTTTAGGATCAAGTGCAAGATCCTAGGAAAAGTATGCAAGGTGGTGGTTGATTCTGGATCAACTGATAATGTAATATTAGAGGAGGCTATTACAAAGCTCAAACTGAAGAAGATACCTCATGACAACCCTTACAAAGTCACATGGCTTAACAAAGGGCAAAGCATCCTAGTGAATGAACAAGCATGGGTGGACTTCTCAATTGCAGGATATAAAGACCGCTTATTATGTGATATTTTGCCAATGGATGCTTGTCATCTTTTGCTAGGGTGACCTTGGCAATTTGATAGGGAAGTGGTCTATGATGGCAAGGAAAATACCATAACATTTAAGAAAGGAAGGAAGACCTTCAAAATTCAGTCATTGTTAGAAGGGGATGAACCACAGTCCAAGGTGCCTAATGTGCTGCTATGTGGAGAGAAAGAGTTTATTAGAGACCTCAAGCATGAGGAGAGCCAAGGATTTGCAGTCATACTAAAGGCTGCAAGTGAAGAAAAGCCAATCCAAGAACCTTTACTAGAAGAGGTACAAGAGTTGCTTTTAAAGTATAAGGAGATTGTTAGTGATGGTACACCAGCTACCCTACCACCAAGAAGAGTTATCAGCCATCAAATTGACTTTGTTCCAGGTGCCTCACTACCTAATAAGGCAGCCTACAAGTTAACCCCAGATCAGAACCTTGAAGTGGCAAGACAAGTCCAAGAGTTGATGGACCAAGGTTTGATCCAAAAGAGCATAAGCCCTTGTGCAGTCCCGGTGGTTTTGGCATCCAAGAAGGGAGGAAAATGGAGGTTGTGTACTGACTCAAGGGCCATTAACCGCATTACAATCAGGTATAGGTTTCCTATTCCAAGAATTGAAGACCTTATGGATTGTCTAGGAGGTGCTATGTATTTCACTAAGCTGGACTTGAAAAGTGGGTATCACCAAATTAGAATAAAGGAGGGAGATGAATGGAAGACAGCATTTAAGACTACTGATGGTCTTTATGAATGGCTTGTGATGCCATTTGGTCTTTCCAATGCCCCTAGCACCTTCATGAGGCTCATGAATGAAGTGCTCAAAGACTTCACAGGCAGATTTGTGGTGGTGTATTTGGATGATATCCTCATCTACAGCAAGACCAAAGAGGAACATGTCAAGCATGTAGAAGCGGTTTTGTAGAGGCTTCATGAGGAGAAGCTATCTATCAACCTTGAGAAGTGTGACTTCTTCAAGCAAGAGTTGGTGTATCTAGGCTTTGTGGTGTCTAAAGGAACTTTGAAAATGGACAAGGAGAAAGTTGCTGCTATCCTAAGTTGGCCTACACCTACCACATCTGGTGAGGTAAGAAGTTTCCACGGTTTGTCTCAATTTTATAGGAAGTTCATTAGGAACTTTAGTGGTATTTGTCCACCATTTCTTGATACCATAAAGGGGGGAGTCAAGTCCAAGTTTAGGTGGACTTTAGAGGCTGAAAAGTCATTTGATATGTTAAAAAAACAAGTAGCTACTCAACCCATCCTAAAATTGCCTAGCTTTGAAAAGTTGTTCACCTTAGAATGTGATGCAAGTGGCCTAGCAGTGGGTGGGGTGTTGAGTCAAGAAGGTAGACCAGTAGCCTTCTATAGTGAAAAGCTAAATGAGGCCAAGAAGAAATACTCATCCTATGATCTAGAATTGTATGTCTTAGTCCAGTGTCTTAGGAAGTGGAGACACTATTTGTTGCCAAAAGAATTTGTTGTGTTTATGGATAATCAAGCTCTTAGCTACATCAACACATAGGAGAAGTTGAGCAATAGGCACTTGAAGTGGATGGAATATTTGCAGGCCTTCACCTTTACAATCAAGCATAAGAGAGGACAAATGAACAAGGTTGCTGATGCATTAAGTAGAAGGGTTTTAACAGTCCAAGAGATTCAGCTCCATAGCATTGGAGTGGAGAGTTTTCAGAATCTTTACAAGAATGATGAGGACTTTGCTGAAGCCTATAAGGTATGCATGGATTTTGGAAACCACTTTCATAGTAGATTTTCAGAATACACTTTGCAAAATGGGTTGCTATTTAAGGGTAACCAGTTGTGTGTACCAAGAGGTTCCATGAGAGAGAACCTAATACAAGAGAAGCATAATGGCAGCTTGAGTGGGCATTTTGGTATCAGCAAGACAATAGAACTAGTGCAAAGGTTCTATTATTGGCCTAAATTGGTCAAAGATGTAACCAAGTATGTGGAGCAATGTATGGTGTGTATGAAGGCAAAAGGAGGAATGAGCAATGCAGGTCTTTACCAGCCCTTAGCAATTCCTAGCAGACCATGGGATTGTTTAAGTATGGATTTCATTGTTGGTTTGCCTAAAACTAAGCAAGGGTATGATAGCATTTATGTTGTTGTTGATAGATTCAGTAGAATGGGACATTTCATTCCATGTAAGACAACTAATGATGCAAGTCATATAGCTCATTTGTTTTTCAAAGAGGTTGTAAGGATTCATGGACTTCCATTAAGCATTGTGTTGGATCAAGATGTGAAATTCATGAGTCACTTTTGGAAGACTTTATGGAAGAAGCTTGGCACTAACATGTCTTTTGGTTCAGCTTACCATCCTCAAACTGATGGTCAAACTAAGGTGGTTAATAGAACTTTAGGTAACCTTCTTAGGTGCCTAACTAAGGAGTATGGTCAGACTTGGGATGTTATCATCTCACAAGCAGAATATGCCTACAATGATAGCAAGAATAGGACTACCAGAAAGAGTCCTTTTGAAATTGTTTATGGCATGCACCCAAGAGGTGTGTGTGAACTAAGGTGTCTTGGAAACATGGATCAGATTAGTGGTCAAGCTGAAGACTTTATACAAACCATGAAGGAGATTCAGGAGCAAGTCAAGAAGACTATTCAAGACAACACTCTAAAACTCAAAGCCAAGGTGGACGAAAAGAAGAAGGATGTTCAGTTTGCTGTTGGGGACTATGTGATGGTCCATTTGAACAAAGCAAGGCTTCAAAAAGGCATTCCTACTAAGTTACAGATGAAGAGGGTAGGGCCTTGCAAAATATTGGCTAAATATGGAGCAAATGCCTATAAGGTAGATTTACCTTCCAATTTGGGCATATCCCCTATTTTTAATGTGCAAGACTTGGTGGCATACAAAGGTGACCCATCTCAGCTCAGTCCCGATGTTCATGAAGATCTTGAACTTGCTTCAACACCTACAAACAACAAGTTGGAGGTAGAAAAGGTGTTAGATTCAAGGGTAAAGAAGACTACAAGGCATAAGGTTTACATGGAACACCTCATCAAATGGAAGGAGAAACCAATTTCAGAGGCTACATGGGTTGCTGAGATAGAGTTCAAGAAGGTTGGCATACCTCTAGATTTGTTGCAAACTGATCCACCTTGAGTTCTTTGTTGGAGGGGGGAGTATGGTGCAGGAGCACCTAGGTAGGCTAAGTGTGAAACCTAGGTATTTCTTTATTTTTGGCTTGTAGTGATGCTAGCCACATCACTATTCTAATAATAGGTCCTATGTGGTCCTTAGGTGTGTTTAGGAGACTTGGCAAGACCCAAAGTGACCAAGTTGCTAGAAGTTGCCGACTATTGTCAACTAGGTGACTTAGGTCCGAAAAAGGCTAAAATGGTCTAGAAAGGTTCCAATGGCTTTGAATTGTTTATTTGAAGTCATTTTATGCATATTATATGTCTACTTTGTTTTTGTTCCAAATTTGGAGGTCTAACTCCATGTAGAACAAAAGTTGCTGAAATGTTGTCATGTTGTCATGACAACATTTTCTTGCAAAAAGCAACTTTTTGGCATTTGTGTGTTTAGAACATCCTAACTGTTTAGAAAAGTTATGGAACTGATTGAGGAGCCTTTAAAAACATGAGGATAGCCATTTTCAGGGGGTTGGACAAGTTGGTTTTGCATTTTTTGTACGAATTGAGCAAGTATTTTGTTGCCGGTTTTATGCATTTGAAGGCATTTTTAATAGAGGAGGATTGAATGGCCTGATTTTTGTGTTGGAAAAGTTCTGAAATATTTTTTTTAATCTTTTTGTAGTGTTGGTTTGATCATTTTAATTCATTTGCATTAGTGTAGAAAAATCTTTTTGTTCTTGGCAAGTTGCTGATCTGAACAGGGCTGCACTTAGAAAATTGGATCTTAGGGCCACTTCCCACCATTGGAAACCTCTGGTATTTTGGGATTTGGAACTAGGATCCATGTAAATTATTTATCAAGAAGGAGGGCCCTTGAAAGCATCAGCAAGCATTTTTAAGGTGATGCCCTAGGCAAGCCAAATGCAACTTGGCTAGGAATCACAGTTGGAAAATGAGTTATGGAGAGGATTGAGTGTACAAATACCTTAATCCGGCTACACAGCGAGTAATGAGAAGGTCTAACCTTGCTCCAGTCCAAAGGAGAGGTCTTGGAAAGGTGTCTAAGGTGGTTTTCCATCACAACAGCGATAAAGCACTTGAAATCCTCATTTTTGGCCTAAAATTGTACTTTCATTGTACGAAAAGTTTGGAGGCTAGAAAATTACAAAATCTTGAAGTACTCGAAAAAGGGTATCCAAAAATATAATTTTTTTGTAGGGTTGTTAAGAAGTTTTTCAAGAAATCTTGTTTCCAGCTATTTAGGAGGGCTAATTCATAGTAGCCTTTTTGGAGCAATTTGGTGTATCTTCCCTAGTAGATTGAATGCGCCTATGAAATCAGCATTGTTTAGGGTCATGGATGTTAGAAGGAGTCTAAAAAAAACCCTAGATGAAGAACTGGTACCCTTGGAGCTATAGATGGACTTGAGGGTTAATAGCGGACTGGAGCCGGCTAGTAAGAAATTTGATGTTACTTTATTGGTGTAACCCCAACTGAAGGATTAGGATCTCTTGAGCAAGGTCCTAGTAATTATAGGGTGTGAAGAAGCCCTAGTTGGTCTAGTGAATGACCTAAGGTAGCCCTGAGAGAGAGCTTGGGGTTTGGAAGCAAGGTTGGGGTGTTACATCAGAGTGGTATCAGAGCCAGTTAAAGATTTGGGAAAGGTAGTTAATGCTCGAAGCCACTGAAGAATCAGTAGGAGAATCCATGATGGTGACAAATGTGGAGTTAGCTAAAGAAGTTGATGAGCAAAGGCAAAGAAATCAGCTTCTTGAAGAAGCACTAGAAGAGGTGAAGAAAAAACTAGATGCAGTTGTAGAGGCAGCCAAGAAAAGAGATGAAGAAGAAGATGGGAATGGTAAAAAGGTAGCAGAGGAAGATATTGTACCTGAACCTGATCCTGTCTTGCAAGAAGAGCCCTTCTTGAAGGCAATCAAAGCCTTAGGAGGTAAAGCTTTGGAAGGAGTGCCACTTTTCAGAGGTAAGATAGATATTGATGCAGTTATGGATTGGTTAGAGGGTATGGAGAACCACTTTGAGTGTGAGGGTATCTCAGAGGCATAGAAGGTTAAGGTTGCTAAGTCAAGGCTTAGAGGCTCAGCCTTAACATGGTGGAAGTATGTACAAGATGAAAGAGTCAGCATGGGAAAGAATCCAATTGCAAATTGGAGTGCTATGGCAAACAAAATCAAGGAGAACTTCCTAGATGAAGACTTTGAGACCCAACTCCATAAAAATAGGCAAGGACTGAAGCAAAAAGATCTTTATGTGACCTCCTACACTGAAGAATTTCAGAGGTTGTGTTTGAGATCCAAGAAGCAAGAAGAGGAGTCACTCAAGGTGGCAAGGTATCTTGGTGGCTTGAAGTGGAACATTCAAGAGGAGCTTAGCTTATGGGCCCCTACCACTATCCAAAGATGTCATCAGCTAGCTTTGAAGGTAGAAGAAAAGAACAAGAGGAAAGGAGATTCTAACTTCAAAGATAGAGGCAAAGGCAAAAATCAAAAAAATCAAAGAGGAGGCTACCAAGGCAAAGGTAGTGATCAAAAGAGCCAAAGTGAAAGAAAACCCATGGAGCAAACTATTGACCACTCTTCAAGAGGTGGTTATAATAGAGGGAGAGGAAATCAAGGAGGATCAAGTAGGGGTAGAGGAGGTAGGAGCAGCTCTTACTTTGCAACAATGAAGTGTTACAATTGTGGTCAACTAGGCCATCCTGCCTATAGGTGCCCGGACAAACCCTCTTCCTCAAGCCAAGATAAAAGGCTAGCATATGCACAAGAAGATAATAGAAGTTGCAAGGATGTTGACATAGACCATATTGAGTCTGAAAAAGGTGAGAACCTCATGTTTAGGAGGGTGCTGATCAAGCAACCAGCTTCTAATGAGCCTAGACATAGAAGGGCATTGTTTAGGATCAAGTGCAAGATCCTAGGAAAAGTATGCAAGGTGGTGGTTGATTCTGGATCAACTGATAATGTAATATCAGAGGAGGGTGTTACAAAGCTCAAACTAAAGAAGATACCTCATGACAACCCTTACAAAGTCACATGGCTTAACAAAGGGCAAAGCATCCTAGTGAATGAACAAGCATGGGTGGACTTCTCAATTGCAGGATATAAAGACCGCTTATTATGTGATATTTTGCCAATGGATGCTTGTCATCTTTTGCTAGGGAGACCTTGGCAATTTGATAGGGAAGTGGTCTATGATGGCAAGGAAAATACCATAACATTTAAGAAAGGAAGCAAGACCTTCAAAATTTAGTCATTGTTAGAAGGGGATGAACCACAGTCCAAGGTGCCTAATGTGCTGCTATGTGGAGAGAAAGAGTTTATTAGAGACCTCAAGCATGAGGAGAGCCAAGGATTTGCAGTCATACTAAAGGCTGCAAGTGAAGAAAAGCCAGTCCAAGAACCTTTACCAGCAGAGGTACAAGAGTTGCTTGTAAAGTATAAGGAGATTGTTAGTGATGGTACACCAGCTACCCTACCACCAAGAAGAGTTATCAGCCATCAAATTGACTTTGTTCCAGGTGCCTCACTACCTAATGAGGCAGCCTACAAGTTAACCCCAGATCAGAACCTTGAAGTGGCAAGACAAGTCCAAGAGTTGATGGACCAAGGTTTGATCCAAAAGAGCATAAGCCCTTGTGCAGTCCCGGTGGTTTCGGCATCCAAGAAGGGAGGAAAATGGAGGTTGTGTACTGACTCAAGGGCCATTAACCGCATTACAATCAGGTATAGGTTTCCTATTCCAAGAATTGAAGACCTTATGGATTGTCTAGGAGGTGCTATGTATTTCACTACGCTGGACTTGAAAAGTGGGTATCACCAAATTAGAATAAAGGAGGGAGATGAATGGAAGACAGCATTTAAGACTACTGATGGTCTTTATGAATGGCTTGTGATGCCATTTGGTCTTTCCAATGCCCCTAGCACCTTCATGAGGCTCATGAATGAAGTGCTCAAAGACTTCACAGGCAGATTTCTGGTGGTGTATTTGGATGATATCCTCATCTACAGCAAGATCAAAGAGGAACATGTCAAGCATGTAGAAGCGGTTTTGAAGAGGCTTCATGAGGAGAAGCTATCTATCAACCTTGAGAAGTGTGACTTCTTCAAGCAAGAGTTGGTGTATCTAGGCTTTGTGGTGTCTAAAGGAACTTTGAAGATGGACAAGGAGAAAGTTGCTGCTATCCTAAGTTGGCCTACACCTACCACATCTAGTGAGGTAAGAAGTTTCCACGGTTTGTCTCAATTTTATAGGAAGTTCATTAGGAACTTTAGTGGTATTTGTGCACCATTTCTTGATACCATAAAGGGGGGAGTCAAGTCCAAGTTTAGGTGGACTTTAGAGGCTGAAAAGTCATTTGATATGTTAAAAAAACAAGTAGCTACTCAACCCATCCTAAAATTGCCTAGCTTTGAAAAGTTGTTCACCTTAGAATGTGATGCAAGTGGCCTAGCAGTGGGTAGGGTGTTGAGTCAAGAAGGTAGACCAGTAGCAATCTATAGTGAAAAGCTAAATGATGCCAAGAAGAAATACTCATCCTATGATCTAGAATTGTATGCCTTACTCCAGTGTCTTAGGAAGTGGAGACACTATTTGTTGCCAAAAGAATTTGTTGTGTTTACAGATAATCAAGCTCTTAGCTACATCAACACACAGGAGGAGTTGAGCAACAGGCACTTGAAGTGGATAGAATATTTGCAGGCCTTCACCTTTACAATCAAGCATAAGAAAGGACAAATGAACAAGGTTGCTGATGCATTAAGTAGAAGGGTTTTAACAGTCCAAGAGATTCAGCTCCATAGCATTGGAGTGGAGAGTTTTCAGAATCTTTACAAGAATGATGAGGACTTTGCTGAAGCCTATAAGGTATGCATGGATTTTGGAAACCACTTTCATAGTAGATTTTCAGAATACACTTTGCAAAATGGGTTGCTATTTAAGGGTAACCAGTTGTGTGTACCAAGAGGTTTCATGAGAGAGAACCTAATACAAGAGAAGCATAATGGCAGCTTGAGTGGGCATTTTGGTATCATCAAGAAAATAGAACTAGTGCAAAGGTTCTATTATTGGCCTAAATTTGTCAAAGATGTAACCAAGTATGTGGAGCAATGTATGGTGTGTATGAAGGCAAAAGGAGGAATGAGCAATGCAGGTCTTTACCAGCCCTTACCAATTCCTAGCAGACCATGGGATTGTTTAAGTATGGATTTCATTGTTGGTTTGCCTAAAACTAAGCAAGGGTATGATAGCATTTATGTTGTTGTTGATAGATTCAGTAGAATGGGACATTTCATTCCATGTAAGACAACTAATGATTCAAGTCATATAGCTCATTTGTTTTTCAAAGAGGTTGTAAGGATTCATGGACTTCCATTAAGCATTGTGTCGGATCGAGATGTCAAATTCATGAGTCACTTTTGGAAGACTTTATGGAAGAAGCTTGGCACTAACATGTCTTTTGGTTCAGCTTACCATCCTCAAACTGATGGTCAAACTGAGGTGGTTAATAGAACTTTAGGTAACCTTCTTAGGTGCCTAACTAAGGAGTATGGTCAGACTTGGGATGTTATCATCTCACAAGCATAATATGCCTACAATGATAGCAAGAATAGGACTACCGGAAACAGTCCTTTTGAAATTGTTTATGGCATGCACCCAAGAGGTGTGTGTGAACTAAGGTGTCTTGGAAACATGGATCAGATTAGTGGTCAAGCTGAAGACTTTGTACAAACCATGAAGGAGATTCAGGAGCAAGTCAAGAAGACTATTCAAGACAACACTCTAAAACTCAAAGCCAAGGTGGATGAAAAGAAGAAGGATGTTCAGTTTGCTGTTGGGGACTATGTGATGGTCCATTTGAACAAAGCAAGGCTTCAAAAAGGCATTCCTACTAAGTTACAGATGAAGAGGGTAGGGCCTTGCAAAATATTGGCTAAATATGGAGCAAATGCCTATAAGGTAGATTTACCTTCTGATTTGGGCATATCCCCTATTTTTAATGTGCAAGACTTGGTGGCATACAAAGGTGACCCATCTCAGCTTAGTCCTGATGTTCATGAAGATCTTGAACTTGCTTCAACACCTACAAACAACAAGTTGGAGGTAGAAAAGGTGTTAGATTCAAGGGTAAAGAAGACTACAAGGCATAAGGTTTACATGGAACACCTCATCAAATGGAAGGAGAAACCAATTTCAGAGGCTACATGGGTTGCTGAGACAGAGTTCAAGAAGGTTGGCATACCTCTAGATTTGTTGCAAACTGATCCACCTTGAGTTCTTTGTTGGAGGGGGGAGTATGGTGCAGGAGCACCTAGGTAGGCTAAGTGTGAAACCTAGGTATTTCTTTATTTTTGGCTTGTAGTGATGCTAGCCAAATCACTATTCTAATAATAGGTCCTATGTGGTCCTTAGGTGTGTTTAGGAGACTTGGCAAGACCCAAAGTGACCAAGTTGCTAGAAGTTGCCGACTATTGTCAACTAGGTGACTTAGGTCCGGAAAAGGCTAAAATGGTCTAGAAAGGTTCCAATGGCTTTGAATTGTTTATTTGAAGTCATTTTATGCATATTATATGTCTACTTTTTTTTTGTTCCAAATTTGGAGGTCTAACTCCATGTAGAACAAAAGTTGCTGAAATGTTGTCATGTTGTCATGACAACATTTTCTTGCAAAAAGCAACTTTTTGGCATTTGTGTGTTTAGAACATCCTAACTATTTAGAATAGTTATGGAACTGATGGAGGAGCCTTTAAAAACGTGAGGACAGCCATTTTCAGGGGGTTGGACAAGTTGGTTTTGCATTTTTTGTACGAATTGAGCAAGTATTTTGTTGCCGGTTTTATGCATTTGAAGGCATTTTTAATAGAGGAGGATTGAATGGCCTGATTTTTGTGTTGGAAAAGTTCTGAAATATTGTTTTTAATCTTTTTGTAGTGTTGGTTTGATCATTTTAATTCGTTTGCATTAGTGTAGTAAAATCTTTTTGTTCTTGGCAAGTTGCTGATTTGAACAGGGCTGCACTTAGAAAATGGGATCTTAGGGCCACTTCCCACCATTGGAAACCTCTGGTATTTTGGGATTTGGAACTAGGATCCATGTACATTATTTATCAAGAAGGAGGGCCCTTGAAAGCATCAGCAAGCATTTTTAAGGTGATGCCCTAGGCAAGCCAAATGCAACTTGGCTAGGAATCACAGTTGGAAAATGATTTATGGAGAGGATTGAGTGTACAAATACCTTAATCTGGCTGCACAACGAGTAATGAGAAGGTCTAACCTTGCTCCAGTCCAAAGGAGAGGTCTTGGAAAGGTGTCTAAGGTGGTTTTCCATCACAACAACGATAAAGCACTTGAAATCCTCATTTTTGGCTTAAAACTGTAGTTTCATTGTATGGAAATTTTGGAGGCTAGAAAATTACAGAATCTTGAAGTACTCGAAAAAGGGTATCCAAAAATATAATTTTTTTGTAGGGTTGTTAAGAAGTTTTTCAAGAAATCTTGTTTCCAGCTATTTAGGAGGGCTAATTCCTAGTAGCCTTTTTGAAGCAATTTGGTGTATCTTCCCTAGTAGATTGAATGCGCCTATGAAATCAGAATTTTTTAGGGTCATGGATGTTAGAAGGAGTCTAAAAAAAACCCTAGATGAAGAACTGGTACGCTTGGAGCTATAGATGGACTTGAGGGTTAATAGCGGACTAGAGCCGGCTAGTAAGAAATTTGATGTTACTTTGTTGGTGTACCCCCAACTGAAGGATTAGGATCTCTTGAGCAAGGTCCTAGTAATTATAGGGTATGAAGAAGCCCTAGTGGGTCTAGTGAATGACCTAAGGTAGCCCTGAGAGAGAGCTTGGGGTTTGGAAGCAAGGTTGGGGTGTTACATCAAAAACCCTATTCATTGTTTCCTGAAAAGTAGCAGGTGTGTTAGTTAGCCCAAATGGCATAACTACAAACTCAAAATGGCCACAATGACATCTAAAGGTTGTCTTCTCAATGTCTTGCTCTCTAACTTTGATCTGGTGATAACCTGATCTCAAATCTATCTTTGAGAAGAAGCAACCTCCATGAAGTTCATCTATCAACTCATCGATCCTTGGAATGGGGTATCTATTTTTAATCGTCTTCCTATGAAGCACTCTGTAATCAATGCACATCCTCAATGTCCCATCCTTCTTCTTTACTAACACCATAGAAGAAGAAAATGGAGACTTACTTGGTCTAATGTGGCCCATAAAAAGTAACTCCTTTATGGTTTTCTCAATTTCATCCTTCAACCTCTTCGGATGCCTGTAAGGTGTAATCATGATGGGCTTAGCCCCCTCCTCTAACTCAATGATGTGCTCAATACCTTTGTCTAGTGGTCTACCTAGTGGAATGTCACTGAACACCTTAGAGTGTTTAACTCTAAGCTCCTGAATATCAGGAGGATATTCAATCTTATGCTATCCCTCTTGTGATGGTATCAACATGCACTCTACTGCCCACTCTACCTGATCATGTCGAATCAATCTAGCCATTCTACGAAAAGAGACCATCTTGAGATCACTGTCCCTGATTGCCTTATGAATATGTTTCTTCCCATTCACTTTAAACCTCATCTCCATCTCCTTGAGGTTAAGAGTGAACTCGCCAATATCATTCAACCAGCTCATCCCAAGAACTATATCTGTATCTCCCATAGGTACAACATAAAAATCTACCTTAAAGTCATAATTATTAACTTTCAATGGGAGTCTAGTGATCCTACGATCACATTTGAGGACATAGCCATCCTCTACCCTCACTCTAATTCCCCCAAACTCCTCTATTTGTATGCCATGCTTCTCCACCATCCTAGCATCAATGAAATTATGAGTGGCACCTATATCAACCAAGGTTATGACTCTCTGTCCAGCAAGTACTCCTCTCATCCAGAATGACCCTTCTTGCTTAATACTAGTGAGATGAGCTTCCCTAAGTTTCCCATCTCCTTCCCCATCCTTGGACTCCATTTTAGACAAGTTTTTAGCCTTGTCTTCCTCTTTTTCACCATCTATTTCCTCTATATCAAACTGCTGATCTGAATTATCTAATTCTGATTCCTCATAGTATGCCCACATAACTCTGTTAGCTTTTCCCTTTGGCCTAAGAGGACAATCATGGTTTGCATCATAGGGTCCCTTACAGTAGAAAAATAATTTTTTCTTCCTCAAATCATTTAATGTTTCCCTGTCAAAAGGTGTTGGAGTTTTATCTTTAGAATCATTTTTAAAATTAGTCCTCTCTAGTTTTTTATAAAATGGTTTGTTATCCTTACTAGAAGATGTTCCTTTGGACTGAAATTTGTTTGTTGGGACTACATGTTCCATACTTCTTGCCTTTTTCATCACTTCCTATAAATAAATAGGATCAAATGCCTTTATCCAACCTCTCAGTGGTTCGGATAGGCCCTCAATGAAAAGAACTATCAATCTATGCTCTGAAATGTTTGGCACCATGACTGCCAACTACTGAAATTCACCAATGAAATACTCCAAGTTGCCTATTTTTTTCAGCCGTGCTAAGTCTTGGAAGTAAATCTTTGGATCTTTCTTGTCAAATCTTTCAACCAACCTATCCATGAAGTCCTGGTATTATGTCACTTGGTTATGCTGAAGTGCTACCATACCATGGTACCACCAATCATGTGCTATTCCCTCCAAATGCAAGGTGGCATATTTGATAGCTTCAATCTCTATCATCAGCCTCAGTGCCAGAAATGTTTCAAGCTTATGAATCCAAGCTTAAGCTATCATCTTACCACTCCCATAAAATGTAGGAATAGTAAGCTTGTCTATAGACCTCTTTAGCTCACTATTTTGACCTCTAGGCCTCCTATCTTGTCTGAGTGACTTGTAATGCTCTCTCCTCTGATTTACAAAGCATTCAAAGGTCATCCTCTCCTGATCCTGCGAAGCTAATAATTCCCATTCATCATTTGCAGCCATGAGTGCATCTGCGAATATGGGGTCTCCTGTCGCCTCCTCTACCAGATCTTTTTCTGGGTCCTCCGAAACAAATGTAGGGCATGTAGGCCTATCAGCTATTCTGGAATGGGTCTGTTATGGTCTTTGATTACCTATAGCTCTCCTGTTATCTCCCTATTCTCCCGGCTCCCAATTTTGTCTAACAGGTGGGTTCATCCGTTCTACCATAGTAGTGAGTTCCTGTAATGCCTGTGCCATCTGCTGCTTCCCTGTAACCATAGCACAGTATAATTCTCTGGTATCCTGATCATCACTATTCCTCCTATTTCTAGGTGCACTACCATCATGCCTCTCTTCCATATTTCCTATTTCCTGTAAGTGTTCTCTTTCAATTAGAGCTCTCCTACGAGTATGGTACCTATGTGGTCCAATTTCCAGTGGCTGCATATGACTCCCCAAACCCTCAGGATGGTAGGAATGAGGCTCTGATACCAATGTAAGAACCCTAGATAGGCTCTGTACTAATCACTATTTGTTTCCCTAATTTTTGTCTCAAATATGCAACCACGCCGTTGGTTGCTTCCTCCTTGGGCAGCACCTATCAAAAACTCCAATATTAAATCTCTAATTTTTAATTCACTGTAGTGTTGTACTATTCACAGCACTGTAGTGCACTATTCATGACACTGTAGCTGCTGTTATAACCCCTTCCAACCTATAAATAGATTCATCCACTTTTTTCCTACTAAAACACAATATTGACTCCAGAATGAAGTCAACTCACAGGAAAAATTCAAGTGATATTTCACACCCTCAAATTGCATCAACTCTGAAGATACTACATTCTCCACAGTCTAAATTCTTCTCAAACTTGTAGAAACCCTTGTTGCCACAGCTTCAAGAAATTTCACAAGGCAAAGTTTTTAAGCAATTCTCATAACCTGCTCTTGAAGGAAGACAAGGTTTGTTTATAAGGACTCCTCAACTCCAAAATGAGTCTCCACGCTCAATGTGGGATAAAAGATATAATAATAACATAAAAAATGTTATTACATTAAAACTTAGAAAATCCCTTTTAATTTTTCCATAAGCTTGGACCCACAATTAATTGAAACAATGGCCCCTTTTATGATATCATGACCCTCACTTAAGTTATATATTATAACTTAACAATATAGGCTCAAAACCAATAATGTTTATTTTAACTAAATAAACATTAATATCTCCATTATTACTCAACATTTTTGAATGTCATTTGAACTGGGAGCTAACATGATAGAACTGCATATGACCATACCCCTTTTCTAAAAATAGCAGGAGTCTATCTTTATAACTCCAAAACTGCTAAAAATAGCCCAACGAAGCCAAACTCAAAGCAAAACTCATCATAAACAAACTCTGGCAACCCAGAAGAGTACTCTGCTCTGGTCCTTGGAGGATCTCCACACAAAGGTAACCATCTATCCAATCTTATTAGCCTACGAGGGTCTCTAATAGGCTAATCACCAGCTAAAGTGATGTCTCTAGCTAGAAGGGGACATCACACTTTCTTGACAATCTTATAACTTACATCAATAGCTATGAAGGAAACACTATTTAGTTTGCTTGATTGATACAATTTATATGATATGACCCTAATACCAAAATCAAGAAGTGGATCTATTATTTTATCAATGGTCATTCCATGCTTGTTCCACTTAGCCCTCATGTTTTTCTCTATTGCCTCCTTGGAGTCACTCCTCAATGTCTTTGGCTGATCTAGGGTTGAGTATCCAGTAATCCTATGTACAATTACCTTCAAAATTTTAATGGGTACTCCCTCTAACCATAGACATCCATCATGTATTCTTCTCAAAACTATTTTGATTCAATCAGTTTTGAAAACTGTTGAGAAGTCTATGGCACAAGTTAAGCTCTTCCTCTCTACAATCTTGAATTCCACCTTTAGGACTCTATTTTCACACAGTTTTTCATACTCCTATCTTATTTCCATGTCCCCAATACTTCATAGCTTGTAGTTTTAGCATTTTCTTACATCTTGTACCATTACAACCTTAAGTGAAATCATAGATAATGTGCTTGATGGGTCTTGCTTGTAGGCAATATCTGGTATAGCCTTGAAATTGGGTTGTTTAACCTTCTTTCAAACCAACTAGACTTCAAAATTTTCTTTTTGCTCTACATTCTTTGTACTTGAGGCCATAATGCAAGCTAGGGTTTTACAAATATGAAACTGTGTAGGTCAACATATGAAAAATACCTTTAAAATCAATGAACTAGTTCTTTATCTTCACTATGATCCATGTAGATGCTTCAATCTTGCTTGTGAATCACTTCTTCACTCTACTCGCTCTTGCCCTAAATTTATAATGATGAAAAATATGTGAAACTCAACCTTATACCTTTCAAAATATAGCATTTATTACATGTTGGATGCATAGCTATAAATTAAACTTCAATATGATTTCTATTTCGCTCGACATCCATTGATTTTACCATCACTCAATAGCTATTGGAATTACCTTTACTTGATAGTTGTTATTGACTTTCGTTGATAGCTCAATAGTTACTAGTATTTTACTTAGCAACTAAAGAGAACTTTTCACACTTGGTAGTAATGTGAAAAGTTGAGAGATTTGACCTTGGTTTTTCCTCATTATCTTTCATCTTTCTTCATACTAATATATCTTTTTCGATGCTAACTTCTTTCAAAATTGATGTATGATAAATTGTTTCAAATATCAATCCCACATACCTTCTTTTAGATTAGTTTGATGAGGTGTGACCACTTGACCTATTAGGTTAAGTGATCCCTTCATTTGATGTGATGCATTCATCTTTCTTCTTCCATGTTTTGTTCATTTTTCCTTTGGTGTGTTCAACATCTACCTTGCCTTTTCCTTTGTTGAACTCTGAATTAGGCTCCTTTGACCTTGTTGGGCAATTCTTTCTGATATGACCAATCTTCAAACAACTAAAGCATATAGTTTGACTCAACCATCTATTGTAGTTACCAATGAAGTGTCTTCTTATGCAATTCTCAAGAATGTGTCCATATTATTGACAATAATGATAGCTATATCTTATATTATAATCCTAGTTATAGGAGTTTTCATAGCTTCATACCTTTTTTGGCTTCCTTAATGACCATATGGACTGGATCTACATTCAAATGCTCTATGTCCAAACTTATGATAGATGTAGCAATGTCCTCCAAATTTTGGTGCATGCATGGTTCTAGTTCTGCATTCATGTGCCTGATGACCTTGTTTCCTGCACTTGTGATAATGAGTCATGTTCTTTTGCTTACCATTTTCTTACCATTCTAACTAGAACTCTTGCTCCTATAGAAATTAGTTATATGTCATTTCTTACCACAATGATGAGAAGTAGGTTTACAGTTCTTACCTTTACTATTTCTTTCCTTAGAAGCTTTGGATGATTCTCCTTCTTTAGTGCTTATGTAGCCCAATCCTAACATATATTTACTAGATCTAGGGGATTTTAGTAGTTTCTTAGAGTACTTGATGGCTTCATTTGGCTTGTTGAAGCTTTCAAAAAATTTCTTTTCTCTTTTTAGGTCATTCTATAGATGTTCATTATGCAACTTTAGTGTGGTTATTTCAATATCTTTGACATTCAACTCATGATGAGAATTTTTGATTTGGCTTAAGGTATCCAATTACATGTTTGAGATTATAGATAGCTCTGCTAACTTTTCCTCCAATCCATTTACCAAAATTCTTTTGTCTTCTTCAATCATTGTCTTTTCTTCTATAGATTTCTTCATTTGTTATGTTACCTCATACAATAATAGAGCTTGTGATTCTTGTTCCAACTTGAGATTTCTAATCTCTTTAGCTTATGCTCCATTGTTTTCCATCAGATCTACAATTGCTGCATCAAATTCACTAGAGTTACCATCTACAAATAACTTTGTAGTGTCAATCTCTTTGTATTGTGTGTCATTTTCTACTATAGTAGTCTCTTTCTTTCTCTTCAAGGAACTCTTCAAAACATCTTTTTCTTCATTCAATTGTTGTAGTATGAGATGTATCTCAATCTCCTAGTTTTCAATGCTCTTTCTCAACTTGTAAACTTCTATTTCAAGATCTTTTATCTAAGTTGTAAAGCTTCTCCTCCTAAGAACTTAGCTCTGATACCAATTGTTGGAATTACAAATGGGAAACATATACTTCTGAGAGGGAGGGGGGTTGGATCAGAAGTATTAATCTTTTGCTAATAAAACTTTTAATTTAAAATAATGCATGCATTAAGATATTGAAATAATATGTAAAGTAAATGCATCCACATAAACACTTGACACTAGATATGATTTCCCAAAAACCCTCCACTAAGAGGGTAAAACTAGGGTGGGGATGACACCCATAATTCTTAACTACTATACCAATAAAGTGTCACCTATTAGGGTTACATAGCTTGACCATATTCATGATCTACCCTATTAAAGGCTTACAAAGGATTGTTAGATCCTATCCTATTAAAAGATTTTGAACACCCTATTAGAAGCGTGTTTGGCTAAAGGACTTTCAAAACATTCACTTGGAATATCACCCTATTAAAGGATTTTAAAATGACTATTAAGCCAACCTCAGTCGAATGGATTTCACCTTGTTGATATAGTTGTTAGAAAGTAATAGTAGAATGCTTGATCTGATAACTTACAACTTTGTCTTGCTAATTTTAGATCTCAATTCTATCCACCTTGATCCTTTCTAATCTGATTTTCCAATGCTCAATCTTTGATCCTCTATTCTATAAACTAATTCTACAATTGTTTCACTCTGCTAAGTCGCCTTGAATGCTTTCTAATCAATTCAGCCCTTCTCTCCCTTATATTCTTTGTTCATATCACTACTTCATATATACATGCATACTAAATTGTGGGGCTTCATCTTCCTCATAAAGACTTTGGTGGCTTAGTGTTAGGTATGAATCTACAGCTAAGACTCATGCATTTTTCCATTTAATCTTTCTAATTTTTTGATTGGTTGCATGTTTATTGTATAAGAAAACCAAATAGATTAAATCTTATCTTCAAAGCTTTGAGATCTATCAATAAGTTCACATAAAAATGGTTTACATAGTTGTTTGTGCCATTACAAATAACTAGGTCCATTCTATGTTACTTAGCACTTGATAATACTGATGCTTGATGCCTATTGTAATTCTTTCTAGCACAACACTTTAACTTTCTCAACATGAACTATATGCTTGGCACTTAAATCACTCAACATGGTCTATTTTCTCAGCACTCATTTGCAACTTGGCATCTATACATACTATACTTGGCATGTATTAATAGCTCAACATGAAGTTAGTAAATATCTTAAGTATGTTGACACTCAATTGTCAAAAGAAAACTAAGATCAACATGTGGCATAAGGTCATTTCCATTATGATTATTCACATATCCCATCTTTGGCTGATTTATTCTATGAAAATTCACATGTGTCCTCCTTTCACCATAGCATTTAATGTTCATGGTCATGCAGCCCAAAATAAACATAAACAAAAATTCTTTTCAAATATTCTCAACTTTATAATTTTTCACTCATGGGTTCTCCTGCTTACTTGGTTCCACATGATTACACCTTTTGTTGTACTTTACTAATTAAACAACATAGAACATGTTCCCCTTTTAACACCATTTGTGTGTATGGTGAGATTTGGATGACATCATCTCATTGCTTTATTCCTTCAACATCATGACCCACTTTGGCTAGGTCATCTGCCACCTTGTTTTCCTCTGGATAAATGGGCTCCACATGGACTTAACCACACCCATTTATCAGGTTGTGTATTTCCTCTATTACCTCCTTAATCTTCTAGTTAGACCTACTAGTTTCATCCTTCACAAGATTAATAATTAGCATAAAATCTCCCTCAATAGCTATTTAATTAATTCTCCTATCTCACAATATCAACATTCCCCATAATAGGGTAAAAGAATTTACTTCATTATTTATCTCCCTCCCCCCCCACCACCCCCCCCCATAATTCATAGCATAAGAAACCACAATATTATTGGGATTATCCTAAATATCATGTTCAACCATCATGCTACCAATAATGGTTGATCCATCAAAGATGAGCTTTAGGAAATCTTCCAGGGGGGTGTCACACTATTTTACATCTAGCAATAGCTTTAGAGTTGAAAAATCTTGCTACTATCATACTTAGGTCCCAAGAAGATTGTTGATAATGAAAATAAAGAAATTTTAACAAGTAATTAGGTAAGAGACAATTCTCTTTTAATGTCACCAATTGAACTTAAGACTTTAGATGAATCATGTATAGATGAAATTTTGATAAAGGCTATGAAAGAGGAACTTGAGTAGATAGAAAAGAATAGGGTATGGGAACTGGTCCCTCAACTTAAAGATGGGAACATTATTAACAATTCGTGGGTATCTAGAAATAAGATGAATGAAGAAGGAGAAGTGATAAGAAATTAATGAAGGTTAATATTTAAAGGTCATTCACAATAGGAATAAATGGACTATGGAGAAACTTTACCATTGTTATTAGAATTCAAGTTGTAAGATTATTTTTGGCATCTACATCTAACAATAATTTCAAGGTTTATAAAATGGATTTCAAGTTATCATTATTTTAATGAGGAAATTTACAAAGAGGCTTTCATTAAAAGATGTGATGAATTTTCATTAACATAAGATAAATATATGGTTTGCAGATTAAGTAAAACACTCTATAGATTAAAGAAAGCATCTAGAGCTAGATATGCAATATTAGATAGATGCTTGTAAATTTTTGGATTTCAGAATGGTAATGCAAAAACTAACATGTACTTACAATAAAATTTAGATGGATTACAAATATTAAACTATTTGATTATGAAATTATCTTGTGGGGACATGATGAAGCTAGTGAGAATATTTTACAAAAAATATAGAATGAATTTGACATCAGTAGGATAGGGGAGATGAAATATTTCATAGGATTGCAAATAAATAAGAATAAGCGTGGGAATTTTATATCTCAAATGAAATGTCATTAAGATATATTGGTATTGTTTGGATTAGTGAACTGTAAGCCTATTAGAACATAGGTGTCCTAATCTATATCAATGAAGATGATTGTGGTATTTAATACATAGGAGATGATATTTAAATAATATAGTTGAATGTGTGGAAAGATTCCAAGAATATCCTAAAGATATAAATTTAGCAGAAATAAAGAATATTTTCATATATTTTGAAGAATACACAGATTATTGATTATGGTATGAAATATCACTTGATTTCACCTTATGTATATATGATGATATAAATTGGGTAGGAAATGTGGACAATAGAAAGAGTACTAGTGTAGGAACATTCTTCATGTGAGAAAATTTTGTTTCATGGGTAAGAAAGAAGCATGCTTGTATATCACAATCTACAAGAGAAGAAGAGTAGGTAGAAGAAGAAAACAACTATAATCATTTTGATGAAAAAGATTGTAATACCTACCCCTAGTTTACTTTTCATGTGGGATTGCCAGATTCTATTAGGCTCATATTATGATTATGTTTTATAATTAGCAGTACTTGGTTACTAGATTTGGTCGAATGTTATTTTAGACTCAACTTATATATGTGATGAGTTAGTTGATCATCAATTATTTCATTTGTTCATGTTTATTTTAATGATGATACATTAAACTTTATATAATAATTTAATTTATTTCATGATGATGCTTAGATGTATAATTGTATATAGTTTCTATGGATACTTACCCCATATTTGCATGTGTATAGTGTACTTGTATGCTTTACTTTATGTTTGATATTTTTGATGTGGTTGAGGGTGTTGATCAAATAAATAAGATTCAAAAATGAGTGTCAACACACTTAACCATTTTCACTATACATGACGAGTACACAATGGAAGCCCAGCTAGAATTTCTTTATATGTTGAGTCATAGATAGTGCCGAGAAAACTACAATTGATGCCAAGAAGAACACATTATAGTATATGCTGAGCTATACAAAATTCAACATGTACTGAGTAGATAAGAAGACAGTGTGTGCCAAGCATTGTGAAGTTAATAGGAGTTGAGTGATTCAATAATTAGTAGAAGCCGAGCAATGTAGGAAAACTAACAAGATCTGAGTAATGTAGGAAACATAGTGGATGACAAGCAATCTAGAATAGATGGTGCCAAGAATCAATATTACTTCATGTGTCAAGCAATGCTGGATTAGCATAAGAGATTGTGCCAATACAAACCAAGATGTAAAATGGTTATGCATGACTCATGACAGGATAAGGAGATAAGATCAAATCCTCCCATCCACCTATGCGATCGTTATGTAACCAATAAGAAAATTGGAATTGCATGTAGCTAATGGGTGAATTTCAAGGGTTTGAGCGGGAAAATTTTATCCAAGGATGCATGACGATCCACTAATATTTATAAGGGAGTCCTAATGCCATTGAATGAGAGTTGGAGATAAGAAGGAATAGTAGAACCTTTTACTAAGGTCATTGTAGAGAATTGTTGTCAAAGATTTAGTGGAAAGGATAGCATTTACACATCTAGTTGATCAGAATAGAACAAAGAACACAATTAGTAGATTTGATCTAGCAGAGATCAAGGATAAACAAGTAGATCAAGAGCCTAAGATCAGCATTAGAGATTGCATTAGTTCAGGTGTATTATTCTAATACTCTCTTATAATTGTATTAGGAATTTGGAAATTCTATTGAGTTAGGTGGGTTTAATAGCCTTATGTAAATCCGTTAATAGGGTGGCATTCTAAGTTGAATGTTCTTAAGTCCTCTAACAAGGCACACTCCTAACAGGGTGTAGAAATCCTTTAACAGGGCAGGCCTTTAAGAGGGAAAACCATCGTAAGTGGTTGAAATCAATTGTTGCAGTAATTTCATGGGTATCATCCTCACCCTAGTTTTACCTTCTTATTCCTAGAGGGTTTTTGGGTCACCAAAATCTCAAGTGTTATGTGGTGATCCATATTTCTTTCTCATGATTGTTTAATGTTTATATGCATACATGTTAATTTTAGTTATATGTTATTAATGGTTTAAAATAGATCAAAGGCTAGTACTTCTAATTCACCCCCCCCTCAGAAGATCTCTTCCCATTAAGACATTCCAACAATTGATATGAGAACTGAGTTCTCTCAACGAGAAGCCTAAGAGCTTGGAGGAAAAGATCTAAAAGTGGAAGTCTTCAAACCTGGGAAGATCATTGAGAACCAGGTGATAAATGTGCATCTTGCTCTACACAAGGTAGAAGAAGCTAAAAAGAAGGAAGGAAATAGCTATAGCTGAAAATTATATTCACTATAAGGAGATTGACACCACACAAGTATTTTCCAGGGGAGATTCCATAGAATTTGATGCCGCAATAGCAGAACTGATGGAGAAAAATAGAGCTAAAGTAGAAGAGATAAGAATTCTTAAGATAGAGCATGAATCATAGGCCATGATGCTTTGTGAAATCACTAAAAAAAAGAAAAGAGCAGTTGAGGATAGAGTCATGATGGAAGATGACAAAAGAAATCTTGCAAATAGACTTGAAGAAAAATGTACTGAATTAACAAGGATCTCAAACATGTAGATGGATATACTTGCCCAAATGATGAACCTTCATCATGAACTCAATATGAAATATATTGAGATCTCTACTTTGAGGATGTAGAATGAACAACTATAGAATGAATTGAACAGAGAACAATAAATAGTAGAGAATCTGAACAAGTCAAGTGAAGCCATCTTGTACTTTGAACAGTTGCTGAAATCCCCAAGATCAGCCCATGATACATCAGGACTTGGATACAATAGCACTAAAGTTTGGGAATCATCAAAGATTATTGAGCAAAGGAGTGACAAAGGTAATGATTCTAAACCCACTTATCATTACTATAATAAAAAGGGGCATACTACTAATGTTTGTAGGAGTAGAAGGATCAATCAGCCTAACACACCCAAAAGCAAGGGTTACTATCACAAAGTGCAACATGCAAGGACATATGACACAAGATTGCAAGTCTAAAGTCACAAGGTCACAAAGATTTGATGGACATTTCCATAATTGAAAGAAGTATGGACATGGAGCCTTTGAATGTAGATCAAAGCCTATGTGGCCACCAAATCAGCATGTAAGAAGGGACAACTATGAACACCATTTCAATTGGGACTAAAATACAAGGAAAAGTTTACACTATTGTCAAGAGTATGGACATATACCCCAGAACTGCATAAGAACACATTTCAAGGGAAACTATAAAAGATGGTTGAACCAAACTACTTTCTTCAGTTGCTTGAAAATTGGACATGTCAGCAGGAATTGTCCAATAAAGGTCAAGGCACCCAAGATTTAAGTAAATAAGGGCAAAGAAAAGATTGATGTGGAACACATCAAAACAGACATGAAGAAGACATGGTAGAAAAAGGATGGATCAAGTACATCCAATGGAAGGGTCACTTCACCCATGAGGTCAAGTGATTATTTCTCATCCAATTAATCAGAAGATGAGCCTATGGAGCTGATACATATAAAGAAGTATCATACATCAGTCCTAAACCATTAAGAAGCATTGCAAAGTATAAATCTGCATGAGACAAGATGCTAAGACAAAAAAATTTGAATGATGATGCTGAGCTGTCTTTGGACGTCAAGTGAAACTACAGTGGTGGCTAAGTTATTAACAAAGTTAGTAGATGCAGAGTGAGAATAGCTGCCAAGTGGATGCTGAGTTGAAAAACCTTTAGATTCCAAGTGACAAGTAAAGGTACAAAAATGAATTAAATGTAAGGCTTTTGAGTTCCTTACAGGTGAAAATTAATTCATTTTTGAGCCATTCAAGCGAAGAGCAATTACCAGGAGCATGACTAAGCAATTTTTCAAGCTTTTAACTAGGTATTTCCTTCAGGTGCCAAGTTTTATAGTTTGTGAAGTTTTCTTTAATCGTCAAACCCTTGTTCGGTTAAAAATGGTGTCTAGTTCAAAGATGACCCAAGGGAAAGAGAGCCATGAGATTCAACTTATCAGTAATGAGGTTAAATAACCTAAGTTTAGGCCCATACTAGAAGTTCCATATAAAAATGATCCTGCTAGAGCCCTATCTGCCATCCCTAAAAAAGTTGTTATGGTTCAGGATGTGTGAAAGTGTTATAACTACAAAATAGGAGCCATAGCATACTTGGAAATCTTTAATGCCTTTGATAAACTCTATGGAATTGGTATATTAAAATATGAATTTTCTGTCATAGAGAAGAAGAAGGGTTTAACCAAAGCCCTAATTTTTCCAATCATATTCAAAACTTAGTGGATATGCATAAAACTTAGCAAAATCCATGATGGATCATTCCAGCTAGAGCAAGGACCAGTCAAGATTACCAAGAAGATGGTTCATAGGGTTATAGGATTTCCAACCCTAGATCGGCCCAAGACACTCAGAAGTGAAAAGAAGGAAACAATTGAGAAGAACACAAGAGCAAAGTGGAATAACAAAGGCATGACCATAGATACCATAACTAATCCACTTCTAGACTTTCTTTTGAGGATCATATCATATAAATTTTATCAGTCCAGTGGGTTGAATAGTGTACACTGCATAGTAGTGGATGTGGCATATAAGCTTGTATAGAAAGATCACACCTATGACCTTGTAGAGCTCATGTTGCAGCAGATCAATGAAAATCTTGGATCTATTAGAAATTCCAAGGGAGCACAATGCAAATTTGGGTCAGTGCTGATTTGTATGCTCTTCTATGTGATGAAGGAATTCCCTTCATTTGGTAAAGTCAACTATTGTTAGAATAAAACCATTCTTGATCAAATAAATGATTTCATTGCACAAATAGGAGATAGCTTTGATGATCAAATGTCTATCTATTTTGATGATTTCAAGATTGCAATGAAGAAAAGAATGAGGATACCAGTTTCACTGGTGGAGAAGCATGTAAATGAAATATTCTTTTTAGTTGACATTAATTATACTTACATTCAAGCAGTCCTTCCAAGAGCAATATGGCTTAGACCATTGGGATATGAGCTTGATGTTGACCATGCTTCTGCAGCCATCATGACATTACTTGCAAAGGAAAAGGATAAAATTGCAAAGGCATTTGGGATATATGACACTATCAAATCAAGAGTGGTTACCAAACTCAAGATAGCCACAATAGTAAAGAAAAAGGAAAATTTAGTAAAGAAAATAAAGAATAAGTTTGGTGTTGGAGAAACAAGTGCAACAATAAAAATCGAGGATATTAGTGAAGGCAAAGAAGAAGGTGATGATGAGAAAGATGAGGATGAGCCAGAACAAGGACCACTTGAAATATCATAAGGCCAAGGTGATGACAAAGATGAGAGTGCCGAGGAAGAAGAAACCAAGGAAGCACCCATCAAAGGAAAAGTCATCAAAAGGAATGCAAAGACATCTCCTACTCCTCAGCCTAAATCAAAGAAAGTTTCCATGCAAATGCCCAAGAAGCAAACAACCAGAGCTACAACAAGGGCCTATACTCAAAAGGCCAAAGAGGAAGCTACAAAGAACAAGAAGAAAGTCAAGAAGGCACAAGAAGAGCCAAGAAAAAGAAAAAGATATGTAGCTAAACCTGATACTGATGAGGAAGATTAGACCAAAAAGGTAAGTCATCCTCCTAAGCCTTTAGTTGATATATTATGTGAAAATATTAGGAATGGAGACTTGAGTGAAATGAAAAGGATTGATTTCATTAAGTTCAGTAAAGAAGAATAGAATAGCATAGAAGAATAAGTCTATGCATTAATGGCATAGTTCAAGTACACACCTCTTGAACTAGATGGACAATTGCCAAAGGAATTGTCTAAAATTGTAGAAGACAGATGGCATTTCTATCTAATGATGGAGAAGGAGATGAGGGAATCAACCCTGGCAAGCATACTACCTAATTTGATAAAGGAATAGATAATTCAAGCAGTCAAAAGACATAACACTAGGTTTACACCTAAGTATATGGCATTCTCCATTCTTCAAAACAAAATTGAAGAAGTTGTATAGAGAACCACAAGAGCATGGAAGAATTTATATAAGAAAACTTAAGATGTCCTTGAAAAGGAGTACAAAGAAGAAGCTATTGCTAAATTAAAGGAAAGAATGAAGAGGAGAGAAGAGAAGACAAAATTAGAGAAAAAGGTTGAAGAAGAGGAAAAGAAGGAAGAAAGAGAGGAGGAAGGAAAAGATGAAGACAAGGGTACTGATGAGCAGCAAAGTGTGCAAGACACACAATTTCCACCTCCTAGTCCTCCTCACTCTACCACCACACTCACAAAAATCATAAAGATTAAGGATGTTGTTGACACCTCATGTCAAAACATCAATCCATTAACTACAGAGGATCTCACTAAGATCCTTGACCAAACAACTCTTCACACACAATTGTGTACAAGTCCCATAATGGTCAGCGTAGATGATCTCCAAAAGTCAGTAGATAAACTCAAAGAAGCCAAGGTGTCACCACAAGAACCACCTCAAATCACTCAAACTACTAGATTTTCATTTCTAACACCTCCATCATCACCAAGAATAGCCATACAAGCTCATCAAGAGTCGAGTGCAATAGTAGAGGAAGTCATAGGTATAATAGTACAAACAACAAGTACACCTCAAGAAATAGTGATATAAGAAGATGATAGGGAAGAAACACAAGATAAGGAGGAGTCAGCAATACAAACTTTGGTTGAATTGCCAAAAATAGGTACTCCTACCAAACCCATTCAGAATCTGAGTACTTAAATGATGACCTTACATGTCAGTACACCAAGCCAAAGTGCTACTAGTGTAGCCAAGACCATTTATTTTGGCATTCTTGAGCTTGATGAAGAAATTAAAATACCCTATTGTGATTCAAGCACTTTAACTGAAGAAAAAATGAATGAAATACAAAGTGCATTGGATAGGAGAAGGCAGAAAGAGGCAATGAGGAAAGACCACAAATACAAGTAGGCAATGAATGAGATCAAAGATATATTCATGGATGCCTTTAGCCTACAACCTCCAGATTCAAGCAGGCCAATCCTTGAGCAACTATCTGATATAGTTGACCAAGTGAATAATGAAGACCATGATACAAATATAAAACTCATGGAATGGTTGGAAAAGAAGTTTGAAGGCAAGGTCAACTAGAAGATAGCTAATAACATAATTTTGGAACAGGTTGACCTAACTAAGAAATTGGATAATGTAAAGATTGTATTAGGGAATATCTTTTCCCTTTATAACAAATTGTGTCATTTTTCTAGGTTCACACAAGAAATAAATCTAAAATTTTTGAACCTTGAGAGAAAACTTAAGCTCTCCAGTATGCAACTACCCTCAAATCTTGCACATAGTGAGAAGCAATTTACTCAAACACTTCACACTCAAAGGGAATTAGCTGCATTATCAGCAGAAGAGGACACTATTAAAGAAAAGTTGATGCAAATACAAGCCTCTATCACTCCTCACTTGGAGATATTACATAAGGAGCAAATGTATACAGAAATAGTCCATATTTCTACTCATGAAGGACTTATTGATCTAGCAGCAAAGCTTGCAATCCAACACAAGTCATTGGATATTCCATTGAAAAACTGGGATGCAGCTCTCAAAATACTCTTTGTGGTAAATAAGACAATTTTGGCCAAGCATGCCATTACCATTTAGGACCCTTTCACATCAGTGTCAAACAGGTGGAGATAATATTAATATTCTACGGGTAGAGATGTATTAAAGGAGAAGATAAGAAGATAACCAGATCAAAAATAGAGAACATTAGGTACAATAGCACAAGAAATCAAAATTCATGACATGACAAGGCATAATCAACTCAATGGGATGCATAAGGTATAGTGTTGTTCACAAAATTTTGAAAGTGAAGAATGTACATATAAGATTTAGATCATGAATGATCAGTTGAGTATTTTTGACACTCATGTCAAAGGGGGAGATTTTTGATCAAATAAATAAGATTGAAAAATGATAACCATTTTCACTATACATGCCAAGTACACAATGGAAGTCGAGATAGAATTTATTTATATGCTGAGTCATAGATAGTGTCGAGCAAACTATAATTGATGTTGAGCAGAACACATTATAGTATATGTCAAGCTATACATAATTGAACATGTATTGAGTAGATAAGAAGATGGTGTGTGCCGAGCATTGCGAAGTTACTACGAGCCGAGTGATTCAAAAATCAGTAGAAGTCAAGCAATTCAGGAAAACTAATAAGAGCTGAGTAGCGTAGGAAACATAGTGGATGCTGAGAAATCTAGAATAGATGGTGTCGAGCATCAGTATTACTTCATGTGTTGAGTAACGTAGGATTAGCATAAGAGTTTGTGCTAATACAAACCAAGATGTAAAATGGTTACGCATGACTCATGATAGGATAAGGAGATAAGATCATATCCTCCCATCCACCTATGCAATCCTCATGCAGCCAATTAGAAAATTGGAATTGCATGTAGCCAATGGGTGAACTTCAAGGGTTTGAGCAGGAACATTTTATCCAAGGATGCACGATGATCCACTAATCTCTATAGGGGAGTCCTAATGCCATTGAATGAGAGTTGGAGAGAAGAAGGAATAACAGAGCCTTTTATTGAGGTCATTGTAGAGCATTGGTGTCAAAGATTTAGTGGAAAGAACAACATTTACACATCTAGTTGATCAAAACGAAACAAGGAACACAATCAGTAGGTCAGATCTACTAGAGATCAAGGATAGACGAGTAGATCAAGAGCCTGAGATTAGCATTAGAGATTACATTAGTTCAGGTGTATTATTCTAATACTCTCTCACAATTGTATTAGGAATTTGGAAATCCTATTGAGTTAGGTGGGTTTACCAGCCTTATGTAAATCCTTTAATAGGGTGGCATTTGAAGTTCAAAGTTCTTAAGTCCTCTAACAAGGCACACTCCTAACAAGGTGTAGAAATCCTTTAATAAGGCGGGCCTTTAATAGGGAAAACCATCAGAAGTGGTTGAAATCAATTGTTGCAGTAATTTTGTGGGTATCATCCCCACCCCAGTTTTACCTTCTTATTCTTGGAGGGTTTATGGGTCACCAAAATCTCAAGTGTTATGTGGTGATGCATATTTGTTTGTCTTGATTGTTTAATGTTTATATGCATACATGTTGATTTTAGTTATATGTTATTAAAGGTTTAAAATAGATCAAAGGCCAGTACTTCTGATTCACCCCCCCTCTCAAAAGATCTCCTCCCATTAAGACATTCCAATAGAGGGAGGGAGTCATAGTCACCTACTAGTTGGGATCTACCCAATGCACCACTCCCCATCATTTCCTATTTAGTTTAGATTTATATGTATATGTAGATGTTAGGATTTTATATAGATTATAGGTATTGGACATCAACTTCCCTGAATTGCCAGGATGAGTGTGCCTTATTCAATTTTCTCAATGGTAAAAAGGGGGGAGATAGTTCTAGAATCCATATCCTAAATTTAAGTCAATTTTCGTAGAAACGAGGACAAGTATCTGAGCTATGTACCCTTCTAAGTTTGTCAACTGAAGTGAATATGCAATTTTGACCATTGAGTTTGATTTAGAGCTTTGTCCTTTAAAATGGGATTTCTTATTTAGTTTTGTGCATCTACTATGATTCTCAGTTATAAATAAATCAAATAAAGAGAATATTAAATGATTTAATTTAATAAAAAAAGAAGGAAATAACCAATATTTAATTATATTTAATTACTTTAGAAATTAATTAAATAAAAGAATTAAATTTAAAAGATTTATTTAAAGTTCTAATTTGGTGTAATTATATTTATTTAATAGGCAAGAGCCTACAATGCATTGGTAGATTCTGAGCCTCTCATCAGAGAGGTCTTGGGTTAGAATTTACCAAAGATTAACACATAATAATAATTAATCTAACAATAATAATAAAATAAATAATAAATAATCTAGTATTCAGCTAATTACCTATCAAAATAATTATACTTATTTAATTTTATAATAATTTATTTAGGAGTTTCATTTTCGTAATAAACTCTAAATAATATTATTAGTTATATAAAAAATATTTTATTAAAAATGTCTTGTGATTTAATAAAAGAGAGAAAGAATAATTTAATAAAGATTACTTCAATTAAAATGCAAAAATTTTTCACATGAAATTAAAATAAAATAAAATAATAAAGAAAAAGGTTTGTGTGATTGCAAAAGTAAAACCCTAATTGGAGAAGGTTCTTCATTAATAAATTAGAGCTCATTTCTTCATACACAGGTTTGGAGGAGCCAATTTTTGATAAAGAGGGTTTTGGAAAGCAAGGAAATTTTCTTGAGAGTCCTAAGTATCCAATTGGTTAGCATCAAATTAAGGTAGGCTCTCATGATTTTTGCATAGTATTTTCCTCTTCAAAATCTCTATGTCTTCTCTGTGCTTGAATGGTTCTATTTTTAGAACTTAATTTGGGTTGAAACCCTTGTGTTGAAATTTACCATTCTTGAAAAAATCTATCAAAAAATTTGAGATTAGATATCCTTGTCTAATATATTTGGGAATTCATAATTTGATTGATTCAAATCAGGATGGGGGTTTGAAAAAGAAAATCAAGATTTTATTTAATGAATTCAATCATTTTTAATTATTCACCCTATTAGATCTAAAATAGAAATCTTTATAAAATATATATAATATCAATTACCATGGTAATAAATTATTACCATTGCAATAATATTAAATAAAAATGTGTGTCTTGGTTGGTTTAAGGAAAAATTTATTATTATTAAAAAAACATAACTTTGAAAATGGGGAAGTGGGCCATTACCCCCACCCTCCTACATCTCTTCTCATCATCGAGCAACAAGGCTACCAAGTAGTGTGTAGTTGCTGCAAGTAAACCACAACTCCTAAGAAGCCTACGACAACTTCTAAAAACGCAAGACTGATTGAGCATTCATCTACCTTTGGGAGAAGGGTTTTGTGAGCCCAATGGCTATGATTGCAGGCCCCACAAAAATGATTGGATTTTTTTATTACTATTTTATTTAGTTTTTAACAAATTAAATTTTATTATTTAGTTTTTTTAATATATTTAATATTATTATTATTAATCATTACTGTATTATATTAGTTTTAGTAAGTATTAATATTAATAAATAAATTAATATATTTTTATTAATAATTCAATTGTCATTATTATAATAATGTAATAATTATTATTTAATTTTAATAATAATTTAATTAAAGTTTTAGTTATATAGTTATCATTGCATTTTAAATTGAAAGTTAAGAAACTTCAATAAAGTTCAGAGTTGTTAATTAATGATTCATTTTTATATAAAAATATGAGGTTTTATATTTAAATAAATTTTAATGGATTGTTGAATCTTTTCGAATTCTTGTGAACTCAAAAATCTTAGTAAATCTAATAGCTGGAAAAAATGGGAAAACTACAAGCACTAAAAACCAATAGTGAGAATTGAACTTTTATGTTTTCTAAACCTAATGAATTATGAAAACTACAATTTTTATATACTTGATGTGATGTATGATTTACTAGGGTTAGTTTCAAGTTTGACTTAGTACATTGACAAGTTGGGATGTTTATGATTGGCTTGGGGGAGTTTGGTTCTATGATGATGTTATATAAATTTTGGTCCCAATCTTTTATACTTGACCAATTAGATGTATTCATTTATTTATGTGATGAGTTTTGATCAAATGTTTGTTAATTCTTTTTAGTTGCTTTTATAGAATTGATGTGAATGATTTGTTTTTCCTATTCTAACCTTTCAATCAAATATCTTTTGATGATTTCCAGTTTCTTGTATAGAACTGAGGTGATTTTTGTGGTTTTGTTGTTGTAACCTTTGAGTCATCGATCAAGTATAGAATTAGAAAGCACATAATCATTGATTGATTAGTATGATTGATGATTAGGTGCTTTCCAATTTCTTCTAAAGGACTAAGGGAAATACTATATTTTATTTATAAGTTCTTTCAAGTTGTTTGTAAAGGACTGAGGTGAAATTTGTGATCTTATGAGTTGTACTTTTTATAAGCTTAGGGTAGGTAATCTATGTATATGTTGGGAAGTGCGCTTCCATGGAGGTTAGAGCCCTAAAAAGGTTTCCTAGGTAACCCATTCTAAATTTTTTTAATAACTAATGACATTTCATTAAATAAGTATAAAATGAATATAAGAGTTAGTTTTTTTTCTTGCTCATGCATTGAGTGCTAATACAAGATTGGAGGGGAATAGAGAAGATTCTTGATTGTGACCTTACTTTGGTAGTATTCCTTGTCTATATGAAATGATACTAATGCCACATAGAGACACTAGGGGGTAAAATTCAGAGATGCTACTAAAGGTAACCTTAAAGAGTTGGCTCATGTAATGACACTCAACCACTTTCATTGTGGATTTCTTATGTGTCTTTTTTGCCTCTTGGATTAGATGATACTAGTGTCTTGGTACCCATTGAGATTGTTTCCATCAAGTATTTCTTTGACTTAAATGTTATTTAGGACTTGTGAGCTGATATCTATTTGTGACTTGAGACTATCTCCTCATCATGATGGGAGTGGGGCATTTAGGTTTCATGAGGTTGGGTGGTAGTGTTTCTTATACCATTGCAACAACTGGATGTAATTGTTAGATGTACTTGTACAGTTGTTCCTTTCATTCCGATCTTGTGTTTCTTATTCATGGTTAAATTCTGTTATACTCTACTTTATTATAAAAGTTCTTATGAGATGATGTATTTATTTATGTGTATATTCTTTGATATTTTCATACCTTGTGACTTGTATAGTGGGTGATTATCCATTTGAGTTATGCGAAGTGGCATCTTATGAAATTGTATATTATTTAATTACATTCGTACTTGTGATTATTCCATGATGTGGATTTTTGTTATGTGATAGATATAATATTAATAAACTTATACATGTGATTCAACATCATGAAATCCTTAAGAGATGTAATTAATTTTATGGATTATTTTTATGCATGAGAGTTATTGCTTTCGCTAGATTATTTGTTAATGTTATTATCTTCTTCTTTTTTAAGTTTGGAAAACTTAGTGAAACTTTAGGTTAATTTCGTTTAGGTTCTATAGTAGGGCATTACATCTAGTATTAGAGCTTGAGTTTCTACACTAGGAGCTCTGGGTATATTGGAATGCCACTATATGACAACTAGTTAAACTAAAGTGAAACTTAAACATTTTATGTATCTATTGTAACTTCAACACTTCTAACTTCATATTCAATTACTTAAAAACATAGAAGAAGATAAAAATTGAATAATTCTTTAGTTAGATTGTAGACATGCTTTTTTATGATTGTGCTTTAAGGTAGTTTACCTTTGTAGACTTTGTGAGATATTTTTTGCATGTTCTTTCTTGGGTGTTGAAGGAGGATGGTGTCTAAACTAGATCCATTATTGGGGTTCATAGTCCAGGAAGAAGTAGAGGTCATTTGGGACAGGTACACATGGTAGTTCTTTGATTTATAGAGAGAGTCCTATTTGAGAAGAAATTAGAGAGGAGAGCCATTGAGAGGAGCATGCTAAGTAAGAGGGGACTATTTTGACATAGATGATGAGGATGATCTTAGAGCATGTACCTCCCCATAGGGGTTCTCGTTAGGAGGAACTACATCATTTTTGGGAATGAGATTACGTGTAGGTCTAGGAGTCCTCAGTGATACCACTATTGTGATAGATAGAGGTCAGCTAAGACTGCTAAAATGAAGGGCCTATAGAGGTCAAAGACCAAACCCTTCAATCGGGTTGCTGCATGATATGTGGAAAAGTAGTGGTTTCTTCAATTAGATAGATGTTTTTTGATGCAAGAATTTGACTCTAATGTGAAAGAAAGGTATGCGATCACCCACCTAGACCTCTTTGTGGCTAGATGATGGAACATTGAGGATAAGGAACTGGGGGTGAACATGAATACTATTACATGGGAGTTATTCCTTTAGAACTTCTATGAATGCGTCTTACTAGAGGAATGAAACCAATAGAGGGGAAATGAGTTCCATATTTTAAGGTACTATACTATGACTATGGTAGAGTATGATTATAAATTTTGTGAGCTCATGCCTTATGTAGGAACCATTGAGACTTCATCACTAATTGTTTAACACTTCATTTGGGGTCTGAAAAACTACCTTATTGGGGGTGTAAAGTATTTCCAACCTAAAACCCTCAAGGATGTGATACATCAGGATATACTTGTAGAGATAAATGTTACTTTGGGACATGGTGGCTTTGTCAAACCACCTACAACATTAGGGTCCAAAGTTAATTGGGGAGTGGGTAGTAGTAGGAAACCTCCTTCTTCTAGAGGAAATCAAAAGTAGTAGCAATAGGGAGAATCTTATACTTTAGCATAGAGTGGTGGGGGTGATTCACACTCTACGGATTCATAGTACTCTCAATGTTATAGGCATAACTAGTATGACTAGCCATCATAGAGTACTCATTCTTTTTCTAGTGGGGGTAGTTTTCAACAGTCTAGTGAACCTAGAGTGTAGATGAGTTTTGGTAGAGAATATTTTTCATGTAGAAAATGTGGGCATAATTTGTCCCATTATCCTCAATGGAAACCATAGTTCTTATATCAGAGATGTACAACATCGTAACCATTGGTTGGAGATATTGGTAAATCACAAACAGTGTTTTCAATGGATTTTTATCCTCCTATAGGGGGGAATGTTCCAATAGGACCCACACAGTGAGTGATAGGGTTTTATCATTCTTGTAGGCTTCTAGAAGAAAGCCTAAGTTTAAGGGGTGGATGTAATGCCTACCCCTAGTTTACTTTTCATGTGGAATTTTTGGATTATTTTAGGCTAGTTTTATGACTATGTTAAATTACAATCAGTGGTACTTTGTTACCAGATTTGATTATATGTGATGAGGTACTTTGTCATTAGTGATTTTATGTATTCGTAGTTATTTTGATGATGATACATGTATTTTTATATAGTTATTTCTATTATTTCATGATGATGGTTAGATGGATAATTTTATGCACTTTCTATGGATACTTACCCCATACTTGCATGTAGATGGTGTACTTTTATGTTTTATTTTGTGTTTCATATTTCTAATGTGGTTGAGGGATGGAGTCATAGTCACCTACTAGTCAAGATCTATGTAAGGTCCCTCCTTGCATGAATTTTTTAAAATATAGATTTCTCCATTAAAACCACATAGGATATTTGAATGGATATGAAGTAATGTTTTATGTGTTAGATGTCCTAGTGGATATTGAGATCAGATGATACATTTACGTTTTAAATACTTAGTGATTTGAGAACTACTACATCATCTTGACTATTTAAATATTAAAATTTCACTAATGATGATATGAGGTGTTTTCACTTGATGATGAGGGTATTGATTGTGGTACCTCGATGATTAGGTTCTATGCATTTAGATAGTTCAATGTGCCCTATTTATGATCTTTATGATGTTTAAATATATGCAAGCCTAACAATGATTATTCTAGTATTTTAATTTGAATTAATGAATAAGTTATCTTATATTGATTATGTAATTACTAATGATTAAATGTGAATAGAAATGAACTAAATAGTTGATTATATGAAAGATTTATGTTTTGATTTATGCGATTATCCAAATAAGTTTTAAATATATGCATGTGATTTTCTTGAGCTACTGATGTGTGAAATGAGTGTACATGATTTATTAGTTGGGAAATCTAATGGAGAATCAAAACTAGACCCTATGTGCCATTTGTGGAAACCAGAGTTCAATCTAATAAAAGATGCCGACCCCATTGTTCATATTTTACTTGTATTTTGAATTGAATGAATGTATTATTTTGTAAGTATTAAGTGTTAATGTTTTGTAAGCAGTGATTTTATAGTATCACTTGACACTTGTGACTTGTATATAAATTTCAACTTAATAGTTAGGGTTAACAAAGTAACTTAAAGATCTAAGTTGGACTAGGTTAGTTACTTTTTTGCTAATCAGTTAGTAATCAAGATTAATTGCCCTAATCAGGATTAGTGATTAATTTGCATTTTTGAGGCTTGTTAGGAAGTCTAAATTTGTAATCTTTTTGTTAGGTCTATAAATATCCCTAAAAGCCAAAAATCATGAAAAATAAGTACCTAAGGGGTATGGGTATAGGTTGTGGGCATTTTCCACCCCACTAGCCCCATTTGTTGACTTTTATGGTCACCCAAATATCTTATTTTTGCTTTATTATGAAAATTGAATGTTTCACCATGAGTTAGATAAGTTAAACTCCACCTTGAGGTTAGCCTTATTACAAGTTGAGTTAGAAGACTCTAAAACCTTTAGGCAAGTGTGGAAGTTATTGCATTTTGGAGTTGGTTGAGTTAATATCCTATTTAAAGAAAAAATTGAGAGAGAATGAGTGTTCACCTAACCTCTAGTTTTAGTGAGCAATTTAGGATTGAAGGAGAAGGAGAAGGAAGGGAAACTCACCTCAAATTTTTCAATTTCCATAGCCTTATTGTGAAGATAGGAACCCTTCAAACACTTTTTCATTTATATTGTTTTTCATGCTTAAGTCATTTTTTTTGCATATGTATGTTCATGTATTTGTTGAATATTTTTGGGATGGATTGAAATGGGTTTTCTTAAATGTCTTTCTTGGTATTTTACATTTGATTTTTGAAGGGATTGTATGAGTTGTATTGACATCACTCACCCTTGGATAGGGAAAAAGTGGCCATGTATGGGAGGAGGTCTTTAGTTGGACTCCAACACTGCATAGTCTCTTCTCAAGATGAGGAGAGGAAGAGAGCAGGGTGTTATGGGCCCCTATTCATTAGCACAAACCATGTTTTGAGTTTTAGAATTTAAGAAATGGATTATAGCCTCGAAAGGGCACTTTTTATGGTGTTGTAGCCGATGTCTCCTGTTGGAAATATCCACCTTGTCCCTAGTCTAGTTCAATGATGAACCATTGAGCAAATCTAGATGGGAGTGAATGTTTGAAATTGTCTTCATGTTAAGATTTGTTGTCTCCCAGCCAGTTTTGTTCTCTCCATGATCATCTTGATGTGTGGTAGACTTTGTAATGGTTTCCCTATTGTGGAGCCAAGAAGGAAATTTAGAACTGTAATTGAATTTCAATTATGTTGGGATATTTCTCCTCGAGATATTAATCCTATGTAAAAATGTTATATTTAAACTTATTTTTGAAATGGCCACAATGTCGGTTTTTCTTCCTAGTTCTTTCTTGAAAAGCCTTTGAATAAAGTGGTTCAATAAAATAAATGAGAAATGACTGGACCACCACATTGAGAAAAAAAATTGAGTAATATTTTTGGTATTTCCATTTTTTTCCATATGTTTACTTGAAATTATATGTGATGATGTTTATCCTTACTATGGCATTATATACTTTGAAATTGCATTCACTTGATTAATATTAATTGGATAAAATGATGAAATATAATTATGCAATTATAAGTTCAAATATGTTAAAGAAAATTTAGTGTTATGATTGGGACTTCAAATTATTTTCATTATTATTAGGAGATAAAATAATCTTACATTATTGTTTAAACAAATTATTAAACTGGACGTTATAATCAACACTAGAAAGAAAAATTTACTCTGCTTGTCACGCAAATAGAAATTGCATTAAAAATCCATTCTTAGAAATAAAATGGACTTGAGAAAAAAATATGTATATATATAATCCCCCTCATCTTTGAAAATATAAACTTCATTCTAAATCTATACTTAGAAAAAATAGTATGGTCTTAAAAAATAAATCTCCTAGAGCAAATATGCTCTCTAGATTTTGTATGAGAGAAAATAATTCCCCTTTCTAAAATAGAGCTTAACATAAAGATTCTATTAATATTCTTATTTGGGTATATTTAATACTATATATTTAAATAAAAGAAGAAAATGGGAAAAAAAAAAAATTTACTAATACATATCATAAATATCCTAAATATCTTAAATATCCTATGCTATCCTAAAAGATCTGACTACTAAACTTTATACTTTATCAACCCTACCCTCCTTTGTTGACTTTACATTGGAGATGACATCACAACTTTTTTGCTCACCCAAAAGTAGTAAGTTTTATTATTTTATTTTTTGTTAAAATTTTATATTAGGTGTTAGGATATTATTGGTGGATTGGTAGGTTTATTTTTATTTCTTTATTTTGTTAGTGTAGTTAAAGTTAGTAATGTTAGATGTTAGAAAATTAGTTAGTATTATTATTTGTTTAAATATTTAGTTAAATTTTATGTTAGGTGTTGAGATATGTTTTAAAGTTAGTAAAGGTTAGTTTTATTTTGTGTTAAGTTATTTTAATTAGTTTAGATTATAGCTAAATTGTTTGTTTTAGTTTAAATAAAGTTTAGTCAATTTATAGATTTATCATAAAGGTATTTAATTTGTTAAATGGTAGGATATTATTTAAGATTAGATGTTAATATTAGTATAATTAGTTATTTGATTTTTATTGTAATATTTTGATTAGTTAGATTTAGATTTGTTAATTTGTTACTAAAGTAATTTAATTATGTTGTTAATTAGTGTTTTGTTTAATTAATATTACACTGGTTAAGATAACATTATTTTGAAATAGTTTTAGTTTTAATTTATGTTTTAGTAGTTGATTAGTTTGTAAATTTAGCATATGGTTATTTAACATGTGTAATATTATAGAGGTAGGTAAAATTAATATTAGTTTAGATTAATTGAAATTTAAGTTTAAATATATATTATTATTGCTATGAAAAATTTAATTTATATTAGTGACTTTTTAAAAGCAATTGATAACATAAATCTTATTAGAGTTATTTTACTGAAAATTAACATTGATTTTGAAAAGGTGAGCTAGTATGGTTAAATCATATATAATTTGAAAGTATAATGCTTAGACCTTTTAATTAAGTCATAGTCAACCATATATCAAATTTAGTAGATTAATCAATTTTATTATTTTTTAAATGTGTATTTTTGCCCCAATATTTTGGACATGACAGTCTACATGATGCACCACTCCCCACCATTTCATGTTTAGTTGAGATTTATATGTATGTCTACATGTTCAAGTTTTATGCAGATAGGAGGTACTAGACATCAACTTCTTTGAATTGACGATGAGCATGCCCTATCACAATATCTAAATGGTAAAAGGGGGGAGATAGTTCTTTAGTTCAAATCCTAACCCTAACCAACTATCCTAGAAGGTAGGACAAGTATTTGAGTTACCAACCCTTCTGAATTTAACAAGTGACATAAATTCATGATTTTGAACCTTGAGTTTGATTTAGTACTCTATCATTTTTAATGAGTTTTTTAATTTAGTTTTGTTTGTCTCTTGTGATTTCTAGTTAAAATTAAATCAAATTAAGAGAGAATTAAACAGTTTGATTTAACAAAAAAATTAAGGAAATAATCAATAGTTAATTATATCAAATTAATTGAGAAAGTAATTAAATAGAAAAATTAAATTTAAAATATTTAATCAAAGTTCTAATTTGGGCATAATTATATTTATTTAATTTAATAATAATTTATTAAATAGTTTCATTTTTATAATAAACTCTAAATATTATTATTTTTTTGGCAAAACTGGACAAGCCACTATATATATATAATAAAACTAGTCCAGGAGCACAACTAGGAAAGAACTAGAAGGAAAACCTAGCATCGTCACAATATATACAAATAGCTAACATTGATATATACAACCTTTTTATATCGATGAACAAAACTCATATCATCCAAAATTTGAAATTTGTCAAATTTTACACTTTCATCACATAGTGGGTATGATGACCTCAAATTTGGTCAAGATTTTCAACAATTAAAATGACATGCCTAAAGTATGGAAAATAGCCCAAAAGAAAATAGAAAGAAACTTCTATGCTATCTTACTACCATATCCTTGCTTAAAGCATCCATACTACAAGTGGATGCCAAACTAGGATTGACAGAGAAGCCCCATCCAAGATTTCAACATGTTATTTGGAGCAATCTCCCATCCTGAGCTCGGGCCCTCAGCAACAACATCTAAAATGCTAGTGGAAATTTTCATGGAAGATGGCACACCCCAAACATTTTCTTTGGTGGCATCTGAGTGAGGTAGCCAAGGAGTTTCTTGTGAGACATGGTGGACAAAACCAGAAGCATTAAGAGTTGAAGTCAACTATCCTCTTGGTTCACTAACTGACTAAGTTGGGGAAGCCAAAGGTGTCTTCAAAATTTTTTCTCATGCTTCAGATTCTGGAATACCCAAAATATCAATAAAAACAAATCCTACTTTCTTCACCTCCTTTATCAGCTAATAACCTAGAGCATGTGTCGTGAATTGTAGGGTCTTAGTTAGGAACTAAGGATTATGCTTTTCAAAGGGTTTTTGCAGCACTTCAAATGTCATCATAGCCTCATGATTCTTCATAAGCATGGTTCTTGAGAAGATTCCACCTGCTAGGGCATTTCTAGACCACAGATCATAGCTCTACATTGCCCTTTTCAACTTGTTTTTAGTCCACTATTCTAGTTAGACCACCTTGATAGCAATAATTTCAAATCTTGATGTTGATTATAGGAGATCCATGGTATTAGATAGGAATATGGAAACCAAAGTTGAAGAGAATAATGCATTTTTTGTGGATACAGAAAAGAGATCCTCCCCAATTATGGTTCAAATTGCTCGGTGAATGTTGTAGTGTCTAGGACCGCATCATCTAGAGAATGAAAATTTGCATCTTGCTCCAATGTCCATTGAAGTTTGATTTTGGAGTTTTTAGGAAGAATGTAGCTATGAAATTGGTGACAGGAATCACATTTCATGCACAATTCTTGTGTGAGCAACATTGTGACGGCAATTTAGATGGTAAGAATAGAAAACCAAAAAGATGAAAACTTAAAAAGAGGTCCATTTATTAAATCAAAATCCAATTGAAATTTATGTAGGGAAGAGTACAAAGCTAACACCTCCAAAATTTATTAGTAAGAAAATTGATCTGCTATTGTATGTATTTGATTTTAGTCTTGCCATGTACAAAGTACCACATATCCAAATTGAAGTAAAATCATACTTCAAATGACATTAGCCAACAAGATTTTGTTCAATGAGGGAGATTTAGCATGATTTTACAATAATCTCGCACATGGTAGTCTAATTTATAAAGACACCATTAAATGTTTGCTACCCAATTTGAAAAATGCTCAGTGACCATTGAGTGGTGTTAGACTACCCATGAGTGCTTAGTTATAACTATGGTAAAGTAGCTTGGCATGATTCATTTCCTTCTTAGCTTGATTGTCACACATGCAACTTGGTCATTATACCTACGAGTACTCAATAATAACAATAACTGAGTTGCTTAGCATGAGTCTCTTCCTTCTATGACTCACCATATGTAGACCACTTGGCAGATGAAACACACTTGGTACCTATAGTTAGTGGCTAGCTCGACATTACTCGGCATATAAGGCATTCTGGCTTGCACATCCTGAGATGTGAGTTGGCATAAATGTATCACTTGGGACATGTAACACAATCAATACCTAGAAACACTAGCTTTCTCAGTATAAAAATCACTCATCACATATAACACACTTGGCACCTAAAGTCACTGGCTACCTTGACACAAGTGGCGTTCTGGCTTACATGGCATCAATTGTGACTTAGAATGTATAAATCACTTCACACATGTAACACACTCAGCACCTAGAGTCACTAGTTAACTCATCATCAATTGCGACTCGGTGCATATAAATTACTCGGCACATGTAGCACATGTAGCATGCTTGGCACCTAATTTCACTTAGTACCTATAAGGAATTCTTGCTTGGCACTTGAAGTCACTTGGCATCAATAAGAAATTCTAGCTTGTTGCATACTTTGTACTTGGTTTCTATAGGTCATTATCCATTAGTTCCTACAAGTACTTATAATGCTACATTGCTTGGCACATGTAGCATGCTCGACACCTAAAGTCACCAAGCACCTATAAGGAATTCTGGCTCAGCACATTTAAGAAATTTTGGTTGGGCAGCTGAAGTCACTCATCACCAATAAGAAATTCTAACTTGGTGCATACATTGTACTCAGCTACTATAGGTCATTAGCCATTAGCTCCTACAAGTTGATGGGGACACAACCCAACAAAAGAATGGACACAATAGAAAAGGGGAATTATATTAACTGAGAAAATAAGCTAGTACAAATAGTGCAGAGAAAATAAACTTCAAAACATGCCCTACGGGCTTACAATAGCATAACTCTGGAGAATATTTCTCCTTTTAGCACCTCCTCTCAAGCTCCTATCTGAACTGCCTTTTACAATGCCAAAATCTCCTTAAATAGACCCTGGAGGGTTAAGGACTAGGAGTACATTCTAGAAAGTGCTAGTAGGCATCCACCGACAAAATAGAAGGTTCCAGAAGCCGTGTTAGAAGTCGGTGCAAATCTAGAAGAATCCAAAAACGGTAGCCGAACTTTCGGGAGGCATAACTTTTGAACCGTAGCTCCGATTGACAAACCGTTTACATTTTTGGAAAGCTCTCAAAGTTCTTTATAGTGCTATGGAGGAGCTTTTCTCATCCCCCATTTTTTGACCCTTTTTGAGGTCATTTAATGCCCCAAACCTGACTTTGAAGCATTCTTAGGAGGTCTCCAAAACCCGAAAAACTGCAATAACTTTCAAACCGTGGGGCCTTTTGACCTGATTCTTTTTCTGGAATACTCTAAATCTCAATTACATTCATCTGGCCAAGTCACACCTTCTAGGTCACCAAAATGATGGTCAAATTGCATGCTCCTATTTTTTTAGGATTTTCAAATGCACTGATAGTTGAACTATGAGAGTTGGAACCTTTATTTTAGCTAAATGGGTATCCAAAAATGTAAAGACATAAAACATAAACTTAGTCTAAGCACATTTTTTTTGGGTGACATAGGATTGCCCTTATACCTCTGGATGCTCCTGCATCAGACACCCAGGGTAGATTGAAAAGTGACCCTGTCACTTTATGGATGGTAGAGGAAATCCCAAATGGGAAACCTCAGCTGCTAAAATCCAAGTTGAGTCTTCGATCGGTCGTCCTTTCCATTTGACCAAATACTCTTCATACTGCCTATTTCTGGTACTCCTACCCACACGATGATCTAGAATGTCTTCTATCTCCTCCTTCTTAGAAGTAGGAATTGGGCATGGCTCTAAAACCAGCTCCTCATCTGCACCATCATCATGATACTCTGTTAAATCTGCAATGTTGAAAATGGGAGAAATGTGAATACCATCTAGCAGCTCCACCTCATATGCATTTCCTGAGTTATGTTTCTTCAAAACTTTGCAGGGGCCAAATTTCTTCATTTTTAGCTTGTTGTAAGTACCAACTGGAAATCCTTCTTTTCTTAAGTGCACCATGACTAGATCCCCTACTTGGAATTCCTTATGTCTTCTCCTTGCATCAGCCCTAGCTTTATACTCTTGATTCATCTTGATAATGTGTGCTTGAACCTCCTCATGTAGACGCTTGATGTGTTCAGCAAATTCTTCAGCTTCAGCACTTGTTCTCTCCCCTTGTTCTATCTTCCTCAATTCTGGTGCAGTCCATGGGCTATTTCCATATACAATTTGAAATGGTGATTTTCCAGTACTCCTATTTACAGAGTTATTATAAGCAAACTCTGCCTATGCTAGAATCAAATCCCATCCCTTGGGCTTATCTCCAACTAAACATCTCAGCAAATTGCCCAGACTTCTATTTACCACTTCTGTTTGGCCATCAGTCTATGGGTGATGCGTGGAACTGAATTTCAAGTCTGTTCTCAACTTCTTCCACAATGTCCTCTAGAAATACCCCACAAATTTAGTATCTCGGTCAGAAACTATACTCCTTGGAAGACCATGTAGTCTTACCACCTCTTTGAAAAACAAGTCTGCAATATGGACAGCATCATGAGTTTTGTGGCATTGAATGAAATGTGCCATTTTGGAGAACCTATCAACCACCACGAATACTGAGTCATTACCCCTTTGTGTCCTTGGCAATCCAAGAACAAAATCCATACTTATGTCCTCCCATGGCCTTGATGGAACAGGCAATGGCTGATATAGGCCCGTATTTTGACTAAACCCCTTGGCAACTTGACAAACCTAGCAACTCTGTACAAACTTCTTCACATCCTGTGTAATTTGAGGCCAAAAATAATGTTCTCTAAGAATGGCAATGGTCTTATCCCAACCAGAATGTCCTGCCATCCCTCCACTGTGTTTCTCCTTAATCAGATTTTCCCTCATGGAACTCCTTGGAATGCACAATTGACTACCTTTCAACAACATGCCATCCTGAATCAAATAGTCTAACCACTTGGTTCTATCTACAGCCACAGGTTCTTTACAAGCTTTCCATGCTTCAGCAAAATTAGGATCCTCGGGGTACAAATTCTTGAGTTCATTAAACCCAACTACTTCAACCTGCATTGTTGTAAGCAACAACTGTCTCCTACTTAATGCATCTGCAACCCTGTTAGATGTTCCACTTCTATGCTTCAAACAAATGTATAACTCCACAAGAATTCTACCCACTTCATATGCCTCTAATTCAATTTACCTTGGCTATTTAGGTACTGTAATGCCTGATGATCAGTATACAAAACAAATTCCTTTGGCAATAAATAATGCCTCCATTTCTTTAAGGCTTGAACTATTGCATAGAACTCTTGATCATAAATAGAATACTTATTCTTTGCATCATTCAATTTTTCACTAAAATATGCAATAGGCTTACCTTCTTGGCTTAATACAGCCCCAATAGTGCTACCACTAGCATCATAATCCACTTGGAATACTTTTCTAAAATCTGGAAGTGCCAACACAGGCTGTTCAGTCACCTTCTTCTTCAGCAATTCAAAACTTCTCACAGCTGCTGCAGTCCATTTGAACTCTTTTCTATCCCCTCTTATTGTATCAGTTAGAGGTGCACATATGCCACAGAAATTCTTAATAAACTTCCTGTAAAAACTAACCAGACCATGAAATGATCTTACCTCAGTAGCAGACCTTGGAGTAGGCCATTCCAAGATGGCTTTTACCTTCTCTGGATCCATTTTGAGACCTTTAGGTGATATAACAAATCCCAAATAGACTAACTCCCTTTTTGCAAAGACACACTTCTTTAGATTAATTAACAGTTTCTCTTCCCTTAGCCTTTCAAGGACACTATGAATATGTAGTAAATGTTCTTCCAAGGTCTTGCTGAAAATTAAAATATCATCGAAATAGACAATAACAAATTTTCCCAAGAACTTCTTAAGTACCTCATTCATGAGCCGCATGAAGGTGCTTGGGGCGTTTGTCAATCCAAAGGGCATGACTAACCACTCATAAAGACCCTCCTTGGTCTTGAAGGCTGTTTTTCGATCATCTCCTTCTCAAATCCGTATCTGATGAAAGCCACTCTTCAGATCTATCTTTGTGAAGTACTGAGCTCCACTCAAGCAGTCCATAAGATCATCCATCCTTGGTAAAGGAAATCGGTACTTGATGGTTATCCTATTTATAGCTCGAGAATCTGTACACATCCTCCACCCTCCATCCTTCTTTGGTGCAAGCACTGCAGGTACTGCACATGGACTCAGGCTCTCTCGAATCAAGCCCTTCCTCAACAACTCCTGAACCTATCTATTTAGCTCCTCTATTTTAGTAGGAGTCATCCTGTGAGCAGCCTTGTTAGGAAAACTAGCTCCTGGAATCAGATCTATTTGATGACTGATTTGCCTTACTGGTGGCAATCCATCTGGAACATTATCAGAGATAATATCTCCAAATTCTCCTAGTAAATCTGAAACTTCAAATGGTATTTCACTACTACCTTCTTTATCTTTCCTAGGAATCAAAGCATAGCACATAGGCTGATGTTTCATGCCATCTAAAAACTTCCTTCCATCAACAAGACAAATCCTAGCACTGCTACATACCTTTTCACCTTCCTTTTTCATGGGCTTCAATTTGTGGCGAACTCCATCCTTTGTCAGAGAGTATGTGTTTGCATGTCCATCATGTATTGCATGTCTATCAAACTACCATGGTCTACCCAACAATAGATGGCAAACATCCATCGAAATAACATCACAGAGAACTTCATCATGGTAACTCCCAATTTTGAATTTTACTAAACATTGTTCACTTACCAGGACCTTATGATCATCTTTTACCCAAGAAATTCGATAGGGCTGGGGATGTTTCTCCCTCTTGAGCTTCAGCTTAGAGACCATCTCTTCTGATACCAAGTTATCAGTGCTACCACCATCAATGATCACATCACAACATTTATCCTCACACTTGCATCTGGTATGGAACAAACTCCTTCCTTGTCCTGGTTCATTTTCACCACTTAGTAGGACTCTTTCATTTACCAAGGTCTCTCCTCTTTCTGCATCCTCTGAATGTGATGATTGTGCATCCTCATCCACATGAGCAACCCTAGCTTGGCCCTCAGCTCTCCTACCTGTCCTTCCTTGTTGTTGAGGGCATTCAAAGGCACGATGACCTTCTTCATTGCAATGGAAATAGGTACCACGGAAGCCTCCTCTTCCTTATCCACGTCCTCTACCTCTTCCTCTTTGATTTGCAAAATCTTGATCACGGGAGCGATTGAAACCCTCATTCCTCTGATTCCTGCTAGTACCCTCATCTTCATTTTTCTTTTGAGTTTCATTGTGGCCTCTAGATGATCTACCGCTTCCCCTTCCTCCTTGACCGTGCCCTCTTTGTCTTCCTTCAAACCTTTTACTCAGCTTCTCTTCAACTCGTAGAGCAAACTGGTATGCTTCTTCAACGCTGGTCATTCTTACCAGACTTAATCCCTCCTGGATGCTAGGTCGTAACCCACTGATATAACGAGCAAACTTCTCCTTATTTGCTTCTACATGCCCCGCTCTAATCAGGAGTTGGTAAAACTCCTCTGTATATTCTTGGACTGATCTTCCTGCTTGCTTTAACCCATGCATCTTCTTAAACAGATCAAGCTCGTAGTCCACAGGAATGAACTGCTTCTTCAATAGAACCCGAAGGGTTAAGGACTAGGACTACATTCTAGAAAGTGCTAGTAGGCATCCAACGAAAAAATAGAAGGTTCCAGAAGCCGCGTTAGAAGTCGGTGCAAATCTAGAAGAATCTAGAAATGGTAGCCGAACTTCCGAGAGGCATAACTTTTGAACAGTAGCTCCGATTGACGAACCGTTTACATTTTTGAAAAGCTCTCGAAGCGCTTTATAGCGCTATGGATGAGCTTTGCTCATCCCCCATTTTTCGACCCTTTTCGAGGTCATTTAATGCCCCAAACCTGACTTTGAAACATTCTTAGGAGGTCTCCAAAACTCGAAAAACTGCAATAACTTTCAAACCTTGGGCCTTTTGACATGATTCTTTTTTTGGAATACTCTAAATCTCAATTACATTCATCTGGCCAAGTCACACCTTCTAGGTCACCAAATTGATGGTCAAATTGCATGCTCCTATTTTTTTGGAATTTTCAAATGCACTGATAGTTGAACTATGAGAGTTGGAACCTTTATTTGAGCCAAATGGGTATCCAAAAATGTAAAGACATAAAACAGAAACTAAGTCTAAGTACATTTTTTTTTGGGTGACACAGGATTGCCCTTATACCTCTGGATGCTCCTGCATCACAAGTCCTTATGATGCTCCATGAACATAGAAGGATTTACTATAAAAGTTTTAATCCCATTACAACCTAAGTTCGAGAGATAATCTTCCATTCTATTACCCTCTCTGTATGTATGTGAAACTCTAACATCTTGAAACTGGTCAGTGATATTCCAAATTTACTAGAGCACATATTTAAGTTTCCAAGATGACAATTGTCTCTTAATATAGGCTAAGATTATAACTTGAGAGTCACCTTCAATTTTCACTTGATGGAAGTTCCCTGTCTTTGCTAGAATTAGTCCTTAGAGAAATGACTCAGCCTAGTCCATATTGTTAGTTCCTATATTTAGGGGTGCCATTGTAATTTCCACGACATTTCTAATGTAGTTTCTAATGCAAGTTCCCAAGCCTGATTGTCTTGGATTATCTCTAGAAGTTACATCAAAGTTGAGTTTGACAAAGCTAGGCATAGGTGGTTGCCATTTGATTGTAGATCTATTTGTAGGAGTATGCAGCTTTGAAGGAGTTCCAGTTCCAAATGGAATGAAAATTGATTTCCATTCCTGAATGATACTTCCATCCTAGGGAGTGATAACTAGATTATATTTGCATATATTAGCACTTGCATTAGTAACTTTTGAGATTGATTTTTCAATGATTTGGAATACTTTCTCTAAGGCTGATAATTCTTTTCTAAAAATCCTCTTGTTTCTTTCCCACCAAATAGCCCAAATTACTAATGCAGGTGTACAATTCTAGATTCCTAAAAAGAGGGCATTGGGGTAAAGAATTGGCCAAGCCTAAAAAATATCCCAAATATTATTTTGTAGTGGGGTATAAAATTTTAATTTGTTTAATACAAACATCCAGTATTGGTATGCAAATTGACAACTTGCAAACAACTAGTCAATTGATTCATCTTCTTCACCACATAAAATACACTTGACAGGAGACGCAATATTGATCCTAGACAATCCATCACTTTTTAGAATTATGTGCTTAATTTCTAGCCACGGAAAGCACCCAGGCTTGGGTAGCATTAATTTATTCTACTAGAACATGAATGCTCGAGAAGGTGTTTTTGCCAATTCCTGGAGAAGTTTGTAACCTTCCTTGATTGAATAGTTATCGTTTTTTGTCAGAATCCACATGAGTCAATCCTTAGCCTTTGATACAAAAGCTTGTCTATCTAAGAAGATGGATTGAAGTTGTTGTTTGTATTGAGAATCTAAAGGGAGTTGGTATGGATCTTTCCATATTAGTTTCCTTGAGAAAATGCAAATTGCATCCATAAATTGAATAGCAAGGTTGCACCATTCTTCTTTTGTAACTAAAATGATATTTTGTATATTTGGCATTGTATTTAATGGAGGATGTCTATTCCATGAGTCACCCCAAAAGTTGATCTTGTCCCCACAATTTAATTCACATGAAATGCAATTAAGCACAACATCTCTAGATGTAATCATGAAGTCCCAAATGACTGATCACTTAGGAGTATCCAACATAGAGAATATTCTATGTGGCTCATTGTTGTCTAGATATTTCTATTGCATAACTTAACACCAAATTTAATGTAATTTAGTGTACATCTTCTAAGCCACCTTACCACCAAACACTTTTTTCCTTGTTGTCAAATCATGAATACCCGCCCCACCTAAAGTAGGATGAAATGCCATACTTTGGAGAGAAATAAGTGGAAGTTTCTTTTCATTAGTCAAATTTCCTGACCATAGAAACCCTTAATAAGTTATTGAATTTGTGAAACAACAGAAGATGGTGCTTGCATGAAAACCATATAGTAATTAGGTATTGCAAAAAGGACCGACTTAATGAGCAATATTCTACTAGATAATGAGAGCCATCTAAATTTCCAAGAGGCAATAAATATTAGTAGACAAGAAGTATAACAAGACTTTCCCACCAAGACTTTATTAAAATATTTATTAATTAATAATGTAGGTATAAATATTTATTAATAATGAAAGTATAAATAATTACAAGACTTTCCCACCAGATAGCCCAAATTACTACTAAAAGTACACCAGAGCAGTTATGCAACTTGTGACTACTTACAACAATGCTCAAATTCTTCAACAGTCGTCTCCCTTTGGGAGAAGTGCCATGTGAGCCGAAGGAATTTGATCATGGGCCACACCAAAAGGATTGGTTTTTCAATTATTGTTTTATTTAGTCTTAAATGAATTAAATTTTATTATATACTATTTAATAGATTTATTATTATTATATTAGTTTTAATACTTATTATTATTAACAAATTAATGAATATAATTTTATTAATTATTTAATAGATATTTCTACAATAATGTGATAATTATTACTTAAATTTGATAACTATATATATATATGATCTTACAACATCCTCCATTCAAATCGGAAATGGTAGGAATGAATGGAGAAGAAAACCTCTAGTCTTACCCAGGACCATAGTCCTATATTATTACAAAAGTAAAAGGGGCATACCCTAGTTTATAGAATCTTATCTTTAAAAATATTTAATATTGTTTAGTTATATTTCACATATTACAACCTTCCTCTTTTGTTATTACAAAGAGACGAATTCAAAGGAGGGATTAAGAAGCAAATTGAGAAACTTACACTTCAGAAATCTATACATGAGAGGTGGGGAGAACCAAAGGAGATGCAAAAAATAAACCTATTAGTGTCCTGCAAGAAACAATTTCTACTTTGGTTCTAAGGAAAGTTAGATATAAAATAACATCACAGTCTTCCTTTGATTTAATGTCCAAAATAGATAGATTACATATGAAAAATGTGTATTTATTGAGGAACTTGAACAGAAAGTGTCAACATGAATAAATAAAAGGAGTAGGGGGATAAATGAAGAGTTTAGACCTGTCAATACCTTGATGATATTTAACCACTCCTCTATTGCATAAATAGATTAGATCCTACCAAACCATGATTTATCTCACTAGTCGAAGAGTAATATCCTCTCCTTCCATACCCTTATTTTCGAAGAGATCTACTTTCTTATTTCCTTCTTTGTAAATATGTTGAATTTTACTGTCTTCTAGTAAATGTAAAAAATTTAATACCTCTTGTAGTTTTGAGTTAAGAACCCAATTACGAGTTTACCTTTTCCTTAAAGCATTAGGTACAATTTGGGAGTCGCCCTCCATAATAAGTTTCTTAATCCCTAAATTTAAACTTAGTTGAAGCCCTTCTTGGATGGCTTCTAACTCTGTGAAATTGTTAGTAATGATACCCCTCAGTTTGGCCCTATTAATGACCCATTTACCAGAGTTTGAATTGATTTTACATTGTATTCCATCTTTTTTATGATTTCCCCTTGAAGCTCCATCAAAAGTTAATTTATACAATCCTTTTCAAGGAGGCTCCCATTTGTACTCCATTCTTGCTCTAGGGTTCTGATTCTTATAAATTTGTGGTTGATTACTTAGTTTTTTCCAATTTATCTTCATTTCACCATCCCAATTGGTAAAGGTTCCTTCCTCTATCTCTATTCTTCATAGATAATTATTCATGAATTAAGTAATACTTCCTTCAATGTAGTTGAGAAGAGAAGATGAATCAAGTTCTTGATTACAAAATATATGTTTGTTCATTTCTTTCCAAATCTCCCACATCAGGATAGAAGGAGAAATATTCCAAATTTTCCCATATGTTTGAAAAGATCTACCTTTAGCCCAACCTAAGAGTAAACTTTCTAGATTCCTAGGAAGCAAAGATGTCCAATTTAGTTTTTGTTGGAGCCAATCCCAACATCCTTTTGTATAAGGACACTGGAATACAAAATACTTTATGTCCTATTATCTTTTTTACATAGATAGCACCTAGAAGGGTCTTCAATTCTTGTCTTTCTAAGTATATCTATTGTTAGAATCCTTTTTTGAATTGCTACCCATAGAAATACTCCTTCTTTTGTGAAGCATGTTGGATCTTGACATAATTTTGTAGGCATATTTATAGCTTCTGATCTTTGAGAGTGGATTATTAGGTTATATCTAAAATTAACATTCTATCTATCATCTTTAGAGGCTCCCCATATGAGTTTGTCTCTTCATTCTTTATGATTTACCTTTCTAATTTTAAGAATTTGGTCTAACATCTATGCACCTTTTGGATCCAGTCCTAAATTCTCCAATGATTTCCATTACAAACTCTTTGTTTCATTTTATTCCCTAATTTTTCTTTAGTTGTTTACTTTATTACCCAATAAACTTATTAGTGTATTTTTAAAATTTTACTACGATGTTTAAGCAATCTATTGATGGAAGACCATACCATGAATCTACCCAAAATAGAGCTTGCTCTCCTAACCCAATATCCCAAGTAACATATCTACTAATTAGTGATTGAAACTTGACTATAAACTTCCAAGTTTTACATCCTAAAGATGGATGTGGGATCACCTTCATTATGGTACTTCTTATATAATATTTTAGCCAACTTTTTCTCCTGGTCCTGATAGATATGTCATAACAGTTTTTCTCTTAATGCTTCATTTTTCTAGTTGAGGTTTTTAATCCCTAGTCCCCCCAACTCTTTTGGGTTACATATATTTTCTCATTTAATTAGGTCCATTTATTTTTTGTCATCTATATCATTCTAGAAGAAGATTCTCATCCTTCCTTCTATATTTTTATTAACCTTTTTAGATAAAAGGAAGAGAAGACATTTGATAAGTAGAAATCATTGATAGAATGACATTAATTTTTCTTTCTTATATAGCCTTAAGTAGTTAACCACTTACCTTTCCAACAACCTGTTTTCTTATAAATTCTTTTTAAAATGTTGTTCCACCATTTTTTATGTCTAGTTCCTTTCTCTAATTCTATTCCTAAATTTTTACCTGGAAATATTCCTTTTTTATATCCAATAATGTTGCATATCTGATATTCTATATCAGGTTTAGTGTTTAAAAACAATATCTCAAACTTTTCCGTGTTCACTTTCTTACCTAATGCTTCCATATATTGGTAGATATTCTTTATAAAATTTTGAGCTTCTACCATAGAGCTCTCTCCAGGTAATATTGTGTCATCAACAAACTATTGATGAGTGATTTTTTGGATACTCTTTGCAATGCTTTTATCTTTAATGTTCCCTTCTAGCTGAGCTTTTATAATTATTCTCCCAAATTTTTTTGCCATAATGATAAACAAAAATGATGATATTAGGTCTCCTTGTCTAGTACACCTAGATGGATTTAAAAGACTTTATGGGGTTACATCCACAAGAAGTAATATTTTAGGAGTTGATATGCAATTAAATATTATATTGATTAATTAACAAGAGAAACTAAAGGCTTCTAGTACTTTGATAAGAATCTCAAGTCTACCACATCATATGTGCTCTAATTTAGGATCTATAAGTTTTATGACTTAATCCCAACAATCAAATATACTTTCCTTATCCATGTAGTAAATGTGTGGGTATGTATTTAAAACCATTGAAATTATAAAAAGATTAAAGCATGAACACTTAATTTAACAATGTGTTTAATTATATAAAATAAATAAATTGAAAGAATTGAGAGAATAAGAAACATAATAAAGAGACACAAATAATTTGATATGGAGTTCATCTAGGTAGGACTACGTCTCAAGGTCTGCTTCTCAAACAAGGGACCGCTCTATTAAATCTACCAAGCACAGTTGCTTTCTTACAAATTTCAACCTCCAAGCCTTCACAATCTCTTTCTTCTTTTACAATTTTTAGTGTAGAATAACACCTTGTAAAATCTCTCCTAAGAATTCAATAATTCCCTCTTGTTAATCTCTCACAACAATTTTTTTCTCCCAAAGATTAATTTCCCACAAGAAGTCCTTCTCCTGAGTCTAATTGTCTCCTAAAGAAGAGTAACTCCCCTTGTATACATAAAAATTAGTCATATTTGGTCTAAAACTAAATAAACACATAATAACCATTTTCACATTTTAACATAACAAATTAACAAATATAAAACCATATGAAAACCTCCTTTTGGCTCTTGTAAATTATAAGCTAGATACAATAAACAAATGCTTTTTGGATTGGTAAGTTTAGGATATTGTTTTAATTATTTTTTTATATTTGTTTTTTTATATTTTGAGAAGATTTTCTTTTAAATTTCATCATTTTTTTTTGGAAATAAAGTATATGTCCACCATTTAATTAAATGAAAAAAAGGGTGTAGCGGTAAGTAAACTTAGGCGGATTTCTTTTTTTCCACATCAGCATGGTGACTAGATTTATGATGTCATCAAAATTACCATTTGTCTTGAAAACTTCAAGTTGTCATAATTTTTCATATGACCTCCATTTCTGATGAAACAAACACCATTTGAAAGCTGTTGACGAGCTCTTTCATTTGAAATCCATTGTTGACCACTTTTGAGATGATTATTTTTCATTGTTTTATGACCTTTGATCTTGGTTTGACCAAACTTTGACTGGTCATAACTTCAAATGTCATCTAAACTCCAATCTTGCTTGTTCAAGTTGTTAGAATTGTGTGGACTTCAACATGGTACTAATTATTGGAGTTTTGGAGATACTTCAGATTTTAGTAAAAATATCCTTTGGATCAATATGCTTTTTGTATGTCCAAATTCATGAACATACCAGCCTCTTTGTTCTTGGTAGTTGAATGAATAGTTTCTTGAATGATGATGATTCCATCTAGAATAGATCTATCTTGAACAAATCTAGTTTGTTCCTGTCAGATGAGTTTGGGTAGAAACAATTTGAGACAATTAGCTAAAACTTTTGAGTAGATTTTATATATGGTGTTGGATAATACTATATGCCTATAATCCCCTAGTAATTCAATAGAGGCTTTTCTAGGGATAAGTGTTAAAAATGTATGATTCACTATTTCTTATTGCTTCGATTGCTTTCCATAAGTTTTTCCCTATTATATCCTAGCACTTTTGATAAAAGAAAGCCTAAAAACCATAAGGCCCTTGCAATTTGTCTGGATTCATTCTAAATAGTGTTGTTTTGACCTCCTCTAGAGTTATAGGTCTGTTAAATAGTTTATTTTCTTCCATAGTGACTAAATTTGGAATGCTTCTTAACATTTTCCTTTGTGCCATTAATTTAGAATAGGAAAAATTGTTTAGGATATTTTAAAAATAATCCAGCAAAAATTCTACAATATTTGTTGGTTTTTAAGTTATATTTCCTACTCCATCCTTAATTTTTGAAATTTTATTTATTGATCTACTAAGAACAGTATTGTTGTGAAAATATTTAGTGTTTTGGTTTCCTTCTACTAACCATGTTTCTCATGATTTCCACCTCCAAACTATCTCTTTCTTTGCTATAATTTCCTCTTATTTCACAAGAAATTCTTTTTCTTTTAGATATCTTTCATTTTTGAAGTAGTTGATTGTAGCCAAAAAGACAGGTGGCTGACTGTACAATATAATTTTTTTGAGAATTTAGCCAAAGGTCATCTCCTAGATGTCTAACCTATACCATCTTTAAAAATAAAAAACCATAAAATATTAAGAGGTTAATTGTCCTTATGCATACTCCTTAAACTACTATGCATAAGAGACTGAATAAAAAACTAGTAGCGTTTAAAGAGATCACTTCTATTGGTCCACTTAATCGAGATAGTCCAAAAACCCCCATGGGGTGGAATGTTCATGGAAATAATCATAAAAAAAGAAATAAAAAACAACAAAACTTGGGCTAGATGCCTTCTCCCTCCTCTTGGTTATCTTTCTTATGTTGCTTAGGAGGTTCCCCTACTGCATTCTCCTCCTCTACTTTCACTAGTTTGTCTAGGATGGCCTTTATTGAATCCTTAGCTAGGAGCCCATATATGGATTGGGTTGCCTTAGTAGTATTTCCCAGGTCCTATTCCTCCTTGTTAGCCTATAAGAAGTAGAGGGTTGTGGCCATGGAGTGCATAACCTTGGTAGAGAACTAAACTAGGGTTTTGAACCTACAGTAGATAATGGTATGCTTATCCACCAGGTCCCTCATATCCTTCTCAAGCCTCTCCATCTGCATCCTAGTGTGGCTATGTTTTCCTTTCTTCCTAGTAACCTTAGGGTTAATGTTTCTAGGAGAAGTGATGTCTTCCTCCCCATTACAAGCTAGGGTAACTTCAAGGGTATTAGATGTTAGATTAGGTGAAAAACTAATCTCCCAAGAACACCTGCATGCATAAACTTGTCACATGGATGAAGCAAAGAACAGAGGCAAGGAAAAGTCAAGGAGGCCAAAAAGCCAGATCCATCTTATGGACATGCAAAGAGCAATATCTCATATAATCCAATAAGTGAATGTTTTAAAATACAAAGAGGTGAATCCTTATAAAGGAATCATGAAACCCAAAAAGGGAAACTAAAGCCTAAAAAAGCTAGGGTTGCACAATATAATTAATAAAATATTAATTATATGCACCTACAAGATAGCTTAAGAAAACTAGAGTAATAGGCAACTTAATTAATTAAATCAAAGTGATTTAATTAATAAGTTAGAACAAATAATTACTCTAACACCCCCCCTTAAGCGAAGCTTGGGAGGAAGCTAACCTAGCACAGCTATGAAAGAGAATTGGGTCCTGGCAACAAGGCCAGATCAGGTACCCAATCAAAACAAAATCTCTATAAAGAGGAGAAATAGAGAAAACCACATGCGAAAAACCCTACTCCAAAAAGAGATAGCAAAGAATGTTCCAGAAGAAGGAACAAAGAGATCAGAAGAGAATCATTGAAGCATGAAGAGCCACAAAACTCTGTCAAAATGGTGATCTGTAGAACCTCCATGGAAATAGAAGGCACAAACCAAGCGTGTCTATATGGTAGATGATCCATCTCATCGAAATGCATAGGTAGCCAGCCACTACAATTGCCTAGTATGTAGGATCAGGTACTAAATACATAGCTCACACCAACGAACCATCAACCAAAGAAGCATAGAACAACAATATAACCTCCCCTTAAGGCAGGTGAGGTGACCGGTAGCTGAAAAGGTGGGCCAAAAAACTCCTACAACACAGGAACCAGACACATCGAGAGTGAGGTACAGACACCAATAAAGGCACGTGTCATCAACACTGCATGAGAAAAAAGAGAAAGAGGACCTATAAGCGGAAAACAACTATCCCCCCCATGGCACTTTATATAATAGTGTGAGTACAACGAATCACAATGATGAAAAGGATCCCGAAACGCAAGAGTGGCACTTTATCTCAGTGCGTTGCATAAAAATGCTTACAATGAATATCAACAATGATGAGAAAAGACAAAGGCTGAAACAACAGAAGGTAGAGCCCAAAACGAAGCAACTGAAGCAACAAAATCGATCCCCGAACCTGAAACAAATAGGATATCCACCATAATGCTAAAATGCAAAAGACTGAATAAGATGTACCTAGAATAGAATTTGGAACAACAACCAGCATCACTAGAAAGAGCATAGAAATATCTTTCTAGCGATATAAAGAAGTCCAAAATTAGAGATCGGATGCTCAAGATATGCCTCCCGGAGTGCAAAATAGAACATCCAGCTTTTGACTGCCAAGATAGGCAATCAAACTGCATCAAAACCCAAAAACACCTATACCAGCATCTCCATCTTGGAACTAGCTTTTTGGCACATTTTTCGGATTGAAAAAATATGTTCGTATGCTCAAGTTACGGAGAAAAAACCTCCAGGGCCTTTGAAAATGCAAAAAATTATTTTTTTTTTAATAAAAAAATAGTTAAAAAACAAAAAAAAAACAAAAAACTCTCCACCGCCGGTGGAGCAGCGGCCGGGCAGCGGGAGGGAGGAGAGCCGCCGTGGGGTGGAGCTGCAGCGGTGGCCGCCGGCGGAGCCGCTGCGGGCCGCTGGCAGACCGCCAACGGTAACCGCTAGTGGTGGCCGTCAGCGGTGATCGCTAGCAGCTCTGTTGCGGTTAATTAACCGCGGCAGCTTAGAAAAATGCCGCAGTATTTTTTTTTTGCGATTTTTTTTTAATTTTTGCCTCGAAACGCATGCAGGGGGCCGTACGGCCAGCAAGCAAATAAAAATGGCCTCCGGGACCAACGTTGTCCAAAATGGACAAATTTTATATGGATTCTAACTGCAAACATCCTTCCGGATCCAATGGAAGTGTTCGTACAGCCTCCCACAGCTCCAAAAAAAAAAAAGCTTCTGAAATGCTTCAACAAACCATGAACAGCGAGCAGCAAGCTAGCTCTGATACCATGTTAGATTAGGTGAAAAAACAACACCTGCATGCATAAACTTGTCACATGGATGAAGCAAAGAACAGAGGCAAGGAAAAATCAAGGAGGCCAAAAAGCCAGATCCATCTTATGGACATGCAAAGAGCAATATCTCATATAATCCAATAAGTGAATGTTTTAAAATACAAAGAGGTGAATCCTTATAAAGGAATCACGAAACCCAAAAAGGGAAACTAAAGCCTAAAAAAGCTAGGGTTGCACAATATAATTAATAAAATATTAATTATATGCACCTACAAGATAGCTTAAGAAAACTAGAGTAATAGGAAACTTAATTAATTAAATCAAAGTGATTTAATTAATAAGTTAGAACAAATAATTACTCTAACATTAGAGACATGGGATGGGTTGATGCAGATGGGGCTAGGTGTGATGTCCTAGTGGAATCTTTTCTCTTTACCAGGTTCTCTTTCATTATTCATTCCATTTTTTATAATTTCATTGTTTAGTGTTTTTAAGTTTCCATCATTACTTAATTTTTGTATCAAAATTTTACTAAAATGTGCTTTGTTCTATTTTTGGATATTTTCTTTTACCATTTTCATTTTGAGCATGAGGGAATACATATTGGATCCTTGAAACTCTCGTTTTGTCCACCACTATTTCCATAAGATTAGGATCTAAGAACCACATATTTTCACATTTAAAATGATTTTTGGATGGTCTAAAGGGCTCAACTAATTTAGTTCTAACTAGGTAATAGTCAGATCTTGTTATGGGTAATATAGTTTACTGGATGGTCATCCCTATGTCTATTAATTGTTCTTTGAAGAAGAAGATATCTAGATTTTTAGCAATGTAAGGTGAAGTCTTTCTTCCTCTTGTTCCAAGTTTTTGGTGTAAATAAGTATTTACTTATTACACTTAGTTAAGTTTACTTAGGTTTATGCATTATTCTATTTGTGAGACACTTAGGAGTTTGTGTACTCTTGTGAGTTGTCATGATGACATCATAGGGTTTTGCACCTCTTTTAAGCACATGTTGTCTACAATACAGAAATCTTGTACACACATATGAAAATTTGTCATTCTGATCCATTCATCTAGAATGTTGGATAAGGTGCTTAGTTGTCTTATATTCTCATTGTTTCTAGAGACATTATAGGTGTTTCTTGAGAGGCCTTTATATACAAGCACTCCTAGTGTACTCTTTAATCATGGCATATTGAATACATTGTCATTTTGATCATACTCTCTCTCTCTCTCTCTCTCTCTCTCTCTCTCTCTCTCTCTCTCTCTCTCTCTCTCTCTCTCTCTCAAATTGGAGCCTGAAGGCCCTGATTTACAATTTAGATATGGTCATTATTTTCAGATCTGTATTTTCTCTGTATTTCAATTATATTTTTGTAGAAATTTTTAGAGTTTATTTCCTACCAGAGAAATTTTTTTTAGCAGACCCAGGTAGTGACACCCTAGATCTACCATTGTTGGAGAAATTTTTTGCTTGTTTGCAGGCCGTACACCAGAGGAAGACTATACAAATTTGTGGGCATTTAATCAAATCATGCATCGCACTACAAAATCTGGTGAGTGCCCTCTTTATAGGTGAATGTATCAAATTTGGTGGGCCCTCCCACTGGCCCCCTTATCACTCTCCACTGGTGGACCTCTATTTGTTTAAGAGGGCGCAAATTTCTTATTTTAAACAGAACAAAGCACCTTCGCCTTCTACATGCAGGATTTTTTCCACATCCCTCCTGCCTATTTAATCTAAAATTGGCCTTTGCTACACAAAGTTTCTGCCATTCACAAATTTCTCAGCCCTACTATAATACTTCAGTGCAATTCACAATTTTTAGTTGGATACAACTTCTTTCCTAGCCCCACATAAGCCATCATCTGGCGATGAAATTTTGAACTCTGGTGACAGTAAAAGACTGTGGCCCCCATGAAATAAGTCTTTGATACCCCCCATTCCAGTAATCGGCACATACAAATCTAGCGTTGCAATCTCTAAATCTCAGCAACAACTTTATCAACTCCGGTGATGGTTCCATCGATGATGGGGACACAACCCAAGCACAAAATGGACACAACAGGAAAGGGAAAATTTTATTAACTATGAGAAATTGCTAATACATTCAGTATAGAGAAAAAATACTTCAAAACATGCCCTGAGGGCTTACAATAGTATAAATTTGGAGATAATTTCTCCTTTTAGTATCTCCTCTCAAACCCCACTTCGAACTACCTTTTACAATGCCAGAAATGTTCTTAAATAAACCCTGAAGGGTTAAGGATTAGGAATACATTCTAGAAAGTGCTAGTAGGAATCCATCAACCAAATAGAAGGCTCTCAAAGTCACATTAGAAGTCGGCGCAAAATTAGAAGAATCCAAAAATGGTAACTGAACTTTCGGGAGGCATAACTTTTGAACCGTAGCTCCGATTGATGAACCGTTTACATTTCCAGAAAGCTCTCGAAGCATTCTATAGCCCTATGGACAGATTTTCTTGTCCCCCATTTTGTGGCCCTATTTGAGGTCATTTAATGCCCCTAACTTGACTTTGAAGCATTCTTAAGATGTCTCCAAAAATTGAAAAACTACGATAACTTTCAAACCATGGGGCCTTTTGACCTGATTCTTTTTCTCGAATGCTCTAAATTACAATTACATTCATCTAGACAATTTAGACCTTCTTGTTCACCAAAATGATGGCTCAATTACATACTCCTATTTTTTTGGCATTTACACGTATCCCAAGGTGTTCAAATACTCTATCCTAGAAGACTGATAGTGGAACTATGAGAGTTGGCACCTTTATTTGATGCAAATGGGTATCCAGAAATGAAAACACATGAAATAGAAACTAAGTCTAAGTACATTTTTTTGGTTGACACAAGATTGCCCTTATACCTCTAGATGCTCTTGCATCAGACACCTAGGGTAGACTGAAAAGTGACCCTGTCACTTTATGAATGGTAGAGGAAATCCCAAATGGGAAACCTCAACTACTGAAATCCAAGTTGAGTCCTGTATCGGCCATCATTTCCATTTGACCAAATACTCTTCATACTGCCTATTTCTGGCACTCCTACCCACATGATGATCTAAAATGTCTTCTATCTCCTTCTTTTTAGAAGTAGGAATTGGACATGGCTCTAACATCGGCTCCTCATCTGCACCATCATCATGATACTCTGTTAAGTCTGCAATGTTGAAAATAGGAGAAATGTGAATACCATCTGACAACTCCACCTCATATGCATTTCCTGAGTCATGTTTCTTCAAAATTTTGTAGGGGCCAAAGTTCTTCATTTTTAGCTTTTTGTAAGTACTGGCTGGAAATCTTTCTTTTCATAAGTGTAGCATGACTAGATCCCCTACTTGGAATTCCTTATGTCTTCTCCTTTGATCAGCCCTAGCTTTATACTCTTGATTCATCTTGGTAATGTGTGCCTAAACCTTATCATATAGATACTTGACATGTTCAACAAATTTTTTAGCTTCAGCACTTGTCCTCTCCCCTTGCTCTATCTTTCTCAATTTTGGTGCACTCCTTGGGCTACTTCCATATACAATTTGGAATGGTGATCTACCAGTACTCCTATTTACAGAGTTTTTGTAAGAAAACTTCACTTGTGGTAGAATCAAATCCCATCCCTTGGGCTTATCCCCAACTAAACATCTCAGCAAATTGCCTAGACTTCTGTTTACCACTTCTGTTTGGCCTTTAGTCTACAAGTGATGTGTGGAACTAAATTTCAAGTCTATTCTCAACTTTTTCCACAATGTTCTCCAGAAATACCCCACAAATTTAGTGTCTTTATTAGAAACTATACTCCTTGGGAGACCATGTAGTCTTACCACCTCTTTGAAAAAAAAGTCTGTAATATGGACAGCATCATGAGTTTTGTGGCATGGAATGAAATGTGCCATTTTGGAGAACCTATCAACCACCACAAATACTGAGTCATTACCCCTTTGTGTCCCCAAAAATCCAAGAAAAAAATCCATACTTATGTCCTCCCATGGCTTTGATGGAATAGGCAATGGCTGATACAATCCAGTATTCTGACTAAATCCCTTGGCCACTTAACAAATCTGACAACTCTGTACAAACTTCTTCACATCCTGTGAAATTTGAGGCCAAAAATAATGTTCTCTAAGAATGGAAATGGTCTTATCTTGACCAAAATGTTCTGCCATCCCTCCACTATATTTCTCCTTAATCAAATTTTCCCTCATGGAACTCCTTGGAATGCATAAATGACTACCCTTGAATAACATACCATCCTGAATCAGATAGTCTAACCACTTAGTTCTGTCTACAGCAACAGGCTCTTTACGAGCTTTCCATGCTTCAAAAAAATCAGGATCCTCGGGGTATAGATTCTTGAGTTCATCAAACCCAACTACTTCAACCTGCATTACTGTAAGCAACAACTATGTCCTACTTAATGCATCTGCAACCCTATTAGATTTTTCAATTCTATGCTTGAACACAAATGTATAGCTCTGCAAGAACTCTACCCACTTCATAAGCCTCTGATTCAATTTACATTGGCTATTTAGGTACTATAATGCTTGGTAATCAGTATATAAAATAAATTCTTTTGGCAACAAATAATGCCTCCATTTCTTTAAGGCTTGAACTATTGCATAGAACTCTTGATCATAAATAGAATACTTCATTTTTGCATCATTCAAATTTTCACTAAAATATGCAATAGGCTTACCTTCTTGGCTTAATACGGCCCCAATAGCACTGCCACTAGCATCACAATCCACTTGGAACACCTTTCTAAAATTTGGAAGTGCCAACATAGGTTATTCTGTCACCTTCTTCTTTAGCATTTCAAAACTTCTCGCAGCTACTGCAGTCCATTTGAACTCTTTTCTATCCCCTCTTATTGTGTCAGTCAGGGGTGCACATATGCCACTGAAATTCTTAATGAACTTCCTATAAAAACTAACCAGACCATGAAATGATCTTACCTCAGTGGCAGACCTTGGAGTAGGCCATTCCAAGATGGCTTTTACCTTCTCTGGATCCATTTTGAGATCTTCAGGTGATATAACAAACCCCAAGTAGACTAATTCCCCTTTTGCAAAGATACACTTCTTCATATTAATTAACAGTTTCTCTTCCCTTAACCTTTCAAGGACACTACAAATATGCAATAAATGTTCTTCTAAAGTCTTGCTAAAAATTAAAATATCATCCAAATAGACAATAAAAAGTTTTCCCAAGAACTTCTAAAGTACCTCATTCATAAGCTGCATGAAGGTGCTTGGGGAGTTTGTCAATCCAAAGGGCATGACTAACCACTCATAAAGACCCTCCTTGGTCTTGGAGGCAGTTTTCCACTCATCTCCTTCTCAAATCTGTATTTGATGATAGCCACTCTTGAGATCTATCTTTTTGATGTACTGAGCTCCACTCAAGCAATCCATAAGATCATCCATTCTTGGCAAAGGAAACCAATACTTGATGGTTATCCTATTTATAGCTAAAGAGTCTGTACACATCCTCCATTCTCCATCCTTCTTTGGTGCTAGTACTGCAAGTACTGCACATAGACTCGAGCTCTCCCGAATCAAGCCCTTCCTCAATAGCTCTTGAACCTGTCTATTTAGCTCCTTAGTTTTAGTGAGAGTCATCCTGTGAGCAGCCTTGTTAGGCAAACTAGCTCCTAGGATTAAATCTATCTGATGACTAATTTGCTTTACTAGCGGCAATCCTTCTAGAACATTATCAGAGATAATATCTCCAAACTCACCTAGTAAATCTAAAACTTGAAGTGGTATTTCACTACTACCTTCTTTATCTTTCCTAGGAATCAAAGCATAGCACACACACTAATGTTTCATGCCATCTAAAAACTTCCTTCCATCAACAAGACAAGTCCTAGCACTGCTACATACCTTTTCGCATTCCATTTTCATGGGCTTCAGTTTGTGGTGAATTCCATCCTTTATTAGAGAGTATTTTTTTGCATGACCATCATGTATTGCATGCCTATCAAACTGCCACGGTCTTTCCAACAATAGATGAAAAACATTCATTGGAATAACATCACAGAGAACTTCATCATGATAACTTCCAATATTGAATTTTGCTAAATAGTGTTCATTAACCAAGACCTTATGATCATCTTTCACCCAAGCAATCTGATAGGGCTGGGGGTGTTTCTCCCTCTTGAGCTTCAACTTAGAGACCATCTCCTCTAATACCAATTTATTAGTGCTACTACCATCAATGATCACATCACAACATTTATCCTCACACTTGCACCTAGTACGGAATAAACTCCTCCTTTGTCTGAGTTCAATCTCACCACTTAGTAGGACCCTTTCATTTACCAAAGTCTCTCCTCTTTCTGCATCTTTTGAATGTGGTGATTGTGCATCCTCATCCACATGAGCAACCCTAGCTTTACCCTTAGCTCTCCTATTTGTCCTTCCTTGTCATTGAGGGTATTCCAAGGCATGATGACCTTCTTCATTGCAATGAAAATAGGTACCATGAAAACCTCCTCTTCCTTGTCCACGTCCTCTACCTCTTCCTCTCTGACTTCCAAAGTCTTGATCTCAGGAGCAGTTGAAACCCTCATTCCTTTGGCTCTTGCTAGTACCCACATCTTCATTGTTCTTTTGAGTTTCAGTTCAACCTCCAGATGACCTACCACTACCTCTTCCTCCTTGACCACGCCCTCTTTTTCTCCCTTCAAACCTCTTATTTAGATTCTCTTCAACTCGTAGGGAAAACTGGTATGCCTCTTCAATGCTGGTCATTCTTACTAGACTTAATTCCTCCTGGATGCTAGTTCGCAACCCACAAATATAACTAGCAACCTTCTCCTTATTTGCTTTTGCATGCTCCACTCTAATCAAAAGTTGATAAAACTCCTCTCTATATTCCTAGACTAATTTTTCTACTTGCTTTGACCCATGCATCTTCTTAAACAAATCAATCTCATAATCAACAAGAATGAACTGCTTCTTCAATGTGTCCACCATACGATCCCACCTTGTGATCTTCTCCTTTCCTCTTCTATTTCTTTCCAATTGAACCTCTTACCACTAGATTTTGGCATGTCCTTTCAGTTTTACCTTTGCAAACTTAACCCTATTTGGGTCCTTGATATCCTCATACTCAAAGTATTCTTTCAGTTTATTGATCCAATCGATCAACTCATCTGGTTTCAAATTTCTTGAAAATACACCCACATCAATTGTAGGTATTTTTCCAAACTTAGTAATGGCCCTAGAAAGGCTTTCCTCTTCCTAATTCAAAACTTCCCCATCAAATTCCCCTTTTGGTCCAATTTCTTCTTCTTCATTGTCATCATCACTTTTGTCGCCTGCGGCAACATTTATTCCTCTACGGAGCTCCTACAACGCTTGTACCTGCCTTTGGAGGGCTCTAACCTCCTTAGGATTAATAGCTTCAGCCCTTCCACCACACTCTCTTCATGGAGGCATCTTCTTAACTCAAACCCACAACCACACAGTCCTAGTGTAAACTACCTCACAATCAGCGCTCTGTCTACACACTCAAGAAAACCAGCTCTGATACCACTTTATGGGGACACAACCCAAGCATAGAATGGACACAACAGGAAAGGAAAAATTTTATTAACTATGAGAAATTGCTAATACATTCAGTACAGAGAAAATAGACTTCAAAACATGCCCTAAGGGCTTACAATAGTATAGATCTGGAGATAATTTCTCCTTTTAGTACCTGCTCTCAAACCCCACTTCGAGCTACCTTTTACAATGCCAGAAATGTTCTTAAATAGACCCTGGAGGGTTAAGGATTAGGAATACATTCTAGAAAGTGCTAGTAGGCATCCATCGACCAAATAGAAGGCTATAGAAGTCACATTAGAAGTCAGCACAAAATTAGAAGAATCCAAAAATGGTAAGCAAACTTCTGGGAGGCATAACTTTTGAACCGTAGCTCCGATTGACAAACTGTTTACATTTTGAAAAATCTCTCAAAGCGCTCTAAAGCCCTATGGACCAGCTTTTCTAGTCCCCCATTTTTTGGCCCTATTTGAGATCATTTAATACCCCTAACCTAACTTTGAAGCATTCTTAGGATGTCTCCAAAAACTGAAAAACTGTGATAACTTTCAAACCGTGGGGCCTTTTGACCTGATTCTTTTTCTCGAATGCTCTAAATTACAATCGCATTCATCTAGCCAATTTAGACCTTCTTGTTCACCAAAATGATGGCTCAATTACATACTCCTATTTTTTTGGCATTTACATGTATCCCAAGGTGTTTAAATACTCTATCCTAGAACACTGATAGTGGAACTATGAGAGTTGACACCTTTATTTGACCCAAATGGGTATCTAGAAATGAAAAGACATGAAACATAAACTAAGTCTAAGTACTTTTTTTTGGTTGACATTGGATTGCCCTTATACCTCTAGATGCTCCTGCATTAATTAGACACATAAGCACTACCCTAACATGCAACGACATCTGAGAAGTACACATGGCCCTATGTCTTCATCTTTGCATAGCCTTTAGTCCTGGAACCTATCTGCGTAGTGCTTATTTTGCACTACCATGCAGATGACACTAGGCTTGTGGTACCTGTGGATTCGTCCATGCGAACAACTAGCCTAAGACATACTAGCCGCTCCATCTGTAGTATGAAAAGGTTGAGTCACATCTGACTTTGCACCATGTCATCACTATACTACTACCATGCTAGCAAATTCCATGGTTCTTTTTATAGTACAGATAGACACATCATTTGCAATGTCACCCCTGGGCACAAATTTTTTGCTGATGTCAGCAAAACACTATCTTAAAATTAATGACCATTTGACTGTCATTTTTAGGAATTTTATAAATATAATGATGGTCATTTGACCATCAAATTTAGACATGTAGTTTTCCTTCCAAACCCCTCTTTAGATTGCATTTCAGTTTGGTGGCCTGACTTTGGGAGCCCATAACTCAGCCATCCATACTCTGATTCAAGTGCAATTTTTAAAAAAAAATTGTGTAAAATTTCCTTAATTTTCTAGTGGTGGCACTGTTTTCTAGTTTTGGTGCACAAATTTTGTAAAAATTATGTTTTTTGGTGACTATACCTGCATAATCTTATGGTTTACAACTTCAGAAGCCTTGTAGAGGCACATCTGGTCACTTTTTCAAGTTTTGTTTGTTTTGAAAGTGCATTTTTTTTATCTACTTTCTAGATTTGAAGTTATATTATAGGGTTGTGTGGACTAATTTCTCACTTTCAAAATTAGACCTTTTTCGGCATTGTAAAGCTTTGATTCTTTTTCAAAATTGTTGTAAAACTAAGCTACATTGCTTAAGTGACAGATTTAAGCCTCATAAGGTAGTTGTAAAAGCAAAATAAAAAATTCCACTTTGTTCATTTTGACAAGTGGCCCATTGTAAATGCATTACTTATAAAGTGTCAACAATATCTTTTTTGGGGGGATCTTTTGATTGAGTGAAAAGTGGGGGTGTGTACTATGTTTTTTTTTGTCTCTCTATTGTGCTCTTTTCATTTCTGCATTATGGGTTTTAAATGTCCTCCTCTAACTTCAGGCAACTATTCTACATGGAAAGATATTGCATGGAGTAGATTAATGGAAAAAGGATTTAGTCTTTATGTTAATGGTACAATTACCAAACCTACTGATGCTAAAGAACTCATTGATTGAAAAAATAAAGACCAAAAGGCTTTAGGAGTTATTAGGAGTTTTGTACATGGGGATCTTCTCTTCCACATTAAAATTTGTTCAAACTCTAAAGAAGCTTGGGATAAACTTCAACAGTTGTATGGTAAAGTGGATGAAGAAAAGGGATTTCAGATTAAGGATGATCTACTTCTCTTGGATCCTAAGAATTATGACACAATTCAAGATTACATCATCAAAGTCAATGAGTACAAGGAACTTCTTAAAGATTGTGTAAATCCCATGAAGAATGACAAGTTGATTCATCACATCCTGAAGAAGCTACCTTCTGAGTATGCTAACTTTGTTTCAAGTTTTAACACTCACAGGTTGACAATGGGATCTACTTACCAAAAGCATTCCTTTGATGGATTTGCAAACATGTTGATTGTTGAAAAATCTCACTTGGTGGATTTTGAACTTCTCAAGTCATCAAAGACTAAAGCCTTGGTGGCTAGTGATGATCACAAATCAAGTTAAGGAAGGAAAAGCAACAACAACAAGAAGTAGTGGAAGCAGAAAACACAATCTGAGACACAACAATCCTCCTCTCAACAAGGCAACTCTTCTTCAAACAAAAAGGGAAGTAATGAAAAGAAGGAAAAACTCTTTTTTGCATACTATAAAAAGCCAAATCATGATGTGCATCATTGCAAGACAAAAAGAATCAATGAGTTAGAAAATCTACTCAAGAAGAACAAGATTCAAGTGCCAGCTACTTCCAAGGATTCAACTCCAACCTCTTCAAAGGGTAAAATTCAAGCACTTATCGCAAACACAAGTTCTTCTTCAGAATGAATACTTGACTCATGTGCCTCTTACCACATGGGTTCTTCAAAGGAAGACTTTTCTTCATTGAAGCAGTCAAAGGTGCCACAAATCTTCATGGGAGATGGTAATAAGATGGAAGTTGAAGGGAAAGGACATGTGGAAATGGAAAATGGGGAGTTCAAAGATGTTCTCTATGTTCCAAATCTAAGCTCCAATCTCCTATCAGTTTACCAAATCACTCACCTTGGAGATGGTCATAAAGTTGAGTTCCTTCTAGATTTAGTTATGGTGTGAAGTGTCAAAGATGATTCACTGGTAGTAGTGTGGAAGTTTAATGATGACAAGAGGTTATACTCCTTCTCCTACTTTGTGCCTAAGAGTCCTTCTCAAGCCTTGTTGACTCACTCTACTTCACACATTAATTTATGGCATGAGTGGTTTGGTCACCTTGACTTCCTCTCTCTTCAACAACTTTGCTCTAAACATATGGTCAAACGTCTACCTAATATCAACTTTTCTAAGGGAGAGTGTTCATCTTTCTTGATGGATATGAATCTCAAGGAGATGTATGATAAAGGGAAGTCTTCTCATGCTCTAGTTGTTCTTTAGTTAGTCCACATGGTATTAGCAAGACCCTTTACAGTGACTTTAGTCAGCCAAGGCCACTACATACTCACATTTGTTGATGACTTTTTGAGATTCACTTGGGTCTACTTCCTTCATTACAAGAATGAAGTGCTTCATAAGATTCAAGAATTCAAGAATCATGTTGAACACAAGTCAAGGAAAGCCATCAAGGTACTAAGGGTGGACAATGAGAATAGATATGTAGACAGAAGACTTAAGAACTTCTGCAGAATTGAGGGGATTGATCTTCATAACTCACCAACATTCAGTCCACACAAGACAGATGTTGCAGCTAAGAGGATTAGGACCCTCAAGACCATGACAGGTTGCATTATTAAGGCCAAATCTCTCGATCCTACACTTGAAGTTGAAGTCATTAGCAGTGCTACTCACATACTTAATAGGTCTCCTCATCTAGCCTTAGATGGCAAGACTCCATTTGAGGCATGGTGTAGTAGAAAACTAGTTGTGAGTCACCTTAGAGTCTTTAGTTGTCCAGCATGGGCTAACCTATCTTCCAGGAGTTGTAATGCATCAGAACCTAGGCCTTGTACCTTCATCGGCTCTAAAGACAATGTGAAGGCTTATAGACTAATGGCTCCAGAGACTCATGAGATTTTTGTGGAGAAGGATGTTCACTTTGAGGAAAGTTCACCAAGCTTATCCTCTACTCCTCTCCACACAGCATAGGTAGTGGAAACTAATAGTGGCACCAGGGATAGTGCTGCAACAAGTTCATATGTGTGGGGTTCTTTTGATAGTTACAGTGAGAGGTCACATCAATCTAGTCCACATGCTTATATTGCCACAGTGAAAAGTTCATAATAGCATGGTACATCTCATCTTCTAGCTCCAACTTCAATTGACTTGGGAGATAGACTTGAGGACTTACATCTTCTCATTGATGAAGGTGATCCTTCTATAGTTATTGTGAGGACTCACTCTAACCCTCATGTCCATTCTCTTCATGATCAATCTTCACAGGTTGGTGTGATTGTGGATCTTTATGAACATCAATTAGTGGAGGTCTCTTTGTTAGTGAAGGAGACAAATGATTCAGTGGAATAGGTTCAATAGAAATCCTTTCCAAATCTGCACTCATTCTTTTTAGCACAGTTGGAAGGTGTGAACATCAGCATTAGTACAGGGATACTTGAGCAGGTTTTAGGGTCAGCATACATCTTCAGGAGTGTACCTTTTCCATTTTTTCTTCCTAAGGGGAGGAACACCATTTTGCATTCTTGGACCAGCTTCTTCATCATATTATCTTTCACTTGTCTCCTTTCTTCTTTTGGGGGGGAGCCCTATTCTATCTCTCTTCCTTCTCTCATTCTCTTATGTATATACTAGATGTATGTCATAATGGGGGGGTCTTGATTTCTCCATCCATCGATGCATCTTTATTTATCTTTCTTTTTGGGGGAGGGTTTTTTCCATGAGGTTTTCCCTCTTTCCCCACTTTATGATAGATTGCATCTTCATTATGTACATGGGTACCTAATATGGCCTAGTTGCCAGGACCCATTCTACATCTTCATCTAGTTTCATGAGCTTAAGGGCATTCCCCCAAGTTGCACTTAAGGGGGGGTGTTGGTGTAAATAAGTATTTACTTAGGTTTATGCATTATTTTATTTGTGAGACACTTAGGATTTTGTGCACTCTTGTGAGTTGTCATGATGACATCACAAGGATCCACACCTCTTTTAAGCTCATGTTCTCTACAACACAAGAATCTTGTACACATATATGACACTTTGTTATTCTTATCCATTCATCTAGAATGTTGGATAAGGTGCTTAGTTGTCTTATCTTCTTGTTGTTTCTAGAGACATTCTAGGTGTTTCCTGAGAGGCCTTTATATACAGGCACTCCTAGTGTACTCTTTAATCATGGCATATTGAATACATTGTCATTCTGATCATACTCTCTCTCTCTCTCTCTCTCTCTCTCTCTCTCTCTCTCTCTCGCTCTCTCTCTCTCTCTCTCTCTCTCTCTCTCTCTCTCTCTCTCTCTCTCTCTTTGGTCTACTATGTGCTTGTGTTTGAGTTCTTAGTTCATGGGTGAATTTTTCCCTTAGGCAAACTCTTACACAAGTAAATATTCTATTGTTAGTTTGGATATCTAGGAGCTAATTGTCCTCTATTCATCTTTTGAAGTCCACGGTTGCATGTGTCAAATTTTGTTGTCCCCCATACTTTTTTTCAAATTTAATATAACATTGAAATCACCCCCAATGAGGATGTCTTCATTATGGTTACCTCTCAAAAATGTATTTAAGTCTTCCCATAGATGCTTCTTATCTATTTTTTGTACATGTTCATATATATTTACTAGGATGATTTGGAGGTTTTGTTTAATACCTTTAACTTTACATTCCATCCAATTATGATTTGAAATGATCAAGTTTAAAATATTTTTCAGAAATGTTCTCTTGATTATCATTAAAGTTAGGTTTCCATTTTATAAAATTCAAACTATAACCACTAATAAAATAGAGGGATTTTTTAAGTTCAAATAAAACCTTAAATCTTTACAATGTTGAAAAATAAGCTTATTTGAAATAAAACTTATACTTACCTATTTCAAGTCCATGGAGTTGAACTAATTTACCATATTTGTTCATTTTTATGTTGGTCTAGTCCAAATTGTATACAAGCCCCTTTCTTCAAAATCTATCCATTTATATTCACTATTCTTACCACTAATTATAATAGTATGAAATGTGTTATTTTCTGGGTTTTGGTTCAAGGGTTGTTGGATTTGATCTTTTATAGATATATGTTGGGGAAATTTCCCAAATTGGAAGTGTTGATGTAGGATTGAAGAGCACAATTTTGATGAAAAAGGTTCTGAAAGGTTCCTAGGGTTAGGTTTATCAAGTACACTATTATCTTTTGATACATAGGAGGGGTTAGGTATAACCCATGTTATAGGATTATTAGCTTTATTTAGGGCTTCCCTATTCTCAACATCACTCTTCTAGTTTGTATTGTTTCTGCTTTCCTTGGGAGCTTTTTTTTTCCTTGCATATTTTTTTTTTTCTCAAAAGAACTAGCTTGCTTCTTTTGTTGATCTTTATCTCTTTGACTTTCAATTAGATTGCCCCATGATTCTTTGGTGTTTTTGTGTTTAAGCTCTTTTATCTTCCAGATCTCCTTCCTAGAATGAACTTTTTCCCATCCCACCTCCTCCTCATGCTTATGATTTCTTCTAGTTCTCTACAATTCAAGGTTTTGATAATACTAACCTTGTCTATCTATATTTTTTCTCGATAATTTATTTGTTTCATTCCTCATGTTATTCTATGAGTGCATTATACGAGTTATGTAGAGGAATCTAAACAATTTCCTATCATGGGCAATTTGTTGTTCTAGTCTGAGATCTAGATTTATTATATTTCTTTTACGATTGAGAGCTAGGGTCTTCCTTTTCAAGGACTACAATTTTTTTTTGAATATTTGATGCATTTCACCTACTCATTTGTGAATTTTTCTTGTTCTGCCACTTCTCCAATTCCATTATCACAAACTAACATGTTATTAGCAGCCATTGTTGACACTTCCTTCTCACTTCTATGAAATGAATCAATTTCCCTCTACATACAAATAAAATAATCTATTTAAATTTTTAGTTATATAGTTATAATTGAATTTTATTTTAATGTTTGAGAAACTTTAATAAAGTTCAAAGTTGTTAAATGGTAATTCATTTTTATATAAAAACACAAGGCTTTATATTTAAATGATTTTTAATGGATTGTTATCTCTTTTGAGATTCTTGTGAACTCAAAAACCTTACTAAATCTGATAACTAGAAAATGGGAAAACTAAAACCTTGTTTGTAATAAAAAACTTTATTAACTATAATGCTTGAGAAATGAAAATGAAAACTTGAAAACCAATAATGAAAATTAAACTTTTCTATTTTCTAAAGCTAATCAGTTATGAAAACTACATTTGTTAAATACTTGATGTGATGTATGATTTATTGGGGTTTGTTTTAGGTTTGACTAAGTATATGGATGATTCAATCTATTTACCAAAGGCTTAGGGGATTTTTTCTACGATAATGTTGTGTATATTTTTGTCACGATCTTTTATACTTGACCATTTGATGTATTCACTTATTTTTATGATGAATTTTGATCAAATGTTTGTTAGTGTGCCTTCTAGTTGCTTAAATAGAACTTAGGTGAATGGTGTGCTTTTCCTGGTGTAACCTTTGAGTTTTTAATCAATTGCCTTTTGAAGCTTTTCAATTTCTTGTATGGAACTAAGGTGGATTTTTTTTTTTTCATGTTGTAACCTTTGACTGTTTAATTGGTTATCTTTTGGAGCTTTCTAGTTGCTTGTATAGAACTTAGGTGATTATTTTGATTTATCTTTAGGTGCTTTCAAGTTGCTTGTAAAGGATTGAGGTGAATATTATATTTTATCTACAGGTGGTTTTGAGTTGCTTGTAAAAGAATGAGTTAAATACTATCTTATATCTATAGGTACTTTCTAGTTGCTTGTAAAGGACTAAGGTGAAAATTATGATTTTATGAGTTGTACTTTTCATGAGCTCAGGATAGGTAACATGTGAACATTTGGAAGTAGCTTGCAATGGAGGCTTGAGCCCTAAAGAGGCTGCAAGGGTAACCCATTATAAGTTGTTTTAATAAGTGATAACATTTCATTAAATGAGATTTAAATAAATTAATAAGAGAACTTTTTTTGCATGTCCATGCCTTCACTGCCAGTACAGGCTAGGATAGGAGTAGTGAGAATGCTTGGTTGGGACAATACGTTATTAGTATACCCTGTCTATATAAAAGGATATCGATGTCACATAAATACACTAGGGACCTTGTATCTAGAGAAGCTACTAGGGTAGCCTTAGAGTCGACTTATGCAATAAAACTTGCCCACTTATATAGTAAATTTCCTATGTGTCTTTGTTGCCTCTGGAATTAAATGATAGTAGTGTATTGATACCCTTTGAGATAGATTACCATCAAGTATTTACTTGACCTAGATGTTGATTATGACTTGTAAATTCATATATGTTTGGGACTTGAGAATTTCTCCTCAACACTATGGGAGTGTGCCATTTAGGTTTCATAGGGTTGGGTGGTAGTGTATATTATACCATTGATATTTGACAAATGGATTTCATTGCTAGATGTACTTGTGAATTTTTTTTTTCATTCTGATCTTGTGTTTCTGATGGATAGTTACATTCTATTATAACATACTTGACTTTCAAAGTTCTTATGAGATGATGTATTTATTTATGAATGTTTTAGCTTTTCATACCTTGTGACTTGTATAGTGGATGATTATGCATTTTATGTATGGCAAGTGGCATCTTATGTAATTGTATATTATTTAATTGGATTCATACTTGTGATTCTACCATGATGTCGATTTTGGCTATGTGTTAGATCTAATATTAATAAAGTTGTACATGTGAATCAACATCATGGAACCCTTAAGATATATAATATGTTTTATGAATTGTGTTTATGTATGTGAGTTATTGCTTTTTTTATTTTTTCAGTTAATTTTATTATTTTTATAAAAATATAGGTTTGGCAAACTTATTGAAACTTTAAGTTAATTTCATTTGGGTTCCCTAGTGGGGAATTAGAAAAATATTGAATAATATATGTATTTAGATTTTATTGTCTATTATAATTCATTTTGATAGAAAAAGTACAATTCGTATGTCAAAGAATCTAGTATTACATTCAAAGACTAAGCACATTGCCATAAATTATCACCTTTTGAGAGAGATTGTAGTAGAGAAAGAAATTGGATTGGAGAATGTTAGTGCAAAGGAATATATATAGAAAATATATTTACTAAATTATTATCAAAGGAAACTTTTGGGTACCTTAGACACATGCTTGATATTTTTCCACAATCTTCTTCAAAATAATTGATGGAAGATTTCATTTATCCATTATACTTGGAGTGTTTTCTTACATGTGGACTACATATCTTGTGATTCTTCTATTGGGGTAGTAGTCACTTTTAGAAGATTTATTGAAAAGTCTTGGGTAAGGATCTATGTGATAGTGTATGTTGGCACTTGACATTTATATTTTTGCAACTTACCTTGGAGATGATTGGAATAATGATAGAAAATCACATTATTATATTGGTATAATGTCACTTTTGTGATGTAGTGGAAGGCAAGAGTATCCCCAAAGGAGATGTCCTAGCCCCTAGCTATACAACCACATAGTGGAAACACGACACCAAGAAATAGTAATGCAAGATCTTATACCAAATACAATTCTTGATTCATAGATCGATAACTGATTACATGCAATATGCTCGGCTATAAGGCCTTCTAGCTTAGAGCCAAATACAAATAGAAAATTTCAAAATTAGTTCTACAAGATCCAACATGATCTAACTTATAACCAATCTCAACTAGTCCAAATACACAACTCCATAAGAACACCAAGAAGAATCCACACTTGTACCCATAGGTCCACCAAGAGATCCTCTAGTTCCTAAGCCACAACTCTAGCTCTACTCCAAATTCACATCTATTGGTCCACTCCAAAAATCCATAATGACTAAAGAATACCCAAGATCCTACTTATACTAATCCAATCCACAAGCTACCCATTAACAAAAATTAAATACAAACACATAAATTAAATGCCACAAGTCGGCCTACAACAACAATTAAATGTCTAAAAATTAATATCTGAGTAAAACCATAGGTATAAATCTATGTCCTTTACAACCCCTTAAATGCACAAAGGATGATTCTCCAAGGAAAAGTGTGCATCCATCCTAAAAGTCACCCATAGTTGACTATCACGTGAAACTGCCAGAAATTGATGCTTTGGCAGAATTGCCATATCTCGAGAAATCTATAAAGAGTTAGAACTTTTACACTTGACACAAGGAAGTACTCTAGACCCTCTTCAAGCCTTAAAGTGCACAGTCTCTCATTCATTAAGGAAAATTAGTTACATTCCTTGCAAGAGGCACCCAAAAAATAGAAAAACACAATTCAATAGCAAGTTTCAAATAGTTCAAACTTCAACACAATCCATCCAATCTCCATGAAAACATAACTCCATCAAAATCTAAGCTCGATGCTCCTCAACACTTGACCAAAATCCCTCCAGACATGCAGGATTGTGAGAAAGCCTAAGATGCTCCTACATTAGACACCCCAAGTTTGAAAAGATGTTCTAGTAACTGGAAGAACATCTTCTCAGATTCAACACATAAATCCCAAATTGGTTCTTCACATACACATCCTCCAAGTCTTCAACTTTCATATTATTTCCCTTATTTTTATGTTTCCTCTTCATATCCACCATAGGTGTTCCATAAGTCTATTTTCCATGCTGATCCCCAACCTCCTCAAAATATGCCAACTTAACTTGGCTACCAATACTCAAGTTTCTCCCACTAAGATCTTCCTTCTGTAAAGGAATTAGGGAAAACTTCCTACCAGCTTTCTTAGTAGTAAACACATTCCTAACACAATCATGCATAGCTCTACAATCATACTTCAAAGGTCTACCAAGTAATACATGACAATTATTCATATCCATGATATCACACAACACTTGATCCATATATTGACCAATCTGGAAATCAAGAAGGCATTGCTCCCTCACTTCCAAAGCATACTCACCTTGCAACCATCAAATCTTATAAGGGTTAGGATGTCTCATTCTCTTTAAACCTACTTTTTGAACCATCTCTTTAGCAACATGGTTATCAATACTACCACCATCCCTAATCACTTTGCAAACTTTAATGCTACACTTATAACAAGTCTTGAAAAAACTAGTTCTCTAACAAGAATCTAATTTCCTTTCATCGATCAATAGTCGCCAAGCCAAAAAACTCTCTTCTTGCTCAGGCTGACTGCTTTGGACTTCAACCTCATTCATAATAGTAGTTATCCTACCAATCAGACATTCAAAAGATCTATACCCTTCTTGACCACACTTGAAACAATTACCTCTGAACCTACCTCCACCTATCCCCCTTTTCTGATCAGTAGGTTTTGGTTCACCTTCTTCTTTTGATTTAGCTTCTGCTAAGCTATCCTACATCTCCTTCCCTAAGAAACTACCTTGATTCTTCCTCTTTAGCTTCTCTTCTGCTCTCAAAGCATACTGATAAGCATCCTCAAATGAAGAAATATTCAACATACCAACCTCATCCTAAATATTAAATCTTAAGCCATTAATATATCGAGCTACCTTCTCTTTTATCAATTATCTATGCCCAGACCAAATAGTCAACTTCTAGAACTCCTCTATATAATCTTTCAGAATCATATCCTTCTCCTTTAGATTCTACAACCATTTAAAAAACTCAAGTTCATAATCAGTAGGAATGAACTTGGCCTTAAATTTAGTAACCATCAATTTCTATCTAGTGATCTTCATTTCACATTATTCTTCTTTTTCTCTTTGTAGTTGCTTCCACCAAAGAGCACCATATCCCTCCAACTTAGTTTGTGCCAACCTTACTCTTAGTGGATACTCAAAATCCTCAAGCTCAAAGTAGTCTTCCAATTCACCAATCCAATCAATCAAGTCTTCAAGATTCAAATTACCTAAAAATTTAGAAACCTCTGCCTTATGCTTTATCTTCAATTGAGATCTAGGTCAAGCAAACTGACTAGCCCTATTTACCATAAGTCCCTCCATATGATCAATTCTGGCCTCACCACTTGATTTGGAAAATTTAGAGTCTTCAGTAGCTTCCTCATAACCATCATTAATACCCACATGTCTAGGTTCACCACCTAAAGCACTTACAATTTTAACAATCATGTCACTCTTCATCAATGCAATCTCATATCTAAATTCTAATCTCATCTTCTCTGAGATCTATTCTTCTATATTACCACTTAGATCAGCAATTGCCTAAGGGTCCAATATTCTTAGAGTCATATTCCAAAATTTTAGCAAACCTTAAGCAACAAATCCACCAATCAAGAAGATTAATTAGCTGCAAGATCAACCTTCTTCAACACAAGTCCTGGTGCAAAATGCCTCAGCTTTGGTGATCTATCTACACACTCAAGAACAACCTTCACTCTAATATCACTTGATGCAGTGCAACATAGGAGTATCCCCAAATGAGATGTCCTAGCCCCTAGCTATACAACCACATAGTGTAAACACAACACCAAGTAACAATAATGTAAGATATGATAATACATATAATTCTTGATTCATAGATCGATAACTGATTACATGCAATATGCCCAACTGTAAGGCCTTGTAAGTTAGTGTCAAATACAAATGGAAAATTACAAAATTAGTTATAGAAGATCCAACACGATCCAAATTACAAACAATCTCATCTAATCTAGATACACAATTGGATAAGAACACCAAGAAGAATCCACACTTGTACCCGCAAGTCCACCAAGAGATCTTCTAGTTCCTAAGTTGCAGCTCTAATTCTACTCCAAATTCACATCTATTCTTCCTCTCCAAAACTCCATAATGACTAAAGATTCCCTAAAATCCCTACATATACTAATCTAAGCTACAAGTTGGCCGATAACAAAAATTAAATTCAAATACATAAATTAAATGCCACAAGTAGGCCTGCAACAACAGTTAAATATCCAAAAATTGATATCCGACTAAAATCACGATATCTCCTAGCTCCAATTGAATTAGAACTTGTTCTTCATACCATAGGCAGAAATCTAGTTCCTCGACAACCCATTAGATATATAAAGGCTGATCCTCCACGGAAACATGTGAATCCATCCTAAAAGTCACCCATAGCAGACTATCATACAAAACTACTATAAATCAATGCTTTGGGAGAATTGACATATCTCCCAACCAATAAAGAGTTAGAAATTTCACACTTGAAATGAGGAAATAATCTAGGCCCTCTTAAATCTTTGAAGTGCACAGCCTCTTGTTTACTAAGAAAAATTACTTACATGTCTTGTAACAACCTCCTAGAAACCAGAAAAACATAGTTCTAGCAGCAAGGTTCAAATAGTTCAAACTTTAGCACAATTCATCCAATCTCGATGAAATTATGAGGAAAGGTTCTTCAATGTGTCTCAAACACATGCCTAACCATGAAAACATAACTCCACCAAAATCTAAGCTTTATTCTCTTGAACACTTGACCAAAATCCCTCCAAACATGCAAGATTGCATGAAAGCCTAGGATGCTCCTATATCATTTTGTGATCAATGTCAATTGGGGTAAATAGTACATAAAAAAACTTATATATATGTGTATGGTGTCGAGTACTTGTGTATAAGAGAGTAATACTTATGTGGGGAGAGTATTTAGTAGGTGAAGGATAGCGACTATGTGGGAGGTGGCACGTCCAAATCTATGAGCAATTATTTTAGATTGATATTCGGAACTAATAGTTTTTCATCATATGTTACCATCAATGCCAAAGAGGGACATTGTTAGCATGAATTTTGAAGGTATATTAAAAGGGAGAGATTTTCAGTATGTTAGAGGAGATGATGGAGTGGTTGGCACCTATATTTTTTGCATATGTGTTAGATTAATTACCTTATTTTTCATTATTGGTCACACATGTGTTTTCTAGCTATGTTGGTTAGAGTAGTATAGGAAGATTTGTTTGCTAATATTCCTATATTTTATGTGTATATATTTTATGTATTGTGTGAGGTTTACTAGAGTATGAGAAGACTAGTCATGGTGTAGTTTTCCAAAAACTAATTACAAGTAAATCAAGTTTATTTGTTAAGAGAGATGGAATTTGGTTTAGAGGATTAGATTATGGTTGAAGATATGTTTTTGATAATTTTTTTGAGATAGCATAATCTATAGTTTATTCAGTGAAGGTTGTTGAAGGTTAACATGTGATTTATTCATTGTTGATTAACATTTTGGTTATGTTATTTTTGGAAGTTATAAATTTAATGTAATATGTATTGTAATATCTTAATGAGGTCGTACATTACTTATTTTACATGGGGGGGAACTTCAAGGAAAACTCAAGTAGTTTTTAGTACGAGGTATAAAGAGAATATGTTTTCCTTTTTTATAAGTATCATTTAGTGTCGTTGTAATTGACAAATTGATGTTGAGGTTGAAAAATTGATGAGACTATAGTAGAGGGTAGAAGTGGAAATGTATTGAGAACTTCAAAGGAACTATATTGAAAAATGAGTTATTGTATTGGTTAGTCCACCCTTGAATATGTTATCTTGGATATCTATGATATCCTACTCATGATACATGGGTCAGGGAGTTTAATCCAAAAATCTATATAGTTAAATCTTGATAGAAATATCACAATTTGTCTTGCTGTGGGAAATATCTCCTACTTATCAAAATATTAATATTCAAATTTATGTGAAATTTTTGTTTCTACAAAATAATTCAATATATTACATTATTTTGTCACTCTCTGTATTTATGACACAACCAAAATCTAAGGCCTTTGATTATAATGTCAGGAGTAGATTTCATATAATATAAAGCCTAATGAAAAGGAAAGCCAAGCCTTTATGCAAAGCTCATTACTTTTAAATATTCTTCAATCTAATATTTATACATTTTCTCAAAATTTTAAACATATTTTTAAGAAAAATCTTTCTTATTTAGTGATATTATTTGCTGAATAATTTTATGATAAATATTGTAAATATTTTTTTTTCTCATTTTCAAAACTTTTAACTTACTTTTTTTATGAGGAGAGAAAGAAAATAAAAAAAATTCTGAATTTATTTAAAAGTAAAGATTGTAAGCTTAAAAAAAAAAACATTTTCTATGAGATGGTTTCCAAATAGATTTCTAAAATTTAATATGGTCAAATTTATTTTCTATTATTTGTATGTCCACATACATGCAATTATTACTTGTCTAATGCAAATTTATATAATTTGCTTAATTTAGATTAAAATAGTAGTTTTATATCAATATATTATAAAATGAAATACTAGATTATGAAATTATGAAATTAAATAAATGTATCTAGTTTCATGATTTAAGCTTTAAAAAAAAACATTTTCTATGAGATGGTTTTCAAATAGATTTCTAAAATTTAATACGGTCAAATTTATTTTCTATTATTTGTATGTCCACATACATGCAATTATTACTTGTCTAATGCAAATTTATATAATTTGCTTAATTTAGATTAAAATAGTAGTTTTATATCAATATATTATAAAATGAAATACTAGATTATGAAATTAAATAAATGTATCTAGTTTCATGATTTATTTTTGTGTCATAATTTAAAATTATAAATTTTTATGTGTTTTAAATGTAACATTTCTATTAATAAAATATTTTAAAATTTATATTGCATTTGCATTTTACTTGCCATCAAATTTTAAAAGATGAGATCATGATTAAAGTTTAAATATTGCCGAGGTGATGCTCAACTATATATAAGGTTGAGTTTATGCCACAAATATAATCTTAAGAGGACAAATAATGAGATGTGAGATTTAGGTAAATAGTAATTATATTAGGGTTGGTGTATGAATATATGAGTAAATATTTCAATAATTATGTCCACTTTTTTCCCTCATCAAATTTCTAATAGACTTCTTTACTAGACTTCTAGATCTACCTTCCTGCCATTCTTCAAATAATATTATTTCTATCAATCTAAACATGTCAAATTACACACATAATAAATTTGAAATTTACCATAGAATTTCAAAGATATCCGGCCTTGGGTTGTGAAATTCATTGACAAATCTTTCTACCAAGGAGAACCATAATCCTATAATAAGAAAACGCCAAGTGTAAAGTTTGCTACAGATTTTCCAAATGCATTACCGACTCTGTCTTCTCAAGGCTCACATTTTCTCATTTTCCGCCCACGTACTTTCTCATTTTCTACAATTCAAAACACATATTCAAATAAAACCCTAAATCGTACGTATGAAAGCGTGTCCTAAACCAAGATTCTTAGTAAATGTTGATGCTTTTCTATTTAATACAATAAACTATTGAACATGATTGTTCAATTGTAATTGTCTTTCTTATTTATTTCAATAAAAAAACCCTTTGCTGGAAAAAGTAGATACTCATTGTTGCTGTTTTAGTTACGACAGCAATGGCAGAGGGGAGGAGTGCAGCCTGTGCAGCCTGTAGAGTGCAACGCAAGAAATGCTCAGAAGATTGTGTTTTGGCACCACATTTTCCTGCAGATGATCCAGATAAATTCGCTGTTGTGCAGAAAGTGTATGGAACCAGCCATTTTATCAAACGGCTACAAGTAATATTTTAACCATGGCTCCATTTTCAGTTTTTGTTCAGTACTGGCTCCATTTTTGTTTTGTGTTGTTATGGCTTTTGTTTTTGCTTGCTTATAACTTCGAGTTTCAAAGATATGGTACCCAAGATTACCATGTGCTTAACAGCCACCTAATTGATTTCTTAAACATATCAGGGTTTCATTATGATTTTACTTGCTTGTTTCATCTGGATTAATTTTTATTGAAGTGTAAATCAGAAGGCCAGTAAGATAGGTGCATTTCATTTGCAAAGAATTCAAGAATTCAGATGCATCGATTTGGACAAGATAGGTACATCTTGTTTGTATTACAGTTAGTTGTCTTCTACAAGAACTATTAGATCACATTTCACATTTCAGATTTAAGTTTTTGTTTGAAATAAAGTATGAGCATCTTATTTATATAGCATAATTACCTAACTCCTGTATGAAACAAGTTGTAGATCCATATAGTTCATTAAGTATTTTGAAAGTACTTTCATTATTCTTTTAAACTATGAGAACTTCATGTTTGTAACTTTTATCAGGTGTATTGGGACAAATTTATTACTGTTATTAATATGAAATGTTTTTGTTGGTTGAATTGTGCTAATATTGTTATTGTAATATTTTTGGAGTATGATTTGTGCATTGTGCATTGAATTTTCTCCCAATAAAACATACTAATTTGATTTCAAGGAGCTGTAATAATCTAATGTTTCTTACAACCAAAAGATATTAAAATGAATAATAAAATTATTATCATAGATGTTGAATTTTTGTTTTTATTTTTGATTTATTCCAGATTGTTTTCTCATATTTAGATATTTATATTTAAAAATGAGCAACAATTAAGTTCTCTTGTGTAATGATATTTATTCTTCTAGTTTCTTTATTATTCCTCTTGTTAATTTATTTATTGTTTCTGATGATTTACTATTCTTTATAGCTGCGATACATGTTCGGTTGTTCAGAAGGTGCATAATGCTTTAGAAATCCTACTTACATAATAAAAAAAATCTGTTCTTATTTAGAACGCATGACATCTGAAATGGCTACTAACAATCTGAAATCGCTACTAACTGGATTTTGTTTTCTTCAGTTTAGATATTTGTAGTAGTTAACCATTTATCTTATAAAGCTAGTAGCTATTTTGAACAGCTATTTTTCATTTATATTGCTAAATGGCTTAGTTTTTCTAGCCATACAATTCATCCTTATTCCGCTGTCGAACTTGATAAATAGTCTGAGGGAATTTCGCCATCAGTCTTTCTTTCACTTCTTTCAAACAGATTGTTATGTATAGTCGGGTTTAAACTGCACACTTTAAGCTTTAAATTAATGTTAGTGGTTTATTCAAAATCACATCAACTTCTTTAACAGTATCTACCTTCTGCTCTGACTTCAGGTAGCCTATTGAAATAAATCAAAGCTTTAAACACCTTTCTAAAACATGTGATTAAAACGATTTTGTTTGTGCAGCCCTTACTTACCCTCTAGAAAAAAATAAAAAAATTCAACCTCTTGCATTGATACACCATACTCTACACGTGGAGATATCGTCATACAAGCTTCCATTTTTATTTATTTCAGTATGGCACTTAGGTATTCTACTCCTCAAAAACTGTATAACAACTTGTTACTCGAATTTGGCAACTTGATGACACTGTGCGTGTTCTACAATTAACAGTGTGGCCATTCTTGCATTTTGAATATGGCAAATGCCTGGAATCATTTCAACATGTTGGTCATCTAGGAGAAGATGAATGCATGGTGAGTAAGTGCAATAACCAAGTTTTCATTAATGGAAGGTTTTGGCACGTTGGGCTGTTTTTCTTTGTTTGAAGGTTCGTCAATTATTATCACGTCAATATCACAAACATCATAATATTTCCATCGTATACTATCGTGTAGCAAAAAGTGATCAAGTTGTAGTACTATTTATAGAATCAAGAATGCATTTGGGTTTGACAACTTGTTTGAACGGTACGAGACAAGTTCTGAGTTCCTTCAATTGCACGAAAAACAATAGTTACATTCTAAGCATTCTAGAATTGCAGTGGTGATTAAGTTGTTCTCACAAATTTCTCCTTTCTACTTTCTTATGGGTATCCTCATTTCAATAGTGCTATTTAACAATCTATCAAATGGGTTCTAATTGTAATATCTCTTGCTGATGATGATTCAAGCAGTGTGATCAAAAGCTTTAATACAACCTCATCAACAAACATACGAATTAATTGTATGGTTGTGGAAGTCTGATATTTATGCAATTTTGCTGTAGGGTTTGGAGACGGAGCAAAGAGTAGAGGCAGTAAGCAGTTTGGTCCGTGAAGCAAATGCAAGAGTGAAGGACCCCATCAATGGAAGTATTAGTGCAGTCCATGAGCTACAAAAGCGAATAAAGGATCTGGAGTCTCAGTTGGAGTCCAAGAGAGAGGAGGTCATGCAAATGCGTTCGGAGTATGATAAACTTGTATTCCTCTTGTTTGCTGGATCTCCAGATGTTCAAGATGTGCACCACAACGATTTAGCTGATGAGATCTTGCATGAAGATAGGGATCCACTGCTATTGTGGGAGCCAATGAACGTATAGATTTACGAGGATGGGTTGATAAGCCTGTTTTATTGATGCCATATAAATTAACTGCTGTTCTGGAAATTGATATGTGATATACATAAGAATTGTTTAATATCTTCTTGAAAACTATATGTGCACACTAGCACAATAAATATTATGTTTACTAAACCTTATCGAAAACTGGATCTTTGAACTGCCTAAAGGTATAATATATTGAAAAAACTTACACTATTAAGATACAGATAATCCTTAAACAATTTTGGACATGCTAAGGTCTGATAGCTTTATAGCACACAACATGCATTCAACCAGCAATACAACATTAATCGCTGGTTACAAAAATCACCGTTTGATATAAAAATCATTAGATGTAATATTTTTTAATAGAACTTAAGACAAATTATGTATATATTTGTTATGATTGATTTAATGTATTTAAAACATGAGTAGGGTGTTAGTTTATGACATTGTTATAGCATGACCTGTGAGATGTGTAGGTCTCATTTTGTTGTAGGTAGTTGTAGAGATAGAAGAGGTGAGTAAATGTATGTTTAGAATGTTTAGTGAGTGTATGCTCCTGAATAATTAGTTTTCTGATGAAAATAAATGCTTCTGAATGTTATAGGAAATCATAATATTGTATTTTTTGTTGGAATAAATTAACGATGAAAGTTTCATAGTTTGAGTTCTAATAGGACTCTTTAAAGAACTGGTGATCTATTTATAGTTTTAGTTTGCTTTCAATAAGGCTTAGTTTACTATCAATTAGTCACAGCCAGCTGTAGAGTTTGTTTCCAATTTTATAGAAGAGTAGTTGGTTGTAGTTTGTGTATAAATATGTATTTCTTATGATATTTTCAGTAGACAAAATCAATGAGCTCTTCATTTTCTCTATTTTATGCTTAGCATTCTTGTTGTTCTATTTTCTATTTTGGTATCAGAGCTGAGGAATGTTGTAATGCCCTATTGCGCTATCTTCTTCTTAGTACACCCTTTGTTGATATTGTTGTAAATCTAGCTCAGAAAGAAAGAGGTCTAATCCAGCATTGTAGAAATGGAGCAGCTGTTAAGATGCCGTGTTTGAGTTGATTTTATCAAATTTGCAACTGATATATGTTCAACAATCTGATTTGAGTTAAACAATTGGTAAATTTTTATTTTTTTTGTTCTTTGGTTACTTCAAAAATGACAAGTCTATCTGATTTTTATCTTACTAAGTCAAATAAGTTGGATGGTTCTAATTATGTTAATTGAAAGTTTAAGATGCATACTCTAAGGGAGGGATATAATGTGTGAAGCATTGTAAATGGTTTTGAGGCTAGGCCTACTACACCTCCAAATGATGTTCAAGATTGGAAGGAAAGAGAAACCAAAGCTAAGATTCTTTTATGAATGTCTATAAAAGACTCTATCATCCCTCATCTAAGGGATATCACTACTTCTACTAGTACCTAGAATGCCTTAAAAGGTTCGTATGAGATTACAAATTCTAACAAAATTTTATTTTTAAACAACAAGTTACCTTCAATTAACATGGAAGTAAATGAAAATGTTAGTTGTTATTTATCTAGAATCAAGGGTTTAAGAGATAAATTAGCTCACATTGGTGAATTGGTTTCAAGTAGTGATTTAGTTATTGTTACTTTGAATGGAATGGTGCATGATTACTCCTTCTTTTGAGAATTTGGCAAATGTCCTTCTACATGAAGAAGAAAAGAAGAAGCACGTGGACAACACATTTCAGAGTACGAGGATTCAACTTTGATGGCAAAAGACAAGAACCTATTCAAAGGAAAACAATGGCGAAAGAATAACAAAAGTAAAAAAATTCATAATCAAGGGTATAGCAATGAAAAGAGGTATCATGAAGGGGTATCATCTAATCCAAATATGAAGAAAAATGGTAATTCTAATTAATGTGGAAAGTTTGCAGGTTATGCTTATGAATGTAGAAAAATGAAGTATAATGAGTCCAAAAATAACAAATACGAAGGTAATTTTGTAAGAGAGAAAGTTCACTCTCAAGAAATAGAGCTGCAATACTATAACATAGATGAGAATATGTCTGATGTATTCACTAGGTCATTGGGAAAAATAAAGTTTGTAAAATGTAGAGATATGTCAGTAGTACATCTTAATTCCCTTGTCAGTTAAGTGGGAGTGTTGGAATAAATTGACAAAGAAAAAGTCATAGTTTGAGTTCTAATATGAATCTATAAAGAACCAGTGATCTGTTCACAGTTCTAGTTTGTTGTCAACAAGTTTAATTTTCTATCAATAAGGCTTAGTTTGTTGTCAATTAGTCATAGCCGATGTAGAGTTCGTTTCCAATTTTATAGGAGAGTAGTTGATTGTAGTTTGTGTATAAATAAGTATTGCTTATTTTATTTTCAATAGACATTATGCTTAGTATTCTTGGTGTTTTATTTTCTGATTTTTCCTTTGCATACCTATATGATCAGTGAAGTTGTGTGTGTTTGTATTTCTGTATTTTGTTTTATGATTTTTTGAATTGAAATAAAGTATGAATAATATATTGGAGTCTTATTTTATATCTTCATGTTGCTGCTTAGTTATGTTTGGTGTTTAAAAATAAGTATAAAAGTGTCTCTATACAATTTTTTAATTAGTACAAAAGAAAAATTCAGAATGTCTTCAATTTTCATATTGCAATTGCTAATTAACTATTGAAAATAAAATTTTAAAAAAAGGAGGTGTACACTACAGTGTCAAGAACTCCACCATTGTTTTCTTTGATTCAATTTTTTACATTTCCCTCCAATCTTCTCCCTCCAAAAATATGTGTAAAAGCTATAAGCAAAAGACAAATAGAATTAGTAATTTCATGGGAACACTACTCCATAAAATATTCCTTAAACTATGTAGTAATTACTATAGCCAAACTAAGCTTAGACATGGGGATTTCCTCTTATCTATTCACTAGAAGACATCTAAAATAGATATTCAAAATAAAAAATTAATAATTATTTTTATAGATAAATGTTTTGATGGAAATGAGACATTAAAGAAATAGATGATATCTTGAAGACAAATAGGCAATGACTACTTATTGAAGCCCTTTTTATTTCAAATTTTATTTTCTAAATTGATGAAGTGGCTCTCACAAAAGTATGGATAAATTCCTTCTTTACTTGCCTATAGGCTAAGTGCTATTGTAATACATTTTGGATTTTATACATTAAATCTTTTGGTTTCTATGCATTCCAATTAGTCACTCTTAAAATTTCTTTCTCAAACTATTATTTTTATCTTATTTTTCAAAAAATTGATTGGGTGAACTCATATACCTCTTATATTGGCTTGATGGATTTTAAAACTAATACATTTTAAGATGATTTTTATTAAGTTATTGTGATTAATATTTATTAATAATTTTTCAAATGTAAGTACATTGATTTAGATTTTTATAATTTTATATTGTATTTTCTTATTATATATATTATATAATTGTTTAAGTAATATTATTGTATGTTATTATTATTAAAATATTACTATTTTCATATTATAATTTACTTATAATATATCAATAATTATATTTATTATTATTTTTTTAACATACTATATTAAATTTTATGTGGCACTTGTTTAATTTTACCACAACTCAAGCATAATTGAGTGAGTTATCCCAAAATGAAGCTTTTCTTTTCAAATTTTTGTAATTTAGATATTTTAGAAATATATGAGAAAATTTCTTCTTAAATTTTAGAAGCTTTTAGATATATTATGAAAGGGTCTATAGTCAAAAACTTTATTTTTGTTGTACATATATTGAGTGCTATAACAAACAAGTAACAAATCAATAAATTTACTTAAAGTTTATGGAGAATTGGTGATAACTCATTATAGGGTTACTAATACCATCTTAAATTTGAAATGTCCATATCATTTTTGGTTGGATTAGAAGTAGTTTTGCTAAAACTAATAAAAGGGTTATGTATTTATTGAAAAAACTGGGGGAGTAAGAAAGGAGATGAGTTACCGTTCAACAAAATTAATATATTTCTTTTGAAGATCAAAATCCATAACTTTCATTAACAAAAGGGAAGACCAACAAATCAACTTCAATGGCCAAAAATTTGTGGAAAATCCAATGACTAAAAAGCCAACATCATGATATCACATTATATATGAAAGCTTTTCTAATAATGCAATAAAAGGAAATTCTTGAAGATATGTTGCAAAAGTCTAGTTGCATTGAAGTGAAAACTATGTTGAGAAATTAAAAATTGGAAAGTCAAAGAATAGCTAATTATGACTCTTGATTAAATGTAAACTAGTTGTATATCTAGCATGGTTCTCTATGTATTTATTATTCCAATTTTTAGGCATATCTTCCAAAGAAGGATATAAAAAATGCATATGGAGAGAGTCTAAATTCAAATAGATAATTGTATGAGTATATACAAGTTTATCCAAGACACCTAGAAAATGTAAACATGATGTGCAAAGCCAAAAATATTTTTATGCATGTTTAAACTATGCTTAGAAATTTAGCAAGATAGCTTTGCAAAAGATGAATGTTATTTCAATGTTGAATGTTTCTTGGTGCATCCACTTCTAGGAGACATAATTTTCACATGTATTTGGGTTTTAGCTGAAATTTTATAGGTAGTTGTGTGAGGATGAGTTATTTTGGTTGTCAATTGAGATTTTCTTGATACATGGCTATTTCGACATTCTTATGGGAGCCTAAAATTTCATCTTGACCTTTGAAATTGGGTTTTTGTATTTTTTTATAGTTTTTCATAAAGTTATTTTTGGAAGAAATCCAAAATCATATTCTTGATTTTGTAGATTAGTTTGCAATTCATCTTGCGTTAGTTGGGGGCTTTTCTTGTGAAAAACTAAGATTCCTAGGATGGGTTTTCAAAATTACCAAACATGGGAAATTTTGATTTTCCCAAAAATTTGTCAAATATGGTAATTTTTAGAATTGTAATAAGTGGGAGTTTTCTTTCACTTTAAGGTAGAGAAGAGTTTGAGAAGTTGAATGAAGGATATGGTAGTCCAAAAATCTACGTTGTGTTAATATTTCCTAAATATTATTTTTAAAGTATTTGGGCTACATCATTTGATATCAAAGTAGGAAGATGGCTGGATATGTAGAGGAAGACTGAATGATTGAATGAGAGAATGAATAATCAAGGAATACCATTAGCACAAGGAGAGGACAAATCAGATGAAGAGAAAAATTGAATCTAGGTGCTAATGAAAATGAAGAAAATGAAGAAGAACCCTTGGAAGATTTGATCTATGAAGATAGAGTGCTCCACCCTTTAGAAGGAAAAAATCAAGCGATCAAGATCGAAGTCAGCCTATGCTAGAAGAGTTGATAGATTGGCTAAATGATGTGGGTAAATTTCTTGAATGGAAGCCTATGCCAGAGGGAAAGAAGATATTTTTTTCTTGCATAAAATTAAAGGGACATGCAGTGGTATCCTATGATCCCTTCATCTTGGATTGGTTTTGACAATTGAGTGTCAAAACACTCAAGAAATTTTCTAAGCCGATGCCAAGTTATAATATTTGTCAAGTAGGTTTCAAGTGTCGAGTGAGCAATAGATGCCAAGAAAGTTCAAGTGTCAAGCAAGACAAAATTTAGTATGTGTCGAGCATAAGTAATCAGCAAGTGTCGAGTAACACAAAATCAACATAAGAATTTGTACCTTCACAAACTAAGATGCAAACCATTTTAGAGGCAACATATGAATAGATCTTGAAGGTTAGAGATAAGATTGAATCTATTTATATTCTCTATGCAATCAACATGCAACCAATGAGAAAAATGAAATAATTTGAGCAGGAAGGTTGGATGAATCTCAATCATAGATTCATACCTAACCCTAAGTTACAAAATCTTTTTAAAGGGGGCAAAGCCCCATAATTCATAGATACATAGAGAGAGTGTGTGAGAGAATGCATGTGAGGAGCAAATGCTAGTGATGTTTTGAAGGAAGTAAAAGGGGTGAATTCACTTTGAAGAAGGACAAAATTGTAGAATCAGTTGTTAGAACAAAGGATCAAGGTTACAACATTTTCACACTACATTAGTAAGGATTAGATTGGATAGAACAAGGATCTGAAATCAGCAATATCAAATTGTAAGTGTATCAGATTAAAAAATCTATTCTACTCTCTAACAATTGTTATAATAGAATTAAATCCTATAGACTTAGGTTGGTTTAACAACCATTGTATAAAGCCTTTAACAAGGTGACATTCCATGTGAGTGTTCTAAAGTCCTTTAGATAGGCTCACTTCTAATAGGGTGTTAAAATCCTTTAATAGGGTAGGATCTATCGATCCTTGTAACCCTTTAACTAGGTAGATCATGAGAATGGTGAAAATATGTAACCTTAACGGGTGAACTTTATTACTGCAGTAGTGAAGAATTGTGGGTGTCATCCCCAGCCTACTTTTACATTCTCATTAGAGGGTTTCAAGGTAATCATATAAAGTGTCAAGTGTTTATTTGGATGCATTTGATTTACATGTTATTTCTATATGTTTATGCATGCAATGTTTTAAATTTGAAAGTATTATTGGTTAAAGTCTAGTACTTTTGATTCACCCCCTCCCACCCCTCTCAAAAGTATACTTTGCACTTGTAAATCCCAACAATTAGTATCAAAGCCTAGCTCTCATTAGGATAAACCTTACAACTTGGGAAAAAGATCTTGAGATGGAATTCTACAAGTTGGGAAAGACCATTGAGAATTAGGAGATTGAGATACACCTCTTATTATAACAATTGGATAAAGCCAGAAATGCTTTGAGGAGTTTACTAAACAGAACAAAAGAGATTGTCATAGCTGAGAATGATACCCAATACAAGAAGATTGACAACACAAAATTATTTGCATATGGTAACTCATGTGAGTTTGATGCAGCAATTGCAAATCTCATGGATAAGAATAGAGCACAAGCTGAAGAGATAAAAAATCTCAAGGTAGAGCAAGAATCACAAGCAATACTACTATATGAGGTGACTAAACAAAAGAAGAAAACCATAGACGATTAGGCCATGATTGAAGAAGACATAAGAATATTGTCAAGTAGATTGGAAGAGAAATCAACAAAGTTATGTAGGATCTCAAACATGTACTTGAATACCCTAAGCCAAATGATGAATGCCCATCATGAGTTGAATGTTAAGGACACTGAGATAAATATATTAAAGCTGCAAAAATGAGGAATTGTAGAATGACCTAAAACAAGAGGATTTTTCCAAAATATTCAACAAGCCAAATGAAGCCATCAAGTACTTTGAGAAACTACTAAAATCCCCTAGATCCAATAAAGATACATCAAGTTTGCACTACAGAAGTACTAAAGAAGGAGAGTCATCCAAGACTACTAAACAAAGGAATGACAAAAGTAACAACTCCACACCCACTTTTCATTTTTGTGGTAAGAAAGGACATATAGCTAATGTTTATAGGAACAAGAATGGTAATTAGAATGCCAAGTCAAAGCATATGACACATTGTTACAAGTGCAACAAACAAGGCCATCAGGCACATGAATACAGAACCAGAACCATGCATGCACCAAGATTTGAAGGATGCATCTACAATTATCAAAAGTTTGGACACAAAGCCTTTGAATGCAAATCCAAGACCACATGGTGATCAAACAAGGGAATAAGCCATGAAAATTCTTATAATTGGGACTACAATACATGACATAACTATCATTACTATCAAGAGTATGGATACATCCCTAAAAATTGCATAAGAACACATTTTAGTGGAAGCTACAACAGATGGTTAAACTAAACTACATTCTTTAGTTGATTAAAGACTGGTTATATTAGCAAGCACTACCCAACAAGATTAAAGACACCTAACTCAGACTCAAATAAGGTAAAAGGTAGATGTCAAGCATATTAGAGGAGAGATGAATAAGACTTGGAAAAAGAAAGATGGATGTAGCACATCAAATGAAGAGATCACTTCACCTAATGGGTCAAGTGGTCATACTTCATCAAACCTATTAAAAGAAGGTATGTGGGAGTGATATTTAAATGATTTATCATGCATCAGTTCCTAGAACAAGTTAATACTGAAAAGGATAGATCAGCATGAATAAAGATGCAAGGTTAAGTCTTCAAAGTTTTCACATTGTTGTGAAGTAAGGAAAGATTCTTTCAAATGCCAAGTAAAATCCTAGTATATGCTAAGTCATCTACCAAAGCTAGTTGAAGTTGAGTTAGTAGTGGTTGTCAAGTAAAAGGAAATTCTTATTGAGGCTGAGTAAGGGAAACTCTAGTGGATGTTGAGTTTTGGAAAATCAATGGAAGCCAAGTGAAAGAAAAATTGCATAAGGAGCCGAGTGGATAGATGTATATGCACTAAGAATTAAATTATATGTAATGAAGGGTATAAGTTGATTTTTTGATCATTTCTCTTCATTATGAACATAGAGCAAGACTGAGAAGAGCACAGAAGTGATTAGCAACTAGAGATTGAAGCTTTTGTAAAGATTTCAACAAAGATTCAACATCATTTCATCAATTTAAAGGTATTTCTCAAGTATCGAGCTTCGTAATTATGCAATTTTTACATCTTGAAACCATAGTTTTTAGAAATGGCCTCTAGCTCTAGGAATCCCAAGGACAAGGAACCATTTGAGGTTTAGTTGGTATGTAATGAAGTTAAAAAACTAGATTTTAGGCCAATTCTTGAAGTCACATATAAGAATGACCCTACTGGTGCACTATCCATAATTCCACCAAAAGTTGTAATGGTGCAAGATGTTAGAAAATGCTATAATTGTAAAGCTGGAGCAATTGGTGATTTGGAGATTCGGAAATCCTATGAAAAACTATGTGAAAACGGGGTATTGAAGGAGGAATTTTAGATTGTTGAAAGAAAGGGCTTAACTCATTCCCTAGATTTTGCTATAGTTTTCAAGACTGTGTGGATAAGAATAGTTTTGAGCAAGATTTATGATGTATGCCTATGATTGGAAGGTTGACCCTTCAAGTTGTGAAAGAGAATCATACATAGGGTGGTTGGATACCCAACCCTATAATGGCCAAAGGCCCTAAGGAGTGATTCAAAAGTAGCCATTGAGAATAACATTGGGACAAAGTGGAATAAAAGGGGCATGGCAATTGACACAATCAAAGATCCACTTGTAGAATTTGTTGTTAGGGTCATATCTCATGAGTTCTACCAGTCAAGCTGACTCAATAGTGTACCATGCATTGTAGTTGATGTGGGATACAAACTTGTCAAGAAGGATCATATATATGATCTAGGAAAACTACAACTGCAACAAATCATGGAGAACATAGGAGCAATAACAAGATCAAAAAGTGCTCAATGCAAGTTTGGATCAATTTTGATATGCATATTTTTCTATGTTCAGAATGAATTCCCCTCTTATGGCAAGATAAGTTTGAAAATATAATAGATCTATAGCAATACTAGTGAATGAGTACATAGAGTAGATGGGAGCTAATTTTGAAGCCCTCATGACAAGCTATTTTGAGGACTTTAAAAAATCCATGAAGCAAAGACTAAGAATTTTAGTCTCCCTAGTGGATCAACATATCAATGACATTTGTTTCTTAGTTGAAATTGATTACACCTATATCCAAGCAGTAGTACTTAGAGTGAAATGGCTAAGGCCATCAGGGTATAAGATTAACATTGATGAGGCATTAGCAACAATCACAACATTGTTTGTAGAAGAGATTGATAAAAGTACAAAACCTTTTGGCACTTTTGATGTTGTAAAGTCTAAGTTAGAGATGAATTTTACAACTACTTCAACCCTAAAGAAAAGGACAAATTGGTCAAGAAGCTGAAGGCCAAATTTGGTGAAGGGATAGTAGAAGGAGAAGAAGAAGATGAAGAACAAGAAGAAGAAGAACAGGGCCAAGAGCCACTTGCCTTGACACAACGCATGGGGGAAGATGTTGAAGAGGAAAAAGGTGCCTAGAAAGAGAAAGCTAAAGAATCACCTACTAAGCTAGAGCCTAAGAAAAGAAAATCTTAGAAACAACTTGCAGCTTAAGCCCAAGAGAAAAAAAACTGCTTAGCCAAACCCTATAAAGCCCACTGCAAGAGCAAGCATAAGGGCTACTACTCAAAAGGCCAAGGAGCAGGCCAAAGAAAAGAAGAAGACAATTGAGAAACAAGGTCCAAAAAAGAAAATATTAGGAAGAAAATATGTTTCTCAACTTGACTCAGATGAAGAGAGAATAGAGTTAGAAGACACAAGTCAATTTAGAGTGGTAATTCATGCATTAAAATCTGATTTGAAAAACATTTGTGACAATGTTAAAGATAAGCCTAACTTAAATGGCTTGAAGAATATTGAATTTATTAAGTTAACTAAGAATGAGCATAATATGGTTGAAGAATCAATTTATACCATGATGGCTAAGCTCAAGACCACTCCACTTGAACTTGACAATTCAATGCCCAAAGAGTTATATTCTATTGTTGAAAACAAATGGCATTATTGCCTTAATATGGAAAAATAAATAAGAGAGTCTACATTGGCTCAAGCAATGCTTGAGCTCACAAAAGGGAAAATAACCAAGGCCAATAAGAAGTATGGGAGAAAATTTGCACCCAAAAATAGAGCTTTTAGCATTCTTCAGGATAAGATTGAAGATGTTGTCAAAAAGTCCACTCAAATGTGGAAATTGATTTATGACCTAACAACTATGAAAGAAGGAGAGGAAGATCCCTTTGAGTGAAGAAATAATGGAGAAGAAGATGACAATGATAAGGAATGTGAAGGTGAAAAAGAAAAGGTAGATGATACAGTGGCAAATGAAACTCAAAAAGAAGATATTGTTAGATTGTGGTGTCTGTTTAGGAAAGTACTGTACATACTTCATAAAAAAATTTGGCCCTATTTTATTAAGATTTTGGGCTGACATGTAATTATTAATTATAACCCTAAAGCAGTAAAAATAATGATATAAAAGGGCTTAGGGTTAGGGATTGTTTGATAGTGGTGATGCAAAAATTAGTTCTTGCAGTAGTATTGAGCTGTAAGGGATTACAGATCATAATCAGGTTGTAATCACTAGTATTGAGCTATAAGGGATTACAGATGTAATTGTTATTTCTATTCGTGGTTTAATCCTAACAAGTGGGATCAGAGCAAAGTTTCTTTTTTAGTTATCCTCTATGGGAAAGTCTTACAGTTGAGTGGGAGTGATGGTAGACAAGGGTGAGTTGGGGGTTGAGAGGTTTAATGGGAAAAACTTCTAGTTATGGAAGATGCTAATGAAAGACTATCTTTATCAAAAGGATTTATGGAAACCATTGGAAGGAGAAGCCAAGAATCAGGGATCTATGCCAAATGATGACTGGGATCTTTTGGATAGAAATACACTTGGAAGCATTAGATTATGCCTAGCACAATCAATGGCATTTAATATTACAAAAATGAAGACAACAAAAGAGTTGATGAAAACCCTAGAGACATTGTACGAAAAGCCCTTCGCTTCAAATAAGGTATTTCTCATGAAGAATTTATTCAATATGAAAATGGTAGAAGGTGAATTTATTGTAGATCATTTAAATGAGTCTAATACTATTACTAGTCAATTATCTTCTGTGGATATCAATTTTGAAGAAGAAATTAGGGATCTCTTGATTTTGTGTTCTTTTCTTGAAAGCTACAATGGCGTGGTAATGGATGTGAGTAATTTTGTTCCTAGATCTAATACCCTAAAATATGATGATGTGATCGGTGTTATTTTGAGTGAGGAAACTCCTAGGAAATCCTCAGGTGGATCTACATTAGGAAGTGCCTTAAATGTACAAAGCAGATGCATAATGAATGAGAGAGGATGTAATTCTAGAAATTGTGATAAATCAAGAGGAAATTCAAAGGGGAGGAGGTCTCAAATTAGAGGACCAAATGACTACTAGTACTATGGGAAACCAGGTCATAAAAAGAAAGATTGCTGGAATTGAAACAAAAATGAAGGAGATAAACCAAATGGAGACAAGGAGGCAAATACAGTAAGTAAAAAATCTGAAGAGGATGCTTTGCTTTTGTCTTTAGAAAGTGTTGATGATTCATGAGTTTTAGATTCTAGTGCTTTATTTCATACTACATCTCATAGTGGTTATTTCATCCATTATGTCCAAGGTAATTTTGGGCTTGTTTATTTGGGGTATAATGAACCCTATCAAATTGTTGGAAAGGTAAAAATTAAGATTAAGTTGTAGAATGGGAATCATTAGCTACTACATGAGGTAAGACATGTTCCAAGGTTGAGTAGAAATTTAATTTCAGCAGGGAAACTTAGTGATGAGGGTTTTATAGTTATTTTTAATGATAAAAATTAGAAGGTTTCAAAAGGTTCCCTTGTAGTAGAAAAGGGTATGAAAGTAGGCACCTTATATCTTTGTATAGGTCATATTGTTCCTTCTACTTTAATTATTTTAGAGAAAAATGAATGTTTAGGAACAATTGTTGCAGTTGAGCAGGGAGAACAAATAGCTGCTATAGATTCTGATACAGCAGTGTGGAACAATAAACTTGGGCACATGAGTGAGAAAGTTATGAAAGTACTTTATACAAAAAAAAGCTTTACCAAGTGTAAAATGTGTTAATATGGATTTTTGTGAAATTTGTGTATATGAAAAACAAAAGAGAGTGAGTTTTGTGAAGACTAGGAATGCAAACAAAAAGGAGAAATTAGAGCTTGTGCATACCAATGTATGGGGATCGGCTAAAGTATCTCCCCTTGGTGGCTCTCATTATTATGTTACATTCATTGATGATGCAACAAGAAAAGTTGATTTATTTCCTTAGACATAAATCTGAGGTATTTCAAAATTTTAAGAAATGGAAATGCTTGGTTGAAAATGAGACCGGTAAGAAATTAAAATGTCTTAGATCTGATAATAGTGGTGAGTATTGCAGTCATGAATTTGTAGATTATTGCTCAACTAATGGTATTCATAGAAAAAAAATTGTTCCAAGGACTCCATAGGAAAATAGAGTGGTTGAATGCATGAACAGGACAGTAATGGAGCATGAGTTTGCATGTTGGATTGCCCTTATACATGTGGGTAGAGGCTATCAATATTACTATCTATTTGATTAATAGAGGTCCCTCTTCTCCTTTGGGCTATGGTATTCTACAGGAAGCATGGACTAGTAAGAAGGTGAGTTATTTTTTTCTCAAAACCTTCGACTGTGAAGCATTTACTCACATAGATTCTGAAAATAGAACCAACTTGGAAGTTGGATATGGCATTAATGAATTTGGTTATGGGCTTTGGAATTTTGAAAATCGTAAAATTTTAAGAAGCAAGGACGTCATATTCAATGAGAAAGTGTTGTGTAAAGATTTTTTGTAGCAACATGAGAAGAGAGAAGATGATTATGTAGTGTTGGATGATACTCCAAAAGCTAATGTTCTAGCCATTCCTCATGATATGCAACAACCAAAAAAAAAAATACCACACACACCAATGAATGTTAGACAGTCAACAAGGAAAATTAGACGTCTAGAAATATTTTCTCCATATTTGTATTCTATTTTATTAATAGATGCTATTGAACATGAATGTTATGATGAAGCTATGTAGGTGGATAGTAAGATTCAGTGGAGTCTACAATGAAAGATGAAATGAACTCTTTGCTAAAGAATAATACATGGGATTTATGCAAGTTGCCTATTGGTAAAAGAGCTTTATAGAATAAGTCAGTTTATAGCACAAAAGAAGAGGAAGGAGGTAAGAAAAGATTTATAGCTAGGTTAGTTATGAAAGGATTTGGATAGAGGAAGGGCATTGATTTTGATGAGATATTTTCCACTGTTGTTAAGATGACTACTATCAGTACTTTTTTAAGTCTGTTGGCTACTGAAGATTTGCATTTAGAATAGGTTGATATTAAAATATCCTTCCTTCATGGTGATTTAGATGAAGAGATATATATGGCTCAGCCACATGGAATTATGATCAAAGGTAAGGAGAACTTAGTGTACAAATTCAAGAAACATTTATATGGTTCGAAGTAAGCACGTTGACAATGGTATCTAAAATTTGACGATTTTATGCATAAGCATGGTTACAATAGGTGTCATTTAGATCATTGTGTTTATTTTAAGAGGTTGGATGATGACAACTATATTATTTTATGTTTATATGTTGATGATATTCTTGTAGCTAGGTCTAACATGGATCACATTAAGGGGCTAAAATGCCAATTAGCACATGCATTTTCTATGAAGGATTTGGGGGCACCAAAAAAAATCCTTGGTATGAAGATTTTTCGAGATAGGAAGAACAAAACATTGACACTATCCCAGGCTGATTATGTGTAGAAGGTGTTGAAACGTTTCTCCATGGAGAATGCTAAAGTTGTCAACACACCTTTACTTGGTCATTTGAAGTTGATTAAGAAGACGTGTCCTAAGACACAAGAAGAGGAGGATAAAATATCCATGGTACCCTATGCTTTAGCTATAAGAAGCTTGATGTATGCTATGGTATGTACTATGCCGAATACTACACATGCAATGGGAGTAGTTAGTAGGTATATGAGTCATCTAGGAATTGAGCATTGGAATGTCATCAAATGGATTCCTAGATATAGTGTTTACACTTTGGGGGCTCTACTACTAATTTATAGGGCTATTTTGACTCAAATTTTGTAGGGGATATTGGTATTGGGTAGAGTACTACATATTATGTCTTTACTATTGGTGGGGCATTTGTGAGCTGGATTTGTTGGTTACAGAAGGTTAATTCTTTATCCACTACATAGGTACAGTATGTAGCTGCTATAGAGGAAGCCAAGGAGATGATATGCCTTTAGTTCTTCTTGAAACAATTGGGACACCCATAGAAGGATAATTTTTTTTTTCATAGATAGTCAAAGTGCCATTCATCATGTAAAGAATTCGGCTCTACATTCAAAGACCAAACACATACAGTTGTGGTACCATTTCATTTGGTTAGTTTTGGAGGATGGAAAATTAAATCTGGATAAGATACATATAGATGGAAATCTAGCAGATATGTTGACAAAGGTAGTAACAAGGGAGAAGCTGAATTCCTCTTCAACTTCAGGTTGTCTTATAGACTAAACAGGAATACAAGAATGGCATAGTCCAGGGTGGTTTGATCTAGTGAGAGCTCTATGTGGTAGCGGTATAGCTATAAGATTAGTCTCCAAGTGGGAGATTATTGTTTAGTTTCAAGCTTGATTAGTCCCCAATTGGGAGATTATTAGATTGTGGTGATTGATTAGGAAAGTACTGTACATCATTTTATCAGGATTTTGGGCCAACATGTAATTATTAAATATAACTCTAAAGTGGTAAAAATACTGATATAAAAAGGCTTAGGGTTAGGGATTGTTTGATAGTGGTGATGTGAAAATTGGTTCTTGTGGTGATATTGAGCTATAAGGGATTATGGATTGTAATCAGGTTGTAATCACTAGATTGTAATAATATCAGACTTATTGTTTGGTGGACGTAGCTCAGGGATTAGGTGAACCATGTTAAATCTTGGTTTCTTGTGTTCTTTTCTATGTGATCTATTATTTTCTATTATTGGTTATATTTGCATGTAATTGTTTTTTTTGTCTGTGGTTTAATCCTAATAGATATGGAAACTACAAAAGAGTAGCAAATAGAATAGAGTGTTCAAGGCACATAATTGCCACCTCCAAGTCATCTACATGACACATCCACACCTATAGATATAGTAAAAGTGAGGGATATTCCTAACAACTCTGGTCAAAACATCAATACATTGACTGTAGAGGATCTTAAAAAGATCCTTGACCAATAAACTCTACAAGTTCAATTATGTGGTAACCTAGTATTGGTCAGTGTAGATGACTTGTAGAAAGTAGTAGCTAACTTGACTAGGGATAATATGGCAAGATAAGAAACATCGTTTATCATCCCTACAACTACAAGTGGAAAACGTGAAGAGCAAGCTTCACAAGATACATTAGCTAAGGTTGATTACATAGTTAAAATCACTACAACTATTTAGGAGCCAACAAAGGACCAAACAGGACAAGTGGATACTTTTGTTACTATTGCACAAGTACAAGGTGCACCACCAAAAATAATATTAATTGACCAAGGAAGATTAGAGGAGGAGAAGGAGATGCCAAAAGAAAAGGATCAAGAAGTAATTCATACTTTGGTTAGTCTATCAACCACTGGGACTCCTACAAGAATTCCTCAAAAGCTGAGTATTGAAGCAATACCACTCCAAATTTCAGCACTAGGCTCAAGCTCTACAAAGGTTGCAAGGGTAACTCACTATGTAAAATCTATGTTAAATGAAGAAATAGTCATTCCAAAGTATGACTATGCAACCATGAACATTGATCAAATCAATGAATTGCAAGAGGCACTAGAGAGGAAGAAGAAGTCAAAAATACTCAAAACTATTATAAGAAAAGGCAAGAACTAATTGAAATAAAAGAAATCTTTCTAGATGCATTTAGCTTGCAAGCACCTAATGAAATGAAGCTAATATTGGAACAAGTATTAGAAATAGTTGATGAGGTGACCAATGAAGATTAGGAGACAAATGCAAAACTGATGGAATGGTCAGAAAAGAAGTTTCAAACAAATGTTAATGAAGGAATATCTAGTGAGATAGCACTTTCACAAGTAGAACTGGCTAAGAAAATTGAAAAGCTGCAGATAGTACTTGAGAATATCATCTCATTATACTCAAAATTGTTTCATCCTTCCATTTTCACATAGGAAACTAGATAGAGAATATTGAGCCTAGAAAGGAACTTGAAGATATCTAACATGCAACTACCAAAAGATCAAACTCAAAGTGAGAAACACTTTAACACAATACTTTATACATAAAAGCAACTAGATGTATTGACAATAGAAGATGCTAATAGTAGAGGAAAATTAGTTTAGATTCAATTTTCCCTAACACCTCGCATGGAAATTTTACAAAAAAAACTAGCCTGTGTAGAAAATGTGATAAAGAAAGATCCAAATCTTTCAACATTAGATGGTTTCGTTCACCTTATAGCAGAGACATCCATCCAAATTAAAACCCTAGAAGTTGCAATACAAAATTGGGATGCTACTCTAAGAATTGTAATAAAAGTGAACAAAACCTTCTTAGAAAAATATTTAGTTAGTGTATAGACCCTTTGATATAAGTGTCAAAAATGGGGAATTGTAAAAGGGTCTATACACTAACTGAGCAAGGAATTCAACAAGAAATTACAAGTTACAATGTGTGCCAAGCAAGAAATTCAACAAGTGTAGAGTCATTCAGATGCTAAGCAAATAGACAATGTCAAGCAAGTTTCAAGTGTCAAGTGAACAATAGATGCTGAGAAAGTTCAAGTGCTCGGCAAGATAGAATTTAGTATGTGTCGAGCATTAACAATCAACAAGTGCCGAGCAACACAAAATCAACATAAGAGTTTGTGCCCTCACAAACTAAGGTGTGAACCATTTTTGAGCTGACATATGAATAGATCTTAAAGCTTAGCTTGATAAGATTGAATATATTTATATTCCCTATGCAATAAACATGCAACCGATGAGAAAAATGAAATAATTTGAGCAGGAAGGTTGGATGAATCTCAATCATAGATTCATACCTAACCCTAAGTTACAAAATATTTTTAAAGGAGGCAAAGCCCCATAATTCATAGATAGATAAAGAGAGTGTGTGAGAGAATTCATGTGAGGAGCAAATGCTAGTGAAGTTTTGAAGAAATTAAAAGGGGTGAATTGACTTAGAAGAAGGAAAAAATTGCAGAATCAGTTTTCAAAACAAAGGATCAAGATTACAACATTTTCACATCAGTTCAGTAGGGATTAGATTGGATAGAAGAAGAATTTGAAATCAACAATATCAAATTGTAAGTGTATCAGATCAAACATTCTATTATACTCTTTAACAATTGTTTCAATAGAATGAAATCCTATGGACTTAGGTTGGTTTAACATCCATTTTATAATGTCTTTAATAGGGTAATGTTCCAAGTGAGTGTTGTAAAGTCCTTTAACCAGGAACACTTCTAATAGGGTGTTAAAATCCTTTAATATGGTAGGATCTAACAATCCTTGTAAGCCTTTAATAGGGCAAGCCTTTCACAGGGCAGATCATGAGAATGGTCAAAATATGTAACCTTAACAGGTGAACTTTATTGCTGCAATAGTGAAGAGTTGTAGGTTTCATCCCCACACCAGTTTTACCTTCTGATTGGAGGGTTTCTGATTAAACACATCTGGTGTCAAGTGTCTATGTGGATGCATTTTCTTTACATGTTATTTCTATATTTTTATGTATGCAATGTTTTAAAGTTGAAAGTTTTATTGGTTGGAGTCTAGTACTTCTGATTCAAGCCCCACCCACCTCTCCCATGCTATCAGAAGTATACTTCCCACTTGTAAATCCCAATAGGATCACCTACAGAAGGAATAGACTAGAAAACAAAAGGAAAAGATCAAAACATGGAGAAAGATGGAGAAAAAGCTTCGGGAAAAGTTCTTACCCTTAGATTACTCATAAACCTTGTTTCGTACATTCCAAATTTTGGAGCAAAATATGTCTTCTATACAAGAGTACACAGATGAGATCTATAAGTTTTCCATGATAATAAAGAATCAAGAAGATGATGAGCAGGTGGCTACTAGATATATGAATGACCTTATATTCTCCATCCAAGATGAGTTAAGCATGCATTATATGAATAGTACGAAGGAAGCCTACCAATTAGCTCTAAACGTTGAAGAAAAGCATAGTCGATAGTACACTCAAAGGAATAGATGAGGAAGAAGGGGTCCCTCAACACTATGATGAAGAGTTTCCAACTATAGCTAAAGAGAATCCTCCCAAGGATTCCAAAGAAATATAGATTCTAGAAAAGATCTTGCAAAATAGGAAAGAGGAAGGGGATTTCAGTGAGGATGAGGTTATGGTAGCGGGAGAGGATTGGAAAGCTAATGGAGGCCCTTTACCTATTTCAATGTGGAGAAGTAGATAAAGCCTTTGAATGCTCAAATTATAACATGCTTGAAATAAATCAAGGAATACATCATAGTGTGAGTCTAGCTCAGCTGAAAGAGGAGGAGCAAAAAGTTTCAATAGATGTGGGAGATACCCTCATGATGAGATGATCAATGATCATCCTAGAAAAAAGATGAAGTTACTACAAAGAACTCTAATGAGTCATGACTATGAACCAACTTTTTTAGAACTAGATGCATTTTTTCTAGAAAGGTATGTCAAGTTATTGTTCATGGAAGTAGTTGTGAAAATATGGTATATAGAGAAATGGTAGAGAAATTAAATTTACAATATGAGAAGCACCCTCACCCATTATCATATTGCATGGTTTAAGAAAGGAAATAAAGTAACAGTTGAGAAAAGATGTTTAGTCAAATTTACCATAGGAAAATTTTATAAGGATTATTTGAATAATTGATTAATTGTGTATTGTCCTTGATGTTACACAAAATATCATATCATTACAAGTTAGTGTATAGCAAGCTCACTCAAGCATTAAAGGTAGTTTTCTATGTCTACCAAGCATTCTAGAGTTTGCCTAGTTTAGAAGATAGTTTCTACTGAGTTCACCCATGCTCCAAAAGAAAAGTTTATAGAAGATGAGTGTCAACTAAGCTCACTTGTTTAATGAAGAAAATGTTGGAATGGAACCAGTGTTAATCAAGATCACTTGGTTACTAAAGGAACTTAGCAAGTATGCAATGTTAACCGAGTTCACTTGGTTAACATAGGTATATTGTTTTGAGTTAGTATCTAGCAAGTAAGGTCAACTAAGAATGGATTTTCTTCTTTTGGCATGTTGAGTTCAAATTATTTATCTATTAGTTCTAGCTGATTGATAAGATGAATATTAATTATTCTAAGCTATATTTGAGCTAACTTGATAATATGAAAGATATAAATAAAATGTCAAGTTGAGGATTAGAAAGTGTGTGAAGTACATAAGTGCATGGAAGACATTTCAAGATGTAATGATGCTAAGAGGAAGAAAATTAGAAGGATAAGCATAATATCCATAAGAAGTTGAAAAGATACATTCAATCAAGAAGGATCAAGTCTAAGCCAGAGTTGAGATCTGTAATAAGCAATTCAATTGCATCCAAATTAGGTCATTTCATTGTTTCTCTCCAACCATTGTAACAATGATCTAAATCTCGTAATAGAATTGGCTTAATAGTTATTCATAAATACTCTAACAAGGTGGCATTTCTATTGAAGTATCTAATGACCTCTAACAAGGCTATTCCTAATAGGGTGATTAAATCCTCTAATAAGGTCACACCTAATAGTGGGTTTTGTAACCTTTAACAGGATTGGATCCTAATAGGGCTCACTTCAGAAGAGTGAAAATCAATAACTAGTTGTAACTAGTGGTTTTTCCCAAATTGGGTTTCCACATTTAATCTTGGTGTCAAATGTATTCATGCTATTTATTTTATATGCTTAAAACTAAGTTATAGTAATAAGTAATCACATATAACATCATAAGACTTTCATGTTAAGTGTTTGCCAAGAAATTTCAATATTTACCAAGTTACAAATTTTTTTGTGTGTTTATCAAGCATCAACATAGTCTATTTTTTCAAGAGTCTATTTTGTACTGACATCTAATGTATTAGGTATTTATTTTTGTAGTAACTAATTGACCCCTCCTCTCTCGGTAACTCCTCTTATATTTTCAACAATTGGTATCAAATATTTTGATACTTGTAGAGAAGGTTTCAAGGACCTGAGCTAAAGATTAGAATGTCTAACAAAAGTGAGATTACCAAGTTGAACCAAGACAACTTTGTAGCATGGCAAGGACTTATGAGATTACATCTAGCAACTATGAATGATTTAGGTTGTAAGTATCTTGATACTGAATACAAGATTCCTACTACAACATTATCAGTTGAAAACATTGTTGAAAAGAAAAATCATATCATGATGATTGATATTGCATCAACTCTTAGTTATGCTAAATTTGATGAAGTAAAAGAATACAAATCAAGTGATGTAATGTGGATCAAACTAACATACATGTATGGAGGAGATGAAAATGTAAGAAGAGCCAAAGAAAAAAGTCTTAGAGGACAATTTGATCAGATGAAGATGAAAATACTCCAAAATATGTGGGAAGAATCAAAGCAAGTGTGAGCACAACTAAAGCATCTGGAAGAGACATTGACGAAAAAACATTTGTAACTAAGGTACTCATAGCCCTTTTTCCTATCTATGCAATTAGAGTGTATGATATTCAAGAAATGAGATTTGATCCAAATAGAAATATAACTTTGGATGCTCTAGTTGAAAGATTGACAACTTTTTAGTTGGATAACTATGATAACTATGTTCCTAGTTCCAAAGGTATTGAGTCTTCATTTGAAGCCAAACTCTCACTTAAGAAAAAGAGTAGAAATCAAAGGCCAATCAATCAGGAAGTGAAGGACAAAGAAAAGAAAGTTTTGATAATGATCTTGAAGTTGTTGAAGCCCAACTTGCAAAGAAATATTCCAACGACGAAGAAAAGTACAAAAGAAAGACTCCTCTAATCTATTTTTCTTGTTCAAAAATTGGTCATATTGCTGATAGGTGCCCAAATAGAGAAAATGAGGATAAAAAGAAAAGCATCAAGTATAAAGGAAAGAAGCAATTCAAAAACTACAAGGAAAAAGATAAGAAATCTTGTTTTATGGCTAATGATTCTGATAATAGTGTAGATGAAATAATATATATTGTTTTAAAAGATGAATCTAATGATGAAGGAGATAAGATGGCACTTAGCTCTCAAATTAACAAAAATGATACATGTATTATTGACACTGGAGATAAAACTAAGTTTGAGCACATGGAATATTATGATGGTGGTAGTGTACGATTTGAAAATAATGAACCTTGTTGCATCAAGGGAAAAGGATTTATTTATTTGAGCAAAGAAATTATATGTAATAATGCTTATTGGGTTGAAAGACTAAACCATAATATACTAAGTGTGGTACAATTGAATAACATTGGATTCAAGGTAGAATTTTTGAAAGGAAAGGCCAAACTATTGGATGGAAAAGGAAATCTGGTTGTATCTAGCAAACAAATAAAAGGTAATCTATTTTATCTTGATCTTAGTGAAAGTTCATGTTTTATTGCTCAAGTAGAAGAAAGTTGGTTATGAAACAAAAGATTATGTAATATAAACTTTTCTAATCTAGTTAGGATAAAAAAACATAAATGATTAAGATATATTCCTAGCTTTAGGAAACCTAATATGGGTCTATGCAAGAATTGCCAAATTGGTAACATAGTAAAGACTAGTTTGAAAAGCAAGAACTATCGTTCAAAAGAAGTCTTAGAGCTTGTGCATATAGACTTATGTGGACTTATTGGAATAGAAAGTTATAGTGGAGATAATTTGTTCACTCCTTTCATTGATGATTATTCTAGAATGATGATTGTAAAGTATCTAAAGAAAAATAAAAATCATTTTAAAAATTCAAGTGTATCTTGCAAGAGTAGAAAAAGAGACTAGAAAGAAGTGTTGGAATTATTTTAGAATAACTAGGATGGGGGATGAATCAGTTATTCAAGGTCTAGATGTACAAATAAAACTTTTCACAAGTCAATGAACCCATAAAACATTTATACCCGTGCATGTATTCATTGTGTATCAACTAAAACTTATATATTACTATCAAATCAACTTATAGAAATGTAAAGCATGAAACATAACACATCCATCATCACATTTGACACAATGATTTAATTTAGAAACCCAATTTGGAAAAAACCACCAGTAATATGCTACTCATTTTTCACTCTTATGAAGTAATGCTTTGTTAAAGACCAACCCTGTTAAAGGTTACAATACACACTGTTAATGTGACTCGGTTAAGGGATTTCAATCACCTTGTTAAAAGTAAACCTTTTTAGATGACTTTAGGCCATTCACTTGGAATGCAACCCTATTAAAAAAAAAATCAATTATTTTAAGGTCAACTTTACTCTAAAGGATTTACCCTAGATTGATAATATTGTTAGAAAGAAACAATAGAACTTTGATTTGATACAATTTACAACCTCACTCGCAGATTATAGATCTTTATCTAGTCCTAAAATCTAATCGGCTTCCATTTTGTGTAGCTTTGACAACTTGTTCACCCTTCAAGCATTCATCCTCTTAAGGCTTTTTTCTTAGTACACCATTGTAGAGTCTTCTCTTGGGTCACTTGTTGAAGCAAAAACCTCTTTCTCCTTCTCCTTATCATATTCTTGCATCAAACTCTCTAACTCTTTTTCTTCATGACCAAACATTCCTATGTACAGGAAATTAGAACATTTTCCTACTCATTGTCCATAATTTAAATTAGGGTTCTAGATGGATTAGTTAGGATACAATGTATCTACCCCATATCTTGTCTTTTCTAGAAACTTCTCTTAGAATCCATTTCATTTTGCCTCTAAACTAGTTTACATAAGATTGTGTGCCACCAGGTCATCATTCTTATCTTCATCCTCATTCAAAAGTTCTAAGAAAACAAGCTTGTTAGTTTTTATTTGGAAAATCTTCAATATTTGTCATAATGCATCAGCTCAACATTATCAATCTTTTGATGCTCGACACATACTATATCACTCAGCATCAAGTGTAAAATTACTCGACATTAATTGGATTTTACTGGTGCAACATTAACTAAAAATTACTCACCATCTACTATCTTGTTTGGCATCCACTAGAATTTGTTTTCACTTAGCTCTAGCTTAGTTTTTGCTCGGCTTGAACTAGCTTTTCTCGGCACCTACTATCCACTTGGTCAAGCTTAGAAAATGAACAATGTTTAACTTATTCTTTTGAACTTTCTAAGAGTAGCCAACCATTTTGTAACCTCAAGTAAATCATTAATACATTATGTTATCACTCTCTTTACTGATCCTTGTACTTCATTACATAATCATAACTCAAGCTTTACTCTAGGTACTTTTTTTTACATCTTGTTGATCAAATCTTCCTCATCAATCAAAAAAGTGATATTACTTGAAACATATAAGAAATTGTCTTACCAACAAATACCAAGTTTAACATTAGTGACAAAATAATGATTGAAGCACATAATCTTCTCAAACAATCTTTCTCATCAATGATCTTTTTAATTAGATATCAACAATCTCCCTTCTTGACATTGATGGCAAACCAAACTGATCAACCAAGTCAATCAAATGATGAACATCTTGTTCTATCAAACCAACTAGGTTAAAATAGTAAGCCAATACCAAAAAAGAAAACTTGCATTGAAATTTCACCCTCTATCAACAACTCTATCAACAACTTCCATCTTCTGATTAGATTACACAATATAACTCCCTCTGAGTTCCTTCATAATTCTCTATTCATATTGAATTGATTAGCAGAATATCTCCCTCTTTGTTCTAATCCTCTTTCTTTGATTGTTGTTTTCTTTCTCCCTCTTTTGTTTTTGATCTTCTAATGATGTGCTTTCTCCATTGTTCCTCTTACACTTGATCAATTTAGTGTACTTTCTCCCTCTTTAACAACAATTCCAAAGACATATACTTAAACACTTGGCATCTTTAATATATGTAGATATACGATTTTTTAGGTTCTTCAATGTCTCCCTCTATCACCTTGCTTGTGACTATTTCATAGTTCCAGTTTTGCAATTACTTTAGGTAGTTCCTAAAGTAAGATCCACTGCATCAATTTGTATTAAATGAATGTTAGCTTGTTTGATGTAGGGAACTCTCTCTATCTTTTACGTAGCATTTGATAGGGTTATCACCCCTAGTTTACCTCTTAGATACTCATAAGCATCCTTCGGTAATGCCTTTGTGAAGATATCAAACATTTTCTCCTTTGTGGTAATATATTCCATTTTCACCTCTTTATCTTAAATCAATTCTCTTACATAATGATACTTGATTGCAATGTGCTTTTTCTTTGTATGCATCACATATTATTTTGATATATTGATAGCACTTGTATAACCACAATAAAGTGCCACTAGTTCTATGATTTCTTCCTTCATTCTATTAAGTAATTGTTTGATCCATACAATATTTTTGCAATTAATAGCAGCAACAACATACTTTTCTTTAGCAATAGATTGGGAAGTACAAGTCTACTTCTTGCTAGTGCATGTAACAAGTCTTTTACCTAAGAATAATGCTCCTCCACTAGTACTTTTTCTATCATCAATGTTTTCAATTTAATCAACATCAGTGTGGGCTCTTAGTTCAAACTTTCTATTCTTCTTATAATATAAACCAAACTCTTTTGTTCCTTTCGACTATCTCATTATTCTCTTTATAGTCATCAAGTGATTCTCTCTAGGATTAGCAAAGAATCTTGCAACTATCCCCATAGCCAATGCCATATTAGGTCTATTGTGTACTAAATTTTACAAGTTTCCAATCATGGATCTATATAATGTTTAATTTACCTTAGCTGAATCATCATTCTTTAATAGCTTGAGTGTTGTCACCATATGTGTACTTATTGGTTTGGAATCATCTACTCCAAATGTCTTCAATATTTCTTTGACATATTTTGACTGAGTGATATATATACCATATTTCATATGATATACTTATAATCCCATAAAGAATTTAATCTCACAAAACATTGACATTTCAAATTCATACTTCATCTGATTTTCAAAGTCCTTACACAAAGCATCTTGTCCTCCAAATATGATATCATCAACAAAAAATTTAGACAATAGTATACCTTTGTCCTTATTTGTCTTCATGTACAAATTATTGTTATCATCATTCATTTCAAACCCAATTTTCATAAGATAAGTATGAAGTCTCTCATACCATGCTTTGTGTGCTTGTTTCAATCTATACAAGGCTTTGTGTAGTCTACATACCATATTCTTATCATTACTATCAAAAAATCCTTCAAGATGTTCGATGTAGACTTCTTCTTCTAGTATACCATTCAAAAATGTAGACTTAACATCCATCTAATAAACTTTGGAACCTTCAAATGCAACATAAGAAACTAGCATTCTCAATCTTTCCATTCTTGCAATAGTGGGAAATGTCACACCATAGTCTATTCCTTCTTCTTGTGCATATCCTTTGCAAACTAGTCTTGCTTTATTCCTTTTCACTTCACCATTCTCATCTAGCTTGTTCTTGAATACCCATTTTGAGCCAATCACATTTTTGTCTTGTAGTCTAGGAACTAGACTACATGTCTTGTTATTCTCTATCTATTAAATTTCTTCTTCCATAGCCTTCTACCAGTCATCATCTTCCAATGCATCTTTCACTATCTTAGGTTCCTTCATGCTTAACAAAGATGATTCACTTCCCAATCTATTTCTTGTCATTGGATTTGCATCTTTTTCTCCAATGACTTGATCTATAGGATGATGCCATTGGACATATTTGAACAATCTTAGCTCAGTTCTTCTAACTACATTTTGTCTCTCAGCTTTAGTGTCACTGTGTACATCTCTATCAGGTATTTTAGCATCTCTTTCATACATGCTAATCTCAAAATCAGAGTGTGCATTTTCTTCATTCTGCAACTCGACATTTGAATGTAGCTCGATTCTTGAATGCAACTCGATATTCACAAGTTGTGACTTAGTAGTTATTGAGACTTTGTTAGAAATGCTTTAGAATAACTGAGAGGTGGGGGGGGGGGGGGGGGCGGTGTGAATCAATTATTCAAGGTAAAAATGTTCTATTCAAACTTTTCACTAAGTATAGTGAGCCCATTCAACCATTTATTTATCCAAGATTTAACTTTTCTAACTAGAAAGTTAGTGTTAATTAGCATGCAAGCATAACACATAAGAAATCAAAACATAACATAGAGATTTATGTGGAAACCCAATTTGGAAAAAACCATTAGTAACATGCTACACAATTCTCACTCTTCTAAAGTGATGCCCTATGAAAGGCCTACCCTATTAAGGGCTTACAACACCTTGTTAAATGTGACCTTGTTAGAGGATTTAACCACCCTATTAGAAGTGGGTCTTATTAGAGGACTTTAGAACATCCACTTGGAATGCCACCCTGCTAAAGGATTTACATATAGCTATTAGGCCAACCTAAGTCCATAAGATTTTCCTTCTATCCTAACTCATACAATTGCTAGAAAGTAGAAATTAGGGATTTTGACCTGATTACAACATACAGCTTAACATGCAAATCTCAGATCACTTCTCAACTCATAGCATTGCCTCACCTTTAATCTCCTCAACTCTGATAGCTAAGCCTTCTTTCAAGCTTAGTCTCCTTGAGTCTCCATGCCCAATGTACTAGTTCAATCATCTCTTCTTGACCACTTGTAGGAGCAAAGCCATTGTCCTCTTCCTTCTTCTAGATGCCTTCTTCTTGACACCCTTCTAACCACTTTTCAATTTGGCTCTTTGTCAGTAGCAGCATCAGTAGCATTTTCTTCTTGGTCCGTGACTCCTTAAATAAAAGTCTCGAAGTTCCTTTTTCTTGCTTGATTCTTCCATTCTTTAATTCTAATTCATATGGATTAATTAGGATTCATTGTATCTAACCCATATTTTGTTTCCTCTAGAAATGTCTTGAATAATCCTTTTGAATTCACACAAAAATGGTTTACATAGAATTTTGTGCCACCAACTCATCATCCTTATCTTCCAACTAGTTCACAAAATTTAAGGTAACCACTTTGTTGGCTCAACTTTGGCAAATCATTGTTATTTAAAATAATGTAGCAGCTCGACACTATTAAATACTAGTGCTCAGCACATACAGTGTTACTTGGCATCAAATGTGTTTTTCCTAATGCTTAGAATTGGAAAATCACTTGGCACCAACTAAGATTTTTTGATGCTTGACATCTAAACTTCACTCAACACCCAAAGATCTCTCAACACACAC